>JAYMDG010000017.1:0-1301541 GCA_036872995.1 Hymenopellis raphanipes
CCGATGCTCCAGGTGCGGGTACGGGTCGGGTGAGGTCTCTAGGACCCGTACCCGACCTGCGCTTTATTATAAGTCGTGCTTGCGAGATGAAGAGTGTTGTATTATAGCACTGTGAATATCTAAGGATGTGAGGACTTGCTGAGTGTAGCAATGACATTGTGTAGCATGTATAGTCTAACGGTTATGCCTGTTATCTTTGAGAGACTCCGCCGTCATCTTTTGTCGGATCCGCAGTTCGACTCCTGCATTGATCTGTTTACTTTTTTGCTAAAAATTACTTTTTTGACAAGTGTGCATCGGTGGACAGCCTGTCAATGAACACATTGTTAGGCAAATATAAATTGTGTCTAGGGGATAGCCTTGTAGTGGTGGCTATAACACTTTTCTTATTAGTACTATCAAAAATAGGCCTTTTGTCAAATTACTGTCTATAGAGACTCTGTCCACCAGCCCAATCTGTGGCAGTTAAAAGTTGAGCGTTGGACAGTAAATTTGACAATGATAAGAAATATCAGGTGAGATCTCTTACATCTTACCACCACCTACTCACCACCACCACGATCCGGGGAGCGACGATTGTTGCCCCTGCTGTCCTGACGATTATCAGACAGCTGTGGGAGGTTTCTCTGGGTCTTGGCTCTGTGCCAGACTCGCTGCTGCTGTTTTTGAGACTGCAGCAGCAGACAACAACGACGACTACGACTACAACCGCGACCACGCGTCAAGGACGACAACGACGATGACGACGATGACGACCACCACTGGCACCACCACCACCAGTCCCAACACCACCAGTCCCAACATTACCACTACCACCACCTCCCCTCCCTCATCACCACCACTCCCTCTCTCACCTCCACCACCCTCAACACCACCCTCAGTCTGTACTCATGCATGGCTGAGTGTCCCCGTGCCATTGCCCGGGGATGCTCGCTGAGCATGAATGAACTTTGGGTTGGTTGAGGAGGATGATCCGCGAGATCCGTTAATGACCCGGATCGCGTCCGAGTACTCGCTGACCTCGCGAGTACTCGACTCGTTTGACTTGCGAGTCAACGCGGGTCGAGTCAAATGCGGGTCGAGTCAAACGCGGATCACGAGTACGGGCTTCGGAGCATGAGTACTCGCGAGACGATGACTAGAATGCTACTGTCTTTGAGTATGCTAAGATGATCTTGAAGTATGTGCTGCAAATGCTAATGCTTTGAGTAGAGTTGAAGTAAACTCAACAGCATGGAGGTACTGTACTATTAACGTATATTCATGTCACAGGTCACAAGCCCTTCTTATCTCTTAATCGGACACCGGAAATCGCCTTCGATTACTTATCAGGCGTGAGAAGGTTGAAAAAAATAAATATTTGTGAACATGGTCGTAATAGTACAGTAACTCAAGCTTTCAGCTACTACAGCTTGAGCCTTGAGGCAGCTCAAGATGCCATAGGAGACCTCAATACCCTCTGGTTTATCACTGTGGCAGTGACTACCTCAGGCAGCCTCTGGCCCACATGCTGTTTCCTGATGCTTCGCGCATGCTGGAGGGTAAAATGAGTGACGTAGCCCATAATGTTTTCAGATCCATCGACATTTCGAACAGGAAAGGGTTTAGGAACAGGAAGAAGGGTCAAATGGTGGCGTTTAGCGAACTTGCTGTTACTGTACTATTTCGACCAGATCTTCACGTTCGGTGTTCGGAACACCTGTGAAGTGAAGATCTGGGCACTTTGTCCTGTGTCCAATGCACAATTTGGACCCTGATTTGCCTTTTTTGACGGCGTGGCTTCGCCACACTTCCCTTTTATCGTAATTCTATTACCATTTTAGATGAAATGAAGATGTGTTCTAGTGAAGATGATTTGTCTGGTGTCCACCCTTGTGAAGATGTGGTCGAAATACTACAGTAATGATGATTCCTTCGGCACCACTATCAATAAGTGCCTGAGCAACAATTTGTCTGCCAGAGACTTTTCCGATGAATTCGGTTCGAAGTACGAGCGAAGGTGTCTATCGATTTCTTATAATTGCTGACATCCGAAATTCTGAAGGATGGACATGCTCACAAAGGGATGATAAAACTGAAAATTTATTTCACCCAGCACCTCTAGCAGTATATCGTACAACTCCTCCCAACATTGCAGTGGGAGAGTGCTCTAAAAATCCATATGCACAATAAGATCCTTCAAATAGCTAGCCGCCTCTGCCTTCTCTTCTCCCTGAAGCCCTTTGACGCGGTTGAATGTGTCGCTCAATTTCTTGATTGCATCACGAGTTCCGATGGGTTGGGCCATCGATGTAGAGGCAGTAGGGGTGTCAGTAGCAGGAGTTACGTCTGTGCTACGAATGAAGCGTCCAGGGGCTCAGGGTGTGGGCGCAGGTGCGGGGTCGGGTTCGCGTCCTGGGCAGTTACGAGACATGTGACCAGGTTGACGGCACCGGAAGCAAGCACCTTGACAACAGAGATGTTCTCTGTCCATGGGGGTCAGTCTCGTAAGCCCAGCAAAACTAGAAGTTGCACCTGAGGTGCGCCGTTGGGCGTCAACATCCATGGGAACACCCATATCTTAAGTAGGGGTGTTCGTAGTATGAGGCTGGCTATAAAAGCGTGAGGGATATCTGGCTGAGTTCTCGGCCTTCAGCGCTGCTTCAGCATGAGGTTGACCACGCGCATCTTCCACTGCGCAAGGTCAGCCGGCAGGGGGTGTTGCTTGGCTATAGTGGCACGAGTGTCGGTGCGAATGCTCTGTTTGAAGAAATGAACGAGGGCGGCTTCGTCATATTGGAATTTGAGCGCGAGAGACTAGAGTCTCAAAGCGCATCATGAATGTGTCGATCTTAGAGAACTCTCCTCGTTGGCGTAGCGCATCAAGGTTGTTGCGAGTGGCGGTGGCGGGGTCGAGAGCGCTGAAGGCGTCATGGAAATGGGAAAGGCATTCAGTGATAGTACTCCAGATTTTGGTGCCCATAAAGGTAGAGAGCCACTCGTTGTCGAAAGCCCCCATTCCGTTAGAGGCCCACTCTCCGGTGATGATGTCCCGCTCGAAGCAGGTAAAAAAGAAGGAGATTTTATCATTCTCATCGGAGTAATTGGCGGTATTGAGATGGAGGAAGTTTTTCAGCTCTTGGACAAATAGACGGGACTGGGTGCGATCACCATTGAAAGGCTTAGGCTTGGTACCACAATCAGAGTGAGACATTGGTTGAGGAATAACAGCGACGACAGCAGGTGGTGGTGGCGAAGGTGATGGAGATGGAGGATCAGGTGGGGGTGAGACAGTGGTGCGTTCAGGGAATTCTGGGGATTCTTCAGTCTCAGAGGGAGGTTCTGATGGCAGTGGTTCGTGAGTGGGAGCGGGAGTAACGGAGGGAGCTTGAGAACGTCCAACTCGATGACTTGACGTCACCGAAGGGAGTGGGGTAGAAGAAGAGGGTCGTGAGGTAGAAGACGATAATGTAGGTGAGTGAGAGGCTGGTTTGAATGATGACGACTCAGCTAAAGCCTTCTTCTCAGCCGCTTTTCTTCGATTAATTGCCTGCGCGCGATCAAGGCGTTCCTTCGCGCCTGCAAATTCTTCGCTCGTTGGGAAAACTCTGAGCGGCTTCCCATCTTCTCCTGTAGCGCTGCAGTACCACTGGTCTCGTTCTTCGTCGAAGTGGATGTTATCCCAGTCACTAGCGGGGTTGATGATCCAGTATTGTTCTTTGCTGAGGACAACACCGGGGGGAAGCGGGGGTGATTCAGCATCAGCTGCGAAGCACGCGATGGTGATGGCTTGTCTGCGCATGGGCGATGCTCATGCAAATGAAGACGACGGTGAGCCTGGATCTGCCAGGGGAACGTAGCGAGGTGGACCTGATCGTTGATTGACTCACGGGGAGGTGGCGTCTTCTTGAAACATAAACAGGATGTGCAAGGAGTGAGGTCTAAGTTTCCTTTGAATGGTCGATGATCAAGTTCAATTGACCAGTCAGTGAGCATGCGAGGATGCGGAGCGAGCGTGGGTAGACTCTGTCCTAATGTCAAGAATAATGACCATGTGAACACAAGACCGCTCGGGCTGCGACTAGGGAAGCGATGGGAGAGAGAGTAGATAGAGATAATATAAAATAAGCGTAAAAGACGCTGTGCTAGCTCGACGTAGTACAGAGGGAACTGTGTAGTACGGAGACAAAAGAGGACAGAGTGAGGAACTATCTACAATAGTCCTGAGTACATATGATAATCATCCTCCAAACTATCTAAGCGGTCCGCTGCGGCGATCCGGTGTGTCTAGGTGACAGAGGTGAGTCAGCTTTAGTCCCCTAGCATGTGACGATCTGCAGCCAAACGTGGCTGTGCAGATGTCTAAAAAGAGATTGACTTCCACCTTGCTGGAAAGTGAAACACCAAAGAGGAAGTGCGTCATAATGATGTCATAGGCCCTAGACGCCCTTGGGGTAAAAATGGAAAGGGCGCTAGGTCATGAGGAAGGCGATTGGTGACATTTTCCAAGGTCAATCCGCAAGTGAAACTAGCTTAATGGTGAACTGATTTACCATGGTGCATTGAATTTTCAGTTTAATCCAGACTATACGCCGTTTATCTGTTCTATTCACAATTTTAATTCGCATTGCAAGGATTCCGACGTTCTGATGATTTTGGACAAGTTTCACAGTCAGCACCTTTTTTGTTATCGCATCCAAAACTGTGATGTGCGTTGTATATTATTTTTTTACTTAATAACATCTACAGTGCTTATTAGCAATATAATTTGAATTCCAAATGTTAATCAGATTTCCTCGCCACCATCTAATATTAACCTGAATACAGCCAATTTATATATATAATTTATTTTTCTCTTTTACCATTTAGCTCGGTGTCTAAAGATTTGTGTAGTTGCTCCTTCAAATATGTCTGAAGCGTTCACATCTTCACGCAGTTGAAACTGCTCCTCCTCACCCAACTTTATTGATCTTACTGTCAATGAGGTGCTCACCTCGCCGCCGCGTAAGCACACTCAAAAGACGCTTCTCACTCCTCCTGCTTCGTTGCCTCCACAGATTTTAAGCATATTAGAATGCATACATTGATCTTATTAGAATTCATTATTTAGTTTGATACTGCTTCTTTACTTATTGAACCACCTCGCTCGCTTACACTTTTTTAATAGTTTTTAATTTGCTTTCACTGCTACACTCACTTATAATTCTGCCTGCATTGAATATTTTGCTATGATTTACTACTAAATATTAATATTACTTTATGTGAACTTATCAACTGTTTGAACACATAGTAAACTTGGATTGACACAAGTTTTTAAAATTCTTTAGTGTCAATTCAAATTCGAAATCTGTTAGTACTTGACAACTTCTCAAGACTAATACTGTGTTTCTTGTCTTCATCCCACTATGTCAGATGCTTACGCTGTTGTAGCAGTGAGAATGGATATTTTTTTGCTTATCAAAGTATTGTAGTATTTCAACTTTAAGTTCGTAATCTATGATCCGATATGCAATTACTAAAGAGTATGTGAATTTGCTACCATATAAATTTATGTCTAAATTAAGATTTAAATTATGCTACAGATATATATATTTCTCAATATATACGTTTGTAGTTTTTAGTACACATACAATCTTTACATCAAACTGCGTAATATGAAATATGTTGAGTCGTGAATTGAGGAATTCTTAATCGAATTCCATCGTCTCTTTCCTATTGTTTCTGTCTCAACATTTATTCTGGATCTTGTCAAAGCTTGGAATAGGATTGACATTCAATGCAAGGTATTCTTATGTATTATAATGCGTATTCCTCTACTTACAATCTTTGTTAGATGCTTGTGAATCTTCTATACTCTTTGATACATGCTTCACTGGTCGAAGGCCTGAGATTTGTCAGTGAAAATAGCGGTTAAAAATCTATAAAATTTTTAATAGAGTTTTTCACCAAAAAAATTCAAAAAGATATTTTGAGTTTTTTAGCATTATTGTAAGTGAGAAAGATGCTGAAAATATATGTGAGAATAATGGTGAAAATGCCAAATTGGCATATAAAATAATTTAAGAGGTTTTTGATGTTGAAAAGTACTTAAGAAAGTCAAAATTCTTATTTTAAGAAGTTTAAAATGATTTACACTGAATAATTTTGAAGAAATACTATAAAAAAAGAGCTGTAGTTTCTTTAAAGTTTTTAAAAATATTTTAAGGAATTTAATTAATATTTTTATTATAAAATTACAGATTATTTTCAGATAATATCTTAGAAAGTCTTTAAAAGCGATATGGCTGAAAAACCTCAAAGGAAATTAGGTAAACATATTTTTAAAGATTCATGTCATACTTTGCTGGAAGAGAGTGTAAAAAATTTGAAAAAAAAGTTTTAAATTTTATTGAAGAATTTCAAGTGAAAATAATGCTAAAAAACTACGTTAAAAATCTAAAACCAAAACCGTCTCTTACACAGTGAATAGCTCAAATCAGACTATTCAGTCTGGATCACAGATGCAGGTAGGTTAGGGTTCGAGTAGAAGTCTTAATCGGAAAACCCACTATCACCGGCATACATCACGAAAATGGGTCTAGGCCTCAAAACGTCTATAGATGGCCTGAGGTCCTTAGGATGTCTTGATGCTGCTAAGGTTCTGAAGCAACTAAGGTGCCTTGAATGAAGGTTCGGCGGTAAGGCCTGCCTTAAACAGCCTTAGGATGCCTTCAAGGATCATGGAGTCTCCTCTGAGATGCCTTGAGTCAACTACATATCAAGCACTTCTCTTAAAGCCTTCCAAGTGCTACTCAACTCAGTCTGTATACTCCTTGAAGCAAACTCAATGCTTGTTCAAGCTCGGCAAATGCAGCTCAAAAGCACTACAACAAATACTCCAGACTATTCCGAGATATGACTTGTTCAAGAATGGAATAGAGATTGGGTAGATAATTATACAAAGACTTCCAAACTACGGCTACAGTTGTACTAAATACAGTAAGTGTTGTATATAGTAGATTACCTGAAAGTCCTGGGTGGTTGTCGTGCACGTACCAAGTCATCCTAGTCCGGTTGCCTCCGGGTCGTCGTACTCGTCCTAGTCGAGTCGGTGTGCTCGTCCTGGTCAGGTCCTCGCTCGCGTCCTAGTCTGGTCGTTGCTCGCGTTTTCATCGGGCATTCGCGTCCTAGTCAGGTCAGTGTGTTCGTCCTGGTCAGGTCCTCGCTCGCGTCCTAGTCGGGTCATCACTTGTGTCCTAGTTAGTCGTCGCGCTCGTGCTGGTCGGGTCCTCGTGCTTGGCCTGGTTGGGGCTCGAGAAGTCGTTATGCTCCAAAGAAGGTCGTCGCACTTGAGAACTGTAGTCGCACGCATAGCAGCTTGTCGACCACAGTATGGCGCTTGAGATGGGTCATCGTGTCCGTCGTAGTGCATGGGGGGTGGTCATCGTGTTCGGCGTAGTGCCTGGGGGGTGGTCATCGTGTTGGTCGTCGTGCTTCGGGTGCTTGGAGTGCCATCGTGCTAGTTGTCGCTCTTGAGGGTCGATCATCGTGCTCAGTGTTGTCCACTCATGCTCATCGTCAATGTCGTCTTCGTCCAATTCAGGCTTGTCGGAGGCGTTGTGATTGGCGAGGGAAGGTAGGCATTGACAGAATGAATGGTGGTCGTCGAGCGGCGGTATCTTAGTCTTCAGGGATGGTGGTGGTATTGTCGTTGGCCAAATGGTGAGCACATATCCGGCGGTCAGGCAGAGGTCGTTGCTGGAGGATACAGAGTGTGTGATGGGCAGAGGAAAGAGCGTTACGAAAAATGTGATCGAAGAAAACTCAACGCTCACGTGGTGCTGACGTGTTCGATCACGGCCGTCGGAGCCCGACGGCGAAAGGACTTGGAGAAATTCGGCGAGCGTATTGTCGAGGAGGAAACACTCTCCATTATTGTCATTCGAGTCGGGAGCCTGAACGTACATGTGTATCGAGGGGCTCGCATGTCCTTGGGATAGGCTGGTGCGATGAGTCGTATGCAAGGGATGCAGGCCTCGTGCCGGTGTCCTATCGTCATCCTCAGAGTCAGAGCTGTAGCTTGAATCAAGATGAGACCATGCGCACCCTACGAGTTTGTGCACGCCCGCGGCGCCACACAAGCCCAATTACTCATCGGCAAAGGTTTCCGTCGAGTGCTGAGAAGAAGACCATGCTGCAGGTGAGCAGAGAAAAGCACCAAAATGCAGAGAAGGACGGGCGTGGAATAAGGATGGCGCCGTGGTGGTGGGAGTTCAACGTTCAACATGTGGTGGTGGTGGTAAGAGACACAGTAGACAACGCCAAACAGTGCTTGATCACTGTTCGGATTCGCGGTCCGAGTCGCCGCCGCCAAATCTGGGTGACGGCGAGACAATTGCCAGCGTACGACGGGTCTGGAGAGCCTGCAATTCTGCGAGATCAATTAACAGTATCTGATTGACATATCTAAGAAGTTACAGGAAAATGAAGATGAAAGAGCAAATAACTTAGCAGTAGCCATGAAAGGTCTTGCGAGATGAATTGTCCAAGCAACGACAATGTGTTGCTGAAGTTCTGTCACTAAAATTTAGCTAGTATTAGTATATAACACCGTGGAGTGTATATACCATCGAGAATCTAGGCCTCCGGGGTAGCATAGCACGCTGGAGCCCACAATTTCTTGTGAATTGAATCGTATACTATCTACGTAAGCTCAGTTCTACGTCTATATGCAGTCGAACTACCAAAAATTTTATTGTGATATCTAATATATATCTCCTGTATAAAATCCCGATACTTCAATCGCCACTCCGAGGCCGTCGTCGCTGTCCCGAGCGTCGACGAACTCGTTCCGTTCATGATCGGATGACCGATCCGAACAATCCGGACAGTGATCGCACAATGTTCAGAATGCTTTCTCTGCCTCCTGCCTCCACCATCATCCTCATTTCCGGCCTTCGTCAACACCCTCACTCTTGAAGACACCGTCTGCGCCCTCTATATGGGATTTCTGCCCTCTGGACCTCGACAAGGACAAAAGCGGCTTCGCTCGTAAGCCCAGACGGCGGGCATCCGCAGCCGGATTATTCCAGGCGCCGGGAGAGGGTGTAAACGATGCTCGATGCTGCCCGCTGTACGTTTTTCTTTTCATTTTTCCCATTTTATTAATGTCCGCCAGCATTGCCAATGGAAACGCCGGGTCCACGACAGCGATTTGGCATTGACGACGACACGTAAGCCCCACCAAAGTGGGCGGCATGCGTCACTCCCAATTTCTCACCTCCCTTCCTTGTAAAACTTCCCTGTAAAACCCCCTTATGCATATGGTGCTCTTCTACGACACCCGCGACCGACTTTGAGTCGCCACACGGCGTCAGTGAGACCGAATTTGTCTCGTCTCCAGCTGGATGTGGAATCTTCCGATACGACGACACACGCGTAAGCCCTCGCAATGAGGCTGCTCTGGCCACCATGCGGGCACCCGTGTAAGCCCTCCACACTAGGCAGCACCAGGAGCTCGGCATACAGTCGTCTCACGGTGTCAGCGAGACCGACTTTACGTTGTCTTTCGTGCTAGAGGCCAGAGAGCAACGGCCGAGGACGACGACGGCAGTATTGCTACTGCCTTGCCCAGAACACCAGCTGCACAGACAAGGACTCGTTGCTGTTCGGACTTCGAGGCGGCTTTCAACAGTCGCGCTTCCCTTCTTATCCTGCTTCCACCATGGCTGACATCCCAACAAAGGACTACACTCTACACCTCTGTAGCATCGCCCCCGATTTCGAGGCAGAGACCACGCACGGACCCATCAACTTCCACGAATGGCTTGGGGACTCATGGGTAGGTCTTTTCCATCTACGATTTCATCTCACGCTGATTTTGTCGCGCTAGGGTGTGTTCTTCTCCCACCCTGATGACTTTACGCCCGTTTGCACGATCGACCTTGGAGAGGTTGCGCGTCGCACTCCTGATTTCGCTAAACGTAACGTCAAGGTCATGGGTCTGTCCGCCAACAACCTTGACGCGCACAAGGCGTGGATTAGGGACATCGCGGAGTTTGGTGGCAAGACTGTTGGACCGCGATAGTATGTGTCAACCCCAATGTATTCGCAATGGATGCTTATTCGCCTTCAGCTCGCGGACACCAACCGTAGTCTCGTACCTCTACGACATGTTAGACTACCAGGACGTGACCAACCGCGACAACAAGCATCTCCTTCACCGTACGTGTCCCCTCCTTACGTCCCACTTGATCCTTATCTTGTGCAAATTCGTACCGTCTTCGACATCGACCTGAAGAAGGTTATTCGCTTGATCATCTTGTACCCCGCTATCGACGACGGTGGTGGTGCTTTGCACGTCTACTTTACTCGCCTTTCGTTTGGGGTATTGGTCGCGGCATTGTGATGCTGCGTACTGCCTCAGCGAAACATTTCGAGTTGACCTTCTGGTCTTGAGGCGTCTCAAGAAAATATCATAAGTACATGTTGCATTAGTATGCCTCAGGCTGATTTAAGGTACTCGTCACAGTGCTTGGCAGCCTGAGGCTGCCTAGGTTGCCTTAGGAAGGCTTGATTGACGGGCCTTTGCCTTAAGAGTCTCATAGACGCTCCGGGTACTTATGTCGCCTCAAATGCCTCAAGCCATAGCCTTTCTCTTAAGGCTGCTTGAGGCTACAAGCAGTTTCCTGATGTAACTCTTATACATCTATTGACAATAGCTAGATAATGATCAGTAGGTTTAATCATCATCTCTTTCTTCCTACCATCACAGCAGGACATCTGTATCATGCGCGTCTGTCCTAAAACTGTAGCTGGGGCTTCCCTACTGCCTTTTTGTTCTGCTGTTCTTGCTGTTGTTCTTAGTTTTGCCTGCTATGGCTGTATACAAGGATATCTCAATAGATATCGAATATCTGAGAGGATGTTGGACATCCTGAAGGATATCTCAGTGGAGGTCGGATATCGTAGTGGATGTCAGATATCCCAGTGGATATCGGATATCTCAGTGGACATTGAATATTCTGGAGGATATCTCAATAGATGTCAGATAACCCAGTGGACGTCGGATATCTCAGTGGATGTCAGATATCCTAGAGGATATCTCAGTGGACTTTGGATATCTCAGTGGATGTTGGATATCTCAGTGGACGTCAGATATCCAGTGGACGTCAGATGTCTTAAAGGATATCCTGAAGGATATCTTAGTGAATGACGGATATCCTGGTGGATGTTGGATATCTCAATGGATGTTGAATATCCTGATGGATGTTGGATATCCTGGAGGATATCTCAGTGAATAGTGGATATCCTGGTGGACGTCAAATATCCCAATGGACGTCGGATATCCAGTGGACGTCAGATGTTCTAGAGGATATCCTAGTGGATATTGGATATCCTAGAGGATATTTCACTGAATGGCGGATATCCTGGTGGACGTCGGATATCTCAGTGGACGTCGAATATCTCAGTGGACATCGGATATTCTGGTGGATGTCAGGTATCTCAATGGATATCAGAGACGTCCACTAAGATATCTGACGTCCACTAAGATATCCGGCGTCCACTGAGATATCTAACATCTACTGAGATATCCAACATCCACTGAGATATCCTCCAAGATATCCTCCAGGATGTCTGACATCCATTGAGATATCCTCCAAGATATCCTCCAGGATGTCTGACATCCACTGAGATATCCAACGTCCACTAAGATATCCTCCAGGATGTTTGACATCCACTGGAATATCCAATGTCCATTGAGATATCCTTCAAGATGTTTGATGTCCACTGAGATATCTGACGTCTATTGAGATATCCAACATCCAGTGAGATATTCTCCAGGATGTTTGATGTTCATTGAGACATTCGATGTTCTTTAAGATCTTATAAAAATTTGAAATTTATAGTGGCTTGAGTTTTATCTAGTTCGGCGACCTATATACGGCTACAGAAGGCAAAACTAAGAACAACTGTGAGACCAGCAGAAAGAAAAGATAACAGAGAGAAGCTCTATCTACAGTTTTGGGACTGATGCGCATAACATAGACGTCGTGTTGTAGAGCAAGGCACGAGTGTATATCCGGGTGCACCCGACACCCGTCCGGCAAATACCTGCTTTCGAAAAGCCGGACTTGCCACCTGTCGACATACTTGCCACCCGCAGGTACTTGGCAAGTACTTGCCTAAATGACAAATACTTGGCAGATACGAGTGCTCAAGTACTTGTCAAATGTAATACATTTTTCGTGCCCGCTGACGACCCCCGAGCAATTGCGCGGGGGCTATCGACGTGCACGATACATATTGGTGGAGCCCCGGTTACTTGCATAAGCAAGAACCGCAGCTAAACAAAGTGTAGGGGGTGGGGGGGTGGGGTGAGAGAGGGCAAGGGAGGCGAGTGACACACAGATCCGGATCTTCGAGGTGCCTGCTATTGGCGTCGTCGTGACGCAAGTCGCTATAATCGTAAGTATAAGCAGAAGAGGTTGAAAAAAACACACATACCTTGAAGACGCCGACTGTCAGCAGACAGTGCGGCGTCATCTACCCGAGTTCTCTGGCGCACACGCGTCAAGGGCGACCTCGCCTTGTGCAGTCCAAAAGGCGCCGTCGCGCAGACCAGCACCACAATAAAAGAGTTGAATATAAGTGCTGCCTCGCTTGTAAGGGCTTATGCGCTGCGTGTCCTCGGTAAATTAGTGTCATCGTGAAGACGGACACCAGAATGCGCCCCGGAATGTATCCGAGGGCGCAGCGGCCAACGCTTATCCAAGTCGAGTCCGCGGTTGATGTCCTAGAGCAAGGCGGCCTCGTCCTGAGGGCTTACGCATTCCAAAAGGCGTCGTCGCGAAGACACACACTAGAAATGGCCCTGGAACGCATCCAAGGGCAGCAACAGCCGGCGCAAAGCCCAACTGCACCAGAAAAGCACAATAAAACAAAGAGAGGAAGTTAGACAAGCTCCAGAAAAAATTCTGGGGCTGACGAGCACAACGCGAACATTGTGCTGTGATGGTAAGAGTGGAAGAACTGAGATCAGAGCAGATCGATCGTTATCCGGCGAGTGCCGAAACGGTCAGTCATCTCGGTGATCACGGATATTACTCCGCAACGTCGTTTTTTAACAACGTTGGGCTCGTTTGAGCCCAAATAAATTTGAAAAAATCTTATAAAAAATATATATGTGTATATGCAAGTATTAGGCAAGTACTTGAGACAAGTACTTGCCTCGCCAAAGCCATACTTGCCATTTGTGGACCACCTGGGTGATGGCAAGTGCCGGGTGGAAGGGTGCCGGGTGAGGGTCCACCCGGGTGGTCACATTACTTGCAGATATTTGCAAGTACTTACCACTCGTGCCTTGCTCTATCGTGTTGTAATAGCAGGAAGGAAGAGATAGTGATTAGATTGACTGATCATTATTCGACTATTGGCGCCGGGTGTACACCAGCTACGCGAGTGACAGTAGGTTTTCAGATTAAGATCCTTGCTCAGACTTTGATCCACTCATACCTGTAACTCGGACTAGCTGGTCTGACCTAAGCTATCCACTGCATAAAAGACGGTTTTGGTTTTAGATTTTTAATGTAGTTTTTTAGAATTATTTTTACTTAAAATTTTGTTTTCAAAATTTTTATGCTTTCTTCTAACAAAGTATGATACAAATCTTCAAAAATATATTTATCTACTTTTTTGTGAGATTTTTCAGCTACATAGCTCTTGAAGACTTCCCGAGATATTATCTGAAAATAGTCAATAAAAATATTAATTAAATTCTTTAAAATATTTTTAAAAACTTTAAGGAAACAGCAACTCTTTTTTTATAGTATTCTTTCAAATTATTTCAGTGCAAATCATTTTAAACTTCTTTAAATAAGATTTTTGACTTTTTTAAGCACTTTTCAACCGTTAAAACCTCTTAAATTATTTTATATCATAATTTAAGATTTTTACCATTATTCTTACGCATATTTTTAGCATCTTTCTAATTAAGAATAGTGCTAAAAAACTCAAAATATTTTTCTAGATTTTTTTGATGAAAAACTCTGTTAAAAACTTTATAGATTTTTAACTGCTATTTTCGCTGATAAATCTGAAGCCTTCAAGCAGTGCTTCATTCTTTAAAGCCCCCCAATGCTGCAATACCACTTAGTATCAAGCTCAACGATATGTATTCAAAGTTTTTTATATGGAGTTCATATCATGCGTTCTCTAAGTCTGCTAGTATAATACACTTTAATCTATTATAAATAAGGAGGTATCTCAGATATGTTATAATACATAACCCTGACCTTTTGGTGTTCTGGAAGTTTTTGATTACTGAGATTTTGAATTTGAAGGTTCTAAAGCGTAAAAATTAAAATTCATGAAGATATGAGACATTTTATAAAATTTTTTTGTAATGTTTCTAAAATGGATTTTAACTCATTTAGTGCGTGTTTCAATTTTGGCTCAAATTATTTTCAGATTTACCTCTCAGGGGTATTGCTTTATATGGCAAATGCCATATTTTATATAGTAAGTTATTATATATTCTATAATTTTTAACTTGCTATTCAAATTGATAACTATTGTCAATTGGCCTCGCATTTAGTGTGCATTTGGAAATCCTCCTATTTCATCTTAGATTGTCTATTCTTAGTTGCATAGTTTTGACGAGTATGATTATACAAAAGATATAGACTAAGATTCAAGAAGAATGATAAATAATATAGCTTTTACAGATATTCAACCTTATAGAAGTTTTAAAAATCTGCATATATAAAGTGTGCTATAGAAATTCATTGCTCTCTCTTCTATACCTCCACCTCGTATTTTAACAAGCGCTCGCAAAAGGCAATACCAACTTCAAATATATAGCAAACTCAAAGATTAAGTCGTGGAAAGAAGAGCATTTTCGAACAAACACGTTTCAGTACAACAATAAAGGTCCAACTTTTGTGAGGGTTCAGTATATCTATATGAATGAGCGTCGTCCTATTAAACTGAATAGCACGGCCCTTCATAAGAAGAGAATCAATGGTGTCCAAAGTCTTGAGGTGAGGATGCGCAGCTTTCGTTCTTCGAATAAGTTTCTGAAGAGTGACAAACTGTTTTGGGTCGATGCATTTCAAAAGCTTGTTGATACAGATGGAAAAGAAGTAAAGATAATGCATGAGTATCGTGGCATTATTAAATTGAATTCCGATATTGAGGAAAGTCATAGAGATTGTGGGTTTAAAATCTTGCATTTCATTAGAATGAAATCAACAATAAACATTAGGCACTCACAGTACGGCTGACATTATACTAAAGTCGAGCTAGAATTGAGCAACCGAAAACCTTTCCTTCTTTGAAGACATAAGCTGAAGCTGAATTGCTCCCATCTTTGTTCGCTCCTTTTTCAATGGTAAGTGACGCATATTTACCATACTGTACGAGATGGGAGGTCAGGATGGTCTAAGGATACATATTAGAGAGTAATATTATGTAGAGTGGAAAAATGTATATTAGCCCTTTCATGCAAGAAACGGAGAAGATGATAAACTAAAGGAAAACCATCCTTCGAGAAGAGAGCCCGAGCAGTGTTGTTATTCCAAACTGTTACTTTGCGAGATGCGTGCAACGTAGCTAAATAGTCATTTTCTTTGAGATTAGTAGCAATTGCGAAATTCAATCCTGAAAAGACAACTAAATACACTGATTAGAATTTATCTGGAGTCAAATAGTTTAAACATACCTTTATTAACATTCGCCTCCTTCACCATGCGTGCAATGTTGCATTTACAGTCAGTTTTACAGTTTTTCTCATTGTAGTTGCACTGCTTTTTCATTCTAGAGGACAGAATCAGTTAAAACTTAAAAATAGGTTCTAGCACACATATTTCTTGTTCTCTTTAAGCTTATATTCTTCTTCATACGCGTCATCACCAAAGATATCAACCAAGTTCTATACAACAGCTTCGTCTTCCAGAATACCCTGAAACTAGGAGCAGAGTTTATCTACATTGAACATTGAGGTCGAGGCGACGTCGATATTCCCCCTAGATATATTGTCATCGTCGGAGATTTAGAAAGCTCCAGATTAGGAATACTCTCAAGATGAGGTCGTTTGGACTTTGAAGGTGGTGGTGGCGTAAGAGGAAGCATCATGTCTGAAAGCTCACGATGAGAGCGCTTGATGCCTCCTCGACATGACTTGGATGGGTATCCAGTATACTGATGTGAACAGTAGTTTTGGTGGCAAACCTAACATTCAAACAGTATACAAGATAAGAAAAAAATCCTGAAAATATGTTGAAAGATAGAGGGGAGATAATGTGCATACATCCTCTTCGCATCGATGACAGCAGGTATGCCCAATACGCGAGGGAACAGCGAGCTCAATAACGTGCCTGCAATCAGGCATTCTCGTTATCAGAATAGAGAAGGAATATATATCCTCCTCACGTCGATAGCAGCAGGCATGCTCGATACGTGAGGGAACAGTGAGCCCAATAACGTGCTTGCAATCAGGCATTCACGTTATCAGAATAGAGGTAAAGAGAGATGAGTGAGCACAGAGCCAGTTAATGGCTGGATAGAGTGGTAAGAGTAAACAGAAGACAGCTCATCTTTTATATCTCTAGTCAATAATATTATGTTGTCTTCGAAAAAGACGCGTCTAAGAGGTCGTAGTGAGTGTTGAAAGCAAGTAAACAAACCCACAGTCATAAAGGTGATATGTTATCCTCTATTGAACACTGGACTTGAAGCTTGAAGAGTTGCCATTCCGAGATGATCTGAACCTTTTCTTTTATTCTTGATTTTTCCAGACACATCCCTCAAGTTCTCTAGGCTTCCCTCTACTGTGATCTTTCCCTTTCTCATATTTCTCTTCTTAAACGCGATCACGATCATATTCATGATACTGTTAATGTGCGTTTAGCACTCCTTCACAGCTCGCTACTGCTTTATCGTCTCCCAAAGCTAATCTTCGCTTCATATGTTCTTCTCACCTCACTTGCCGTGCATTCCCATATTCTCACGCTGCTTCAACTGTACTCTTCAACATCTCTCTCCATCTCCTTCTTCCTCACCACCTAGACAATAACTATATTTCTCTACTTTGAGATCCTTTCATTAGATCTTATGTTTCCTCTATTCTTTTTCATGCGCTATAATTGCATATTGGAGGACTCGTCGTTCCCAGCCAAGCTAGCAGCTTATTTGTAATTGCTACTCCAATCTGCGGGGCTGCTGCTCTTAAATAAAGTCACTGACTCCGTGATCATTATTTGCAAGGAGCATGTTTTTTTCATTGACTCATATGCACAGAGCTTAGAGCTTTATCAGCAAAGCTTGCTTTGCGGTCCGAGTTCGGGGCTTTTGTTCAAGGTGCTAAGGTGCTATATCTTAAGAAGATAGAAACTGAAGGATGGCTAAACACGTTGATGAATGATGACAGCATGCCGATATAACAACATTAAAGCTGCATATATATTTTTTCTTCATTTTTCGAGATAATAGCGATGAATCTCTAGTGATGAATTTTGCATCATTCACCGTAATTACAGAGTCGTCATCTCCTCTCCAAGCCGTTTTCTGCGTTGTTACCTCTTAAAGCTTAAAGGAATAGCCGAATCACCTTTGAATTCTAGTCCTCATTCGCGCCTTATCCCTTCATGTATAGCGCAGGATCCTCGACACATGCCTTTGTTTCTGTTCATTCCTTTATCCAAAAGAAGTGAGGGAATGATGGTATACGAAAAGAGCTTCCTTATGAGAATTCTAGATCATTTGCCTGTCATTGCTGCGTTCACACTGCCTATCTCGACTTCTTACAAGCGCGTCAGTGATGATGTTTGAAGCAGTGATACCTACTGTACCGTTTCGACCGTTAATTCGCATATCGGATCACGGAGCCCCGTGAAGTGAAGCTATATATAGAGCATATCAGGTCATAGTCAAATTCTTCAGGCACAGATTGCTTAAAATAGAAATTTTTGGGCCTGCCTAGCGGCAGGCCATCCCAATCAGATAATTTCCGCTTGTATGCCTGGTTACGAAGCTATATCTTTTTAAGGGTCTACCGTCATGGTAAAAGACCACGAAGTTGCAGTCGAAACGCTACAGTATATGTCCTATGATATGGAAAATTATGAATAAGATAAGCCTGTAGCTCTGTTTTCAGGAAAAAAGGAAAGGAAAGAGAGAATGAGAAACTGTCTATAAAGGGAAAATCAAGAACTTAGTTCTTAGATGTTGTCGAAGGCTCGGTGTGGCCCAGCTCACTATAAGGTTGGGAAACGATCACGTGAGGGTATTCGAGAGAAACCTCCATGGGAGCGGTCGCCAGTGCAAGGCGAGGAAACCAGCGGACAAGGACCAAACCGAGACTTGAACGTTAGTGAAGATGGAAGGTACCCAGAGGGAACAAACCAATTTCCCCCAATGAGAGCAAGGCTCTGACAAATTGGTGTAATGCCCAAAGAGTGCAAGCCAAGTTCATTCAATGAGAGCCTGATCTCATCTGCAGTGCTCCATCAACACCGCTTACAACAACAACACAGATCATGGCATCAAAAATTATTGATAATTCTATTTAGAGTGAATATGCGCGGCTGAGCTAACAATCATAGAGTAAACAGTACAAGTATCCATAGAGTAGCAAATAGAGGAATGAGCAATTATAACTAAGAATAATCTTGAAGGAAACATAAGTCAATATTATGGCGAACACGAAATGATTCCAACATCTTCACCAATTCATCAAAGTCTTGCTTCCGATATGCCTTGGCTGTGCAGAGAGGGAGAATCTGGTCGACTTTCTACTAATATAGCAAGAAAGCAAGTGAGGACCAGCCACCGATAGCAGCCACAACCTCGGGAGGAACACCGGCGAGAAGCAACTCAACCGCACTATCAATCCGGAAACTGTGACCCGTGATGAACTCCAGGCCAAAGTGGACTCACGAGTCGTTGCAGAACTTCATAAAAACGTGCTTGAGGAGGTGTTTACAGCTGAACTCGTCTCGGTAGGTGAATAAAGATGAATTCTTCAGCGCTCTGCAAATAACTTGTAGGAGGTTCTTCATAGCTTCGACCGAGCAGAGGTCGTCATCGTGGGCAGCTAGAGAAACATCGAACCCCTTCTCCCATATCATCTTAGTCCACAGAAGATGGAATGATACCGCCTCCATCTCATCCGCGAGCATGATGAACATGACATCAGCACTGCGAGTAATATGTGTGGAAGGGAAAAACTCAGAGGCGTTGATAATTAGAATCTCCCCTGAGCGGCGGCAGCCCCAGAAGGCTACAAGAGCAGCCGTCCAGACAGATGCATAGAAACTGGTCTTTAAATCAAGGCGAGATCGGAGGGCGCGAAGATGCTGGGTGGTGATAGGAGTGCGAAGGGGACACTTATGCTCTTGACCTTCCTTGCGTGCGGTAACGCAAGCTATTGCGACTCAGCGGTGGTCGCCGTACCACGGGGCAGCATGGATATCATGGAAAGCGTGAAGGCCTGACATCCAGCTCTTGATAGTGTCATTAGATACTGAGTCCATATACTCGCTAATAAAGGCACAAAGAAGGGTATATGACGCCGGCATGCGTGCAACCTCGGATATATCGTACTTGTCGCAAAATTGTGTAAACCGAATAAGTCCGGCATCGTAATTTCTGCATGTCTTGTCTGCAAGGGCACCCCATATTGCGTGGTGAGCTTTGCTGAGAACTTCAGCAGGAAAGAGGGCTGCATCATCCGCTTCGCGTTGCTGAAAGAATGATGTGGATCATGTAAAAGGTTTATCCTTGGATGCGATGTGGGGGCAAAAATCATTGTTGACAATAGCGTTACCTGCGCGCGGACGACGAGGGCGTGTAGTGCGCTCGTAATCTGAAATAGAAGGAATATGTGTGGCAGGCTGCGAAATATTTGTTATTGGAGTGGGTCCAGGAATGGAGGAAGCGATAACGGGCAGGTCTATATCACGATTAACTGCAACACTGGTCAGTGTGATGTCTTCAATGACGAGGAGGAATCCATACTCATTGATAGCGTAAAGGAGCGAACAGGCGTAGCTTTAAGAAGGTCATAGCGAGGTTTACTGGATACAAATCATCTGGAAAGGCCTATATGCTATAAGGCAACTTTAAGCAACTTAAAGAGTCTTAGGACATAAAAAGTTCGGAATGCTAAATAAGCTGCAAAGACCTTAAAGCCAAGGTTCATGCTAACAACTTCTTTAAGGCGTCTTTTGAGCATCTTAAGACACTTTAAGACACTGTAAAAGCTCTCCACAGGCTCTCCAAAGTTGACTTAAAGCATATGTCATTGTGAACCTTGTCTTTAGTTGCCTTTGGACTGCTTTTCAGGGACTCAAAAAGCATTCAAAAAGCATTCAAAAAGCACTCTAAAGTCAGCCAAAAGCTGATGTCTCCATGAACCTTGTCCTAAGTAGACTTTACAGTGCTTCACAGAGTGTCTACATGCACTTCATAAGCCAATAAACGGCATTCAAAAAGCACTGTCAAGGTCATGTAAAGGCTTCTTATATTACATTTTTTAGTGCTGCTAATCGAGAATCCACTCAAGTTCAGACACAAGAGAGAACAAAAACACATAACAATTGATAGCAAATAGCAGCTACAGTACTAATAGACAGATACATATACGAAGATGGGCACCAAATCATGAGTATAATACACGAACCATCAAGATTCCTCAAGGTCATCCTCCAAGGTCATGGTCACATGGTCCTCGAAGGTCAAAGGTCATAGTGCTCCAATCATCTTGGTCCTCGTCGTCGTGTTACTCGGATGTTGAAGATCATAGTCCTCAAAGGTCGTTGAGGGTCCTCAAAGGTCGGGTGGTCTCGGCATCCTTGAAGGTCGTACTCGTGGTCCTCCAAGGCTGTGGTCGCGTGGTCCTCGAAGTCGTGGTCTCGTCATTCTCGCAGGTCGTGGGCGCGGGCTCGTGGTCATTGAAGGTCATCGGTCGTGGTGTCATGGTCCTCGAGAGGTCGTCGTTGCGTCCTCGAAGGTCGTGATCCTAGAGTCGTTGTCCTCGCCGTCAGTGAGTGTTGTCGTTTGCATCGTATCAGTCCTGATAGTCCGCGGCGTGCCATATGGCGGTCCTCGTAGTCCGTGTCGTTGCGGCCCTCATAGTCCACAGCGTCGCTGTCCTCGTAGTCCGCGTCGGGGTGGTCCTCGTAGTCCGCGTCGGGGTGGTCCTCGTAGTCCTCGTCGTGGTGGCCCTTGTAGTCTGCGTCATGCCAGGGTCCCAGTCCTCGGGGCCTCGTTGTCGCTCGTAGGCTCGTCGTCGCGGTGCTCGTAGTCTTGTCATTGGGGTGCTCGGGGTCTCGTCGTCGCGGTCCTCATGGTCTTGCTGTCGCGATCCTCGTAGTCTCGGCGTTGTGGGGCTTCGTCATGTCGTTGTTGATATCCTTATCGGCGATAGGCACTGGACCGTGGTTGTTGTGCGTGGCCTTGCATGGTCTTCCAGGCTCACCGTCGTCGCGAAACAGACTTGGAAAGGGGGAGAAATCTTAGAGGGTAACTACGAGGAAAAAAATGGCTACGCACCTCGCAAAGTGAAGCTAGAGACCCGACCATCCGAACTTGGCTAGAGTCAACATACAACGATGACTCACAAGGTAGGGAGGTTAACGTGCGCAAGGCAGCATCAAGTTGGCGACACTGTGCACAGAGCAGCAGTGCGCGTCGTCCGAAATGGGAGTGAAGGTGGTGGTAAAAGGACAAGTTGTGGCTCCATCCCGATCGGAATTTAAACCAACCGGCACGTGAGGCTGACGTGGCCTCATGTGCCGGCGGCAAATGGACTTAGCAATTTTCTGGGCGCGAGGCATGGGAATGGTTGACGTTGACGGGAGCTCATGGCGCCGTCAACAAATGATTGGGAAAAAAATAGGATTCAAAAAACGCACCAAACACCTTTGTAGAAAAATGCACCAACCAACACCGTATATTCAGCAGACCAGGCGGCACCCAAACCCTGCCCGACGTGTTTGAGGCCTGCGTGACGGCAGGTCGGAGTCTCTGTACTAGCCTGAGATGTCCTCACGTTACGGCGCTTCCTTAGTGTGCGGTGCGGTAGCCTCGTTGTTAGAGGTCTTACTGTTGAATCATCCACGGCTGTTGGAAGCCGTGCAGACGAGCCTGGGGATCCAGAGGTGAGAGAAATGAGAGAAGGAGAGGTCCGAAAAAAATCCGAGGCTGGATGAGTCGCTATCGTCGTCGTGACATGGTGGTAGGAGATGAGAAACGACGAGCGAAGGGCTCTAATCACGATCCGGCAAACGCCGGATCGTGAACGGAGCATCCTCAACGTCGCTCGGAACGACGACAACGAGCTCGGAGCAGCCAAATGACCATCGGCATTTGCAACTATATACATATAATATGAATCCCAATTACATTCAGGTATTGGTATAGGAAGAAACGATGGGAACTTGCTTACATAGCAAGTATCCCATCTGGATCCGTACAGAACGAGCATTCCAGCTCGTTGTAACGCACCGGCTGCTCGAAATACACTCGGAATACCTATAATACGATTACCTTTGTCTTGTCAGAGAAGAACTATGGTCTGCATTGGCCAATATTAGTAGCGGTGACACGAACCATGAATCCAAGTAGTATTCGGATTCGATCGACTCGATCACTTCCTTCCTTACCACCACCATCGACTTAGGACGACAACGGCCCTCGACAGCAACGATATGGCGACTTACCGCGGGATCTCGGAGACCGACTTTGCGTCGTCTCCCTCTGATCCAACCCGACCTCTGCTGAGACGAGCAGCAGTGGATAGTAGCGACCGACTTTGAGTCGTCGCACGGTATCAGGGAGACCGACTTTGCGTCGTCACCTGTAATTTCTTTCTAGTGGGCAGGACACGACACGGAAACGTCCCGTCTGTTGGAGAAGGCAGCAGGAGTAAGGGCTAGAATGGACACTTTGCATCGTCTGCTGGTTGACTGTTTGGTAAGTTTTTCTTCACGCATATCTTCGTTTTTCTATATCCTCCATAGTGCTGTGAACCCTCTCCCTCCTGTGCCCAGTGATACCGTCATCCTTTGCAGCGCCGGCTCGAGCCATCCGAACAGTGATCGCAAAGTGGTCTCTCTCTCTCCTACCACCACCACGATCCTCAATTTGGTCTACTACTCCCGGAAACATCGCCCTCTGCTGGCCGCCATCCTGCGACCGACTTTGAGTCGTCGCGTTACGGAGACCGACTTTGCGTCGTCTCCGTCTGGACCACGACACACGCGTAAGCCCTCGCGTTGAGGCTGCTCTATCCAATGCGGGCGTGTACGACGACGTCCCCGCCGCCCTTGCAACACCAAACAACCGGATGAAGCCCTCCACGCTAGGCAGCAGCAGAGGCGACGACGTCTTCTTGCCAGCAAGTTCCTGTTTGCATGGTATGCCCTAGTGAGGCTTTCACAAATCCGGTTCCTCTAGCTATTTTGCTCTCATATTCTTTTTGATTTACCGGGGATCACAGCGCCGATGGCGCTGGGAGCGACGACGAAGAGCAAACAGCGCCGTTGCCCTAGCAACGGCAATATTGGCGAGGCATAAGCCCCACCGCTGGTCTCATTGAACGTGCTGCTGCTCGTTCTGCTTGTCTAGGTGCGGTTTACTTTCCAATATTTCCAACTGTACTTACCAGATCTCCTGTAGATTTTTTTTCAACGCAGCCGTATATTCGAATGCGACGCTCAGTATGGGCTACGACTGCGGCTATCCACACTACCACGTCCTTCGCCCATCGCACGTCCCGCTGTCACGGTTCATAAGCGCCATCATAGCCCCGTACGCAAGCCCTTGAGCCCAACCTCGTCTCACACCACGTCAGCCTCTTAATCACCGCTATCAACACTGCTTCCACTCCTTCACTGCTCGTCTCATTGACATACGCGGTTTTTTCCGTCCGGGTGCAGACGTTCCTTCTTCGCATATCATCGCCTTCACGCATCAAATGCTCCGACATGGCAGGCAAAGCCATTGCCCTAGGTTCAGACGTGACGGAGCGTCAGACGACCACTTTAGCACTGAGCATCTGCACGGCATTCGACTCCGGCGAGCATTGTAGGCAGAGCTCGGGAGGGCATGCGTGGGTGTTGTCACAGTATAAAAGTTTCAAGCCTTCCGTGAGTTCGATTCGTCCATTCCGTCTGTTGACTGATTTTTGGCGGGTTGTAGTTCCTGCAGTCATGACTCCGGACGATGACCTTGAGCGTCTCGTCAAGATCCTCCACGAATTCGGCATCTGTCCACCGCTTCCAGCGCACCCAGCCCTCTTCTACGCTCTCACGCTGCCCTCAGCTCGACCTTTAAAGCTCGCTTGTCAAAAACGCCGTTCTATAGACGTACACAGCGTCGTCACTCCGGCCTACGCAGGCAATGCCGCAGACCCTCCTGGGGCGGCGATTTCAATAAAACGTGCTTGAGAACCCGTATCTGCAATCATATTCTGGGCGAGTCTCGTTGTCCAGCACATCCCAGCATGCCTCATCGACCACGTCGGCCTCCTCATTTAGTGCTTCGTCTACAGTTTTCTTCTCTAGTTCTACTTCATCCTTATTACTCCGTCTTCCCACTCCACCACCAGCTTGGTCGTACATCTTGATTAGTACTCATTATAGATATGGACTGTATGTAACTATGTATTACTTGCCTGTCCGATTCTTCTGTAGAGTAGCTGTACACTTGTGATTGATAAGCATGTGATGAATACAGTACCACATAATGATACCGAGTCATCTTAAACTGTGAAAGGGCAGATGTAATTGTGGTGAATGCTTAAAGTTGTGTTAAGATGTCTTATGGTGTCTTAAGTTGAAAGCAGTGATTCCATCAGTCTTAAGTTGCATAAGGACAGATGTCATTGAAGCTCATGCTTAAAGTCACCTTTAGGTGTCTTTTACTGCCTTTTGCTGTCTTAAGTTTCGTAACAATAAGACACTAGCTTTAAAATGCCTTTAGAGCTTTAAGAGCTTTTTGGAGCTTAAAGTTTGACGTTCTGTTGACATGAATCTTAAGATGCCTTATAGCATATAGGCCTTTCCTGATGATACTAGAAGCGGGAGTGAGCATCCAAATGCTAGCAGCATGAAATAGCATACTATGAGAGCGTGCGTGAAAACGGGATAAAGAGCGATCAGAACGAGAAGGTTTTGGCGGGGATGAGGTGCGCGGTTGCGAGACTAGCTCACCCTCAACCCGCTGGGAGACACTTGCCCCCCATCCGAATGAAGACAGGCTAAACATAGATACGAACAAGAATGTCAGCGAGCTCTGCAGGGAGCTTGATAGTAGTTTCAATGGCATCCTGGGGTGATCCCAATTCTCCGCGCGAGAGTGGGTCAGCGAGGTTGTTTACCAAGGCGACGTAAGTATATTTGGGTATGATAATCGTAGTCATTAGGGTGGCGAAAGAGCGTCTAATGGTTGCGTTCATAGCGGCATTGCCAGAACGGCCCTTCTGATGAGCGCCAATAGTACCACAGTTGTCAGAGTGAACAAGGACGAAGCGCTCGCGAACGCTAAGTGCCAAGAGGAAGAGGAATAGAATTTCAACTGCAATAGTCTCGAGCCAGCCTATGTGCCGGCCAGGCAGCTTCCATTTGGGAAGAAGTTTGAAGGCAGCCCATCGACCACCAATCAAAATGCTAATCCTCCAACTCGTCGAGGCATCAACATAGATATCTGCATCGAACATAGGACTGGGCGGGCGTAGATGGCGAATTGTATTGGGAATTAATAGCATTTGATACCACCAAGTAGCCTCCAACTTGACCGAGCTGAGGAGGTGAAGACGGTGAAATTCACGACCTTTGAACTTGGACGTGAAATTAGAGAAAGCTGGAAGATGGGAAGCGCCCTCGCGATGGACGAATGCGACGTGGCATAGTGAGTCATAAATCTTCTGCACGTCCGGCAGCAAGCACTCCGCCGACTTGAATATAGCTAAAAATAATCGCATGCACTCGTAGAATTTTAAGCACTTCTCCTCTGGGAGCGCAACCATGTGCGCGTCAAAATCCTAGAGAAATCTGATGAAGATAGTGACCGAGACAAATTTCGGGTTATCTTTCTTCTCTACTGGGTGCCAGAGGACATCAAGGTCGGCGATGTGGTGCATTATCTCAGTGCGATCATAATCGTAATGATAGGATGGAGGGGAAATAGTAGAATCGAGTCTGATGATAGCGAGACGAATAGCTTTAAAATCGTCTTCATATTTCAGGAGGGGGTCAACACCCCAAGCGCACCAAGTATCCACGACGGCATTGGTAATCTATCCTACATTGCTGCTAGCAGAGGCAGCACTGAATGGGTGACAATGATCGAGCCAAAACTTACCGTCACATCCTTGAAAAACGAGGTACTGTACTATTACGGTCTTATCTTCACATAACGCGTAACGGGGACCTGTGAAATGAAGAGTCTGGGCCCCCATAATGCGTAACAGGCCTTCTGGCCAGGCACAATTGTCTGAAAATAGCAATTTTCGGGGCCCGCCTAACGACGGGCTGTCTAAATAAGGTAATTACCCGGGTTTTGAAGAGTAGCGACTACTCTTCACAACCATAACGCGTAACGGCCCGTGAAGATAAGGTCAGAATAGTACAGTAGGACTTGTGATTTAGTAATATCAGGTATGTCCGGTGAAACTTGACAATATCGATGGTACACACTTGAGTGCCAGGAGGCGCGCAAAATACCTGATAGATGTGCAGTGAGCAATAGGATCAGATAATTGTAAATTGCAGAATGTGAAAATGGCATGTGCAGATGAGCAACTGAGCAAAGACTAGCAATGATCTGTGCTTAGTCTGGCGCGCAGATAGTATATTGCATAAGTGCGACCATGCAACGTGCGAACATGCATGTATGGCAATGGAATAGTATAGCAATCAAATACTCACGAGTTCTTCAATGTGCCTAGCCTCGTCAAATCACGTAAGGAAATGATGCTTCTCAATGAACGAGTTGACCAAGGGATGATCTTGGGTACCCTTCGACAGGTTCCGACAAATGCGCTTCTTGTTCGGATCACCTGGTATCTGCGAAGTGACTAAGACAATGAGCGGCGATAATTGGAAAGGCCCTCGACAAATCGACTCCATCTCATCGCGCGAGAAAGGGCCAGAAATCTGACTTGTTGCCTTCTCCTCTTCAATATATTCCTCAACAGCTTCTAGGTGGACGCGACATAACACGTGATTAGGCATAATGATAGTTTCAGTGAGAGAAGGAAGCGAGCCGATGGGAAAACCATGTTCTAGGCTGTGCATAAGATATTTGTAGTCCTCCATCAAATTATGAGATTCCAGAGCAGAAGCAAATGCAGCAGTGTTGTAAGGGTGTATGATTCGTTCAAATAATTCATTGTGAGCGAGAAGTGCATTATGGAGACGTAGTCGTTGATGAATGGAATCAGAGAGATCGTGGTATTCGAGCTTGGGCGGGGCAAAGCGAGCAAGGAATTCAAGTTGATTTAGAGCAGAGTGTTCCGGAGTGTTTGCCTCCGCAGAGAGTGCAGATATGGAGGTGCTCATCGAGGGGGTAGGAGTAATTGAATCCGCGGTTGAAATTGTATGTGAGACAGATGCATTTTTGGTTCCGCGGATGAATGGGGGATCAGTCGAGGAACGCGCAGTAAGAGACTTTCTTGTTGGCGTGGGGTTCGCCCTCATAGTGGTTGGAGATACCGTGATCACGCTCCCTGCATCCCAAGCAGATAGACGGCATGGTCGCTCATCCACAGCTCCCCTGAAAGGGCTGACCACCTCTACCTCTGCCGCCTTCGCGACGGTTGCGCTGCTGGGGTAGGCGGGACTTGGAAGACTGGAAACGCTGGTCAAGCAATTTCTTCTCGAACTCTTTACTCAAATCAAACATGTTCTTAGCTTGTTTGTAATCAAACTGGTAAGCGATTGGGTCGAACAATGTCTTGCCTTCTGTGCGGAAATCATGACGCCTCTTAGCTTCCACCGCCACCCAAGCTTGATAATATTCGACCTTGTCCAGCTGACGGTAGAAGAAGAAGTGGTGGTCATGCTAGAACTTGGCATAAGGACCATCGTCCCCAGCCTCGTCCTTCGAGGACTGAAATTGCAAATGGTGCTCCGCTGCCTCCTCATGCTTGCCCAGAGTGAGGAGAATATCCAGGCCCAACGTGTCACTAAGCTTCTGAATGTCGAGGATGACTTTCTTCATCGTCCTGTCAAGGTTGTTGGTCTTGACCATGTCCCGAGTCGAACTGTGAAGGGAGATATGACGAAGGGACTTGGAACGGAAAAAACCAAGAGGAATCGGGATATGCCGGTCTGTCTCATACACAATGTTGTGAATGTCAGGGACATGTACAGACCCCGGCACATGAGCCTGGACCCCATCCATGTTCTCTCTCCTTCGTTTCGACCGTTCCGCCAATGCATCTGCCTGCTCTTTCTCTCGCTTCCACTTCTCAGCCTGTTTCCACGACGTTAGCATACTTATTGAGAACAGCGAATGAGATGTTTTTGAAATGACTCAGAAAGTCAGGCGTCTGTAGCATAATGATCTCGTCCTCCGTATAGCTAATCAACGACGCGACCTCTGAGCCAGGCGTCGGATTCGCCGTGGGATCTAGTAGATGCTTCTCAGTCTTCTCCTTCCTCACCGTATTTTCCGTTTCAATCTTCACGTTATGGTCTAGCTTCTCTACCAATGAAAGGCTCTTGAAAAACGCGATAATAGCATCCGAGGTGTGTGTATGGTGGGCACCCGGAGTCGACATGTGTGAAGACGAAAATTCTGAATCGATGAGGAGGAGGATAGGAGATGGCAGCAGGAAGCAAGAGAGAAATTGGGGAAGACTTCTTGCTGCCCCAAATTGTCTATTTCGTGTGACTTAGTTAACTAGCTGTTATTATATAATAACTACGCCATGCGCACCTTGCTCACGCTGCCATCTACGGCTTATCTTATCTTTAAATAAGTCTGAAGCTCGTGTCTCGCTGGTCAGCTTATCGCTATGGCGCCTATGCACTTGACTAAGACTGTGTTCCATTGACGAGGAACTTTGAGCTTCAGTTCATTGAAGATATGCCTACCACTGTAGTTCCTGCACTGCACAGTACAATCACAACGAAGAGGAGAAAGCTTCAGAGGAGAACATATTAAGTTGGTCGACGCATCTAGATATGCCTCGGTAGTCCTATAAGAAGAAGAGGTGTGACAAAGGCCACCTATAGAAATTGTTAGGATATTCTATCCCGGATTTTTCAAAGAGATAGAATTCGATAGGATTCACTCAAATAATCTACTGCTGTACCATACCCACCTTGTATCCATCTCAATCCTATCCAATCCTATTTTATCTAATCTCATCTGATCCCACTTTAAGCAATTCAAAGCAATTAGCATTCCACAACTCAACACATCCTATCCTATCCTATCCTAAGTGCATCTATAACTCATCCCATTCTATCCTACATCTATAACTCATCCTAACTCATCCTATCGCTTCCTTCTGGTATTTGCACATATTTCACGTACTTTTCCACCGCGTGCACTACGTTGAGATGCGCCACCTCGTCCAGGCGCTGCACCTCGACTGCTACCACTGGCCGCACCTCTTCCCCTTGCCCTTGCCCGTCCCCTTCCCATTTCTCTTTCCCTTGGCTTGGCTGGACTAGCACGTGCCTTCTTCTTTGGGCGAGGACCCCCCTCATCATTACCATCATCTGCTTCATGCACATCTTCACTGTCTGACTCATTATCATCATCGTTATCCTCCACGATTGGATGCTTCCGTTTCAACTTGGCATGCTCTGCTTGCGCAGCAAGTTCATTATTGATACGCATATTTCTTCATTTAGGGGTAACTGCAGCGATTGCAGCACCGCCTAACTCCTCCATGCGACGTTCTCTCTCAACATCTGCAGCATCCAACTCCGCCTCCCGTTCCCGCCTTTTCCGTAATACCTCCTCATTCTTTTCCACTTCAATGCTTCGTCCCATTCCGAAATCATATGGTCACGAGTCGTGTTGTCGCCATGCATACGTTGTACGGCCTGGCATCCCAGCCTCAACTGCGATTTGAGACCACACTATCGCTGTTTTGCTGTGATGGGTTACTACTCGTGGCTTCTCAGCCTCCAGAATCTCTGTCTCCTTTCGGTAGTGCTGGCACTTATCCTTCTCCCGAAACCACTTCACGCATCGTACTAGAGAATATCTTCATACGTAGACAGCGAATGTATGAATAAAATTGCGTACTTTCAATGTACCACTCTTCTTCATCCTCTGCCGTTAGCTCGCCTGGCTTCGAAACAGACCATAGCTACGAGTCACCCATGCGAGCTTCACCTGGCTGGGCTACTTTTGTAGCATCCTTCCCCGCCCGCTTCCAAATAGCGTAAGGCTGTATCGTCCTCCGGTAATCCTAAGTGCAATAGATGACCACGCACGAAGTTGTAGCGGATTATCGCCTCCTTCTTCTCGCGTTTGAACCGCTGCAGTATGCAATGGCTCATGTTGTAGCCTCTTGACCATGTAAATGTTCCTTCTTGACGCGTAGGTTTTCGACTTAAAGGATAATGAATCCGCGGATCTTCATTAAGATTGCGTGGGCCTGGACTTTGCGTAGACCATATTCGACTTCTGTAGCGTACTGGAGGTTGAATCATTAAGAATTCCGGTTCGACGCTGAGAGCCAGCTGGGAAGGGGAAGAAAAGCGTCCTCAGGGCAATTGGGATCAACCGTCTTCACAAGAAGTGTGAAGGCAAAAAAGAATTGTACTAGAGTGGATATGAAATTAAAAATGTCGTTGTACAGTTGCGCGCAAGTCGTATCTAATGAGTCCCTATCATCGTATTCGTCATCCTCCGCATCGGCAAGAAGGCTAACCATCTTTCTGTAAACCAATCAGTTCAAGATTCATCGAGAAAATATCACATACTGCTCATAATCGAGTCGAACACCTTCTTGAAGTAACTTCGTCAGTCTATTGGTGAAACTAGGCATGGGAGTAGTTGATACAGCCTCGGCACATTTCCGTTCAAGCTGTTCCTTCATAAACTCTTGCATAGTCGGGACCTCTTCAAGTTCTTATCAGCATCTGCAGAACATCTCAAATATTTTGCTTATTAATCCCTTTAAAGTTGACCTCGAAGTGATCGACGATGTGATCATCATCTGCCTTGAGCAGAGGCTTAGCATAATCAACCTCCCACCGCACAAGCAGGTTATCTGAGATAGCACTTGATAACATCTCAAAGTCATATTGGAGGTTGGAATAAGTCTTCTTCGCTTTGACGTAGGCTTTGGAAAGGCTATGCCTTACAAGTCCAACCACTGAGTACACATCAATGTAACAGAGCTTCTATTATATATTACATCACTTCCATACACTTTAATACAGTATGTTATAATTAATAAATTTAAACTTTACATTTAATCCTGCTTTTCTTATTTAGCGATCTTCTCAATCAGTTTTGAAGCTTACTATTGACATTGCATTGTTAATTATATTAATTAGTATAATTCTATTCTCACTTTTTCATCTCTTCATATTAATCTTAATAATCTCTTTATGTCATTATTAATATTAATGAATATAAAATTATTGATTATATCTCAAAAATATATAACTCACATTTTTATATTTTTTATTTTACTTCTCCTTACTATTACATTACTAACTTCGAATATAATTTATAAAAATTAATAATAACAATAATATAGTAGTTTACTATAAATAATGTAAAATATATAAAATATGTTTAATCTTTTATATTCAATGTGTATTTATATAATCAAGATATAAAGATTTATCTGTATACATAATTATTCTTCAATCATGATGAATAATTATAATATATCAAAATATAACAACTTGTTTTATCTTTAAATAGAATATAATTCAATTTCTAATATGCGGCATATTTAAGCATACATTAGCATTAATGACAGAACTATGTCAGTGTAAATATTATATGAATAAAATAAAATAATTACTTATAATTATAATAAGCTATTATACTAAAGCAGTTATTTATATAAAAATAATTATATATTTAAATATTTTTTAATAATGCAAGTAACATTATTAAAATGACAGAGTCTACTATCTCAATATTCCTCATATTTTAGCTTTTTAAATAAAAGGCATCGTTTTTGATGCTTTTCAATATATCAAAAAATATATTTAATAATTTTAATTATAAAATGCAATATATATTACTACTTACCACTCAAATGAAGAAGCTACATGTCTCAATTAACAGAAGCAGTGTCGTATTACTAAATCTGAACACTAGCAGTTTACATCGTTATTAGTGAGTGCTGCCCAATCGTCAGCATGTTACTGACTTTTTATTAATTTAATTATAGATACATTATGTTTATCGCTATTTGCGTCACATCCAAGATTTATAAATATTAATATTATATATACATGATAACTCAGACTTCACACGAATTCGTCTTCGCATACGACTACTACATTCATATGATTAAATTTATTACGACTTGTGCTTTCCGTTACCAGGAACTTCTTACTGAAAAGCTGAGCAAGTTTCTGTCTTATTGGATAATAATATGAAAACTCGAGATGGATTACCAACATAGCACTTTATTTGCATATAAACATATGGAGAAGACGATCTGAATCGTTCACTACTGTAGTTAGATTGAAAATGATCTACATAACTACTGCTTAATGCAAACTTGATTGTGCAAGTATTAAAGGTCGATATCTCCTTAAATCATTTTAAAGCAGGTTGAGTTGAAGCAAGTGAAGAAAGAAAAACAAGCTGAAAAAAACGAGAAAGCGTAATGCAAGCATGGAAAGAGAATTCATGAGGTGTTAATCACAGAGACAAGAAAAGCGGAAATGAGGAAGGCAAAGTCGAAGTAGGAAATTATCGGATGTAGCAAGGATCAGCATTCGCAAGGTGAGAAAAATAAATGTAAAATATATATTTTTTCTTAGTTTTTTTTTTTCATCTTCTTTCAAGCTGTTGTTGTTGTGTATTTTGATAATAAAATCTATCTGCATATAGTTCAGCATATGATGAAGATGCATTAAAATATGTTAACTTTTTTTCTTGACTGAGACTCTGACAACGACTTCATTCAAACGTAAAATAAGATTCAGGTCAAGCATTTTAATCAAATTATAGTTGTATTGTGCGCAGAAGATGGACTAAATAAGTTTTTGCAAAGATATTGATCAGATCGTGATTTGTAGCCTGCTTGCGAACTTTATAACGCAATTTAAGTGGATACACTGTCTATCCAGAGAAAGTTATATGACATTGGATCATTAAAGTTTACAAAACGATTCATAAGATAATTAATTACTATTCAGCTAAAAAGACTATAGTTCCGCTAGTGATGAGACAGGAAGGCCTGTTGTATGAAGCATGATGAGGCTTGTCTATGTAAGTAAGACCGCTGTGTATTAATAAGATACCTTAAAAATAAGACTTACTCGAAAGAATGAGAATTCAATCATACTCAATGATTTTAAATAATAAGGTATCTTCGACTTGAAAAGAAATTAATCAGTAGTACGAAAAGGAGACTCATATATATTATCAATTAATGACAATCATCAAAGCTTAAAAGAAAAAAAAACTTGTTAGTGAGTTAAAAGACAATGTAGATAAATATTATTACGAATAAAAATTATAATAATTATTAAGATTAACTCAAATGATAAGTTAATAAATGTTTAAAAGAATGATGAAGATTTACGATACATGAATCGAAGAATGATCATCCAAATCAAGGTTGAAGAAATTATTATTAGCACTATTAAAAGAAAGCAATGTTAAATAAAAAACAGACTTCAACATCAAAACGAAGTAGATGAGCTTTTGTGTGGAAAGTCGGAGCTGAAAGAAGCTACTGAACAGTGAACGAAGAAAAGAATGGAATATATACGGAAAGTGTAGTGAGCTCGTTCAAAGAGACGCGTGAACAAGATTAAAGTTGAGGATTTTAAAGTTTTAATAATTTTATAAATAAGTTGTTAATATTAGTTAAAATAATATAAATACAAGAGTAATATACTTTTAAAGCAACTATAAGCAAATATTAAATCTACAACTAATGTTTATATCATCGAAAGAAGTTTTATCGATTGAAATGTTTACAAGAAGGCTAATAAAAGTGAAAACATAGCTTATAAAGCGCAATGAAAAGTCTAAGAAATATTGACAGAATTTATGATAGATCTAAAAGCGGTACTAGTCCGCACTTACGCAGGCGGCAAATAATATGCTAAATAGGATAAGATGGCTATTCTTTAATGGGAAATGTTTTATGCGCATGTTGACTAAAAGATGAGTAGTGCATAGGACGAAATAAAAGTTAGATACTGAATTTCAAGACAACAGTGAGTAAAGCAGCTGGTGACGACAAATCTATGCTTTTAGTTCATACAGAGTTAGGTTAAAACAGACCACAAGGGGCCTCATCAATTCAGCATATCATAAAGTATTTTACAATACATGAAATGTAATTATTGTGAGAGAAATGGATGAAGATGCAAAAAAGCGAAGCTAACTATGATAAGATAATACAAGTTAACAGAGATGAAAGTAAAATAGTGCAAAGAGCATACCTATAACTAAATAGCCTACAAAGATGTCTTTAAAAAGGAATGAGTATCTGAGCATAGAAGCCATCAAAATTAAATAGTTAGATACGAGATATAAGCACATACTAGAAGCAGAGAGAGAATTTGCAAGTTTGAAATATAGCAAATGATGGCAATAGGCTTTTAGTGAGTCTATCTATCAGCCCTGAGCAGGAGAACTAAGTAGAGAGAGTAGTGCTTGTCTAGGAGAGCAAAAGTGTGCAATTTCCACAAATTAGGCTAAAGCATACCATGAGTTAAAACCCAGGAAATACCTGCGCTATAGGTATCTGCAGAAGAAGTCCCAGACCTGTAACCTGTCAAAAACCTGCGATTCACGAATTAAAATCTGCGAATACTCGCGAATTTACAGGTTTTTAATCATTTTTGAGCCATAACTCATTTGTATCACCTTGAATTAAGGTCAAATAGTCTTATTTAAAGTATATTAAATCATATTTTATCAATAAGTAAGTATACTTTTCTAATATTATGCATTATCTTAATGGTTAAGTCTATGCAAGTACCTGTCTAATACCTGCGCAAATGCTCAAACTGCCTACCTGCGACCTGTGTGCGACCTGCGCGAGTAGCAGGTTACCCATGGGTATCTGTCAACCTGTCTACTCGTATCTAGCTCTAAATTAGGCACTTTGGACCTGTCTGGACTGGTTTTACAGCTGTTTATAAAATAGTTGGTGGAACTGCCTTTTTGGAGTATACATATTTTTTTAATCATTTTTGCAACATTTATTTGTATCGACTGTATCTCCTCTGAATGTACATCTTTTTGCTCAGTTCCTTTTTCATTTTGAGACTTTAGAATGTATAGAAAACCATTGTTGTTTGTAGCATCTCTAGTACTGGCGGTAGCGGCGTCATTGCACTACTCGTTGGGGCAAGCTTTAAAAATTTATTTCACATGATAACTGCAAGCGCTTGCACAATATATTATAAGATGTGTTTTGAGTGCTTACCAAGTTTGGGAGCTTAATATTTATGGGTTCACCAGCAATACCAGATTAAACAGTGGCGCAAGTGATTAAACGCGCCTTAACACTCTTACCATTGTGTTCGAACATGAGAAAGCACAAAGATACTCAGAATTTCTCTCAGAATCATTTAACTCGATATTTGGTCAACCAGAATAATGGTCACATTGAGCTATCTATATTGAAATAAGTGAAAACTACAAATAGAGTATATAATTCATTCTGAGTCAAATCATTTAGTTGTTAGCTTAAGGACAGTTTTTATCAACTGTCTTTCAAGGACTCGGCAGTGCAAACATTCTTCGTCAGGTTGAGACACCATGGTAAGAGATAAGACGTGTCTAATCATCTGCGCCACTATTCAGTTTGATGCTGCTCGTGAACCCGTAAATATTCAGCTCCCAAACTTTGAAAGCACTCAAAAGACATCTTATAGTATATTATGCAAGCTTCTGTTTGCAATTATTGTGTGAAATGAATTTTTAAAGCTTGCCTCAATGAATAGTGTAATGAGGTCACTACCGCTAGTGCTAGAGGTGCTATAAATATCTACCGGTTGAATGATGGTCTTCTATATATTCTAAGATCTCAAAATAGAAAAGGAATTAGGCAAAAAGATGTATATTCAGAGAAGATACAGTTGATACGAATAAATGCTGCAAAAATAATCAAAAAAACGCGCACGATCCAAAAAAGCAGCTCCGTCAACTATTTTGCAAATGACTGTAAGCTGGCTAAGGGGCTTCAGATAGTACTCTAGAGGGGTGTGACATTAATCTTGAGTAAGAGGACTGGAGGGATAATAATCTGCTTGGCTCAGGGAGAAGATGATGGCAAAAGGCAAAGAAGCAGAGTATTAGTCATTAAGCTTACACATCCTAGAGCACCCTGGGAATGGCCTCTGTTGCTACTGTAATACCAAACACAGGTTAAGTAAGTGTAGGTCAATGACTGGAAAGAAGGTAAGCTGCAGTGAAAGCAGCAAGAAGTGAGCCTTTGATTAAAAAAGGCAATTCTTTGATCAGATGACGGTTTGACTCGATTTGACTCAAATAAAGCTAGTTGATTTAACTTCCTTATGCAGAAAGATGGGAGAAGGATGGAGAAGAGATGTGGGGCATACAAAGGCCTCTGAAAATACTTTTTATCCTCAAAATCTATATTTACATCAACTACTAATCTCTCTTTTGCTACTCCGATGCGTTTCAAATGCGTCAAAAATGCCCACTGCCATGTCGTCTGACTAAAAGCTTTGTAACAGTCTGGAACCTTCTCAATCCTATGAGGATATGTCACCTGTTCTAGAGATATCACAAAGCTGCAAACATTGACCAAGCAACCGTAGAAAGAAGACGAAACATATCCCGAACCTCGAACGATGCACATGTCTCGGAATCTGTACTTATAGCTGGATACTACTCATTCTCAAGAAGCTCTTCTATCGTACTTGAATCCTTTGCGACACAACATCTGCATGGCTGCGCACGGACCTCGTGAATTTCGTTAATATAGATAACAGTCAGTTTTCGCATAGCACCAGGTGATACACAGATTCCGCTATAATACCCCAGTTGATAGATTGTGCCCATCTTGGCTAGGATTCGAAGTAAAAGTAGGTTTTAAGGGTAAGGAGCATTTTCAGAAGCCTTTGCCCTTCTATACCTCCTCTAAATGCATGCTGCTTTCATCAGCATATTCCTTTCATATAGGCATGCTCACTACACTACAACACTAGTAGTTAAACTCGCTACAGTCTTACTTCTTCAAAATTCTCAATTTTGCTCTAACAGACTTCGTTTTGCTGATGCTGTCACAGTCTGTTTCCTAGGTCTATTCATAGTGCTATAAGTGCTTTTAAGCATACTCAATTCTATGATCGTATCTGTGATCTAATTAGTGTATAAGTCTTTAAAATATTCAACAAGTTCGCATTTTACATAATTAAGTTTTTAATAGTTTTCATTTTTCTATGACCCATTATCTTCGCCCTGTACATAAGGTCTGACAGAGGTAGTTTTCTCATTATCTTCGCATTTTGAGGTCTGCAGTCTTGCTCCTTCAGTTTTTTATCTTAAATTCACTTTCTATTAGTTTTTGTAGTGTATCTCTAGCTCTGAAAGCATTGCTTTTTTAATTCTTGATTCTGCCAAGCTGTGAGTCCATTATAGATACTGTTTATTGTCTAATCTTATAATATATATAGCTTCTTATTAAATCTTTTAGATCTAAAGCTTGTGTATCACACTAGGAGCCTTGCTGTATGTATTAGCTTTGCGAATTTTTACTCTATCTCTATATTGTCACTGTTCTTTTGGCACTATTTATTCTTCACTCTATGTTTACTCATGTCTTTACTATATTCTCAAATTCTCTGGATGGTCTTTAAAATTTTTAAAATCATTCACACTCCCATCATTCTGTTTTCTTATCACGTCATGCCTCTTCTGAAGTTGATTCCACTATGCAAGAGTATGTCAAGCTTCTCTAAAAACTTATTAACAACTTTTTTGCAAGCAGGATCACTTTCCTTCACGTCTTCCTTACTGCTGCTTGAACTACAGAAGCCTCTCCTCACGAGCTTCAAGATTATATCGACCAGATTATTGCTCTCCAAGACTACTATAACCCTACTGGGGCTAGGACACCCGAGCATGAGCAGTTTGAGTCTTTGGAATAATAAGAAATTTAATTTTGCGCTGCCTTGAATGAGGTTGCTTAAGCCAAGATCAGAGATGTTGAGTCACCACAGCATGCTCCAGATCCTGGTCTCTCACTCTTTGAACGTTTTTTGCGCTCCAGTTCTTTTACTTCCAATACATCTTCTATTGAGCTTTCAGTCGTGATTCTTGCTGCTGCTCCCCATTTCGCACAACTCAGTTTTCCAATATCAGTTAATAAACATATTCAACAGATAATTAAGCTTTGACGTGTTTTGACAGCTGAGAAGGATGTCGACATTCTTGTTGAGCTCTTGCAAGCACGTCGAGTTAAAGATTCCTTTACGCAATCTTTCTGAAAGCTCATTTACCCCTATCTGTAGAAAATTACCTCTTCTTAGATAATTACCTAACTAACAGAATTCATTTCATAGGCAACTACCTAATAGGCAATTGCTTGCATCACTCATAACTGTTTTAATACTATATATAGTATATGTCTAGTCATGTAATTAAATTATGTGACTGCTCATGTAATAAAGGTTAGGATTAGGGCTGGCTTAGGGCTAGGTTAAGGTTAGGTTAGGAGGTTAGGGTAGTTAGTATCTGATGAAAGACGTTAAATAATAACTGAAGGGACTAACATTTTTAAAGGTATTAACCTATAACACTTCTTCCTTAGAGCCAGTTTATTAGCTCTAAGTGAAGGTCAAAGCTTGAGCCAACTTAGAAGTGTAGTCATAAAAGAGAGTTAGACTCAAAGATACTTATAGACCAATGGTGTAGTGATTATATTATCTGCTTAGCTATTTATTAATTTAGTAGTCATAAGTTCAATTCCTGCTGATGATACTTTTAATAAGATTATTTAGCTTTGTATCTATATAATTCTGTAACATTCATTAGGTAAGCAACTACCTAAAATGGCTGTAATTATGCTATAGGTAGTTGCCTAAAAAATGAATTTATATTCATAGATAGTTGCCTTTATAAAAAAAGGCAAATTTCTACAGCTAAAGCTCGCTTATTATACAAGATCGTTATGTTAACTTCAAGAAGCTATTTACATCTCTTTCTGAGATAGTCGATTGAATCATTATGATGACTTGCAGCTTTTTACTGCAAATTATATACTAGTTAAGAAGGATTAGTATTTAGCTCGTCGGACTTTTTAATTAGAGTCTAACTAAGGTTGAGTCTTTAATGTTTAACATGAAAGTGTCATCATTATCTATCCTCATTGTCAGTCTGAGCTGCAAAGCTATAGACTAGAGACTTCAACGAGTCAAACTTAAGTTTGACTCGTAATTTATTATATGAGTACTCGTGCTTAGAGAGGCCGATCCGCAATCCTTGTATGATCTAACTTGCTATGAATCCGCAAATCAGATGGATCGAATCGCTGAGAAAATCGAACAAGTCGAATACGCGACTACTAAAATCCATTCATGTGTAATGAGTATCCTCGTCGAACTGGTTTTAAGACTGCGGTTGCAAGCAGAATTAAGTCTGGTTGCGGTTGCGTTCAAAACTGAGAAATTGCAACCGATTGCTTGACTTTGAGATTAAAAGATCGAATAAAAGTGAACTTTTAAACTCTACAATCATTCACTTCTTACATCAAGACTTCTAGTCCTTTCATGATGGAAAGTAGAAACAGTATCTAGCTGAACGTTATAATAACTATACAGATGATCCTAAGAACTTAGTCGAAATATGCAAATATCGAGATTAAAAGGTGACTGCCGAACGTTGAAATCCTGTTTTATCAAAGGATTTTAAGATGCTGCCTGGTATACATCTCTCCTATGTTTGTTATATGACAAAAGGATGAAGACAAAGAGAAGCCACGCATTGTTATGAATCATACTGGCAATAGCTTAAATGAGAACATTCTGAAAAAGAATGCTAAAGTATACTATAATGATATGCAGTCTTTTGCGCAAGTCATACATGATGTGAGATATGTTCATCCACTTGAAGATCTTTTTCGCTTCAAAAGTGATGTTTTAGAAGCATTCCTTAATCTACTTGCTCATCTCATTTAGCAGCTGCATGAAGTAGTCACAATTGATGGACTTCTGCACATTGTACGCAGAATGATTCTTGATATTTAAACTTTACCACGTTATTGGTGTTCGCTTTCTGGACTGCTAAACTGAATTGCTTAGCAGTTAGGCATCGAGGATTACATGATTATATGGATGACTTCTTTGGTTGAAACTTTAATTACAATCTTATCTATTTTTATGACAAACTGCGACTTCGACGTCAAATGCAGCTTCTAAGGTAGACGTCACTCAAACTCAATCAATATTCTAATCGAAATAAAACTTTATGATATCATTTTTCATCCTTCATTCGAGAACTTGTATAAATATTTGGTTCTAAAAGTTTATTTAAATATATATTCTACACCTATAATCCAAAAAGCTAAGCAATCTGAAATTAAAAAACTAACTAGTCCACATTTTAGTTTAATTATAGCCATTAATTAATAAAATTAATGAATTGCGAACTATTTAATAGTGAGATTAGCTAAATATATAATTCTTGCGCTTAGTTCTTCTAAATATAATTTAGAATAAACTATTAAGAAAGAATTACATAAAATACTGAAAAGAAATTATGAGAGGTGATTTGTCTCGATTAGGATATTAATTGAATTTGAATGACGCTTATTTTAATTTTTTAAGACTATATTTTCTGTTCTTAGAATGACAAAAAACAAGAGCATAGAGCTACTCTAGTCATTATTAACTTTTGAATTAATATTTATGTAGGATTTATATCTCTATTTGCAAAGTTTTTATAAAATTTATAAAACAATATCTGTAGATTCCTGAACATTTCTAACTGTAAACCATCTTTGTAATTTTGGTTGAGGTTTGAAAAACATTTGAATTAGGCACTCATTAAACAGTAATGATGAATTGAAGTAGCGTCGAGTTTGATTTAAGAGTTGATTAAGCTGAATAAGGAAATAGATTACAGCAACGACAACGAGAAGAAAAATGACAATTCGAAAGATGATGATAATGATGAGAAGGAGGGTAAAGACAGTAAGAGAGATAAAGATGAAAACAAAAATAATGAAAGACATAAATTTAAAAAGAAAAAGCATTTTGCAGAATTGCTCAATCAACCTCAATCAACCTCGGAAGAAGTGAGAAGCGCCAGCTGGAAATGATGTTGTTCAGAGGAAAGAGAATGAGAAGAAGAAGGAAAAGAGAGCCAGAAAGAGGACAACAGTAGTTAAAGAAGCCACAAAGGCAAATGATAGTACAAATGCATTACCGAGTTTGAGAGTACTTAACATGAGTAATGTTGAGGCCGTCAATGACAGTCAAGAACTATTATTCTATATATATATATATATATATTCTACCATATTTCTATAGATATTACAAAATATCGATGTGATCAATTAGTGAATGCCTGCTGAATCAACAACCTTCAGAGATTCGTTTATACTTCTCGATCCTGATTTGCTTGCTATTGCTTTCTCACCTAAGGAGAGTGTCAAACCTTTCTTCTTGAAGTATGTTCACAGTTAGACTTTATGCCGACTCACTACGTAAGGCATCCATTATCCAAATGAAATCATTTACAGCTTTCTTCTACACCACATACCTTCTTCTCCTCATTTAGCAACATGTCCAACTGCTTTGTTATCCACCTAAAAAATCCAACAACTTCATTCATACTATTCACTCCTTTCATCTTCAGATTTACAAATAAATTACTACTTTTCTTTATCTGCACTCAGTTACTATTCCCATCACGTACCTGCCAATTCAGTTGCCACAATTCACACTACTCAGTGTACTAGTGCATAAACTTCTTTCAATCAGTTTTATCACTTTTCTTCTCATTCACGCTAAGCATCGACCTTCTTCCATTCTTAATCCACCTCGACACCAACGATAGTTCCGATCTCGCTAGCAATCCATCACAAGTAAAATTAATAAATCTGTATATTCTTCTTATTAATGCGACATACTTTTCTCTTAAGCCATTCTTAATTAATAGCTCCCACAACAACTTAAACCACTATAGTGTCTCTAATAAGTTAATATTAATTGCATCGTTCTTCGCAGTTGAACCACTCTTAGATGACATCGTGATTAACATGTCGAGATGGCTAGCCTCAATGGGTATGATGACATTTAGGGAGTTTCCTATATTTATGTTCTACGAGGTTGCTAAATTCAGGTTGGGAGGTCCGTTCGGGTTGATTCCTCTAATGAAGTTATTGACAGGCTTCATATTAGTGAACTGCGTATTCAACAAGTTGATCAAACTTACATCAGATTAGTCGACGCCTCAGATGAATAGATCAGTTAGATCGACTTTCATCTCATTATCTAGAGTATTCAGCATTTCGTTCCTCTACTCAGTAAACGAAAATTCGCCTGAAGGCAGTTGTTACGAATTGTCAATCAAGAAAAAAGTAGTATTTTCGTCGAGATTTATAAACAATAGATTGTTAATCTGCAATTGTAGAATGAATGCGTCCATCATCGTAACGTTATTTGGTCTAGAGAGATGCAGAGAGGTTACACTATCAGCATTAGCATTCAAGTTTTGCATCTGGGGCGTTGAATATGACAGATAATCGAAAGATTATAGAAGATAATATTTGAAATGAGCGAACTAGAGAAAATAATTTTTCATTCATTATTTTATGCAATGTAAAGAGAAGCCCTAAAAACAAAGATTAATGAATTCAAGATAATGACACATATCAGTAATAGCGAGAATAGTCAAATTATAAATGACTTTGGCGAGAAATCAACAATGTTGTTCACTGCATGATTCACGAAAGGGTAGAATATAGAATCAAACAGCATGTTAATAGTAAAATCGTTGAAGAGGTGGTTCACTAAATAAAGCTAGGTGTGCAGTTTACCTTCTTCATTGCAGGCAAGCTCGACAATGTTGCTCCAGACTTTCCTTAGAAAACAGTATGCGAGAAGAAGCGATGAGGTCATGTCTATTTACAATCATGACATGTCTAAGCTACTCATAAAAAATGTAGCATGAAATATGTTATGCAGCAGAGTGAGTATTGTAAAGCATTAGTATCTGTATCCACTATATTGAACGTCATTTTAGTGAATGTACTGTACTATTACGACTGTAAGTTCATAAATAATTTAAGTTTTCGACCTTCTCCACACCTAATAAATGATCAAAGTCATTTTTCAATGTCCGATAAGGGGGCTTTATAACCTGTGACGTAAACTTACGATTATAATAGTATAGTAAGTATTGTTGCAAGAGCGGATAAGTGCCAGACTAATAAGTCGATCAACAGTTCGATTATATATTTAGCTAATTTATTTGAAGTGGTATACTCAATTTAAGAATGGTCGTAGCGACACTAATATTGTTTCGAATAGAAGTTTACATGTAAATATAAAATAATATAATGCATCATTCCATTCAATAAATATCAATATTCCAATATTTTTTCCCAATGCCACTTATCATCGTAAATATAGACTCATTCTTCATATACTGCTTTCTTTAATATTTTATATAAAATATTAGTCTTGCAAATATTGAATAAACGAACATTAATATTATAGTAGCACACTTATTCACTGTCTATAAAAGTCAGCAAAGTAAATGAGATAATAATCATAATATGTAAAGAAAGTAGTTTAATAATAATTGGCTTCAGTCATTGCGAGGATGTCTGCCCATTTTATTATTAAAAGTGCTTGAGCTTTGCTTTAAATAATAAGAGCATTCTCAAATTATATTTTAAGACTATAATAATGCAGTTTCAAAGATAACTTTTGAGTGATATCGTCGTTCTTTGCATTCTGATGATTGTCATTAATGCTCTAAATTGGATGATAATATCATATGATGCTAAACGAATATGACTCGTTTCATAAGTAAAGAGTGATACACATCTTGCAAATAGTAGTTGGCATCTACATTATGAATTATTGGTGGCTGTCTTTCACATGTCCTTAATTTTAGGGTGACCAAATGTGGATAATAAGCCTGAATAGTGAATAACAGGCTATTGAGTGAATTATCAGATATATTTCGCATAATAATATGAAAAGAGTTATAACTAGTATATCTTATCGAAGTTAAAATAAATGTGAGCACGTACTGACTGGCGATTACGATATCCAGGTCATTTCATACAATGAAATTCAAGAGCATGATAAACATGACAAATTAAAGAGGATAAGAAAGGTTTCTATTAGGTATTTAAGCAGTATTTATGAAGCAATGACGACAAAATTATTTATGCACAAGTTAAGACACTTCTCCATTTCTTGAATTCCGGATAGCCATTCCGCACGGGACCACAGCTCATTTTGAGGGGCTGAATCAATACGGATTACACGCAGTAACTGATACAGATTGTTGTCGCATAGCGCTTCCCCCAATTCCGTTCATTTGATAGTGCACAAGCAGAATAAGAAAACATTCAAAGATATTGTCTTAATGGTACGAACAGCAGGAATAAATCTAAACATAAAGCATAATCTATACTGCGGATGTGCTTCACAGGTATGTCAATGCTTGTATGCATGATGATGTCTGCAATAGCAAGAAAGATAGCATTGTGACTTAACTGTGAAGCAGCCAAAGTATCAAACACTAAAATAGAGTCAAGACTGTCAAACTACTGTTTAAGTTTCACACGAGGTTAGTAAGCTAATAATACACAGCATCAGATCAGACAAGATCTGGATTCATCAGAGCATAAGAGTGCATCTAATACATATAGCCACTGCATGCAGGGCTCAGATTTGTCAGCGAGAAATGTAGTTAAAAAACCTTTTCATTTTTAACTAATTTAAGTTAAAAACTTCTTAAATATGTTTTAAACATTTTTAAGCAAAATTGAGTGAAAAAGATAGTAGAATTAGTGTTAGATATAAGTGTAAAAACTCCGAATGTGAAATTGGGAAAATTTAAGACAAGTTTAAGAAAGTTAGGCAAGTACAGAAAATTATTAAGAAGTTTCAATAAGAATATAAGTTAAAAAAATAGTAGAAATGATAGAAATATTATAGTAAAAAGGTTTTAGAAGATTTTAAAAAATATTCAAGTAGACTTAGATGAGAATACTAGTAAAATATTAAATAAATATTTAAAGGCTTTTTTAAAAGACTTAGAATTATAATAATTAATAAAAAATCTAAAACCAAAAGATTAAAAGTGAAAAGGGAATTTTGATAAAGATCTGGCATAGTATTAACGATTTCCCAGGAATCGCTGTGGACAATTTGGTTATGCCCATAATAGTTGGAATACGATTCTGAGAATTTGTAGATATCTGTAGTGGTTCGACACAAATCCAGAGAGGTCTCAGTACCCACTGCAAACAAGTCTGGGATATCTGTAGTGGTCCTGGGCAGTGCCGGGAATGTTCCCGTAATCATCGCAGACAATTCTGTAATACTCGTAATGCTTGTAATGCGATTCTGGGAATTCCTGGATATCTGCAGTCCTGCGCAGAGTCAGACACGTCCCCGTGAGCACCGCAGACAATTCCGTAATACCCGTAATGCTTGTAATGCAATTCTGGGGATTCCTGGATATCTGTAGTGGTCCTGGGCAGTGCTGAGAATGTCCCCATCATCACTGCAGACAATTCTGTCATACCCGTAATGCTTGTAATGCGATTCTGGGGATTCCTGGATATCCGTAGTGGTTCTGCGCAGCACTGGGGATGTCCCCGTCATCACCGCAGACAATTCCGTAATACCCGTAATGCTTGTAATGCAATTCTGGGGATTCCTGGATATCTGTAGTGGTCCTGGGCAGTGCTGAGAATGTCCCCATCATCACTGCAGACAATTCTGTCATACCCGTAATGCTTGTAATGCGATTCTGGGAATTCCTGGATATCTGCAGTCCTGCGCAGAGTCAGACACGTCCCCGTGAGCACCGCAGACAATTCCGTAATACCCGTAATGCTTGTAATGCAATTCTGGGGATTCCTGGATATCCGTAGTGGTCCTGGGTACAGTCAGACACGTCCCCATCATCACTGCAGACAATTCCGTAATACCCGTAATGTTTGTAATGCGATTCTGGGGATTCCTGGATATCCGTAGTGGTTCTGCGCAGCACTGGGGATGTCCCCGTCATCACCGCAGACAATTCCGTAATACCCGTAATGCTTGTAATGCAATTCTGGGGATTCCTGGATATCTGTAGTGGTCCTGGGCAGTGCTGAGAATGTCCCCATCATCACTGCAGACAATTCTGTCATACCCGTAATGCTTGTAATGCGATTCTGGGAATTCCTGGATATCTGCAGTCCTGCGCAGAGTCAGACACGTCCCCGTGAGCACCGCAGACAATTCCGTAATACCCGTAATGCTTGTAATGCAATTCTGGGGATTCCTGGATATCCGTAGTGGTCCTGGGTACAGTCAGACACGTCCCCATCATCACTGCAGACAATTCCGTAATACTCGTAATGTTTGTAATGCGATTCTGGGGATTCCTGGATATCCGTAGTGGTTCTGCGCAGCACTGGGGATGTCCCCGTCATCACCGCAGACAATTCCGTAATACCCGTAATGCTTGTAATGCAATTCTGGGGATTCCTGGATATCTGTAGTGGTCCTGGGCAGTGCTGAGAATGTCCCCGTCATCACCGCAGACAATTCCGTAATACCCGTAATGCTTGTAATGCAATTCTGGGGATTCCTGGATATCTGTAGTGGTCCTGGGCAGTGCTGAGAATGTCCCCATCATCACTGCAGACAATTCTGTCATACCCGTAATGCTTGTAATGCGATTCTGGGGATTCCTGGATATCTGTAGTGGTCCTGGGCAGAGTCAGACACGTTCCCGTCATCACCACAGACAATTCTGTAATACCCATAATGCTTGGAATGCGATTCTGGGTATTCCTGGATATCCGCAGTAGTTCTGAGCAGCACTGGGGATGTCCCGTCATCACTGCAGACAATTTCGTAATACCTGTAATGCTTGTAATGTCATTCTGGGAATTTCTGGATATTCGTAGTTCCAGTACGTAGTTTGACCTTGCGCTGTCAAATCACAGGGTCTCTATTCATAATGATCTTATATAGTACTGAGAATGTCCCAGCATTGGGCAGGATCTCTATGAACACTTTGCTTTCTTACTTTAACTTTTGGTTTTAGATTTTTCATTAATTATTATGATTTTAATTTTTTTAAAAAAGCCTTCAAATATTTATTTAATATTTTACTAGTATTGTTATCTAAGCCTGCTTGAATATCCTTTAAAATCTTCTAAAACTTTTTTAACATAATACTTTTATTATTTCTACTATTTTATTAACTTACATTCTTATTGAAATTTTTTAATAATTTTCTATACTTTCCTAATTTAAATTATCCCTAATACTTTCCAAGTAAACCATTTAGAAACTTCTTGAATTTATTCTTAGAATTTCTCTGCCTTTTTCTTAAATTTTTAAGTCTATTTTTCGCTTATTTCTTCGTTAAAATGCTCAAAATGTAAATTTTAAGTTTTCTACTACTTTCATAACCTTAAACTTGTCTTAAATTTTCCCAATTTCACATTCGGAGTTTTTACACTTATATCTAATACTAATTCTACTATTTTTTTCACTCAATTTTGCTTAAAAATGTTTAAAACATATTTAAGAAGTTTTCAACTTAAAAAACTAGTTAACAATGAAAAGGTTTTTTAACTACATTTCTCGCTGACATATCTGAGCCCTGCATGCAGTGAGCAGGGCTCCTAATGCGATGCATAAGCTTTAAATTTGAGAGATCTAACAAGGAGGTCTGTGTATTATGAGATTAGGCAGTAGATAGTGTCTATGATGGACTCACAGCTTTGCAGAGTCAGGAATCAAAAGAGCGATGCTCTCAAAGCTAGAGAAACACTGCAAAGACTGGTAGGAAGTGAGTCCAAAGCAAAGAACTGAAGGAGCAAGGCTGCAGACCTCAAAAATGTGAAGATGATGAGAGTAAGAGGGCAAGAGAACGACGACTCTGATGGGCCCTGGGGCTCCCTGGTAAGCTGCATCAGCTGTTAATTAACAGCACAGCCAACAGGCCAGGTGTCCATCAAAGGAGGTCAAAACCAGTCCAGACAGGCCCAAAGTGCCCAATTTGTGGGAATTGCATACTTTTGCTCTCCCAGGCAAGCACTACTCTCTCTACTCAGTCCTCCTGCTCAGGGCTGATGGATAGACCCACTAGGAGCCTATTGCCACCATTTGCTACACCCCAAACTCGCAAATCCTGCCCCTGCTCCCAGTATGTGCTTATGTCTCATATCCAGCCATTCAATTCTGATGGCTTCTGTGCCCAGATACCCATTCCTTTTCAAGGACTCCTTATCAAGGACATCTCTGTGGGCTATTTGGTCACAGATGTGCTCTCTGCACTGTCTCACTCCCATCTCTGCTAACCTGTGTTATCTGGTCACAGTTAGCTTCGCTTTTTTGTGTTCCCACCCACCTCTCCCATAGTAATTACATTTTATGTATTATCTACATTCCATGTACTGTAAGGCACTTTACGATACGCTGAATTGATGAGGCCCCTTGGGGTCCGTTTTGGCCTAACTCTGTGTGAACTAAAAGCATAGGCTCTTATCCAATGCGCAGAGGAGGTTTCCTGTGTATAGGATCTGCTCTCACCTTCTTGGCACCCTGGATAGTGGCTTGGACCAGCGCTGATGCGCGAGCGTCGCCAAAATGAGGATAGAACTCTTTGAGAAAGTGTTTTGCACCAGACAAGTATTTTGGAGCAGAAGCAATGAATTGGGATGTGTACGCAATGTATCGTGCTAGAGTCTCTGGGGTAGGTTCTAAAGACAGGTTGTGTGATTTACAAAAGTGTGCATAGTCTCTAGCACCAGTAGAGTAATTAAGACGTGTAGACGTCTCAATGGCATGGGCCTGCAAGTATAAGACAAGTTCGTCTAGCTTCTGCAAGTCCATGGTTGGGCGAGGGGGACGAGTGCGCCTCCCCTCACCCAGAGCCTCTAAAAGCACTCTCTCCATCGCGCCGGCAGGAGCTCTCGAGGTGGCTCCATAGTGCGGATGCGGTAGGAGGGAAACTGCCTCTGGAAGTCAGAGAACAGCAAGCGGGACAACATGTCTGCCATCATGTTGTCGACCCCGCGGATATGCCTCACACGTACGTCAATGCCTGTACGCATGATGATGTCTGCAATAGCAAGTAGGATAGCATTGTGACTTGACTGTGAAGCAGCCAAGGTATCGAACACTGAAACAGAGTCGAGACTGTCAGAATGGATTAACAGTCTGCGAGGCGGAGTAGGGTGAGACGCAGCATCGTGGACAGCGCAAAAGATAGCAAGTAGTTCTCTGAAGAAGGTATCAACTCCAGTAGTGGTTCGGAGTTGGTAGCTAAAGCCATTTCCAGCATATATAAAGGAAAGGCCCAGATTACTTGCATCTGTCCAATAGACCATATCAGCCTCTGCGTCGTCCCAGGCCTGCGCATCAACGGAAGACGCAAAAGTGAAGTACGACGATATGCACTCCTTTGGGCAGGTACTGCATGAAGTCCTACAAGCTCACCCTCACGAGGAGATTGTGCTCTTCAAGAGTGATATCTCAAAGGCATTTCTCAATCTCCCTGTTCATCCCATCTGGCAGCTACAACAGGTTGTCATCGTTGACGGTCGCTATCACATTGTCCGTCGTCTCATCTTTGGCAGTCGTGCATCTCCATACTGCTGGTGCTCGTTCTCTGGTCTAGTCAACTGGATTGCTTGGGAACTTGACGTTCTCGATCTGCATGACTACATGGATGACTACTATGTCTGGGATTCCAATCACAATCTTGTGCTCTTCCATGGACAGCGACGTCCACAACGTCAAGTCCAGCTTCTTATTCTATGGGACTTTTTGGGCATTCCCTATGAAGACAGAAAGCAAGAGCACGGTCGCCAGCTTAAAATCATTGGATTCTGGCTTGACACCATCTACGGGTCAATCTTCCTCACTCCAGACTCCATTGCTGACATGATTACGATAATTGAGTTGTTCTTATCTCAGCGCAACCCAATACTCAAGGAATGGCAATCTTTGGGTGAGTACCTCAACTGGGCTCTGAATGTGCTGCCTTGGGCACGGCCAGCACTTACAGAGCTCTACCGCAAGATGAGCGGTAAAACACTGCAGTACAAAGGCATGCCATTAAACGTCGAGGTCAGATCTGACCTCACGTGGTTTGCTAATGCATTGCGACACTGTATTGGAGTGCGCTTCCTTGCAATGCCGTCATTAAGACCACTCCCAGTATCGATGTAAACGCGGATTCCGGGGGTAGGGAGCATTTTCAGAGGCCTCTGCACGCCCCACACCTCTCCTCCATCCTTCTCCCACCTTCCTGCATAAGGAAGTTAATTCAGCTAGCTTTATTTGAGTCAAACCGAGTCAAACCGTCATCTGGTCAAAGAATTGCCTTTTTTGATCAAAGGCTCACTCCCTGCTGCTTCTACTGCAGCCTACCTCCCTTCCAGTCATTGGCCTACACTTACCTAGCCTGTGTTTGGTGTTGCAGTAGCAACAGAGGCCACTCCCAGGGTGCTCTAGGATGTGTAATCCTGATGACAAATACTCTTTGCCTTTTACCATCATCTTCTCTCTGAGGCAAGCAGATTATTATCCCTCCAGTCCTCTTGCTCAGGACTGATGCCACACCCCTCTAGAGCACTGTCTGAAGCCCCCTAGCCAGCCCAAAACCAGTCCAGACAGGCCCAAAGTGCCCAATTTGTGGGAATTGCACACTTTTGCTCTCCCAGGCAAGCACTACTCTCTCTACTCAGTCCTCCTGCTCAGGGCTGATGGATAGACCCACTAGGAGCCTATTGCCACCATTTGCTACACCCCAAACTCGCAAATCCTGCCCCTGCTCCCAGTATGTGCTTATGTCTCATATCCAGCCATTCAATTCTGATGGCTTCTGTGCCCAGATACCCATTCCTTTTCAAGGACTCCTTATCAAGGACATCTCTGTGGGCTATCTGGTCACAGGTGTGCTCTCTGCACTGTCTCACTCCCATCTCTGCTAACCTGTGTTATCTGGTCACAGTTAGCTTCGCTTTTTTGCGTCCCCACCCACCTCTCCCACAGTAATTACATTTCATGTACTGTAAGGCACTTTACGATACGCTGAATTGATGAGGCCCCTTGGGGTCCGTTTTGGCCTAACTCCGTGTGAACTAAAAGCATAGGTGGTCCATAACAACACGCGGTTTGCCTTTCTGCCATACCACAAACATGGGTGACAGACGCATTCCTGGAAGGAGTTTAAACCCTTCCGGAAGCGCAGGAGACCAGCGACCAGCAGCGACTTCTTGATCTCGGTGTTTGCGCAGCTCAGCGAGATCGCGCTCCTCAGTAGAGTAGAGTAGTTGTCTCTGATTTTGTCTTTGAGGTGCGCTTCCCACTCGCCGTCATGCAGAGGCCAGAATCCTTCACGGAGCGAACGACAGATCGAGTCCACAAAGGGTCGGTTAGGATGTTTGGCCAGAAGTCGCTCAAAGCGGTCAACCTGGATAGGTGTGCTGACCTCGATATAATCAGCAACAGCAGCAAGAGACTGCTGAATGGTAGAGTCATTGAGAATGTGTTCAGGAGGTAAGGGAAGAGGAGGAGCAGTATAAGTGGAAGAAATGCTCGGAGGCGTTTTAGAGTGTGATAGTACATTGGAAGTAAATACATAGCCACGCTTAAAGCGTGGAGGTGGTGGTACAGTGTCAGATTTACGCTTCAACGATTTAGGCTTGCTCATTGCTGCCTGAACTCGGTCCTGCACGATTGACTGCTCGTCGGGCTTCGAGTTGGATGAGGCAGGCTGGTTGGCTTTTGGCTGTGTGTTTGCCTCCGCACTCACTGCAAGTACCGTGTAGACGGCTACCCGGGCACGGAGAAGAGCACTTGCCCAGATTCCAATTCTGGCAGATAACGCGACGACGCGTCGCAGGCTGGGAGCTGCCAGAATCAGAAGACCGCTTGCGCGGGTTAGCCACCTCAGAGTTGCGTAACATCTCTGTGAGAAGCGGCAGCTGGAGCGCGTCACGGTCATTGAGATTGAAAGGAGAGTTAGCATAGCGAGTGCGAGTCTCCTTATCACAGCGAATAGGGAACACTGGATTCGAGGGGGAAGCGCGGAACAGCTCGATGATGAGTCGGCGATATCCCGCAAGCTCGTCTTTGCGGTGTGGGTAGATAAGCCCAACACCGGTGGCGTAAGCATCGAAGACGCGAGTCCACTCGGACTCTTGAGTAAGAGTTCGACGAGCGGTAGCGTGGTCTTTGCGAAGAAGCACATAGCCTCCAGCAAAGTCCTTCGCATCCTCTTGCTGATTTGTGCCCGAATGGATCGAGGCGTAAAGCTTCTCAAAATCCACATACTGGTCGAGCACAATGCAGCGCCAGAGAGAACGTGCAAATGGGTCATGGAGGGACTGCATCTGACACGTCATGATGATGGCGTCGACATCCTTGTCATTGGTAAAGAGTCGGCGGAGACGCTAAGTCTCTTGGAGATGGGGAGAGAGGTTGGTTGGTGAAGCCAACTGTGCGAGATGCGGAGCGGAGGAGAGGACTGAGGCAGAGATGCCCGACGGAGTAGGCTCCGCTTCGAGGAGCTTAGAGAGCAGCGCAGCCGATACCGGTTCAGGGATAGGATCTGGACCAGAGGCGGGCGCTTGCTGTCCAGCGGAAGCGAGGCGGTCATAGAGTGCTGCCCATGCTGCCTCCTCAACAGCGCGCTTACGCTTAGCTTCTTGCTCAGCTTGTTGCGCTGCTGCATCTGGATCGGGTGGAGGAGATTTGTGGTGATGCTCCTTTCGAGCGTTAATGATTTGCTCGACCTGGTCGACATAGTCAGTCAGTTCTCCAGCGGAGGCGCCGGTCTCATGAGCGCGTTCCAAGAAGACTTCGAGGGTGGCGATGGTGCCATCCGCAAAGTCAGAGACCAGCTGCTGGAGCTGTCCCGCACGACGGCGAACGTTCTCACGGGCGTTCGTATCATCGTCGTCGGGAACAACATGGGAAGGAGCACGGGATGGAGAATGAGAGTTGTGATTGAAATCGAGTTCGTCAGACGAGCCCGACTCGGATGACATAGTCCGCTTCCTGATTCAGGAACATTCTCAGCAGATGTGCACCTAAGGCTGTTTGCGCAGGCTCCTCGCCCTCTTGCTGCCTTTTGGCTAGTCTAGCCTTCAAAGAAGGAATGCCCGCCCGAAGCGAAACACCCTCGCTAGGAGAACCAGAGAGTCACCAGAATAAGACACCGACCGGTCCTTGACCAAGCCTATCGAACACCCAAAGAGCGAGCCTGTTACAGCGCACTCAGAGAGCGAACTCGTCGTTCAATCAGCGCCCTGATTTACACTCCTTGATAGGAGTCAGGCACACGCTGTACAACCAGGTGTTGAATCCGGTCGCAAGCACGGGTTGAGCCGTATCACTGATTGACGATGACAAGGAAGTACTGGGAGGATGGCCGACCCTGGCAGGTATAGCACGCTGAGCGGACAAATGAGATCGATAAAGCGGCAAGCCACCGCTTGGGAGAGGGATGTGTGGTTAAACCATAGGAAAAGGACGCAAAAAAGCGAAGCTAACTGTGACCAGATAACACAGGTTAGCAGAGATGGGAGTGAGACAGTGCAGAGAGCACACCTGTGACCAGATAGCCCACAGAGATGTCCTTGATAAGGAGTCCTTGAAAAGGAATGGGTATCTGGGCACAGATGCCATCAAAATTGAATGGCTGGATATGAGACATAAGCACATACTGGGAGCAGGGGCAGGATTTGCGAGTTTGGGGTGTAGCAAATGGTGGCAATAGGCTCCTAGTGGGTCTATCCATCAGCCCTGAGCAGGAGGACTGAGTAGAGAGAGTAGTGCTTGCCTGGGAGAGCAAAAGTGTGCAATTCCCACAAATTGGGCACTTTGGGCCTGTCTGGACTGGTTTTGGGCTGGCTAGGGGGCTTCAGACAGTGCTCTAGAGGGGTGTGGCATCAGTCCTGAGCAAGAGGACTGGAGGGATAATAATCTGCTTGCCTCAGAGAGAAGATGATGGTAAAAGGCAAAGGAGCAGAGTATTAGTCATCAGGATTACACATCCTAGAGCACCCTGGGAGTGGCCTCTGTTGCTACTGCAACACCAAACACAGGCTAGGTAAGTGTAGGCCAATGACTGGAAGGGAGGTAGACTGCAGTGGAAGCAGCAGGGAGTGAGTCTTTGATCAAAAAAGGTAATTCTTTGACCAGATGACGGTTTGACTCGGTTTGACTCAAATAAAGCTAGCTGATTTAACTTCCTTATGCAGGAAGGTGGGAGAAGGATGGAGGAGAGGTGTGGGGTATGCAGAGGCCTACCCCCGGAATCTGCGTTTACATCGAACATAATCCTGGAGCTCGTGAGGCGAAGCTGCGGTAGCTCGAGCAGCGGTAAGGAAGGTGCGATCCTGCCTGCAGAAAAGTCATTGACAAGTTCTTGGAGAAGCTCAGCACGCTCTTGCACAGAAGGATCGACTTCAGGAGAGGAATGGCATGATGAGGGGATATAATGATGGGAGTGGGAACGACTCTGAGGGTTCTGGAGACCATCCAGAGGATCTGGGGACATAGTGGAGGCATGGGTGGTCATGGAGTGAAGAATAGATGATGATGGTGGCAGAGGAATAGTGATGACACAGAGATAGAGCGAAAATTAGCGAAGCTAATAACACACAGCATCAGATCAGACAAGATCTGGACTCATCAGAGCATAAGAGTGCACCTAATACATACAGCAGGGCTCCTAATGCGATGCACAGGCTTTAAATTTGAGAGATCTAACAAGGAGCTGTGTGTATCATGAGATCAGGCAGTAGATAGTGTCTATGATGGACTCACAGCTTTGCAGAGTCAGGAATCAAAAGAGCGATGCTCTCAAAGCTAGAGAAACACTGCAAAGACTGGTAGGAAGTGAGTCCAAAGCAAAGAACTGAAGGAGCAAGGCTGCAGACCTCAAAAATGTGAAGATGATGAGAGTAAGAGGGCAAGAGAGCGACGACTCTGATGGGCCCTGGGGCTCCCTGGTAAGCTGCATCAGCTGTTAATTAACAGCACAGCCAACAGGCCAGGTGTCCATCAAAGGAGGTCTCAAAACTCTGAAGCTGTTAAGAAAAGCATTACAGCTGTTAAAGACTTGCTTCTTGGAGTGGAAATCAGCCGATTCTATCGCAGAATCTGTCCCTAACATTTCCGAAGCACTCCGGATCAAGCTACACCGCTAGGAGGATTCAAAACAGCGAAGTCTCAAATCAAAGAGTTGGTGATGTGTCACTGATAAGGGTGCAGCGCACTCAAATCGCAACCGTTTTACTCGCGGATAGAAGCGTTGGAATGCTGGCGAGAATCCGCTCAGGATGATACCCAACACAATGGGCTAGCGGCTTGGCGAAGCTCACACCAAAGCAGAATCTGCTCTCAGCGAGTTGAGCACTTGGTACAAAATGGTGAATATCTCGACGAGTTGTAAACGGATTTGAGCATGGATAGAAGTGTTGGATTCCTCGCATTTGAGAGCACCTATTGCATAATAGCTACTTGTGCTGGGCCTTGTGTATAGACCACAGGAAAATGAAAACTATTAAAGCTTAATTATGCCAAATGCGAACTTGGTGAATATCTCAGCGAGTTGTATACCAATTGGATCGCGGATATGACCATTGGATTGGGCATGCTTGAAAGCACCTATATCACTATGAACACACCTAGGAAACAGGCTGTGAAACCGTCAGCAAAACGAAGTCTGCTGGAGCAAAGTCGAGAACTTTGGAGAAGTAAGACTGTAGCGAGCTTGGCTACTAGTGTTGTAGTGTAGTGAGCATGACTACATAAAGGAAACATGCTGACGAGGCCAGCATGCATTTAGAGGAGGTGTAGGAGGACAGAGGCCTCTGAAAACGCTCCTTACCCTTGGAACCCGCTTTTACTTCGAAGAAACAATCATGTGATGAGCTCACGCTTGTGTTGACTTTTCTTTGTCATCTTTTTTTTCTCCACGATGACATGCTGGTGCAGAGGTGTCTGCTTGGCAGATTGCCCATGACGCTGATTCGTTGAGACTTAAATACCTAAGGGATTGTAACTGCCGGTCTCACGACTGAGTACGCTCACCAGGCCCGTTCATTCTACCTTTGCCATGAGATCAAAATGCCATCGTTCCTCTATGGAACATGCACTCTGACGTGCTTATAAACTGCTTCAGCCTTCTATGCGATCAACATGTGCTGCAGCGCATGCTGCTCGCAACCGCATCCACGCTGTTATCCATTGGAAAAGAGCGCGTTGGAGGAATCACACATCTTGTTGACTCCCTCCATACAGGTCATGGCCGATTACATCCCAGCTGAAGAGGCCTTTTGTATGATGAATGACTTTACCTAACCCCAATTCCTGCTAACCTACCTTCCAGCCAGATTCTCAGTGTTGCCGTCTACCTTGATATCTAGGAATCGCCGAGACTGGATGAAGAGACATTTGGAGTCATCGTTCTGGCATGCTAAACTTGTCACGCGTTGATGAGACATCTTCCAAGACTTTTTCTTTGAGGCATATAAACGGAATTCTACTCGATGTAAACGCGGATTCCGGGGGTAGGGAGCGTTTTCAGAGGCCTCTGCACACCCCACACCTCTCCTCCATCCTTCTCCCACCTTCCTGCACAAGGAAGTTAAATCAGCTAGCTTTATTTGAGTCAAACCGAGTCAAACCGTCATCTGGTTAAAGAATTGCCTTATTTGATCAAAGACTCACTCCCTGCTGCTTCCACTGCAGCCTACCTCCTTTCCAGTCATTAGCCTACACTTACCTAGCCTGTGTTTGGTGTTGCAGTAGCAACAGAGGCCACTCCCAGGGTGCTCTAGGATGTGTAATCCTGATGACTAATACTCTGCTCCTTTGCCTTTTACCATCATCCTCTCTCCCAGGCAAGCAGATTATTATCCCTCCAGTCCTCTTGCTCAGGACTGATGCCACACCCCTCTAGAGCACTGTCTGAAGCCCCCTAGCCAGCCCAAAACCAGTCCAGACAGGCCCAAAGTGCCCAATTTGTGGGAATTGCACACTTTTGCTCTCTCAGGCAAGCACTACTCTCTCTACTCAGTCCTCCTGCTCAGGGCTGATGGATAGACCCACTAGGAGCCTATTGCCACCATTTGCTACACCCCAAACTCGCAAATCCTGCCCCTGCTCCCAGTATGTGCTTATGTCTCATATCCAGCCATTCAATTCTGATGGCTTCTGTGCCCAGATACCCATTCCTTTTCAAGGACTCCTTATCAAGGACATCTCTGTGCTCTCTGCACTGTCTCACTCCCATCGGATTTTGAGAAGCTTTACGCCTCGATTCACTCGGGCACAAATCAGCAAGAGGATGCGAAGGACTTTGCTGGAGGCTATGTGCTTCTGCGCAAGGACCACGCCACCGCTCGTCGAACTCTTACTCAAGAGTCCGAGTGGACTCGCGTCTTCGATGCTTACGCCACCGGTGTTGGGCTTATCTACCCACACCGCAAAGACGAGCTCGCGGGATATCGCCGACTCATCATCGAGCTGTTCCGCGCTAGCCCCTCAAATCCAGCGTTCCCTATTCGCTGTGATAAGGAGACTCGCACTCGCTATGCTAACTCTCCTTTCAATCTCAATGACCGTGACGCGCTCCAGCTGCCGCTTCTCACAGAGATGTTACGCAACTCTGAGGTGGCTAACCCGCGCAAGCGGTCTTCTGATTCTGGCAGCTCCCAGCCTGCGACGCGTCGTCGCGTTATCTGCCAGAATTGGAATCTGGGCAAGTGCTCTTCTCCGTGCCCGGGTAGCCGTCTACACGGTACTTGCAGTGAGTGCGGAGGCAAACACACAGCCAAAAGCCAACCAGCCTGCCTCATCCAACTCGAAGCCCGACGAGCAGTCAATCGTGCAGGACCGAGTTCAGGCAGCAATGAGCAAGCCTAAATCGTTGAAGCGTAAATCTGACACTGTACCACCACCTCCACGCTTTAAGCGTGGCTATGTATTTACTTCCAATGTACTATCACACTCTAAAACGCCTCCGAGCATTTCTTCCACTTATACTGCTCCTCCTCTTCCCTTACCTCCTGAACACATTCTCAATGACTCTACTATTCAGCAGTCTCTTGCTGCTGTTGCCGATTATATCGAAGTCAGCACACCTATCCAGGTTGACCGCTTTGAGCGACTTTTGGCCAAACATCCTAACCGACCCTTTGTGGACTCGATCTGTCGTTCGCTCCGTGAAGGGTTCTGGCCTCTGCATGACGGCGAGTGGGAAGCGCACCTCAAAGACAAAATCAGAGACAACTACTCTACTGAGGAGCGCGATCTCGCTGAGCTGCGCAAACACCGAGATCAAGAAGTCGCTGCTGGTCGCTGGTCTTCTGCGCTTCCGGAAGGGTTTAAACTCCTTCCGGGAATGCGTCTGTCACCCATGTTTGTGGTATGGCAGAAAGGCAAACCACGTGTTGTTATGGACCATACTGGGAGTGGTCTTAATGACGGCATTGCAAGGGAAGATGCAAAAGTGAAGTACGACGACATGCACTCCTTTGGGCAGGTACTGCATGAAGTCCTACAAGCTCACCCTCACGAGGAGATTGTGCTCTTCAAGAGTGATATCTCAAAGGCATTTCTCAATCTCCCCGTTCATCCCATCTGGCAGCTACAACAGGTTGTCATCGTTGACGGTCGCTATCACATTGTCCGTCGTCTCATCTTTGGCAGTCGTGCATCTCCATACTGCTGGTGCTCGTTCTCCGGTCTAGTCAACTGGATTGCTTGGGAACTTGACGTTCTCGATCTGCATGACTACATGGATGACTACTATGGCTGGGATTCCAATCACAATCTCGTGCTCTTCCATGGACAGCGACGTCCACGACGTCAAGCCCAGCTTCTTATTCTATGGGACTTTTTGGGCATTCCCTATGAAGACAGAAAGCAAGAGCATGGTCGCCAGCTTAAAATCATTGGATTCTGGCTTGACACCATTTACGGGTCAATCTCTCTCACTCCAGACTCCATCGCTGACATGATTACGATAATCGAGTCGTTTTTATCTCAGCGCAACCCAATACTCAAGGAATGGCAATCTTTGGGTGGGTACCTCAACTGGGCTCTGAATGTGCTGCCTTGGGCACGGCCAGCACTTACAGAGCTCTACCGCAAGATGAGCGGTAAAACACTGCAGTACAAAGGCATGCCATTAAACGTCGAGGTCAGATCTGACCTCACGTGGTTTGCTAATGCATTGCGACACTGTATCGGAGTGCGCTTCGTTGATGCGCAAGCCTGGGACGACACAGAGGCTGATATGGTCTATTGGACAGATGCAAGTAATCTGGGCCTTTCCTTTGTATACGCTGGGAATGGCTTTAGCTACCAACTCCGAACCACTACTGGAGTTGATACCTTCTTCAGAGAACTACTTGCTATCTTTTGCGCTGTCCACGATGCTGCGTCTCACCCTACTCCGCCTCGTAGACTGTTAATCCATTCTGACAGTCTCGACTCTGTTTCAGTGTTCGATACCTTGGCTGCTTCACAGTCAAGTCACAATGCTATCCTACTTGCTATTGCAGACATCATCATGCGTACAGGCATTGACGTACGTGTGAGGCACATCCGCGGGGTCGACAACGTGATGGCAGACATGTTGTCCCGCTTGCTGTTCTCTGACTTTCAGAGGCAGTTTCTCCTCCTACCGCGTCCGCACTATGGAGCCACCTCGAGAGAGCTCCTGCCGGCGCGATGGAGAGAGTGCTTTTAGAGGCTCTGGGTGAGGGGAGACGCACTCGTCCCCTCGCCCAACCATGGACTTGCAGAAGCTAGACGAACTTGTCTTATACTTGCAGGCCCATGCCATTGAGACGTCTACGCGTCTTAATTACTCTACTGGTGCTAGAGACTACGCACACTTTTGTAAATCATACAACCTGTCTTTAGAACCTACCCCAGAGACTCTAGCACGATACATTGCGTACACATCCCAATTCATTGCTTCTGCTCCAAAATACTTGTCTGGTGCAAAACACTTTCTCAAAGAGTTCTATCCTTATTTTGGTGACGCTCGTGCATCAGCACTTGTCCAAGCCACTATCCGGGGTGCCAAGAAGGTGAGAGCAGATCCTATACACAGGAAACCTCCTCTGCGCATTCACCATCTTCAACTCTTTGTACTTGCTGCACACCAGACTCAGAAGTACGATGATCTTCTCTTTGCTACCATCATGTCATGTACCTTCTATGCTGTTCATCGGATGGGAGAACTGGTGCAGCCTAATCAGAAGAAGCTTCGTGACTGGAGGAAGATCATCAAGCGATCCAGTCTCAAATTTGAGCCTGGATATGCTGGCTATCGCTTGCCTTATCATAAAAGCGATCCATTCTATCAGGGCACTGATATACTGTTTACTACTCAGAAAGAAGCTGATCCTATCGCTCTTCTGAAGCAGTATGTCTCCCGCAGAGACAAGCTGCATGGTGCTCGAGCGGCACTCTTCATACGTGAAGATGGCATGGTTCCAACTAGATCTTGGTTTGAATCCAAATTCTTTGCGCTGGTGAGCAGAGAGTTTGGCGGACATTCAATTCGTTCTGGAAGTATAACATTCTATGCATCTCTGGGACTTGCCGAGTCCATTCTTCAAGCCTTAGGTCGTTGGTCATCATCTGCTTGGAAGATCTATATACGCGATCACCCAGCAGTCCGTGCCGCTCAGCAGTTAGCAGCTCAAAATAAATCATCCCATTGAAAACCTCTTTTTCCTTCCCTCATCTCGCGTCTCGTAAACATCTTTCTGCACCTCCTAGCCACCCCTCCACTACACCATACATAGCATAGTAGGCACTTTACGATACGCTGAATTGATGGGGCCCTTGGGGTCCGTTTTGGCCTAACTCTGTGTGAACTAAAAGCATAGGTCGATGTAAACGCGGATTCCGGGGGTAGGGAGCGTTTTCAGAGGCCTCTGCATGCCCCACACCTCTCCTCCATCCTTCTCCCACCTTCCTGCACAAGGAAGTTAAATCAGCTAGCTTTATTTGACTCAAACCGAGTTAAACCGTCATCTGGTCAAAGAATTGCCTTATTTGATCAAAGACTCACTCCCTGCTGCTGCCACTGCAGCCTACCTCCCTTCCAGTCATTGGCCTACACTTACCTAGCCTGTGTTTGGTGTTGCAGTAGCAACAGAGGCCACTCCCAGGGTGCTCTAGGATGTGTAATCCTGATGACTAATACTCTGCTCCTTTGCCTTTTACCATCATCTTCTTTCTGAGGCAAGCAGATTATTATCCCTCCAGTCCTCTTGCTCAGGACTGATGCCACACCCCTCTAGAGCACTGTCTGAAGCCCCCTAGCCAGCCCAAAACCAGTCCAGACAGGCCCAAAGTGCCCAATTTGTGGGAATTGCACACTTTTGCTCTCTCAGGCAAGCACTACTCTCTCTACTCAGTCCTCCTGCTCAGGGCTGATGGATAGACCCACTAGGAGCCTATTGCCACCATTTGCTACACCCCAAACTCGCAAATCCTGCCCCTGCTCCCAGTATGTGCTTATGTCTCATATCCAGCCATTCAATTCTGATGGCTTCTGTGCCCAGATACCCATTCCTTTTCAAGGACTCCTTATCAAGGACATCTCTGTGCTCTCTGCACTGTCTCACTCCCATCGGATTTTGAGAAGCTTTACGCCTCGATTCACTCGGGCACAAATCAGCAAGAGGATGCGAAGGACTTTGCTGGAGGCTATGTGCTTCTGCGCAAGGACCACGCCACCGCTCGTCGAACTCTTACTCAAGAGTCCGAGTGGACTCGCGTCTTCGATGCTTACGCCACCGGTGTTGGGCTTATCTACCCACACCGCAAAGACGAGCTCGCGGGATATCGCCGACTCATCATCGAGCTGTTCCGCGCTAGCCCCTCAAATCCAGCGTTCCCTATTCGCTGTGATAAGGAGACTCGCACTCGCTATGCTAACTCTCCTTTCAATCTCAATGACCGTGACGCGCTCCAGCTGCCGCTTCTCACAGAGATGTTACGCAACTCTGAGGTGGCTAACCCGCGCAAGCGGTCTTCTGATTCTGGCAGCTCCCAGCCTGCGACGCGTCGTCGCGTTATCTGCCAGAATTGGAATCTGGGCAAGTGCTCTTCTCCGTGCCCGGGTAGCCGTCTACACGGTACTTGCAGTGAGTGCGGAGGCAAACACACAGCCAAAAGCCAACCAGCCTGCCTCATCCAACTCGAAGCCCGACGAGCAGTCAATCGTGCAGGACCGAGTTCAGGCAGCAATGAGCAAGCCTAAATCGTTGAAGCGTAAATCTGACACTGTACCACCACCTCCACGCTTTAAGCGTGGCTATGTATTTACTTCCAATGTACTATCACACTCTAAAACGCCTCCGAGCATTTCTTCCACTTATACTGCTCCTCCTCTTCCCTTACCTCCTGAACACATTCTCAATGACTCTACTATTCAGCAGTCTCTTGCTGCTGTTGCCGATTATATCGAAGTCAGCACACCTATCCAGGTTGACCGCTTTGAGCGACTTTTGGCCAAACATCCTAACCGACCCTTTGTGGACTCGATCTGTCGTTCGCTCCGTGAAGGGTTCTGGCCTCTGCATGACGGCGAGTGGGAAGCGCACCTCAAAGACAAAATCAGAGACAACTACTCTACTGAGAGGAGCGCGATCTCGCTGAGCTGCGCAAACACCGAGATCAAGAAGTCGCTGCTGGTCGCTGGTCTTCTGCGCTTCCGGAAGGGTTTAAACTCCTTCCGGGAATGCGTCTGTCACCCATGTTTGTGGTATGGCAGAAAGGCAAACCACGTGTTGTTATGGACCATACTGGGAGTGGTCTTAATGACGGCATTGCAAGGGAAGATGCAAAAGTGAAGTACGACGACATGCACTCCTTTGGGCAGGTACTGCATGAAGTCCTACAAGCTCACCCTCACGAGGAGATTGTGCTCTTCAAGAGTGATATCTCAAAGGCATTTCTCAATCTCCCCGTTCATCCCATCTGGCAGCTACAACAGGTTGTCATCGTTGACGGTCGCTATCACATTGTCCGTCGTCTCATCTTTGGCAGTCGTGCATCTCCATACTGCTGGTGCTCGTTCTCCGGTCTAGTCAACTGGATTGCTTGGGAACTTGACGTTCTCGATCTGCATGACTACATGGATGACTACTATGGCTGGGATTCCAATCACAATCTCGTGCTCTTCCATGGACAGCGACGTCCACGACGTCAAGCCCAGCTTCTTATTCTATGGGACTTTTTGGGCATTCCCTATGAAGACAGAAAGCAAGAGCATGGTCGCCAGCTTAAAATCATTGGATTCTGGCTTGACACCATTTACGGGTCAATCTCTCTCACTCCAGACTCCATCGCTGACATGATTACGATAATCGAGTCGTTTTTATCTCAGCGCAACCCAATACTCAAGGAATGGCAATCTTTGGGTGGGTACCTCAACTGGGCTCTGAATGTGCTGCCTTGGGCACGGCCAGCACTTACAGAGCTCTACCGCAAGATGAGCGGTAAAACACTGCAGTACAAAGGCATGCCATTAAACGTCGAGGTCAGATCTGACCTCACGTGGTTTGCTAATGCATTGCGACACTGTATCGGAGTGCGCTTCGTTGATGCGCAAGCCTGGGACGACACAGAGGCTGATATGGTCTATTGGACAGATGCAAGTAATCTGGGCCTTTCCTTTGTATACGCTGGGAATGGCTTTAGCTACCAACTCCGAACCACTACTGGAGTTGATACCTTCTTCAGAGAACTACTTGCTATCTTTTGCGCTGTCCACGATGCTGCGTCTCACCCTACTCCGCCTCGTAGACTGTTAATCCATTCTGACAGTCTCGACTCTGTTTCAGTGTTCGATACCTTGGCTGCTTCACAGTCAAGTCACAATGCTATCCTACTTGCTATTGCAGACATCATCATGCGTACAGGCATTGACGTACGTGTGAGGCACATCCGCGGGGTCGACAACGTGATGGCAGACATGTTGTCCCGCTTGCTGTTCTCTGACTTTCAGAGGCAGTTTCCCTCCTACCGCGTCCGCACTATGGAGCCACCTCGAGAGCTCCTGCCGGCGCGATGGAGAGAGTGCTTTTAGAGGCTCTGGGTGAGGGGAGACGCACTCGTCCCCCTCGCCCAACCATGGACTTGCAGAAGCTAGACGAACTTGTCTTATACTTGCAGGCCCATGCCATTGAGACGTCTACGCGTCTTAATTACTCTACTGGTGCTAGAGACTACGCACACTTTTGTAAATCATACAACCTGTCTTTAGAACCTACCCCAGAGACTCTAGCACGATACATTGCGTACACATCCCAATTCATTGCTTCTGCTCCAAAATACTTGTCTGGTGCAAAACACTTTCTCAAAGAGTTCTATCCTTATTTTGGTGACGCTCGTGCATCAGCACTTGTCCAAGCCACTATCCGGGGTGCCAAGAAGGTGAGAGCAGATCCTATACACAGGAAACCTCCTCTGCGCATTCACCATCTTCAACTCTTTGTACTTGCTGCACACCAGACTCAGAAGTACGATGATCTTCTCTTTGCTACCATCATGTCATGTACCTTCTATGCTGTTCATCGGATGGGAGAACTGGTGCAGCCTAATCAGAAGAAGCTTCGTGACTGGAGGAAGATCATCAAGCGATCCAGTCTCAAATTTGAGCCTGGATATGCTGGCTATCGCTTGCCTTATCATAAAAGCGATCCATTCTATCAGGGCACTGATATACTGTTTACTACTCAGAAAGAAGCTGATCCTATCGCTCTTCTGAAGCAGTATGTCTCCCGCAGAGACAAGCTGCATGGTGCTCGAGCGGCACTCTTCATACGTGAAGATGGCATGGTTCCAACTAGATCTTGGTTTGAATCCAAATTCTTTGCGCTGGTGAGCAGAGAGTTTGGCGGACATTCAATTCGTTCTGGAAGTATAACATTCTATGCATCTCTGGGACTTGCCGAGTCCATTCTTCAAGCCTTAGGTCGTTGGTCATCATCTGCTTGGAAGATCTATATACGCGATCACCCAGCAGTCCGTGCCGCTCAGCAGTTAGCAGCTCAAAATAAATCATCTCATTGAAAACCTCTTTTTCCTTCCCTCATCTTGCGTCTCGTAAACATCTTTCTTCACCTCCTAGCCACCCCTCCACTACACCATACATAGCATAGTAGGCACTTTACGATACGCTGAATTGATGAGGCCCCTTGGGGTCCGTTTTGGCCTAACTCTGTGTGAACTAAAAGCATAGGTCGATGTAAACGCGGATTCCGGGGGTAGGGAGCGTTTTCAGAGGCCTCTGCATGCCCCACCTCTCTCCTCCATCCTTCTCCCACCTTCCTGCACAAGGAAGTTAAATCAGCTAGCTTTATTTGACTCAAACCGAGTTAAACCGTCATCTGGTCAAAGAATTGCCTTATTTGATCAAAGACTCACTCCCTGCTGCTGCCACTGCAGCCTACCTCCCTTCCAGTCATTGGCCTACACTTACCTAGCCTGTGTTTGGTGTTGCAGTAGCAACAGAGGCCACTCCCAGGGTGCTCTAGGATGTGTAATCCTGATGACTAATACTCTGCTCCTTTGCCTTTTACCATCATCTTCTTTCTGAGGCAAGCAGATTATTATCCCTCCAGTCCTCTTGCTCAGGACTGATGCCACACCCCTCTAGAGCACTGTCTGAAGCCCCCTAGCCAGCCCAAAACCAGTCCAGACAGGCCCAAAGTGCCCAATTTGTGGGAATTGCACACTTTTGCTCTCTCAGGCAAGCACTACTCTCTCTACTCAGTCCTCCTGCTCAGGGCTGATGGATAGACCCACTAGGAGCCTATTGCCACCATTTGCTACACCCCAAACTCGCAAATCCTGCCCCTGCTCCCAGTATGTGCTTATGTCTCATATCCAGCCATTCAATTCTGATGGCTTCTGTGCCCAGATACCCATTCCTTTTCAAGGACTCCTTATTAAGGACATCTCTGTGGGCTATCTGGTCACAGGTGTGCTCTCTGCACTGTCTCACTCCCATCTCTGCTAACCTGTGTTATCTGGTCACAGTTAGCTCCGCTTTTTTGCGTCCCCACCCACCTCTCCCACAGTAATTACATTTCATGTATTATCTACATTCCATGTACTGTAAGGCACTTTACGATACGCTGAATTGATGAGGCCCCTTGGGGTCCGTTTTGGCCTAACTCTGTGTGAACTAAAAGCATAGGCCAGTGATTATGTATGCTATCTAGCAAATTCGTATCAGCCTCTTTTTAAGGTTAAGTATTCGATTACTATTGGAAATTACTAAGACGGAAGAATTAAAAAAGAGATTGTCTGCTGCCCTCACAAGCTTGTATAGTGTAATAGCTTACATGCTTGTATATACTCCAAAACTGCACTTTTTAAGCTTAAGTATTGTCATTTGCAAAAAAGCTGGCGGATCTGCCTTTTTCGGATAAGCACTGAATTGTGTGCATCAAAATAGACTAAAGTTTCCGCCACTATTGGGACTTCCTATTGAAGTGTATCTAGACCTATTTTCACTGTAGAATTCAGAAAAATTGTCTGTTTAACCATTCTGTTTAACCATTCGATCAGCCATTGTCCTACTATAGCTTGCCCACAGCGAGGCAGGAAAACATTTTGTATTAGCATAATGAGACTTGGTGGAGACATGCTCCACTTTCATTACACTGTAGTATACATATAAAGTTGTCCAGCACAGTTGAAGAGTGATCTGTCAAGTCCTCACAATATACTGTGTGGCGCAAAACCAGGAGCCGGGCAGGAGAACATATTAGACCACATCTCTTGCTTCTTGTCCTAATACACATGGGGAAGGTGTAAAAGCAGCTATGAACACATTTTCAACTTTTGACAGGTCGCTTTCTTGCAGTGGTAACCGGTAATGCTTATCTATAGGAAGGCCTCAAGGCTCCTTCACAATTTGCTCCAGAATGGTCCTGTGACTCTCTACATTATGCTAGAGCCTCAAATAAGGCTTTTAAGTTAAGCTGATATGCGTATTGCTTGAAACTGGTCGCTGTAGAGGCTTAAAACATGTCTCAGCTAGTTCTAATGAAGTGCACCACTGATTACTTGGTTACTTGAGTAGTTCTAACATAGTGGGTCTATCCATCAGCTCTGAGCAGGAGGACTGAGTAGAGAGAGTAGTGCTTGCCTGGGAGAGCAAAAGTGTGCAATTCCCACAAATTGGGCACTTTGGGCCTGTCTGGACTGGTTTTGGGCTGGCTAGGGGGCTTCAGACAGTGCTCTAGAGGGGTGTGGCATCAGTCCTGAGCAAGAGGACTGGAGGGATAATAATCTGCTTGCCTCAGAGAGAAGATGATGGTAAAAGGCAAAGGAGCAGAGTATTAGTCATCAGGATTACACATCCTAGAGCACCCTGGGAGTGGCCTCTGTTGCTACTGCAACACCAAACACAGGCTAGGTAAGTGTAGGCCAATGACTGGAAGGGAGGTAGACTGCAGTGGAAGCAGCAGGGAGTGAGTCTTTGATCAAAAAAGGTAATTCTTTGACCAGATGACAGTTTGACGATGCTCGTTTCGAGTGCATCCAGCGTGACGGCTCTTGAGCGTTGAAAGTCGCGCCAGTGAAGTTGGGTGATGTTGGCTCGCGCACGGGCGTGCTCGTGCCTGCACAGGTGATGACGATGGATGGAGACCCTGCAGGGCTGAAAACCACACAAGTCGAAGGGCAACGGCACCATCTACATTTAGTGTCAGTGATAGAATAGTAATAGTAGTGGAACTTACCGTTCGTTTGTACTTATGCCTGAGTAGCGGTCTCGATAAGGACAACGCAGAATATTTAATCGTGATTGGTGATGAGGCAGTCGTGGCTCTGTTTCCGGCAACTCCGTACAGGGAGTCTGTGCTGGTCGGGCACTCCCACTGGAGAGAATTAATCCGCCTAGCCTCTGTAGTCCCGTTAGCGACACTGATGAAAGATGTTGGCCGTCCAATGGCATCTCGCGAGCGGACGGATGTTGGACGCAGCAGTGCACAGACCATTTGGTCTGTGTGCGCATTCAACATCACTGGGGTATCCATTGCGAATGGCGATGGAGTTAAAGACAATGCACAGTCAGAAGATTGATGTATGCCAGCTATGTTTGTATAGGGCTGGATACCGTACCGATACGGACACGGCCGTAAGTCAGCCTACCGTCAACGGTACGGGGACCGTAATATACGGCCTACGCGGCTGTGGATCGGCCGTCAATGTGGCGCACTTTTCGCAGCAAGCACTCCTAATGTCCCTAATATCTGTTAGAGGTGCTCGTGGTGATCCTGGAGCAGTTTCAGAGGCATCCGGGCGACATAGCACACATGAAGACATAGCCAAGTTCATGCAGAGCAATTCTGGCAAGGGAGGCCAGCAGATATCAAGCATATATGCTTGTATAGGTCACAGTAGAATATTGCATGCGTAGATTAGCAGTTGGCGGCCCCCAGAGTTCGCAGAACGTTGTGCACACTGTAAACATGCCCCACGTAGCACTTTGATCAGACGTCCCACTTTAGGACAGCCACGAATTTATGGGAGCTTTCCACCCACCATCATGACAGAATCTACCCTTCGCTTAGTCCTTTGTATCGTCAGATTACTAGTAGACCATGCCCAGTACAATCCAAGGATTCTCTGATCTGCCTGAGACACCCACCGTAGGACGGCCGTATGACCGTACTGTCGACCATTTTCCAGAATCCTTCATGGAACGGGCACGGTATCCAGCCCTATATTTGTATATGGAGCTCATCAATGGGGTCCTCCTCTGAGTCGGGCTCGTTCGAATCTGTATCGTATCTGGCACTGGCGCCATATCGTCGGTGCTGGAAAGTGCTGGAGGAGTATATTGTCTATATCAAAACGTACGCATAACGCACGAGTCTAGTTGGGTTAGGGGAGATGACTAAGAGGTCAGTCGTGCGCGTCGCAGATGACCGTTTTTGGTGCATAGGGTGAGATAGGAGATAAAAGAAGGGAAGGGAGTGATGCATGCTGCCCACATTGGTGGGGCTTACATGTCGTCAACTTCGCCGCCGCTGCCTTTGGAAACACTAGTGGACGTAAATGAAGTGAAAAGATAACATGGAAATTCTGGGTGACTCCTCAAAGTCGATTGCCCATATTCACCGCCCTACTGTCGGCGTCAATCTCTACGGATGCCAATCGTCGTACTGAGTGCATCCTCAATATTCTTCCATAGCACATGCGCAAGGTTGTCCAGGTCTGGAGGTGCCTAGGGGGACTCGAGACGACGGAAGGAGAGGTAGGAGACACAGAAATGAAATTTGAAGCGATGAATTCGCTTGTAATTGGAGACGAGGGCTGAAACGCTGTCGTTCGCAGTCAAGGCATACGACTGGGCGAGGATGTGGAAGCCAAGGAGCCAGATGAGTCGGACGAGGGAGGGGATAAGGAGCGGTTATGGAGTGGGAGACGGGATTGACTGGATGGCGCTGGTGTTGACGATAAGGACCGTGGCACATTATGACCCAACGAATTGATTGAACCAGATGCGTCAGGGCAAGCATAAGGTGGATTGGGTACGGCGCCTGGTCACCAGCTATGGTCTCAGATCCTTAGCGGCTGCCGGTACGGATACGGCCCACGTTGGTGGGGCTTACGCGTCATCCACGATGCCCTGTTTGCTGTTGGTGTGGCCACCGTTGATATAGGCAATGCTAGTGGACATAAGTAAAATGCCAAAAGGACAAAAAATAATACACACTCGATGCTGCCTAGTCAGCAGACACTATCAGCACTCTCCTAATGCAAAGTCCAGATGCGGGCGCCCGTCTTGAGCTCAAGTTCTCATCGGTGGCACCTGAGCCCTAGCTGTAATTCTTAGCCTTTTTCCCCCCATTGTAGCTACATAAAATCATGTCAAATATACCATTGTAACGGGCCAGCACAGCCACCAATGTGAGCCAGGTAACACTAGCACCGATAGCCGGTAGCTTCCGTCCCGCCGCCAATGCTCGGCATATTCTGCGCACTCGCTCCTCGACACTCGGCATATTCCGTGCGCTCCTCGATATTCGGGCCAGCGCGATCCGGCAATTCCCGGATAACGATTTCACGGTGCAGATCAGATCTCTCTGCTTTTCCCACCACAGCATGATGATAATGTCGTGCTCGTCGGCCCCGGAAAGTTTTCTGGGGCTTGTCTTACTTACATTCTTTGTGTTTACTCGCTTTTCTGGAATGATTTGGCTTTGCGCCATACGCTGCGCCCTCGGATACGGTCCGGGACGCATTGTGGTGCTCGTCTGCACGACGGCACCAACTCGACAACCCGCCGCGACGCGTAAGCCCTCGCAATGAGGCCGCCGTACTTACTAATAGCGCGCGCGGGTGCATAGGACGACAATTACACTGAGGACGCCCAGGACAACAATAAAACTGGGAACACCCAGGACGAGACTATCCGCAATGTGTAAGCCCTCGAGAAGAGGCTGCCTGCCATACTGGTGCAGGCGCGATTAGATGACGACGGCAGTGCTGCTGTGCTTGGACTCGGTTTCTGTATTGTGGCGCTCGTCTTTGCAACGGCGCCGTTTCATGGGACTCCATGGCGTCGCGGATGCATGCAGTCTGAATGGTGCGTGTTTACTCCTTCTATTTTATTTCTCTTCATTCATATCTAGGTCCACTTGGCTCACCGTCTCTTTATTCCGCCTTCTTATTCCGCCCTCACCCATGACTATGGCAAGGTCTCCCCGACGATCTTTCCCCATCCTCGGCCATATACACATGTTGTATCCCTTCCCTGTTGTTATACAACAGGGTGGGCATCAACTGTGTGCATCGTGCACATCGCTAGCCCCCGCACAATTGCTCTGAGGTCGGCGAATTACTCCCGCTGCCTTCTACTATCTTTTCATTGTTGATATGCGCTGCACTCTTTTGAGTGCTTCGCGCCACAGCGAAAAAATCCAGGAGGAGAACGACGAGCGTCTTGATCGCTGCCTCAATCCTGTCTAGGGAAAGTGTTAGCAACCAGAATTCATAGTTAGACCCATTGCTGGCACCCCGGCTCTCTAAATTCAACATGAAATACTTTATTGATTAGTATAGAATCAGTTCTGTAAATTTGGTGGGCCACGAAATCTTTGACAATGCACACCACAAAGATGAATTCGCTGTAGATGAGTTATACAGAGATATATTAACTTCGATGTAAACACGGATTCCGGGGGTAGGAAGCGTTTTCAGAGGCCTCTGCATGCCCCACACCTCTCCTCCATCCTTCTCCCACCTTCCTGCATAAGGAAGTTAAATCAGCTAGCTTTATTTGACTCAAACCGAGTCAAACCGTCATCTGGTCAAAGAATTGCCTTTTTTGATCAAAGACTCACTCCCTGCTGCTTCCACTGCAGTCTACCTCCCTTCCAGTCATTGGCCTACACTTACCTAGCCTGTGTTTGGTGTTGCAGTAGCAACAGAGGCCACTCCCAGGGTGCTCTAGGATGTGTAATCCTGATGACTAATACTCTGCTCCTTTGCCTTTTACCATCATCTTCTCTCTGAGGCAAGCAGATTATTATCCCTCCAGTCCTCTTGCTCAGGACTGATGCCACACCCCTCTAGAGCACTGTCTGAAGCCCCCTAGCCAGCCCAAAACCAGTCCAGACAGGCCCAAAGTGCCCAATTTGTGGGAATTGCACACTTTTGCTCTCCCAGGCAAGCACTACTCTCTCTACTCAGTCCTCCTGCTCAGGGCTGATGGATAGACCTACTAGGAGCCTATTGCCACCATTTGCTACACCCCAAACTCGCAAATCCTGCCCCTGCTCCCAGTATGTGCTTATGTCTCATATCCAGCCATTCAATTTTGATGGCTTCTGTGCCCAGATACCCATTCCTTTTCAAGGACTCCTTATCAAGGACATCTCTGTGGGCTATCTGGTCACAGGTGTGCTCTCTGCACTGTCTCACTCCCATCTCTGCTAACCTGTGTTATCTGGTCACAGTTAGCTTCGCTTTTTTGCGTCCCCACTCACCTCTCCCACAGCAATTACATTTCATGTATTATCTACATTCCATATACTGTAAGGCACTTTACAATACGCTGAATTGATGAGGCCTCTTGGGGTCCGTTTTGACCTAACTCTGTGTGAACTAAAAGCATAGGCCTTAGATTAGATCCACTTAAAAATAAAATGTTGTACAGATCTCTTCTTTTTGACCCAAATGCAGGATCCCGATGCATCCGGACCTCGACACCCGCCCTCGTTCGTGCGTTATGCCCATCCCAAGGTCGACTCCCGAGCCCAAAATGACTCAGTCCGATCATCCGAGAGGTGATCGAACCATCTTCTAAGTCATCTTCCTTGCCTTCTAACCACTACCATCCAACTATCTCGTCCCATCCAGCCTCCAGACTTCAGTTGCGGTATGTTTCTTTTATTTTGGTTGATTTTTGACCGTTTTTAGGATTTCATTGGACCATTTGAGCCCTCCAAGGCCTCGGATAACGCTGGACAAACGAATGAGCTGTGTAAGCCGTTTGGACGACACAGCTTCATCAACGCGAATGCCTACGCTCTCCAGAGGTCTTCTGATTTTGTTGCTCATGCTTCGCAATTCCAGCTATCAAATTGTTTTTGTAACGACAGCGGACAGGGCAACAGCAACAATGATATTTTTCGCATTCTGTCCCGCTTCTAGGCAAACACTTTCTCTCCTCGACGACGACGATAAATAATGATCCTGTGGCCAGTGTAAGCCCTTCCAGTGAGGCAGCCTTTTCAACGCCAACGCCTCTGCCCTGCGAGAGGCGTTCCAACAGCCTCCAAGGCCGGAATTCCTGCATAAGGCTGGGTCGACTTAATCCCAGGATGATGGCGACAACTACAGCGCCTGACTGGCTGCAAGGACGATGACGATGACATCGGCAGTCAACGACATGCGTAGAATCACAGGGATGGACTTCGACGATGCTCTCCAGGTGAGAGAACCCTGGCGCTACGTTGCGCAACTTTCTGGTAACTCTGGACAATCCTTCTCCTCCCGTTCTCTCATTCTCTTGCTGCTCCCGTCGTATGCTGGTGCAATTGCTGTTCCCAGCATTGTGCCAGGATACCGGCGGGATGTCCTCATGATGTATCAGCTGCGCGTGCTCATTAGCATGCGCTCGCTCATACCACATGATGTATCAGCTGCGCGTGCTCATTAGCATGCGCTCGTTCATACTACATGAATAGCCCTCAACTGCCGCTGAACAGAGCATTTTCGATGCGGATTTTCTAGTACCACGTTCGTGAGCGGCGGGGGTGAGGTGTCAGCAATAGTGTAGTTTAATGTATAATATATATCACGAATCGCCTTCCTCGTAACCTAGCGCCCTTTCCTTTTCCATCATTGGTGGCGCATCAGAGTGCCTAGATACATGGTTAAGTCATTCGCATGCTATGCACGGTCCGGATCCCATCATGGGACTGTCACCTGGACAGCCTGCTGATATCCCGGACCGCTGCCTCAGACCGCCCAGGTTACTGGATGGACAAGTTCGTCGCGACGACAGGTTAGATATATATACACACGGTCTTGTAGCTAGTTTGTCCTCTTTTGTCTCCGTACTACACAGTCCTCTCTGTACTATGTCGAGCTAGCACAGCGTCTCTTACGCTTATTCTATATCATCTCTATCTGCTCTCTTTCCCATCACTCCCCTAGTCGCGGCCTGAGCGGTCTTGTGCTCACGTGGTCACTGTTCTTCACAATATGTTCCACTATAATTCAATTTTTTTTTTTCTAAATTTGGATTTGCAGTGATGACGATGGGTGGGACGGCGGGGCTGATGAGCAAACAGTGTTGTGGATGTGTGCCCGCGCAGCTGCAGTGATCAGCTGTCACGGGCTCGGGCACAGCCCGGAGGGATGATGTCAATAGTCCCAGCTATACTACCAGTATGCCAGGTATGGCCCCGTTATAACGGAGCCTGGTTAGAACACAGCATTTGCCATGATTTTATGTGGCTAGAGCGGTACTGTAGGCTAAAACCTACAGCTACGGATGGGCACTCATTGAGTGATATGCTGCCCGTCATCTGAGGCTTATGCATCCATTTATGGAGAGGTAGGGATGATCAGCTAGCGGAAATGGCTTGGGTTAGGAGGAGATGACGTAAAGTTGGTCTCCATGATGATGAGCGACGACGTAAAGTCGGTCGCTAGTAAACGTTGTATCATGGCTGTTCATAGCTGTAGTCGGGAGATTGTCATCCTGAGGGTTATCAGAATCGATAGTGGAGGGAAAGAGAACGAGTTCGAACACTGTTCAGATCCGCGGTTCACATTTGCCGCTCTGCTGCTCGGCGTCTGGGGCTTATGTGGAGAATCATTCGGTTTCATTGGAAAAAGCTGCATGAGATCCTGTAAGGACAGTTAAAAATGTTGGAAAGTAAGCTATACCTGGACATGCAGAACAAGCAGCTCCATTATGATCCTTATTTCTGCGCTGCTGGGCCCTCTTCGTTGCGCCAGGAGATTAGTATCATTATCCGTCATCCTGAAGGTTGGTGCCATTGATGGTGGTGGTCAGAGGGAAGAGAAGCGATCAGCACACTGATTGGAGGTGCCGTTGGAGTCGTCAAACCACAGATATTGGCCATGTTTGCGCTATAGCCCAGGCTCAGCGGTATGAAGCAAGTAAAACATCCTAGCATACCTTATCTGCGAGTAGACATCAAGCATAGACGTCGCTGAATTTATATCGGCTTGCACACTGTCAGCGTCGATATTGATAGAAGAGAAAAAGACGTACCTGTGCACTGCTCCGCCAGCAAGTGAGGCAGCACAATCTCCTCCTGCTCTCACCCTCGTAGAGCCTTCTCGTGAGCCGTGGCGGAGGTGCAGTCTTGACGTCGGACCGTCGGCTGGGGCTTACGGGACGATTCGTCCTGGACTGACTTAGTAGCTTGGCTATAAAAACCCGGGTTTTAACTCGTGGCATGCTCTAGATGATGCAAAGTCAGGCTCCATGAAAGACGATGCAAAATTGGTCTTCCAGACGTCGATGATAGTGGTCAGAGGGAGAGTGATCGTATGTGCATAGTGATCGAATCCAAACAATGTTTGGATTCACGGTTCATGTCGCCGCCGCTAATTCTAGGTGACAGTGACAATGATTCTTCCTGGTCTGACAGAGGTAACTATGTTACATATATTCCAAGTAAAATCTGGGCAGCCGGGGCATTGAAACGAACTAGAATGCTCGTTGTATACAGATGTGGATGGGATACTTACTATATAAGCAAGTATCCGCTCATTCCTTTCAGAACTGCTCCCGAAAATGGCCCGGATTTACTCTATCAATATACTGCGAGATATTCCAACGGTGTTTTTGCTACTCCGAGTTCTTTGTCGTCGTTCTAAGCAATGATGAAGATGCTCCGAGCACGATTCGGCATTTGTTACAAACGCCGAATCGTGCTCAGAGTCCATTGCTTAGCATCTCTCATCTCTTACCACCATGTCACAACAACGACGACACCTCATTCAGCCTCAGATTTTTTTACCTATAGTCACCGCTTCTCATTTTTCTCATGCTCTTATCCTTGGACTCGTCTTCATGGCTTCCAACAGTCGATGACCTTCAACCTAGTCTTTGTGGCAGTAAGACCTCTAATGATGAGGCTACCACGCCACATAATATGGAAGCGCCGTTGCGCTAGAACAACTCGCAGTGCTATAGACTCGCCCTGCCAGTGCGCACGTTAGGATTTCGGGTTGCCTGCTGGCCTATGCTTTTAGTTCACACAGAGTTAGGTCAAAACGGACCCCAAGGGGCCTCATCAATTCAGCGTATTGTAAAGTGCCTTACAGTACATGGAATGTAGATAATACATGAAATGTAATTACTGTGGGAGAGGTGGGTGGGGACGCAAAAAAGCGAAGCTAACTGTGACCAGATAACACAGGTTAGCAGAGATGGGAGTGAGACAGTGCAGAGAGCACACCTGTGACCAGATAGCCCACAGAGATGTCCTTGATAAGGAGTCCTTGAAAAGGAATGGGTATCTGGGCACAGAAGCCATCAGAATTGAATGGCTGGATATGAGACATAAGCACATACTGGGAGCAGGGGCAGGATTTGCGAGTTTGAGGTGTAGCAAATGGTGGCAATAGGCTCCTAGTGGGTCTATCCATCAGCCCTGAGCAGGAGGACTGAGTAGAGAGAGTAGTGCTTGCCTGGGAGAGCAAAAGTGTGCAATTCCCACAAATTGGGCACTTTGGGCCTGTCTGGACTGGTTTTGGGCTGGCTAGGGGCTTCAGACAGTGCTCAGAGGGGTGTGGCATCAGTCCTGAGCAAGAGGACTGGAGGGATAATAATCTGCTTGCCTCAGAGAGAAGATGATGGTAAAAGGCAAAGGAGCAGAGTATTAGTCATCAGGATTACACATCCTAGAGCACCCTGGGAGTGGCCTCTGTTGCTACTGCAACACCAAACACAGGCTAGGTAAGTGTAGGCCAATGACTGGAAGGGAGGTAGACTGCAGTGGAAGTAGCAGGGAGTGAGTCTTTGATCAAAAAAGGCAATTCTTTGACCAGATGACGGTTTGACTCAAATAAAGCTAGCTGATTTAACTTCCTTATGCAGGAAGGTGGGAGAAGGATGGAGGAGAGGTGTGGAGCATGCAGAGGCCTCTGAAAACGCTCCCTACGAGGACTGGAGGGATAATAATCTGCTTGCCTCAGGGAGAAGATGATGGTAAAAGGCAAAGGAGCAGAGTATTAGTCATCAAGCTTACACATTCTAAAGCACCCTAGGAGTGGCCTCTGTTGCTACTGCAACACCAAACATAGGCTAGGTAAGTGTAGGTCAATGACTGGAAGGGAGGTAGGCTGCAGTAGAAGCAGCAGGAACTGAGCCTTGAATGTCATTCGTACATCTCTGAGGGTAGTAAAAGTGTGTCAGTCAAATTCCAGAACTCAAGGCGCAAACAAACCTCGTTGTCAGCAAAGAGCAGGCAAAGATTTGTCTAGAGGGAAAAAATGGAGCTGTGTAGTTACACCAGAGGTGTCAGACAGCGACCGGGTATTCGTGAAAACGCGTAGAGAGTTGTTGGTCAGCATTGTAAGGCAGTAAAATTTCTGCGAAAAGATGGTCAGCGACGTTGTTGAGGAGCATGGCGGCAGCTTACCAGAGGCACCGTAACGAGAGAGGGCAGCACTTAGAGAAGCAGGAGTAAACAGGAAAAAAAGATGATGATGGCGAGAGGAAAGAAGACCAACTTGTCATACAGGTTGTCATCCTCGTCCTCATGCAGGTTGCCATCATGGTCGTGATGAGGAGGTTGTCGTCCTCATGCGAGTGATCGTCGTCACCATACAGGTGGTTGCATAGGAAGTTGTCATCCTTCCGCAGGCAGGCATAGTCCTTCGTTGAGCATTGGAGAAGGATGAGTGATGGTGGTAAGAGGCTAAGTCAGACACGTACCGCGATCAGAACAAATACCAACAGACACATGATGTCTGCATATGTGGCACTGGTCTGAGGCCTTGAAGGGATGAATAGTAGTAAAAGGAGACTGAGAGGGTAGTGAGACTTGCAAAAAAATTCTTCAGATGGTGCAAGTCAACCTTAGAAAAACACCGCCTTCCAACTATGGGCCTACAAAGCCCTGCTCAAGGTCGGCCTAGCTCTAAGTGGGCCCACAGTTGGACATGGTGTCGAGTTAACCTTACTAATAGATAACGTCTTGATTGTAATGGTGATTTGAGTTGTATAACGCTGTGCGGTTGCTTGAGCTAGAAGTAATATTAGCGAGAATGACAGGAACTAAAAAGAAGGCACGACGCATATGCTGTCGACCAGCAGACAGAACAGCATGTAATCCTCCGGCTCTCACTCTCGCAAAGCTCGTTCGGGGGTGCAGCGGGGCCCAGTATTGTATTGCGTGACGCCAATTATTTAAGTTGGCGATGCTGCGAATGATAGAGTGCTGCCTGTGTTGACAGGGCTTACGCAGCTAAATGAGGGTCCAGCAGATAAGAGATGGCGAGATGAAGGAGAAAGGCAGTGTTGAAATAACAGATGGTGGTGGTAAAAGGGTAAGAATAACGACTCTGAACAGTGTTTAATCACTGTTCAGATCCGCAGTCCAAGGCGCCACTGCCAAATCTGAGAGACGACGACGACAATAGCAAGAGCACAACGGCTCGGAAGAGCTGGTGCTTCAGTAAGATTCATTATCAGAATCTATACTCAACATCTATGAGATTAACAAAAAATTGAGAAGAAAGAATCTGACGGCACACCAGCAAGTCTTGTCCGTACTGTGGACTTTCGTTCAATTCGTCAAGCCATGTGACGTATGACCGGCCTGACGAAAATTTGATTTCGTCGCTGGTGGTGGTAAAAGGGTAAGGATAACGACTCTGAACAGTATTTAATCACTGTTCAGATCCGCAGTCCAAGGCGCCACTGCCAAATCTGAGAGACGACGACGACAATAGCAAGAGCACAACGGCTCGGAAGAGCTGGTGCTTCAGTAAGATTCATTATCAGAATCTATACTCAACATCTATGAGATTAACAAAAAATTGAGAAGAAAGAATCTGACGGCACACCAGCAAGTCTTGTCCGTACTGTGGACTTTCGTTCAATTCGTCAGGCCATGTGACGTATGACCAGCCTGACGAAAATTTGATTTCGTCGCGGCGCCGCAGGTGCCGTGACACGGGAAAAATTTTCATCATATTGCCCCTAATTGGGCCACGTTTGGAGCCATTTTTCACCAAATTTGATAGCCAGATTCGTCAGATTTCGCCAGGACTAGTGACATTTCGTCGATTTCAGGTCCTTCGTGACCTGTGACTGACGAATTGAACAAAACTCAACAGTATCTTGTACCAAGTATCATTTGAGCGATTATAAAATACCGCAATGCGCGGATGGCCGAAATGGAGTTAGAAATAATAAGTATCATTGTAGGGTACATACTGTTGCGAACGGGTATCGGAGGAACTAACCGAATGGCTCACATGAGTGAGGACGGCGCGTAGCGTGGGACTCGAGCGACGGGAACAACGACGATGATGGGATAAGGCAAGGAAGGATTTGATACACGTGTCGTGTCTACGTACAGTAACTACTCCCGGATATGCGGGCCGAGACAAATATCGCAACACTCCCACCTTGTGAGGACCGCAAAAGAAAGGACAGAAGGAATGTAAAATGGTCAACACGTCCTCCCACCGAATGGAGTAAGTTTCCTCAATGAGCGAAGAAGAGAAAATGCCGGACAGAGTGCGTCAGCCAACGGCTCACCCGCAAGCTGATACAGCAAACAAAATGGAGCAAAGGCTCCCACCGAATGTCCTCAACCAAATAAACCAAGAGGACCACAAAACAACAACACCATGAACAACCAGAGATGTGACCACATCACCACCTCTGTGTGCCTAAGACAGGCAGGTATAGGCAAATCCAACGACCCTCATAAAAGACTGGACCTCGTCCACATCTCAAGGCGGGTCAACGCACGCTGATCAGCAGTGCATGAGTAATGGTCTCTCGACAGGCTAGTCCATATCGCATGGCACCAGATATCGGGACAAAAGGAAATGGGGAGCAGCGCATAAACGAGATCCACACAACAATAGTGGAGTATGGGAGGAAGGAGAATACCAGATGAGCTGGTCACTGGCAAACGAAGGGATGTGGGTGTGTGACAAGGAATGCGAAGATAACCAACCTAATAAATCGTCCGTAGACACCGGCATGAAGTATGAGGAGATGGCGAGGAATGGGGAAGTCGGTAGTGGCCGACCCAAAGATCGTCTGGACACCCCAGCACGAAGTCGGGAGAATGGCGGTACGGACAGGCAGTCGGAGTATGAGGGAGTCACGACAGACAAGGTTGTCTCCGTTGTAGAACGTGATAGTGACACACGTGTAGGTGGTGCGGGAAGGCGCGTCGAAGGCGCGGCACGACACGCGACAGCGAGGCGGACGACGGTGATGCCGACACAACATATTGTTGGTAAACACCAGCATGAAATCGGGAGTGATGGAGGGAGGGGATGGTGCGCAAGGAACAAAGCTCCCACCGGCTCGAGCACGAGGATGGGGAGTGCGAAGAGGCAAGACAGGCTGCCAAAAAATGATTTGGATATACGCGGAGATTGTCGGGAACAGCTGTTATGGAGAAGAGGGTTCGGGATACAGATGGATAGTAGATGAACGGCGCTCGACGGCACGACACGACGCGAGGAGTCAAACGAGTGGAGAAATGGGGTAGGTGCTAGCAGCAAAGAGACGGGCACGGTGGCCGGGGCCCATAACCTGTTGCGAACGGGTATCGGAGGAACCAACCGAATGGCTCACATGAGTGAGGACGGCGCGTAGCGCGGGACTCGAGCGACGGGAACAACGACGATGATGGGATAAAGCAAGGAAGGATTTGATACACGTGTCGTGTCTACGTACAGTAACTACTCCCGGATATGCGGGCCGAGACAAATATTGCAACACATACCTATCAAATTTTCAGGGAGTCGGAAAGGTACAGCGTGCTGAAGCGCACAATTTCACATTGTTTAATGAGATACTATCTATGTAAGGTAAATTTTATGTCAGTACGCAATGTTTTTACAAGAATTTCAATTGGAATACACAGTATTAGTATCTTGTATTGAATTCCAATATTCATACTCATACTCCGAGCTCGTCGTCGCTGTCTCGAACGTCGACGAGCTCATTTCATTTATAATCAGATGGCCGATCTGACAATCCGAAAAGCGATCGAAGTCGTGCACTCTCTCTCTAATCACCACCACCATCCTCATTTCGGTTGCTTCCGCGACACCCTCACTATTTGAAACGCCACCTGCATGCTTTATGCACTTTTTCTGCCCTTTAGACTACGACAAGGATGGTACCAACGAGAAGCCGGCTTGCTGTGTAAGCTCAAACAACTAGCAGCAACCATTTGAAACAACAGGCGCCGTTCGCCGTAGCTGCAGAATAAATTTCAGCAGCTGTACTTCTGCTCTCACCACAACAATGATGACTCCCACTCCAACGATCTGGAGGTGTGTCTCAGAGGCTCCATTATGTCTTTTTTCGCTGTGTCTTCCAGATTTGCGAGCTCAGCTCAAGGCAGACACCTTTTAGCAAGGCCCTAGATCAACAGGGATGATCATCCAACTGTAATAAAGACAAACGACAACTTGTCTACCATGCTTTCTCTCAAAATGAGTGTATGGCGAGATGAGGACGACACCACACCTGACAGTCCCGTGTTTCCAGCCTAGTTAGGCCTCATACCTATATCAGGGTGTGAAGCCTAACTAGGCCCGATTGACCTCAAATCACGGTCATTCACTGGGCACCCACTAAATAGGTAGCTAATGGACTTTAAGAGATTTTTTTTCAACACCTTCTGGCGGGTACGGGCGCGCGCGTCCATTCCCGATTGGGAATAATTCTTATTTTCGTTCACACACGCTCATCATCACTCGGACTACGGTCCGTCATCACTGGCGTATCCTGATCAAGCACCCGCTGATCATCCCGCCGCCTTGCTCACTGTAGCTTTGCCGTAGCTAGTAGAAACACAAAATAAAATTGGAAATAAAATAATAAACAATATATAGAACATGAATTGAGGTTATTATCGTCGGCGCTGACGCTGTCAGCGTCGATACGGCGTCAGCGTCAATACATCGTGGAAGAGGTCGTCCACAGCCTCGAGCGACCACGTGTAGTAAAGAAGAAGCAGGATAGATCGCGAAGGCGGGTACGCGGTAGCTTCTGCGTTGAAGGAGAATAGGGTCGGCAGGAATGGCTCGACGTCGTATGATGTAAACGAGCCTGAGGCCCAGCTAAGTTTCGAACCCCACAGTGAATGGACGTCTGCTGGCGATAGCGCATGGATGATGCAGGTGGGGAGAGAGTCGGCCGTCACAGACTCGGTCTTGATGGGCATAAGTAGAGATGGAAGTATTCTGCGTGCAGGAGCAGTGCACTCATCAGTGCTGTCTGGCGAGTCGCGGCGTTTCGCCGTGAAAGGCGCGCACTTGGTCGCACGCGAAAGCCACTTCTCGTTCGGATGGCCGCCGCCAAAGCTGCCGTCTACTCAGCGCGGATGGTGTTTGCCTTTGCCGAGTAATGCCATGTCCTGGGGCTTGCCAGCGGTGCCGGTCAAAATGAATTGTCGTTGTACAGGCAGTTGGGGTGGAGGAGAGTCCTCTTGGGCAACTTGACATTGTTCGTTCGGGAGCTGCTGCTGGAAGAGAACAGCACCAAAGCTACTCCTGCAACATTACGCGGCCCACCAGGTAAGTCAAGGGCATAAAAGAGTAGCAGTTGGACGGAGAGATGTTGGACAGTGGGTCTCGCAGTCTGTGTAGCATAGTTCAAATAAAGTAAAGAGAAACAAAGCAGAAATACGCACTGTTCTGGGGCGGACGCATCCGCGGCGCTACCCAGCGCTGCTAAGCCAGCCTCTGGAAGCCAGTGCCGTTGTTGCTGCTCTACGCTGGAGGCTTATGCGTTCCGCTACCGGTTTATGAAGAAGACGTGGCCGAGGATATGATAGGCGGGATCAGCTATTCTTCGATCGGCCGCCTTTACGCTTCGGTGGGGCGGGCTTAGCAGCCGGCAGCTCCTCAAAACAAGCCTCCCCAGAAGAGACTGAGATGTAGTGGTGATGGCAGAGGTGATGAGCCTCAAGAGCCAAAGTGTTGGGAGAGTAGTTGCTGGTTGGGTGTTGGTAAGAGGAGAAGTTGTGTAGTGAACGAAGGTAAAGCACAAAATTGTAAGGCATTCCACTTACGATTTTGAGAGTCATTAGACTTTTATCAGACATAAACCTTTTCTGACATTTGTGTTCCATTGAATGATCTGAACCCACTGGGATAATCAAGCTATATCTTCATACAACTCATCTACCTATTCAAAAGCTTCTTCCGTGACTCTGTTGCCCGCCGCTGTTGTCGACAATGTTCGCGCCGGCATCTCGGCATCTCAAATTCCCACCACCCAGCACTAACGTGGGTTCGATTCTCGGCGACGACAACGTTGAGATTTGGCTTCGGCGAGACGGACCGCGAATCTGAGTCTCATTTCTCTCACTCTTACCACCACAACCAACGACTAGCGGGCTCCGCAATAGTGACGGCAGACACTATGGACAACGATTCTAGGCAGATATGTGTAAATCTCACTCTACACGTCGCGTAAGCCCCCGGAATGGGCAGCATACCATGGAGGGCAGCTACGAGCTGGTCATCATTCGCCACCAGTACATGCGGACGACAAACAGCGCCAACTACTACCACCACAGACACTGGCAGTATGTCTTTTGCAGTCGGATACAACATCCGTGATGTCCAAGCCCCGCTAAGTGGGTAGCAATGCTGTCACAAGTGCCGTTGCGCGGGGAGAATAACAGCGGGCGAGCTACAAGGATGGGATTGGGTCGGATGGGGAGCTGCTGGCGACGCAGCGCTGATGGGCAAGTTTTTTCTTGTATTTTATTTCTGGTTCCTTTTCTATTTTCATCGACGTCCCGGCGCCGTCAACACTGCTGATCCTCTTCTCAGGCCTCGTTGCGATATGTATGCACTGCTCACATCGGTGCCGGCCATTCCGCCATGACCTCTCCCACGTCGCTCAACCAGACCAGAGGACGCAGGTGGGCGCGCGCGTATATTTCAATCCATTCATACCCCACTGTCCTCCCTCATTCCATCTCCGACTGCGGCCAGGTTGCTGCCAGAAGATCTGGACCGCAAGCGCCTGTGTGGTGGGCTACAAGTAACTTGTATTTCGAGTGTGAGTGCACCCGCAGTGCCGACAACGACAGCGGTAATGTTGCATCACAATTAGAGTAGTAATCTTGGTAGTAACAAGTAATTGTATTTAGTTTATTGTTTTATTGACTATTTAATTGCGATTCCATTTCCTATTTATCTGAGCTCCAATGAGCAAGGCGGCGGGATGATGGGCGGGTGCTCGATCGGGATGCGTCAGTGATGACGGACCGTAGTCCGAGTGATGATGAGTGTGTGTGAACGAAAATAAGAATTATTCCCAATCGGGAATGGACGCGCGCGCCCGTACCCGCCAGAAGGTGTTGAAAAAAAATCTCTTAAAGTCCATTAGCTACCTATTTAGTGGGTGCCCAGTGAATGACTGTGATTTGAGGTCAATCGGGCCTAGTTAGGCTTCACACCCTGATATAGGTATGAGGCCTAACTAGGCCGGAAACACGGGACGATCAGATGCGACACCATTATCCACCAGATATAGAGACCTCAACGAGTCAACGGATCATACGAGTTTATCCGTACTCGATCCGCTCGGCCTTCTCGGAGATTCGATCCGTTTGATCCGTAGACCCGTGGGGGGTCAGATCACATATGGATCGCGGATCAGGCTCTGGAGGCACGAGTACTCGTTGTGAGTACTCGTGTTGACTCGTGAATATATTACTATATATTTAAAGTAAATTTACAAATTTTTGCGAAGTCAAACGGGCCCATGCGTTGCCCAAATGAGCAGTTCACATGAATTTCTCACCAGTTCTCACGATCCGGCAATCGCCGAGAGGCCGCGTAAGCCTCTGATTGAGTCGTTCTTCTCTATTCCTTCTCTCCTCCTCCCACCATCACGACCACCTAGTGAGCGACGGCCGTCGCCACTGCCTCTCTGACGATTGTCAGGGGGCCTCTGGGGTGTGGATTCTGGTCTTGGCTTCGTGCCAGACCTACTGCTGCTGTCTCCGCGACGCAGCAGAGGACTACGACGACGACGGCCGACCGACCACGCTAGACGTCAGAACGAGAACGACCACGATGTTGATGGAGGATCTGGAAATCTTGAGGACTCGGTCATGGTGAGGACGCGGTCATGGTGAGGATGCGGGATGGGGAGGATACGGGATGGTTAGGATGCGACGGTGACGACGACAACGATGCGACTACCCAGGACAACGATGACAACCACTACCAGTTCCACCACACCATCTCCACCACTACCTTCACCTCCTCCACCATCATCATCATTACCACCACCACCACCACGACTCCCACTCTCACTCCCACTCCCACCTCCACCACCCTCAGTCCGCATCATGCGTGGTTGAGCGTCCCCGTGCCATTGCCCGGGGATACTCATCACGCATGAATGGATTTGAGTGGTCGCATACTCGAGTTTACTCGAGTACTCGACTCGGTCAGCCATCTCGGCGATCCGACTCGTCTTGATCCGTAATCCGTGGCGGGTCGGATCAGATAAGGATCACGGATCAGATGTTTGGGCCACGAGTACTCGCGTGGTGGATCGCGGATCTGACCCAGGTTTGAGTCGTTGAGGTCTCTAACCAGATAGGTGCGTTTCTCAGACTTTATTTGTCTCTTGTGTACAGCCCTTTGCATAAATGTGTGAAAATGTGATCTGAATTTTTTCGTGGTCGAACGGCCTTATTTCTGTGTGATGTGACAATCGCGACATTATCCTGTACCATCATCCCGCCAGCACTGTCCGCCGACTTGAAGCAGCACATTTTCCAATGGCGCACAGAGGAAAATCTCACTATCGAGCAATACGCCCAATGAGGAAGATGCTCGGTCGGCCTTGTAGCAAAAGTTCTTAAGAATATGGAACTGTTCGGGAGCGTTAATAGGCCTTTGCGCCCACAAGGGCATCCCCGTCATATGGATCGGGAGGATGAGACGTACGTTCGAGCACTGCTCCAATCAAATCAGACGTACTATCTGGATGAGATCCAGCGACAGCTTCTCTCTGTGCGATCCCAAAGCGTCTCTTTGGCGTTGATCTCACGACTCCTCGTGCGTATAAAAGTTACCTGGAAGCAGATACAGCGCGCTGCTGCAGAGCGTGATAAACAGTTGAGGGCTATCTGGGAGGCTGAGTTGGGGAAGGATGAGTACCAGGATCCCGATCTTTTCCTCTTTTTGGACGAAAGCGCGGTCGACAATCATACTGTCTAGAGAACCCACAGTTGGTCAGATATTAATACACCATGTGTTGAGCGTGGTACTTTCCTCCGAGGAACACGCTATTCTATCCTTCCTGCACTCACTATCAATGATATCGTCGCGCTCGAGATATTTGAAGGATCTGTCACGAAGGAAATCTTCCTCAATTTTATTGAGGAGCAGGTTGTGAGTGCTTCGTTGTATGTTATGAGCCATAATCTTACGGATTGTAGCAACCGCTTCTCAACTTGTTTCCACAGAAGTGCAGTGTGGTCATCTTGGATAATTGTGTGATCCATCATTCGGAGGAGCTTTGCCAGTTGATTGAAGTTGATTGTGGTTCGTATCCAGTACACTTAATGTGGCACTCAGCTAATACTGCGAGTTGTAGGCGCTCGGCTTATTTTCCTTCCACCCTACTCACCCGACTTCAATTTTATTGAAGAAGCCTTTTCCGCCATCAAGGCCGCTCTTCGTCATCGAGAGCACCAATTTTTAGGGCCACAAAGTCTTCCATGGATGATTAGAGAGATTGCAGCTGAGATTTCAGCTGAAGATGCTGCAGGGTGGTTTGAGGATTGTGGATACCTGTAGTAGTTTACTGATAGAATCGAGGAACTCGCCACAAACTGTGATAGACAGGAAGTTCTTATATGGCTATGTAGAAGTTAGATAAACCCATGTGAAGAGATCACATGTTTATACAGGGGTTTATTCAGGCACACTCTCGACAACTGCTGTCAAAATCATATTCTATTAATCATGTCTACCTATGGCCTACGACTATGTAACGACTACCTAGAGATGGGTGGAAACGAACGTAAAATGTACAATGAAGGACTTACTATAGACAGATTAAAGGAAAGGAAGTAGAATATGAATACGAGATAGAAAATCAATCAATACCACGGCGAGCACACTTGCCCCGGAGACGCTCATCAAAGGTCTCAGCGAAGCATTTGAGACCTGTAGATGGACCCACCTTCAAGCCCGTCAATTCTTGAATCCGTTCAACTGGCGTGGCATGGGCGAAAAGATCAATGTCGAACTCCTCGGCTGTCAAAACTGCTTTGGCACGTTCGACAGCATCCTCAGAGAGTTTCCCCTTCTTGGAAGTGGCGAAACGATCAATGCAGATGAAGATCTCATCCTCGGGAGCTGGAGGATCAGAAGAAGGCAGATCGACAATGATGAAATCATCCTCATCATCACCGGCGACGGCAGAGACAGATTTGGAAACAGGAGGGGCAGCGGGAGGGGCAGGCAAAGCAGGTTGGGCGATGGCGGCGACTGAATATGGTGAGGAAGCAAGTGTAGAAGCAGTGTGCGATGCAGGTACGGACTGCGTCTGCATTTGTATCATGACTCCCGCGGCAAAGCCCAAACCGTCCATAATAGCATTGCAGATGTCGGAACCTCCAGAACTATCAGAACGGCCAGGGCCCTTGGTGCCGCGAGGACAGGGACCAGAAACGGGTGCAGAAGCAGCTGATACTCCCCACAGCTCGAGCAGCGCTGATGGAGGTGGATCAGAAGCATAACGATTGACTGGATCAGCCATCTAAATGATCAATAAGTCAAGAACATTATGAAGATGAATGGGACATACCAGTCAGTCAGCAAGCGCGCGCTTGCGAGTGCGATTGAGACTGATATGCAGGCTATCTGAACCAATGAAGCAGGTTCCATGTTGATTGCATGCATGAGCCGCATCAATATTCAGCGTAATCTATTTAAGATTACACTCTCAGGCAGTGAACGTGTCAACAGAGGGTACCTAAATATATATATTAGCAGGATACGAATAGTTAAGAAGTCGACAACATATTTGAGTACCAATCACCTGTGGCGGCGTCGAACCAAGATTTGTAGTACCCAATGGAGCTGAAGGACTGAGATACGGTGCAAGGACAGATTCTGTAATATTGAAAATGACAAGCACAGTATCCAGCTTGGGTGCTAGTCGAAGGCGGCTCTGAACCGATGTCCAGTCTTGATCGACACATACAACCAAAGCCCCAGCCTTACCGCCACTACAGCATAATTAGTAGAGGTCTAAGCAAAGAGTTGAACGACATACGGCATTCCCTTCCAATGAATGTGAAACGCCAGACCGTTTGCACTAGCTGCATAGTGCTGACCATTGACGTTTTTGACAATGACGTCGTCAATGAACTGTGAGCGGCTCAGCTCTAGCAGGGGGGCACCCGGCGCAGCTCTCGTCTCACGCTCTGCAGGAGGCTGTCGTGCGATATTGCCACGACGGCCGGCAATGACTATGGCAGGAGGGTACTTTTCCGCCGTAATAGACACCTCGAATAAATAAGCTATATTCAATGTCAAATCAGAGCTTGATTAAATAGAGAAATATATCAACACACTGGAGGGTCTAGCCATCTCCTCCTCAGTAGGTCCGTGATTGAAGACATCCGCGTCGACATCTATAGATATAATGAGATCAAGATCAGCTGGGAAAACTATAAGCATACCTTCGCCAACAGACTGACTGGCAGAAGTAGGCGTTGAAGAACCAGAAGAAGGAGCCAAAGACGAGGTGCCAGAAGAGACGCCAACAAATCCATTGGTAAGTTGCTGGGATCAAGGCTGGGGCAAGGGAGTGAATGGAAGCGATGGATCAAGGTACTCAGGCCGCGCAAGGTCAGGCAGGAAAGTCGGGAGCATGATGAGCTCATTGAAGACAGTACCAGGGCGCTCGTCGCGGTCTGCATTAGACAAGCGTGTGCCGGTGCTCGGTTGACGAGGTGCCATGAGAGAAGAAATGGAGGAGTAACGTAGAATAGAAAAGAGACTGGGGAACTATGCGTTTGGAACAGGTATTTATCGATGTACACCGCAGTTTGGAGGTGACGGTCCAGCCAAGATTGAAGAAGCATGTGGACAAGTGGATTTTTATTGGAAGATAAGTAAAATTAAGGTCAGAAGGGCAGCATCCGGTGGTTTTACATGCCAGAGATACTGAAGGATGGACAACCGAAATGCGGTGGGTGGCCTGCTGATGTTTTGAGATGGCGCGAGATGATGGTCGATGCCATCGATGGTGATGACGCGTATCACATCACACACTTGATTAGATAGCCAGAGTACGGTCCGGTTGGAAAAAAAAATTCATATTTTCACATATTTATGCAAAGGGCAGTAATCATATAGTCGCAGATCTTTCCATAGTTGATGCTGTCTCGCCGTTGCGTTGCAAACCATATTCTCGACAGCTGGTGGAAGGTGGAAGGCTGCATTCCTCAGTGGTTGTTCGCCCATGGGAGTAGGTGCATCGGTATCATTGCCTCCTTCAATGTTTATCATTTCCACCTGTAGAAACGCTGTCAATGACAGCAGGCCGATTAATTACAGTCTTAGCTTAGAATTTGTTGGCCCACATTTTGTCTATAAGTATACATATCTCGAATGGGATATGACTTGTGTACTTTCTCGGCATGGCGAAAAGTGTTCCCTAGCTAACTCTAGATTAAAGTTCTTCATTTCTTGATTTCAAAGGCACTTTGAGTTGGTTGAAGGTGATGATTGTAATGTTGCTACCTTCAAGTATGCTTGAGTTATCATGGGTTAGGAGTTGCAAACCTTGCTTTGAGGAGGCTTGAAGGAAGCCCAAAGGCCTCAAGGTAGCTTAAGTTTAGAGATGACACACTTCATATCTTGAGACAACTAAAGATATCTCAAGGCACCTCAGTGCCCTCTGGTTAATCACTGCTACAGTGATCAACTCAGGCAACCTTTAGCCTACAGGCCATTTCCTGATGCATGAATGAACTTTAGATGAGAGATGAGAGGGTTGACCCGCAAGATCCGTCGATGACCCAGATCGCGTGCGAGTACCCACTGACCTTGTCAGTACTTGACTCGTTTGACTTGGAAGTTAACGCGGGTCGAGTCAAATGCGGATCACAAGTAGACGCTTCAGAGCGCAAGTACTCTCCACACGGATCGCGAGTCAAACCTGGATCTGACTCGTTGAGATCTCTAAACCCATACCACTTGCTGGATCAAAGACGACTCTTAACACCAACATCGACCAGTCACCGTCCACTAAAAAGGAAGAGCTTATTGGTAAGTTTGTTTTCAGTGCATACTTTGAGAGTGATAGCCAATCTTAGAATAGCCTAATTCAGACATTGAGAAAGACAAGATGGACATCTCTAAGGAATTGATGTTATCGGATATCGAGCATGTCGACAATGACGAGTTTAGTATGTATTCATCTCCGAACCATATTTATTGTCTTCTGATGTAGATTCACAGAACGCAAGGTGAATGATGATAATTCAGGAGAAGTGCCGCACACTTCCAAGAAGGTGAAAGTCTGACAGTTGGATCAGCTCGATTATACCCGTAGCTCCTTACTACAAATATGTATGATGTGTGCGGCGTAAGGCTATGTAATGAATGTATATAAGAAATAGTATCCCAGAGGGGAGTAAACTTACAATGCTCAACATAAGGTGAGAATCCCATAAAGTAGAGATCTCAATGAGTCAGATCCGGGTCTGACTCGCGAGCCGTCCGGCGAGTACTCGTCAGGTTGGCGGATACTCACGCGCGATCTGGGTCATCGACGGATCTCGTGGATCATCCTCCTCAACTGTCCCAAAGTTCATTCATGCCAGGTGAGCATCCCCGGGCAATGGCACGGGGATACTCAGCCGTGCATGAGCACGAACTGAGGGGGTGATGGAGGTGATGGAGGGAGTGGTGAGGTGGAGGGAGTGGTGGTGCTAGTGGTGGTGGTGCTAGTGGGTGATGGTAGTGGTGGTGGTGCCAATGGTGGTGGTGCCAGTGGTGGTGGTCGTCGTCCTTGTCGACTGCTGCTGTTACAAAGACAGCAGCAGCGGCCTGGCACAGAGCCAAGACCCAAATCCTCCAGAATCCGCGTAACAATCGTCAACGCGGTAGGGGCGACAATCGTCGCTCCCCAGATCGTGGTGGTGGTGGTAAGAGACAGAGAGATCTGACTCGATCGCAGGCTTACGCGGCCTGTCGGTGATTGCCGGATCATGAGAAGTTGGCAAAAATTCACGCGAACATATCATTTGGGCGACGTAAGGGCCCGTTTAAGTTGGAAAAAATTTGTAAATACAGTTTAAATATATATCTACAATATTGCGAGTACAACCGAGTACTCGCGACAAGTACTCACGCCTCCAAGGCCGTACTCGCGATCCGTAGGTGATCCGACTCGTTGTTGATCCGCGGATCAAACGAGTCGAGTAACCGAGACCCCCGGCCGGATCGAGTACCCGAGTTTCCTTATGACCCGAAAACTCGTTGAGGTCTCTACCATAAAGGGTACATGGAATCAAATGTCTTTCAGCTCATTGGTCGTAGGCCTCTACATAAGCGAGAAGCGCTCATATGCAGCTTAAGTCTGATGATCATAATTTAGATAACTGAATAAATGCTGACGGGTTCAACAGGACGAATCTATAAAGCACAGCTTAATTCAATACACTGCGTTTGGGACTTGCTCCTTTGTCAGCCACAGAGAGAAACCTATGAGGACGTGTAAAGGGACACGATCCAGTGCTTGATCGACACAGCAAAGGAGAATGACTGGCATTATGAAGGAATCTTGGGTCAATAAAGTGGCTTGGTGAATATATCATTCATCTCACTAATATTTCAAAATTTGAGAGATGATGAACTATAACGTGAGTGACATTCATGTGTCTCTGCATTCGCATGTTGACTAGAGAATAGCCCATCCCTCATATATCGCACATCAGACACCCTATGCAGTAGGAATAATATGTTATTCTACTACTGCAGCAGGGCAGAACAACGTGTTATTGACTGCTAGTTGCAATGGGCCAATCTAGCTGGTGCTGGGATGGCTAGATTATGCTTTTCCTTCCCAAATGGGATGGAGAGGGATGTTCATAATGAGTAGGGGGGAAATAGGCCTATTTGGGATGGGGAAGGAGGGTCCCAATTGGGATGGGTAAGGTGGATGGAGTAGCCTGATGACAGATCAGAGATAGATCAGATATTGATGGGAGATGATCAGAGGACCTTAGGATGGGTGGGGAATGCCTTAGGCTACGCATTTATGGCGCATTTTTGATCAAATGATCAATGGGCAGGATGAGGTGGCTAATAATGAATGCTGCTGTAAGGGATGGTATTGGGGGGGTGAAAACTTGTTTTATATCTTTTTGGGCTGGGAATTCAGTGATGTAAACGATTTTTCAATAGCTTCAATAATTAAGAGATATTAAGGAATCTATATATATTAGAACTGTGGTGCAAAAATAACAGTTTTTGTACTTATGCCGATGGCCTGTAACTTGAGTACCTCTTAGAGGTACTATAGATCGATGTCTGATGTGATTCCTAGGTCATTTAATTGAGGGGTTCAAGAAATATACCAGGACGACTAAATCAGGCTTCTTGGGGGTATAGCAGTGAATCCTATAATCCTGGGGACCTAGGACTTTGATACTTTGTTTATACTAGTGATAGATCTCTATTGAAGGTGTAGACAGGTCACTTAACCCAGTAGCCCATCTATAGATAGGTCTACAGTGCTGTACTAGCCATTTTCGCATTTTTGCTTATTTAATATATAGTAGGTGGTCTAAATTGGAGCCAGCTACCTTCAGACACTTATTTATGACTATTCTACAAAAGGAATCATGTCATTTGGGTAAGAAGCCAGTGCTTTAGCTCTCAGTCTTCCTCCTCACCGGAGTTTTGATTAAAATTCCCACGCTCTAGCCAGAGGATCGTCCACTCAATTCTTCGTGTCCTACATATGCTACTAACCCCATTTCTTTTGTAAGATGTGTATATATATTATATCCAGATGTTAGACCAGTAATTTGATGTGGTGATTAGGTTAGGAAGTCGTCCATAGATCTGTACTGCTATTTTGCCATTACTAAAATGAACAATACTCTACTACTATTCACAGGAGTCATGGAATGCGAGTTGAATATTGTTATTGAAGTGATATAGAAGGTATCTCATTATCCATCCAGATAGTACTTGTGTGCTATGACCTGTTCAGCCATTGAAAGCAGTTATGCAAGAGTTAGGCTACTGCGCATTTTCACTTTCTTACCTTTCATCTACAACATATGAAGGATACCCATAACTTCATCCAATATGATATAAATGCATGACTGAACAGTTTTCAGACCTCTCTTCATAGTAGAACATGAGGTATCTCTGTCTGAAGGTGGTTTAGGCTGTTTAGCTAGCTGTGAACGAGTTCCTGATCTAATCACCTCATTAAATTACTAGTTTGACACCTGGATATAATATATATACACGTTCTACAGAAGAAATGGAGTCAATAGCATGTGTAAGACACGAAGAATTGAGTGGACGATCCTTTGGCTAGAGCGTGAGAATTTTGATCAAAACTCCGGTGAGGAGGAAGACTGAGAGCTAAAGCACTAGCCTCTTACCCAAATGACATGATTCCTTTTGTAGAATAGTCATAAATGAGTGTCTGAAGGTGGCTGGCCCTAATTTAGGCTAGCTGCTATATATTAAATAACCAAAAATGCGAAATTGGCTAATACAGCACTGAGGATCTATCTATAGATGGACTAATAGATTGGGTGGCCTGTCTCTACTTCTAATAGAGGTCTACTACTAGTATAAACGAAGTATCAAAGTCCTAGGTCTCTAAGATTACAGGGTCCCATGCTATACCCCCAAGAAGCCTGATTTAGTCGTTCTGGTATATCTCTTGAATACCTTCATGAAATGACCTAGGAATACATCATACATCAATCTATAGTACCTTTAAGGAGTTCCTAAGTTACAGGTCATAGGCATAACTATAAAATCTGCTATTTTTGCGCCACGCTTCTAATACATATAGATTCTTTAATATCTCCTTAACTATTGAAGCTATTGAAAAACTGTTTACACCACTGAATTCTCAATCCAAAAAACATAACTACAGCCGGATAATATATTATCCTTACTGCATAAGATTAGAGTTTAAAAGTCCGGTCCGGTCCGGTCTTTTGACCTTCAAGTCAAGTAACCGGGGACTGTAACTGGTTGCAACTTCCCAGTTTTGGGCGCAACTGCAACCGGACTCGGTCCTAACTGCAACCGGGCTGCAACCGCGGTTGCGAGACCAGTCCAAACCAGTTGCAATTCAACCAGTTCAGACCAGTCCGAGACCGGTCCGAACCAGGCAGCATTACTTAAAATAGTACAATAAGCTAGACATCTGCATCCCAAGGTCGAGTCGACAGTGTGTAGCACAGTTGTACAGTAATTAATTTTATTAGGAACTGCTCAGAGTCATTCTGGGCAGTTCTGCATTCTGTTCAGTCTGCAGAGTTGGCTCTGTAAGCAGCCTAATTGAGCAAGTGAAGTAGACGTCTCTGCATGCAACACTCAATAGTGAGTGAAATGTTATACTTCCAGAGAGTGAAATGTTCAGTTTTGAGAGCCGGATTTAATGGAATTTAAATCGGGTAGCAGTTTACTATGAAATTAGGCTATAGAACACGATTTAGCCTGATTTCACCTGTATTTTATTGATTACTCATGCAATATGACCTCTACAAATATCGACCCAGACACTATCTGGTGCAGAATTCATCGCGCTACATTTCGTACACTCACATCTAAGTCCGAAAACTACTGCGGAGCTCATAATTTAACCTGTCTTAAGCGAAAAACTGGTTGCACCGGTTGAGCCCGGTTGCGGATCATCCTACGATGACTCAGGACCGGCAACCGCAACCGGTTGCAACCACGGACTGGTCCTAGTCAAAACCGGTCCTAAACGATTGCAGTCCGATTCGGTCTGCGGTCTTTTGCAGTCCTAGCAACTGGACTTTTTTTTTTTTTTTTTTTTGGTAAACGCATAGTTTATTGAACTGTGGCATAGAGAAGTATCTAGAATAGTACTAGACGTTTTCGACATAGTCGTCCTCCCAGGCCTGCGTGGTGGCGCGAGGAAACTGGACAAAACCTCGCACAGAAGATGTTACCCCGAGGAAATGCTTTTACGCACTCCGTGTGGGACTCGGCATCAGCAGTCAAAGAAGTCGCGAGCAGGAATCTTCTACCTACAACTCACCTACATAAGAAAATTCTACACTACTTGTACTACTTTACTGCTGCGTGACTCATTATGATGCTATACCCACTAAAACCCCGGTTTCCCCAGACCAGTCTGGGGGTAGATCCCGCTCATTGATGAGCGTTCCTTGCCATGTTGCCATCATGGCTTCAGGAGATATTCCACCGTGCTTCGCACTCTTTCTCTTCCTGATCGCTGCTTGATCCAGTTGCAGTCTGTCGTTCAACGCGTACAGCAATCGGGTCCTGATTTCCCTCTTTGTAGCTTTATGCTCATCCTCGGTCTGGATCACGCGTTCGTTCCGTAGTTTCCAGATTAGATGTGCTGCTTCCGTTATGGCTATTCTTAGCAGCCTAGTGTCGCCGGTTATCTCTTCATCATCGGCGCTCTTTGCTGACGCGAAACTCACAGCTAAGAGATTTTCAAAGGTAAGCTCACATAGTCTCGAGCCTTTCTTTTGCCACAGCTTTTCTATCAGATCCCAGGTTTCCTTCTGACCCGGTGCCTGGCATTGGAACAAGATGTGTTCCATTACTTTTAAACTCTACATAAGATGTCCATTGTTAGTAGTTTTCCCTACTTGTGACGATGTCACTTACTTCTCCACCAAGAGGATCCCAAGCATCATATTGACCACTCCGCGTTGCACTATAAAGTCTGCGATTCTTTGAGAGATCCCTCTAACTAGGATCTCTACCGCTCTCAGGGCTATCCCGACTAGAGGGCTTGCTTGGTTGAAGCATCTGGACATACTGTACTATTACGACCGCATGCATACGTCACAGGTCACAAGGCCTGATGATGCGAACCTAATTGGCATTGCTCACAAGTCACAAGGCCCTGTGAACATGTGCTAAAATGGTCACAAAACCGGGATTTTCCGAAATTTTCGTTCTCAGAGCTGTTTTTACCATTTTTTCAGTGCTTTTTAGTGTATTTATGTAGAAAATGATGATTTGAGTGAAAATTAGATTAATTTCAGTGCTATTTATGTCAAAAATTGGCTTACAAGTAAATATTATGAACATGTGTCACAGCACTTTGCCAGCTGTGAACATAGTCCCAAACATGTTCATGGCGTCACACATCACAAGCTGTGTGCATCCAGTCATAATAGTACAGTAATGTTGCGAACCATTGTTGGTTTAACTATGGGAATTTCAGACGTGGTTTTTTGTATGCATAAGGAGTTGCTTATCTGCCGCCTCATTCGCTTGGCTGAGCTTCGCGTCCATCAGCATCACAATTACTGTAGCGTTTCAACCGTAACTTCGCGATCTTTTACCGTGATGCTAGACCCTTAAAAAGATATAGCTTCGTAATCAGGCACAGAGGTGGAAATTACCCGATTAGGATAGTCCGCCGCTAGGCGGGCCTGAAAATTTCCATTTTGAGTGATCTGTGCCTGAAAAAATTGACCGTGACGCGATATGCTCTATGTATAGCTTCGCTTCACAAGGCCCCGTGACTCAATATGTGAATTAACGGTCTAAACGCTACAGTACCTTCGGGCCTAGAGCCTGATCCCACTGCTCTCTCACCGCTTCTCCAATTTTTTAGAAGCAGTTCACTCTCTAGGTAATCTGAGGGAAGAGCCCATGACCCTTATTGTTGTCCTCCCGGCACTGTCGCTTCTGGGTTTTATTAGCATTTCCTTTGATCTTTGACCTCATTCTTACTAGAGTTTAAAAGTCCAGTTGCTAGGACCGCAAAAGACCGCAGACCGGACCGGACTGCAACCGTTTAGGACCGGTTTTGAGTAGGACCGGTCCGTGATGGCAACCGGTTGCGGTTGCCGGTCCTAAGCCATCGTGGGATGATCCGCAACCGGGATGGACCGGTTGGAACCGGTTGCAACCGGTTTTTCGCTTAAAACAGGTGTATCTGTTAAATTATGAGCTCCGCAGTGGTTTTCTCCCTTCGACGTGAGTGTACGGAATGTAGCGCGGTGAATTCTGCACCAGATAGTGTCCAGGTCGATATTTGTAGAGGTCATATTGCATGAGTAATGAATAAAATACAGGTGAAATCAGGCTAAATCGCGTTTTATGGCCTAATTTGGTATGGAATTGCTCCCGGATTTAAATACCATTAAATTCAGCACTCAAAACCGAACATTTCACTCTCTGGAAGTATAACATTTCACTCACTATTGAGTGTTGCAGGAAGAGACGGCTACTTCATCTGCCCAATTAGGCTGCTTACAGAGCCAACTCTGCAGACTGAACAGAATGCAGAACTGCCTAGAATGACTCTGAGCAGTTCCTAAGACAATGATAAGTGTGCTACATGCTGTCGACTCGACCTTGGGACACAGATATCTAGCTTATTGTACTATTTTGAGTAATGGTGCCCGGTTCGGACCGGTCTCGGACTGGTCTGAACTGGTTGGGTTGCAACTGGTTCGGACCGGTCCTGCAACCGCGGTTGCAGCCCGGTTGCAGTCAGAACCGGGTCCGGTTGCGGTTGCGCCCAAAACTGGGAAGTTGCAATCGGTTGCAGTCCCCGGTTGCTTAAGTTTGAGGTCAAAAGACCGGACCGGACCGGACTTTTAAACTCTAATTCTTACCATTCTGCTAATGGTGATCATTCCTAGCGGCTGCGGTGAATTCCTGGAACTTGGTGCCAAATGGTCCGTTCCCAGCAGTGTTGTTATTGACGTTGTCAGACATATCGGCAGAATGGATTGGGTAGTATTGGTTGGTAAAAGCGTATATGAATCATTTGTAGTACCAGGCATCTCCTTCTGTCACTCTCTCTTAACTCATCTTTTGAAAGAGTTCCATTTGGGGAAAGCCTCCTCGTGCGCTCCAAGCTTGCTTTATCGCTCAAGTCGTGTTTAATGGCCTCTATCATCCTTGTCATATTTTTTTCATTTGGCCTCCTCATTTCACCTGGATCATGCACAATGTGCTATTAGCGGAGGGGTATCGTTATTTTGAGCAAGAATGCTTGGGTCATGGCCTCCTTTTGAGGTCTTCAGTTACTTACTTGTGCCCCTGGCTGTTTACTCACCGTCTTGCAGTCTCCCGTTTATCTTTTTGACTCTTGCTTTACTTTCTCGTGGTGGTTCTGGAGCTGCTTCTAATGGCAATGTCTGTCGAGCATCGTGGTTGATGAGTAACCTGTCCGCGGTGTCCGGACTCTGCTTCTTCGCGGACCGAGCCTTCCGCAGATGACGTTTGGACTTTTGACTTGATTCCAACAGGTAGATGATGTCATTTATTGAAATGATGACTGCCCCTAATTAGAGACCTCAACAAGTCATACTTAAGTATGACTCGCGATCTGCCAAGCGAGTACTCACGCTCGAAAGCGCATACTCGTGATCCATCCTTTACTCGGCTCGCGTTGATTCACGGGTCAAACGAGTCGAGTACTCGCGATTCTGGTGAGTATCCGCATGCGACCCGGATCACCAGCAAGTAAAAAATACTCGCACATCATTCCCCGTCTACTCACCTAACCCAAGGTCCATTCATGCTCGGTGAGCATCCCCGGGCAATGGCACGTAGACATGTCCATGAGTGCTCACCCGGGTACACTCGCATTCGTCAGGCGGGTCACTCGCGGCTCTGAGCCGGACACCCGCACTCGCGCCACACCTGGGTACTTTACCTGGGTGGGACACCCATTCGCGAGTGTCTCGCACTCACGAATGCGATGGCACCCAGGTAGGGTGGCGGGTGTATACGGGTGCATTCATCTATATTCATGTACAACGAGCATCCCCGGGCAATGTCACAGGGACAGTCAGTTGTGCATGATGACTGGGTAGTGCGGGTGGTGGTGGTGATGTGGTGGGGGTGGGGGCGGTGGGGGCGGTGGTGGGGGTGGTGGGCTGCAGCGGCGTGGTCCCAATCCATGGTGGTGAGCCATCCTTATCTCCGCCCGTTCCTCCTCCTTTTCTGGTCCTTGGTCACCGTCAACGTGTTCTTGCTGGCATCGTTGTCGTTGTCGTATTCGTCATGTTCGCGATGCTGGCGTCGTGTCGTCCTCTACTGCTGTCATAAAGACAGCAGCAGCTGACCCGGCACAGAGCCGAGGCCAGAAATGCATCCAGGAGCTGCTTGACAATCATCAGCGCAGCGGAGGCGACAATCGTCGCAGTCCGAGTAGTGGTGGTGGTGGCAAGAATGCAAGAGAATGACCCGATCAGACGCTTACACGTCCTTTCAGATCTGGATCTCGGCCCGATACGCTGGATCAAGCGAAATTCACTCGGATGCATAGTTTGGGCCACGCAAAGGCCCATTTCTGTTGAAATAAATTTATAAATTCACTATTAAATATGTAGCTAAAGTCGAGTGTCCACCCGGGTGTTTGCTGGCGGGTATTCGTGGCCCAGAGGCAGACACCCGCCCTCGGGTGGACACTCGTGCAAATACCCCACCCGGCACCAGTAAACACTCGACACCCGGGTGCTGAGTGCGAGTGCACCTAGGTGCACTTTTAAACACCCGACACTCGTAGTCATGACTAATGGCACGGGGACTCAGCCATGCATGAGTACGGACTGAGGGAGTGGTGGTGGTGGTGAGGGTGATGGAGGTGGTGAGAGTGGAGGGAGTGGTGGTGATGATGGAGGGAGTGGTGGTGGTGATGGAGGGAGTGGTGGTGGTGATGGAGGGAGTGGTGGTGGTGGCAGTCGTTGTTGTTGTAGTGGTGGCGGTCGTCGTCCTCCTTACTGCGGGCATCGTCATCCTCGACGTGTAGTCGCAGTCCTGCTCGTCATTATCCTCTGCTGCTGTTTTTATGATATCATAAAGACATCATAAAGACAGCAGCAGCAGGCCCGGCACAGAGCCAAAACCCAAATCCACACTCCAGCAGCCGCGTGATAATCGTCAACACGGCAGGGGCAACAATCATCACTCCTTAGGTTGTCGTGGTGGTGGTGGTAAGAGGATGAGTGAGAGATGCTGCGATTACACGCTTATGCGGCCTCTCGACGATTGCTAGATCGTGAGAAGTCACGAGAAAATCACTTAAACTTTTCGTTTGGGCGACACAACGGCCCATTTAGGTTGCACAAAATTTGTAAATTTAGTTTAAATATCTATGTACATTATTGCAAGTCACACCGAGTACTCGCGATGAGTACTCATGCCTCCAAGGCCGTACTCGCGATCCGTAAGTGATCTGATCCATTATTGATCCGCGGATCACACGAGTTGAGTAACCGAGACCCCCGACCAGATCGAGTACCTGAGTTTTCTTGTGATCTGGAAACTTGTTGAGGTCTCTACCCCTAATCGAAGTTTCAGACCTAAAGGCCAAAAGTTGCGTGCTCTTTCACATGGTAGGTACAGTTGGTTCTATTGTACTGTTTTACATAAATACAGTTGTATTCATCATTCAGTAGCTCTTTCTTCATTGCAGAATTCAGGTGGGTGCTCTATGCTGAAGCAGTTTGTATATAGTACAGGTAGGAAAGCTTCGTCGCGACCTCCAAACCCATGTGGAGCCGTGACCTCCATATCGTTTAGAATGTTGAGTACTTCCTTTAGTGTTCTGTGTTCAGGAATCGGAAGTGTGATCTGTACTACGAATATCGGTATGCATTCCGGGTTGGTGGGTGTTATGTGGTGTGAGAAGGGGATAATGGAAACTGAGTTAATAATCTCGCGCACTCGGTTACACACTAGGATGTTGTTGTCATCCGTAGTGTTCTCAGCGACAAGGTTCCATAAGCTTCGATTGTCCCACATGCTCCTTCTTAGCTGGCGAGTTAGTCGCATTAGGGATGTCGCACTTCCATCTTCGGACCTATCCATTAGGAATGCGACAACCTTCTCTGGGACTGCGTTTGAGTCGTGAAAACCTATTTTCCATCTGCCATTCGCGTCCGTCCCTACTAGTCCTCTTTCTATCAGCCTCTCTTTCCCTTCTTGATCTAGACCCTCTACCAGGACTAGGACTAAGATACTTATTTATTGATGAAATATGATTCAATATACCTTAAAGAAGACTATTTGACCTTAGTTCAAGGTGATAGAAGTGAATTATAGGTTAAAAATGATTCAAAACTTGTAAATTCACAGGTACTCGCAGGTTTTGACCTGTGGGTCGCAGGTTTTTAACAGATTGCAGGTCTGAGAATTCTCCTGCAGGTATTTAAAAACTTAGGTTTTAACTCGTGACATGCTCTAATCGGAAGCATCTATTTTCATTTGCTTCGCTTAACTTTTTATTACTATATATGTATCCCTTACGATTCATATAATGTCTATTCTTCTTGCAGGCTGGGCATTCAGCGCTGCTTCCTAACTTTTTGCCAAATTATTGTTCAGATGTGTTATCTTTGATTGGCGACGTATGCTTCAGAACTCGGTAATCTTGATAAAGAATCTATATTAGAGTGCATTTATTCTGGTCTGTGCACTATTTTTAAAAATAGTATGTAGGTTGAAAAAATTGTACCCCAAGCAGCCAAGCGACGATTGGAGTTCTCATAAGTCCTCATCCATTGTAGGGCAACATGATCTGTGATCAAGGAGGTATACTCATCCTCGATGAAAGATTGAAATTTTACTAGCTCTTCTTTTGCTGCTAGTGCCTCTCTTTCAGTGGCTGAGTACCGTATTTCTGCGCCTCTAAACCTTCGAGAATAATATCCAATTACGTGTTCGACCCATACGACTGTGTTATCTAGTGTATCCGCCCATGCTTGCTTATAGCCATGATTGGAAATTCTCATATTCAACGTCGCTCACAACTTCGGTATATCTACCACTTTCTCCTGCCATGCTTTCTCCAGCTTTTCGTACGCTTTAGTTCCTTTCAGGTCTCCTGCCTTACTGTACTAACAGGATCGCTAATTCACATAACGTATCACGAGGCCCTTTGAAATGAGCTTATTTGTCTTCTGTAACACGTAACAGGTCAAATTTTGAGGCACACCAAGCCCAAAATGGCAATTTTTCACATCGGGCTGCCATCCGACACTCTATATATAGCAATTTCCATGTTTGTGTCTTAAAATGAAGATGTTAAATATTGGTCAGAGTCCATAACATGTAACACCCCGTGAAGATGTGGTCCCGTTAGTACAGTAATTTGTTGAATCTGTTGGCTTCATCAGATGCATCAGTATAGAAGCGGTAAGATAGTTCTTTTATGGAATGTCCTAGCACCAAAGCGTCTTCCAGCGCTTTCTTGACTGTTTTCTAGGCATACTCATATTTTGCCGTCCACTCTCAGGTCGCTCCCTTCCGTAGCCTATGCTTTTAGTTCACACAGAGTTAGGCCAAAACGAACCTCAAAGGGCCTCATCAATTCAGCGTATCGTAAAGTGCTTTACAGTACTGTACTGTTTCGACCCTAAATTCGCATAATGCGTCACACGAATCTGAAAACCTAACTTATGATAAAGGATAACACATCACGGACCTTATTTTGAGCATACGTAAGGCCTAAAAAGGAAATTTTCGGTCCTACCTACAGCAGGAGCGTCCAAATAAGGGAATTTAAGGGTCCACAAACTAAGTTCCTGTAAGTTCGCAGCATAACGTATCACACCCCGCGAACTTACGGTCAAAACAGTACAGTATATGGAATATAGATAATACATGAAACATAGTTACTGTGGGAGAGATGGGTGGGGACACAAAAAAGTGAAGCTAACTGTGACCAGATAACACAGGTTAGCAGAGATGGGAGTGAGACAGTGCAGAGAGCACATCTGTGACCAAATAGCCCACAGAGATGTCCTTGATAAGGAGTCGTTGAAAAGGAATGAGTATCTGGGCACAGAAGCCATCAAAATTGAATGGCTGGATATGAGACATAAGCACATACTGGGAGCAGAGGCAGGATGTGCGAGTTTGGGGTGTAGCAAATGGTGGCAATAGACTCCTAGTAGGTCTATCCATCAGCCCTGAGCAGGAGAACTGAGTAGAGAGAGTAGTGCTTGCCTGGGAGAGCAAAAGTGTGCAATTCCCACAAATTGGGCACTTTGGGCCTGTCTGGACTGGTTTTGAGCTGACTAGGGGGCTTCAGACAGTGTTCTAGAGGGGAGTGGCATCAGTTCTGAGCAAGAGGACTGGAGGGATAATAATCTGCTTGCCTCAGGGAGAAGATGATGGTAAAAGACAAAGGAGCAGAGTATTAATCATCAAGCTTACACATCCTAGAGCACCCTGGGAGTGGCCTCTGTTGCTACTGCAACACCAAACACAGGCTAGGTAAGTGTAGGTCAGTGACTGGAAGGGAGGTAGGCTGCAGTGGAAGCAGCAGGGAGTGAGCCTTTGATCAAAAAAGGCAATTCTTTGACCAGATGACGATTTGACTCGATTTGACTCAAATAAAGTTAGCTGATTTAACTTCCTTATGCAGGAATAGCGTTTGAAAGTCAGGTTATGTAACCGTTCAAAGACCGTTAACCTGACCTAACCTAACCACCATATAACCGCTATTAGTATGACCATGGTTATGGTTATTAACCGGTTACGGTTAACTGTCTCTCAAAAAGCTAAAGATGAATAACCGTCAATAACCAAGGTCTAATCGGTTAGACCGCATCACGGTTAGACCGGTTAATCGCCAGTCATGACCGCCATAACCGGGTATTCTGGTAAAATGGACCCCACAGGAATTGAACCCATGGAGCCCGACCAAGTCATACAAGTATGTCAGCCAATTTAACCATTGTGCCAAAAGGTCATATTCATTTGTAATTTTTTGACTACACTACATCTCTCGCGCGCCAATAATAATGCCAAAAAAAAAAGATGGTATACTCACTCCGATTAACGAAATGAGTGAATGCATTCGGAACTCACAAACGACACCCCCCGAAAATCCATTCATGCCCGACGAGTATTCCCGGGCAATAGCACGGGGACACTCAGCCATGCATGATGCCGAACTGAGGGTAGGGTGGTAGTGAGGAAGGTAAGAGAAATGGTGGTGGGAAGGTGAAGGTGATGGGGATGGTGCTAGTGGTGGAGGAGACATAGTAGAGACATGGACATACCTATTGCGCGGCGTTGTCAGCAGATGCGCTGCGCGCCCATATTCCCGAATGCACGCCGCCATCCACAGACACAAGGCGCCAACCACCACATCGTTGACCATATGCTGCCCATTTGAGGGGCTTACGCATCCATTGCTAGGGCCACGATGCCCTAGGACGCCCTAGCAACGGCCTTGCGCATTATTCAGCGCCGTTGTGGGGAGCCAGGAGAATGTCCGGAGGTCGACACCATCATCATCGTCGTGGGGATGCGGGATGGCGGTCGTCCATCCTTGAGTAGTGAGTCGTCCTTCTTGAGTCGCGAGTCGTCCTTCTTGCGTAGTCGTCCTCTGCTGCGTCACGGAAACAACAGCGGTGCGACAGTCAAGACTCACCCCACAGGCCACCTGACAATCGTCAGCGTGGCAGAGGCGACAATCGTCGTGCTCTGGGGTAGTCGTCATGGTGGTTGAATGAAAGATTGATGACCTGTGCGAGATGTAAGTCAGTGTGAAAGCAAGAGCAAAAAATACGCACCATGGTGACGCCGCATGCAGCAGACAGCGCGGCCTCAACTCCCAGAGTCAACTTTTGACTTCTTTGCCCCGCGAAGGCTCTCCCAGCTCGTCGTCGAAGATTTGCTGCCTCGTTGGAGGGCTTACGCGTCCTGCGGGGCCGCCGGGGCTCTTCAAGCCCGCGAACGAACGAAAAAAGTGTGCAAAAATAGTTAGATGGAAGAAGAAAGATGCCTGGAAGACCCGCGTCCCCTGGTTGAGTCGTTGGAGACCAGGCGTCGCGAGATGGTAGTGGTTTGAGGACAAGATCACCACCAAAAAACTGTTTCGATCACCATTCGGATGCTCGGTCTGGACAGTTTTGGGAACTTCAACGAGCTCCAGCGGGACAACGGAGACGATTGGGTCTCTGAAACTTGTTGGGATGTGATAGTGTAGTATATCTGAATCTTTAAATTTTTGACTGATTTTTTGGCATATGACAAGATGATATCAATGCCGTCCATACTCACATTACTTAGTTGTTCATAACAATTAGTATACAGACTCGAGTTTCAATAATAGCTGACATACATTAACTGCATGAGTGCTAGATATCTATTCCTGCAAAAATTAAAGCCATCGGAGAGGTTTCTTGGCCTAGACGACGTGATCTTAGCATATACCTAATGGTATACTTGCTATGTAAGGAATTTTTCGACTCCAGAGCAATTATATCACTATAAATTTACCTTAGATATATGTAACACCCTCACTGTACTCGATTCCGATACTTAGTTGTCTACTCCGAGCTCGTCGTCGCCGTCCCGAACATCGACAAGCTCGTTCCATTCGTGATCAGATGTCCGATCCGCATAACCCGGACAGTGATCGAACACTGTTCGGTGTTGTCTCTCTCTCTCCAACCACCACCACCACCACTTGGTCTCCGTCTCTCCCGTATCACCATCACGCACGCGTAAGCCCTCGTATCGAGGCTGCTCTGTCTCGACCGCGGGCTTCAAGAAACGTTGACGGCAATGTTCCCACCACCAGGAAAGGCCGTTGCTACGGCCACGACGCCCTAGCAATGGCCTTCCAGCGACGCGTAAGCCCCACAAATGGGCAGCAAATTACGGACGACAATGGAGAATGGCTTTTGAGCAGCCGCGAGGACGACTGCACCGAGTGGGTCAGCCTCCAGGAACAGAGGCGAGGATTTTGAAGTCGGGCTGGGTGGCGTCGCGGACGCATCCAGCCCAGAACGGTGCGTATCTTTTTGACTTGTCATTTCATTTTCTTCAGACTTATTCCTTGCAAGCTTTTTTGCGCGGTCGAGAACCCATAAACACTCCAAGGACGACAACGATTCTGCTCTTACGACGAGCTCGCCTTGCAGGCGTCAGCCTCCAGGACGGAGCTGCAATCCCTTTGGACCACGACGCCGCCAATGTTGCACCTTCGCCGTGGCAACAAGATGCGTAAGCCCTGACAAGGCAGCGTACGAGGAATCAAGACATGTATAGTGGCTATTCGAGGATACAGGAGGCGGTCCAGAGACGGGTGATGATAAGGTGCGTTTCTTTCTAGTAATAGATTCTTTCTCCTTCAGGCCACATACTTCCTCCATTCCCCATGCATCCTTTCGCCGGCGGTATGTGGCTCGCCTAATTAGGCGTGCCGCGCCACCTTGAAAAGAAAGTCATTTCCACCATTGATCTCTCGAGTATTCCCGAATCAGTACACCAACTGGATCTGCAGATTGAGTGGGGTACTGATTGGATGCTGAGCTGCAAGTCTTGCCTAACTGTACTGTATTATTTCAACCATAAGTTCACAGGTTGTGACCTGTGACCTCATGAACATGTTGAGTGCCATGTTCATGCTGGTCGAAACTGTGTGACCTAAAAAAAATATGTTCACAGAAATTTCTAAGTTTATACAGTTTTGAGCTTACTTTTACTTATATATATACTTAACTAGCATAAATTCACTGTTATTATGCTAAACAAGGTGAAATGGGAGGAAAAACTGTTAAAAACAGGTTGAAAAAGCAAAATTTGGGTAAAAGTCAATTCTGTGACCAATTTTGGACATGTTCATGACCTCTTGTGACCTAGTGACCAACTACAATTAGGTTCGCATCATGAGGCTTTGTGACCTGTGACGTGAACCTATGGTCGAAATAGTACAGTATAGTATACTTACTAACGTGAGGATACCATTCGGTAAGCTGTTAGTATAATCATTAACTGCTGCTTTTGGTCCAGTTAATAAGCGGTCTGACCAGTTACGACCAGTTACTGACTGGTCTGACCGATGAGCAGTTAGATCGGTCACTAACTGGTCTAAAGACCGCGGTTATGACTGGTTATAGTCATGCAGCGCTTATGGTCAACGGTTAGGCCTAAAAAATTTTTCGCCTGTGGCGCGCGATCAACGATTATAGTAGGTAAGGTCTAAAGACCTAACCTAACCTGACTTTCAAACGCTATGCAGGAAGGTGGGAGGTGGGAGAAGGATGGAGAAGAGGTGTGGGGCGTGCAGAGGCCTTTGAAAACGCTCCCTACTCCTGGAATCCGTGTTTACATCGACTTATGCTTTTAGTTCACACAGAATTAGGCCAAAACGGACCCTAAGGGGCCTCATTAATTCAGCGTATCGAAAAATTGCTTTGGAGGAGTTCACTGCTGACGAGCAGCTACTTGGAAAACTTCAGAATATAGATCTCCTTCAGGTTGGCTTACTGTATCCTCGCATCCTTCTCTATGTACGTGATAAGCCACTGTGTCTTTGTCATCTGATTCCTCAGCTATATTGACATTCGCGGTATGTACCAATTCCTCGGCTCGTAACTCATCTGTTTCAGTGTAGCTGCGACCTCAGTCTTGACGTCAGCACTTCCTGCTCGGCCAGTATCTTGCTTCCAAGCTATTGTTAGCGCCTTGCTCTGTTCGATTATTCAGGCCATCAACTTCTTTATTGTACAAATAGTTAATATATTCAGCAAAGATCACTAAACAATTGGAGCATGGCGCAGAATTACGCGGAATTCTTCAGCGCTCCCGATCTCCATTTTTATCAATATTCAGCTGTACCTTATGCGACGAGTTATAAAGGCTTGTAGCTTCTCATTCTTATATCCACGCTGTCTAAAGACCTCAACGAGTCAACAGATTACGCGAGTTTACCCATACTCGATCTGCTTGGGCATCTCAATGATCCGATCTGTTTGATCTGTAGACCCGTAATGGGTCAGATCACATATGAATCGCGGATCACGCTCTGGAGGCACGAGTTCTCGTGTTGACTTGTCATTATTTAGATATATATTTAATACTAATTTATAAATTTCTCCGAAGTTAAATGGGCCCTTGCATTGCTCAAATGAGCCATTCGCATGAATTTCTTCGCAATTCTCATGACTCGGCAATCGCTGACAAGCTGCGTAAGCCTGTGATCGATAACGCGATCTCTATCTCTTCCTTCTCCCACTACGACCATGACCATTCGGCGAGCGACAGCCGTCACCACTGCTGTTCTAATGATCGTCAAACAGCCTCTCGCATATTGGATCTTGCCCTGGCTTCGTGCTGGGCTCACTGCTGTTGTTTTCACGATAGCAGCAAAGGAGGACGACGATGAAGGACGACTTCGGACAGCGACGACGTAATGGCGGCCATGGCGCGCAGTGAGGATGTAGCCGCGGAGAGGATGTGGACGTAATGATGAACAGAGGATGCGTTGACTCATGGACGACACGCTGACGCGTGAAGGACGCGGTGAGTACTAGAGAACTCTTATGCTGACTATACAGTCACCACCACCATCACAATTCCCAGAATTCCATCATCTCCTCCATCTTCTCCCACCACTATCCCAAACCAGTCCGCATCATGCATGACTGAGTGTCCCCGTGCTATTGCGCAGGAATGCTCGTCCGGCATGAATGAATTTGCGTGGTTGGATACTCGAGTACTCGACCCGCTCGGCGTTCTCAGTGATCTAATCTGTCTGACTTGCGAATTAATAGCGAGTTGGATCGTCTAAGGATCACAGATCAACCTCTCTGACCACGAGTACTCGTGTAATGGATCGTCAGTCAAACTTAAGTTTAACTTGTTGAGGTCTCTAACGCTGTCAAAATCGCTGAGCTTCGAACACATTGTTCATCAAGGTTTGCCATCTCACTTCTAAGAAGTCATTCTTAATCATATTGAGCAGATTGTACACATTTTGTCAATCAAATACTTAGTCTTCTAGTGGAAAAGTATTGTATCAGGTATAAATGTTTGAATCTTTTTCGAAACTCTTCCATAACCATGCGCCTAGGTACTCTAACATACAAGGATCTAACCAAGTCAGATGCATGACTTTAAAGAAGTACTCAACTGCTTTATATGTGTTTCCATCCCAGATGAGAATACTTTTCAATTTTAATTCTGCTTTGATGAAAACATTATTAGGATCACATTCTGGCCCTCCTGCTCCTTGACCACTTGAAGGACCTTATGGACTCAGTGAACCTGAAGGGCCTGGATCGCCTCGTTCTCTACAATGAGCTCGCGGGCCCATTAACCCTTGCATTTCTCATTCGCCTCGAAGACCTCTTAGACCACGATGACCTCTATGACCTCTTCTGAGATCTTTATCAAACGGAGAACTGGGATCACTTGGTGAATCTTCATCTGATCCTCCTCCTCTTCCATCGTCAGACTCATTACTGTGATTGGATGATGACGAGCTTGATGCACCCTATGCACTAAGAATAACTAGTTATCTTGCTCTCCAAATAGGGCTGGATAATTAGTTATTCCCTCTCGCCAAGAAGGGGTAAACAACTAGTTGTTTTCTGCCCTAGGTGCGTTCTGGCAGGTAGCTGGCATTGCCTGGCAGGTTCTGGTATGACATGGCATCCCGGCATGATACAGATGACATGAGAGAAGTCACATGACCAAAAAAGTGGAGAGGGTAGGGTTCTGGCCAGCTGAGTAGGATGACATCACTGTGAGAATCATCAGGAACCACAGATCAGATATTAATGGATCTGGAGAGATGTTCCTGGAATTGATGGATTGATGCATAGGGTCCAGGATGGATGGGGTAGGCCCTACTATACTATTTCGATCTATTCTGCGGGCCTTGTGACCTGTGACCTGTTCGCTGAATTTTTATATTCTACGAATGGCCAAAAAACTTGTGACATAAGGTGATTCTGCGCCACAGGCACTGAAAATTTTGCTATATTTGGCAATTTGCGCCTCAAAAATCATGAACCATTTCAGCCAAAGGCTTTGTAACCTGTGACCTGAGGCGATATTCTGCGCCAAAATGGGGTACTGTGACCTATGACCACAGAAGGGATCGAAATGGTACAGTATTAGGTGGCATTTTTAATCAGGTGATCACTGGGCAGGATGGGGTAGACAATAATGAATGCTGCTATTGAGGATGGCTGTAGGGGGGGTGATGACGTGGTTTATGTTTTTTTAGACTGGAAATTTAGTGGTATAAACGGTTTTTCAATAGCTTCAATAGTTAAGGAGATATTAAGGAATTACCAAAAAAGCGCCACATCAAACAGATCTAGCAGACTCTGTACTTATACCCATGACCTACAACTTGGGAATCCTTTAGAGGTGCTATAGACCGATGTCAGATATGATTTCTAGGTCATTTCATCCATGGGTTCAAGAGATATACCAGGACGACTAAATTAGGCTTCTTGGGGGTATAGCATGAGACCCTGTAATCTTGGGGATCTAGAACTTTGATAGTTCGTTTATACTAGTAGTAGACCTCTATTGGAAGTGGAGACAGGCCACCCAACCCATTAGTCCATCTATAGATAGGTTCCCAGTGCTGTATTAGTCAATTTCGCATTTTTGGTTATTTAATATATAGCAGCTAGCCTAAATTAGGGCCAGCCACCTTCAGACATTCAATTATGACTATTCTACAAAAGGAACTATGTCATTTGGTGAAGGGACCAGTGCTTTAGCCCTCAGTCTTCCTTCTCATCAGAGTTTTGATCAAAATTCCCACGCTCTAGGCAAGGGATCGTCCACTCAATTCTTTGTATCCTACATATGCTACTAACCCCATTTCTTTTGTAGAACATGTATATATGTTATATATATGATATTCAGGTGTTAGATCAGTAATTTATTCCTTTTTCAAATAATAATGACACTCACGAAAAATAAAAGTTTTGATTTGGCTAGTCCGATCGCATGATGTCATAGCAGCGGTGCGACTGGCGCTCGTTTACCCTCAGTGGCTCAGGCCATTTCGGGCAACCAGAAAGCTCAGTGATGATGTTGGGTGTATAGCCAAGAAGTTCTAGTGGTCAGACTGCTCGAATCCTCCAAATTGTAAGCTGCAATCTTGCCCGAGGACTTGTTGATCACATGATCGAACCTTGCCAAATCGAAACTTTTATTTTTTGCGAGTGTCATTATTATTTGAAAGAGCAATAATAATGTAATTAGGTCAGGAAGTCGTCCATAGATCTATACTGCTATTTTGCCACCACTAAAATTGATAATACTCTTTAATTATTTATAAAAGTCATGGAATGCGAGTTGAATTAGAGATCTTCACGAGTCTGTCGAATCCGCGAGTAACTCACGATTCAGCTCGTCTTGGGCATCTCGGTGTTCGGATTCGACTCGACTCGCGAGCTTAGCCGACTCGAGTGCACCAAGAGTCCCGAACACAGCTTCCAGACCTTACAGACTCGCGACGAGTACTCACACAGACTCACCAACTTTGCATGCTAAAAAAAATTACTACAGTACATTACAAGTCAACATAAAGTCCAAGAGATAAAAATACAAGTATCGAACTACAAAAATCATGCGCGCAGAAGGATTGCAGGGCGCTCGAAAGTATCATAAAATGTCTGTGCGTATAGTAATGCCAGAGCCCGTTCTTGCGCCAAGCCCTGCGAAGACTCTTGTGTGCTGATTGGAGCCTTCAAAATCGCCGGCTTCTGCACAGGCCACGATCCCATAATCCGCCGCAATCTTTCCAGTCTCACCGCCCGCGGTCCCCATTCCGCTGCACAAAGCCCTTCACATACACGACCACTGCTAACGACGATAATCTGCTCCTCAGGAAATAACACCAAAAGCTCCGTATAGCGAGACTGCCGCGCAGCAGCTTCCTCGTCCGCATCCAATGAGCGCGAAATTTCATGCAGACAGTTATCAAGCATGACGAGCTCGAAACGAAAGGTTAACTTGAAAAGACATCACATTACATCTCGTCCATCATCCACACTTGGAAGACCAAATCCATCAACAGGTTTCGGGCAGATGGGGTCGAGTTGCACACCACCCGAGGAGAGTGCTTCGCCGAGAGAGGCAGCAGTCTTTGCGAGGGCTTCGCCGCGTCGAGTGAGTAGCTCACCCTCCTCGTTCGCTGTCTTGCGGGGAAGGTATAGAATGTCCCTCCACTCTTGGTTCGAGAGCAAAGGGGCATCGGAGTGTTGGGACACCATACGAAAAAGGAGGGCTTCGAAAAGGTGAACATACTGGGCAAAGAAGCAGGCGAAAATCTCCTCGGGAATCCCCTCGCGAAGAAACAGACCAGGCGGCGGTAACGCATACTTGGCGACAAGCAGTCCCTCTTGGCGTTGATGCTGAAGTCTGCGCTTTTCATCCACTGCCTCCGTCTTGACCTCGAGATTAATGCCGGCCCAACCAGGATGAAGGGCAGGGGCGTAAGGCGCACTCGTACATTCTTCGAAGAGATTACGAGCTTTTGGATCTGTTCAAAGATCAGCATTTGGCAGAAAATCTTAGAAAATAAAGCACCTTTCGCCTTGGCCTTCTTGCGCACTTTGGATTGATCTCAAGATGCCTTAAGTGAGCTAGTCGAGCGTTAAGGACCGATTGAGGAAGAAGACGAAGGCTCGGGAGTAATGGGCATGGTGGGCGGCAGAGGGATAAACCCAAATGCGCTTGTGCGAAAGTGTAGGAAACGATCCAAAAAGCGGACTTCCGAGCCTAACTTGGCGGGGTCGTCGCTTGAGCCGGTAAAGATGGTAGGATATGGAACAGGAGGGGGGGCATACGAAGGATGTTCCACAATGGGAACGACTTTGAGGATGCGTTGCGTGTTGAAGCGGGTTAGGGGACGAACGTAGAATATGGGAATGTTGGGAGTGTGGGAAAACATTTCGACAATGTGATGGTCAAAAGTGAACACACCGAGGGTGGTAGGAAGGGCGGGAAGATCACAAAAGGCGCGTTCATGGCGCAGAACTGGTTGGTACATGGTCATCCAATCGACGCTGGCAGACACATCCAACCAGAGGCGTAAGAGCCCGTTCATCGAGATGCGGATGGAGGTGATGTCGTTTGCCACAGATTCCAAGCGGGATAAGAATTGTTGCAGGCGCGAGAGACGCATGTCGAGGAAATGGATGATTTTGGTGTTTGGATGGGCGCGCTCCCACTCAGCGTCGTAGTATGTGTTTGCCCGCTCGACCGCCCAGTTCACAGCCTCCCGACACCGAACAAAGAACGCACGTTTCAGCAATCCCACCCCCACAAGCTGCCCAGTCGTCCAATCCATGTCGCTCTCCGTTGGGACATTCCACATGTGGCGGTAAGGATAGTACGGGTCGGCCTTGTCTGTTGGAAGAGCGGGAAAGACCGCGAAGTGGGGAATACGGTCATCGTAGAACTGTGGCGCGCGCGTCGGGTCATGGATGCCAAAGTGCCCATCAGCGAAGACTTGGACATGTCCCGTAGGCGGCGCGGGAATAGTGGGGGCGTCCAGCAGCGACGTAATAAAATGTTTGCCATCCGGGGCGAGTCCGGCGACGCGTCCGTCATTTGCATTTAACTCAACTACAATAAATTCAGTAGATTACACTGAAAACAATATAATGGACTCACCATTCTCACCCGGCCGATTGATCAGCAAGTCCTTGGGCTGGAATTTATCCTTTGGAGGCATGGCAACCAGCTACGTTGGCGTCGGGAGTGGCGTTCGCGAGGCGGAGAACTCTTGCGGCAGGAGAACAATCATTCTGCTGCCAAGCGGAGCACTTAGAGTGCTGCGCCGGTTCAAGAGCGACGGAGGAATTGAATTCCTGCGTCAAGGAAGATGGACGAATAAGGAGCAGAGGCGACTAGAGAGGGAGAGCGCGTCGTGATGAGAGGGATGGCGGGCTTAAGCGAATCGGGACTTGGACGATTCTGGACCGCTATGTTTGTTCCTGTTGCTCAAAGGCTTTTGGAACTTTCGAGTCGATTCTAACATTATCTCAGCTGATCGTGCCAGACTCGACCGACTCAGATCTGCCTCCTACCCTCATTCCCCGTTTTCCCGCCCCTCTCCTCTACATTTTCCCTCTGCCCGACGCCACGGACGACTTTGGAATAGGGATTTAGTCCCTTTTCCACTTACAGTCTGAACTTTACGTTCATTCTACCATCTTACAGTCGGGACTATATGTCCCCGCTGTTCTTCTGGATCTTTGGACGCCGCGTATCGATGGCAATCCGCACGGTAAGTAATTTCCTTACAGTGTGCTCAGACACTAATTTTTGTATAGTTGTGGTGCATATGGGTGTATCATGGACTTTATTTCCAATTGCGATTGCGGCTATATCGCGCTGCACGCTATGGACGACTTCCGGATCAGAGATTTAGTCTCTTTTCCACCTGTAGTCTGAACTCTACGTTCATTCTGCTCTCAAAGGTCGGGACTATATGTCCCCGCTGCCTGGATGTTTGGCCGATATCGATTACAATCTGCATGGTATAGTACTTTCCTCATACTGTTAGACGCTAATTTTTCTGTAGTGTGGCGTATCTATCCCTGACAATCGATGGTCGAGCCTTAGCTGTAGAAATTTGCCTTTTTACCAAGGCAGTTACCTATGAACACAAATTCATTTTCTGGGCAACTACCTATAGCACAGCCACAGCCATTTTAGGAAAAAAACCATTACACCATTAGTCTATGAGTATCTTTGAGTCTAACTCTCTTCTATGACTACACTCCTGAGTTGACTCAAGCTTTGACCTTCACTTAGGGCCAGTAAACTGGCCCTAAGGAAGGAGTGTTATAGGTTAATACCTTTAAAAATGTTAGTCCCTTTAGTTGTTATTTAACGTCTTTCACCGGACACTAACCACTCTAACCTCCTAGCCTAACCCTAACCTAGCCCTAACCCAGCCCTAACCCTAACCTTTATCACATGACCAGTCACATGCCTTAATCACATGACTAGACATATACTATATATAGTATTAAGCCAGTTATGACTGATGCAGGCAACTGCCTGTTAGATAGTTGCCTATGAAATGAATTCTATTAGCTAGGTAGTTGCTTAAGAAGAGGCAATTTTCTACAGGTAGGGGTGGATGGTCGATAATTCCCTCTCACGCGATTCGACGCGCTCTCGGACTTGGACTACGCAAGTAGTAGTTGGTATGCTTTATTCAGCTCATAGTACTTATCGTCCACTAATATCATGCCGTGGACAGCCTATCATCACATTGGCGAGCTTGTGCTTCCCCATTCTATGTTCACCCAAAGGTTTGTGGCTTGTTTTTCTTAATCGAGCTCCCTTGTACTGACCATCTTAAATAGATTTACACTGCGCTCAAATCTCATCGAATTTTTATTCGTTCTTGTGCCCGCAAACACTTCCAGTATTCTTCTCGCTTCACCGCACCCAACCTCCCTCACACGTTCCCATGCCTCCCAAGAAGACCGTTTCTCATCAGGCGTCTAACGCCTCTCTTACTGCCCCGCAGCAGTCCGTCTCGCGCCAGTCCTCTAGCGGCTCCCTTGCAGAGAAGCGGCGCCGTGCCTCGACCATTGGTGAGTCCTCGGAGCCACCCCCCGTCAAGCGTGGACGTATGTCCGCTATGAGCAAAAGGCGGGGCGGGCTGACCCAAGTTCAAATCGCGAACGCCAAGGGCAAGGGCAAGGCTGCATCCAAGTCGCGCTCTAGGAAGAGGAAGGCAACCGTCGAGGATGACCACTCCGACGACGACATACTCGTCATTGATGAGGACACCGATCCCGAACTGCCAGCCCTCCGCGATCCTTCCGACTCTGACGGTGATGGTCTCGGTGACCTGTCGGATGCTCCGTCTGTTCTCACGGATGGCTTGGGCAACGAGGTCGACATCGAGTACGACTTGCAGGACTTGGAGTTTTTCGAGAAGCTTCTTGGTACGTATTTGTGTTTAATTGCGATGCCATTTAAGTAACCCATCTGCAGAGAAGAAGAACCGTATCTGGGTCTCGGGTGTCTATGAGCACTTTGAGAAGCCCTACGTCCTGGAGACCGACGACGGCTTTGCGCAAGCCTTCAAATGTAAACGGCAAGTCTTCACTCTGAAGTCTCCCGTCATAAAACTGATTGTTTCCTTTTAGTACCGGTGTTATTATTCAACGCGGTTTCGGCGCCTCGATGTCCACCACCACCAACTTGCGCCGTCATGAGGCGCGGTGCAACCAGGAGGAGGCCGACAACTCTGCTCAAACGTCGCTTGCTCCGTTTGCACAAGGCTCGACTTACACGCCAGGCAAGCTTCGGATGCTCATGTCCAAGCACATTTCTATCAACCACCGCCCCTTCACACTCTACACTGACGACCCTCTCATCGAGATCATTCGTATGTTTCGCCCTGATGCCATTATCCCTTCGGACACCACGGTCTCGCGCGACATCAAGGAAATCCACAAATTGAGCAAGATCAATGTTATCAACATCCTCGCGGTAAGTACTAGTTTCCTCCAACATCATAAATACTTTTCTTACTTTACCTCAGGCTGTACCTGGGAGGAAGCACATTGTATTCGATGGGTGGGCATCGAATGGGAAGCGCACCGTGCAAGGAGTTGGTACGGTCTTCTACGACCAGGGTACCATACAAATGCTCCCTTTGGCGCTTGTTCCGTACGTTTTTTATGGCTGGTGAGACTGACATTCACTGATCCATTTTTAGGCTCCACAAGGCCCACACCGCCGAGTACTTGGCCGAGAAAACTGTCGAGTGCATCGAAGAGTTCAAGATCGAGCACGATTCGCTGGGCTGGGTCGGCGACAATACCAGTGTCAATCTGAAAATGGTCTCCACATCAGGAAAAGTGGTCCTGTCATTGAGGAAACTCAGGCTAGCCATAGGGCATATGGTCAACTTAGGACATACAAGTCTAGAATCCGGACAAGTTGCCTTAAGCCACAGTCCACGGGTGCCGTATTCCTAAGGCAACTTCAGATCAACTCAAGTCAACTTAAGTTATGTTTGGTCACCCTCAAATGAACTCTAGTGTACTCAAGACAACTATGACGTGCACCTAAGGTTACTCATACTAACCAAATATTGATTCAGGTCTGCTAGATCCAGGCTATATCATTTATAAATCTTGAAATACAATGCAATATTCAATCCATCAATTGAAAACATACATAATAGAATTCCAGAAACATATAACAAAAATGTAGATACATAATTACGTGTGCATCATCCCAGGTCCTCATCATTGCGCCGGTTCAAGGGGGTCGTACCATCCTTGTCCCACTGCCCTTGTCCAGCCACTCATCTCATCCTCAGTGTCTCATCCCTGTTGAGCCCTCATCCATACCAGGGTGCTGGAACGTATCCTTGTCCAGGTCGTGCAGTGTCCTTGGGTGCATCATACAGTGTCCTCAGTGGGGTCGTGCAGTATCCTGATCCCGGTTGGGTGACGTCCTCACCTGTGTCGCCTCATCTGGGTCGGGTGGTGTCCAGTGCGGTATCCTCGTGCGGGTCGGGTGGTGTCTGCGTCTGTGTGTGTCCTCGTCCCTGTGGAGTGGCATCCTCGTCAGCGTCGTGCAGGCTCCTCATCCAGGTTGTGCGATATCCTCGTTCGCGTCATGCAGTGTCCTCGTTCGGGTCGCGGTATCCTCGTCCCAGTCGCGCGGTATCCTCATCCCAGTCATGCAGTATCCTCATCCCAGTCGTGTGGCATCATCATGAGGTGTCCTCGTCCAGGTTGTGCTGCGTCGTTGCCCGTATCGTACAGTGTTCATCTGCATCGCGCAGTGTCCCTGACTGGGGCGTACTGCATCCTTGTCCATATTGAGTGACCTTGTCCGTGTTGGGTTAGAGACCTCAACGAGTCAGCGGATCACGCGAGTTTATCCGTACTCGATCCGCTCGGACATCTCGGAGATCCGATCCGTTTGATCCGTGTATCCGTGGCGGGTCAGATCACATACGGATCGCAGATCAGCCTCTGGAGGCACGAGTACTCGTCGCGAGTACTCGTGTTGACTCGTGAATATTTAGACATATATTTAAACTTAATTTACAGATTTTTAGCAAGTCCAACGGGGCCTTGCGTCGCCTAAACGAGATGTTCGTGTGAATTTCTCGTCAATTCTCACGATCCGGCAAACCCCGAGAGGCCGCGTAAGCGTGCGATCGGATGGTTTCTCTGTTATCCTCTTACCATCACCACCGCCCCAACCACCCAGTGAGCGACGGCCGTCGCCACTGCCTCTCTGACGATTGTCAGGAGGCCTCCGGGGTGTTTATTTTCATGCTGTTGTTGCTGCTGCTGTCTATGTGACAGCAGCATAGGCGGACCACTAAACAACGCCGCTGGCTTTGGACGACGACCACGACCGCAACTCCCGGATGACGACGACGACGGTGATGGGCCGACGATGACGATGGAGCGACGACGGATGGGGCGAGGATGACGAGGATGACGCGTTGACGCGGACGAGGTGCGTGCGTTGATGGAGCCGACGACGACGGCCCACATCACCACCATCCACACTACCACCACCACTCCCACTACCATCCACACCACCACCACCACTCCCACTCCCAGCCACACCACCACTGCCACTGCCACTGCCACTCACACCTCCACAACACCACCATAACCTCCTCCTCTGCTCCCACCACCCTCAGTCTGCATCATGCACGACTGAGTGTCCCCGTGCCATTGCCCGGGGATACTCATCGGGCATGAATGGATTTGGGTGCATGGAGTACTCGAGTTTACTCGAGTACTCGACCCGCTCGGCGATCTCGGCGATCCGACTCGTCTTGATCCGTAATCCGTGGCGGGTCGGATCACATAAGGATCGCGGATCGGCGGCTTGGGCCACGGATACTCGCGTAATGGATCGCGGATCTGACCCGGGTTTGAGTCGTTGAGGTCTCTATGTTGGGTAGTTGTGCGCGTCGTGCGGTTCCACGTCATCCAGTGTCAGGTCGTACTGCATCGTCCTCGTGTGCCAGTTGCAGTTGTCGCCATTTGTCGTCGTAGCGGTCATGCTCGTGCTCACGTCAATGGTCGTGGTCATTCGGTCGTGCTTGAGTTCGGGCTCGTGATGATTCTGGTGGAAGGTGTAGGAGCGCATTGGAAAATGGAGGATATAACGATGACGCACCTGCAGCGCACATAACCCTTTCCCTGTTGGGGTCCGTAGTTGAGTCGTCGTCATCGCAGGGGGTCTAGACATCCTCGTCCAGGGTAGAGATGTTCTCGTCGACGTCATCGGGTTGTCCTTATTGCGCAGTGCATCAGGGGGTCATCACGGTCATCCTTGTTGCAGGGTACCACTGTGGCTGTTGGCAGTGAATGTGTATGAAAAAACAGCAGAGAAAAAAACCACCCGCCTGTCGTGGTGAGAGGAAGAGAAGAGAACAGTGCAATTGCAGACCCACGTTCGAGGAAACCAACCAACACGTGCCCATGACGTGTCACTGAGCCTACACAAAACGGAAGACCGTAAAACAGGAAGAGTAGGGAGGAAAAACATACCCAGAGCAAAACATTTTGCAGCCTGATTGTGGTGCCACGGCTGGAAGAACACGGTTATCACAAAAGAAGACAGCCAGATGTTTTGACAGCTGGCCTACAAAGCCCTGCTCAAGGTCGGCCTGGCTCTACATAGGCCAGCCGTCAAATTGTGGCTGCTGTTAAAGTGGATAAGGAACGGTGTCGGAGATGGTGGTACGAGACAGAGTAACACTTCTGATCGAAGTTGGTCAGCAAGGGGTTCGACGCCCAGTGATCTTACATGGCGAGTTTCCCATAATCGGGAAACTCGCTCTGCAGCCTCCTTCATAACTCCATATTCCGTCTCATGGTAGTGTTTCTGTAACCATGAACAGCAAAGTGTCTAACTGATAATTTGACAGTGTGCATCTGCTGGATTACTGATGTCAATCTTCGTTCATGCAAGCCGACAAGTCTTGAGCAAGTGCGCGAGGCCGATCGACATGCATGATAACCTCCTCAACAACATTCAGTCTCCAGGAATGCTCATGTCCCACAAAGCCTGCAGAAGAGAGTCAGACATGATGTTGATGGCGTTGATTTTGCCACTCCGGCAGACGGAGTTGGGATTTAAGGGAGGGTAATCGTCATACAAAACTGCGTCTCGATAAGTATATATCGCCTACTGAGAAAAGACTACCCAGCAGGATACAATCACTAATCGAAACAGGTAGTAAATGTCAAGTATAATAAGATATACGCACTGTACTTGAGCCGGACACCATCTATGCATAGGTTATGGCTAGATTTGCCGCGTTCAAAGATCTGGGAACTGAAAGCTCGCCTAGGCCCTGCAGCGGTGTCCCGGTTACATATAATAAAGCTATCCACATCCTTGTCGTATCGGCGCTGACGCCAAGACGAACGCCAGAAGTCGCAGAGCAAATGCTACGATGCTGGAAGATCCTACAGAACTAAGAGCGAGCAAAGGAAACAAGACACATGAGGACCGGCAGAAATAGCAAAAGAGTAAGATAGAAGATGGCGCGGAGGAAATCTTTGGGGCAAGAGCATGTTGTTGAAAGTGCTAGAGAAAGACGATCCGATCGCTCTGGCTCTCGCGACCCGATCATCTCTCTGCTCTTTACCACCAGCACCGGATTCCCATGGCTCTCTTTCTGCTCATTGCTTCTTATTCGTTGTTCTCTGGACCGCAGTGCCGGTGCGACAGTGGTGACTGAAGACGACCTTACAACGAGCGGAGCGCAAACTCGAAGCCTGGATGAGAGCAACGACATTTTTGGACGACGACGTCGGGTCTCACGAGGCTGTGTTACCCTGCTAGTGTCGTGATTCCCTCTACAGAGAGGCAAAATTTTGGGAGTTTGGCTGGATGGCGTCGCGGACGCGTCCAGCTCAGAATAGTGCGTATTTATTCATTTTTCGTTTCTGGAGACTTACATTTATTGTCAAGGAGGACGGGTCTGGGATGACGACGGTGACGGAGAACAAGAGGATGAGGACCTTTATCGACTGGGAGGACAAGCAGACGGTAGCCTTAGTCAGGATCTGTCAGCAAGGATGTGCATTGCGATCACTTCCAACTTGCCTTCTCCCACCACAACACCTCAGTGAGGTGCGGTCCTACGGCCTCCGGACTTCTCGTGAGCCCTCTCGTGGTGCCTTTCTTCGTTTCTATTGCCATTTGGATCCATGGGAACGACTATATCACATTCTGCTCTCCCGCCGAGCAACGTCGTCGTGTCAGCCTCCAGGACGGAGCAGCAACGCTTCTGGACGATGCTGCCCCTCACTTCATTGATCCCGAGTGATCGAGTAACTCTTCCTCCTTCCACCACCACCATCTACCTTGGCTCAAGGCTCCATCTCGCACGCCGCTAACCAGGCCACCTTTCGAATCGCCTGGATTACCGGATTACCGAATCGACTTCATGTCGTTCGGTTTCCCCAAAACGACTTCATGTCGTTCGGTTTCCCCAAAACGACTTCATGTCATTGTGCCCTTGGGAAACACCATTCCGACAATGTCATGCAGCCATACGACGGCAGCAGCGACACAGAACATCCGCTGGACGCGCTGGGAAGGCCGTTGCTAGGGCCACGACGCCCTAGCAACGGCCCAACATCGACGCGTAACCCCTCCGAGCGGGCAGCACACGACGAATGACGACTTCGACGGCCCACCAAAAGTCATAGCATGACGGGCAACGTCTGCATCCGGCCGCTGAGCAGATCTGAAAAGCGATGGTGGCGGCAATACGTGCGCGGTCCGTCTGCTGACGACGTCGCGCGTACTGGTGCGTTTAGATTCCGTTTGATTTCATTTGCTCATTTTACGGTCTTACAGGTCGAGAATAACCAAGTCACAACGGCAGGTGAGCAGTGGCAGTGAGCAAGCACGCGCGTGGCGCGTCTGCATACGACGCCACGCAGAGAGGTACGTTTTCAACGGTTTCTCTCTATTTATTGATTGAAATAATTACCGACAACGAACATGACAGAGTACGAGCGCGCGACGCGGCGCAGCAATGGCATCGACAAGGCCCCCAACATTCATGACAGTCCCACCCTTCATGTCCCCATCCTTCCCCACCCATCCTTATCCTTTCAGTATGGGTATGCAGTTTGCTCATTTGAGCATCCCGCGCCTTACTGAAATGAAATCTTCTCCTCTCGAGTCCTCATACTTACGTGACAATCTGAGTCGCGATCCGTGAGTCGATCCGCGGATCGGATCTGCTCCTATACCGATCCGGATCACCTGGTGGATCACGGTCATGGCTTTGAGTGTTGCGCCAACTTCAAGCTAGCTGTGAATCAGATAAGTGGACTCGAGTTAGCTGCTAAGGATACCCAAGTTGACTATCAAGGGTGCTTAAGTTGACTATTAAGGCTACTCAAGTTGACTATTAAGTCACATCAAGTCAACTATCAAGTTGACTTGAGTTCACCATGGTACCTGTATGCACTCTGGTGGACTAGAGGTATGGGTCTATCTTTGAGGCAACTAAATGCCAAAGTGATTTTCCTGATGCAATGCAATTCCCCGCCTTCCTCTTGACACGCACTCCGGAGAGGACACTTATGTGGGTTGTGCTGGTCATCAGATTGATTTGTCGACACGCGTACGTTTCTTTCCATCTACACGAGACTTGTATTGACAACTTAATAGGCCACTATGCAACAGTTCTTGGGGAAGAAGCTGGCCAACAAGGGCCTGGGTGACTACGACAAAAACGCTGACTTTGACGAAGTTGGTAATGTTTTTTTGGACGACGACGACGACAAGCCGGACGAGGAAGAGCAGTCGGTTCTACAGTTGGTGGATAGGCAGACCGAGGAGGAGGAGGAGGCGGCGGCTGAGGAGATCGCCGCAGCGTTGGAAGCAGTCACTTCGTTGACGGATGAGGATACGAAGTTGGGAAAATCTGCCGTCACCAAGGTATGTCTGGATCTTGTCGTTGTCGTGTGTTATCTGACTTGGTCTCAGATCATGAAGACTGGCCGCCGTATCTTCAACACCCACCTCATGCAGGAGGAGCTCAGCAAGCAGTGCGTACTCGCCAATATCAAACCGAAGAAGATGATTCGGGCCGTCGCGACACGCTGGAATTCGTTACACCCTGTCTTGGAGCGTGCCTTGTACCTTCGCCCTGCACTTGACCGACTCGTCGTCTTGCCAGAATTCAACAAGGTTGCGAAGAGGAAGATGTCGAAGTTCCGGCTTACACCGGCGGAGTGGCGTATCATCGAGGAGCTTGAGAAGGTTCTGAATGCAAGTTAGATTTGTTTTGATGCTCGCGACTGTACTTATAGATATATGAATTTAGCTGTTTGTTCTCGCCTCGAAGCAGCTCTCTAAGTCTAAGGTTCCCCTCATTCATCAAGTCATTCCCATCTTCGACACTCTCGTCGATCAGCTCGATGCGGTAATCACGAACCAGGCTGTTCACGCTGTCGTTCGGGCTGCAGCCGCTCGTGGCCGTGCCCTTGTCCTCAAGTACTACGCTAAAACGGACGACAATTGAATGATTCGCATCTCGATGGGTAAGTTGTTGTTACAGCTCATTTCTTCTTCGCTAATATGTCCCAGTTTTGCATCCAGGCCTCAAGACTCGGTACTTCGAGACCCAAAGCTGGGAGCGAGAGTGGATCGACAACGCGTTGGAGCATGTTCGCGAGGAGTATGCACGTTATCGTCCTGCTACACCTGCGGCACCCGTTCAAGGCCCAGCACCCGCAGTATGTACCAGCCATCTCATTGCGACCGTGATTGATAGTGTCTCTTTCGTATAGGTCGTGAACCCATTTGCGAATATTGGCGCTATGGCCAATTTGGGAGTTAACGACCCACTCGAGGACTATTTGAGCACCCCGGTGGTCTCGACCTGCACGAATCCGCTCTCGTATTGGGCTTCTCAGGTGGATGTGCCGGATGCTAAAGGCAAGGTCACCGTCACTGCTGCGGGTGCTCTGGCGCAGATGGCATTAGACTATCTCAGTTGCCCGGGTACGTTTTCTTTCTGATAGCTGCGGTATTCGACTTATACTGTTTTAGCTACCTCTATTGATATCGAGCGACTGTTCTCTCACTCGGGCCTTGTCGTCACCAAGCACCGCCACAACCTCTCCGACGAATCGACCCAGGCTGCTGTCATTTTGCAGAGTTGGTGGAGGTACCCGGGGATTGTCGACGAGGCCTTCATCACTAAGCACTTCAACTTGAAGCACCGCCGCGGGGAGAAGAATAAGGATGATAACTAGGGTATGATTGTAATCTTGCTTATGATTTACTTTGCTTTACGTGTTTTTACTTATGTATTACGACTTAAAGAGAAATGTACTTGTATTTTGTTGACTTGAATGACGAGTTTTGCGAGTACTTGCGAGTCAATTCGCGAGTACTCGCATGCACCCGAGTAAGGACAAGTACTCGTGTGACTTGCGTTGACTCGACTCGTTCGGACCCGAGTCTGTCAGACTCGAGTTGCCGGCGAGTTATGAACACCGACTTGGCATCACGAGTACTCGCGTGTCGAGTGGCAAGTCAACTCGAGTAAGAACTCGTGAAGAGTCTAGGGTTTGAAGGTTAAGTTAAGCTTGACCGGTCAAGTTGCTTAACCTAACCGGACTTGACCGAAAATTTAACCGAAGACCTTTGACCGGTCACCGAATTTGACCGGTCACAGTCAACGGTCAAGCCCCAACCCCGTATTTTCCTTGACTGCAGGTGACCGGTCTTGACCGGTCATAACCGGTAAAATTTTTCGTGCCTTACGAGCATACCTGTGCTAAGTAGCACGGCTGCAGTTCGCAGTGCACGATGCTTTCCAATGCCTCCCGGTGATGCAATGTTGTAGGCAACATCGCACCAGCCGCGAGACAATGGGGAAGCGGGAAGGAGAATGTCAGAGTGGTGATGGGGACGTCGCCGTGGTTCTGCGTGGTGGCGGTATGGTCGTCGGTGTCTGGCGTCGTTGTCGTCGTGGTGGGGAGCATGCCGTCTTGCTGAAGATGTAGTCGTTGCCTGCAAAGTAATTGTGTAAATTTGAATGTAGGTAGTAGAAAAAACACGCACCTCACAGACATTGCCTACCAGCAGGCATCGTGTTACACGTCGTTCTCGTGATCATCGTTGTTGGCGGAGAGGAAAACTTTGGTGGTGATGGCAGGTTCTGACTCGTCTTCGTTGGCGTGGGTGAGGAGCGTCTTCGTCCACCCTATGCTGTAGGGTTATCTAGATATACCCTCATACAAGAGGGAGCCGTGATTCAATAACAGCTCTACTTAGAGCGCTCTAATGAATGGACATTTCTAGATACACCCGGCACCTCTGGCAGGCTAGTATATGTAAGCAGGCTGGTGCTGCCATACATGCCGGGTGGGTGGCTGGGCTGAGAATAGTCACATGACCAAAAAAGCGGAGGGTGTAGTAGGGTTCTACCCAGCTGGGTGGAATGACATCATGAGGATCATCAGGGTTTACAGATTAGATATTGATGGATCTGGGGGATGTTCCTAGGATTGATGGATTGATGGATGGGGTCCAGGATGGGTGGGGCAGGCCCTATTAGGGCGCATTTTTGATCAGGTGATCACTGGGCAGGATGGGGTGGGCAAGAATGAATGCTGCTATTGGGGATGGCTGTGAGTGGGGTGATAACTTGGTTTATGTTTTTTTAGGCTGGGAATTCAGTGGTGTAAACGGTTTTTCAATAGCTTCAATAGTTAAGGAGATATTAAGGAATTACCAAAAAAGCGCCACATCAAACAGATCTAGCAGGCTCTGTACTTATACCCATGACCTACAACTTGGGAATCCTTTAGAGGTGCTATAGACCGATGTCAGATATGATTTCTAGGTCATTTCATCCATGGGTTCAAGAGATATACCAGGACGACTAAATTAGGCTTCTTGGGGGTATAGCATGGGATCCTGTAATCCTGGGGACCTAGGACTTTGATACTTCGTTTATACTAGTAGTAGACCTCTATTGGTGGTGGGTACAGGCCACCCAACTCAGTAGCCCATCTATAAATAGGTCCCCAGTGCTGTACTAGCCATTTTCGCATTTTTGCTTATTTAATATATAGCAGGTGGTCTGAATTGGGGCCAGCCACCTTTAGACACTTTATTATGACTATTCTACAAAAGGAACCATGTCATTTGGTGAAGGGACCAGTGCTTTAGCCCTCAGTCTTCCTCCCCATCGGAGTTTTGATCAACATTCCCACGCTCTAAGCAGAGGATCGTCCACTCAATTCTTCGTGTCCTACACATGCCATTGACCCCATTTCTTTTGTAGGACGTGTATATATGTTATATAGATCATATCCAGGTGTCAGACCAGTATTCTGATGAAGTAATTAGGTCAGGAAGTCGTCCATAAAGCTGACCTGCTATTTTGCTACTATTAAAATGCACAATACTCTTCTACTATTCATAGAGGTCATGGAATGCGAGTTGGATATTGTTATTAAAGTGATATAGAAGGTATTTCAGCAGTCATCCAGGTAGTACTGGTGTGCTATGATCTGTTCAACCATTGGAAGCAGTTATGCAAGAGTTGGGCTACTGCGCATTTTCACTTTCTTACCTTTCACCTACAACATATGGGGGACACCCATAACTTCATTCAATATAATATAAATGCATGACTGAAGAGTTTTCAGACCTCTCTTCATACTAGAACATGAGGTATCTCTGTCTGAAGGTGGTTCAGGCTGTACAGGCAGCTGTGATCGACTTCCTGACCTAATTACTTCATCAGAATACTGGTCTGACACCTGGATATGATCTATATAACATATATACACGTCCTACAAAAGAAATGGGGTCAATGGCATGTGTAGGACACGAAGAATTGAGTGGACGATCCTCTGCTTAGAGCGTGGGAATGTTGATCAAAACTCCGATGGGGAGGAAGACTGAGGGCTAAAGCACTGGTCCCTTCACCAAATGACATGGTTCCTTTTGTAGAATAGTCATAATAAAGTGTCTAAAGGTGGCTGGCCCCAATTCAGACCACCTGCTATATATTAAATAAGCAAAAATGCGAAAATGGCTAGTACAGCACTGGGGACCTATTTATAGATGGGCTACTGAGTTGGGTGGCCTGTACCCACCACCAATAGAGGTCTACTACTAGTATAAACGAAGTATCAAAGTCCTAGGTCCCCAGGATTACAGGATCCCATGCTATACCCCCAAGAAGCCTAATTTAGTCGTCCTGGTATATCTCTTGAACCCATGGATGAAATGACCTAGAAATCATATCTGACATCGGTCTATAGCACCTCTAAAGGATTCCCAAGTTGTAGGTCATGGGTATAAGTACAGAGTCTGCTAGATCTGTTTGATGTGGCGCTTTTTTGGTAATTCCTTAATATCTCCTTAACTATTGAAGCTATTGAAAAACCGTTTACACCACTGAATTCCCAGCCTAAAAAAACATAAACCAAGTTATCACCCCACTCACAGCCATCCCCAATAGCAGCATTCATTCTTGCCCACCCCATCCTGCCCAGTGATCACCTGATCAAAAATGCGCCCTAATAGGGCCTGCCCCACCCATCCTGGACCCCATCCATCAATCCATCAATCCTAGGAACATCCCCCAGATCCATCAATATCTAATCTGTAAACCCTGATGATCCTTATGATGTCATTCCACCCAGCTGGGTAGAACCCTACTACACCCTCCGCTTTTTTGGTCATGTGACTATTCTCAGCCCAGCCACCCACCCGGCATGTATGGCAGCACCAGCCTGCTTACATATACTAGCCTGCCAGAGGTGCCGGGTGTATCTAGAAATGTCCATTCATTAGAGCGCTCTAAGTAGAGCTGTTATTGAATCACGGCCCCCTCTTGTATGAGGGTATATCTAATTAGAGCCTACAGCATAGGGTGCTTCATCATATCCCGGTTATGTTGGCGTCGTCGCTGTGGAGATGGCGGTGGCGGCGTAGTCGTTGTTGTCCTCGTAGAGATGTGGGCATGGTCCAATCGTTTCCTTTAGGGCGAAGCCGTACTTAAAGTAAGTCAGTACTAGTACAATACGGCGAAAAATGCGCACCTTTGCGACGCCGCCTGTTAGCAGACAGCGCGGCGTCGAGTTCCGAAGTCAATCTCTTTATTCTGCTGCCGCTTGCGGGGTCCCCGTCTTCGTTGTTGAAGACTTGCGGCCTCTTTCGAGGGCTTACGCATCCTGCGGGGCCGCCGGGGCTCTTCAAGCCCACATGTCAACGAAAAAGCCGAAAAAAAGAGTTAGATGGAAGGAGAACGACGCCTAGAACACCCGCGTCCCAAGGTCGAGTCGACGGGGTTAAGGCACCGCGAGGTGGTGGTGGTTGAAGGTCAAGATCTGACCATCGATCACCACTCGGATGATCGGTCCGGACGACGGAAGCGACCTCGGGATAGCTCCAGCAACGCAACGAAGGCCGCGCGCGCGCTCGGATGTGGCGGGATGTATTCAGAGAGTGTAATCGAACATCTTTTATTTTGATCACTTTTGGGGTGGGAGTGAAGTATTGCTCGCACTTTTAGTACTTGAAACCTCTCAAGAAATGTAAGTATGAAGTCCTTAAAGTTGAATGAGTAATATGTCTCATTATCAATGTATGTATGCATGTTATTAACAAATTTCTGAGGCAGCCACAGGGCCCCCCACATAGGCTGGAGCAGAATATAACAAAAATCATGAATGCAAGTACTCTTGCATACGCCAAGTCACGCCTTTCAGACGTGAGTACTGGCATAATCTGGCAGGAGAGTGTACATGCATGTCCAAATGGTGCAGCGGCTTAACTGAACACCTCAGCCATGATCTCACTTTGAGAAGGCCAGTGTTCAATTCCCGGCTGTGTCATTTTGTTGTACTCGGTTAGCGGTCGTGACTGGTCATGACCGGGTTACAGTCTTAACCGGTTAAAACTGCTTGACCGGGCTTAACTTGACCGGTTACGCTGCTTAACCGGTTACGGTTAACAGTCAAGGCCAAATGCCGGATTTGACTGACCGGTCCGGTCACCAGTCAAGCCAGATTAAGGTCACTTAACCTGACTTAACTGGACCTTCAAACCCTAGTGAAGACCTCTAAGTTGAATATTGTTATTGAAGTGATATAGAAGGTATCTCATCACCAATCCAGATAGTACTTGTGTACTATGATCTATTCAGCCACTAGAAGCAATTATGCAAGAGTTGGGCTACTGCGCATTTTCACTTTCTTACCTTTCACCTACAACATATGAAGGATACCCATAACTTCATTCAATATGATATAAATGCATGATTCAACAGTTTTCAGATTTCTCTTTATAGTAGAATATGAGCTATCTCTGTCTGAAGGGGGTATGAGCTGTTTTAGCAGCTGTGGAAGACTTCCTGACCTGATCACCTCAATAAATTATTGGTCTAACATCTGAATATGATATCCATAACATATATACACGTCCTACAGAAGAAATGGAGTTAATAGCATATGTAGAATACGAAGAATTGAGTGGATAATCCTCTGTTTAGAGCGTGAAAATTTTAATCAAAACTCTGCCACAGAGAAAAACTGAAAGTTAAAGCACTAGCCTCTCATCCAAATGACATGGTTCCTTTTGTAGAATAGTCATAATAAAGTGTCTAAAGGTGGCTGGCCCCAATTCAGACCACCTGCTATATATTAAATAAGCAAAAATGCGAAAATGGCTAGTACAGCACTGGGGACCTATTTATAGATGGGCTACTGAGTTGGGTGGCCTGTACCCACCACCAATAGAGGTCTACTACTAGTATAAACGAAGTATCAAAGTCCTAGGTCCCCAGGATTACAGGATCCCATGCTATACCCCCAAGAAGCCTAATTTAGTCGACCTGGTATATCTCTTGAATCTAAGGATGGAATGATTTAGGAATCCTATCAGACATCGATCTATAGTACCTTCAAAGGATTCCCAAGTTGCAGGTCATGGGTATAAGTACAGAGTCTGCTAGATCTGTTTGATGTGGCGCATTTCTGTAATTTCTTAATATTTCCTTAACTATTGAAGCTATTAAAAAACTATTTACACCACTAAATTCCCAGTCTAAAAAAACATAAATCACGTCATCACCCCCCCTACAGCCATCCCCAATAGCAGCATTCATTATTGTCTACCCCATCCTGCCCAGTGATCACCTGATTAAAAATGCCACCTAATACTTAGGGCCTACTCCACCCATCCTGGACCCTATGCATCAATCCATCAATTTCAGGAACATCTCTCCAGATCCATTAATATCTGATCTGTGGTTCCTGATGATTCTCACAGTGATGTCATCCTACCCAGCTGGCCAAAACCCTACCCTCTCCACTTTTTTGGTCATGTGACTTCTCTCATGTCATCTGTATCATGCCGGGATGCCATGCCATGCCAGAGCCTGCCAGACAATGCTAGCTACCTGCTAGAACGCACCTAAGGCAGAAAACAACTAGTTGTTTACCCCTTCTTGGCGAGAGGGAATAACTAGTTGTCCAGCCCTACTTGGAGAGTAGGATAACTAGTTGTTCTTAGTGTATAGAGTGCTTGATGAATGATGCGATGGAGGGTTATCGTCCCATTCTCCCAAGCTGTCATTCTTAATGTGAATGAGAGGATCCAGATCGCATAGTCGAAGATCTAGTTGAATTCGCTGGCTGTGATTCTAACACCCTTGACGAATGAACTAAGGAAATAAGGGCGGAACAGATAGGAGAAATAATTGAAGTTGATCTTGATGCATAAGATAATGGTTGACAGTCTGAAGTAGAAGGTTTTGATGAAGGGACATCTCCTCTCGTTGAAGAGACACTACTTGAAGGATCATTTCAGTTAGACCCCAGAGATTCGTCATAGAGGGTTGTCGACTAGCTGCAGAAGATCTTCGCGAAGACGCTGGTGATTATCTATGAGAGAAGGGCTACAAGTTGACTCATGTTCTGGAAGTATCAGCGGAGCTTGCTCTCTGAGAGTGGTGACTCAAAACTAAAGGATTATCAGATACTGCTGTTTCAGATCGTTAAGATCAAGCTCTTCAACCTGTAGCTTCCGATTTGGGTTGCCTACTTGTAGGACTAGTCCTTAGTATAGCAAAACGGTCTCTGTATTCCCTCAGTGAATAAAAACTTTCTTCTGTTTCTTCTCCTCCAGTCTGAGTACTTTGACATAGCAGTCCACTAAAAATTTTTTTTGATAGTTTGTATCGAGCTGACCCATCTATAAAGAAATTAAAGGAAGTAGATGAAGGTTCTGCAGGATTAGAAGTAGCTGTACCAAAGACTCATTATCTTGTTACGCTTAGTCTTAATGGAGTCTCAGGAGATCTAGCTGTATCATCGTTAGAACTCTCTTCTTCCTCACTTTCTACTAAAATTGAAAGTCTGGCTAAAAAAGTGAAGAAGTTTAATATTGACGGCCCAATACCAGATTCGAATAACAGATGGGTTGATTTCCAACTTGAGTGCCAGGAATCCGTAGAGAACACATTCAAGTTAGACCAGCTCTAATCAATGGGTATGATCCTTTCCCACTGTTTGCTGTCTTCTACTATTAGAGCTTCTCTTTCTAAAGCAGAAAAGCCAGATTTAAAGACTAGATTTTCGCATACAACGCAAAAAAGTTTTGCTTCTATATCTAACTTCTGATCGACTTGTTCATCTAAGTCCTTATTTGTTGTTGCTGGTGACCTCATTACTTCTATTCCTTCTTATTCAGGTATTGCTTCTTTGACATATTTTCTAAAGAATTTGCGACCTCTTCTTAGTCAATCAGCTAAGATCTTCCAAGCTGTGATGAGGATTTTATAATTACATCAGGAAACTGCTTGTGGCCTCAAGTCACCTCAAAGTAGGGGCCTTTTTCTTTAAGGCACCTAAGATGCCTATATCTTCTTGAGGCTCCTGAGGTGTTCTCAGGCATAGGGTTTAGACATTGAGAAACTTTCAGAAGCCTTAATAGTCTTGAAGAGTAAGTCCACAAAACACTTGCTTCAAGTCAACTGAAGACAATTTAATGTAGCACACGCACATGGAACTTCTTTGAGGCACTTGTGGAAGCATGGTAACAGTATATTATTTTGAAAAATAACAGTAATCCCAATTGCAAAAATTTCGTCAAAGCGACGCACTGTGCAAATGTACGGTGGTTATACCCCATTCGAAAGCATCATCCTTCAACGAAGAGGTAAATTGATCACATTAAGGTATGCCCGCAAGGACGTTGGTCATCATCACGCTGGAGGACAGGCCTGTTGCGAAGACTTTGTTAGTGTCGACACCATACCCAGATGTGAGATAGCACAGCCTACTTACGATGTCGAAGGAGTCGTCATCAGCATTATGCGTGAGCGTAGCGTTCATGTGGACGTCCTCCGCTGTCTGAGGCACTGGGATACAAGATGATAAAGCCATACTGGTCATCGAGCTGCTTGAAGGAGTGTTTGGGCAGTCATCTGATCCAGAGAATATATCGCCTAACGCGTCAAAAGTTAACGCGACCCCACAAATGGCCGGGATGCAATCAGCGATGGCGCTGTAGCGCTAATGGGAATATTAAAAGGAAACTCGAGAAGATGCTCGTGTCGCAAGTTATTATCACAACAAATAGCTGCAGGTGGTGAAGATGGGCATCGTAATCCCATGAACGGTCTAGAAGAAGACGACGGCTGAATCACAAGGCCTTGTCCTACACTGGCGGACTTGGCTTATTGCATGTCATCTTGTTGACTGGAAAATGAGAGGGGACAGAAAGACAGTGCGAGAGATAAACGTGAGCATGGTGTTCGACGCTCTGTAAGCAGGAGAAGCAAGAATGAGAGAAAATATAGAGAAGGGCCACAAAACACACCTTGATGAGCAGATGAGCAGACAAGCAGCAGCTTTCAGCCTCTGTCTGTATCAGAGTATATCTGGTACCAGTAAGCGTCAATTGCTCCCGTTCCAAAGCAGCAAAGCCTACAATGTTCATTAGCTGCGCTGGCGTCGATGATGGTTGTACAGCAAATGTCCCATCTGCTTGAAAGGCATACCGTGTCCGTGGGTTGAAGTCGTTCAAGAAGATAGCATCATGATGGTGATAGTAGTAGTAGTAGTAGAAGTCAGAAACATTAATCGCTATTCAGCTCGCCGGGCCAGGCTACCGAGCATCGTTCATCTCGATGTCCAGGTGAGAGAAGAATGAGATGATACCAAGGATGGTTGACAACGTCGCTTGCCAGCAGATGGCGCAACGCTCCTCCAACACTCGCATCCTGAATCTACATCGTGAGGGCAGCCATCCTAGAATTAACTGACTCGGAGCAGAGAGATATGCGAGCAGGGGCAACCTTGCGGTGAGAGACACGCTTCTCCAATGACTCGCAGTCCATGATACCAAACAGCAGCTGATTGCAATTTGGTCAGCCAGGCCGCCTCTTAGAGGGCTTACACATCGGGATACTGCCAACAAAACGAGCTAATGAGATAGAAGGACGTTAGGGTTTGAAGGTCCAGTTAAGTCAGGTTAAGTGACCTTAATCTGGCTTGACTGGTGACCGGACCGATCAGTCAAATCCGGCATTTGGCCTTGACTGTTAACCGTAACCGGTTAAGCAGCGTAACCGGTCAAGTTAAGCCCGGTCAAGCAGTTTTAACCGGTTAAGACTGTAACCCGGTCATGACCAGTCACGACCGCTAACCGAGTACAACAAAATGACACAGCCGGGAATTGAACACTGGCCTTCTCAAAGTGAGATCATGGCTGAGGTGTTCAGTTAAGCCGCTGCACCATTTGGACATGCATGTACACTCTCCTGCCAGATTATGCCAGTACTCACGTCTGAAAGGCGTGACTTGGCGTATGCAAGAGTACTTGCATTCATGATTTTTGTTATATTCTGCTCCAGCCTATGTGGGGGGCCCTGTGGCTGCCTCAGAAATTTGTTAATAACATGCATACATACATTGATAATGAGACATATTACTCATTCAACTTTAAGGACTTCATACTTACATTTCTTGAGAGGTTTCAAGTACTAAAAGTGCGAGCAATACTTCACTCCCACCCCAAAAGTGATCAAAATAAAAGATGTTCGATTACACTCTCTGAATACATCCCGCCACATCCGAGCGCGCGCGCGGCCTTCGTTGCGTTGCTGGAGCTATCCCGAGGTCGCTTCCGTCGTCCGGACCGATCATCCGAGTGGTGATCGATGGTCAGATCTTGACCTTCAACCACCACCACCTCGCGGTGCCTTGACCCCGTTGACTCGACCTTGGGACGCGGGTGTTCTAGGCGTCGTTCTCCTTCCATCTAACTCTTTTTTTCGGCTTTTTCGTTGACATGTGGGCTTGAAGAGCCCCGGCGGCCCCGCAGGACGCGTAAGCCCTCGAAAGAGGCCGCAAGTCTTCAACAACGAAGACGGGGACCTCGCAAGCGGCAGCAGAATAAAGAGATTGACTTCGGAACTCGACGCCGCGCTGTCTGCTGACAGGCGGCGTCGCAAAGGTGCGCATTTTTCGCCGTATTGTACTAGTACTGACTTACTTTAAGTACGGCTTCGCCCTGAAGGAAACGATTGAACCATGCCCACATCTCTACGAGGACAACAACGACTACGCCGCCACCGCCATCTCCACAGCGACGACGCCAACATAACCAGGATATGACGAAGACGCTCCTCACCCACGCCAATGAAGACGAGTCAGAACCTGCCATCACCACCAAAGTTTTCCTCTCCGCCAACGACGATGATAACGAGAACGACGTGTAACACGATGCCTGCTGGTAGGCAATGTCTGTGAGGTGCGTGCTTTTTCTACTACCTACATTCAAATTTACACAATTACTTTGCAGGCAACGACTACATCTTCAGCAAGACAGCATGCTCCCCACCACGATGACAACAACGCCAGACACCGACGACCATACCGCCACCACGCAGAACCACGGCGACGTCCCCATCACCACTCTGACATTCTCCTTCCCGCTTCCCCATTGTCTCGCGGCTGGTGTGATGTTGCCTACAACATTGCATCACCGGGAGGCATTGGAAAGCATCATGCACTGCGAACTGCAGCCGTGCTACTTAGCACAGGTATGCTCGTAAGGCACGAAAAAATTTTACCGGTTATAACCGGTTAAGACCGGTCACCTGCAGTCAAGGAAAATACGGGGTTGGGGCTTGACCGTTGACTGTGACCGGTCAAATTCGATGACCGGTCAAAGGTCTTCGGTTAAATTTTCAGTCAAGTCCGGTTAGGTTAAGCAACTTGACCGGTCAAGCTTAACTTAACCTTCAAACCCTAAAGGACGTGAAAACGCATAGCTAGTGTGCCTTGCCCTGCTGTATTAAACATGTGTATTGAGATAGAAAAGAGGAAAGTACGCACCCCTCGCCAGTGCAGCGCCTCCTCCAATATTTTCCAACCTTGCAAGGCTTGTGCGTCCATTAGGAAACACTTTATAAACTTAGATCAACTTAGGACAAAGTTTGTATTGTAGATTCTTCAAAGCATTTAAAGGCACTCAAATTAACCTAAGTCTCTATAAGTTAATCTAAGTTTAAGGCAATTCTTTCAGTTAACAACATAAACTTGTGGCAACCTAAGTTATCTTTAAATGCTTTCTGCTGCTTTGAAGAATCTGCAATATAAACCTTGCCCTAAGTTGATTTAAGTTTATAAGGTGTTTCCTGATGCTCCTTGAGCATAAGTTAGAAAAGGCAGCTGAACAATCATAATGTCCGGATGGGAAACAAATTATCCTTGGAGATGAAGATCGATGCAAAGTAAGGACATTGTGGGATCGATGGCAGTGGTGAGAGTCAGAGGAGACAATGCTGAACAGCTGTTCGGCTCGCCGGGCCTAGCTACTAAGCATTGTTCGTCTCGATATCCAGGTGGGGAAAGAATGAGAGGACCATAACGAGAAAGGAGGGAAGCAAAGAATCAATGATAACGGTGCAAATGGAGACAGAGGGTGCGTGGACTCATAGTCAGTCGCTCGAATCGATAATGGTACTAAGCTAAGTAATCGAAGCTGAAAGAAAGCGATCCAATAGCAAAACTACTTCGTTTTGGTCGACATAGATGAGAAATCTTTATTTGTTCACATAGAAATAACTATTCTTTTGATATCTAAGCAGAATGTGGGCAGCCGGCATGTCGCAATGAGCTAGAATGCTCATTGTATACAAATGCAGATGGGATACTTGCCATGTAAGCAATTTCCCAATATTTCTGCGCATGCTGACCTTTAAAAACCTATCGTAACCAATTGTATATATATCCTGAGACAAATTCCGACACTTATCTCACTATTCCGACCCTCTCGTCGTTGTTCCGAGCACCGTTGAAGTCGTTCCACTCATGCTCAGATGACCGATCCGAAGGACTGGAACAGTGATCGAAGTCATTCTCTCTCTCTAACCACGACCATCATAGACCTTCGCCCCAGAAATCGACTCTATGTCATCTCATACTGTCACAGAGATCGACTTTACATCGTCTCCCCATTACTTGGCTCAATCTGTGGGCTTGAAGAGCCCCGGCGGCCCTGCTGGACGCGTAAGCCCTCCAACAAGGCTGCAAATCAAGCAATGTTTTTAAGATTGGTAGTGATACATATGAGTAGCAAGGCTCATACGACACCGCGGGCATGTACAGTCTTCAGAGGTGCGCATTTTCTCATTCTGCTTCCATGTCTTGCTGGTTCTAAATATGCGAGAGCAGAACAGCAGGCAGCGGCCTCCAACACTTAAATATTACTTTTACCTGGGCCATTAAACACCGACATCTGTTTCGTGCTCTACCCACACCTCTCATTACATATGGATTTTTGGTGTAAACTAATCAAACACACAGCATCCTCTACCAGATCCTGCTCAAATTTCTTTCAAGTCTATTTCACCGTCGGTCCGATGGCCATCACAAGCCACGTCAACATCACATGTTGGTTTTCTTATAAATCTGGAACCAATCGTATCATGTCTTCCTCTTTCTACCATGGACCGTAGACGTTTCCAACATTCTGGCCCACGACTACGACCTCAATGTCATCTTACACACGACCTCGACTGCAACTGGGACACATTAACGACCGCAACCCCATCAAATATGATAACAGCCATGGACGAGAATAGCCAGCGAGCAGTGGGCAACCGAGCACGATGCACAGATGACCACTACCACCGAGCACGAATGTGGACAATCACCAATCACGGATGAGGACAACCACCAACCATGAACGAGGATAACTACCAACCACAGCGGACGAGGACCAACATGGGCGAGGATCACCTCCCGAGCATGGACAAACACGATGACTGGGACCACCACCAACCACGGACGAGAACATGCACAGATGGGGCACAACCACCGAGCACGAATGAACACGATGACCGGGACCACCTCAGCTGAAGCATACTAATATTTGCCATGATTATTTTAGTACAGTCCTTCCATTATAGACTTGCTGCCTATTATGCCTAGTATTTGTGGTTCTCGTGTGGTGTTCGTCTGTATCTGCAATTTAATCAAATTTCTGGACTAATTTTTTGGGTACTGGTGCGATTCTTAGTTTAGGTTTTAGGGCTTTCTGGATGAGAATTAAGCAGACTTGAAGTAAGATACAGACTTATTTAAGTTGTATTCAAAGTGAGTTCAAACAAGTACTTGATTTGTAGTTAATTTGAGGTATATTGGAGGAGACTTGAGGATCCTCCAAGCCATATTAAGGCATCCTAAGGCTACTTGAGGTAGGGCTTACCGCCGAATCTTCATTCAAGGCACCTTAACTGCATCAGCGACTTAGCAGCATCAAGATACCTTAAGAGCCTCAAACTATTTAGAGACATCTTAAGGCCCACACCCCTTTTCGTAATGTATTCGATCCTTATATATAAGGTACCTATAATCTTTTTAGATCAATTCTTCAAAGATTGTCCCAACTGACAATCGCTGCAGCTTGCTCGAAGAAATCTTGAAGAACGAAGATTAAGTCATTTATAGACTGCAAGAATTCCTGTCTGAAATTATATCGAGGGATTCTGACTTGTCGGGAGAAGTTCTGCTGATTTATATCAGCTATGACCAGATTGTAATTCTTATAGAATCCTACTTGGTTCATAACTGACTGATCACTAGGACCAAATAGTTACTCATAATATTATTTATATAGCTATGCCATCGCTAGGTTTAGAGTCTCAATCTCACTATGGCTTTCCTGCTTAGGCGAAGCATCCAGCAGGAAAGGTAGAGCTTCGTTCGATTCAGGCTCTTAGCTCGCGCCAGATTTATTCCTTGACGATTGTCTTGTTCCTTCTTAAGTAATCTTGACCAGTTTCTTTCCCTTTGTATTAGATGAGCTGTCGACGACTGAGAATGGGGTTCCCTTGAACTTAGAGGAGCTGGCCGCTGTTAGCTCTGCGTAACCTGCTTATCTCTTACTTTTAGAGCGCAAGCTCGATGGCTCCGAATCAGAAGAAGGAGGTATACTTGACTTCTTCTTCTTAGGCATATCGATGTCGGGTTTACTGATGATGAATGATGAAATTTACATTAGCTAAGGAAATACTATGTTTTCAATGTGTCCACCAGTATAAAGTCTCGCAGAAATCGAGCCTTGAGAGGGAATACTACATAAACTCGGAGCAGATGCGAATGAATACTGATTTCCTGATCACTGGTGTGACTAAGAGAAACTGGAAATAAATGAGTATCAAGCTCGTCAATGACTCGTCGAAGGAGTCGAACTCAGATTTAGACTGAAGCTTATTATACTGCATCGTTCATGGGCGCCAAATCAGAGCCTCTCAAAATGAACACGCATTAGAGAAGAAAAGTTATAAAAAGAAAATTATATTTTCTACCCTACTTTCTGGCTTATATAGTGCATCTAACTATTAGAGTCGAGACAGGTAATTAAGAGTAAAAGATGATGAAAGAAGTAAGTGAAAAGGAATAGAAAGAACTAGAACGAAGGAGAAACAATGAAAAGCCTTGAATGAGTCATAGAAATCAATTCTCATTAAGATAAATCATTATACTATTATTACCATTATCACTATTATCTCCATCATCACTACTATTTCTACTACTTCCATGCTTATTCCCATCACTCTCAGTCCTTGCTTCATGTATAACTGAGTGTCCTTATACTATTGCCTTAAGATATAAATTTAGTGACAACCCTGTACAGAAGTGCACATAATGTTAGTTCAGAAATGTTGTAGATAGAGCATACTACGAGTTAATACCTGAGTTTTTGAATATTTGCGCTATGAGTACCTGCAAGAGAATTTCCAGACCTGCGACCTGTCAAAAACTCGTGATTTACGAATTAAAATCTGCGAATATTCATGAGTTTATGAGTTTTTAAGTATTTTTAAGCTATAACTCACTTGTATTATCTTAAATTAAGTTTAAATAGTCTTATTTAAGGTATATTTCATCAATAAGTAAGCATACTTCTCTAATACTATAGTGTTTCGATTGGATATTCATATATAGTAAACAGCCCGGATAATACTGCAGGTATCACCTAGGCATATCGTATCGGTTCTGCCAGATACTGTACCGTCAGTGCACAGTATACGGTATGGGTATACCATACGGTATTCGCGGTATACCGCAACTCATCAACCAAACTCAGAATTTTTTTCGCTCGCCAACGACCCCTGAGCCATTGCGAGGGCTATCGACGTGCACGATTCACATTTGTAAAGCTCCGGTCACTTGCATGAGCAAGAACCGCAGCTAAACAAAGTGTGGGCTGTGCTAAAGGCAAGAGGAGGTGGTGTTGGCGAGGAGGCATGACAAAAGGTAAGGTAGGAGATATCAGGCATGAGGAAGATGTTAAGCATCGCGTCAGGCAAGGGAGCATAGTATCTGCGAAGTGAATAAGGAAAAGACATATCTGATAAAGACGCACCCTGAAGGCCGGAGGCGACCGCGACGCCCTCTAGCCCATAACCCAACTTTTCTCCACCGCATCCAAGTCAATTTGAGGAGCAATGAGCGCCTGCTGCGCAGTTAAATCATTGCTAAACTGTCGCTGTCGTACAGACGAGCGCACACGTCTAGAACCCGAAAGCGGAAGCTAGTGTGGCTGCTCCAAGTCTGGCAGCGCTATCCAGAGGTCGGGCAGCCTCATTATGAGGGCTTACGCATCCCGAATCCCACTCGAATTGGTGCGTCGCAAAGACGAATACCAGAATGCACCCTGGAATGTTTCCGGGGGCACAGCGACCGGCGTAAAGCCAAATTCCGCAGGAAAAGAAAGGAAACATCAAGAAAAGAAGTAGAACAAGCCCCAGAAAGAGTTCTGGGACCGATGAGCATAACTACAATGTCGTACTGTGGTGGCAGGAGGTAAGGAGCCAGAATCTAGAACGATAGATCCTTATCTGGCAATTGCCGACATCTTCAGCGAGCTCGGTTTTAATAAGAAATTCTCATGAACTTCATTTTTCGATGACGTTGGGCTTAAATGAGCCCAAATAAATGTGCAAAAAATGTATTAAATATGTATGTGTAGGTACTTGTCTCTGAGCAACACCTAAGTGAACGGTGTGTGATGGTATGGCGGTATACCAATGGTATGCAAGAACGGACACTGCTGTACCGTTTCGACCGTTGATTCGCATATCGGATCACGGCGGCTCATGAAGCGAAGCTATACATAGCTCATATCGCGTCACGGCCAACTTTTTCAGGCACAAGTCACCCAAAATAGAAATTTTCGGGCCCGCCTAGTGGCGGGCTGTCCCAATTGGGTAATTTCTGTATGCGTGCCTGATCACGAAGCTATTTCTTGGTCAGGGTCTACCGTCACGGTTAAAGGCCGCGAAGTTATGGTCGAAACGGTACAGTGCTAGCTACCTGCTAGAACGCACCTAAGGCAGAAAACAACTAGTTGTTTACCCCTTCTTGGCGAGAGGGAATAACTAGTTGTCCAGCCCTACTTGGAGAGTAGGATAACTAGTTGTTCTTAGTGTATAGAGTGCTTGATGAATGATGCGATGGAGGGTTATCGTCCCATTCTCCCAAGCTGTCATTCTTAATGTGAATGAGAGGATCCAGATCGCATAGTCGAAGATCTAGTTGAATTCGCTGGCTGTGATTCTAACACCCTTGACGAATGAACTAAGGAAATAAGGGCGGAACAGATAGGAGAAATAATTGAAGTTGATCTTGATGCATAAGATAATGGTTGACAGTCTGAAGTAGAAGGTTTTGATGAAGGGACATCTCCTCTCGTTGAAGAGACACTACTTGAAGGATCATTTCAGTTAGACCCCAGATTCGTCATAGAGGGTTGTCGACTAGCTGCAGAAGATCTTCGCGAAGACGCTGGTGATTATCTATGAGAGAAGGGCTACAAGTTGACTCATGTTCTGGAAGTATCAGCGGAGCTTGCTCTCTGAGAGTGGTGACTCAAAACTAAAGGATTATCAGATACTGCTGTTTCAGATCGTTAAGATCAAGCTCTTCAACCTGTAGCTTCCGATTTGGGTTGCCTACTTGTAGGACTAGTCCTTAGTATAGCAAAACGGTCTCTGTATTCCCTCAGTGAATAAAAACTTTCTTCTGTTTCTTCTCCTCCAGTCTGAGTACTTTGACATAGCAGTCCACTAAAAATTTTTTTTGATAGTTTGTATCGAGCTGACCCATCTATAAAGAAATTAAAGGAAGTAGATGAAGGTTCTGCAGGATTAGAAGTAGCTGTACCAAAGACTCATTATCTTGTTACGCTTAGTCTTAATGGAGTCTCAGGAGATCTAGCTGTATCATCGTTAGAACTCTCTTCTTCCTCACTTTCTACTAAAATTGAAAGTCTGGCTAAAAAAGTGAAGAAGTTTAATATTGACGGCCCAATACCAGATTCGAATAACAGATGGGTTGATTTCCAACTTGAGTGCCAGGAATCCGTAGAGAACACATTCAAGTTAGACCAGCTCTAATCAATGGGTATGATCCTTTCCCACTGTTTGCTGTCTTCTACTATTAGAGCTTCTCTTTCTAAAGCAGAAAAGCCAGATTTAAAGACTAGATTTTCGCATACAACGCAAAAAGTTTTGCTTCTATATCTAACTTCTGATCGACTTGTTCATCTAAGTCCTTATTTGTTGTTGCTGGTGACCTCATTACTTCTATTCCTTCTTATTCAGGTATTGCTTCTTTGACATATTTTCTAAAGAATTTGCGACCTCTTCTTAGTCAATCAGCTAAGATCTTCCAAGCTGTGATGAGGATTTTATAATTACATCAGGAAACTGCTTGTGGCCTCAAGTCACCTCAAAGTAGGGGCCTTTCTTTAAGGCACCTAAGATGCCTATATCTTCTTGAGGCTCCTGAGGTGTTCTCAGGCATAGGGTTTAGACATTGAGAAACTTTCAGAAGCCTTAATAGTCTTGAAGAGTAAGTCCACAAAACACTTGCTTCAAGTCAACTGAAGACAATTTAATGTAGCACACGCACATGGAACTTCTTTGAGGCACTTGTGGAAGCATGGTAACAGTATATTATTTTGAAAAATAACAGTAATCCCAATTGCAAAAATTTCGTCAAAGCGACGCACTGTGCAAATGTACGGTGGTTATACCCCATTCGAAAGCATCATCCTTCAACGAAGAGGTAAATTGATCACATTAAGGTATGCCCGCAAGGACGTTGGTCATCATCACGCTGGAGGACAGGCCTGTTGCGAAGACTTTGTTAGTGTCGACACCATACCCAGATGTGAGATAGCACAGCCTACTTACGATGTCGAAGGAGTCGTCATCAGCATTATGCGTGAGCGTAGCGTTCATGTGGACGTCCTCCGCTGTCTGAGGCACTGGGATACAAGATGATAAAGCCATACTGGTCATCGAGCTGCTTGAAGGAGTGTTTGGGCAGTCATCTGATCCAGAGAATATATCGCCTAACGCGTCAAAAGTTAACGCGACCCCACAAATGGCCGGGATGCAATCAGCGATGGCGCTGTAGCGCTAATGGGAATATTAAAAGGAAACTCGAGAAGATGCTCGTGTCGCAAGTTATTATCACAACAAATAGCTGCAGGTGGTGAAGATGGGCATCGTAATCCCATGAACGGTCTAGAAGAAGACGACGGCTGAATCACAAGGCCTTGTCCTACACTGGCGGACTTGGCTTATTGCATGTCATCTTGTTGACTGGAAAATGAGAGGGGACAGAAAGACAGTGCGAGAGATAAACGTGAGCATGGTGTTCGACGCTCTGTAAGCAGGAGAAGCAAGAATGAGAGAAAATATAGAGAAGGGCCACAAAACACACCTTGATGAGCAGATGAGCAGACAAGCAGCAGCTTTCAGCCTCTGTCTGTATCAGAGTATATCTGGTACCAGTAAGCGTCAATTGCTCCCGTTCCAAAGCAGCAAAGCCTACAATGTTCATTAGCTGCGCTGGCGTCGATGATGGTTGTACAGCAAATGTCCCATCTGCTTGAAAGGCATACCGTGTCCGTGGGTTGAAGTCGTTCAAGAAGATAGCATCATGATGGTGATAGTAGTAGTAGTAGTAGAAGTCAGAAACATTAATCGCTATTCAGCTCGCCGGGCCAGGCTACCGAGCATCGTTCATCTCGATGTCCAGGTGAGAGAAGAATGAGATGATACCAAGGATGGTTGACAACGTCGCTTGCCAGCAGATGGCGCAACGCTCCTCCAACACTCGCATCCTGAATCTACATCGTGAGGGCAGCCATCCTAGAATTAACTGACTCGGAGCAGAGAGATATGCGAGCAGGGGCAACCTTGCGGTGAGAGACACGCTTCTCCAATGACTCGCAGTCCATGATACCAAACAGCAGCTGATTGCAATTTGGTCAGCCAGGCCGCCTCTTAGAGGGCTTACACATCGGGATACTGCCAACAAAACGAGCTAATGAGATAGAAGGACGTTAGGGTTTGAAGGTCCAGTTAAGTCAGGTTAAGTGACCTTAATCTGGCTTGACTGGTGACCGGACCGATCAGTCAAATCCGGCATTTGGCCTTGACTGTTAACCGTAACCGGTTAAGCAGCGTAACCGGTCAAGTTAAGCCCGGTCAAGCAGTTTTAACCGGTTAAGACTGTAACCCGGTCATGACCAGTCACGACCGCTAACCGAGTACAACAAAATGACACAGCCGGGAATTGAACACTGGCCTTCTCAAAGTGAGATCATGGCTGAGGTGTTCAGTTAAGCCGCTGCACCATTTGGACATGCATGTACACTCTCCTGCCAGATTATGCCAGTACTCACGTCTGAAAGGCGTGACTTGGCGTATGCAAGAGTACTTGCATTCATGATTTTTGTTATATTCTGCTCCAGCCTATGTGGGGGGCCCTGTGGCTGCCTCAGAAATTTGTTAATAACATGCATACATACATTGATAATGAGACATATTACTCATTCAACTTTAAGGACTTCATACTTACATTTCTTGAGAGGTTTCAAGTACTAAAAGTGCGAGCAATACTTCACTCCCACCCCAAAAGTGATCAAAATAAAAGATGTTCGATTACACTCTCTGAATACATCCCGCCACATCCGAGCGCGCGCGCGGCCTTCGTTGCGTTGCTGGAGCTATCCCGAGGTCGCTTCCGTCGTCCGGACCGATCATCCGAGTGGTGATCGATGGTCAGATCTTGACCTTCAACCACCACCACCTCGCGGTGCCTTGACCCCGTTGACTCGACCTTGGGACGCGGGTGTTCTAGGCGTCGTTCTCCTTCCATCTAACTCTTTTTTTCGGCTTTTTCGTTGACATGTGGGCTTGAAGAGCCCCGGCGGCCCCGCAGGACGCGTAAGCCCTCGAAAGAGGCCGCAAGTCTTCAACAACGAAGACGGGGACCTCGCAAGCGGCAGCAGAATAAAGAGATTGACTTGAACTCGACGCCGCGCTGTCTGCTGACAGGCGGCGTCGCAAAGGTGCGCATTTTTCGCCGTATTGTACTAGTACTGACTTACTTTAAGTACGGCTTCGCCCTGAAGGAAACGATTGAACCATGCCCACATCTCTACGAGGACAACAACGACTACGCCGCCACCGCCATCTCCACAGCGACGACGCCAACATAACCAGGATATGACGAAGACGCGCTCCTCACCCACGCCAATGAAGACGAGTCAGAACCTGCCATCACCACCAAAGTTTTCCTCTCCGCCAACGACGATGATAACGAGAACGACGTGTAACACGATGCCTGCTGGTAGGCAATGTCTGTGAGGTGCGTGCTTTTTCTACTACCTACATTCAAATTTACACAATTACTTTGCAGGCAACGACTACATCTTCAGCAAGACAGCATGCTCCCCACCACGATGACAACAACGCCAGACACCGACGACCATACCGCCACCACGCAGAACCACGGCGACGTCCCCATCACCACTCTGACATTCTCCTTCCCGCTTCCCCATTGTCTCGCGGCTGGTGTGATGTTGCCTACAACATTGCATCACCGGGAGGCATTGGAAAGCATCATGCACTGCGAACTGCAGCCGTGCTACTTAGCACAGGTATGCTCGTAAGGCACGAAAAATTTTACCGGTTATAACCGGTTAAGACCGGTCACCTGCAGTCAAGGAAAATACGGGGTTGGGGCTTGACCGTTGACTGTGACCGGTCAAATTCGATGACCGGTCAAAGGTCTTCGGTTAAATTTTCAGTCAAGTCCGGTTAGGTTAAGCAACTTGACCGGTCAAGCTTAACTTAACCTTCAAACCCTAAAGGACGTGAAAACGCATAGCTAGTGTGCCTTGCCCTGCTGTATTAAACATGTGTATTGAGATAGAAAAGAGGAAAGTACGCACCCCTCGCCAGTGCAGCGCCTCCTCCAATATTTTCCAACCTTGCAAGGCTTGTGCGTCCATTAGGAAACACTTTATAAACTTAGATCAACTTAGGACAAAGTTTGTATTGTAGATTCTTCAAAGCATTTAAAGGCACTCAAATTAACCTAAGTCTCTATAAGTTAATCTAAGTTTAAGGCAATTCTTTCAGTTAACAACATAAACTTGTGGCAACCTAAGTTATCTTTAAATGCTTTCTGCTGCTTTGAAGAATCTGCAATATAAACCTTGCCCTAAGTTGATTTAAGTTTATAAGGTGTTTCCTGATGCTCCTTGAGCATAAGTTAGAAAAGGCAGCTGAACAATCATAATGTCCGGATGGGAAACAAATTATCCTTGGAGATGAAGATCGATGCAAAGTAAGGACATTGTGGGATCGATGGCAGTGGTGAGAGTCAGAGGAGACAATGCTGAACAGCTGTTCGGCTCGCCGGGCCTAGCTACTAAGCATTGTTCGTCTCGATATCCAGGTGGGGAAAGAATGAGAGGACCATAACGAGAAAGGAGGGAAGCAAAGAATCAATGATAACGGTGCAAATGGAGACAGAGGGTGCGTGGACTCATAGTCAGTCGTTCGAATCGATAATGGTACTAAGCTAAGTAATCGAAGCTGAAAGAAAGCGATCCAATAGCAAAACTACTTCGTTTTTTGGTCGACATAGATGAGAAATCTTTATTTGTTCACATAGAAATAACTATTCTTTTGATATCTAAGCAGAATGTGGGCAGCCGGCATGTCGCAATGAGCTAGAATGCTCATTGTATACAAATGCAGATGGGATACTTGCCATGTAAGCAATTTCCCAATATTTCTGCGCATGCTGACCTTTAAAAACCTATCGTAACCAATTGTATATATATCCTGAGACAAATTCCGACACTTATCTCACTATTCCGACCCTCTCGTCGTTGTTCCGAGCACCGTTGAAGTCGTTCCACTCATGCTCAGATGACCGATCCGAAGGACTGGAACAGTGATCGAAGTCATTCTCTCTCTCTAACCACGACCATCATAGACCTTCGCCCCCAGAAATCGACTCTATGTCATCTCATACTGTCACAGAGATCGACTTTACATCGTCTCCCCATTACTTGGCTCAATCTGTGGGCTTGAAGAGCCCCGGCGGCCCTGCTGGACGCGTAAGCCCTCCAACAAGGCTGCAAATCAAGCAATGTTTTTAAGATTGGTAGTGATACATATGAGTAGCAAGGCTCATACGACACCGCGGGCATGTACAGTCTTCAGAGGTGCGCATTTTCTCATTCTGCTTCCATGTCTTGCTGGTTCTAAATATGCGAGAGCAGAACAGCAGGCAGCGGCCTCCAACACTTAAATATTACTTTTACCTGGGCCATTAAACACCGACATCTGTTTCGTGCTCTACCCACACCTCTCATTACATATGGATTTTTGGTGTAAACTAATCAAACACACAGCATCCTCTACCAGATCCTGCTCAAATTTCTTTCAAGTCTATTTCACCGTCGGTCCGATGGCCATCACAAGCCACGTCAACATCACATGTTGGTTTTCTTATAAATCTGGAACCAATCGTATCATGTCTTCCTCTTTCTACCATGGACCGTAGACGTTTCCAACATTCTGGCCCACGACTACGACCTCAATGTCATCTTACACACGACCTCGACTGCAACTGGGACACATTAACGACCGCAACCCCATCAAATATGATAACAGCCATGGACGAGAATAGCCAGCGAGCAGTGGGCAACCGAGCACGATGCACAGATGACCACTACCACCGAGCACGAATGTGGACAATCACCAATCACGGATGAGGACAACCACCAACCATGAACGAGGATAACTACCAACCACAGCGGACGAGGACCAACATGGGCGAGGATCACCTCCCGAGCATGGACAAACACGATGACTGGGACCACCACCAACCACGGACGAGAACATGCACAGATGGGGCACAACCACCGAGCACGAATGAACACGATGACCGGGACCACCTCAGCTGAAGCATACTAATATTTGCCATGATTATTTTAGTACAGTCCTTCCATTATAGACTTGCTGCCTATTATGCCTAGTATTTGTGGTTCTCGTGTGGTGTTCGTCTGTATCTGCAATTTAATCAAATTTCTGGACTAATTTTTTGGGTACTGGTGCGATTCTTAGTTTAGGTTTTAGGGCTTTCTGGATGAGAATTAAGCAGACTTGAAGTAAGATACAGACTTATTTAAGTTGTATTCAAAGTGAGTTCAAACAAGTACTTGATTTGTAGTTAATTTGAGGTATATTGGAGGAGACTTGAGGATCCTCCAAGCCATATTAAGGCATCCTAAGGCTACTTGAGGTAGGGCTTACCGCCGAATCTTCATTCAAGGCACCTTAACTGCATCAGCGACTTAGCAGCATCAAGATACCTTAAGAGCCTCAAACTATTTAGAGACATCTTAAGGCCCACACCCCTTTTCGTAATGTATTCGATCCCTTATATAAGGTACCTATAATCTTTTTAGATCAATTCTTCAAAGATTGTCCCAACTGACAATCGCTGCAGCTTGCTCGAAGAAATCTTGAAGAACGAAGATTAAGTCATTTATAGACTGCAAGAATTCCTGTCTGAAATTATATCGAGGGATTCTGACTTGTCGGGAGAAGTTCTGCTGATTTATATCAGCTATGACCAGATTGTAATTCTTATAGAATCCTACTTGGTTCATAACTGACTGATCACTAGGACCAAATAGTTACTCATAATATTATTTATATAGCTATGCCATCGCTAGGTTTAGAGTCTCAATCTCACTATGGCTTTCCTGCTTTAGGCGAAGCATCCAGCAGGAAAGGTAGAGCTTCGTTCGATTCAGGCTCTTAGCTCGCGCCAGATTTATTCCTTGACGATTGTCTTGTTCCTTCTTAAGTAATCTTGACCAGTTTCTTTCCCTTTGTATTAGATGAGCTGTCGACGACTGAGAATGGGGTTCCCTTGAACTTAGAGGAGCTGGCCGCTGTTAGCTCTGCGTAACCTGCTTATCTCTTACTTTTAGAGCGCAAGCTCGATGGCTCCGAATCAGAAGAAGGAGGTATACTTGACTTCTTCTTCTTAGGCATATCGATGTCAGGTTTACTGATGATGAATGATGAAATTTACATTAGCTAAGGAAATACTATGTTTTCAATGTGTCCACCAGTATAAAGTCTCGCAGAAATCGAGCCTTGAGAGGGAATACTACATAAACTCGGAGCAGATGCGAATGAATACTGATTTCCTGATCACTGGTGTGACTAAGAGAAACTGGAAATAAATGAGTATCAAGCTCGTCAATGACTCGTCGAAGGAGTCGAACTCAGATTTAGACTGAAGCTTATTATACTGCATCGTTCATGGGCGCCAAATCAGAGCCTCTCAAAATGAACACGCATTAGAGAAGAAAAGTTATAAAAAGAAAATTATATTTTCTACCCTACTTTCTGGCTTATATAGTGCATCTAACTATTAGAGTCGAGACAGGTAATTAAGAGTAAAAGATGATGAAAGAAGTAAGTGAAAAGGAATAGAAAGAACTAGAACGAAGGAGAAACAATGAAAGCCCTTGAATGAGTCATAGAAATCAATTCTCATTAAGATAAATCATTATACTATTATTACCATTATCACTATTATCTCCATCATCACTACTATTTCTACTACTTCCATGCTTATTCCCATCACTCTCAGTCCTTGCTTCATGTATAACTGAGTGTCCTTATACTATTGCCTTAAGATATAAATTTAGTGACAACCTGTACAGAAGTGCACATAATGTTAGTTCAGAAATGTTGTAGATAGAGCATACTACGAGTTAATACCTGAGTTTTTGAATATTTGCGCTATGAGTACCTGCAAGAGAATTTCCAGACCTGCGACCTGTCAAAAACTCGTGATTTACGAATTAAAATCTGCGAATATTCATGAGTTTATGAGTTTTTAAGTATTTTTAAGCTATAACTCACTTGTATTATCTTAAATTAAGTTTAAATAGTCTTATTTAAGGTATATTTCATCAATAAGTAAGCATACTTCTCTAATACTATAGTGTTTCGATTGGATATTCATATATAGTAAACAGCCCGGATAATACTGCAGGTATCACCTAGGCATATCGTATCGGTTCTGCCAGATACTGTACCGTCAGTGCACAGTATACGGTATGGGTATACCATACGGTATTCGCGGTATACCGCAACTCATCAACCAAACTCAGAATTTTTTCGTGCTCGCCAACGACCCCTGAGCCATTGCGCGAGGGCTATCGACGTGCACGATTCACATTTGTAAAGCTCCGGTCACTTGCATGAGCAAGAACCGCAGCTAAACAAAGTGTGGGCTGTGCTAAAGGCAAGAGGAGGTGGTGTTGGCGAGGAGGCATGACAAAAGGTAAGGTAGGAGATATCAGGCATGAGGAAGATGTTAAGCATCGCGTCAGGCAAGGGAGCATAGTATCTGCGAAGTGAATAAGGAAAAGACATATCTGATAAAGACGCACCCTGAAGGCCGGAGGCGACCGCGACGCCCTCTAGCCCATAACCCAACTTTTCTCCACCGCATCCAAGTCAATTTGAGGAGCAATGAGCGCCTGCTGCGCAGTTAAATCATTGCTAAACTGTCGCTGTCGTACAGACGAGCGCACACGTCTAGAACCCGAAAGCGGAAGCTAGTGTGGCTGCTCCAAGTCTGGCAGCGCTATCCAGAGGTCGGGCAGCCTCATTATGAGGGCTTACGCATCCCGAATCCCACTCGAATTGGTGGTGCGTCGCAAAGACGAATACCAGAATGCACCCTGGAATGTTTCCGGGGGCACAGCGACCGGCGTAAAGCCAAATTCCGCAGGAAAAGAAAGGAAACATCAAGAAAAGAAGTAGAACAAGCCCCAGAAAGAGTTCTGGGACCGATGAGCATAACTACAATGTCGTACTGTGGTGGCAGGAGGTAAGGAGCCAGAATCTAGAACGATAGATCCTTATCTGGCAATTGCCGACATCTTCAGCGAGCTCGGTTTTAATAAGAAATTCTCATGAACTTCATTTTTCGATGACGTTGGGCTTAAATGAGCCCAAATAAATGTGCAAAAAATGTATTAAATATGTATGTGTAGGTACTTGTCTCTGAGCAACACCTAAGTGAACGGTGTGTGATGGTATGGCGGTATACCAATGGTATGCAAGAACGGACACTGCTGTACCGTTTCGACCGTTGATTCGCATATCGGATCACGGCGGCTCATGAAGCGAAGCTATACATAGCTCATATCGCGTCACGGCCAACTTTTTCAGGCACAAGTCACCCAAAATAGAAATTTTCGGGCCCGCCTAGTGGCGGGCTGTCCCAATTGGGTAATTTCTGTATGCGTGCCTGATCACGAAGCTATTTCTTGGTCAGGGTCTACCGTCACGGTTAAAGGCCGCGAAGTTATGGTCGAAACGGTACAGTGTACCCGTTCCGTAATTTACTCGACCCATCATACCATCACATACCGTCGATACCGTACTATTTACTATTTGCATATCGCGTCACACCGGTTGATGAAGCGAACCTATACATATACCATATCGCGTCACATGCCGCGAACCTACGGTTGAAACACTACAGTATTATATATTATCTTAATGATTAAGTCTATGCAAGTACCTATCTAATACTTGTGCAAATGCTCAAACTGCCTACCTGTAACCTATGTGTAACCTGCACAAGTAGCTAGTTACCCATGAGTACCTGTCTACCTGCCTACTCGTGTCTAGCTCTAGTTGTGGAAGAATTAATATTATAAAAAATATTATTAAATGAGAAGACAATAGTTGAAGAGCTAGTATGTTGTAGAAGAAGAAAATAATAGGAAATACTGTAGTATTACGACCTCATGTTTGTGTAATGCATAATATGGCATTGTGAACTGAATTAAAATTTTATATATAATACATAACAAAACTTTAAAATCACTAGTATATACTCAAAATAGAAATTTTCGCTGTGACGCTTTATACCACTGCTTCTTATAAGGCAACTGAATCTTGAATGAACTAATATTTTATTAGTTTACAAGCATAATATATAATATCTCATGAATATGGAATCATTACATTATATAAGAGCTTAATTAAAGCTCTATAACAGCAATAATAAGGGATAAGTATTGCCATGTGCTGATATCTAGTTTTCCGGCGTGAACCATTTATTATAGGAACTTTATCATTTCATACCGTTCTGAATAATGTGGGTAACCTTGTAGGTAACACCATTAAAATGACAGAGCCTGCTACCTCCGTATTTCATGCAATCAATATTTCAGCTAATACTCTGAGATTAATCTTCTGATTACTCAAGGCCAATATGAGGTACGCCCTCTAACCTTTTTCTGCCTTCAACACCTCACTTATAGAGCAAGGCACGAGTGGTAAGTACTTGCAGGTATCTGCAAGTATCGTCATCACCCGGGTGGTGCCGCACCCGGCACCTGCCCACCCGGCACTTGCCAACACCCGGGTGGTGCACAGGTGGCAAGTACGGGGTTAGCGAGGCAGGTATTTGGGGCAAGTACTTGCCTAATACTTGCCTCAATACTAATATATATTTTTGATGATTTTTAAGAATTTATTGTGGCTCAAACGAGCCCAACGTCGTTGAGAAACGACGTTGCGGATGAATTTCTTGCCCGGACCGAGATCGCCGAGTATTCCGGCAACTGCCGGATAAGGATCGATCCGTTGCGATCTCACTTCTTTGCCTCCTCCCACCACAGCACAACGTCCGCGTCATGTTCGTCGGCCTCAGAAAATTTTCTGAGGCTTGTCTAACCTCTTCTCTTTGTTCTAGTGCGCTTTTCTGGTGCAGTTAGGCTTTGCGCCGGCTGCTGCGCCCTCGGATTCGTTCCAGGGCCATTTCTGGCGTCTGTCTTCGCGACGGCGCCTTCTGGATCGCGTAAGCCCTCAGGACGAGGCCGCCTTACTATGGGATAGCGATCGGGACCTCGCAGCGGCCGACTTTGCCCGCCTCGTATATACGCGCGCGCCCGGAATAGCGTATGCTAATACTCGCCTTCACGACGGCGCTGGTTTTACGACGATGGATGGCGCACAGGCGGACAAGGTCCCGATGATACGACTGGAGGTGTGGGCGAGTAGTGATCAGGACTGGACGGCGTCGCGGACGCTTCCAGCCCAAGACGGTGCGCATTTCTCTCTCTCTTGTTGTATCAAATTTCTAAACACCCGTAGACGACGATGATGAACAGGATGCCGACGACAACAACAACACTCAAGATGACCACCACCACGCTGCCCGCTGCTGCCGTTACTGGCGCTCGTCCTCGCGACGGCGCCATTTCTGAGCATGTACCTCTCTACCCCTGTCCCACCATCTACACTTCGTTGAGTCCCGGTTCTTGTCTACGCAAGTAGCCGGGGCTTCAGCGATCTGTATCGTGCACGTCGCTAGCCCCCGCGCAATTGCTCGGGGGTCGGCGGCGGGCACGAATCATGCTTAGAATATCCAGGTACTTTCGCAAGTACTTGCCCACCCGAGAGGCAAGTACTTGGCAAGTACTTCACCCGCAGGTCAAGTACTTGCGGGTGGCAGGTATTGCGAAGGGTGGCAAGTCCAGCTTTTTGGAGGCAAGTATTTGGCGGACGGGTGTCGGGTGCACCCGGATATCCACTCGTGCCTTGCTCTACTCACTTAGCACCACTTTGTTCTTAGCACCACTGGTCTTAGAACGTTGTGTTCCTAGTTCGTTGCCCACCGGATATCATAACGAACTAGGTGAGCTTCTCTGCCTTCGGCATTTTTATTCCTCGCTTACCTTCGGTAGCGAGGGCTCTCAGCATTTTGTTGGCGCGTTCACCCTCAGTGACGCATTTCTTGATCTTGCTACGTGTCACCGCGCATGCGCGGTGGTGCTTCTCTCCGTCTCAAACGCGATCGTTGTTCCTTTTCTGGCGGGGGCACTTTGGAAGACCGGGTGTATTTCTCACACGCCCAGTTCTTACTACCCTTCGCTAGGTGTGTTCTTATTTCTTGTATGATTTCTCACAGTTCTTACTATTGTAAACCAGTGTATTGTCGTCGCCCGCCCGTATTGTACTTAACATACATGTACCGCTTACTCTACGAGTTCTCAATCACACACGCGGCCGTCAGAGGCCCTCGCCTTCGGCGGTTGGCACTTGGCTACCTTCTTGTTCCTCTGACTCGTCAGATTGGAACCTGCTTTATTTATTAGAACAGATTACAGGTAGCGGCAGTCTAACAACCTCTGTTATTCCCCACATCCTTTTGTATAACTAGTTAACTTAATCTTAGAACCAATTATCAATAAAGCTCGCTAACCCTGCCGTTGTTCACTGATATTATTTTCCATCCTTTGCAGTACATGAGTAGGAGTTGTGTATAGCAAAGTCAAGTCATACTAAGATATACTTATTATTACTCTTTCCCTCACTCATCTCTATGCCGCTGTCTGTCGCACACAATACATTACATCTTCAAATGACTTTCTCAATTAAACCTGATCACGAGTGCTGTGTGTTTAAGAGTACTTACAGGCGTATCTGGCACTCACACTTGAAAGTTGAATGTTTACAATACGTGAGTAGGATACCATCATAAATGTTCACCCGAGTGCGAGTATCTGCCTCTGAGTAGTGAATATTTGCAGGTAGACATCTGCTTAACACTCATATTTTTTTAAATTTATTTTAAATATTTTTAGCTGAGAAACATTATTTTTTCCACCTCAATCAGCATATTCAGCAACTGCTAACTGACCTGATTAAGCAGACCTGATTATCCTCCTTTGTCTCTCCTCTACTACCACCACTACCACTACCTCAGATGAATGATCCATCGCTCGATTTTGAGTCAGCAACAGTAATACTAGTGCTCCACTTTGAGTTGTCTCTATGGAAACAATGCCTCCAGGATGTGTAAGCCCCAGCAAATAGACAGCACACCATATATGGCAGCGACAGCTATGATATCTAATGACATATCAACTGGTGATGCAACCTGCCACGCTAACACTGCACTTGAAGAGCGGGCGCAGTGGATTTAAGCTGCCATATTGCTTGCAGGCGATGCGGTAGATTCAGTATGTATTTCTGATTCAAAGGCAAGTAGATATGGATATACATATTAAAGATGAAATGCACAGTCTTTAAAGTAAAAGCAGGAGTCCTGATGATGAATGCTACATCATGATGTAAGAGTCAGACTTATCAGAACTGACTTTTCTTTTACTTGTTTAAAGATTACCTCTATCAAACACTCTTAAACAAAAAAATCAAGTGAATCAGTGAAAAGCACTCATACATAATGTGCTATCAAAGCAGATGCATCAACTGTTCAATCAACAGCAACAAAGGTTTGTAAATCTACAGTACAAGAAGTGCTCCTCTTTTCAAAATGTCTAACACAGCTTAACAGCAATAATGTGAAATATAGCCGGACATGTCCAAAGATTATGCATCGTATAGAATAAATAAGTCACCATGCTGCCACCATCTCACTCACATCACAACACACTTCTCTTCCTCCGCCCGACCACCTTGGAATCCCATCTCAGCAAACGTCGTCGGACCCGGACGCTTCGGCGGGCCCCCCGAACCAGCGGGCTGCGGTGTATTCGCCACACCCGCCGGGATCCGCCCACTCTGATTCGACGCCGCGGTGGACGGTCGTGAATTCGGGCCTACAAAGGACATGTTAACAAACACTGACTGAATAACATACAAGTAAATCGAGAAACATACCTCCCGCGGGAAGTTTTGCGTGGCTGCTCCCGGGCGACCCTCCAGCTGCAGGCGGTCGCTGTTGACCTTGGCCGCTGGGCATACGACCAGCTGCGGGACGAGAGGGCGACTGCGAGTGCGGCCGAGGTGACCCAGTGCCAGGATCGGTAAGTGAATACCGGTTCCGTCCAGGCATCTGCTGCTGTACAGGTTGTTGAGGCATTGGCGGCATTGGCTGCTGAGGAATGGGAGACATAGTGTGCTGAGGAATAGGCGACATGGTGTGCTGCATAGGAGGCATCGGTTGCTGAGGCATTGGCGGCATAGGCTGGTGAGGAATACTCGGCATAGGTGGCGTCATCTCGAGGGTGTTCTTCCTCACCATCCCAACGACGTCGCGGCCAGGTCCCTGAGGTTGTTGAGGACCGTTATGCGCCTTCATCCGAGCCTTCGTCCGAGTCCTGACCAAAGTATCCCCCATGACGCGTTCGTGCTCTTCACGGCCCATCCCCGCGCCCTGGGAACTCAATGCCTTGAGCCTCTCACCAGCATCAGCATTTCCTCGCTCGTAAGCCTTGGTGTACCATCCTCTCGCCTTCTCGAGGTCAACTGGTCCACCTACGCCAACTTCGTCGTAATATCCCATCGCGAACATTGCACTCGCCAACTCGCCGGCAGCACGTTCAGCAAACACCCTCGCCAAACTCTCATCTCTCTCAAAGGCGCCTTCCGCGCCGCATAGGAACCATTTACTCAATGCCATATCAGCCTCGCGTTCACCTGCTTGACTAGCCTTGGAATAGTACTCCACCGAGAGCAGCGCGTCGTAAGAGAATGGGTAGGTCGCGAACTCATGAGCATGCGCAAGCTTATACTGAGCGGGCGGAAAGTGTAACTGAGCTGCTTTGACGAGGTAAGGCTTTGCTGTAAGGAGAGGGTTGGAAGGAAGGGGAACTTGAGGAAGTGTGTGCGGAGCCGGCGCGGTAAACTCGCTCATGAGCAACAACGCATACACATACGCTGGCTCGGGCGTGTACATGGTCGCCGCGTCTGCCGCGCGCTTCAAGAGGTCCATCGCCTTGACAGGATCCTGATTGACACCGAGCTGCCCAAGAAGATAGGCCATTCCCATACGATAGCTACAGCTATTCACGCCAACGCGCACTCCGCGCTCAAAGCACTCCTTTGCGTGTTGATTGTCTCCAAACTGCTCGTAGTCCCGACCGAGTCTGAACCACGCCATATGGCAGCCTGCGCGCGCAGAGGCCTCGAAATCACGGAAGGCTTGGCGCGGGTTCGATGAGGCAGATATACATGCGCGCAAGTACACGGCTTCCGGATTAGAACCTGCCAAGGAGGATAGCAAGCTGTTGGCTCTGTTTTGGAGAGATTGGGCATGGGGTGTTCCACGTTCAATGAGAAATACGGCATCGCGACACCATGCCATCTGGCCTGCGGGTGTCGAGGGCGACGCGGCAGTGAGGTCCTTGACAGTGGGAAGGGGCGGAGCAGAGTCTGAAGACGCCGCTGGTTGAAGCGCAGCAGGAGGTTGGTGAGATACATGTGGTTGGGAATAACCTCCTGTAACACTGCCCACCCTTCGTATACTAGCCATGACATCCTCAGCTCCGCCGCCACCGCCATTGGGGTGAGAAGACGATAAGGCGAAGCCTCCAGCAAAGCCACTCATGCCTCCGTATGACTGGGATGCCATGACAGGTTGTTGGGGAAGTTGTTGAGGAGGTTGTTGAGGAGGCGGTGGAGTGTTCAGTCTCATATTCGCAAGTCCTTCCAAATCGACAGCGGGATTGTTGGTCCCCTGTGGACGTGGTGCTGGCATGGGCGATGTCACGCGATAGTCGGTTGGAGGAGGCGGTGCAGCATTGTACGACGACGGAGGAGGTGTATTGTAGGCGTTGGGCCCTAGTCCTCCTCCAGAGCTGTAGGAGGCTGGTGGTGGTGGACCTCCGCCGTAAGGGTTGTAAGGCGCGTTATAAGGCGAAGGAGGGGGTGGAGGAGCAGGAGTTCCATTGTAGTGAGAGGGGGCTGGGGTGGAGGCGCCATACTCGTAAGGGTGATAGCGAATCTCGGGATGTGGCGGTAGCGGTGGTGGTGGCGGTGGGATTGACATGACAAGTGAAAATGCTGTTGAATCGAGTTGGAGTAAGATACATGGTCGACGTGGAACGCAGAGAACATACCTGGATCGCAGTTTTTGATATTTTATGAGTGCCGGATTGTGAATTCCCCAGTTGGTACTGATCCGCCCAACGTGAGTGCTAGAACGACTAGATCACAAGAAGACCCACCTCTGTTTTCGTTCTTGTTCAACGTGGAGACAATGAAGACTGCAAGTTGCATCAGAGACCATCAATCAGCGTCTTGAACTGCCGAGACACGTACATCTATCCGCCTATTCCGAGGGGGTATCCAAGTGAGTGCTTTGAGGCGAGAAAGGAGATGTTGGACAAGGAGTCCGATTTGAATACGCAACTGGTTATGAATGCTCGTCGCAGTCAAGAGAAGATCAACACCGCCAGCGCTCTCGGTTCGGTACCTTCTATGAGGTAATGCTGTGCACGTGTCCTTCAAGCGCGTCTCTATTCTCGTACCCGGGTGTCAATCGAGCCTATTCTTACGACATTTTGCCACCCATTCATATCTTGTTGCTTGTCAAAAAACGACGTTTGGGCGCCAAATCTCGCGAACACATCGGAGTCCAGAGGCAGGTCAAGGCCGCCTTGGCTGGGCGCATCAACAACTCACCGCGGGTCCAGCGGCCATCTATGTAAAAAATATCACGTTTGCTGCGCTTTCAACGTTTGCACTGCGCTGTGCAACACCTCGGAATCCTTACCGTCAACAGACACCAACATTTGTCACATCTCTGCGTGTGCATCGTTCCTGTACGCACTCCCAGTACTATCACGCGTCCAGCGTGTCTCGTTACCAACAGTTAATTTCCACCTATCAAATCAGATTGTCGTTGAGACCTCCTTCAAGTCTGCAGACCAAGATGACCCTTGCATTTTCTGGTACGCGTCTCATACAATCGTTTTCCGCATCAGCCGAATCCTGCGCGTCCATATCCACCACGGCCATCCTGATTTTGACATTGGAGTTTCCAAGGTATCGACGCGTAAACGAAACGGTCAACAACCTGCACAAGCCTAACATGGATCCCATCAGTTGATCCCTGAGATTCCTCCGGCCTTACGAAACTGGCGACCTAGAACAAGAAGTTTGCTTGCATTTCAACACGGTATGAGAAGACGGAAAGAAGAAGTTCAAAAGAAACGTAAAGACTATGTGACAATAAAAGTACAAGAATATCTACGATGATCATACAGAGACATAATTTACCGAGATGATAGAAGAACACAAGACACAATGAAGAGAACAAAAAAAGTGATGATATGATGAGAGAAAGACGCGGACGGATGGAATAAAACGCCACGATCAGCCGTTGCGACACTATTGGACCATTCCTTTTCCGCGCGGAGCCCACTCTGCATTGTTGCCGCCGTAATAGTATCCCCGCTCGACGCCCCGCAGCGGAGCGAGCACAGGTGGAGGGCTGTCGTACCGCGCATAGCCATCTTGTGAATAAGCTTGGTATGGCGTCGGCGGGCCGCTCGAGCTGTCCGGACTCGGGGGAGAGATGTGGGCAATGCTATGTCTCGACGACGTCTCATAATGAGAGTGTGAGTGGGTAAGCTGGGGCGGAGGAGGCAATGAATGTTGAGAGAGATGCTGAGAAGATTGGTGAGAGAGCGATGGCTGGTGGGTGAGAGCGTGAGGACTCTGGATCGGACTCAATTGCTGCTGTTGCTGTTGTTGTTGCTGCTGCTGCTGCTGAGTCTGGTGATGCTGGAGAGAGTGCGCAGAGAACGGAGGGGATGGAGTGGAGTTGGAGTGCACGTAGGAATACCCGCTGTTTCCGTTGGATGTATTCTCGTAATACGAGCCATTGGTGGTGTTGGGAGGGAGTGTCGCGTGTGCCAAAGGTGGAGGAGAGTCTGGAGGAGGGGAATGAGTGGTATAGACTCGTGCAGGCTCCAAGGCTGGAGGAGGAGACTCTTCCTTCTTGGGCTGGGCGGGGGTGTTGAGAACACGAGAGATGGCTGAACGCGCGCTGTTTCGGCGCGAACCCGGGGACAAATGTATTCTGTAGCTGTGGCACGAGTCAGACGATGAGCCTGGACAGTGGATGAAAATAACATACTGTTGTTGAAGGTTATCCTGGCGCGAGCATCGTGTCTCGCATCCAGGGAAAGGACATTTATGGTTCCGTTCCCCAGTATGGACACGCGAATGGCGTGCTAGGTGACCAGAGGTAGTGAAGGCCCTCTCGCAAGTGGGGCAGACGTGTTTCTTTTTTGGTAGAGACGAGGAGGACATGGCAGGGGACTGTGACTTTTCAGAGGGAGCGCGAGGCATTGTAGACTCGTTATAAAGCGGGAGGGGGAGAGATGAAGAAGACGGGGGACGAGTTGAAGGCAGGGTTCAAATAAGTATCCCGACAGAGAGATAAGAAACGGCTTATGTTGGCCCAAAGCCGTTTATGTTTTCAGATCCCGAAACGAGATCCGCAAAATATTATTTCTTTTGCCGGCACACGTGCCCATCACCTGGCTTGGTTCGCTTGCCACCCGCGTCCAGTCCGTCTATCCATCAAGTACCCGGCCTTCCACTCCACAACTGACATGTCCACTACTCCTTCCTATATCCATTTATCAATTCTCTCTCTTTTCCTTCCTCCGTCCTACTTTTTGGCCTGTTGTCTGCTGGTATTTTGTTCCCGTCGGCTCCGCTCCACAAACGTAATCAACACCCAACCATTGCAAATTAGCCTCTTTCGGTCTAGCATGATCGCAAAGCGTTTCATCGCTCTCCCACAATCTTTTTGGGATTGCTTCCTTGCCCCTTCTGCGCTGATTTTCCTTTCAACTTGCCTCTCTTTTCCTCTGAAAATCGCGCGCATCACTTGAACACTTTCCCACCTTTGGCGCGTTTCAATCATCTGTGTCGGCCTTTTGCCGCCCTTCCTATCTTTCCGTCTTTTCCAATTCCTTGCTCGTTTCATCCTCATCAGTCCAGAACATGACCCTGAACCCTGATCTCCCAGGGTCTAGTCCTTCTCCTGCCTATTCGAGATCTTCTCTACGACGCCAGATCTCCCTGCAACCTTCCTCCCTGCCCTGCCCCGCCCCTTCATCCTCGACCGCGTGTGAAAGCATCGGACTTCGGAACTCTTTCGAAGGGGGGATGGAGGAGCACCTCTCTCGACTGTATTTTGGGCATGACCGGTGCTGTTGTTAGGCACAAATTTCCACTCCGCACTGGCCGGCGCGGCGCGGCTACCCGGGAACCCGAGAACATGAATGGTCTTCTTTCTCGTTTTCAGTCATGGAAAAAAATTTCATCTCCTCTGGACATACGTCGTACATCTTCCGTATAACGCACGTAATCCAACTGATGGCGCAACCTGCGCGGAGCGAGGTCGAATCACGCGCCCTCTCCCAGCTGCGCAACTCTTGACACCTGGCTATCAAACTGGTAATCAAAACCTTCAACTGACTGGTCCGTGGTCATCATCCAAGAATGGTACACATCAGCGTTCAATTCAATTCTGCCATTTGCGTGCGTCTGCGTATCAATTTACAGGAACCTCACGAGACACGCAGTCGGGTAGAGCGGCGGGATTGGATCACGTATGATGGACGTGACGCATCTATCCATGTCGACGCGCTCCATTTGCATCCATGGGCATGTTCGCCTCCTTTTCGGTCCCCCGCCCCCATAATTACTTTGCGTCCGTGCACAGTCTGAGTTTGTATCCCTTACGGCAAGGGCAGCACCCGCGAAACCCTGAAAAGTGATCGACGTCGAATACCAGAAGGGATGGTATAATGAAAAGTCAGGATTGTAGGCTACACGCTCAGGCTGAACACAATAAAGTTAAGGTTATTCAGAAGGCCTAAGAGCGCAAGACGCGACTATGTTCCAGTGTCTGTCTAGACGCGTACTTGGGATCCATTACGCTGTGCCGCTGTTTGTTATCATCCTCAGATCTCGAGGCTCTCCGCCAAGCTCATCGAACCGAAAGTAAATCTAGGCATTGTTGTGTTCTTCGTCTCGGAGGTGCTTCATTTCCTCTGTTCCACGAACGTTAAGCACAACTATCAGAAGGTCACAAACCGAATGATGCATTTTCGTAGTGCTTACTTGTTCAACTTCGCGCCGCTTTCACGTCCCTGTACCCCACAGAGCTACTCTGATGTTAACGTCGAGGTCGATGAAGATGTAAATCCTGATCTTCACCCGCCATCGACGCTTCCTCTGTATACAAGAGTCTCCTCTACCTTGAACAGCGGCAGCTCGTATCCTTCTCGATACACACGCATCATAACTCCACTACGCGTACTCCAACTAGAATCAACACGATCGCGACGTCGAATAACCTTTCATTATGATTGAGCCTCATGAGCAAGACCGCGAAAATAGAACGGCGGTCATTATTGGCATCCTCGAGCTACAGCTAGCTAACCCTGATTTGCCTCCGCCTACTTGCTACTCCACGATTAACAGCGGGAACGAGTTTCGCTTGCAACTTGAGATCCAGATTTACCTTCTTTCCGAGTTCCATGCATCCTTGACAGCCACCTCACAAATTCCTGTCGCGTCTGACCCATCGACAGACAAAGGACGCCCGCGAAGGCGGAATATCCGTCTCGGCGCACATACAAGTTGCTTCCGTCTAGATCTCCCCACCCTTCGGCAAGGGTCCTCGGGGAGGGGTCAGCCATGGTCCCAAAAATAGTGCTCATCCATGGACCCTGAGCTGGGTGCACTCGAAGTCCAGTTCATCGCCCAGTGCGAGGCGGGATCGTATCGTTTGCCCCAGGTAGACAAGTTACTTGTACATGTTACAGGCTGAGGCTACCGCGATTTACAAAAGGACGGCTATCAAACTCGCCGCTGTCTGAATCTCAATTAAACATTGACAATAGTGGGGGACCTAGAATTGAAGCCTCAACAAGGAAGGGCTGTTAATGGGGATGGTTAAGTCGAGCGGAACAGGGCCCGGTGTACACAGGAGTTTCCATGCATCCGCCTATGGAGAATAACACGTCTAAAGCCGCAAAAGCCTCCACAATCTGTGCGTGCCACTTACCTTGAGCTGACTTGGTACCTGTGTACCTCGCGAAAAGCGAACGATTTGCAAGATCACCGGCCTACGCCAAAGTAATTCACCTGTTCGACATATGCCATAGGATTTCATTTCGAAAGAAGTCCCAAATGTGAGTGCGTCAAAGCGATATCCCCGGAGGTATTCCGTCTGGGTATCAAACTGCTTCTATCTGGCCATCAGACTGCCCGCTGCACGAACCAGACCCTTAGAATGTGGGGTCAATTGTTTACGGTGGTGTAGTCGACTTCCGTCATCTAAGAAATAGGAAAAGATATCAGCTAGAGGAGCTCGCACTAAGGTCGGGGCGGACTACTTACGGGGATGAGATATGTTTATGTCCTGCTGACATCGGCCGACTCTGAATCAACTGTTGTGATTCATCAGAACAGAAAAGCACTCCGATTCGGACGGAGAGACAGTCACCGTCTCTCTCTCCCAAGTCTACAAGTCGGGCATCACTCGCGTGCATTCAAACATGCCACCTCGGTGCGATGTTCCGTAGTACCGTAGTATATATTGAATTATGTCTTAATGCATGCATGAGGTTTGACAGAACTAGGCCCGGACAAAAATGTGTGAGAGAGCGGGGCGTCTCCTATGGAATCGCATGTTTTTTTGACATGGGAACAGAACGGCACATACAATTGCAAAACGAAGCACACCATTAGGGAGTTATCGTTTGTACACACATGCGAAAGAACTGTTGGTTGGTAACACCGGACTTGAAGAATCACCTTTGTTGTCGGTACTTGTGCTGGACCGAAAATATGGAAGTTCTTGAGCGCAGTCCGCCTTGAGAAATAGTGTCCACATGCGAGGCCGCGATGTCGAGCACGCCACCAGCTGATCGGCGAGCATTAATGCATCGTGTTTTCGAAAGAAGCGAATGTTTTGAGAGAGAAGTAAGTTTTGAGAGAAGCGCCAACTTGCTGGGATTCCGATGGAGAGGATGCACGTAAAGAACACCGATAATAATGAACCCGTCATTGTATTCAAGATAGAACAAAGGCTTCCCAGAATTTGTATTAGCCAAGACCGGAGCATGGCTTCTAAAAAAATGAGGTTGGCCAACGCTGGATGCAGCTGATATGAGGGCAGTTCGACTCGAGTCAAGTTACGTTCAAGTCATCAATGATCGCGCGCTGCAAAACCCAAAAAGTCATCGGAGAAGCAAAGGTAATTCGGAGCATCCTATAGCCGACTGGTGGAGAGAATAACTTGTTCATGAAAGGTGGCATGGACCAAGAAACGCAGTCAACGGGGCGCGAGTACGATGAGGAAGGAGACAAGTTGAGCAATGTGACGTCAGAGGGCGGATCCGAACAGATTAGTCAAGGACCCCGGCATGCCCCCCAAGATGTTCGATTTTTTTGTTGTACATTTCAGGCGAAAAATGGCCAGAAGGTCCAATATTTTGTCGTACATTTGTAGCCCATATCAGGGTGACGTCCGAACAGTTAGTCGCACACAAAGCCTCCCCAGGTTAGCACGTCTGGTCATATTGTTGGACATATTTCGTCACAAACGCGACCTGTGGTAGACGCGATGCTCTGAGCATGGCCTACATGGTAGTGTTGGTCCTGAACCCGCGCCCTCCCGTGCCGCCTTGCAGGCCGTCGGTTGAAATGTCTGGTCCAAAAGTCGGACATTTTGAGCTCCAAAAAGGATGCCCTGAGCGAAAAATCGTACAGAACTGGTCAACAACTCCCTGACAGAAAGTGCCCAAAACAGGTGATTTTGGATCGAACCTCTTAGGCGGCATGCCGGGGTCCTATTAGTCATGACGATTGAAGTTTTTCAGTGCATCGATTAGACGACGACCACGACATGGCACCCTCCGCGTCCAAACAAAAGCGTCTCGCTGAAAAGGCCGCAAAAAAGGCCGCTGGAACTGATGCATCCACTTCAACGTCGACACCAACCGGCTCCGTGAACGGTGCAAGCAGTACCAACACCCCACTAACCAGTCGGAGCGCTGCGACTAGTCAGGATGACCTGATATCGATGGCCAAGCTAAACATCGCAACGGACAGGTAGGAAAAGAGTCGGATTATACTCTCGTAGCCTGCTCATATGCATGCAGGAGCGCTGCCGGAGTGTTAGTTTCCGATGTCAAAGGTCGGGACATCAAGATTGACCAGTTCACCCTGTCCTTCCACGGTCGCCTCCTCATCGAGGGTGCAGAGATCGCTCTCAACTACGGCCAACGGTACGGTCTACTCGGTGAGAACGGCTCTGGAAAGGTACGATTCAAAATACTCTAGTCTGCCAGCAATCACTCTAATCGCCCGCCATAGTCAACATTCTTACAATCCATTGCTGAACGCGACATTGAAATCCCTCCCCACATTGATATCTACCTCGTCCGAGGTGAAGCTGAGCCATCCGAAGTTAACGCTGTAGATTTCATCGTCGCATCCGCAAAAGAAAAGGTCGCCAAACTCGAAAAGTACATCGAGGATTTATCAGTAGCCGACGATGTAGACGAGCTCGCTCTTGATGCCGCTTACGAGGAGCTCGAAGAAATGGATCCCAGTACCTTCGAAGTCAAAGCTGGCAGTATTCTCCACGGTCTTGGTTTCTCTCAAACAATGATGAAGAAACCCACAAAAGACATGTCCGGTGGTTGGCGTATGCGTGTAGCCCTTGCTCGTGCCCTCTTCGTGAAACCCCATCTCCTTCTCCTCGACGAACCTACCAATCATCTTGATCTCGGCGCCGTTGTCTGGCTCGAGGCCTATCTATCCACCTACAACCACATCCTCGTCATCACGTCTCACTCTCAGGATTTCATGGATTCCGTCTGCACAAACATCATGGATCTTACCAACAAGAAGAAACTCCTCTACTATACCGGTAACTACTCGACATACGTTCGGACAAAGAGTGAGAACGAAGTCAACCAGATGAAAGCGTACCACAAGCAACAGGAGGAAATTCTACACATCAAAAAGTACGTCCCGTCATACCCTTGGGAGAAATCTCTATTAACAGCTCTCGTTAGGTTTATTGCTTCCGCCGGTACTTACGCCAACTTGGTACGACAGGCTAAATCGAAGCAAAAGATTCTGGACAAGATGGAGGCCGCTGGTCTCATTGAGAAGATTGAAGTGCCGAAGCCTTTACGATTCAACTTCGAAGATATCCGGAAACTACCGCCGCCCATCATTGCCTTCGACGATGTTGCGTTCGCCTATTCAGGGAAGAAGGAAGACTACCTATACGAGCACCTCTCCTTCGGTATCGAGTACGTCGGTCTCTGTCAGTCCGTTGCACCTGCTAACTATTTACTAGTATGGATTCACGTGTCGCTATTCTTGGTGCCAATGGTGCCGGAAAGTCGACTCTCCTCCATCTCATTACCGGTGCTCTACAGCCATCACAGGGAACCATTTCCAAACACGCTGCGCTCAAACTCGCCAAGTACTCCCAACACAGTGCTGACCAGCTCCCCTACGACCTTTGCCCGATCGAGTATTTCCAGCAGCTCTTCCACGAAAAGTTCCCGGAAAAAGATATCATGGTACGTTGTCGTGACCAAATGAACGAAGTTGAGTTCATTTATCGTCCTCTAGGCCTGGCGCGCACAGCTCGGTCGTTTCGGTTTGTCGGGTAGTCACCAGACTTCGCCCATCAAACAGCTCTCCGACGGTTTAAGGAATCGGTTCGTCACTCCGCCTTCGTTATCTGCAGCTGTTAATTATCATGCAGTGTCGTCTTCGCTCAGCTGGCCATGGAGCACCCGCACATCTTACTCCTAGATGAACCTACTAACCATTTGGATATGGAGAGTATTGATGCGCTTGCAAAGGCCATCAAGGAGTTCGAGGGTGGTGTCGTTATCGTGTCTCACGATTTCCGTACGTTCTTTTCCCACACTATGTCCACCAACTAAACGAGTGGCGTCGCTTTCAATAGGCCTCATTTCGCAAGTCGCCGAAGAGCTCTGGGAGGTGGCTAACAAGACCATTCGTAACCTCACGAAAGAGGACATTAGTATCGTTGATTACAAGAAGAACCTTGTCAAACAGAGTGAGTAGCTGACTGCTATGTGCGTGTGCGAGACTAACATGTGTGTACCTTTCAGGTAACGCTGCTATTGAGAAGGCAAAACTCTTTTCGAAAACTGCGCCCAAAGGCAAAACATAGACTGTACACGCTGATGACCCGTCATTTCTGTACTTGCTTACGATTGTTGTACTCATTCATGACCCGCATTGCATACACCTACATACGCACGTACTACTATACTAGATTGTTGTTGTAGACATGATTTGAATAAAAAGTCTGCCAGTGAGCAGCAGACGCTCGTTCCACGAACGCGATCGACCGTACTTGGCCTCGAACGACGACATCGTCAAGTCTTCCGAGTCGCTCTATCCTGCGTTCTCACACGACGACTGTGATCCGCCCCGTCGTCGAACTAGTCCATTTTGGTTCATCCTCGATTATCACGGCCTGCTACTTTTGCAGACATGCATTCTCTGGAGATCTCCGGGACGAGTACTACCGACACCAAACAATCATGAGCCCCCTCTATCGATATCGTCGTTGAGCAAAGCTCCCGACAAAGCAAAGTGTTTCAAGGCGCATCTGATTCTTATGCGGATACTACTCGGTTCAAAAACGTTTGTCGTACATAATTAGAGACACCACCAGCCTCAGGAACACGCCCTCTCATGCTATTAGATTTGCCTCGGCTGCTGGGCCATCTGGATGTCTGCTCCATAATCATTTTGATTCCATCGCGAGTGGCAGGGTGCGACTTCATTTCGACCTTTCCTTTTTGTCCATTTTTCCCTGTAGATCATATCCCTGTGCGATTGGTGAGTTCGTCTACTAAGCTCAGCTTTGCTAGAGGCGTTCACACTTGGCGCTGAAGCTTTGTTTTTTCAACTGCTCTTGAAGAAATCGAGATGAACTGCCGTAGGAGGACGAGGATTCAGAAAAGTATGTGAATATGCCTGGCGTCTCCGTCTCCGTCTGGCCAGATATGTACATCTTGACCCATGGGCCGCGATTCAAGAACCGACAGTTACTTATGCCCTTGCAGTTTAGTGCGACTCTCCTCACATATACCACCGGCGGGTCTTGAATGTCATGATGGCGGACCATTGAATCTGCAACCAAGGGGCCTATTTTTGGGTTTTTACATCGACAAATTCACGTTTGGCGCAGAGTCGGTAGAGCGGTTGCGTGTATCGAATATCGAATATCTTGTGAAGCTTTCCTTTTGCGTTCCTTCTCCATTGAACCCGGATTGACCTCATATAAGTAAGTAGTTGATGGATCCGGAATCAGAGGCAGGCACACGTTCCCTACTGCCGACTTGAACGTCAAACACATTCGGATTCTGTAAGTGACGGAGTCGGCGACTTGTTTGTTGAGCTTCTCGTATCAATGAGCTAGGTCAAGTGAACGCTGAAGCATCGGCAAGTCTCCGTTGTAACTGTATCATTCCACGCGTTTATGTAGAACAATCATTAAGTCCGTACCAGGTACGTAGGAGGAGCATCAGCTTCGCGCGGTTTCATGCCTTGATGATGCGCCAACGTCGATAAGATTGGCACAGTCAATTGAGAGGGGAGGGGATTTCCATCCACCCCGAAGGATCGCCGTTGGCTACGGAACGCAAATAGTATTCTGGTATCGCGGCTGACTGTTCGTTCAGTTCTCACAATCACCGTTGTGAGTTCTTCTGACATAGAGACAGAGAGAGCTCCCATCGGATCATGGAGGGGAGGGTCAGGCCGCCATCGCCATCTGCAACGACTGACTCCTCATCGCATCATGGGACGTCGCATCACTGGTTTGGATTATGCTTGCTATCCAGTTATCCACCTCTTCATATCATTCATTTTTCAGGTGGTATTTTGAAGACGTTTCATGGCATTTGAAGATACAGATTAAAGAACTCTGGTCTGCTTTTCCCGACCGAGCACTCCAACTCGGCGCTCGCCTCACGTTCCAGTTCCCAGTCACAATCAGTAGTACTTACTCATTTCGTGTCTGATGCGCGTCTGGGCAATCCCGACCTCTTATTACTTACTTACCCGGATCAAACCCACCTGTTGTCTGGCAATATGCATCTCATCTCAGTTGCCAAGTAAGAGAAAGATGGCGCCACAGTTTGCCTGCCTAGCTTTGACCAAAACCTTGCACGTTCTCAAGTTCTCCCTGTATCACGGAGTCCTTGCTTCTTCTCGCACGGAAGACTCGGAACAGTGTTGTGTTGTGCTTCGACAATAACTGTCCGTGAACGTTCCTTACCCCCGCCTCTCACTGCCTCTCTGTGATAACCTGTTCTGAATCTGATGGTGTCGCTTGGTTCCTAGCCACTTACCCTGATTCACAGGGTTCGACGCTCATGGGGACGCTCAGGAATCCAGGATCGCCCTGGCTCTCCTTCCTTCCTTGAACTTCCTTCGTGATCCCGGAGCCTCGCCACCATCTCATCATCGTGCCAATCGCTCTCGCCCCCGTATTTCACCATCACTGGGTGTATTTGCGCCGTTGTGACGTGTATAGTACGGGATAAATACGTACTGTATGTCCAATCATCATGCAGCAGTGCAGTAAGTAGTATGTATGTGCGATTTCGAATCAGTTCGGCGTAACTGTACATGCATGTGCGCGGGTCCTACTTACTACTTACATACTATCAGCTCGCTTATTGGTGGAAGGGTAGGGTCTCGCGGACGATTGTTGCCGTCGCGAACTGTCTATCAACTTGCACCCCCGCAGTCAAGACATTTAGGCTTTTCAGATGCGTCCAGCCCTTCTTCGGGTATCGCGCCGCCCTTCAGGATGGGGGCGCCCCATACACTCCATGTGGGTTTAGGTACTTAGTGGTGAACACTTCGGCATTCGCATGCCAATCCCCGACGAGTTCCGCTCTAGCTTAGAATATAACAGCCTAAAGATACTCACACAGACCGCGAAACCAGCTTGCACGTTTTCTCCATACTTACGTTCTCGTTCTCCTGCGTAAATACGACGAGGCAGCATCACCTGGCCATCGGTACATGTCAAGGTTACCGTCAAAGTGGTTCGACCGTGGACTTTGGAAGAACATATGCATATGTTACATATACAACACGCCTTTCTCTCTAGGTGCGCGATCCCCATGAACAGGGCGGGAAGTCGGCTCGGGGCCGCGGAGATGCTCTGACGGGCTCCACGACCATCAAAAGCGCGATACCCATACGTTCTCCCTTAGCTCTCCCACCACTCCCGCCATGGCACCGAGTCCTCCTCCGATGTTGTAGGAGACTGGTGCTGCCTTGGGTAAAGAGATGACAATCCGGTTTAGCCTTTGTTCACCGGAGAGCGATTACATCGCCACATGTGGATGGAAGCCAAGCTTTGTGGCATCTCGTATTGTGTATTGTTGCAATGTCGAGTCGGCCAACAGCGGGACAACACCGTGTTGGTGTTGTACATGCGTAAGAGAGTTGAGAGACGAGCCGGTCTCAGCTTGTTGCCCGGCCAACGTGTACGACGATGCAGAAACAGCGGCGCTATAACGTTTAAGACGATTCGGAGAAATGGTTTCAATCGTGTTGAAAGAGTAGAACCGGTAAACTAGCTGTTAGCCACTTTTACCAAGGTCTTTGTAGGTCAACCGTATGTATAACGCCCGAGTCGGGCAGCGGCGCTCAATTGAATTTGTGTTTGCCTCAGAGACAACACTGTACAATGACTGGCCGATCAACACATTCTACAAAGTATTCATCTTCATTCAGTCGGACACCGAGCAACAGAAGGTTTAATGATACAAGCCTGCACGCATTGAATGTTGGGGGCTTGAGAATAGTCACCGAACAGCGATTGTGTATGCCCCGAAACCCTGATCCACGACGGGCAGCGGTGTGGTATTCGTTGCGTCGAGTGACACTGAGCGGCGAATTTAGTGACCGGTTCTATAAGCGTCCCGCTTGAACACTCCCCTCACGGAATACCATTAACCAAAAGGAAACATCGACGTCGACCATAAGCTTCCGGTGCTGAGAATATCTGTCAGCGCGAGTTGTGGAAATGTCGAAAGAAAACATGATACGTTACTGTGAACCAGCCCAATTACCACAAACCCAATACACTTCGGATAAACTCGTTCGAACGGTCTTTTCTTAGGCGGATTTTGGTTCACATTATCATCGTAAGTAACAACACATACGATACGCTACCCGAGTACCCGGCTGAGTCTTCCAGCTTGTGCCAGAACAAGATCACCTTGCTTGATAACAACATCGACCGCAGCACCCTTGAGGCTGAGCCCAGGTGCGTCGGAATCTGAAAGTGCGTTAGAAAACAATCTTCTTTCTCATTGTAGAAGTGTGACATACCACTCGAAGTCTCCACAATCCTGTTCACGCGGTCAATCGACGCGTTCAGCCTCCCCGACGAGATAAATCTCGAAAGCTCGTTGTCTACAAAGTCCGGACGGACACCGAATGCCACGCCCATGCTATCCAGCGTCAAGCTCTTGTAACTCTGTAGGAGCTGCTTGTAAGCCAAGATTCGCATCTCGCGTACATAGAAGCGCGCATGGGGATTAAGGAAACGTGACGGTATGAGATGGGTCTGTTCAAGCGTCGCGAGGGCTACGAAGAACTTGTCGTAATGGCACTCATACAGCGACTTGACAAGGTCTCCCAGTATAGGAAGTTCTGGTAGAACAGAAATGACCTCTGGGGCGGAGATGAGCTTCTTCTTGAGATCAACGCGGGAAAGGGAAAGTGCGGATGCGATGACGGTGAGCGCGATAAAGTCATTGTATGATAGCAGCTCTGTGGCGGTGAAGGTGGATATGGCATCTAGGAGAAGTACGGATGCACGCGAGAATTGTCGAATGGAGAGTAGGTGAAGGCCGTTGTACACTTTGAGGCGATTGCGACGGTCCCAGTCACCGCCCTCTTCTATTAACCTAACAAAACATTAGATGCAAATTGGCCAAGTCAACAACAAAATACTTACGTCTCAGCCTTGTCTAATCCCCAAACGACAAGATCGCGGTCCAGCCAGAACAAACCAATACGAACAAGCGTAAGCGTAATGTCAATCCTGCTTCCCAGCCCAGGAGTCTTTTCTAGCGCCAGTTTCTGCGCCTCAATAGCCTTGTCCTTGTCTCCAATCTTGGTCAAAAAGTTTGCCCGCTCCCTCAGCACGTCGCCAATTTCCGTCTCGCCGTCCAATTTCTCTGCCTCTTCCAGCTTTTTATCCAGCTCTTCCAGCGTTTTCTTATTAGATGCTTGTAGCTTCTCGAGTAGGGCAGCATCTGACGGTATTATGGAGGATATGGTGGCATAATAGGGCGCCATCTCATCAGCGGTTATGCATTCGATGACTTCATGTTTGGAATGCTCGTGTAGATGGGAGAGCGATGGTGAAGCGAGAATGAAGAGATGTTGTGGAACGGCAAGGTTGGGAATGGGGAGCACGACTTCCTCGCTCATCGTTGTGGGTTGCAAAAGAACAGCAGACGTCGACGCGACGCGTAAGTTGATGACTAATCTAGTCGGCATTTTCCGACGACTTGAGTTGTTGAATTTTATTGAGCAACAAATAGTATTATTTAGTACTCTAGAAAGATGCAGGTGGAGGCGAGACAGGAATCCGTACGCCCAAGTTATCGGGCACCGCCAAATTATCGTCAACATCCCGAGCCAGCATACCTCCAAACGCGACATTACCCTCAGATTGCCTGAACGCCTCAATCCTGGCCTCCACTTCAGGACGGAAGTGACGCATCAGACCTTGAATAGGCCATGCTGCAGCATCACCGAGAGCACAAATAGTACGTCCCTCGACTTGTTTTCTGTGAATCGGTCAGCAAGGAAGGAGATGCCAACTGCAGAGAGGCATACGTCAATTCGAGAAGCATATCAATTTCCCGTACATGGCTACGACCTTCAACCATACGGTCCATCATCTTCATCATCCATGTAGTACCCTCTCGACAAGGTGTGCATTGTCCGCAGGACTCGTGTTTGTAAAACTACAACAGCGTCAATTGTTGGGGTTGACTGTGATGTCTACAAACTTACTTGGGAGAAACGAGCAATGGCGGCGACAATGTCGGTACTCTTGTCCATGACAATAACGGCACCTGTACCGAGACCAGACTGAGCATCTTTGAGCGAATCGTAATCCATCCTAAGACGTGTAAGAAAGTAACTCCTGGCAGGGAGGGAACGACAAGACTCACAAAACCTCAGCGCACTTGTCAATGGGAAGCACAGGTACTGAGCATCCGCCAGGAATAATACCCAGCAAATTATCCCATCCACCTCGGACACCACCACAATGCCTCTCAATGAGCTCCTTTAACGGAATACTCATCTCCTCCTCAACAACACAAGGGTTGTTCACATGCCCGCTAATACAGAACAACTTGGTGCCCTGGTTTCGCTCCCGTCCAAAGCCAGCAAACCACGCTCCACCCCGACGGCAAATAGTAGGCGCGACCGCGACTGTCTCGACATTCGCCACAGTCGTCGGGCACCCAAAGAGACCGACGTCAGCTGGGAAGGGCGGCTTCAGACGCGGTTTTCCCTGTTTGCCCTCCAGACTCTCAATCAGGGCCGTCTCCTCTCCGCAAATGTAGGCTCCCGCTCCTCGATGAAGATACACGTCGAATGAATAACCGGAGCCGCAAGCATTCTTGCCCAACAACCCAGCGGCGTAAGCCTCGTTGATCGCTTGCTGAACATGGGACGCTTCCTGATAAAATTCGCCACGAATATAGATGTAGGCAGCGCTGGCATTCATACCACGGCCGGCGACAAGACAGCCTTCGACAAGCTTGTGTGGGTCTCCGCGCATGATTTCACGGTCTTTGCATGTACCGGGTTCTCCCTCGTCAGCGTTGACTACAAGATACCGGGGCCTACACATCCTATAAGCATAGAGCTCTTTGCTTGAAAGTGAAGAACACACCGAGGATCCTTCTCCCACCCAGGCTTATTCATAAAGCTCCATTTCAGCCCAGAAGGGAAACCAGCTCCTCCACGCCCGCGCAGCCCAGAGTCCTTGACAGTCTGTATAATCCAGGCGTCGCCCTTGAGCAGAATATCTTTCGTTCGGTGCCAGTCACCCCGGGACTAGCTCTCTTCCGTCAGACACAAACGGTAACCCCACCAACAACTCACCTGCGCTCCTTTCAACCCATGATCGTGCCGGCAGAAAGCGTTGGTGAATATCCTATCCTGGTCTTTGAGCCCCCCGTACCGCCTCACAGGAGGGTCAGATACGGTCGCGAAGCCCCGAGCATGTTTGGATGCCTGTCGCAGCTTGGCGCGAAATGGCCGCGCCACTAGAGATTAATGTCAACAAAAGCCTGAATTGCTGAATAATACGCCTTGCCTTGGCTCGTCGCCCTCAGCATCGGCGACGACGTTGTTTTCAACATGAAGGTGAGAGGGCGGAGTACACTGGGCCAATCGGATCGCGCCGGTTCACAAAACGCATCTCAGGTTAGGGTTTACGATCTTGGCCACCATCTTGAAAGTCCATGTCATGATGAAGCTAAACGGACGCTATAGGAATTAATAATTTATGACTTGATACATACAAGATAGATCCTTCTTGTTAAATAAACACCAGCTGTATAAGTAATCTAGGACCACTACTCTACAGAAATCCTCCATCATCAGACTTGAGAAAGAAGGGAGGGGATGCCATATATCCACTCCACTGATCGTTCCAACTAAACGAAAGAGATGAACACATGACCTCGTGAAGGAACAAGATATGCACTCACTCCGAAGAAAACGCCTTGCTGCTCGTATTCTCAGCAGTATTCATCCACCCAGCAGCATTAAACAATGCCATATCAGCCTGAGTAACACCACCCCACATTCCCGCATTCTCCAACTCTGCCTTCTCCTCCGGCATCACCCCGAACGAATTCGGCCCACAAAAGTCGAGCGTCACATCGTGCAGCTGCAGGTCCGCAACATATCCCGCCGGCACCCACGCGCCAAAAGGCATCTCAACGTCCTCTTCCGCAATCTTCTGCATATCATGGCAGGGCTGCGACTGCTGCGATTCACCTAAAGGCAGGCCCTCGGCAAAAGCCTCCAACCCATGGCTACCAAGGGTGAGCATCGCAACGGGATTGCAGAATGAACTTTGAATACATACACCAGATGACCACACATATGAAACCTGTAACGAAAAGTTCAGTCGCGAGTTGTCGCCTTAGTAAACGAAACGAACTGGCGCACCTCGAAGAGATACTTCTCAACGCATTCAAACAGTGACTGAGATCATCTATATCCCTCTGCGCAGGTTCCCGCGGTGGCGTTTCTCGTACGCCCCGCCACATATTCATGATGATCGAACCTCCCGCGGAGAACGCCGCCATCTAAATACGAAACTTAGTTAGTAAGCGCGTCGCCAAAGAAACCAACCAACAGCGATCTTACGTTGGTCACCATGCTCAGAACAGGTCTTAATTTATGCCTGATCATCAACAATCTTATGCACGACCTAGCAGCATTCGTGCATATTGCCAGCGAGGGCAACGCCAGCGGCGAATTCGAGTGCACAAACGGGCGGTGGATGAAGATCTGGAGGTTGTAATAGGTCATGTACAACTCCGACGCTTGATCAAAGAAGGCCTTTGGTTGGTTCGTCGTATCCCAGCGTACTAAACAAGGAAGGAAGGAAGGGATGAGCACGGTTTCAAGTATACTTACGACATAAAGGAAGAACCTACAATGAGCTGGAACTGAGTTGAACCAGGAGTTCAGCATTGAGTCGAGTAAGGTCAGATTGCTCTGAATACTCGATGCCTCCTTCATAGTCCTTATGCCGAACACAGATCGAAGGGAGATGGACGTGATTTGTGTGAGTTTTATTAGCGCAACGAACGCTTCCATCCGCGAAGGCTTCCCAACAGGTTGTTTGAAGTCAGTTGCCGGATTCCCAGTTTCCCAGTATTCATCATCGCATAGAATTGGGTACTCGACATCGTACCTGGGGATTATGTATGTTCAGCATGCGGCTCAAGAATAGCAATTGATCATAGCTCACGCATCGTCTGGAATGGACACTGGTCGACCATGGTAGATACTGATATGACGATCAAGGATGAAGATGGTCCAGAAGATTCTCTTCCTGAGCTCTCCTTGAACGGTCGGCTTCCCGTCACCGCGACGCCGGTGTAACCCGAGCTCGACTGCATAGCGCATTCCTTGACCAATAGTGAACCACGTCGACTGAGGTGTCGACGACCCAAGCATGTACTCCGATAAGAGCTACGTTGATTGAGATTGAGCGGGAAAGGAACACAGAAGATGAGAAAAGAACTCACACAACAATATTGGATATCATATAGATTCGCACTTTCAAAGAGCGACGTATGGAGGTCCAATGTCTGCGAAACCCATTTCCAGCCTGCAGAATGCTCCGACGCGCCATCCAGGAGAACGCGATTATCGCGCGAGACGCGCGATGCGACACCGCAGACCATTAAGACCACGCCGCCAAAGCTAGAGTTGAGATGATGCAGACCGCAGGCAACCTCACGCCGAAAAGTGGGTTCGTGGATTGCGGCAAGATAATTCGGAATGTTGGTGAAGAAAATGTCGATAAGATTATGCATGAGATCTTCCTCCGGAAACATCAGAAGCGGCCGCTTCATAGTGTCCGCTTCCCACTGTTGTTATGTACGTGAGGATAGGCGGTCAAAAGAGTTGCACGCGCAAGACGCACCGAATGTACCGACCACGGTCGACCTGACGGTCCTGCTCCACCTTTGAGGCTTAGCATCTGGCGAATGAAGTAGACATTGCTGGACGGTCCAAAGAAACGGTCATTGGTCCCCCCGTCAGTCGAGGCTATGGAAAACTTCTTCATATCGTTGAGCATTTGCGTATATTCCGAGTCGCTTTGATCATCCACATCGACGTGCTCATGCCGAGCTGTAATTTCGGCGACGGGATCAGAAATGAGCGAGGCGCGAGGTTTCCTATGAAAGATGAGAGCTGAACATATGGACAGGCATGGTGAATACGCACTGCTGATCTTGGGTTTTCTTCAACAAATCCTCGAGATCCTTCACCCTCTGTTGGAGTACATTGACCTGCCTGGAGCTGGATTATGTGTAAATTATAAGAATCAACAAGACCTTCAACCCACTAGTTCTTGATTCCTGGTTTCTGCAGCAAGTTGAGTATGTAGGCATGATATTAGTAAGATTGAAATAGACCTGAACAGGCATATCATGGGTACATGGAATGTTGTGCGCTCGGCAATTCGTACAGGGCGCTCCTTGGTTCTTCTGACTGTCACCTAGAGAGTTCAGCTGAAGGGGTCGCGCGGGCTACAACTAGCTGCGGAGCGTGCACATACATTTCACTGTAGAATAAACATCTTAGTCTTTATCTAACTTGATAACGGTAGGTACACACCTTTTCTCCTTCGACACGTATCACAGGAGCCGGATAGTCTTTTCAGAGTCTTCGGCACTCGTACAGGGCGGGGACTGGGATGCCTAAGCTCGAGTACTAACAAGACAGAAGAAGGCGGTAAACCTTGTTGTATCCTCAGATGGAGTCGTCGCCTCGCCAGAACGCCCCGAGTCTGACATTCCTTTACAGTTCAGCGAAATGGACGCGTCTTCGAATGATCACTTTAGACCACACGTAGAAGATGGTGGTTACAGTTTAAAAGATAATGGTTCATCAATTTGACAAGTTGATAAGATTATTTCGATGATCGGCGGCCTTATTCGTCTACCGGTGTGCCAAGCTTGTGATACACCGGCGTTCGCTTCTTCGCAGATACATGCAACTGCTTAGACTACTCACCACATATATGTTGACGCGATCTGCTCGATGATTTTGTCCAACAAGGACACATAATGCTGCATATTATTGTCTCGTCACATTATTCACTTGACATGTATTTGTTTCTAATAGACAAGAGCTCAAAGACTCAGAGCATCGGGGGCGAACTTCAATTATGTTAGACAAGACAGGAAGAACTCATCAACGAGGGTTTAGTGGGGAAAACATGTCTTTCAGTTTGTGCTGGTTTTACTCGGAGAATCCGGGGACCGAGAGAGCTTGAGCGGAGTAAAGACGCGAAAACGTAATGTCGCCTCATGAAGCCGGGAGGACAACGGTACAAATTCATCTTGTGCAAGGAAAGGACGTGAAGTAGCATACTGCCGAGCGTCGAAAGACCGAAGGCCGAAACTCAGCGATGACTGACTGCGAAGAGAGAACGGTAGAACAGAGTCGCAGAGTGGACCAGTGTAATAGACCAGTAAGTCTAGACGTCATCACGTAGCATAGTCACCGCTCTCGCGGCGAAGATGGCGAGAGATTGGATAACCGCGATCAACAACCAGCGGCCAGGCAGCAGAGACGTATCCAAGCAATGGCGCGGAGAAACATAACAATGATGAAATCTGGTCGTACAAGTTGAGAGCTCGGGTAGCGGGGTGGGTATTCAGTAAAAGAGATATTCGTTGTTGATTTAAGGATTAATGAGGGTTACTGGTGACCAGGTAGATCCGAATAAGACTGTTAGTTCGCGGCTGTTAGGTGCTAGCGAGCTAGTAGGCTGTATGGCTATTCAAACGCGTGCATGATCTAAAGTCGGCATCAGATGGAAATGAAGGGGCCTAATGTCGTCAGTCAATTATGATCGCATAGTCCAGGGACCGACGTGGTGCCTTGGAATCCAAAGATGAAGAATACAGAGACAAAGGACGACTGGCAGAGCTGAAGGGAAGAAGAATCGTCACTCGTTGTTCGAGTGTCAATGTCATGGCAAAATAAATGAAACAGATCAATTCAGAGGCCGAGTTTCCATAACAGGGTTCGTCAAGCCAAGCCACGTGCATCGTGCCAGCCGTCTAAGGCCCAAACAGTCCACGGTCTTTTCTTTGCCCATCGTCTTCTCATTCCCTCCCATCCACTCATCCTCCAGCACGACGTCGGCCCTGCCCTTGTCATATTCGAGGTTTGTATCAGTCTACTCGTCTGTATAGCACGCTCATCGTCACACAATTTGCTGTACTTGTAGACTGGAGCTACCCACCACGGTAGTACCACCTGTCAGCACCAACCAAGATGCCTATTCTTGGGATGTTCTCCAAGAAAAGCAAGCAGGGCAAGTCTAGCGACGTGCGCAGTATGACCAGCGCAGAATCCGGCATCGACTCCCCGTTAGAGTCGCCCACGACAGACTACGTGCGCCCCGACAACTCACTCCCTTCTAGCCCCAACGGGCGAAGCCATCTCCATCCTCAGGATGCTATGCGTCTACCCCATAATAACGTCTATCCAACGGCGGGTATGCCGGTCGCATCATCAAGCAAGCTGCGCCTGCCGTTTGGTCGGAAAAAGGGCTCTGGAGGGTCCACCTTTTCCAATTCTAATGACGGTCACGATCCGAGAACGAGCATAGGTGCCGTGTCAGTCTCAGACGCGGAACTTGCAGCACCAAGACCTTCCTTTGCAGCTTACAGCGATCCGCACAAGGGCCTCTCCACGCGTTCCTTACCGACTAATCCGGATTCTACTCCTCCTCGTAACCAGAAACGCCCATTCTTCAATTGGTCAAAAAGTACAAACTCTACCCCCTCCAAACCGTCCTTACAAAATGCCAAATCCAATCTCTCTGCTCCGTTACTATCCCCAGATTCTTCTTCTTTCAACCTCAAATCATTTAGACATGTACGACCCCCATCCCCTGCGCGTTCTGTATCATCAACTACTTCCCTTACTCCGCCTTTACCTCCTGCAGCGCGACCCCGGGGTGCCAGCACAGCCTCAGACTCATCTCAACGTATCTCCGTCGCTGCTTTTCGGGAGGCCCAGGCTCGTCGGAGCGCGGCTGGATCCCCAGTCCCTTCACTGCGTTCCCCCAGTCCTCATGGAATGCCTATTCGTTCTCCAAGTCCACATGGAATGCCAATGCATTCTTCCGGTTCAAATCCGCGCGGCGGAAGACCGGTACATGCCCCTGCACCTAGACGAAGCAGTAGGTACATGTCGGACAGCGACGAGAGCGAGGAAGAAGAAGAGAGTGACGACGATTATGGCCAGGACGAAGCCTCATTGTCGAGGAAGCGCACCGTAACTCAGAGGAGGCCTGGGAACCAAAACTACAGTCCCAACACGCGTTCAGAAATGGGGCATGGAAGCCGTGATGAAGAGGACGTGCCGACGATAACGCCGCGTTCGCCTAGACAGCGAGCGAGTCTTTCTACGAGTGCCTTAGCACCCAGCGCGGCTGCACAGCGAGCCGTCGGAATTGCTGGTGTGTTTTTCCGTGGAGCATCTTTGCAATATATCACTCACGTCAAAATCAGACAACTCGCGGCCATCGCGTCATGTTAGAGAAGGATCTACGGTTTCCAATCCCACGGTCAAAGGAGGTACGAATCCTTGCCTGCATGCTCAAGTTCTCCATGTGACCCCGTCTATTTCAGACGAACCTCGTTCAAGCACGCTGGCGTCCAACTCTGATAGCTCTTCGTCAGATTCCGATGACGATGCGCCATTGGCCAGACTGGTACCACCCCGCCGACCTGGAAGCGCAATGTCTAATAACTCTAACCGGTCTAACCGATCCAATCCTTCAAAGCCGTTGATCGACATCAACTCACTCGTGGGACAGCCGCCGAAATTCAGCGCTGCGGCAGCTTCCTCGTCGAATGCCGGATTCACACCGGGGTCGACGCTACTTTCAGGCGGAATAGTTTCCAAGAATCCTCCAGCCAAATTCGTGAGTCCCCCTGGATCACCGGTAAAGGCATCGACAGGACTTGCTCCGATTGACACGTCGACCGACGCGCTCAGGAAGTCCCCCGAGCTGGCCAAAAGGATTGCACCGACCAGGAAGGATTCGGACTTGATTTCACCCATTCCTCGAACCCTCAGTCCTAATGAGATGACTTCCCCTGAAATGCGGCATGTGTTGGGACGAACGCCACTACGGAAGGAACCCAGTCGAGAGGTGCTGTCAGTATCGACGTTAAGGCGGGAACCACCGAGGCAAGACTCGGGAGTGAGCGTCGCCTCTCCCATCAGCCCAAGGCCCGGCCTTACCGAGAGGTTAAAGGCAGTGGCCGCGGTTCCAGAGCCCGTGTCTCCCTCAGGATCTAGTAAAGTGATTGGCCACCGCAGAACGTCGAGCGATAATCCTCCTCCAAGAGCTCTGAGCACAGCATCGGATGGAATGGCGGATCTAGCATCGATGCTCGGCGGTGGGATCAGACTAATCAGTATGAATGGCGAAAGCGACCCTAGTGAGGAGGAAGAAACGAAACCGGAGGAACAAGAGAAGCAGCCAGAGGTCACCTCTTCTTTTAAGCCTATTCCTATCAAACGAAGGACACCCGCGCCGTCATTCGCTGTTACTTCCCGACCGCAGCACAAGTCCTCCGTTAGTCTGGCTGATACTAGGCAGAGGAGTGCTTCCATGGTCCCGAGCGGTGCTCCCGCGCCGGCTGTACCTCCAGTCCCTTCCCCGCTCTTGACGAAACCTCGCCAATCGCCGACAAGTGCAAGCGAGAGTGTCAGTAGTGGTACCAGCTCTACCAGTGCATCGACGGTGTCCTCGAGAACATCACCGAGTCCCGCGCCCGTTAAATCTTCGCCCTTCGCTCCGCGTAGGATCCCTGTGGGTACCCCCATATCGCAGCGTAGCGCTATGAAACAACCAATGGTGGCGCCCAAGCCGCGTGCGACTGGTCCATCTCCGACGCTTGATGCCCCACGACAACGACCGGCTCTCACGGGTACTTCTTCCGCCTCTGATCTTCCTCGTCAGCGAAACAGCATTGTTATGCCGAGTAGCTCGTCTACAATGGATGTTCCCCGAGCGCAGGCAAGGCCTCAACCGGCTGATAACACGATCGTTCCTCGTCCGCGCAGTACTTCGATGATGCAGTTGATGCCTGCGAAGACGTTTACCAGTCCTGCGAGCTCGATAGGCGATTCAAGCAGCGGTCGTCAACCGTTGACGCCCAACGATGGGAGCGATATCGCAAGCAGTGCGACCGGGCATTCGAAGCAACGGAGTGTGAGCTTTGAGGATAACGGCAAGGACAAGCAGAAGAAGGAGCTCGAGCGAAGGAGAAACGAAGCGAAAGCTTCAATAGAGGTATGCTTAAGTGTTCTGGTGGAATGTGTTAACTGATATAAGTTTGACAAGTTGGGCAATGTCGTTAACGGTCGAGGACCTATTATCGACGATGACGAAGACACGCCTGTTAATCAAGGACGCATGAGTACTGCTATGTTCGCTCAGCCGAGCTGGCCTATGCCGATGATGAATATGCCTATGAACATGCCCCAGATGAACATGTCCCACTTGATGCCGATGAATCCTCAGATGATGACTGGGGCTCCGATGATAAATCCTGCCCAATTCATGCCGCCTCCTGGAGACCCGGCATTTTTCGCAGCGCATCAGCAGGCGATGATGTACGCGAAACAGGCATATCAAATCGCGGTGGCGCAGCAAGCCATGGCGGCAGCAGCAGAGGAATGGGAACGTAGTTCAGCCGTGGCGTTCTCAACTGCTGGGAGTGTGTATGGTGGAGGAGGGGGAGGGGGTGGCTGGGGTAGCCAGTCAATGTATGGTGGCCCGAGTGGCGCACGAAGTGAGTATGGTGGTGGCGGTGGTGGTTGGGGTTCGTCGCAATCGATGTATGGCGGCGGTATGGGCTCTCGGAGCGCGTATGGTGGGGGTGGCGACAACCGAGCCCGACAGAGCTCAACTTACTTCCCACCGATGCCTCCGATTCCTCAGCATCAACAAAGTGGGAATGCCTCCAAGGGACCTCCTCCAAAGGCAGGGTCTCGACCAAGGACAGTCAGTCAGCCGGCAAGTCCTGCGAAGCAACATGGACATCAACATAGTCCTAGTGGCGGTAAAAGGCGTGGCGGGGCTCCGCCTTCGAGTTGGAAACCGGGGATGTAGTATTTTGTATCTCTCATTTCATCGACTTTCGTTTTGGTTTTCCTATGTCGTATATTTAGCGGACGTCGCGCACGCTGCCATCCATCATTATTCGTTAGCATTACACACAGACTGGGACACTAAATCAATTGTATTCAGTACTCACAATTATAATACCCAGTATCACGCTCGAAGATTTGTCACACTTGGATCGGCAGAGGATAACGCGTCGGCACCGAAGCAGTGGGGGCTTCTTGGTTCCGCTCGATATAATGAGTTGCACTCAAACGCCCGACATCTTCAGCTCCCATCCTTCTTTCTTGCTACTACCGCTTCGCTAACCATATGCCCTCGTCTCCCGATGCTAGCACTAGTGCGAGACCCAGTCCCGAGGTCCCACTTTTGCCCTCAAAGAAAACACGACTTCCTAAGAGCTGTGATGCTTGTCGGCGAAAGAAGAGTACGTTGAAAATTGCATCCTTGCTTCGTTTTTTGTTCATGCCTTTTGTCTACAGTTAAATGTGCGCGATGAATCTTGTTCACTGCTGCTGTTGTCTCAAAACGTGTTAGGCGACAGTAGTACATCTGTAGATGGCCAATGCAGGAATTGTCGAGAGGGTGGAATTGTGTGTTCGCATGATATACCTGTCCAGGTGTGTTGTATCGCTTTCAAGCGAATCTGATTTATTTGACGCGTCGATAGAAACGCGGTATCAAGAACTAGTAGGAGCTTTCCTTTCATTCTTAGTCGACTTATAGAAGATGAAATACAGCTCGAGACAGGTCACTGTCTTGCAAGAACGTGTCAAGGAATTGGAGGATTTGCTCATTCGTGCTCGGTGTGTTTTTGGCTTTTCAAGGCTATCAGACAAGACGTGAAACCCATGTCTCCTAGGGAACAAACCTCCTCGAATATACTGGATCCTCTCAGTGTGGGCTCATCACCCAAGGACGACTCGCAGAACAACGACCAAGAGCATGAAACGCTGGTGGACGAGATGAAGAGGCTCAACATCAACGGCCCAGGGATCGCTGATCGATATTTCGGGCCTTCGAGCAACATCCATTTCGTTTGGCAGATGATGATTTTAAAGGGAGAGCAGGCGCTCAACACCACTCCGTCTGAAGTTGAGGACTACAATGTGTTGACCATGCATTCCGTACGTTACGCGTTTATTCACGTGTCGTCTGCCAACCATTCTGACAAATTCGATAGTGGGAAGCCAAGTCCATCGTACACCCCAATTTCATGTTTCCGCCCGAAGATCTTTTGGAGGATTTGATAAACCTCTATTTTATCTATCTTCCTGTTTATATGACTCTCCTTCACCAACCGACGTTCAGGCGGGATGTGGCCTCGGGCCTACACCACCTGGATTCTAGCTTTGGCGCTGTCGTATTGATGGTCTGCGCCGTTGCCTCGCGCGCGTCTTCGGATCCTCGCGTGTTTCTCGAGGGCGAGCCTGACGCGGTGCAGTCCGCGGGGTGGAAATGGTATTCTCAAACCATGACGCCTCCTCGTTCCCTTTTTGAAAACCCGAGCCTCTATGATGTGCAGTTTTGTGTTGTAAGTTCTTTTTCTTGGAACCGCTTCCCTCATAGAGTTGATTGGGTTGAACTTTTAGCTTGCATCGCAGTACCTGCTTGGGACATCCGCACCCCAGGCGACATGGACAATGATTGGACTTGCCGCGCGGTATGCCACTGAACTTGGTTTGCATCGACACCGTCCAGGCCCGCCAACTATCGAAAGTGAAATCAAGAAACGTGTTTTTTGGAGTGTATACATCGTAGATCGCCATTGTAGTCTTTATCAGGGCCGCCCCTTCCTGATTCGAGATGAGGAGTAAGTATATAGGACCGTAATTGCCTGCGCCACTTCCGCTTACCATGAATTTCAGTTTCGACGTCGAATATCCATTCCCGTGCGACGATAAGTATTGGGAAACTGGAAATCCTGCTACAGATTTTCAGCAGCCACCTGGGGAGCCCAGCCAGATGGAGGCGTTTGGGCAATACATCAAACTCTGCCATATAATATCCTTCATGATGCGTACGCTTTACGGCATCCGCAAGTCGCAAGAGGCGGCTGGCTTGAAGGGTAGTTGGATTGAGAATACCGTTGCTGTCATCGATTCGATGCTTAATTCGTGGTATAATGGCCTCCCAAGTCGCTGTATGTGCTTTTGCGTATTCTTCTCTTCTGTGATTTGATGTCTTCCGTTTAGTGCGCTGGGACCCTCAAGCCCAGCCGGGCGAATGGTTCCAACACTCGGCAAAGTTATACATGGTGTACTACGATCTTCAGATACATGTTCATCGTCCCTTCGTACATAAAGCATCGCCTCTTGCGTTGCCTTCGCTGGCCATCTGCACTAATGCTGCACGATCATGTATTCGGCTGGTGGAGATATTGTTGGCTACTGGCCCTGTACTGAGTTTGATTCCAAATGTCGGTGTCTTCCTCGTCAAGTACCTCTGGTATACTGACAGGAGTTTGCCTCAGATGGCTATATTTTCGGCGGGGACGATTATCATCATGAATATGTGGCATACCGTGCGTACACGTCCGGGCCAACCGCCGCTACAGAAGGACGGAGAAGATCTGTGTAGGTGCATGAATGTGCTTCAACAAGGCGCAAAGCAGTGAGTGTCCTGTAACAGCCTCTATGGATGCACCTGTATAACCCTCGTTGTAGGTACCGCATGTGTCATCGCCTCATGTGCGTATCATACTTCGATGTGTGAAGCCAATGCTGATTTCACGATAGGCTGAGTCTACGAGAGCTTTCAAAAGGTCTTCCAATCCCAGACACGTGTAGACCCTACATGTCTCCGGATGTGTTCAACGCGGCTCCTTCAGGCTACGTCTCGGCTCCCAGTGCGACTTTTGACATCTCGATCTTGGATCCGACGTTGTTCGGTATGCAGCGAAAGCCTACTGAGGCAGGCTCAGAGTCGTCTAGACTGGGATATTCGCCTGCTGATGCGGACATGTCGCTCTTTGAGGAGGATGATGTTATGATGTGGATGAATAGCCTACCGGCGACGGAGCCCATGGCGTCTAGGTTAGTTTAAAGATCCTTTGATTGTTTTTGCTTTCGCTGATGACTTTAGTAGTTGGACCGATTGGAATGAGTATGCGGCGACGGGCTTTTATGATGGTGGTAAACGAACTCTATATTAGATAGAACGATATTGTAGCCCTTGTATTATTAGGTAGATTGTGTCCAAGTATTCTCCTCAACTCATCGTGTCGAAGTTGTACCTTGAGCGTGACTGATGACGAATACACGGCACCGATCTGACACCAACAGCGACGCGCCCGTGTTGTGCATGATTGATACAGATCGTCATCTTTTCTTTCCACAACCACGACGTAGACATGTCTTCCGACGAAAACAGTGATACTGGAGCAGGTACAAGCAGTCTGCGTGTGGGGAAACCGCAGAAGACTTGGAAACGCATTCCAGGAAGCTGCGATGCCTGTAGAAAGAAGAAAGGTGTGTATCTGCGCAGTTTTGAGGTGTCTGTGGACTCATAGCTCTCCAGTAAAATGTTAGTTTATATAGCCTTTACGCTTTGTGCCGATAGAGGTTGATGCCACCTCTCCAGGCGACAGTCTTACAGCTCCGGATGGCCAATGCAAGAATTGTCGGCAAAGTGGCATCCCATGTACTCATGATGCTCCGCCACAGGTAAGTCCTGATTACTCCAGTATACCACAATTGTTGACTAGTAAATTGTCCAAGTAGAAGCGCGGAAAGAAAGACCTGTACGTTTCCGATATTTCTTCACTTTTACCGCTCCCTGACTATCGACCAGAGCAACGCATGTTACTACCCTACGAGAACGCGTCAAAGAGCTCGAAGAGTCTCTAGCGCAGGCGCATGCCCGGTAGGTTTCTCGTTATTCACTTAGCAGTCCGCTTATCCTGCTTAGAATACGCGACATGGATTCTTTGGCATCATCGCCGAGCTCCAGCGGTGTGGCGGCTTCTTCACAAGACGTGACTGAGCAACTTCCTCCATCTGAGTCGGAGGAGGATTCATTAGTGGAAGACATGAAGAACTTTTCGCTCGTCGACACCCAGACAGATCGCTTTTTCGGTCCATCAAGCAACATGCATTTCATGTGGAAAATGATGAACGCAAAGGGCGAGTCGCGGTGGTCCCACAGTGGCTGGAAGTTGCATCCTGTGCGTTATTATCCTCACTCGTCTCTGCGCACCTACTTATCTGGTGTCTATCTTTAGTGGGAGATGGATACAATCAAGTATCCCTCTTTTATTTTTCCTCCTCCCGATCTTATGGCCAACCTCCTCGATCTATACTTCCAATTCGTACCCGCTTATCTGCCCCTTCTCCATGAACCAACGTTTAGACGAGACGTAGAGTCCGGTTTACATCACGTCAACACCAGCTTTGCCAGGGTGCTCTTGCTCGTGTGCGCTCTCGCCTCCCATGCTTCCTCGGACCCCCGTATCTTCCTCAACAAAGATGGAGTGCCGCAATCCGAGCATTCTGCCGGGTGGAAGTGGTTCGTGCAAACGACGATGACACCACGTTCCTTTTTCGATGGGCCGTGCTTGTATGATGTGCAATATTACTGTGTACGTTCTTTGTGTTGTCAGATGCCGTTTGCTTACCAAGAAACTCCAGCTGAGGGCCCAGTTTACTCTTGGGACGTCTGCACCCCAAGCCCTCTGGTCGACTACCGGTGAAGCCATGCGGTGTGCTCTTGAACTGGGACTACACCGACATCGTCCAGTGGAGACTCCGACGGTGCAAGAAGAACTGAGGAAACGGGTGTTTTGGACGGCGTTTGTACTAGACCGTAACGTCGGTTTGTACCATGGTCGGCCGTGTCAGCTTCGGGAAGAAGAGTGAGTGTCGCTTTGGCGATTTCTCTTCCTCTCACATTTAATAAAATATCACGCAGCTACGACGTGGAGTACCCAATCGCATGTGACGACGAATACTGGGAGACTGGCAATCCGGAGACGGACTTCAAGCAGCCACCAGAGAAGCCGGCGAAGATTGAAGCTTTTATAGCGTACATCAACCTCTCTCACATTCTATCATTTGCATTGCAGACGCTTTTCGGTACTCGCAAGTCGCAAGAGGCTGCCGGCCTGCACGGCAACTGGATAGATAGTAATATCTCCCTCCTTGACTCCATGCTCAATGCTTGGTACAGCTCTCTACCTAGTCATTGTGCGTTTCCAGGTTTTCAACTTTTTAGCTGTACTAAACCCATATTCTCAGTACGCTGGGACCCCAGTATGCACTCTGGGGAGTATTTCCAGCCGTCGTGCATCTTGTACATGGCATATTACAACATCCAGATGCACATACATCGCCCATTCATCCACACCAACTCCCGGCTGTCTCTTCCTTCTCTGGCCATATGCACGAATGCTGCGCGGTCTTGTATCCGCTTGGTGGTTGTCTTGTTGAAGGCATGTCCAGTGCTGAGTTTGGTTCCAAATGTACGAGAGATCATACCGATTACAACTTTACTGACTCTAGTTCTCAGATGTCTATCTTTTGTGCGGGGACAGTCATCATACTGAACATGTGGCATACAGTCCGGATACGACCTGGTCAGTTGCCTCTACAGAAGGATCTCGAGGATCTTTGCACATGCATAACTGTACTTCGAAACAGTGCTAAGAAGTACGTCTCGCTTCAAGTCTACACCTTACTACTGCTGAGACTTTTTTCTTTCTTTTCAGGTTCCACATGTGCGATCGACTCATGTAGGTTTTCTTTTTTTTCCTGCATGCTTTGGCTGGCGTTTGACGATTTTTCGGCGAAAAGTATAAATCTTCGGGAATTATCTGCTGGGCTTCCGTTAAGAGACGTACCTTGCGGTCCTCCCGCGACGGATGGCTTCACAGCGCCGTCAGGATACCTGCCATGTTCGAGTGCTGTTCCGCTTGATCTTACAGGATACGGTATGCCACATTGTCCTACGGCAGGACCTGCGGAGTCATCGGGGTACGCGCACGTCGCTGCGGATTTGTCGCTCTTTGAGAAGGAGGACTTGTCGATGTGGATGATGCCGGCTAGTAATACGATCCCTGGAGAGGACTGGTATAGGTGAGCAGTTAGTCTATGTATTGTTAGGGAATCTGTACTGATGATGTTGAATAGTAGTTGGAGTAACTGGAACGCGGACACGACAGCGGGGTATTATAGTTCAGGGTTTTTGCTGTGATGTGAGTTGGGAGAAAACGCTGACAAGAGGAAGTTGAAGGCTTTCAGCCTGTGCCTTGCTTTGTTGAAGTTGTACGCGTTGGAAACGAAGCCCATCGGAAGTCGACCTTCGTCTTCATATCCCGTCGAAGAGGCGGCAGCGGAGCACGCTCATGGGTTCCGTCAATGCCGCGTAATGAAGTTTGTTGTATACCTCCGTGTTTTTGACGTAGATGTAATGGACGAGGCGGCGACGCTTTGCTGAATTTCGTCCAGCTCATCAAAGTTCTCCCGTAGCGAAGGCCGCGTCATAGATCGGAGCTCATTCTGCCATACCTTCTTATCGAGAAGAGTCAGCGACACAGCTATGTGGGTAGATGTGGCGCTTAAGACTCTGACATGCCCGCACCGGAACTTATTACAAAAGCACGGCTATGTTGTCAAACGGACTTCGCAAGAGGGGTTACACGCAAAGTATGGATCAGATCCCAAACCAAAGAACCTGGAACCGGTCGTTACCGTTTGGACGACTTTCCTCGCCCATCAACATTATTTAGTGGCGATGAATTGCTATACCCTGTGATGGTTTAAGTTTGAAAATCTCAAGAGCCAAGTGTGGAACCTCCCTGCGTTCATCAATTAGTAGAGAACTGTTTCGATTTATGGATCTATCCTACATTAGCTTCGAAATCACGCGAATACACTGGCAGTTCATCATCAATCTTCTAGCAGAGTTCTTCACGAGGAGGTAAATTGCTTTCTTCGGCGGAAACTGACAGCAGAAGCGCACAAGCGAGCTTCCCTATATGCATGCTCCAACATTGTGGCGCTGACAGTAAGACAGAAATCAGGGGCCTTGGGGCAATTAATATCCTGAACATCTCTTCTCCTTCTTTAAGACTGACATGCGCGAGTTGGATCTTGCGGCACAGAGCGAAAGGCGGACGGATGGCATCAGCGATGGCACCCGCGTTCATGATGCCTGTTTAAGCTAATTCGAGTTTTCATACAACAAAGATCGGAAAACACCTCGCTCCCGCTACTAGCCGCTGTCTGTCGATATACGATATAGTACAATTGATGGAGACAAAAATTAGGTATACAAATGGGTGGATAGTACTCAATGGTAGGTATTGATGAGAACTGTACGTAGATTAATAGAGATGAAGCATTCGGGCGGGAACGATGCGATGTCGATGTTCATAACCTAGGCGGCCTCCCCCGCTCGCGTCTAATATCGGGCACACCATCCAGCACATTCGTCTCCGCCTCCCCCTCCTCCTCAGTCGTCACGGGCAGCGTCGGACTGCCCCCCATCTGCAGCTGGCATTTCTCCTCTACAAGCTTAAACCCCCCGCACCCGCTGTCCTCCGAAGCCGACCTCTGCCTCCGCCGCGCGCCCCGTGTAAATTTCTCCTTTGGGCTCGGGTGCGTGAATGATGCGGCGCATTGCGGGCAGCACGGCCGCAGGGGCACCTCGACGCCGCCGTCAAGTTCATCGTCGTCGTGTTCCCGCCCGCCGAGAAAGGGGATGGATGCGAGAAAAGAGTTGGAGCGGCCGCGGAGGACGCTCGGGCGGGGCGAAGAGGGAGGGGAGCGCACGACGGGCGGATCTGGGGGTTTTTCGACAGAGACGTGGCGGCGGTGGTGGGCGTAGAAGCAGCTCTTTGAGGGGGAGACACTGGTGCTCGCGCTCCGTCTGACTTTGTTTTGTCGCGGGATGAGTACGCACGCGTCGCTGAAGCGCACGAGGTGGTTGTATGGGTCGCCTTCTTCGCTTGATGTGGGAACCGCTATGGCAATGGCCATAGGGGAGGAAGTCACAGGGGGCGGGGGTGGAGTGGGAGGAGAGTCGGATGATGAAGAAGAGGCGGAGGATGAGCTGGAAGTTGTCCAGGATAGAGAACGAAACTTGAAAGGCATGGTCGTGTGGGGATGAATGCTGGAAGGAAGAAAAAAGGGCTTTTAGAGCGGACCTATACAGTCCATGGGTAACGGATCGATCACAGGGTCTCACACCTGACCGAGGCATGTCTCGGCCTGACGTAACTTCTAATCCAGTAGTAGCGATTGGCATGCTAGCACAGAAGCAAATTGACAAGCAGTCAACAGAAGAGCCAAGAAGTATTCCATCGTTGATAGCTTACAACCCAGCCATCTCTTATCACCCACGTATATACCCTCCACGCTCATATATACCCTCCAGGCTCAAGGACTTGAGTTCCGATGCGGGAGTCGGTTTACTTACACGCAATGGAATAAAGGTATGGAGAGGAGGCAATGATTCACGAGTGCTTCCTAGTCTCCTGAACTCGACAGTTCACGCCTCCAGAAATGGCCAAGATGTTGAGCAGAAATAAACACCAATGGGGGTGACGACCACGGGCCAGGAAATATTTCATTTCCCAGTGCGCGTCGAACGGCGACATTTAATTCACAACACAAAATCCATACAAGTCTCTACAAACGCCTTCCACGACGACCGCCCTTGCGCCTCGTGCAATCCGTCGGAACTGGGGTCACATCCTCGATCCGTCCAATCCGCATCCCAGCACGCGCGAGCGCCCTCAGGGCAGACTGTGCACCGGGGCCGGGCGTCTTCGTGCCGGTTCCCCCGGTAGCGCGGAGCTTGATGTGCAGCGCGGTGAACCCGACTTCGCGGCATCTGGCGGCCACGTCCTGAGCTGCCAACATGGCAGCATAGGGAGAGGACTCGTCACGGTCGGCTTTTACTTTCATTCCGCCTTCAAAAAATTGTAAGAGGGAGGAAGGCAGAGGATGGAAGGAAGGACGCGCACCAGTCACACGCGCGATGGTTTCTTTTCCAGAGAGATCGGTGACGTGCACAAAGGTATCGTTGAACGAGGCAAAGATGTGGGCGACGCCAAAGACCTATTATTCCAACTTGAGTTTCGTATCCAAGTCATTATGTTATTTGCATGCACACCTGCTCGCCCTCAGCGACCTGCGGGCCCAGAGACACCGTGTTCTCCTCCTTTGGCGCTTTCACTTTTTTCGGGGCCTGTTACATATGGGGTGTGAGTGTCCGGAAGAGTAGCGTATTTTCTCCAGGGAAGAGTAGTAGAGTCCGTCAACGTTATCCACGCCGCATCCATCCCTTCCCATCCTCCAATTCCCTTCCAACCCCGCCCACAAATGCGAAACGCGACGTACCATCTTGTTTTTGATAGTCTTGGAGTCTTGACGAGGGCGTTGACGACGGGACGGACGATGAGCTTCAAAGTTTTGCGATTGATCGACTCTTGTCAGTGGATAAACAAGGACAATCAAGCTGTATAGCCACCCGGAATCAGCCGAACCTCTTCCGCCCGCATAGGATCAGCATACAGTAGGATTCAACCTATCTCTATCGTCGTGTGCCCCACAAAAAGTATTACAGCACATTATTGCCATGCAGCAGGAGCTTCCTTCCACTTACACTGGTCCTTGGCCCGAAATCATCATGCGCTCCTTCTTCATCGCCGGACTCAGTGCATCCTCCAACGTCGACTCATTCAACGGCTCCTGGAACCGTCTGCTCTTCACACTGTTCCCCGCCACCGACGCCACATTCGAAGTCGTCCCCGACTTTCCTCCCGAGGCGTCTGTGGTCCTCCTCGTATGCCTCGATACCACCTCACCCGTCTTTATACTCTGGATTAACCCCCCAGAGGGTCTGGGGCTCGTGTCAAAGAGGCAGGAGGTGGACGAGGCGCTCCGGCTACGACTGGGGCTTGAGGGCGATAATTTGAAGATCCCGGTGTTGCATGGCGTGTCTGCGTTTGGAACTAAGCTTGCTTTTTATGAGTATAGGAGGGATACTAGGTGTATGGGGCTGAGGAGTATCAACGGGGATTCGACGGACACGGCTCCTCGTGAATGGTGGGCCTTTGATATTTTGGAGGAAGAAGGCGCGAACAAGTTCCGGGAGGTTATCGAAGAGGTGAAGGAGATGTGTGGCAAAGTCCCGATTGATGTGGATCTTCTCCCCCAGGACTGTCCTCCCCCATATCTATTCGTGTAAGAATCAAGGCCCGCGGCGGTACCGCACATCGTCTGTGTCTTAGTCGTAAGTCGGCATTGAGTCAAAAATCTGCAGATTTATTAAGGCCCAGGATTCGGTACTTTCAATGTTGCGCCATATAAGACCGACACCAGTGGTGAAGTGGTTGTTGTGCTTGTCGTGCAGTTCTGCTTTCTTGGAGCCTGAAGTTGGAGGGGTTCAACTCCCCTTGGGTGTGTGCATAATGGTAGAGCCAGGATTTGTTTTATTTCATGCTGGTGTGATAAGACCCCACGCTGAGCCTTGTTTCTTCTCCTTCACTCCACCATCTGGTGCGACAATCGTGAAGAACTATGCTACATAGAAGATTGATGGCCAACGAGGCGACAGGTCCCACGCGGGAAAATCTTAACACCATACATAATAGAGCTGAGAATCAACCATCGCAGGGTATAAAGGTATACAATTTATCACCATCGACACAGTTAAATACAAAAGAGCGGTATGTTGTCAAACGAACGCAGGGTGTGTTACACGCAAAGTATAACAGATCTCGAAAACCCAAACCCAAACTCAAACCCAAAAACCCTCTCCTCTCCTCACCTCCGAGATTTACGACTACGAGTTGGAATACTTCAAGTAGTCGTTAAAGTTCATATACGGGAGCTCGTCGCCGGTCGCGGTCCACTCAACGAGGGGGTTCCACCAGTTCTCGCGCACATAGTCGATCGACCTATACACATAAATAATCAGCCAATCTCCTGACATGAACATGAACATGGGAGGGGGGAAACGCACTCAGGCCACAAATCAGATCCCAGCTCGGTGAGCGTCCTATACATGAAATCCGCATAATTCTGGAACGTAACAGGGCACCCGGCATCGTCCCACGCGCACGCGCCCACCATTCCAGCGTAAATCTAATATGCCACACCCGTCAGAAAACACACAAAGGAAACTGGGGAAGGGAGAAAAACCCACGTTATAATTCAACTGCGGCGCATTCGCCGCGTCGAGCTCCGTTCCGGCGCATTGCACGAGGGTACTAACCGCAGTGGTCCCGCCGCAGGTGACGGCGGCGACACACGCGGGGACGCTCCAGATGTCGAGAAACTCCGGCGTGAGAGTGTCCACGCACGCTGATTGCTACAGGGGCCCATTCATGTACTTGCTAGAGAGGGAAGAGTGGGGAACTCACAAGCACACCACACGCCTCGCTAACAGCCAATTCTTCTCTTGCGCAAACGCCGGCGCGCGCGATGGGCGAGCCCAGCGCGAGGGGGGCGAGGGTGAGGGAAAGGAGTGTGGTGAAGATTGTAGACTTCATTGTGTGGGGGGGGGGGAGGGGAAAAAAGCAAGCACGCATCACGAGGGTTATGATCTTCCTTTTAATGACGGCCGAGGCGGATGTGTTTCGCCGCCGAAAGAATATCGCTGCTCACGAGGACCGTACCTGACTGATATATCGATGTGGGTTGCCAAGGGTGCGCATGGACAGAAGAGAGCCGTCGGATTCAGAGAGGGTGTCATTCAAGGCTTGTAAAAGGCCTCGTATGTTCACACGGAGAGAACCAGAACCACGTAGATTCGTAGGTTATAGTATGAACATAGAGGTAAAGAGCTGCCCGAATACTTCGAGATCTTCATATCGACCCTCGACGGCTTAGCCTCTTTTGGCAACGTCGGCTCATATGCTGTATGCTGACGGTAAATCGAGACCAGCCGTTTGATCAGCAAATTGTCCTGATCATCACGAGCGCGTTTGACATCAACGCCAGGCGTGCGAGACTGACGATCCCGTCTCTGCGGCGTTGCCCTCGCGCGAGAGGACGGAGTACGACGTGGGCGAGAACGATCATCACCATCCCCGCTATGTTCGCTACTCCCAGATTCATCATCTCCATTATCATCGCCACCGCCACCGTCACTTCCACCACCACCATCATCTCCCAGATCCATGGAAGGACGAAACTCCCCCTCGTACGTACGATCAGGACGACTGCGTTGCGAAGGGGTCGACCTTCTATCTGACGCATCACTACTTGGAGGGGGGGGAGGAGGCGGGCGAGGCGGAGAGGGGTGAGGATTATCCCCACTCTGCACTGGAGGCTGCCTCGGCGGAATAGGACCTGAAGCACGAGGAGGCCTAGCATCTTGACTGGGCGCCGTAGGCGTTTGTCCTGTCGCATCAGCGTCTCGGCGAGGAGGCGGTGTTCGGACACGAGCATGGGACCTTGGATCAGACTGTGACCCAGGCTCGGTCTGGCCACCAACTCCATTTTTTGTGCGACGTGGGTCTTCCGGCCGTGCTTCTGTGGCCTTTTTGGTAGCGGAAGGCCCAGCGGAATCCTGTGGCTGCTGACCTCGTGTATCCTGCGAAGAAGCCGGCGCAGACGATGGGGCAGGAGGACGCGTAGGACGACTTGGCGGGACAGGCAGCATCCTTGTCTGTTCCCTTTGGACTGGCTCATCCACAGGGAGCTCCACAATCCGGAAGTTGCAGAGAGGATGAAGTCCGTAAGCCGTCTTCTTAGTTCCTCCATTCGGTAAGAACTCATGTATCACACGCTCCCCCCAGTCGACCACGACGTCCTGATGAGGCACAGACGACTGCCCTAACTCATCAGTCTGCTCCTCGTGCAACAGCTGCTTCATAACTCGCAGCTGCATATCATCAAAGCGGGCTTGACGGTCGGTCCGTACGTCATCTCGAATACCTGAATCTAAAGATGGGGACCCAGCAGCTTCCACCTCCACAGCCGGCGTGACTGACGGCCCCGACTGCGATGGAACCCGAAGGGGAGCGACAGAACCAGCAACATTTCCTGATTCTGGAGGCAAATCAGCGCCAGCAGCGGTTTGTGCAGACTTCGCCGCCACTGTCCGGCCGCTGATCAAATTAGACAGACTATCAGATATCTCCGAACTACTGGACTGGCCCGACACCTGCTCTCCCACGCGCGACCAGGCGAAGTCATCTCCGAAATCAATCAGTGTATCCTCCGGGATAACCTCGCGCTCCATCGGCGGAACAACTTCCACCGGCTGAACAGACACTGATGCGCCACGAGGTTCGGACTGAATGGTGAGTCCTAAACGACTGCGAATTTCCATGATTGAAACCGCCAGGGTAGACCTCGCGACGCGCAAGATTTCCATATTCATCGCGGGCGGCTGGTTTGGATTGACATTGTCCAAGACAACCTGCAGGTCATCACACAATTCCCGAATAACCGTTCTATCCTCGGCAGACATGGCACGCAGCTTACGCTCAATCTTCGAATGGTCAGTAATCTGCAGATCCGACAAACCACCTAAGGAATTATCGACAGAAGGTTCCGACGAGCTGTCCGACGGCGGTAATTCCTCCGGCGATGAGGATAACGAAGGATTATCTTGATCTTTTGCCTTAGCCTTTCCTTTGCGTCTACGACGGCGACGTAACGTCTCGCTTCCCAATGAGGGCGAATCATGCTGACCGGCATCATCGGGACTTGGCCAAACTGGCGCTCTCAGCACTCCAAGAGCCGGCTGGACAGCCGGACGACCATCATCGGACACTACATTTCTCGGCTGAGAAGCGACAGCGGGCACAACAGGCGTAGATACAGAAATCGGCAACATTCTATTGGGTCGATTGACAGGAGTAGTTATCCTATTCAGGAGCTCGTCGAAACCAGTACGCCCCGAAGGACGCTGGGCATCATCATCAACGTTGTGCGCACTGTCGTGCGACTTTTCGGCGTTCTGCACAGTAGTCCGAGCCTTACGGGAAGGCTCGAGGACAGTAGTCGACATAATCAACGAGTAGGTAGTAGGCTACACCGTGAGGAGTAGCTATACCGTTCAACGAATGAAATCGAGTTCACAATTTAACTTGGAATCTCGAGTAAGGTTCAAAAAAGTGTAAAAGGCCTCGTATGTTCACACGGAGAGAACCAGAACCACGTAGATTCGTAGGTTATAGTATGAACATAGAGGTAAAAGACTAAGGAGCCTACTGCTCCTAAGTGTACTGTATATACCCAGTGGCTATGTAAGGCACCCAGTTCCTTACAAGGCTGTATACTTAGAGGGAGTAGCGGTCTTTGGACAAGAGGGAAAGGTTCACAGCTCAGAGAAAACAAAGCTTGGGAATTTGGAAACAAACTGGAAGCAAAAAATCACCCACATGATCAACATTTCCATCAAAGTGTGCAGGAGTGATGGTTCGATGGTTGAGACCGAGAAGAAAGAACCACGGCCGACGCCGGGCGTTTCCAAGAGTGCTCAACGTCCGTGCAAGAACTCAAAAATCTGAGGTCCGTCGCGACGGGAACTTGAGATGAAGCTGGATGGTGGAGGGGACGAGCGAGAAGAGCCAAGACATTTCTATAGCCGGCAGGCACCAGTGGCGGTGCACTTAGGCACCCGTTTCTCCTCCGATTCGTGATCACCATGGCTTGAACGTGGCTCTATTGTTCTTGCTATTGTTTTATCTGTCTGCGTCTCGCGACTCAGCTCTTTTAGTCGCGTCTTACCTCTACTATCAACTGGTGTCTTCAACTAGAACAGCTTCTGAAATTCTCTTCAGGACACTTGGATGCCCATTACGGAACACTTTCTTCGATACACTGAAGTCGCGTCATCCCTCGACCAGGCGTCTTTGGCGTCCGTCATTTTCCCTGTGGTCCAGCTCTGTCTTTGCGATTCTTCTCCCTCACCATGCCAACTGCCTGAAGTTGATTATAAGTTAGTCTCTTTGTTACATACCTGATGGGACGTGTGCTTCGAGGGATCGTATCCGCCATGGCAGTCTAGAGTGCTTTAAGGATCAAATGAACCTGTTCGTCCCAGCGATACCAATAGACAAGTATTCGGTAGTAGAAGAAACTGATGCCGCACTCAATCAGCCACCATTCCTTCGACGCCACAGTGAGCGACCTACTTGCCGCGAGCTTGCAGTGTGTACTCCTTGGTACATGTACAGTGAAATCCGTTCGACTGCTCCACCGCTGCCCTCACAAACTAGTCTCTGAACAACCGTGACGGAAAAAGAGAACCGCCAGCCTTTTGTCGCGAGGATCCCACCAAAGAATCGACTTGGTTGTACAATGCGATGGCGAATGAGTAAGAGCCTCATTACTAGGCATAAACGTTAACTTGAACTGTATGCAGAAGATCATGACGAAACACCCACACATAAGCATCTCGGAACACCCGTCGGAACGACTTGTTCAGAGGCCTCATTAAATGAACCACCACCTACGTGATACCGAGATGTCAAGCTGACGGAGCGACAGCTATAAGTACTACGCTCTCGAGCCCCCGAACCCCAAATCTCGACATGCCATCACTCACAGACGCCCGAGCCTCCAACGCCACATTCTCTCCTCCCTACACCCCTGTCGCCGTGTTCGTCGGGGGCACATCTGGTATAGGAGAAGCCATGGCGAAAGCCCTCACATCCTACCTCGGCGGGAACCTCCACCTTTTCATCGTCGGACGCAACCAAGCCGCAGCGGAAAAGACATTCGCCTCCCTTGCTCGTCCTGAGGGTGTCAAGCGCGAGTTCGTGTACTGCGACGCATATTTGATGCGCAACATTGTCGCGACGAGCGAAGAGCTCAAGAAGCGCGTGCCAGGGGGAAAGATCAACTTTCTCGTTCTGTCCGCGGGGTATTTCCGTATAACGGGGCGGGACGAGACGGAGGAGGGGCTGGACAAGTTGTTGGTTATGAGGTATTATTGCCGGTTCAAGTTTATTAGCGAGTTGTTGCCCCTTCTCCAGGTGGCGAAGGAGAGAGGAGAGGATGTGAGGGTGATGACGATGCTTGGGACGGGGATGACAGATGTGCCTGTGGATAGAGAGGATTTGGGGATGAGGAAAAAGTATAGGTTTTGGAATGCGGCGTTGAAGCCGGTGGTGTATAATGATGTTATGATTGAGGTGCGTGCATAGTGCTTCCTACTCCATATTTTGGCATATGCTGATTGGAGTGACATCTAGGAATACGCGAAGCGGAATCCAGGAATTGGGTTCGTGCATATCTATCCCGGGGTGGTGTATACGCCAGCGGTAAATCAGTTGTACGAGTCGCTATGGGGCCCCCTGAGACTGCTTGCGCCGCTTGTGTGGTTAAAGTTTTGGCTCTATGGGATTCAGCCGGAGGAGTGCGCCGAGTATATGCTTTATGCGTTGCTTGACAGGCCGAAAGAGAGTGGATGGAGTAGAAGGGACGAGCATGGGGATGACATTGGGATGAGGTGTTATAATATTTCGCAGGAGGATAAAAGGGCGGTTTGGGAGCATTCGGTGGTGGAGACGAGTGCGTGAGGTTAGACTGGTGCCTATCGCTATATGTTTCTAGAGCCGAATCGTGTCGGCGTCCATTAAAGATTCTATCCAATTTGGGTGTTTCTTGGGTCAAGTATTGGCGCCGGGGAAGAGACGAGTGTGAGCGTTAGATAGTAGCCTGGTTTCCGAGCTGATGAACAGGCGACACTGGAATAAGACATGGTGTGAGAAGCTCAAAGATCACGCGATCGTGTTTGGGCCTGCTTGGGATGCGAGCGGAGTTCTAATGAAGCCATCTCACCTCGACCATGATGGCGTCTGTGCTCACTGCTACTCAACGCCGCCGACGGAAAATGTACGCGATATTTCCTACCAAGGATGCTGTAGAACTAGAAGATTGAATGAGCGATAATGGTGTGGGAACTGTCTTCGCGCTGTTAACCTTGTTTATTCTCCCTTTCTTCCCATCAGTTTCTGTCGTACGTCCTTTCTGTTGGCCCAACCCTTGCCATTACGCCCATTTTCATGTAGAATGGTTGTCAGAGTCAACAGCCTTATGGCACCTACTCTTTTGAACAGTATCAAGAACCCATCATGAATGTCCCCGACAACATTGACTCGTTCCGACGGTCTCGAAAAGTTGACTTCATTTGTCCAGGTCCAAGCAGGTACGCTTCATGTTGCCGTTTTACCTGACCTCACGTATATGCATGGAACTTGCCAGATTTACCCATCTGAACAGATGTGCTTACTTACCGCTCCCGACGTTCCTCGTGCGGCCGCGTATGGGTCATACATTGTTCCGGAATTTCGACGCGCCAACCTTCCATCGATATCCTTTTGACGACCTTACAGATTTATTTCAAGGCTTCCTTCGATTTCCCTTTTCAAACGAGTTCTCTTGTACGACAATTGTCTGAATGCCACAAATTTGACGTCACTCTTGGCATTGAGTTTTGGCGATGGCGACTGTACATTCATCCCTGCGATGGTTGATATTTCCCGACTCTCAAGGGAAATGTCCAATCAAATCCGTGGAGATCACGTGCGCCCAGCTCCGGCGCAACAAGACGAATAAGCGGCAACATTGGAAGGCCCGACAGTACGTGATTCACACGACAGTGACACGGTCCTTCTGCACGGTTACGGCCACGGCTAGCGAGTACGGCTGTCAGTGTGTGCACAGGAGCATCTCCCAGGCATGTTTTGTGGTGTCGTACGTGATTCCTATTTGTCAAGGGACGCGTGTCGTGTCTTAGTCTACGATTCCAGGCATATAAAGATCAGACTAGTCGCATGATGGATTCTATTCCCGCCTTTCACTATGCCTTCACTCATCGACGCTCGAGCCTCCAATGCCACATTCAAGCCATCCTATACCGCCGTCGCTGTCTTTGTCGGCGGTACATCTGGTGTAGGAGAAGCCATGGCGAAAGCACTCTCTTCATACCTCGGCGGAAACCTGCACCTGATCATCGTCGGTCGCAACCGCGCGGCTGCGGAAAAGACATTCGCATCCCTTCCCCGCCCCGAGGGTGTTACGCGCGAGTTTGTTCACTGCGACGCGAATCTGATGCGCAACATTGTCGCGACGAGCGAGGAGATCAAAAGTCGACTGGATAAGATTAACTTTCTCGTTCTGTCTGCGGGGTATTTCCGTGTGACGGCACGCGACGAGACGGAGGAGGGGCTGGACAAGCTGATGGTTATGCGGTATTATAATCGGTTCAAGTTTGCCAAGGAGTTGTTACCTCTGCTCAAGGTGGCGCGGGATAGAGGCGAGAACGCGCAGCTGATGACAGTGCTAGGCACGGGCATGATGAACGTTAGTGTGGATCGGGACGATCTGGGATTGAGGAAGCACTACAGGTGGTGGAAGGCGGCTATGAAGCCGTGTGTTTATAACGATGTTATGATTGAGGTGTGTGTTTGTTCTTTCTTTCACAAGTCCTTGAAGTTGAGACGTTTTGGAATTATCAGGAATTCGCGAAACAGAATCCGGGGATTGGGTTCACACATATATATCCAGGTTTTGTGAACACGCCTGCGATAGACCAGATGTATACGTGGTGGCCGATGCGGCTGTTGGCCCCCCTCATATGGCTGCAACTCTATTTCATGGGGGTCTCGGCAGAGGAGTGTGCGGAGTATATGCTGTATGCTTTGTTGGACAAGCCAAAGGAAGGTGGATGGAGCAGGAGGGACAATCATGGGAATGATATTGGGAGTCAGTATTACAATATTTCGGACGAGGATAAGAAGGCGGTGTGGGAGCATTCAGTGGTGGAGACGGATGTGTCGAGCTCGTGATCTTTTCTTTTTCACCTAGTTTCTTGAAAGCTGGCCTGTCGATGGCTGGCCGTTGTCTGTTTGAATCGCGGATCATGCGCGCCACGACTGTCAAACCAATGGGCTTTACATAATGCATGATTTGCAGTTGTTCGAACATTAAAAGCTGGTCGGATAGTGCGCGTCGCTGATGTGCTTTAACTAAGGCGGACTTCATACTTCGCGGGAAACCTCTATTTCATCATGGTTGGTCGCAACCTAAAAGACTTTTCGCCTATGCGACATATATTCTGTACGGATTGCATCCTATCTAGTCCACAACATCAGTGTGGCGCGCATGAAAATTGAAATCGATCGAGATGCGCGCGGCAGTCAATCATCTATGACGTTTCGACTGATATTTAAATAACTTGAACGATAGCCTTCGATTCCCGTGGTACACTTTGAATTGTCTGCCAGGTCCAGGATGGGCACAATGTGTGAACATTCTATTCATCAGGGAGTCATCGCTTCGAGCTTGAACTCCACTGCGGCAATTGAATAATGACAATTTCACTCTGGCGTGTTCGTTTTACAAGTCATAGGACACTCTAGCACGTTTGCTTTGGCAAAGACGAGCACACAGCGAAAGTAGCAGGTGATGTTCGCGGCCCGGTCCGGCTATCCGGTCACGACTTAATTAAGTCTTAGGTTTTCCGCATGCTGGTCTCGATTTCCAGACTCTTTGAGGGGGATGATAATCGTTCCTACTTACTCTCGAGGCTTTCTGTTCCACCAGTTGTACACCAGAGCGCAAGAGATGTACGGGCGATATCTCACGATCTTATCGCGTGCACACCAGCCCCCCGTGGACCAGTGCCTGTGAAACAAAAATAACGTTTAACAAACCGAGTCTACGCCACCGCTGCCACGACAACCACTCCTTCTAGGATGCTCACATGGTTTGTCTCTTCTCTGTGCACGTTTGAACATAGATCCTCGAAAGCTAAATTCTAATCTTTTTCATCACAGAGTGGCCTGGATACTTTATCAATATGCAAGCAACCTGAAGCACTGCGGCTCCCTACGACACTCTAATCCACCTCACCGTCCTTGAGCATCTAGCCTACTCGCTGTGATGTTGACCTTACAGCTCACACGCGTTCGACTCTTTGCACAACCTACATCGAGGCTCTGAAATTACTCACAATCTAACTAGGCACCGTTTAACCACCTCTCTCTGCTGAAACACTCTGCCAGGTTTAATTTTAAAAAACCAGAGATAGGCCACTGCCCTTTCCCTTCCTGCTCATTCCTCTTCCTTGCACCATGCTCGGCGTTACTTCTCTCATAACCCTCTTCGCGGCTCTGCACACGTCCGCCATGCCCTTCCACGCGCTCACAGACGTTCTTCCTCGGGACGTGTCCCACATTGGGTTGGACGAGGTGCGCCTAGAGTTTGTCGCGTACAATCGCGACGGCACGCTCTACGGTCGCTACCCCGCTACCGCACCCACGGACTTGACAAAGCGCGCAAGCCAGTGCGGTGATCTGAGTGTTGAGGATGCTCAAAAGCGTCAGTCCTGGTGCTCTCTATTCCGGGTTTATACTGATGAGATTGGTGATAGTACCTGGCTGGGACACGATCGAGCAGTACGCGAATAAGAACTGGGGCAATGGCTCGCGCAGTCTCGAAACGAACCCCAAGGACTATCTCTCCCAGCCCGCGCAGTTCTGTATCACCGACGAGGTAGTCGAGCTCACCTTCGAGGGTACGTTCACATGATTTCCGTGTGTCTTCACTATAGCTCATTTATTTACATAGGCGACCCGATATGCCAAATGCATACGACATCGACTAACGGCCAGTTAATAGGCACGACGGGCGAAGTATCCATTGAGGTCGACCAGGGCTTTAACACCGACGCATCCTACACCATCAGCGAAGCATCCAGCGTCGGCGTCTCCTCCACGCTGGAAGTCAAAGTCGGCATCCCCGAAGTCGCAGACGTCACCGAGTCGGTGACTGTCAGCACCGAAGTCACCGATACGCTTTCTAGCACGTACGTTCCCGATTCACCTTCCCAGCTCACCTCGCCCATCCAACGCTTCTTTCTGTGTAGCTTGGACGTATCATACAACGATGTCAGCAAAGTCACGATCAGGATGACCGCCTCCGAGGGAGAGACGTGTACCGCGGAAGCGACTATAAACACCTGTAATATACAGGCGACTGGGAGCATCCGGTACTACGCGACGGGGTGGGTGTGGTTTAACTACGATGACAAGACGAAGGAGCACTATAAGTGGGCTGCGCACATTGATGCGATTTTGACCAACCTGGACGATCGGTCGACGTGGGCAAAGTTCAGTGGCTCGATGTCGTCGAATACGCATGCTGCGTATGAGGGCAAGTGCGCTTGTGTGGACTGAAGGGAGTCAGAGTCCTTTGAAGATTGCCGTTTGTATTTTTATATTTATTTACTGTATCTGTCTTTAGACAGTATTCTCATTCGAATCACTTTACTCTTTTATGAGCACAATCTCGGAGTGTGAGGCTCGTGGGTGCTCAAGTTTTCGGTTCTCAACTTGAAGGCAGTTCAATATGGACAGTATTTACAAGAAGGTCAGAATCATTGTGATGTAAGTTATATCATATTCCACGATGAACTGTAGATGGCGGAATTAATATGCAGAAGAAAGCTGCCGAACAGGAACTTTACCTTCAAAGGAGTTGTGGCGTTAAGCATCAGACTCCTCCACCGTGTTGTATCCGCTACGACCACGAGCCTCCAGATCATCGACTTCGTTGTACCCGCTACGTCCACGGGCCACAACGTCACGGCGGCGGGCATCCGAATCTTCAATACCGTTATACCCGCTGCGCCCACGGGCCTCCACGTCGCGGCGGGCATCTGTATCCTCGACACCATTGTATCCACTACGCCCACGGGCCTCAATGTCTCGGCGGGCATCAGCATCCTCAACGCTGTTGTATGCGCCACGACCACGAGCCTCCAGATCGCGAAGGGCAACCTCACGAGCGACAACTTCCCTATTACGAGGAGAACTACAACACAAGGCGTCAATAGATATTCAGAGGTGAGCAACGGTGATGACCTACATCGGAGTCGCCAAAGCGCATGTGGCCATCGCCACAACGATCAAGAAGACGGGTTTGAAGATCATGGTTTATAGTGCGCGTAAGCAGCGAAATCAGGATATAAGAGGATTGGGAACTTGATTGTGACTCCTTTACACGTTGAACAGCTTTTATACCTGCTCCGCCGGCTATTAAGGAACTCAACAACGGTGGCGCAATGTCGATGGTGGATCAGTCCTTGTGTCAGAGCTTGATAGTCGGAATATTCCTAGTTCCATTTCGTGCCAAGGGGGGTCTCGTGCAGCAAGCTGTTTAACGACAGAGACCCGTTTAGAAAGGACGAGCGCTGTATCTGTACGACAGGATCAAAGGCTCCGATATAGGTACGTTATGAGCAGAAGATTAATTGACAAGATATTGTGTTGTTTTCTTCTGCCCAGATAGTCAGTGCTAGTACATTGAGAGGAGACGAAAATCCTACAATCAAGACTTTCCACAGCCAGTTCGTACAAGTTGTCAACTTCAAAGGCGGCTAGGATCCAAATTTAGCGAGCTCAAGTAAAGGAATAGGACGAGAAACATAAGAAGACCAAATACATCCGTACACCACAATCACTGATGAACATGGAACTAATATGAGGTGCGAACATCGTAAGTTGATGATCCAGCAGCTGGTAGTTTCTGAAGCTTCAAGTGAATGATAAATAACATCCAGTATGTAAACCTACGTCCGATAGACCGGCCGTGCAATTCGTGTTAGTCTTGTTTTGGGTTCAGTAGTCACTAAGATGTACATATGATGCATGTGGATTGGCTTCGGAGAGGATATTGCAAGTGGCCTAGAAAGGAGTTTGATTGCTGGATAAACTTGACGCGTCATACCAAGCAGGAAAACGGTAAATGTAGCTCCCTAGTTCAATAGTACGAAACCTGATATTCTCCTGCAGAGTAAGCACTCTTGAAGCCCACCGGCAAGCAGACTGGCTCACTACTCTATAAATTCCTAGCGAGAACCTTGACTATGCAAGGCACCAGCTGCGCACACTGGCATATGATGAGCTCGGACCGCAATAGATAAATAGTGGCGTCATGAAACGCGCGCTCGTACTCAAGATAGGAATTATGTCTCCGCGTTGTGAATACGACGATTGTGATGGTGGAAGTGAGACGCTACCGCATCACAAACAGAGATAAATAACGCGTGCTGCACAGAAGTTGTTTAGTTCGATGGCTCGCGCGGTATGTCAAAAAGGGGCGAGACTTACAGATCTGATACCCCGAAACGTACTAGCCGGACAAGAAGAATATGAACATCTCACGCCCAGCGAGTGCAGTTGTAACCCAATGGCAAGTCCGTAAATTGAGTGACCTACTATGAACTATGTACATAGGATGGTGGCGGTTCTGTGACCAGATCCTGCATCTGCTCTCGAAGGTTGAGAAGTTCTGCTCGCAGCATCGTCACCTCTTGCCGCAGAGCAGGATCCCCCGGCGCCGTGCCTGCCGTCTGTGCTGTTGTTACTACCGTATCCTCCCTCGCATCAGCAACAGACGAAACTGGCGCCGTCTCCGACCAAACAGTCGTCCCCTCGCGCTCGAATCTCTCAACCTTCCTGTCCTCTGCAAACAGACGACTCGGAGGCGCGACAAATCTGTCAACGACAAACGGAGGAGCTTGGGATTGGCTACGCTTTCGGCGCCTTAAGCACAAGAAAAGCAGTAAGCCTAAGAGGACGGCAAGGACGATTGATATCGGGATCGCTATTTTGAGCGCAAGGTTATCTGGTGTACCTGAAGAGGGAGTTGATGTCGGCGACGGGGCTTTAGTAGATCTATCAACAGTTAATACTCCATCAAATCTGGATTTCAGAACAAGGCATGCTTACTGTGAATTTGGCAAGCTGCTTGTACCGGACACAGACAAGCTCGACGCCTTCGCAAAAGCTGTCGCAGAGGTGATGAAACCAGAGGTAAACTCCTATATATCAAAAATCAGAAAGATGACCGAAACCATCAGAGGACAGCGTACTGAATTTGATTGTACAGTACTGTCGGAAAAGGAGTGTGATGTTCCAGAAGGAGGGGATGAAAAGGATTGTGGTGTAGTAACGACCTGCTGTCAAAGTCTCAGTAGATTAACTCAAATTGAGATTTTTCATACAGGTGAAGAAATAACGGCGGCCGCCCGTGTTGAAGTCGTCGAGGTCACCGAAGATGTCGTCGATTTCTCCGCCGGCGTTGTGATTGCTGTTGTTGTTATAGCAGTAGTAGTAGAAACCTCGCTCGCAACGAAATCGAAGTGATTTGAGTTTTGGATAAAAGAATCACTAGAAGCTAATAAGAAAGCTTCGAATGCAATGAGTACGAAAGGTCCTTACTCTGTTGTACTTCTCCCAGTGAGAACGTAGAGACCCGATTTGTCCAGCGGGACAAAGGCAAAACCGGCCAAATTATTTGGACCAGCACCGATGGACACCTTCGAGGAGGCAGTATCCGCCGTTACACCGTTCACGATGAGGCGCGCATCGAGGTACCACGCAAACGTCTCCGAGGAGGACTGTTGCCAGTTCGTACTAGCACCAGTTGCGTTCACTTGCACCGGGGTAAACTCCAAGGCCTGAACGCAGCTTAAAATATACAGTAATAACACACTTAGAGTCGTCGAGTAAGCATTGGAACACGAAAAAAAATACCCATCGACTCACTGGTATACCAGAGGAAGACGCATGAGACATAGAGATGGTGGGGAGAGCCAACAGGGCGCGGGAACGTTCCGCGAGTACTCCGTTCGTTCCCTGGGCGGTCAAGAGACCCTGTCCTTTGAGGATCGGGTATCCAACCGATGCGAATCAGTCAATCCATCTGATGGCAGTGATGATAATATCATCGTGGTCATCCGTGATACGGATGCACTTGAAATAAAGGCCTTTGGAGAGGAGGGGCCAAGTCCCAAGTTCTAGTATGCGATCCCAGGACCTGGAAAGCAAAAGTGAGGCGGCGGTTTAGCTGACGCGTGGTCGACTGTGGGAAGGTCTGCTTGAGGACTTGCTATCAGCACAGCGTCTGAAATGCACCTCCTGCACGTTGAGAGTCTGAGACGCGTTGAAATATTGATCGACGACATTAGCAACGTTAACAGGCAGGCAGTCGGTTGCACAACGCGTCGACGGCCGCTTACCCACGGTCACATGGCACAATCATGCCGTTCGCGCCCGATCTTAGACTTTAGTCCAGCTTTCATGGCTCACAACAACAACACATCTATTCACCTGGCACGGACGCGAAACGCGAACTTGAACCGGCGATTGGATGCCAAAGATTCTCTACTAATCACATATTCCCGACACTCTCCGTGTTCAACAGAGCTGGGTCAGAAGAGAATCCCGTTTTCGTCCGAACACGAATGTTTTCGATACAGAGTACTCACGCTACCTGCACCCTTACTGCTTGCTACATCGACGTCTACGTCAACGCCTTCGTTTTGCTTGATTAACCCCCGTGTTCTTGCTGTTGGCCGTTCCATAACAATCCGGATACTATATCGCCTTCGCCTTCACGTCTCTATCTTTAAAATTAACAATCCTCTGCTCAGAGCGCGCTCTGAAACGCCTCTCTTATCAACAACGCGTATAGAAGATCCCTAGTACGAAGTGAACGGAGACCGATACCCACGATCTTCACAGTTGACTGAAGAAACCCAGTGAGGACTCTCAGGAATCTTCGACATCCTTTCCCACACCGTGTGCATGGCAAGCCACTATGCATGCACACACATCCATATCCTCGTCCGACGCGAATGGGCCATTTGCCCTCAGCCCTCCATGTACGGTATCTCATGCTACTCGCGTCTGCGCAGTCTCGAGAAGGACGGAGCTACGGATATCGTTCACCTCCGACGACGATGATCTTGATTCTTGACGACGAAAAAATTTTCCTCCTTTTAATCTTAAATCTAGCTGAAAAGTTACGAATCCTTCTCGGCGATTCTTCGAGGGCTCCGAGGTCTCGCCCTTAATGTCAACAAGCAGCCTCCCATCTATGGATATCCAGACTCACATGGGATGATGCCGCGCGTAGAACAAAGCAAGAGACTTTCCTCATCTTATTGCCCAGTCGTCAAAATGTCAATATAGAGTTCTGATTATGGTGTAACATGTTATGTGTTCTTTCTCCTCGGCTCGGCCTACCACCCCCAAGCCCCTCCAGCCCATTTCTTTAGCCTTCATTACACTCCCTAGCTACTGTAAAGTAAATCCCAAAAGATGCGCCTAGTAAAAAATATTTACAATAAATGCTGAAAGGAACGTTCGAGTTTGGTGATATGTATATAAATACTCTTACAATTTAGCTGATGTCCATGCCTACTAGAGTCCCATATACTGATAAGAAGGCGAAGTCAAGTTGATCGGCGCAGCCGCATACGGAGGAGAAAGAGAAGCCTGAGACGTCGCGTACGGCGAGAAAGGACCATACCCCTGGTTGGTATAGCCCACGTTCGCTGGCGGCGACAAGGTCACAGTCGAACCCCCGAACGGTGACAGCGCGGTCCCATACGGCGAGAAGCTCGCGTATGGCGAAGACTGTCCGGAGGCAGGAGGAGCGTAGCTCGAATAAGGAGACGGGGCCGGGGGTGCGTATATCGACTGAGGCGTATACGCAGGTACCTGTGGTACGTATCCAGTGGCGGGCGTCCCTAATGAAAAGGTGGTCGGCGGCGCGTAGACAGCAGGCGATATCTTCAACGGAGTCACGTTCTTCGGGGGCGTACTATTCCCAGGCGGCGTGATGTTCCTTGAATGTGATGACAAGGGGGAAACAACGCTCTCCGTTCGTTCCTCTGAGCTGTCCCCACGGCCCACGAGCGGGCCATCCCAGCGAGACTTTCTCGAAGTGGGAGTCCGCCGAAGTACTGCCGTTGGATGCTTCCTGTAGAGCATCTATTAGGTACCTGGATGGCGACGAATGAAGCGAAGCAGCACTCACAGTTCCCAGTCATTGTAGTCATCATTGTCATCCAGAACCACAATCACCAACTGCCTGTCAATCGATGAGGTCAAATCCAATATCAAGACGCGATAGATGATCCACATACTGATTTTGAGATTTACCTAACCGAGTACAAGGAGTGAGTATGTCAGCATGATCAGCGCGTCGAAACGTACCCTCGGAAGAGAAAGAAGTCGCTGATGGACGCGTCAGCTCGTGTTTCATACTAGCAGATTGAGATGTATCCTACCTGTGGGAGAGTTCCTGCACGGAGAGACGGCACGTCAAGGACTGTAGGAGGAACAAAGATGGCAAGAACACGTACGGATCCGGGTTTACTATTCTCAGCGGCTGTTCGTGTGCGGCTAGGTCATGGCGAATGGGACCGAGACGTGGAATAGATTGGACACTCGCGGTTGCGGACGAAGGCGGTGGGAGAAGGGTGTTGACATCGGGATGCTTATTCTCCCGTGAGGACTTTCGGTGCCCGGAAGAGGTTCCAGGTAAAGACTCGGCGTGCTTGGATGGGGAGTGGCGAGGGGATCGTGAGTCGGGACTAATATTTTTAACACGCGTCAGTCAAAGTTGGACGTCCGGAATGTGTGTATGACAACATACGGTGTCAATGAGACTTCCTTGTTTGCCGGTGAGGGCGGGAGGGTCTTATCGCCTGAATGACGTGGTGAGGGATGCTTGGAATGGGGTAGCTTGGGTGAAGAGCCCAGATTATCGCCAGTCGCTCTATCGACGTGGTTAGATTGGAATCAAAGCCAAGGAAAATGACCCACGACATGCGCTGAAATTCCTTGTCAAATTCTTTGAGAGTATGCTTCAAGTGTTGATCATGCTGGGCGGCCTCTTCTTCTGGGATCTTGGTCGTAAGTTCGTGTTCGAAATACTGTTGAATATCCTTTGCCCGCTTGAATTCTCCTGATAAAAAGTCCTTGCGAGGGCCTTTTAAAAAAAGTAAACACAGGGTATGATCAGCGCGGGATGATGCCAACCTTTATTCCGGTGGGCTTTGGTCTGCAATACGTGTTAGCTTGGACGTAGAGAATAGAAGACAAGGGCGCTCACATCTCCACGCCAAGTACGCGCGTAGTCTACAATCCTGCGTCCCGTGTCCGTTACCGCTGAGCGAGCAATGACCAACGGGCCGGACTTGTGTCGGAACAATGCATCACTGTGCGACCTGATGAGCACTCGTAACACGCGCCGAGTAACGAAAAACACACTTTTGGTATTGCCCTAGGACATGGCGAGCTTCCGGGCCCCGTACAATCTTGAAGTGGCCCTCTCCCTCACCCGACTGTGCAAGGGTATTTAAATAGCCGATGTCATGGTACTGCGACTGGCGCCGGTCGTGGTGGTGCGAGTCCTCACTCGACGACGACGACGACGACGACGACGAGAGACGGCTCTGCTGCGACCGGGGCGATGCATTGGCGCTGTCGTGGCCATCGGAAGAACCAGCCTCGATGGCATCAGTGTGACTTTGTGGCGGTGTGGAAGTGGGCATCGGAGTGGTATTCGTCGAGTTTCGTGTGTCGTTTAGTAGTAGTGGGTGTTAAATACGCTAATCATAAGCCGGTGGGTGGTATTTGGAGTGCTCAACGGGACCTAATAAGGCCTATTCGGTGTGTCTGTGCGGTTCAGGCGGTGCTAGCGTCTAGTGGCAAGCGCGATGGGTCCGGGCAGTCGAACTATACAAGGTCAGAGAAGGAACGGATGTCGACGCCACCGTCTGAATAAATAGATAATGACGGTCAGAGAGAGAACAAATCGCAGGTCAAGGGCCAGAGTTTCCTTTTGAAACAAAATCTTACGTGCCGGCATCAGATTCAATTACCTCCTTCTTTCCTTGTCAATCCCCGCTCCGGCGCCTCCGCTATCACTTTTTCCATACCAACAAATGGCCCAACAATCAAGAACCTTTCAAGGCATATACACATCAACAATCTCATACAAAACACCAGATTTTCAACACTACAAAGCCTTTTGTTCTTCCAAACTCGTAACAAGAGCACGCCGGCACACTTTCCTTGTTAAACTTGCAATTGGTGGCGACTCGGACAAACTAGCCACCGGTGCCCTTGGCCAGACGTGCGTGGAGTAATGACTTGTAGTGACGCAGCACACATCATGATTGTTGTCGGAGTCTTTGATGGGAATCAAGATGCGCCCATGGACTGTATACCAACATTCCTGGACGCGGACCATGTGAGAGCCCATTACCTGTACATGTTCTCTAGGAAACGTTAGTCCTTCACACCCTCGGTCGCGTATACACTCCATCCGAAATGAACGCGAATCCATCGGCGATACCCTGCTGAGTATGGGAAAAGGCTATGGAAATGAACGAAGATCACACTGAATGAAAGCCTCACCCACGAGTGCAGATAAACAATGGTAACAAGGCCATGCCGCGGACACAAAGTGAGCTTGACGAGTGGCGCGCAGTAAATGAAGTGCGACCCACGAAAGTCCAGAGTATGAATCAAAGGGAAGCCAGAGCTAGGTCGAAAGGGCGGCAAGTAACTAAATGCATCCCTTGTTATCAGAACCAATGAACGATGATGACATCCACAAAGTAACGTGGATGTCCGGTATATTAAAGTCCATGCAAGCGATATAAGCAAGAAACCCCAAGTATTATATCTAAAATGCACCATTAGAAGAGAAGGAGCCATAAAAGCAAGAAAACTGACCAAGCTAAGCTCTAGAGTCCACACCCTCCTCGCCCAGAGCTTGATGCCTTTCTCACCAGGCACCTCGACTTCGATCCCATCCCACCAACATTTTCTCTGTGGGTATATCAGAAGCTGCTTGCAAATTTAGAGTGATGACATACCGCAGGTTTTCGCCAGAATAAAAGGAGCTTTTGGGCGGTCGCCATCTGCTGATAATCGACCTCAACAGGCAAGTCGCCATTCGTATGATGGGTGATTCCGGTCTTGAGCAAAACCAGTGCTATCGATGATATGCAGCAACGCGAGGGCTCAAGCGCTCGGAAACCCCATTCATCTTCTCGGTCGAAACCACTGAATAGTATAGCATCAGTTGTCCGACAAAGAAAGATGAAAACGCGGTGGACACACCTCATACACAGCATATCGATAAGATGTTGCTCTGCCATGTTGTTCTCCTTGTTGACATTCCTCTGGAGCGCAGTAAAGATGTTCTTTTTGTCCATCAACCACTCGCCACACCGTCTCTTCATGTCGATCATGGGTTGGTTGGCGATGCCTGCTTCGTCCGTTGCGGCATTACTCTCTTTAGTAGGAATGCTGAAATATTCAAGTTCTTCGCGAAGGACGATGATAGCCTGTTTGGTGATGAGGGGATTCTGGTTGGGTGCGAATTCGGGTGACGGGGCGCTGTCCTGTAGGTGCTGTTGCGCGGCAAAAAGACCTGGTTGGCCCCCAGTCCCATAAAAGGTTTCTGACGCCCCGCGAAAGAAGGATAGAACGTAACTGAAGCAGTCCGGGTCGAACTGGAAAATGTTACGATAATAGGTCATTTAAAGTAACGGGCACATACGTCGACGGCGTAGACCTCCTCCTCGTCCTCGCCGTCAGGACCGTCCATTTGGCGGCTGAGGACGAGTCCATTGGGAAAGAGACAGAGCAGAACAGATTCGGGCATATTCATTATAGTCTCGCGGTCGACTGCAAAGCGCTTCCCACGAAGGTCAAGGTGCAGCCTGGTGAGGAGCTGCGGTTGGAGATTGTGATGAGTGGGAACCTGGTTCTGTGAGACCTGGGTTATGGGCGACGAGGACATTGTCGCGGTCGCCATCGTCGTCGTCGTCGGTGGTCAAGAAGGTGCCGCGTGCGCATGTTTGGCTGAAAAAGGAAAGATACCCGGCTTGCACTTCACCACGATCAACGATGAACACTACCACACACTCAATTGTGTGTAACGACGTGTACGTTTCTCGACATCGTATCAAGCTGCGCAGAATGGAGCATCATGAACATCTCTTTCTCTTATGAAAATGTATACATATTGATCATGGTCTATTCAAAGCGCGTTGATGGTGAGTATGCACTCTCGACATCAGATTTAAGCGCTGTCATCCACTCATGTGAGCCCAATTCTACCACTGTTAATCCCCCTCTTTTAGTCTGCCCTGCATTTGGATACCTTGCGTAGGTGGCCTCTTGTACGTCGTCGGACAATAGCTCGCTTCCACCTATTGTTGACGGGCTCCCACACAATTGTGCCCTGTATTTGACGGAGCCTTTACTTCGGTAATGCGGATCAGCTCCGACCATTCCTTCCTTCCACTTTAAGATCTCCTTGTTCAGTACACTTGTTGTTCTTGTTCTTCTCCGCCACATCATTTACCTTATAACCGTCATCTTGTCCTTTAGCGGAGCCCTCACTTCCGCATCTAACCTTCCTTGCCTTGAAATACATTCCCAACGCCAGCTTTACAGCATTGGAACAATGTCAACCTACGCCACAGCGCTAACCTTCGCGCAACGGCAGGCCCCGCACTTGCTGCCCAGCGGAAATGATTACTCGCTCCATCAGCGGGATCCACCGAACGGCAGTTCCTCTCAGGCAAGCTTGCACACGTATCAATTGTGGCGCTTATGCTCACGCGCCTTCTCCTGCAGTCGCACAAGCCATTGTACATAATCAACGAAGTCAGGCGTCCCATAGACGTGCGCATCCAATCACAACTATCTCAACTTCGCGAGCGCATATCCACCACCAAGACTGCGCTACGCGAACTGCACGCTTACCGGGATAGTATCCCCGACGGACCGTATCACAACCAAGTGATGGACTATGAGAAGCAAATAGACCAAGCAAACGAAATGATAGGCCGCTTATTGAAACTCGAAGCTCACACAAGGCGATCACAAACGTATGATGATCTCCCCGTCCTTCTTTCGGCCGACGCTCACTGGCGCTCCTCTGCAGTCCTGAACCTATAGCGGCATTATACCCACCACCGCCAGGCGCGCCGCCCATATCCCCACACGACCCCCAGGCTCCATGGGTGCGTCTACAACGCCATTCCACTCCACCCACTATAGGCGCCAACGCCATCGACGAGTTCACCAATATGTCCAACTGGCTAATGAAAGCAAAGGACGACTTTGTCCGGAATCGTACGCCTTTCACCTCTATTCCGACTGGTGCTCCAGATCTCATGCCTCCTCACAGGAATCGCCAACCTACCTACCGTTGACATACCCGAAGAGCAACGCGCTCCCTACATTGCCATCATCGAGCGATTATTCCAGCTCTCTCAGGATCTGGAGGGAAAACTCCCCATGCTCTATCTCTTCTTCCGAGAAGCAAATATCGTCCGCGGGCTAGCTATCATCGTACGCATCCTCACCACATCATAACTTGTCTCCCAATCTGATAACCGCGAAAGGTCGTACTCATCCAACAACAGCGATTCCTCCTCCAACTCCCACAGCCGCGATTTATATTAACTCCCCAATACCTCGAGGTCATAACTCGGGAGGTGGAGAACGCGCTAAGCCGGTTTTACGCGACTTTGGACACACTCAAGGCGGGAATGGGAGTGGCGCAATTATGATTCGGACGGAGTTGCGGGGATCCATCCATTACGTGGGACTCTGCTATTGTGTATGCTTTATGTGTATGTTTTGTCTCACTAAGATTCAATTCATCTATGTTCCATGTTCCTCTCAGGTCGAAGCCTTATTGTTTGGCGCACGTCTGGTTACCTTTTGTTGGCCTCTTATTATTCCTTCATGGAGCTGTTCTATAATTGACGGTCGCTTGGTTGCTATGTTGCTAGTGCCGTCTTAATAGCCTGGAACGAATTAATTATGTCGGAAAGACTTCCCAAGCATTACGTTGCCGTCTATGTAGATGATTTTCAAGAGCCAACCATTCCGATTTTCGAATGTCTCTTCTACCTCTAAACTGTGAGTACGTACAGTCTAAACTCGTTCAGACTAATTCTGTTTAGAGTTTGAAGCGTTGTTCTGCACGCTTCAACGAAAAGTGAAGAAGGGAGATGCAGACGAATGATGTAGTCCACCTTATTAACCAAGATGTCTCCATGGCCTAAATTATGGTATTGTAATAGATAGTGTAAGTTCAAGTATATCGTCAAGATATAAGTAAGTAAATAAATAAGCATCAATGGTCGCGAACTGGAATTCCAACCGCCGAAAGCTGTATCAAAGCGAACCATCTCTCCTGCCGATCGTACTTGCGATCCAGCAATGAAGCCATATCAAACGCACCCTCATCTCTCACCGACTCTGCGAGCCACTTCTTCCAGATCCTCCACCACGCGCGCGATACTGAGTCTTTCATCAGTACACACACTTATAAACCAACCAAGGACTTACGACGAGGCATCCTCGCCGATGCAACGCGCCAGAAATGCGGGTTAATCCCCTGCGAGTCCCCAGCCTGATTGGAGCGCGCAAGCGACCCACACTTGACATTCAACGCCTGGTAATGATACACATTCCGCGACCGATGCGTAGCGCGCCACTTGCCTCTCGTGATCTTACCCCGCTTCGGAGCAGCGATAACAGGGCCCGGCGCCAACGCGGAAAACAAGACGGTCAACGTCTGCTTGTCCAGGGGAACATACTCCTCCGCCGGTGCGACAACAGGTACAACTCCCTTCCTCCTAGCCGTTTCCTGCTTGATGAGCTTCGCGTCCTGCAACTTGACGGTCCACTCTGAATAGGTCCCGTTCAAAGGAAAGATTATCCGGATCTGCACGGCTTTGAATTTCGCGCGTCGCCGCTCGGAGGTCGTGCATGCGGTCTTGTCGGGGATGGTGATGCTCGACGAGAGGACGAGGACGGCGCGCGGGAAGCAGTACGCCAGGGCCTTGTAGCTCGGCAGCGACGCCAGCACGCTGTAGGCCTCCATCCTCTGCATGCGCTCCCGCTTCGACGTCCTGTGCTTCCCCGGGTCGACGAAATGCTCATTCAAGATGTGCACGGCGCAATTAATCGTAAGCACGCTCTGAGATAGTTCAGATGGCCGGTGGTAGATGACAGACTGATTCGTGCGGAGGATGGTTCCGATGTAGAAGAGGTATGAGACAGAGGGAACCCATAGGTTTCGCGCGGAAAAGGAGGCATATACGGCTTTCCACTGGTGGTTGATCAGAGGGAGCGCTGTCATAAGACAGAGCAAGTCCGAGGGATCGGCATTGGTGGAATTGCTGCGCCAGCAATGCCCGACTATGAGGTGTACGAGTTCGGTGGGAAGCTCCATGGTATATGGTCAGGCATGTGGGAGATGATGGTACAAGGTGAAATTCTGGCGGTTAGGAGGAATTGACATGTGGCGTAAGTAAGGAACGTTCAGGGGATAAAGGACACACCTTCTAACTCCGGTCAGCGCCGGTCTCAGGGACGCACAGTAATAGTACGCGAGTACGCGCAAGTTGAGCGCGATGGAATGGTGACACTTGCAACCTGTCCGTACTGTTAAGCCGTCTGATTGCTGATTGCTAATAAGTTTCTTGTCCGTGTCAATTCGCATTCAGTTGATGCATCTTACAACTCACAGTGAACAGATAAGGCTCCGAAGTCGAAGAAGCCTAGGCCGTTAAAGGTGAGCGACAGACGCGTCGTATCGTCACCTGGTGTTTCCTCACGCGACCACTTACAATACGGTGTCCCCAGTCGCCGTTGAACCCGTATATAAAGTGTATGGCATGTGGCTCTGTAATATAAGAAATGCGGACAGGCATGTCATGGTGAACATGAATACTAGTACCCGAGTTTTCCACTGCCATTGGAAGTCGACCTGAAACGCAGAGGGATAGATTAGAATGATTAGGAACTGTCTCAACTGAAGGACATGTATTGATGATGGATATGCAGTGAATGCGTGGAAGCAAAGGTGGTGGTGGCGGTGGCGGTATGAGTGAGCATATCCGTTAAGTATATTCAGGAACAATCACCAACCATGATCGCAAACTTCCACTTGTCCTAGCGACGCACGATCGTCGACTCGACCTGGAGCGCTTGAGGAGCGCGACATACTCCTCTTTGTGTCTACAAAGTCAATGTATGTTCAGTATAGAATTCGGTGCCGGCTCTTGTGATCTCTGTTTTCTCCTGGACTCTTTCTCATGATGACTTCACATGTCAATCTCTGAATTCGAGATAAATATACTGTCAGACGTGCAGGACAGTCCTTCAGATCTTAAAGCAACGTAAAACCTGAAAAAGGTGCATCTTGACTCACTGCCTTTCATTCACATACTAAGATCTACGTGAAGCACTCCCATGGATCCTCCAAATACAAACCTGGAACCAAGGCTTCCACAAAAGTTCTAGACCATATCATAGATGACCTCCGGGAAGACCGTTTCCTCCTTCTCCTGGTCGCTAATCGTTTCGGAGAACTCTGCTGACGATGAATATATCATACCTGCATCTCACCAACGACGATTTCTATCATCACCTCAATGGACACGTCCATTGAACAGCTTTCTACAAACATGTCAAGCGTCAGTATCCTTCAACTAGATGTCCCCGCGTTCATTTCCCCCATTATCACCCTCGAATGCCCCAACCCATCAACAATCGCCTGTCCGGACGAATTAAAGCTGTGCATTTACTATCCGTGTATTTCGCAATACAGTCCGGAATGAGCGCTCTACTATCCAACGTTAGCGCCGCCCTCGGTCGTGACTTGGTAATTGACAGGAGTGGAGAGAAACCTACAGCGGGGAACAGGTTGCTCAATTATTGGCGCAATTCAAGTTCTCCAGCTTGGAGGCCGGCGGCACACCGCGCCGAACCATAACTTAGCTTCTGCCATAAACCCTGCCCCAATTGAGGCTCTTCACGTCTCGGCAGATAGTCTATGGTGCCTTCTGGACCCTTCGTTTTCCAGGCGCGGTTTGGCTGTAGATTACGGCGAACTCTTTATGGGTTCAATATGCAGGCGGATAGGCGGACTGCGCATGGCGCGCAAATCGTTCCTCTCCGCAATCCCGGACTGTCTCTTATCGTCGAGCCGTCCTGCATGCATGGCTCTACCATAAACGAGGTTCAGGTTAATGATGTATCACTCCAAAGGGAATTTAGGAAAGATACGCATGGTCGACGGACTGTATGTAGACTTCAATTCAGAGTGAGGTAAAATATGTAGGGAATAAATACGCCAATCGCGGGGATTGCATTGTGAGATAGCAGTGAGAGAGCATTTGTACGAATCCGAACGGTATGTAGATGTAAGTATATGCGACGAAAACAAAAGACATTCATTGCCGGTTGGGCTTGCCTATGCGCTGCGCGAGGACGTCCAAAACATCCTGCATAGAGTACACGGCGTCCGTCGAGCCAGAAAATTCAAAGGAGGACTCTGACGAGGTGTTAAAGTTACACGACTCGATACCGCGTTCATGGAGGTCTTGGATGACATCGTGGGCAGCAGGGTTCTTCCCCTCCAATGCACCATCCAGGGCCCGGATCTCCTTTTCCGTAAATCCAAATACCTCTTGCATGGCCGCGTCATGCGTGAGGTCTACTGAAAAGCGCTCGAGACGGTCAAGATGGATGCCAGTGTACTCGTCCGTGACTACTTCGCTCGTCAGAATAGTGCGAACGTAGTGGCCCCGGAGGTGAGACATAGCCACCGCGGCAAAGAACTCCTTGTCCATATAGCGCAGCACCGCGGCCCGGTCGACAGGTCGAGCGCGAAGGACGGGCGAGTCGTAATTTTCAACAAGAAGAAGCGTTTGAAGAGCAGGCGTACTATACGGTGCCTAGGAAAATATGAGAAGGTATCCAAGTTCGATACTGAATACATACCGTAGATACAGCGAGCGAATCGCCCGGTGCGGACATCAGGAACTTTTCAACACTCTCAAATCCATATATATCTTCGTACTTCAGCCACATCTGCCGTATCCGCGCGCTGACATATTCGTGGAGCGACTGCGCGATTGTTGACGCGTCTGCGGACACTTTGGAGAGGTCCAAGCGAAGCACTGGATATGCCGGCGCAAAGTAGGCATCCTCATTGCCGGGATATAAGGCCTCGATCAACGTTGGCGAGGAAAGATCGTCATAGACCTGAGAAACCATAGACAGAAATGTCTTCATCCCGTATCCGCGTGGGCGACGAAGGATGATAATCTTGGACGGGTCGCAGTGATCGATAACGGAAACCGCAGAGGTTTTGTCCACTAGCAGCATGCCTGGCTGCGCGAGTAGTTGTTGAAGGTCGCATACATGCGGTGAGGGTAACGTCTGTGTTCGTTGTGAGCGACTAAGCGACCCAAGGGCGGTTGAAACATACCTGTTCAGGTCCTAGCGACGCCAGTAGGCGTTGTCCTATGCGGTAGATATTGTCGAGTTTTGGCTTCTTCGTCGCCGATGATACGCTTCGAATAGAGCCCTCAGAATCTGAGCTGGAATCATCGTCATCAAAGCATTTCCTTTTGGGAGATGCTGGCCAACAATAAGAATGCAAATTCAACACATAGAGCTGCGACATACAGGTGTGGATTGATTCCTCAAGATCGAAGGTCAAGTGAATGACATCCTCAGAATCGAGTGGCCATGTCGGAAATAGCGACGATATTGGCGCGTCTAGGTCGACGCGTTTCGCGTCCTCTGGAAGACCCTCGGAAAGAACAGACTTTCCATCGTCCCCATCAAGTTTAATGTGTGTCTTCCATGGCCTGCACACGGTGTGGTTACATTGGCAACACATGTCGTGATCAATTTGAAGGTCCTGTTGAAGGTCGCGGAAGGTGGGAGACGACTTTGTTGTGAACCAGCTGGAACGTTTCGTCGTTCGGTAAAGATAGCGTATGGGATGAGAGGCGAGGGCGCAAATAAAGTCGGGGATTGAGTTCGACATGGTGGTTTGGAAGGAGAAGAAGTCCCAAACAACAAAGAGCTAAATTGTTCCCACGGGTAACGTGACTCTGTACATTGTTCCTCTGTATTTGACCACCAGCTGCTAAATCTCACCTGATTGCTGCACACGGCAAGCCAGCGGCACGCAATGTCATTGTACAATGAACAATGGCTCTACAAAGCCTCGCTTGGCACAACGCCATCCACTGTGGCTTCTCTTCTAACGCTCTCCTCGATTCCTCGTTAATTTCGCTTCACCCAATTGCCTGGTATGTTTCCTACGCGTCTACCTCATCTCTTCTCCAATCTGAAACCGATGCAGACCGTCTCCACTCTATGGCAGAAACCAGCGCCGATTATGACATTTTTGCTGGCATTTCGGGCCATGTAACCTCATTCTCCCTGGTTCCCCTTCGGCGTTCGGACCTCAGTTGGAGCGAAATTCCCCTAGAGACGCTCCACGCCAGGATACTAGGCGAGCATTGCATGCACTGCCTCTTGCCATCGAAAGAGCATAGGGCAACCGGGAGAATCTGGAGTCACCCCAACCTAACCTCCAACCAGGTGGCCCGAAACCTCAGTCTTCTGGAAGACTACCAGCCATCCGACTTCGCCAAAGCGTTAAACATCAATCGCGACGGAAAGTCTTTTGTGTCCGACCACATCCCAGCGTTCCAACCTCCCACTATGGTGACGCATGGGGATTATCCTTTCGCCTTCATTGTTGAAATAGTTCCCGCACATCCAAAGCGTCTGCCCTCCGCCGATATAGGTAATACGCGGCCCACTAAGCAACAAAAGACGTCTGTGGTCAAGGTTCTCCCAGTCCAACGAATAGGCGAATCCCGCGTTCTGAAGACGCCAGGCTCAAGATTGGTGTGTAGTGCTTCATTTCGTGTGCGAAGTTTGTCATGGAATGTATATCTTTAGCAACTGCCGCCGCGTTCTCGAGACTTCCCATCTTTATTTACGCTCCCCGCGTGCTTAATCACTGATGGAACATCCGCCATCGCCGCTCTTGAAGATCACGCAAAAACCCGCACCCAAGACGGGTTTTGGGGTTGTACTGTTCACATACCGACCAGTTTCCCAAGACATGCTTGGTTAACATCAGTCGCTGAATTCTACAACCTATTGCCGAGAATCCCGTACGAGGATTCCTACGCCCACTGTGATATTGCCAAACGGCCGGACTTGGCATCTTTATTCCAGTCGTCTTTAGTCCTCGTGTTGGACCTGTCAAGTGTAAAACCGCAAGACGACTTCAAAGGAGTATATGCAGATATAACTCATATCCTCCGAACCCAGCTGGTTTCATTTCTCCAATATGTACTACTCCGAGGGGTTTTTCTCCAACGCCATGCTCGATTTGAATAACCTAGAGGCTCATGAAGCCTTAGAGGCTGTTTTGGTACTTAACTAATCCTTCGTTTTATGTGCAACGCATGACTAACGGGTATTTTTCAGGAACTTGTAAAGAAGCACCGTCTGACCGTATTCCTTGGGTTTTTGGAGTACGACCTGTTGGCGCTCGAAACGTGGATGGACTATACTCTGGGTCTACTCCCTAGTCTTCCTCCTCTGGACGTCATCTATCCCGCCAAGACCTGCTTTCTCCGCATTCATAATGTCATACAGGTCTATCGACGGGGTCCAAATCCAACAATCACTCGAGCGCTGTATGTTGGTTCCTCGAACTCGTTTGCTTATGCGCTTGGGAGTTCACTGGACCTAGAGGATATGCCGGAACTGGCTTCCTCAGTCGCAATGACAGCGCAGGATGTGGAAGCTTGTCTTCGGATGTGTCTTCCGTCTTCGCGTCACAGTGAAGTTGGTGACTACCTCAAGGCTATCAAGAACATAGCCGGAGGGTATTGTTTTTCTGCAGATGCGCCGCCAGATTGTCGAAACCTATTTCGTCCGGAGGACGTCTTGTCCTGTCTTACGTTGGTACAGAAGTCGAAAGATATCACGAGGCTTGTGGCACTTTCCGATCGCCAACATGACTACCACGCCCAACTCAGAGTCCTAAAGAGTGTATTGCACATATCTTCCACCGAGGACCGCAACGAGGTTGTGTCTCTCATTGTTGGACATGTCATCGAAATGGATGATACCACTCTTCGTTACAATGTTGATGTTCCTGTACAACGGGCGGCAGCAGACGACACAAATGCTGCATTCAGGCAATACCTTGGTTCCACGAATCAGGCCGCTCAAAAGTTGATGGTGACTCTGGGGCTCGTCACATTTCAACCGGAGGAATCAGACGGTACCGGTGTATCTGCTTGGGCCATTCCAAATGACGCTCTTTCAAACAAGGAAAGTGATTCGGTACTACGAACTTGAGTTTTCTGTCTCATGATTTCGCCTTTTTAGCTCTCCGCCGATCTGCGGGCAGATGCAGTCACGAGCGAACATCTTACCAAGTTTGACGGTACAAAGCAGTGGTTCACAGACCTCCTTTCGACCTGGTCAGCAAGGCGTCGCGATTCCATCCGAACTATCGAGAAGATCCCAGAGGCTGTTCTCCAGAACACGCTGGAACTCTACGTCAATATGAGCAGTGGCATCACTGTCTTTGGACCGACACCCGACCGCGCAATTCAGGAAGTCCAGTTAATTGCCGACAAAAGCGCAAAAGGCGAAGTATGGAGAAATTTTGCCGACATCTTTGTGCTTCCCCGGGCGCAGGAGAAGGGCGAAACCGACGCAAAATTTCTCAAAGACCCGACTCACTTGTTACTCTTCGTCATCGAGCTCAAGAGCCTGCAGCTTTACTTTCTGTTCTGGGGCACTTTCGGGCGTCCGCCGACGGCATCAGACCTCGTCAAATTCCGCGATCGACTGCTCGAGATTTCGGAGGCTTGTTGGCAAGCTCTCATCGATAACCTTGACCCCGTCGCGCCTGACCTAAGCCCGCACCAATATGCGAGGCGACAAGACGAGAGGGAGAAAGCCAGGCCCAAATTCGACAGTTGTAACAATTTCTTGAATTGGGAGGGCGGAGCTTGTCCCCTCACCGTCGAGGACCTGCACATCAAGATGTTAACGCACAGAGTCAGTGTGCGCGACTTTTTGTTGGAAGCGCGGGACCAGTATTACCGGTACAGCAACATTGCGGAGAAAGGCACAGACAACCGCCAGAAACAGTACATTGACGATGCTCGTGTTCGCTGTCACGACAACAACGCCCTGAAACACAGGATTAAACCGATGTCTATCGTGCTTGTTGGAGGGTTGATACCTCTTGTCGACGATTCAGCGCCAGTACGCGAAACCACCCACCATTATTCCCGCTAGAAACGATTCGATTTTATGATTGCTGCTGTATATACTTTATTTAACTATGTTTTGTATGCCATATGTTATGCTCCATGTTCAATGCCCATCTTCTTTTCTCATTTATCATTCGTTGATCACTAAAGGAAGCGCAAGGACAATCAATCGACATCAGGAATGCTCGCTAGATACAGTGGCAGGAAGCGGTTACATAGACCTCCAAGTAATCTACGCCACACTCCCATCTGCTCCTCATAGAAATATCTCCGTCCGAGCTCATCGTCAATGCTAATAGAACAAAGACCTACAGAAATCTAATTCAAAACAATTTAGGCAAGACACAAAGCTTTCAGATCATCGAGGGAGTTGGTAGTGCACAGCCAGTCAGCACAAGCACCTACTAATTGAAATGGACCTGGACGTGACGACTGTCGAATCCTTTTCGAACACCGACCCAGACCCATTGCCTTTCCGATGCACTCCGTCTAAACGCCTACATCCATTCGCAGCCAATACAGGTGTTCTTCCTTGTAATGTCGGTGAAATATGGAATGCACCTCGTCGACCGCGAGTCGTCGTCTCCGAACTGGGTGGTCAAGCGAATCTCTAAATCTATGATTATCCATCACCTTCATATTGCATAGCCCGCTACTTACAACTACTTTAGTTAGCGACACTCAACTGCGAGGCATAACTGATGGTTTTCCAGATGAAATATGATATTAACGACTTGATAACAACACACTGTTGCATCATTCTACCTGGGCAGTAACGATAGCCTGCAGCGGTCTCGTCTTCCACACCGGCGCCGCATGGTCACGAAATAGCATATCCTCCAGACTGTCGGAAAACAATGTAAATCCCTTGCACATCAATAACACTGGAGAAGAAAGACCAACCTCGTCTCAAACAACTGCATATCAAACTTGCGCATCAAGTGCGCAAAGGTCAGGTAGAGCTGGCACCACGCCAAACTGAAGTACCATCAGATTAAGGTACCACTTTAAGGGAGGAGGACGAGGGTGTGCTTACTTCATACCGAGACAGCTTCGCGGTCCTTTGGAGAACACAATCAGATACTTGTCTAGCTTCTGCGCGCCCGCGCAGATCCACCGCTCCGGTCTGAACTCCAGCGGATCGGGGAAGATGTCGGGATTTTTCAAGACGAACGGTTGGGCTACGCCAACGACGCTCTGCAGGCTCGTTAATGAGATGACTCGAACAAAAGCCGAAATAGATGTACACCAGCAGGGACTGCATGTCCATCAATAACAGTCGCAGACTCGACGACGCGCGGAAGCGACATGGGCGCGCCAAAACTCAGACGCAGCGCTTCTTTGATTACGCCAGTCTATGTATGAAGTCAACGATTGCGCCTGGAAGTAATGAACGGGAACTTACGAGGTACGGCAACTTCTCCGCCATCTCATACGAAAACGGGGTATCCTTCTCCGGCCACGCCTTACACAACTCAGCCTGTAATTTCTTCTTAACACCCTCATTAGCCATCAAATGAAAGAATCCAATCGTCATTGCATTGCTCGACGTATCTGTGCTCCCAGCAAGCAGGACGATGGCCTAACAAGGTGTCACTTTTAGTCCCAAACCAAAAGGTCAGAACGAAACTCGTAACCCACCTCCTCAATCAACGCCTTCTTCGAGGGCACCTCTCCCTTCTTCACCAGCTCGGGCGTAATCAAATGATGATAAATCGTCTCATGATCCACGGCCCTCAAACTCTCCGGGTCCTTTAAAATTGAGTCGATCTGCGCTGCCAGGTACGCTCGCAACTGTGCGATACCGGCCAAACCGGGGTTCATAGCAACCCCAAGCCAGTCCGGGAGATGATGCAACGCGTGGAGGATTGAGAAAAACTTGGTTGCGGTTATAAGCGGGATCGCGCCCTGGAGAGAGCGTAGGATCGGGTGGTCGAACCCGGGCGCGGTGAGGCCCCCGAAGGTGTGTGCGTAGCTGTACGCGGTCACGATGTCCATGTTGAGCGAGCGGAAGCCACGGAAGAGGTTGACGGGCGTGGTTCGGTGTTTCTGGATTTGCTCTACGAAGAGGTCAACCTGCACGCAGAAATGAGTTAGACGTTTGAAAGTTCAAAAACTAAGTAAAGAGCACTTTTTCCTGAACCAAGTTCTCCAGCTTCAAAATCGCACGGCGCGAAAATAAAGGACTGAGCATCTCCCGCCGTATCTTGTGGTCCTGGACATTTGTCATCCCAAAACCAGAATCATCCAGTCCGAAACCCGTATAAAAGTCCGGAGACTTGGAGAATCCAGTGTAGGATGGGTAGATCGTAAAGAACGCTTCAGTCGTATTGAAGTGGAGCTACACTGTCTTTAGCCTCGGATGCAGTTACTAATAGTACGGTTCATACTTCATTCGGTCGCGTTCTGACCACAGGACCTCAAGCAAATGTCAGTACGCAACTCAGAGTATATACAGGACTGGAGCATTACCATAGACTTCATGCAACTTCTCCAGGTGTCGGATGAACATGCCATCCTTCCATACCTCAAAGTAGCCTTGGTAGTAGTCTGTGACGGCTGCGAGACGGGGCCCGGGAATGACCTGAGCGAGTGCAGATACAGTCGATAGACCAGAAGACAGAGGAAACGAGCGAAAGCAAGCAAGAGGAACAGTTGGAGGTAGGAAAGCTGCTTGAGGGCGTCGCCTGTGGGGTTCATCATGGTGGAGAGCCGCCGTACTGTGCCATGCCAATAACAACTGGCTAGGTACTTATAGCCTGCATTTGAATCTGTAAGGACACCCAGTGTAGCTGGTTCTCTATGTGATGATCGTGGTAGAATTGCCTATTAATAAAGAACAAGCTGTCGCGGTTTCCCATCTACTACGGAAAGGTGAGTAAGACTTGCAAGTTGGCTGGTACCATTAATATGGAGTATCTCACCTGAGTTTGGACATTGAATATATGGTCATCCATAAACAGTATATATATCCCGCCTTTAGAGTCAAACGAACACCTAAGAAGTCTTGAATTCGATTCCATATCTGGTATCCCGGCGAATAAAGAAGAGACAGCTTTGGCGCGCATTTACATTCAGTGACTCAGAAGCGCCGCTCTTTGGCGCCCAGAGATTGCCATCAGTCAGCTCGGAGGGTTGATACCTGCGAGAGAAAATAAAGCTTCTACCGCCTGGAAATCAAAGAAATGACAGCAGACCAGCGTCTCCATACACTGCGAAGGTCGGGTCCCCTTTGTATCCCGCATTTGCATCCTATCTGAACGTGCTTAGTGGCCTTTTCGTAGCATGTTAGTGAGCCTATACAGGATGATGGCGGTCAAAGTTCAAACATAGCCTTATGTGGCTGTGCTGATTCCTTCCAGCTAGACAATTTCTCAACAATCGTTGAATGAATGCGGGAGTCGTTGAATGCTGTGGGTAGGATCAAGCTCTTATATCAATCAATGTCTCCCCAAGGATGCCATCTTCGTACAGTGTATAAGACAACCTGATACTAGAGTGCTATCTCTCACTGTCAGCTGTCACCCGAAGGCAATATAGTGTCGACACCAAGTCTTAGTAGAGCCGAAGATGGCATCTTGTCTGGGAGGAGGCTTGGATCTGGGCGCCGTTCTGTCTAAACGCCTGCCTTCAGTCGCAACCGTCGGAGATGTGCTTACTTGTAATGACGGAACGTACCAGGTCACCGGCCATGAGTGTTAACATCTTCCGACGGGATGGTCAAAGGACACAGCCAATTTTGTAGTCGGTTATACTCAACTGCGAGGCAGAACTGCTTATTTTCCTGATGAAGCCTGATATTAAGACTTGATGCTAATACCACGCCAAGTAGTACAACCCTCGGCGACTGACGACACTATTAGGAAGCTACCAGGCTTCAGCTACTTGCAAGGAACGGTCTCATGAGCGGCGGAGTGCATGCACGCGTACGTGACGGCTATCATGTCTACTCATTCCGCACGTCTAGAACGGAGGAAACGTATCCCGGGTGGAAGATGTGACTCTCTGGTAGTGGAAGATGAAAGCAAACTTTACAGTGTTTAGACATTCGTACAAACAGATGGACGCAAATGTATGTATGACGAAAACACAAGGCATTTATTCCCGGTTGGGCTTGCCAATACGCTGCGCGAGGACGTCCAAAACCTCCTGCATAGAATACACGGCGTCCGTCGAACCGGAAAAATCATAACGAGACTCTGAACTGGTGTTAAAGTTCCACGACTCGATACCTCGATCATTGACGTCTTGTATAACATCTCCCGCAGCAGGGTTCTTTCTCTCCAATGCACTGTCCAAGGCCCTGATCTCCTTTTCCGTAAATCCAAAGACTTCTTGCATGGCCGCGTCATGCGTGAGGTCTATTGCAAAACGCGCGAGACGGTCGAGGTGGATGCCAGTGTACTCGTCCGTGACCACCTCGCTCGTCAGAATAGTGCGAACATAGTCGCCCTGGAGATGAGACATAGTGACTGCAGCAAATAATTCCATGTCCATATAAGACATCACTGCAGCACGGTCACTCGCCCGAGCACGAAGAACTGGAGAGTCGTAATTTTCGATGAGAAGAAGGGTAGGTGAACTAAAGAACGCCTAGAGAACAGCATAAGAAAATATCGGACTGTCGGATGGAATTCGCACCGTAGCCAAAGTGAGTGTAGAGCCTGGTGTCGACTTCATGAAACTTTCGATATCGTCAAATCTAAATAGGTCCTCGTACGTCAGCAATAGCTGACGTATTTGGGAGTTGATATATTCGAGGAGCGACTGGGCGATGGTTGATGCGTCGGCGGACACTTTGGAGAAGTCCAAGTGAAGGACGGGGTGCGTCGGAGAGAAGAAAGTGTCCTCGGGATATCCGGGATATAACGCCTCTATCAACGTCGGCGATGAATGGTCATCATAAACCTGTGACACCATGGATAGAAATGTCTTCATCCCGTATCCGCGTGGGCGACGCAGGATGATAATCTTGGACGCGTCGCAATCATCGATAACAGAAACCGCACGGGTCTTCTTTACTAAGAGCATGCCTGGCTGCGCGAGGAGCTGCTGGATGTTTGATACATCCGGCGAGGGTAATATCTGTGTTCATTTATTGTGAGCGACTGCGTTAAGAAAAGGCGAATGACGCATACCTGTTCAGGTCCCAGTGACACCAGCAGGTGTTGTCCGACGCGGCGGAAGTTGAACCCAGATGTCTTTTGTTGTTTATTGGGCCGTGTACAATCTATATCACCCGAGGCCCGACGTTTTAGAAGTGCGGCGCAGTTTACATCATCAACAAATTCAACAATGAAGGTCAAAGGATAATCTCCATATGTCACCATAGTGGGAGGTGGGAACGTTGGGATGTGGTCGGACACAAAAGCCTTGCCGTCGCGACTAATGTCCAACGCGATGGCGGAGTCGGATGGCCGGTAGTCTTGCAGAAGATCGAGGTTTTGGGCCACCTCGTTGGAGGTTAGGTTGGGGTGACTCCAGATTCGCCCGGTTGCCCTATGGTCTTTCGATGGCATGGGGCACTGATTGTAATGCCCGTCTAGTATCCTGGCGTGGAACGTCTCTAGGGACATTTCGCTCCAACTGAGGCCCGAACGCCGAAGGGAAACCAGGGAGAATGAGGGTACATGGTTCGAAATGCCAACAAGAATGTCATAGTCGTATGGCAATGGCATGCCGGTTTCCGCCATAAGAAAAGCGAGGGAAGTCTGCATGGGGTTCAGATTGGCATAAGCTAGACGGCTAGGAAACATACCAGGAAAGTGGGGGAAGCGAAGAGGGCGTTTGGGAAGCCAAGGTGGACGGCTTTGTCCCAAGCGAGGCTTTTATAGGACCTTTGTTCATTAGACAATGGCATTCTGTGCCGTTAGCCTTGCCGTTTTTCAGCAATCAGGTGATATAAATGGGCGTGGTAAAGATATCACTTGCGAGAACCCAGAGTGCAGATGAACTTGGGGATGGAAGGCGACATAGCAGTCGGAAAGCAAGAGAGGACGCAGAGACAGGAGTGTCGATACCGGTACAGAACACCCGCACATACTTTTGAACGAAGATTCAGAACCGCTCAGCACTTAAACCAGGCATTCCAAGTCCCGCAGACGTCCACTGAACCGTGAAGACTGTAACCCACTACGGTCGGGTTGGCGAAGCAACCTAAAAGTCTAGGTACTCAAGAAGTCGAATGGCAGAGTACTTGAAAGGATCCTCCAATAAATTGCGCGCGAGGCGTAGATATAGATATCCCAAATGGGGACTGATCAGAGGCTGATAATCGGATGGAAAAATTCGTCCTGGAAAAACCGCCAGGACTTGTTGAGTACTCATAAGCGCCTTGTTACCTCCTCCCCAATTTCGGCTTCGTTACATCGTTGGATGGGAGATGTAGGAGCAAGTATTTCCTCGGACGGGGAATGCCTCTGGACGATTGCGCCACGGTATGTTTCTTCCTGCTTGAGCTGAGAAAGGCTAACTGGCTTCATGCAGTAGGCAGGATAGACGAGGGATGATTTGACCGCAGATGCTACGCTTAGAGGGTACGCAGTGGTATGCATTGTGCAATGTTGCAGATGAGGTTTGTCGGATTGGTAGATGCTGGACGTTAGGTACGTCGTTGCCATTATTTTCTATTTTCTCGAGTTGACATTTGGATACAGCTTGTAACGATTTCCTAAGACTTTGTCTAGACATGTCTCCTAGACAGCGAATGGGTGACTCACAAAATGTATGATCATGACTCGTTCGCGTCTCTCATTCTTTCTTCTCTACCACCACCACCATCGAACCGCACCTCTCCGCTGTTCCACTGCCATTTCGACGATTATCTACCGCAAACAAGCGACCGGCTAGTCAGCATGGACAGCATGATGCCATCTGGTAAACGTAAAAGGCCCTGGCCGCAACAATCCAATACATGCGCCCACCGTAACCTCCACGTTCATCACCTTAATATAGGAGCCATCATCACCGACGCGTTCGTCGTCTAGCTCACCAACGTGCGACGAGGAGTAAAGCCATGGCCGTTATCGGTGGCTGTCCATTCCGCTCCGTGACTTATCAATCGCCTCATTCGCCATGTATTCCCACGACTGTCCCACACCGAAACCATGAAGTATATCGACCAGCCAGGCCTTTCACGACTTTCCCAGTCCCTCAGTCACGACGGCCCCGAATGTTCCGTCCATACTCGCATAGAGGCTTACAGCTGCAAGAATATCAAACGGGACAAGAAGCTCTTTAAGCTGCTCGAGTCGTCATACAAAGACGAAGCAGCGCACTCCCCTCCCCTTCCTTCCTGGCTTTCAGTTGAGGACGTTGACATGACGCCCTTTGGTCCCTTTGACAAACACTCGTCCAGGAAGACCCTCTATCTCCTCATAGCAACTCTTAACATTGCCTATCCCGACTACGACTTTTCTGACGTCCGGCCGGCCCATTTCACAAAGGAGCAGAGCGGTGCTAGCGTACTCAATGCTCTAAGCACTACTCTTGTCTCCCCTCAAAGGGCCGGACTCAGCGCTCCGAGGACGTACTCGGCCTACCCAACAGTCAACCCCGACCTTTTCCCGCAGGCCAAGCCCACCTCATCATCACCTCAAAGCAGCACCATACACAGTCCGTTGGCACCCCCTCCCATTGTCAGCGGTACCCATCCCTTCATCTACCGCATACTCGACGAGGCTATTGGCCTTTCAGACTGCGAAGTCTTCTCTTACACTCCCGACGTCGACTGTGACCCGCACGCCTCGGATGATGACGACGACGACGTCCCCAGTGACGAGTCTTCTGACGAAGACGAACCGTTATTTGACTTTGATGAAGCCTACTACGATTCTAGTAGCAGTCGGAGCCAAATACCCACCCGTGGCATGTCGGACTCGTCGGACGATAGTGAAGAGTACCCACCGAGACGCCATGGCGCGTTGCTGTGGTCGTCACATTGGTTCTTTTTGAACAGAAAGCAGAAACGGATAGTGTATATATCCGTGTGGGCGAGGACGAGGAGACCGGCATGGATACCGATGGAAGAAACGCTCTCGAGTGAGCGCTTCATCGGCTGGGAGGGCGCGACGGGTGCTGGGGCAAGGGCTATGGGTATCACTGTCTAGGTGTCCGATTTGCATACACGGACTCCGGACGACTTGTGTTTCTCTGTTTCTTTCTTATGTCTGGACATATACTTCCACATTTGTTCGCCTACTGTATCTAGTCCTTCTATGACCCCCGGATATTTATTTCTACTAGTACGTCCACTGATTCCATTTTCATTCGCCTGTATTCATTTTTGATTGTAGGATGATTTGTACATTATATTGTGATCTGCTATGCTTGATCTTCTTGGATGTATTCTTCCACAGATCCCGTCGTGTCTATCTCCTTGAACTGTTGCTTCATCAAACCTCTTATGGTGTTTCTGAGATCAGGTGACACCACCAAAATGCGACACCACGTTAAGGGTTGTGTTTCGCTTCGCGTTCGACATTGCCTTCCAACTACCATGGCCAGTTGAATCCCAGACCTCATGGACGCGTTCCGGTTAGATGGCCCTCGGAGTCCGACCATATTATTCGGTCTGTGTTCGATGTTGAGGGATTTTCTTCTCCAAGTACGTGTCTGGTTCTCGATAAAGGTATTGCATTCTGACATTCGGATAGTGCCTTGCACGAGGAAATATGACTCTGCCGGGAGCGTTCTATCGGTCACGAAGAAGGCCAAACTTTCATCGAACAGGGAAACACGTACTAGCGTCAATAGGGACAGACGGAACAGAGCTTGCTAGAATGGCGAGTGAAACAAGACCATTGTGTTCTCGGTGCTTGATGACCTGGATTCTTTCCCCTGCGTGGATATGGGCTGCGTACGTTCGTATCTGCCGTTGCGCATGTGTAACAGCTGTGGCACTGCTGTCTGACAATAGGTCAGTCCAACATGTACTCCAGAAACCTTTGGTCGTACCACGAAACGTAGGTCCGTCGCCAGCGGTATGGATATCGCCAAGTTGCACTTCTCATAAGCTAGGCTGAGTGTAGGAAGCCAATTCAACTCGTGAGAGGGTCCTATTCTGTAATTGGCCTGGTAAGTTCAACGAGGTTTTATGTACAACTCACCCACATAACGATCGAAGGCCTCGAAGATGTTGCTTGACGCCGAAGTTAATCTTCCGTTGTTGCCTACAAACCCAATGAAGCTTCATGATTAATACACACGACAAACGTCTTGACCGCCTGGGCTTGAGCCCATCGACGTCTCCACGAAAATACCTCTAGACGTCTTGACCCAGGATAACGTCAATCGTCTCGGTAACCCGAGCTCTGATACGTGTTTCCCGCCGTGTCAATATTCATGTGTTTGTCGCGTTTCGGAGACATGATTCGACACCTTGCTTTCTCACTATAGGCTTAATTTCTCCAATAATGTTATTCAATGCAAACATTCACTCACCGCATTCTTTCTGATCTCGCAGAGTACGCTAGAAGGTCAGGGACGTCGACGCTTTCCGCCGGAACGAACAGACACGGCCACTCGCTAGGAGTTCATCTCCTTCCTGGGCCTGGGATGTTGTCCGTCTGCTATCCGCTGAGTGTACTTCAAGATTGAGCTATCGGTGGAGCATACCTTCTGCTTACTCAATACGCACTCCACCCCCGCCCGACTGGCGCGGGTCATTCGCCCCCTCAAACACCCCATCCGCACCCCTCACAATAACACTCCCGCTATACGCGTCACTCACATTATATCAGAGTGCGCTGGGCCAAAGAGCTCAAGCAAGTCGGCGCTTTCCGGCGGAACGAGCATAGCTAATAGTCTTCGTGCTCTTGAGTATGCTGATAGTAAGTTGTTATATCATTGCTACAGACAATTAGCTCTCTATTGAACTGGAATACATATAATACATCTCGTAAATGACCTTAGACACCAATATGAATATACGGTACCCATTTCAAAAACGATCCTTCCCCAATTCGCGCGCGCAATTTTTCCATAGCCAGATGCAAAGCAAGCGCCGACTCTTTATAATCAGGTCGACGAGCCGTCCCATCCCTCAAGAGGTAACCATAAACATCATCTGCGACATCTGGCGCATGGCGATCTGCGATTGACCACATCGTGCCTATAACACTACGATATCCAGCCAACATCATGCCGGCAGCCAGATGCACGGATTCTGAAGGGAGCTTGTTATAGCCAGTCGCTGTCTGGCAGGCTGAGAGAAATGCGAACTCTGCCTGAGGAAGATCAAGGGCAGCGATATCAGACAATAGAAGTCGAGTTCCGTCGGAAAGGAGCAATGCACTGCTCATTGGGGTTGTCGCATTCTGGACGCCATGACAAGCGAGGTGTACCCAGGTTGCCTCCTTCATCTCCTCCAGAACGTGCCTAGCCGTCGCAGTTTTCTTCACAAGAGCAGTATATCGAGACACGGGTGTTCCGGGTTGGTCAAGCAACGGCACAACATGCCTTCCCACACGCGTAACCTCCTCCTCAGTGTCGGGAATTGGTACCTGTCCCTTGGCATTAGGACACGCCACGGCTACGACTTTAATCGTCTCCTCGCTGGATGTAGGTGCTGTCGGCTCGATGATGGAGTTTAGAGTTGGGATGTAGGATGAAACGACGAAATCAAACACTCGATGGCCCTTTCCAGATCGACTGTAATCGCCGGCGGCATGGAGAGGCAGGAAGGCAAGGTGTCCACTCGGGCACCATCGCACATGCGCTCGGTTTCCACCTTCGTCACACTGTAAAATGTAAATAATAATCAGATAAGAGATTTAAAGGAACATACGTTTACCAACGACGGTCGATATTCCATAGCCTCGCAAATAATGGGTAGGACAATCTTGTACCAGAGATCGGCGAGTATTTTGCGGAAACCGGCATGATCGGCAAATTTGCGTACTGGGAGGTTCCTTGTCGAATCAACGCGAATGCCCATATCACCCTGAATGAGATGCAACAAATCAGTATGCATATAATAGACATCGTTGAAAGTTAATTCGGGAAGGGCAACATGTCGAACGTCCTTCTTAGCAGAGCCCGGGAAGATCATTAGGGCATCACACCCGGGCCGCTCAATAGAAACATTAATGATAACGACGATACCATCATTGGCAGCTTTGGAGAGGTAATCGAAATCCTTCGGCAGCAAAAATTTGTCCAAACCAGGAAGTTTACGTGCATCAGCAACCACTTTGTCCCATTCAGTTGCAAGTCTGCGGTGTTTCTGGCCTTCATCCTCCCTCTTCCAAAAGTGTGTCGTCGTACTAGATTTTGCAAGGTCCTTCGCAAGTACGTTGAGCTTCTGCGCCAGTTTCGGATCCTGCTGCCGTAAATTATCCAAAGGAGCACGGAACTGTCCCAGTTGTTCCCAAATTATGGAATGTCCCTGCTCCAGCCACTCTATCGCTGTATGAAGCTCACCGAATTTAACAGCCCAACACGCTGCTGTGTTGGGAGTCAGGTCCATACTCTCGGGAGTTACTCTCCGCACTGCACCAGATGGTTCAAGCTTTCCCTCGGTCATGAGGATGTTATGTCTGTCCTGCATCGCCATGCCAATCCAGACGACGCTAGGTAGAACAGACATAACTGTTTGAAGAGCATACATTAGGAGCTGAAAGCAACCCGGGTATTCACCGAATTCTTCTATCGCGCCTTGTTCAAGCTCCATCCAGCGCTGGGCAGCAGAGAATCGGTCTCCGGGATCGAGGTTGACAGAGGTAGCTGCATCTGAAAGAGCCGATCTGGCGGAATGAAGGTCTTCAGGGTTCCTGCCAAAGCGCTCGTATCTGGCGTGTAATAGAGGCCCCAACGAGTCCAACCTGTGACTGACATCATTCGACATGCCAGAATAGATAGTGATAGCCTCATCCAAATCTGCCTTATTCCCGCAGTATTTGCTACGTATCACGAGAGCTGTAGCAAGGGCGTGCTCCCAACGTGAAATGTCATCATCCTTCATGTCAGGGCGGCAATCGACTAAGACATCGATTGCCCGCCTCAGGTCCACTTCATCACTAGCTTCTGGGCTCTTGCCTGTATCCGCAAATCGCAACTTGCTACAGAGCCGACGGAGTAACAGTAGCGCAAGACCGAATTTGGCCTGGGCAAGATCATTCAAATCCGCCGCATTCGCAATAAGCGCCTCTCCGATCTTTATGGCCCGTTCAAACATGTCCTTGTCACCCAACCAGTCAAGGGCTATGGGAAGAAGCAAGTCGCGCGTAGAATGGTACAGCAGAGATTCTGGGCTATCGACTGATACTCCCGCGAGAGCCTCGTTCACGCATTCCATTGCCCTTTCCACGTCATGCTCTGCGCCAAGGTGCCTGAACCGCAGTATCAGGCGAAGCGAGAGGTTATGGAGGATATCAGACCTTTTCGGAAGAGCGGTCAACCAAGAAGGCAGTGGGAGTTCTATCGACTTGTTCAGGGCTGTCAATGCCATGTCTAGGTCCAAGACACTATTTGACAGCATGTAGCGAGCGAGATAGGCCTCATCCATGCTTGTATACATCTGAACCTGGTCAACGACGAAGTCGTCTGAAAACTGACCAGCTCGTAACTGCTCCACAGCTTCGAGTAAGGAAATACCCCCCGCAAGATCATCTTCGTTGCCCGTGGTTTTATGGCGATGAATGAGGAATGTACCAACTGACTGCATCGTCATGCGCAAGCCTGAGCTAGTCATGTCTGCGGCAGTGTCTAGGGGGAGGGAAGGAAGCCAGTAGAAGGGATTGCTCTGCGTTAGGGTGCTGATGTCACCCCAAGCCTCAGCACAGTCTTTATACAGCAAGCGGGAATAAGAGTACAGCCTCTCTGCAGATGTACGACGGAACTCGCGGTCTAAAATGATCGCAAACATGAAGAATCCGCGTAATCGGTCGTCTGGGCACCGAATGGCGAGACATCTATCTCGGAGTTTTAGGAATTGCTCTTCGGAGATGATTAGGAGTATGTTGGGACAGTAGACGAGGTCCTTGGAGTACATCATGAAGTCGGCATCTGTAGTTTCTTCTGCAGAGCAATCAAAACATATATGCATACATCGGCGGAAGCTTACCTGAGCAGATTTCGAAAACTAGACCAAGTATCGACTCTGCAGCAAGCGATGCGGGTAACGATGGAAACGAGCTGGCTTTCAAACTGAGTTGCATGGCAGGAAAGTCATTCGAATCCATGATAGCATCAAGCATGGATTTCAAGTTGTTATGCGTCTGAGGCACATCCTCGAGGTCAAGATAGAACGAGCCTAGCCTCGACGGGCTATCGGCGTCGACTTCGAACACATCTACAACAAAGATGCCGATGGCCTGTCTGTTGATCTATTGGTCAGTGTAAGATGCGAGGCTCGGTGAGCACATACACGATAAAAGGCACTTCCGTTACTACTACTAGACACCCGTTATCGTCTGGCGGCTGAGAGCGCCATGACCAAATTATGTCACCATTTCGCAAAAAGTTCACTTGGAACTGCGTGCTGAGAGGGAGACTGCTTGATTTATCGTCGGTCACCTTCAAGACGAACTCTAAAGAAGTAATCAGAGACTGATTGACAATCGATTGCGCGAGAGATCACCAGAAATCACTGCTTTAGGCCTATATGACGGGAGTCAGCTATGGTGTGAGACGATGTAGGGAAGAACATACCCAGGATCCATGCTTAGAACAATACTCAACCAAGCACTCAACGTGAGGTTAATATAGCAGGGTAGACTGCGTCCTTACCGGGTGCATAGCATCGAAGCTGTTTCGGTAGGCACTGCCTTTGACGCTGTCTTCGCAACTGCCTCAGCACGCCGCGTTGGCGCTTGTCAGATTGCCTTTCCGTTTAATTTCCGCTGACAACATTGACCTGATGTATGGAATAGACGCCCACCGAAATGATTTACACGCCCAAAGCCAGAACGGCAACTACTAGAAACAACCATGTTCAGTTCGAGCCGCGGGCTTTGAATTCGAGGGTACCGCGCCGAAACCGAACATCCGAGTCGAGGCAGACACATAGCATGAAGGGGTTTCTGCCGCGCTGTATCTCGATTAGCTGTAAGAAGAAACCCCGACTAGGCCACTTACCAGATGGAGGGTCGTGTTTGCCAGACATAGTAGAACTATTGTTACTGTTGTTGAAGAAACAGAGGAGCTTCTGTAACTGTGGCATAGGACACAGCTGTCAATGAATGGCTTCCTGAAGGCTGTACCGTTTATCCGTCTCGCAAGAATGCGATGCGCATTGCGTGTTCATTGCGCTAGGAGGCAGTTATTGAGGCTCAGCCCGGGCACCATGTATCCTGTATGAACGCAGTGAAATGAAAAGGACATAATTAGACGCGATCGTTGATCGAGGAGGGAGTGAAGAGTACTGAGAAGCGGCTGGTAAGACAGACTGATATTGGGAGGAAGAGGTCTGCCGACCAAAAAGCACCTAAAGGTAGACACTTTGAGGAAGCTCGGCGCGACATCTATATGAAATACACCCTCGCGAAAGGTATGCAGACCAAATAAAATTGACGATGCACAGAGAACGAGCGGAGAAGTAACGGCATAATCGAGATCCCAAGAGGAACACAGCAAGCAAGCGGAGAGACAAGTGTTATATGCTACAAAGTAAGTGATACAAAACGAGTAAGAGACTACCAGAATTCAACTAGATTTAATTCTGCCTGTGAGGCTGTCATCGCGCCCCTTCTGCAGGTTCTCCACTATACGCGCAACACTGCCGAGCTCTGGACTGCAAGTAGCGCGTCCACTCAACCAGTCGACAACAATAGGATAATTCGATGGAAGGGGCGGGGGTGAGTCTCCCTCCAGATATGTCCCGTTTCGTCTGGACCTGGCTCGGATTCCTCGACATCAAGCTTGAAGTCGAGTGGAGCATTCTTCGTATCGCCAGGGAATATCAACCAGTAAGCGCCGCATGCGGACCGCCTTCTGGGAAGGCTCCAGAGATGGATTATGACTAGTAGAAGTGAGCCCGCTGATGTCGGCGACCAAGCAGGAATATTACTAGACGGTTATAGCGCGCGGTGAGCGTTGTCAATGACGACGAAAAGGACGGGAAAGGTGAGACTGAGGAATGTCATGATGGAGGGAGCCAAGAGGATCTGGTGAGTTGCTCAGAAGTAGTCGGGCAGGTCGCCCGTTCAATTCCTGCCCAACGTTATATTGTTGGACATTTGGCAGAACCCGGGAAGATGATCAAGGCATCGCAAGCAACAATATGCCTAGTCGATTGCGCGCCTCTCTAACATCGCACTGTTGCGCTGGTCCAAATCGACAATAGGCGGCAGTCCAAAAATGGGATGAAACGCCTTGATTATTACCAGGTCTAATTATAACGACGACGTCTTGATCTCTCACTCTGACAAGCTGCCAGACGCGTCTGTCGAATTATACCCAAAGGAATGTCTGATTCAGAGCACTCCAAAGCAAGTGCAACGCCTCCCGATGATGCTAGGTCAGTCGTCCCTCATTTCAAGTCTGACCGCCTTGACTATTTTCCCTTGAAGCCTTGCGCCAGCACCGATAACGAAACGACTGACGGGGTCTTGTGATACCTGTAGACGGAGGAAAGGTGCGTCGTAGTGTCGTCTTCTAAAGCTTATGATTTAAATGCTTCCAGTGAAATGTAGGTTCAACTAGCACTATGATCAGCATGCTTGACAACATCTCTGCTACTATTAGGTGACAGCCAAGGGAATCAAAGCGGTCCATGTACAAATTGTCGGGTGCACAAGATTCCTTGTACTCATGATATACCGACCAAAGTCTGTCGCGTCGTCCTCTATGAATATGTTCGGTTCCAATAACATCCACCAGAAACGCGGTATGAAAGACTAGTGAGATCAAGCTTAACTTCTTGCTTTCACTCCAATTCACACGCGAGTCAGCTCTAGGAAGGTTTCCTTGCTTCATCAGCGCGTCAAGGAGCTCGAGGAATCGTTAAAGCAACAAGATCCGCAGTACGCTCAGGCGGCAGCTCACATGTCCAAGTTCTCATTCATCGTTTAGGGAGGTGGCAGCACTTCAGCAAAGAGTCAAGGACCTCGAGGAAATGTTGAAGCAAGCGCGAGAACCACCGTAAGTATCATGATCTTGTAAATCATACTCGGTGTCTAATTATTGACAGAACTAAGGCTGATGATCCTGTTTCTGAAATCACAGCACCCCACGAACGAGCCAGCGTCGATCCGAAAATCGACGCTGACTACGCGCAAATGCTTAAAGACATGAAGAAGTTCTCTATCGCGGAACACGGGCGCAACGACCGCTTCTTTGGGCCTTCAAGTAATGTCTACTTCATGCGCCAGATGATGAACTTGAAAGGAGCTGCGTTACCGGTGGGTATAGCATGGTCTGCAGAGGCGGTATGTTCAAGGTCCTTTTCATTGTATACATGCATAATGAATCACCGTAACAGCGTGGAGACCCAGAAGACATCATGAAGCGTCCGCTTCTCATATTTCCAGAAGAGGATCTTATGCTCGATCTCTTTAATTTATACTTCCAGCACCCACCGAATTACATATGTGTCTTCCACGAACCGAGTTTTCGACGCGACGTAGCTTCTGGAGTACACCATCTGGACGTGACATTCGGGGCGGTGGTACTGATGGTCTGTGGTGTCGCGTCGCGTATATCGACGGATCCTCGTGTGCTCTCTGCGGGTGCCTCAGAGCACTCTGCAGGATGGCAATGGGTGTCCCAGACGATGTCCCTCCACAACTCCTTCTTCCAAGACAAACCAAAACTGCACGACATTCAATACTGTTGCGTACGCGCTTTATATGTCGTTCTCCTAGTTGGCGTGCTAATATGGTTATTTGATGTAGCTATTGACGGAGTACATGTTGGGCTCGTCTACTCCGCAATCGACGTGGTTCATTATTGGCCAAGGGATGCGGTATGCTATCGAACTTGGATTGCATAGGCGACGCGATGAGAAGCAGAGCGCGGAAGGGGAGCTCAAGAAACGCATCTTTTGGACCATCTACATTCTTGACCGCCATATCAGCTTCTACCATGGCCGGCCAGTCTCTATTCCAGATGATGAGTGCGTTACTGTCAACGTCTCCATTTTGCATGACGCTTACCTATACTTCTTAGCTACGACGTTGAATATCCCGCTCTATGCGATGACGAGTATTGGGACACTGGGAATCCCGAAACGGACTTTAAGCAACCTGCAAACAAGCCTTCGAGATTGGAAGCTTTCGTCGCCTCGATAAAACTGGCTCAGATCACCTCATTCGCGCTCCGCTCGGTGTTCCGCCCCCAGAAAGCCAAAGAAGCAGTTGGTCAGTGTTATTGGAATCGAATTCAGAACAGTGTGTCTTTGGTTGACTCGATGCTGAATTCTTGGTTCAATTCTATACCCGTTCACTGTAAGCCTTGTTTGTCTACCCATAACTCCGCGGTGCTCATCTGCTTCTCGTGTCCTTAGTACGATGGGACATGGACGCGCAACCGCAGGTCTATTTCGAGCAGGCCGCAGAGTTATACATGACGTATTACAACCTGCAAATATTCATTCACAGGCCTTTTGTTCACTCCCCGTCGGCTTTGGCGTTGCCCTCCTTGGCTATATGTACGAACGCTGCTCGATCTTGTATCAGGTTATTGGAGATCCGTCAACAAGTAGGGCCAATTTCGAGTATGATGATCAGCGTGAGTGCTCATACCTAGCTGTACGAGTTCGATTCTCATACGACCTTGTCTAGAGGGCGACATTTTCAGCAGGGAGTGCGATTGTCATGAACATGTGGCATACGGTTCAGGCTAAATCGCCTAGTCAGCTTTCGAGGAAAGACGTTGATAACTTTCAGTATTGTCTGAATGCTTTGAGGCGGTTCTCAAGAAGGTGTGTTTCGTTGTACTTGCACGCCGAGATGTCCCGCTCATTTCTCAGATTTCATATGAACGGATACCTTGCGTGCGGCTTTTAATCCTCGATACTGTTCGACTGCACAACTCATAGCTTGTAGTGATGGTTTAGAATCGTTTGCCGAAGGACTTCCGCTCAACCCACCAAAGACATCCACCTCCTCTCCCGATCACGGCGGCGATGTTCAAGCGGTATGGGCTCCCTCTGGCTACGTCCCAGATCCCAGTCTTTCCGACATCTATGTCGATTTCTCCGGCCTCGATTCTTACGGGGCGGCGGCGGCGAATGTCGGTGGAAGCGCGGGTGAGATATGGAACGGCTATCCTCAAGCCGATATGTCGCTGTTCGAGGCGGAGGACATGGATACCTGGATGAACACGGCGAGTACTGGGGCTGCTGCTACGTAAGTTTCCTTTCCGCTTCAGGCTTCGTGTGTATGTGTTGATCCTCTTTGGATAGTTGGAACGACCAGTGGAGTGGTTATTTATCGTCTGATTTCCTTGGGAGTTTTAATAATGGAGTGTATATATGATTCCGAGTTCAAGAGTACATAATACCATGCGACGTATACCCTAAGTTGAAGAGTGTCACCGTCAGTGTTAGGAACCGAACGAGAATTATTCGCAAGGACCTAGCTTGGTCACGAACTGTTCTCAAGTCGTAACACGTGCAGCATTGCTGCTAACGGAATGAATAGGCGAAACACTCATCGAGAGGACAGTTTATTTGTGACATGCAGACATCAGTCCTGTATTGCACTTCATCCACGATAAAATAATATCTTCATACTTTCCCCACACCTGCCCCAGCAAGAACCGTCGACTTCACATCAGCCAGCGCAGTCAGTTGATACTCGTAATCAACACTCGTAAAGTCTCCCGTCTGCGTAATATTGATCTTACCCGATCCAAAGTCGTTTGCTACAAACAAGCTTCAATACGCTTGCCAAAACGTACACGGCTACGAAACGCACCTGCACCGAGGTTGGCGAACCCGTCATCCTCAAAGTCGCCGGCCGGGCTGGAATTGGGCGAGTCGTCCGGGATCACGAAGCCGTATGTCGATAGAGGTTCGGTGGAGTTGGAGAAGACGTTGCCTTCCACGAGGACTTGGGCTTCGGAGCGGGAGTGAATTCCTTGGGAGACGAGATCTTGGAAGTAGTTGTTGAAGATGTGGCCGTGTGCGTATCGCATGGCTGGGAGATGCTCGTAGTAAATGGGTATCGATGAGATTTCAGGATGTGTATGCCTGGTGTTCGCGTGTGTACATTCCTCCAGTAGTTGTGGTGACTGTTTGAGGAGTGATGGGTGTTGTGAGTGTAAGGCGACGAGGAACGCTTACTATGTGATGTGGAATTTTCCCGAATCTAAGGAATGGTCTTACAATAGCGTTCAATAGCAGTATCACATCACGTACCTTCATCAGAATTGTCTGGATCCGCGCCAACCAAGGAACTCTTGAGGAACAGAACATTCATAAATTGTCAGTGGTGGTAATGAGAACCTCCCAACCTTATAATGATCATGGAAGTAATTCCATGACACCGTAATCCAATCGCATGCATGCGTAATGTCGACTTGCCCGTCGTAGTAATCAACTCCATGGTCCGTGTCGCTGTATAATTCGTTATGGTCGATCCAAATGTTGGTGGACTTTTGGATGGTGATTCCGTCGTTCCCCTTGACCTTGTTGATGACCAGGTTTCGTACGATGATGTTGGACTTTTCGTTAATCTTGAGTCCGCCGCCGTTTATGACCCCATTGGTGCCTACTCCAATAATAGTAGTGTCGCTGGCTGTAATATCTGTGAGCGTGAAAGAGGGAATATGGGGTTACCACGAACCGACGGTTGCCTGCGAGCTGAGAGTGATTGGCGCGGCGAGGTAGACGACGATTGGCTTTTCTGTCTGACCAATGATTAGCACTTGCCGAGCGTGTATGGGGAGAGTTATCGGAACTTACTTTGACAGCAGTCTGGAATGCAGCGGCGGCCGACACCGTTGTTGTTGTACCGCCTGCGCCACCAGTCGTTCCGCCATTCTCCGTCGCGTAGCCAATCATCTGGGCAGTCGCCGCCGAGAGGGAAGCCATGAGAAACAACAACGACTTCATTTTGCACTGAATGTTATTGGACAATCCTCGCGCCCGTCCTTATAACCTCGCCCTCCTTAACTTCGGTGAAATCAGAAGCGGTTACGCGGGCCGTCGCGTCCGCTGCTACTCATTGGAAGGTGGGCTGGAGAAATAGGCGCGCACTATCATACAGACTCATTGTCAGATGATGCAACAGAGCTCCAAGAATGTGTAGGGTCAACGTGGGTCGGCGGAGAGAGATGACAGCGACGATGGGATGAAAACAAAACCACATAATCGTCTTCAGAATTCTGTCGCAACTGTATTCATTCTATCCAAAGTAGCCACGTTCGAAGCTGGCATAGCTGGGTCGTAGCTAGTTCCAAAAGTCATGAAATATTGAATAGCCGTTGTTCGATATGAAAAGCACGGGCCGGGATAGAGCAGGAGGACAGAGCATACGTTTCTGTATAAAGAGCCAGGTACTCGTGTTTCAGGGCGAGAAGGCAGGCGATTACTGGTAGGTCGTCGCCACGAAACTTGGGAGATACGTAGGGAAGATGGCCAAAAATCCTAACCCCCGCGACGACTCAAAAGCGACAGGTACGAAAGTCCCATAGCGCAGTTCACTAAGGTTTATCTCGTCGGAGAATACTGAACCTTTTCAGGACACCATCTCTCCGAAAAGCAAGGAAGCTCGGGATGCACCAGTTTGGCCAACGACAAAAACAAGAAGAAAGTGGATCTCCCAGCAGAGAACAACGGTTTATTGTTCAAACAAAAAGGAGTTGATGATGGGCAGTCGTGGCAGGAAACAAGATGATGTGAAGGGGACTTGCCTATAAAGGCAACCATCAGGAGGGTGGTTATGTCGGCATAACATCTCTCAGTTCTGACCGCCACAGCCGGCGAATGACGCTGTTTCTTTCGCTCGACGTCGGGGCGCCGCTGCCTTCATCGCCGCCGTTTCTGGTCCAGTCCAGCGCGCCCAGTGCCCAGCTAGCTAGCACAATCAAGGCAATACTTAAAGCGAGACGTATTGTAGTTATTACTGGTGCGTAGCGTGGCACTTTCGCGGGTAGCAGACAGCTCAACATCTGCCCACAGGCGCTGGGATATCGGTACAGGCTGGAATTCCTGATTTCCGGTCACCAGAGGGCTTGTTTCAGTCGCTGAAGAGGGATCATCCCCGAGATGTGCTAGCGTCTGGAAAGGATCTCTTCGATGCCTCGGTCTTCAAAGTGTGTCGCTTTTCTGCAACAGTCGTGCTTATTTGCGCGTTCAAATTGTAATTTGGGGGCTAACTTGACTTGCTAGTCTGAACATACAACCTCGATGTTCTGCCAGATGATCACCCAACTGTCTGAGCTTTCCAAGGCAGCCCAGCCTACCCCATTCCATCGCCTACTCCGTTCTCTGGATAATTCAGGCAAATTGCTACGTGTCTACACCCAAAATATCGATGCACTTGAATCTAAAGCTGGTCTCTCATTCGGCGTCCCCGGATTCGAAGAGCGACGAGCCAAGACCTCCCTAAAGCATGCAGAAGATTCACGACTGCCTACTCCACCTAGCGAGACACCCCGCTGCATTCCCTTGCATGGGACCCTCCAAAATGTACACTGTCAGATTTGTAACCATTCCTTTCCTTTCGACGACCATCTGCCCTCCTTTTCTGCAGGCTTGCCTCCCCAATGTCCCGAGTGTACCGCGGTAGAAAGGACTCGCGAGCTCGTCGGAAAGCGGATCCGCGGGGTTGGGAAGCTTCGGCCCAGTGTTGTTCTCTATAACGAGGCACACAAGGATGGCGAGGGCGTGGGAGAGGCCGTCAGAAAGGATCTCATCGGTTCCTCTAAAGGCAAAGGCCGTAGCGGCGCGGACCTTTTGCTCGTAGTCGGAACGAGTCTCAGAGTTCCGGGTACCAAGAGGATGGTCAGAGAATTTTCAAAGGCCACCAAATCACGAAAGGCCAATCCAGACAACCCAGACGAGGAATCCACGTGCAAAGCCATTTATTTGAACCTGGATTTTCCAGTACCCACTCGAGATTGGGAAGGTGTCTTTGATACGTGGATACAGGGCGACGCTCAGGAGTTTGCCGAACTACTCCAGGCGGAGCTGGACAAGGAGACGCGAACAAAGGCTGCAGCGCGGGAGCGCAAGAGGAAAAGGGAGGAGAATCAGGCAAACTCAGAGGTACCGAAAACGCCGAAGAAGAAATTGCCAAAACAGCAACCTACGACGCCACCCAAGCGACCAAAAGAAACCCCGACCAAATTAGCAGCGACCGCAAAACATGTTCATCTCTCCCTTTCGCCTGAATCTTATTCACCTACCGTATTCCCTCCATCCCCGGAGTATACGCCTATCAGGAGTAATGTTATCCGTATACCTCCTCGAATACTCTCACCGTCACCATCTCCGTCACCATCCTCATCATTTCCTATCACGCCGTCGAAAACAAAAGTTCGTTCTTTCTTTGCTCTTACCCCTCCTACTCCCGAATCTCCTCCGCGACGCCCCTGGACTCCAAGTCCATCGCCTCTCATTAATGTAGTGGATGTCGATGAGCAGGATAGTGATTTTTCTGTTTCTCCTCTCAGCACACGGACTAGACTTTCTTAATCGTTCATACGGACTGGGTATCTGTTATATATTGTATATTTATGTCTGCCATATACTTATTCTAGTATCATACTACTTGTGCATGTAGCAGTAATTGTAGATCTGTGTGTACGTTGCTATTCTTGCTGTCGAGATGACACGTTCAAATATACGGCAAACACGGACCCACAAATGATCGAGCCTGTGAAGGTTATCAATTCGGCTCTGATCTCTCCCAGATCTCTCCCGCCTCCCCTTAAAGATTGTGCTCCTCTATGCCACTCATTCGCGCTTGACAAAGGTCTTTGTGCCGCTGCGGCATTTTTAGTCTTAATTTGGTAGGTTACACTCACACGCTTGCGTCGCTTTCTCTTTCAGACCAATTCTACCAGCATTATCTTGTGAGGACGACTGCGATGAGTGCAAATACGTCCAAACCGTCTGGGACGGGGAAATTGTACGACGGGTGAGATCTCTTTCTCGTCTGCTTTGCGTCTAGTCTCATTTGCCCACAGGAAGCGTCACGGAGAGATCGCAGATAGCCCGGTGGGAACCCTATATAAAGATAAGTCGGTGCTACGAGCCGCCGGCGTCCACTGCAATCAGCAGGCGGGCATCTATGGCGACAATGAGAACGGCGCATACAGCATCTCTATGTAGGTGCTTAACTGATGCCTACCGGTCGCGCGTTTACCCCGGTCGCAGATCTGGTCAATATCCCGATGATATTGAATTGAAGGACGATAATGGAAATAATTTGTGAGCAAGCTTTTACCTTTGAGCATGGCTTTAAGGCCTAATGTGGTATTCTCGTAGTATCTACTCTGGTGCAGGTTAGTGGCACTCTTGACCACGCGAGGTCGCACTCTGAACCATACACCTCAGGCGGAAGCGAGCCCAACAAACCTGGCCAACGAATCGCTGATCAGGAATGGGTTGGAGGTAATCTGCAGCTAAAGGTCAATGGGTCAGTTCCTCTATTCTGGCATTGCTGAGTCCACTCTGTAGATATCACACGAACGCCAGAAGCCTGTACGAGTTGTTCGAGGTTCAGATTTCAAGTCTCCTTATGCGCCTGCGCTTGAAGTTGGGAAAAAATTATTCGGAAAAGAGACTAGACAGTGCGTGGTTCCAACAACCCTCGACGCTTCATCTAAATCGTTCCTAGTTACTTTCGTTATGACGGTCTCTATCTGATCACCAAGGTGAGTGACTTACGACTCAGCAATTGCGGACATGAAGTCATAGCATCTTGGATTTTAGGCAGAGCGAGTACAAGGAAAGTCGGGGTTTATGACTTGCCTGTTCACGTTTGAGGTATCACTAGTCGTAACTTGGGGCTCAACCGGCACTGATCCTTTGCAGCGTATAGATGGTCAGGAACCACTGAAATTAAAGGCTGGCAACATTCACGATGTATGGCTTCCATGGGACCATCCTGAATACCACTTTCGCACACGATCTGGCAAAAAGAGTGGACGTAAGTGATCTCCAGACAGCCCGGAGGACGTATGAGTCTAAGCGCTTTGGCAGACGCTTCGCCTCTCATTCCACAAGTGGAATGCGCCGAAGATATCGAGGAACCACCCCGTAGCCCAACTCCTTCCGGCTCAGACGGAGGGCAGTTTGAAGATGATGCGAAGCTTTCAGACACTTCTACCAGTAAGCTCTCTGAAAGTAAGTATTCCAGGCGCAAGGTAGGGAGGATTCCCAAGTATTCGGCGGGGTCTGTCCCCGTCAAATCCGAATTGGCCGACTCTTAGTCGGTAATTGCGAAATCGCAATAACGATGTTGGAGGATGGTACGGCAAGCGGGATTTGCCGAAGAGATTTTGTTGTGTTTTGTTGGTCCCGGTCTTCTCTTATAATTAACCACCATGTGTCGAAACATGTAGTTCCTACTTTTTATGCCTATCAACGCGCCATTTCTCAAACTTTGACTTCGCTGGTAGTGTCCGAGTCCGGATAGATCTGAGGCGCTTTTTTCAAGCCCAGGTCGGAGACGATGAGGCTACATGAACGGTTCTTCCTTGTCCTTTCGCGTCGGCTGTGTATTGCCTCACAAGCATACGGGATTCAAAGATATGCCTAAGGGATCCTCGAAAGGTGCGCTCGACGTTCTTCTATGCCTACAACAGCGCTGATGTGGAGCGCAGATCCTGCCGGAACCTACGCGGTTCATGGCGTGTTGCTCATCCTCGCGATACATGCGGCTTTTTTGACGGACAATTGGAAAGCGCGATAAGGCTCTCAAGCTTGTGAATTCGTGATATGAGCAGTTAGTGCTAGTTAGTAGCGGATCTCCCGTAAGGCTGCTAGCTAAACGAAGCCGTTCACGACTTTTTTATCTGCGCCTTGTCATCTGCCACCTCGGAATGGCTGGTCCGCTATCGGTCTAGGGCAGGAGTGCGGTCTGTCTCTTAAACGCCCTGCTTGAACGCAGTCTTGTTGTGCTCGGAAGTACACACGCCCACCCATGTCTTCGTCGTCTATTGGCAAACCAACTCGGACGATTTCTTCCACCGACTGTGTGGGAATGCCAGATTCTGCTATCACTTTCGACGAGGCGAGACAACAGAAACTCTGGCGGAAGCTCGACCTTCGGCTGATGCCTATCATATGTCTGATTCACTTTCTCTTGTTTCTCGGAAAAGGCACGTCGTCTCGAGCCCCCACCAAATCACTTATTTTCGTCTCGCAGGTAACATAGGTACGCGTTGGAGTGGGCTTCGAAGTAGCTCGTGTTCTGACCAACGTGGACAGGCATCGCGAAGCTACAAGGGCTCCAGTCTCAGTTCGCTCTCACTGGCGATAAATTCAACATGGTTTTGGTGCGTGCTACCTCCATTTCAAGTCGACATTTTGTGCTGAGGCTACCCGTAGACAGCGTACTTCATCGTGAGTCTTTTCGGCTGAGATCCTCTCGACCGTTTTGTTCATTGCGCCCTGCTCCTAGCCCTATTGCGTCTTCGAATGCCCTGTGAAGTGCGTGATGTGTTCCCAGCAAACCTGTGTTCGTATATAACCCTATATAGTCTCGTCTTGAAAAAGCTTCGGCCATCGAGGTGAGCTAAGTTTTACCAAGCGTGCTCACTAATCTCATGGGTAATGTCAAGGTGCATCCCAGGCCTAGCTGTGCGTATTCAGTCATTAAGGCAACGAGGACTCCACTTATGTGATTCTGTTCTATAAGCTACTTTGGGGCATTACATTGTACCGTTGACTTCATTCTTCCACGCACAGCCTTGCTCATTACTATCACGTCTTCTCCACAGGGCTTTGACAGGCATAGTGCAAACGTTCGCGTCATTATTCTCTCATTGATGTCCGACTGAATCGCGCTACTCTCTCAGGTATCCTCAGCTGCTTGGACTTAGAGTTGCCCTGGGCGCGGTGGAGGCGGGCTTGTTCCCGGGCATCTCGTATTAGTACGTTGATGATGACATTATCTTTTCGGCAGAGGCTGACGCGTTCAAAGCCTGACCTTCTGGTACCCGCGTCATCTCCTGCAGCTCCGGCTTGGGTACTTCGTTGCCTCGGGCTCCATCGGATGCGCCTTTTCTGGCCTGTTGGCGTCTGCGATCAGCCGGATGAGCGGGGTGGGCGGTCTTCTTGGCTGGTCTTGGATTTTTGTACATAAGCATCTCTGTTGAAGTTTCGTGAACAGCCGCTAACACCTTCCCTATGCAGATCGTTGAGGGTGCAATAAGTACCCTGGGTGCAGTGCTGGCATTTTTTCGTTAGTTAGTATCCTTCTTCCGACTTGCTGCGCTGAATATGGGGATAGTCATGGCGGATCTGGACTTTCCTTCCGCGGCGGGTTTTCTCGATGAAGAAGAGAAAAGTTTTCTTCGTCAACTGAAGGGTGAGCTGTCTAGTAGAACTCGGTTGATTCCCGTTCTGACGCTCCGAGTTTCATGTAGAGCAGGAACAGTCTACTGTTGGGGACAAGGGCGAAACCTTTTCGAGCGAATACATCTACGCGGCGCTTAGTGACTGGCAGGTGCGAAACTGTACAGCCTACAATGAACTTGACGGTTTACCTGACTGAATGCCAGGTTTGGCTGCATACCTTAATATTTTTCTCCTGCATTACTCCGTGTAGGTCTATTCGCTGTTATCGTTGTTTGACATGGTATCCTGAATCCTATGTCAGATCTGGGTATCACCTTGTTTCTGCCGTATGTTCATATTCGCATTACTGCGCCAACTCTGCGTATTCATTGCTCCTTCACTTCAGGATCATTATTAAGACGTGCGTCTTGAACGTTCCTCGGAACGGGCAGTGTTCTGAGATGTAGCGTCTAGCTTCGGTTACAGTTCTCTCATAAGTGAACTGCTGAGCGTGCCACCGTATGTATGTGCCAGTGCGTTCTTCATCAATGCTTCTCTATGAGACGGTGGTGATTGACCGTTGGAGCAGCTATAGTTGTGATTGCTATGGCCAGTGCTTCGGATCGATACAAGCTGCGATCTCCGTTCATATTCGGCGGCCTGCTGGTTGCTTTAGTAGGCTTCGTTATTAACATCACGGACGCGCCCTCTGGGGTGAAATACTTTGGCACGTTTCTGTGCGTGAGTGGGAGCTATGGAGCGCTTCCTGGCGTCGTGGTGTGGTTCGTAATAACGGCCATTTCAAGCAGTTTGAGTATGGATCGCTGATCGCCGCCGCTAGGCTCGGGAACAACTTGTCAGGGCAGTATAAACGTGCAGTGGGCATGGCTTTGCATATAGGACTCGGGAATTTTGGCGGTGTCGTTGCGGCAAACATATATCGGAGTCAAGACAGCCCCAGATTCATTCTAGGACGTGAGGACCGCAGTTTTTTTTTGGTATCCGCTTTGGAGTGTTTGCTGACGGTGTTTTCTACTAGACGGCATTACGATCATGTTTCTTGTCATGGGCATGGTGTGCACGCCTCTGGTGGCCGCTTTGTATGCCCGGATAAACGCTCGAAGGCAGTCCGTTATGGAGGGAGGTGAGGAAAAGAGTACCGCTCTGGCAGAACTGCGGTATTTGGGTGACAAGGCGCCTGATTTTAAGTATACGCTTTGAATCTCTTTTGCTTGTTGGCGCTCCGTCTTACCTGTAAAGTTACGTTTGTATAGATAGCCAACTCGATGCTCTGCTTGCCTCGTCATGTTTTTCGTTATCGTCTATTTCACGGCGTCACAGGCTATGTTTTTATCTTTCCTTGACGATTCCGAACTGCTTCAAAGCTGCTTCTTGCGCGATATAGTGGGCCCGAGTGTTTTTTGGCACTCACGCGGGCATCCGCTGACCTTTGAAAAAGCTAGTGCTGTACAGCAAGTTCCTACGCCCATGGGTTAGGCTCGATCTCTTTCGAACTTCTGTGCACAAATTATGATAATGAACTATTAACGAGGTCCAATCGCGATTATCGATGAGCGGCGGCGCTTCTAGCATTGATTGACTCGGAAGCCTTGTATGAGTCACACCTGCCTTCGCAAGTTGTGCTAAAACGTTGAAGTGCTTGGCTCCTTTGTCTGTATCTAAGTACGAACAACGTTATATGAATGAACGTTAGTTGTTGATGCTGGTGCATAGCTATATATTCGGTTTACTTGTCCACTCGCCTCGGATGAATTAACCACAGCCTTCAGGTTTACACACGACATGGAGGCTTCCGTCTGCAATCAATCATTCAGGAGACCACTGGGAGGGTACCAATATACTATATTGAGATGTCTTGATGTTGAGAATGCAATGTTCCGTTCACAGTGATCCCCGCCTGAACAGCTGTGGAAACGCGCCACCGTCGAGTGAACAAGACGCGTCGTGACGCGTTTTCACGCGTCTTGAGTAGATAAATTGTGATTTTTTCCTCTTCCTCGGGAGGATGCCCTCTTGTTGAATGGGTGAGCACGGTTTTCAAAAATGGAAACTGTTTTTGAGGCTCGCAGGTTCAGCTGTGAAGGATGTACGGAGTAACAGCCTTACCACATTCAGGGGAGCATTTGACTATGGCATACCCGTGGATCATTGGAACATGTCCTTAAGTGCGTGTGCATATCTATCTTCGGTAAGTACTGCTGTGTAGCACCGATAGCTGTTGACATCTGTGATCTATTGATAGAAAACTTCCCGGCTTTTACCGGCCAATGATTTTCTAGCCGTATACAGTTCACAGCTCTAGCACGGATCTCATATCCTTGTAGGTTAAAAATGCGCCACATCATCACAGCTAACAATTCTCGCACGATCGAGACTCACGGATCACATTCACCGGAGTCATCCTGATGGTATGGAACGAAGACCCTGGGCCGCGCACACGTATTGATTATGCTGGGTCAGCCTCGCCCCCAAGGTCACATGAGGGCGGCATCGCCTAAGCTGAGCTCGTCGTCAACTTCTTGTACATTCAGGGAGAGATCGCGCATTCGAAGTGAGGTTGCGAGGCAGTCGATTCATCTCAATATGAGCAGTCTCAGGAGTTGATGAGGACGACATAGAAACTTTTCAAACCCAGCAAGGACGGCATGTACGACAATACATGGAACTCGGTTCAATGGATCGAGGTGTGCCTCCCCTGTACAGCTTCGTTGTTGTCGTCAGTTTTCGTCAGTACGAATCATCCAGCAGCGCAGCAACTGGAGAACAATGGGGATTGTAATGACTGCCCGGGGGCACTGACTTCAGACTTCTTTGAGACAATTAAACAAAACATAATTGAGCTGCATGCTTACTATTGTTCGCTGATGATGGGGTCCGAGAGCGGGAGATCCGCCCACCGCCTACGAGCGCAGTTGGTACTAGAACTTAGGAGAGTGGTAGGCAGTGTTGGCGGGATGCGGGATCGAACCAAAGACATGGAGCCTTGGCGCTTGGCGAGCCGACATCCAAGTTGGTGGGTCAAGGCACCCGCGTTGAGGGGACCGTTGCGTGCGCGGTGTCATTTCAGTTTAGTGGAAACGAGGTGCTGAGCGGTGAGCACGAGACGAACATTGACACGAACAGAGCAATCTTGAGTACGTAGAGCTCAAGGCTGAATTCCAGTTGGGAATATTCAGATTCTTCGCGGATGTATGTACCTTTGGGCAGTGCATGACATTGTGGGAGGCGGACATTCTTGGAGATCTGGCCTTGGTATCTTTATGATCTTTTCTGAGATGGAAGGTAGTAGCCATGTGTAGTTTTCAGAAAGGCTCCAGTGGCGTAATTCGCTCTTGGCATTATCATTGAAGGCTGGGTGTCAGGTTGGAGGTCTGTAGGATGAGAAATGCACGTTCTATGCACGATGAGAGCGATGAGCACCGTCATGATCCTCATGTGGCGTAAAATGACGGTCACACAGCACGCGCGGATCCATGAGTGGAGTCCCCGATATAGGACCTGAGACCTCGAGAGTATATTGAGCTGTCGATCGCGGGAGGTTGAATTTCCTTGTAAACCTGCACAGAGATTTGCGGGAGTCACTCAAACTGGTACAGGCGCTGGCGCTAATGCGAGTCAAAGCAGGGCGCCGCGTTACATAAGACAATGCTATTAATTTTATAATAAAAATTTTATCATAATCCAAATGGGGATATGGGCAAAGGCGATGCTTTCTTGGCATTTCTTATAGACACAGTTCTCTTCAACCAACCAGACGCATGCCAACACTCCCGCGTACTCCCTTCCCTCTACATTACTACCACGTCCCACATCCAGTACAGCGTCGCCGCCATGGACCAGCACTCAACAAAGCCCTCTATTGTCATTGAGGAGGCAAATGTTGTTGATGACAACAACCAGCCGACCCCCAGCCATACCTCTGCTGGCCTTGAACGCAACCCTAGTCTGCTTGTTCCCACAGCGAGCCACCACGTGCGCCGCTCGTCACTGGAAGTGCCTAATTCGCCGTCGTCCGACGATGGTTCCTCCGTTCCCCCCTCCCCGACGTTGACAAATTCTTCCGTCCACTTTGATACTTCCCTCTCATTACGAGACAATAAACCAGACGCAACAAATGGTTTATCTTCACTCGATATGCTCAAACCACACGATTCAGGACACGGTCGCAAGGGGAGCGTGTCGAGCACTGGTGAAAGCACCATCAATGGCCACGAGGACCCTGCAGACACGCCAACACGCGCCATATCGCATGGCGAACCACGGTCAATTTCAGCGCCGTCAGAAGCGACTACGGCCGTGTCAGACTCCGAGTCTCCGCCGAAAGATAAGAAGAAGAGCAGGAAGAAGAAGAAGAAAGGCGCCGAGGAGGAAGAGGAGGAGGAACTTACTGGACATCGCGCAGAGCTACAGCAGGACGAGAACTTTGACCCCGCTCCTTTCAGATTCAAGCCTTTCGAGCTCGCACATATGCTCGATCCCAAGAGTTTCGACACGCTCCGTGCATTCGGAGGTACTGCGGGTTTGCTTAGTGGTCTAGGCACCAGCAAAGAACGCGGTCTGAGCAGGGCTGGTGATGGACGGCCAGGTGCGGGCGATGGTACTTCACACCGCCACGATACAGAAAAGCCGGCCATCACGCTGACGGAGCCTGGGGGAGACGTGCACTCTACACATGCACCCTCGGACGCCGGCAGCGATGCAGCTGCGGCTTCTGCTCCAATCGAAGATAGACGACGGGTGTATGGCGAAAATGTACTGCCCATACGCCCGAGCAAGTCCCTCCTGCAGTTGATGTGGGCTGCGCTGAAGGACAAAGTTCTTGTGCGTCCTTTTGTTCTTAATCTATCGGCTGTCGTCGAACGCTGTCTTAGATTTTATTATCTATTGCTGCTGCTATTTCTTTTGGTTTGGGTCTCTATCAAGATTTTGGTCTTCCGAGGGATAATAATGACCCTCCCGTCGACTGGGTTGAGGGCGTTGCTATTATGATCGCTATTGCAATTGTTGTACGCGTCTTCTTATTTGTGAGGTTACTTTTCCAAATTGCTTCTAGGTCGTTGTCGGTTCGGTCAATGATTGGCAGAAGGAGCGTCAGTTCAAGGTTCTGAACGAGAAGAAGGAGGAACGAGGCGTCAAGGTTATCCGGGATGGCGTTGAGACCATTGTCGACATCAAAGCAAGCTTCCAATCAGCCACAGCCTCCGACCTTCGCTGACACTTATTGTTTTTCGTAGGAAGTTGTCGTTGGCGATATCGCGCTTCTGGAACCGGGTGAAATTGTGCCGTGCGACGGTGTTTTCCTCGGTGGGCACAATGTCAAGTGCGACGAATCTGGCGCTACCGGCGAATCGGACGCTATCAAGAAAATGACTTTCGAACAGTGTGAGAAGGCTCTCAACGGCGAAAAGGGCGAATTATCCCATACAGACTGCTTCATGGTCAGCGGGTCCAAGGTCTTGGAAGGCGTGGGCAAGTACGTTGTCGTTGCTGTCGGAACGAAGAGTTTCAACGGTCGTATCATGATGGGTACGTTTCCAAGTTTTACATTTCTCCCGCAATCTAATTATTCGGTTAGCTCTTCGGGGAGGTGGAGAGAACACTCCTCTCCAGCTCAAGCTCAACTACTTGGCCGAGTTAATCGCGAAGCTCGGGTCCCTCGCTGGCCTTGCACTGTTCATTGCCTTGATGATACGGTTCTTTGTCCAACTTGGAACTGGCGTCCCCGAACGGTACGCCTAACACAGCTTCGGTCATCTGTTTTGTTCTGAATTCTCTTTTTTTGGATGATTTAGTACTTCGAACGAAAAGGGCATCGCCTTTGTTAACATCCTGGTTATAGCTGTTACCTTAATCGTTGTTGCTGTGCCAGAAGGTTCGTCAACTTCGATCTTGACGGACGCCGCCTGACATTTCTCCGTTCGCAGGTTTACCTCTTGCGGTTACGCTAGCTTTGGCGTTCGCAACGAAGCGGATGACTTACGAAAACCTGCTGGTTCGTGTACTTGGTTCATGTGAGACCATGGCGAATGCCTCGGTGGTTTGCACGGACAAGACCGGTACCCTTACCCAGAATGACATGACCGTCGTCGCTGGCTCCATTGGAATTCACGCCAAGTTCGTTCGTCAACTGGAGGACAACCAGACTAGGACCAATGTTGACGAGCCTGATGAACGTGGTCGGAAGCACGTCAACGACTTCTCTGTCGACCAGTCCCATCTCAATGAAGTCATGACTCCGGCCCTCCAGACCCTTATCAACACCTCCATCGCCGTCAATTCCACTGCCTTCGAAGACACACACCCCGAGACTGGCGAAAAGATTCTTGTTGGTAGCAAGACCGAGACTGCGCTCATCAAGTTCAGCAGGGAGAACAAGTGGTCCGATTTCCAGAAGATTCGCTCGGAAAGCGAGCCGGATATCGTTCAGATGATTCCTTTCTCCAGCGAGCGTAAGTCAATGGGCGTTGTCATTAAGACTGGGGACAAGTGGAGGATCTACGTCAAGGGCGCTAGCGAGATTCTCACCCGCAAGTGTAGGACTCACGTCGTGGTTCACAAACCTGGCGAAGGTCCTTCTTACAATGACGACGACATCTCGGTGGAGCCCATTGACGACCTCGGCCTCGACAATATTTCTCGCACCACGATCTTTTACGCCAACCAGATGTTACGGACTATCGCTCTTTGCTACCGGGACTTCGAATCTTGGCCGCCATCAGGCACTGTGTTCGACGACCAGAATGAGGTCAGTTCCTGAAATCATTTTGTGGATATGTGGATAACGCTTCTGATAGATTGACTACGAATCACTTTCTAAAGATATGACTCTCATCGGTATCGTCGGCATCGAAGACCCTTTGCGCGATGGAGTCCGTGAAGCTGTGGCCAAGTGTCATAAGGCCGGCGTCACCATCAAAATGTGCACCGGCGACAACGTTCTTACAGCCCGTTCCATTGCCACCCAGTGTGGAATCTTCTCCCCCGGCGGGATCATTATGGAGGGACCTGTTTTCCGCCGGCTGGAAAAGAGTGACATGCAAGACATCGTTCCTCGGCTCCAGGTCCTTGCTCGGTCATCACCGGAAGACAAGAAATTGTTGGTTGAGACCTTGAAGGAGCTTGGTGAGGTTGTGGGCGTCACCGGCGATGGTACAAACGACGGTCCGGCTCTGAAGACCGCCAATGTCGGGTTTTCCATGGGTATTGCGGGTACAGAAGTCGCTAAGGAAGCCTCCGATATCATCCTTATGGACGACAACTTTGCCTCCATCGTCAAGGCCATTATTTGGGGTCGCTGCGTGAATGATGCTGTTCGCAAGTTTTTACAGTTTCAAATCTCGACGAACGTCACAGCCGTGGTTATCACTTTCGTGTCCGCCGTGGCGTCCGTGGACGAGGAGCCAGTTCTTACTGCTGTACAACTGCTTTGGATCAACATCATCATGGACACCTTTGCCGCCCTTGCGCTCGCTACAGATCCTGCATCGGAGAAGCTTCTTGACCGGCTACCGGAGAAGAAGACGGCGCCACTGTTCTCTGTCGACATGTACAAGATGATTCTTTTCCAGTCGGCATATCAGATCATAATTTCTCTCATCTTCCATTTCCTTGGACACCAGATTTTGGGCTTAGACGACACGGAGCACAGTAATGCCGTCGTCCAGACTTTGGTTTTCAATGCCTTCGTGTTCGCTCAGATCTTTAACTCGGTAAACTGCCGGCGCTTGGATAGACATCTCAATATCTTTGAAGGAATCACCAAGAATTGGTACTTCATGTCCATTACGCTTATTGGTAAGGTGCCTGCTTGCGATTTGCGTTCGTGTCGCTCATATCCCTTCAGAGATCGCTATTCAAGTCCTCATCGTCTTTGTCGGCGGCGCTGCGTTCCAAGTCACCCGGATACCAGGACGTGAATGGGGCATTTCATTGGCCCTCGGCTCTGTTTCTATACCCCTCGGTGTTCTCGTTCGGTTGTTGCCTAGTGCTCCTTTTGAACGGTTCTTCAAGTTCATAAGATTGATGGGACGAGAAGACGTTCTCCCAACGCAAAGCCCAGAGGCCGAAGGCTGGGGCAGCGCCATCACGATCGTCCAAGACAACCTCAGCACCTTTGCCAACCTACGTGGTGGACGTGTTCGGTCGTCGTCCTTTGTGTTCAAGAATCGATCTGCAAGGATGAACCCCTCAAGCGGCAAGGCTGGTGCCATGGGAATGTATGCGTTCCTCCTCCTGCTCGTTTTGCGCAGAAGACTGATTATATTCGTTCAGGTCGCAACTCCTAACAATGGCACCGACGCTCATGGCTGGTGCTGTCGCTGCAGGTCACAGCTACATACAAGGCAGTCTCTCAGACCCGACTCGTAACGATCCCTCACGATCATCAGCAGCGCTGTGGGAAGGCAAGCTGCAATTACATCCAGATACCCCGAAAGACAGCGATGCGTTCAAGAGATACGGCGGCGAATCGAATATGGTTTAGACATCTTTCTCGGGCTTCTTTTACGATACAATGATATTTGCATACACACACACATTTAATATAAACCATACATACATGCAATGGCTAGCACTCCTTTGAAAGAGACGTGCATGATTTGATTTGTGTGAACGGGTGGTTAAGGGTAACTCGTAACCGGAGGTGGTCACTGTGCGCCACACAAGGCTTCGATCAGAATATTTGTACATGTTTTCTTCAGCCGGCTCTGAACCTACAAACACCTCAGAACTCAGGAGTCACTGTATTGGAACAGTCAACTCGCTGTGCTCGAGCAGTTGAAATGAGGGCGCAATTTCAAATGTTGCTCCTAGCTCCAAACCATCATGACCTCCAAGATGACCTCTGACGCCAAAATTTCTGAGGTTGAGACTCGCTTGAAAAAATTCCTGCGCAACAATATCGTGGTTGGCAAGCACTCAGACGAAGACGATGCCTCGAATTCAAATCAAATTTCCGGGTACAGGGCTTCATACGATTTGGAAGACGAGCGAACGAGTCGCAACGAGCCGCCGGGTCGGAAGAAACAGCGCCAATTCATCGCCATTCTAGCTGAACTATTTCAGATCGTACGGAGCGCGGACGAAAAGGAATCAAAGAAAGTTATTGAGCGCGTCGATGCAATCGTGAACAGAGCGGTGAAGGTGAACAACGGCGCGGGAGGCAGCTATGAGCCTCGTTGGGTCTTTGAAGGGGGCGAATTTGACTCGTTTGCCCACGCCGAAGGAGAACTCATTGAAAGCAATGAGCCAGTTATCAATATGAGTACGTCCAAGTTACATTCCTTTAAGTTCAACAGAGCTGATATACTGCGGCCAACTAGCTGAAGCTCAATATGAGATGTTCGTAAGATTTGTTATTGGCAATGCAACAACAGCAAAGGCCAAAGGTCAGGAACTTTCGTTTAAACCGCATCCAAAAGCCATAACGATTTATGGCAGAGAAAGCGAGGAAGAAGGTATTCGGTGACCGAAAACCATGGGACAAGACCATTCAGCAGCCGCATCCCTCGACAACACTCTTATCTCACTTCAGCGATAAATTCTCTGCCCCTTGGTCTTCGCCTTACACTACACCTCTGGCTCAAGCTATATACGAAGCGCGCTACGAAATATCTAGCAACGGCAGTATGATCCCTACCAATATCCACATTTCTGCGGACAGCAACTGCGTAGTGGTAAGTTGTGCGGGAGGCGGATGGAAAAACAACGAACCGGCCCTTGATCACTATGTCCTGTCATCTCCTTCGGTAGATGCAGACGGGTTTCCTCAGTGTCACTCCGTGGAACTTGGTCTCGACGAGATCACGCCATACATTGCGACGGATGTGTCCAGGCGACTCGTGTTCATGGCGGACGAGGAGCGCGTCAAGTCTTTCCGCTGGGATGACGACCTGCCCGTTCACACTTTGGCCTCGGGGGGTTTACGTGGGCCCATCACTGTTCTGCCGGACGGAAAGCTTGTACGTGCAGGTCAAGGCAAGCTTGCCGTCTGGAAGCTAGATAAACAGCAGACCCATGGGCCAGATGGTAAGAAGGTTATTGGTAAGACGATGGACGTTGGTCGTGATCGTGACGACGCGGACTACATTGAGCCTTCCTCTGGTAGCAGTCCGTCTTCGAAAGTGAAGCTGGACTCTGCGCTGAAGGACTGGGATATCGAGAATTGGGTAACGCATCCTTCTCTTCCCGGCACTATGATTACTACTGCCAACAATCAATGTGCGTTGATCTCAATCGACGTAGCGCATGGCGGGAAAACCGGTACCAAGTATATCGGGCAGGGCGGAATGGCGCACACTTTCTCTACGGATCCTTCGGCTGCGCCGAATGCATTCGTAACTGGCTGCGAGGACGGCGAGATTCGGCTGTGGGATGCTCGACAGCCATTGCCCGTTCTTACTATGGAAGTAGGTGACGGAGCTATGCCTTCCGTGGCGCTGGCGCATCCAGACGGTGTTCCGAGTAAGTCTCTGCCAAAGATGACAAGTAAGTATTGCTTAACGATTTACAGCGATATTTGGCGGTAGTGTAAAAGCGGAGGTCATCAAGGTCTACGATGTCCGTGGCCGCCGTTTGGTGTATGAGCTCGCGACGGGGAACAATCAGGTCGTGGGCCTTGCATGGGATCACACGAGAAGCACGCTTTGGGCTGCGACGGAATGCAGTTACTTGGATCCTCACCATGATCCATACCGGGGCGTCGAGCTGCCGGGATACATCAAGAGCCGTCTACCAAACGAGGATAGTCCAGTGTATGGCCGGTCATGGCCGAATAACGCCTATCATCGCGAGAACTACTTTGGTGATATTTTCAACATTGGCGCTCACGCCACTTGTACGTAAATTTGCCTTGGTTTTATTGTCCATATTGCTCACTTGGATTGCAGTTCGTTTCCAGTTCAAGCCTGATGCTGATCCTAATGTCGTACCTCCATATAGTGCCCGCTGGTGAATCGAATGACAAATGTTCTACCTCAATATTTAACACCTACTACCTTCGCCAGCTTGATTCATTTTATCGCAATCGAATGCTTCGCACTCAATGCGTGATCTGAATAGGACATGGACAGCTGATACGTAAAATTTGAGCGGCACAAGCAGCGGCAAAGGGACTTGAACTCGATCCACCATGTCCTCGCAGCTCGACGTCAAGTTTTCCGATTGTCAATCGCGACTGTCAACTTTCATCCACGAAAACATCGACCGCCGCGACCCAGAGGCTGATGACGAAGAGGATCGAAAAGGGCCAAAAGGTGGCGAACCGGTATTTAAGAGACGGCAGAGACTTTTCACCTCCCTTCTTGCGGAATTCTTTGATCTCTTGCGAGCTGCAAATGAAGGCGAGAGAGAGAGCCTTATCGAACGTGTTGATGCTGTTGTCGACGAGGCAGTCAGTACTCACAATATGTCGGGCGGTTATGAGGCACGTTGGATCTTCGAAGACGGCAAGTTCAATTCTTTTGGGCATGCCGAAGGAGAAATCATTAGGAAAAAGCCTGGTTTGATCTTCAGTAAGTTATTGTTCTCGGACTTCAACTTGTGACTCTTATAATCCCCTACAGGCGCCCACGTTCTGGAAAATTTGAGCTGGGCCACTGCCGAATTATTTAAAAGCAAAGGAGAAGCTCATAAGGCCGGTAAGCACCATAATATCCATTCATAGTATCTGAGTTGCTGAGTACCAACAATACAGATGCCGCTTGCAAAGACATATTTGGGGAGCTGAAATCCTGGGACGCACTTGCAGTACAGAAACCTCATCAGTCGACGACTTTACTCTCTCGTTTCAACGACAAATTTCCTTCATCGTGGTCTTCACCGTACGCGCAAGCGGCAGCTCAGGCAGTATTTGAAGCCCGATGTGAGGTGTCTAGCGATACGGTGATGGCTCCCATCAATCTACGCATGTCCGCCAACCACAATTGCGTCGCGACGGCGGGATGGTACGACGACACGCCTGGCCTTGCTTTCGTGCGTCTCTCAGAGGATGGAAAACTCCGATGCCACGGGCTGCCTGTTGGTTTGGCGAATTTCGCTCCGTTCATTACCACCGAGGAGTCGCGACGACTCTTGTTCATTGCTGACGACCAACGCATCAAGTCCTTCAATTGGGAAAACGACTTACCCGTTCACACGTTGGCCTCCAACCATTTCCAGGGTCCCATCCATACCTTCTCTAATGGAAACCTAGTTCGAGCAGGCAAAGGGAAGCTAGGTGTCTGGGTTCTTGATAACCAACCGACCCATGGGTCTGAGGGTAATCAGCGCATCGGAGGAGAGCTTCCCCTTCAAGATGATTTTCGCTCCTACTATGGCCCGGGACGTGTTGAATCCTCCTCTGGTAGTCTTCCGACTTCGGTCGTATCACTGGAGACCCCGCTGAAGGACTGGAACATCGATAGATGGATAGCCCATCCTGCCTCACCCAACGCAATGATCACGGTCATGAAAGAGAAGTGTGCAATGATCGCCATCGACGTCGAGCATGGCGGCAAAGTTGGAACCAAATTCCTCGGACAGGGCGGCTATACTCGGTCTCTATCTACAGATCCATTCGCAGCTCCTAACATGTTTGTTTCTGGGTGTATCGATGGACATATTCGTTTATGGGATACGCGCCAACTCTTACCGGTTTTGACGATTGAAAATGATGACAGCTCTACGCCGTCTGTCGCATTAGCTCATCCAGATGGTGTGCCTAGTAGGTTTTTGTTATTGCTGTCTTCTTGGTTATGCCTCAAATCGTATAGCAATCTTTAGCGGCGGCGGAGAAGCAGCAGCCATCAAGGTGTGGGATGTCCGTGGACGTCAAATGGTGTACGAACTCGCAACTGGAAACAACGACTTGGTCGACCTCGCTTGGGATGGGACAAGGAACACACTTTGGGCAGCAGTGCAGGTTCATGGACCGTATGGGAAATCCTAGAGGATATCGACCGATAAAGCTTCCTAAGTTCGTCAAGAAGCGTGAGAAGGGAGTGAACTCGGAGACCAGCGGCGAGGAGGATGATGACGACGACTACGACGAAGAGTATGAGAGAGCTTGGCCGAAGAAAGCGTACCATAAGGAGGATTACTTTGGCGATGTATACGATGCTGGGGATCACGTTATTCGTGAGCATAATCAATCTAACCTCGCTGAGCCCACACTCATTGATTTTTTAGTTCGCTACAAGTTCAAATCAGATGCAGATCCTAGTGTCGTCCCGGCGTATAACAGCGTTGAGACTTACTAAGGGCGTACTGTGTAATCCAATGTGGGATTTTGCTTCTTCATTAAAAGGTGTTCTTTACAAACAATTGCTCTTGCCGCTCCGGATTGACCCAAGTTTGGGTGTCCTTGTTGGACAAAAATATGTTTAGGCGTCAGCGTCGAATTCCCGATGTCGACTACAGTTTCATCTTCAAATAGAGCATCTCACCTCTGAAAATGGTGAAAATTCAACTATGAAGTAGCCAAAATGAGATTCTGAAAGATCACTGTGAAATCCTACAAATTACGGGTGTGCAGTGATCACAGGAGGGGAAATCCTAGTTTTCAGATTCAGCAATCTGTGAGTGGGCATTTGGCATTCATTGGTGTGACCGTCAAGTTAGAGGTTCAGATGTAAGCCCTGCTTACACGTACACGGACATAACGGACATACGGATACATTGAGCGGACACGATCGATTACTATTCTTATCTTTCTTCCTGTTCTTCATCTAGTTACGAACATCGACGCCTTGATCCTGTGACCGACTGTGTGATTGTCCGCCTTTTAGTGGCTCGACGGTAACGTCGAGCTTACACTTTTTTTTCACAGCAGTCTCAAGGCTGACCCACCAGCACTGTCCGAATCGCCCTTACCGAGAAAGCTACACCGAACTGTCAAAAGTACGCTGAACGCCGTTGTCAAAACACTGAAATACCGACTGAAATGCAAACCGTTAGAAATTTTTTCAGTACTATGGTTAACAAATCAACGCGAGCACCAACGCATGCACCAACACGGAGATCAAACAGAATTAACGGCATTCCCGCACCTGGCACAGAAGCTGACGAGGAACTCAGCTCCCCCCTCACTTCCTTACCATCTAGTCCAAATGCATCCCCGCCGGGTTCCCCAACAAACACGCCCACCGTATCGAATTCCAACAGCCCCCGGAATTCGGCCCAAACGTCGCCGACCCGTGCTTCTTCCCCAACCAAACAGGGCACGACCAAACAAGCCAGCCCCAAAACCAAGACCCACACCGACTCTGACGACTCTTCCTCCGACGACTACCATCACCCACTGCTGAAGCCTAAAACGCGTCCCATATCCAACGCCGCCCCTCCACACGCCACAATGCCCATTGACTCTATCACCACCGCATCTGTTGCCACGCGCATTGAAACAACAAACCCCAAATCCGTCCCTCTGTTCAAAGCTGGTACCGATGACATTACCCCAGCTGACATCTCAGAATGGGAGTACGCCGCGACGAACTACCAGACGATCCGTGCCGCCGACCCCAAGACAGTCATCGCGACCCTCGCCACAGGCTTCCAAGACGCGCTCCTGAAGGACACATACAAAAACAATCGTGTCACTTGGGATGCGATGACGGTGGAAGAGGTCGCGGAAGAGATGCGTAAGGAATTCTTGGACGAGGATTGGTCGGACACCCTACGGACGGAGATCCTGTCATGCCCACAAGGCTCAGACGAAGCTTTCGGAGACTGGTACACCAGACTCGCTGTCGCCTCCCTTCTCCTGAAACCGACCTCCAACCCCATCACCGAAGACCGTCTTATGGATCACTTGCGCACCCGGATGCTGCCCGCTCTCCAGACCGAACACAACAGCGATAACAAACTCAAGAAGGAGAAGAAAATGAAGGATTTCATAGCTGGGATGAAGGAAATAGAGAGGAAGCTGAATGCTGAGAAGAAACGAGTCACGCAATTGGTCAATATTGCAACGAAACGGGACCGCGCGCCGACGAACTCGACAAACCTACCGAATAAGCGCCCGAACAACGGCGGCACGCGCCCTCACTCCTCTGCCTCCAACTATAATTCCTCTTCCTCTTCGAACACCCAACCCACCACTTCCACCGCCAGCACCTCTTTCATCAAATGTCCCCCCCTCACAGACGAACAGAAAGACTACCTCAAAGCACATCACGGCTGCATGAAGTGTCGACGCCGTGACGTGAACCACTTCTCTAACAAGTGTCCCAACGGTTTCCCTTCTGGCGCCACGTACCAAGGGATCACACTCGCGGACGGCACGACCTTGGATGCTGACGCTCCTAAACGCGCTATTAGCACTGCCCCCGTTGCGGCGATTGAGCCCGTCGCACACATCCACGGAGGTATTCCGGCGTCTTTGAACACACCGACCAATGCTCACTCCGTCCTCGGAATGAACGAGCCGCTGTCGGACTCCGATGAAGATGAGGTTAGCCGCATCCTAAACCGCTCCATGTCCGCCCCACCGGTGAGTAACAACATTTTGCCAAACGCCATTTGTGCTGTGACGGCGAATGCTGTTCCGTTCGCGGTTCCCCACATGCGGTGGCCATGCGCCGTGCGACTTCATTCTTCTGATAAACCGTTGATGTGATTGACACCGGTTCTCATATAGTATTGATCCGTGAAGATATCGTCCGCAAACACTCCCTGCATCGCCGTCCGTTACCAGAACCTGTCCAAATCACAACTGCACTGTCATCAACTATAGATTCACCGTCAACCCTGACTGAATGGGTAAAGCTCAAAGTCTCCGATTGTAATGATGTATGGAAATCGAAACCCGTCCGCGCCATAATAGCACCCAGTTTGTGTTCCGATTTGATACTTGGTCTCCCGTTTTTGAAATGTAATAAACTCGTTTTCGATGCCGAAGAAATGACTTTGACCGATAAAAGAACCAACTTTAATGTTCTTAAACCACAAAGCAGCGATAACGTTCGTACACAATTCAATGCTCAAAAGGAACGGAAAGAGAAGGAAAATGATTCGAAACGATTTGCCGGCGATCTTCCATTCCATACATCGTCACGCACAGAGATGTTGAATGAATGCTTCACTGATAACGAGTACATCAAGTTGTGCCAACGCGACCCCGTTGCTGCCGTGCGAGATAGAATTGAAGAACTCGCGACTATAAAAAAATGTGAAGCTCTCGAAGCTGGTGTCAAACAACAGTACGCTGACGTTTTTCAACCGGTACCGCATGTCGATATGATGCCACGAGATACCTTCAAAGCCTCAATCAAAGTGAAAGACGCTGAAAAGAAGATTAATTCGCGTTCGTATAGCAGTCCAAAGAAGTATCGGGACGCGTGGCAGACACTGATTGACAGGCACCTCGAGGCCGGACGGATCAGGCCATCACATTCCGAGTTTGCTTCCCCCGCTTTCCTTGTTCCTAAGTCCGACCCCAACGCACTGCCCCGCTGGGTCAACGACTATCGCCAACTCAACGCTAATACTGTCAGTGATAACTACCGAATGCCACGGGTAGACGAAATATTATCAGATGCTGGAAAAGGCAAGTGGTTTTCGAAAATGGATATGACCGACAGTTTCTTCCAGACGTTCATGGACGAGGACTCCATCAAGTACACGGCTGTCAACACTCCTCTCGGAACGTTCGAATGGCTCGTCATGCCACAAGGTCTGAAGAACTCCCCGGCCGTACACCAACGACGCGTAAACGATGCACTACAACAATACATCGGTGTAATATGCCACGTATACCTGGACGACATAATCATATGGTCGCAAACTCTGGATGAACACATACAACATGTTCGACTCATACTGGATGCGCTCCGCAAGGCAAAGCTGTATTGTAACGAGAAAAAATCACAGTTCTTCCGAACCGAAATCGACTTCCTTGGCCACCATATCTCCCGCCGAGGAATTGAAGCCGACTTTCAGAAGGCTGAGAAAATCGTGAACTGGTCTGTGCCGAAATCGACTACTGAAGTGTTGTCGTTCCTTGGCCTAGTTCGCTACCTTGCCAATTTCTTACCCAATCTCGCAGAGCACACCGCCGTATTGACACCGCTGACCACAGACGCCGCGCGGACTGCCTTTCCTGAATGGACGCTGGCACATCAAAAGGCGTTCGACGCCATCAAACAGATCGTCATCTCCCGAGACTGCCTCACTGTCATCGACCACGACGACACGTCGGGTACCAACAAAATCTTCGTCACATGCGACGCAAGTGACCTCCGTACTGGCGCAGTCCTATCGTATGGACCAACATGGGAAACCGTACGACCAGTGGCGTATGATTCGATGCAACTGAAGAAAGCACAGCTCAACTATCCGGTACACGAGAAGGAGCTTCTGGCCGTAGTCAGGGCGCTCAAGAGGTGGCGTACAGATCTCATTGGAAATGAATTCATCGTATACACAGATCATCGTACCTTGGAAAATTTTGAGGGACAACGCGACCTCTCTCGTCGACAAGCACGATGGATGGAAGTCATGTCGCAATACGACTTCACAATCACTTATATACCCGGAGTCGACAATACCGTGGCCGACGCCCTTTCACGCTACTGCCCACCCAACGACCCAGAGCCAAACGACCTTGATGCCGACGATGACTACCGCTCGACCTGCTGGCCGCCACGCACCACGCCACCGGTAGCCGCTGTCCTTAAGATAACAGCCGATAAGAGCATTCTGGACGAGATCAAAGAAGGGTATACTCAGGACAAATTCTGCACAAAGTTTGTCTCCGGTGAGAAAATACTGCCTAACGTCTCCGAACGCAATGGCTTATGGTACATCGGTGACCGCCTGCTGATTCCGCGTTATGGCGACCTACGCGAAAACCTTTTCCGACTCGCACACGACACACTTGGCCACGCAGGCGCTGACAAGGCGTATGCTTCACTACGCGATGCATACTACTGGCCAAACATGGCGAAAGACCTCAAGGAGGCGTACATTCCGGCATGTGTCGACTGCCTGCGCAATAAAGGATCAACGACGAAGCCCGCAGGACCGCTTCATCCAACTCCCGTTCCCGACGACCGCGGATCCTCAGTTGGAATCGACTTCATCGGACCATTGCCTGAGGACGAAGGTTTCAACGCCATCGTGACGATGACCGACCGCTTGGGTTCGGATGTCCGAATTATCCCAACCCGTACCGATATTACTGCCGATGAATTTGCTGTCATTTTTTTCAATGAATGGTACTGTGAAAATGGTTTACCTGACGATATATTCTGCGACCGCGATAAGTTGTTTGTTTCAAAGTTCTGGAAGTCTTTCACTGCGCTTGCCGGCATCAAGTTGAAGATGTCATCCTCTTTCCACCCCGAAACTGACGGCTCTTCTGAACGCACGAACAAGACCGTCAATGAGGCTATCCGCTTCCATGTAGACAGACAACAGAAGGGATGGGTGAAAGCACTCCCCATTATCCGCTTTAATATCATGAACACTGTTAACGCATCAACCGGTTTCTCCGGATTTCAACTAAGAATGGGTCGTTCACCACGGGTGATGCCACCAATTGTTCCTTCGACGCGAACACTCTCTAATGCAGACAAGCTGGCAAAAGAATTGATCGAAAAGCTGACGACGGATACTGCACGAGCTCAAGATGCGCTGATTGCTGCCAAGGTATCGCAGGCCGCCGCTACAAATCGACATCGCGCGCAAGACCCGGACTTCAAAGTCGGCGAGCGTGTACTCTTGTCAACGATTCACAGACGCAGGAACTACGCAAACAAAGGAAACAAGAAGGATGGCAAACGCGCCGCTAAGTTCTTTCCCCGCTTCGATGGTCCTTATACTATAATAGACAAGGACACTGACCATTCAACTTACACTCTAGACATCCCTACCTCGAATGAATTCCCTACGTTCCATGTCTCTCTCCTCCGTCGCCACACACAGAACGACGATGAACTGTTCCCTTCGCGCAAGCTCGCCCAGCCTGGTCCGGTCATGACCGAAGACGGTCTCGAAGAGTACTTCATCGACAAGATAATAGATGAAAGGAAACGCGGCCGCGGCAGGCAATATCTTGTACGATGGCGGGGATACGACGCCGGCCATGACCATTGGCTCTCAAGAACCGAACTGTTGGATTGCGAAGCGCTGGACGTCTGGGAAAATAGGTCCGGATAGTGGGATTGCGCGGTAGCTTTTTCCCACTGGGTTTTGACGCACCCGACGCTGGTTGATGTTGATGTTGATGTTGATCATTCCACGACAGAGTTTTCTTTAGAGGGCGGGCGAGTGTAAGCCCTGCTTACACGTACACGGACATAACGGACATACGGATACATTGAGCGGACACGATCGATTACTATTCTTATCTTTCTTCCTGTTCTTCATCTAGTTACGAACATCGACGCCTTGATCCTGTGACCGACTGTGTGATTGTCCGCCTTTTAGTGGCTCGACGGTAACGTCGAGCTTACATCAGATGTCAATTCGGCATTCCTCGGTTGAGTTGCAGTTTCGGATGTAGATCCGGACTTTCATTCATCGAGTTGCAGTTTCGGATGTAGATCCGGACTTTCAGATTCCGATCCGGACTTTCAGATTCGAACCTCGGGTTTCACATTCAGTAGCATAATCAGCATTACTCATGGTACAACTTGGCGACTTCATGCCCTGGGCACGTGTCTAGACTTCTGTCCTGCAGCCATGACTCGTCAGTGGTGGCTAGGTGTTGCTCTGCTGCTCTGCCTCTTTATATGTTCTGGAGGACAACCAGCCCCAGCTAACCACTTGCATGATCCAAATGCTGTTCATCAACTGGAAACTATTCGACTTGCATATCACGAGGTTGGACAACGTGTACGTGGCGCTGTACGCTCACAAGTTGGAGATAGAGCACGTCTAGATGAGCAGCATCAAACAGTTAATCGGTTTTTGTCTACTATCTCTGATGTGAGCTGTTTCCTATAATGATGATGCACTCCTCATACACGAATCTAGTGCCGCAACATTTTGGAGGAAGAAGAATTCGCAACGATGCAACAGGGGCTCCTCAATATGTTATCTGCATTAGAGGAAGCAGCGCATCACTCCAGTGACTCATCAGATATTCATACGCTTGAGGTATGTTGGTGTTTTTTTCATGCTATAAATCTCATCAGAGAGATCTAGACAACTTATACAGTTTATACTGGGCGTCCGGGGCGACCTCGCACTGTGATTGATCCTGATCTACTTGCTACTACTCTTGAACTTCGTGGTCCCACTCATCTTGCACCTATTTTTGATTGCTCAGCGCGTACCATTCGTCGACGTGCATTGGAGTATGGTCTTGTCGAACCATGCCCACCTGTATGTGTGACGTACGAAGATCCTGAGACTGGACAAACTCTTCAGTTCTATCGGTCGTCCACTGCTCCTATGTCAGTTCTCAGTGATGAGGAGTTGGATCGCATCATGCATCACATTCTGGAGATATTTCCTAGCTTTGGGCGTAGAATGATCACAGGACATATTCGACAGATGGGACATCATGTCTCTCGAGATCGCATTCGAGCCTCATACGAACGGGTCAATGGAGCACCTGCAGGACTCACAGCGCGACTTATTGGACGGCGTGTTTATCGTGTTGCGGGTCCTAACTCATTATGGCATCACGATGGCCAGCATGGTGCGTAAAGTGTGTTCTTGAGAATATAATTTACTCAAAATTCAATTTAAGGACTCATTCGTTATCGTGTTGTGATTCATGCATTTATTGATGGATTTTCTCGCTTCGTGACTGGCATCCGTGCTAGCGATAACAATCGCGCAGATACAGTGCTTAGTGTATTTCAAGATGCATGCGCAGTATATGGAATCCCTAGCAGAGTTCGAGGTGATCATGGAACCGAAAATCTTCATGTGGCGGAATATATGGAGTCTCAATTCGGTGTTGAGCGTGGTTCCTACATTTGGGGCAGGTAAGTAACTTGTTATTTCAGTTAATTCATAGTAAAATATTTACCTAGAAGTGTTCACAACATTCGAATCGAACGCCTATGGCTTGACGTTACATCTGGTTTCGGAGTGAAGTGGAAGAATTTCTTCCTAGATTTGGAGGTTGACTGCAACTTCAGCCCAGATTCCGATTTAGATATCTGGCTTCTTCACTTTCTCTTTCTTCCATCGATCAATCAGGATGCTCAAGAATGGGCGGCGACATGGAATAACCATAACATTCGACAGGACGACGAACGTGAACACAGTCCACGTAACATGTTTGTATTTGGACAGCTACAGAATGGCTATCGCGACATGTCGCTGGGAAGAGATGATGAAGACGAAAATATTCCTTTAGAGGAGCTTCCTCGCTATGGAGTGGACTGGCGCGAGTTGACTGAGCGAAGGATTATGGAACATCACACCGAACATAATACTCAGGACATCACAGATATATCTATTGATCTTCCAACCTCACACCGTCCTCCACACCTCTCTCTTGTGGAAGTACCTCAATTCGATTGTCCTTTGACAGATGAGGAGGCAGATATTTTTAATGATAATATCGTTATCATGGCAGAGTATGATTCACGGAATATGCGGGACAGAAAGCGACTTTGGCAACGTGCGCGCTCATTGATACAAGCTATAGCATCTATTTAAACTAGTTTCTATCATTACCATGTACCTCTTGTTGCCAATATGCTAAATTCGCACTTCTGGTCTGAACTACACGATTAAAACGCCGAGCAGCACGTACATTGCGTTGTGGAGCGCAAATGTGGTCGCCAGTAGTGACACGACCAGGTAGACCAACAATGGGGTTTCCACCGCCTACTGGTCCTACAACAACACCTGCTCCACCTCCTGGAGGATTTTGGTTAGGCTGCAGTGGCTGCTGTCCAAGTGCGCGTTGTTGATCATGGAATATCTGCATACCCCATCCTGGACGATCGTCGTGATCTCTAGCAAGAGTAGCGCGGCGAGGATTTCCCATAGCATCACAGAATTCACGTGGAGGGGGAAAAGACCCGAATCCTGGTAGCATGGTTCCGTGCATATGATCTGAATTAAAAGACCTGTCAAAAATCAGTATAACAGTATGATATTATAATATACATTTACCAAGCAAGATTTGGCCGAGTACGCCAAAAGTAGCCCCACGAAGGCTCACAAAATGAGTAATCACAAGTCGAACGATTACCCCACCACCGAATCTGACAGCAGAGCGACCATCCTACGTCACGATCTCGATGTTGAGGAGCCTCATAGCCATTGCAACGAAAGAGGTTGTGACCACTCAACCCTAAGCGATCACCAATATTAATATCCTCCTGCATACTTGCAGCCATAGGAGAGGAAATAAATCGCGCCACACAGAGAAGGAACATCATATCCTAAAAAATCTTAAAATAAAATCTTAAAAAATATTAAAAATGCATACCTCAGAGTAATCGAAAGCACGGTGAATTCCCTCAATGGATCTAACCTCGAAACTTGCATAAAAGCCATATCCATCCCCTAAAGCTCCGCCTGAAGGCTGTCGAGCCCCAGTCGCACTCATACCCAATTTTTCATCCTCAGAAATGAAGTTTTGAAAAACTTCGCCACGCTTTAATTCACACATATCTATATCAGACTCAATAAATATTCCGCACGTTAGTAAAAAAATCTTACAAGCTGAGAGTTCCTCATGTTCCGCCATCCTTTGATGTACGCTGGGCTCGAACGCGTTGTACATAGCCCAATTCACCTATAAGACACAGTTGGAATGCTAGAAAGAGAAAAGAATTGGCGTACAACATGTCTCCGTCCAATGACTTTCCGCTCTGGCCAATTCTTATCTTGCGAAAGCTCAAACACGTTCATATAAAAGTCATGCGGAGATTCTGTTCGCGCTGCATGCGACGAGCTCGGGGCTGCTGGAGGATGGCATTTTTCAGGATCATCGTCTGAGACAATCCAAATATAACGCCCGCAATGCTGTAAAATCTCCTCTGGCGCATCTAAAGCTTGCAGATTAAGGTCTTCTGGAGAATGTATGGGAATCTTCTGAATAATCATGTTACGCACAATAATATATAAGAAAAAACAACGTACTGGAGTCGACCGACTTTGCCTTTCCGAATCCATACTGATGCCATGGCCGTGAAGATTCTCGACGTCTTTCTTTTTTGTAAAGAAAATACGCGAACACTGTTGATCCGCCGGCTTTAAGTAGCATTCGGTACAGCTAACAATCTGTATCCAAAGTTCAGATAGCTATGAAAATTAATAGTGAAACCCACTTGTGGCGCAATAGGCTTTTGCTTATTCTGCTGACACTTCTTTTCAAAAGCCTACAATATATTAGACAAGCAGCAAAAGTATTGTTAAATAAAAAACATACTTTTGTGACTCGGTTCTTTTGCAAATACTCGTTCTGAGTCTCGCGCCACTCTCGAAACTGCAATGTACGAAGAAGTATCACCGCCATTGGATTACCCTGCTCCTTCAGAATCTCCCAATATGGCATATCATCTTTTTGTCGCTTCGTAATCGCTCCCTTCAATTTACTGAAAAAGTCTTCCAATTGTTTAACAGAGCCGCCTATACCACAAACGTCGTATTTCGCCTCTTGCAAGGCTGGCCCAAGCCATGACCAGGCCTGCACGAAGTTATCGCAAGAGAGAAGGAAGTATACTACACTGGGCAGTGCCAATCTTGGAACTAGTTCCGGTTGTCGAAGAAGTAAACCAAGAAGCATTTCTGCACCTGTAGGCATGTTTCCAAAGTAGCCCTTGCGAGTCTAGAGACAAGTTTTAAACAGCAAAAGCTAGCATATATAAAGTACACAAACCTCCGGATCTAAGGCGGTCGGTCTAAAGAATTCATCGGTCGTATCCCACTCATCAGCCTCTGGTGCCCAAGAGTATAGCACGCTCAGAAGTGTGTGCTGCATGCGTCCAAAACGAAGGAGAGCCTGCTGATGGTCCTCCTTATTTAAGGCTAAAGACGCCAAGTACGAAGGCGTAGCAACCTGCGCAATCACATCATACAGGCAGCTTTCCTAAACCTTCTTTAAGAGTCCAACCTCAGATGTAGTATGCGAGGACTCACTCGAAGAGCTTTGACAATGTCAGCATGAGCATGTTTTTTCGCCTTAAATGCCTTCATATCCCGAAGCATCGTGCCTAGGATCCCACGCTGCGCCTTGCTATGCTCCTCCTCCAAAGATAGTTTTATCTTTCGACGTGGCTTCTTGCTCACTATCGCCAATGCCGCTAAGAGGTCCTCGGCCGCACACATTTCATTCTGTATTAACATGAAGTAAAGAACCTATCTCAACCTCAGGATCGACGCACCACAGAAGAAAATCTTTCAGTTTTGATGCCAGAAAGAAGCGAAGTCAAAGTATGTGCCCAAGCCGCAAATAACTCCGGCATGGGAAGCTTGGGATTGGGACAGTAGATGTACGGTTGTATCCGCGGGGGAAGGTCAAGAATTGGTGTCTCAGTGTTAGGTTCAGGAGACGGTGCAGGGGAGGGAGTCAATGGAGTCAGTGGAGATGGTGGAGTAGAGGATGGCGAGGATGATGAGGATGGCAAGGATGATGAGGATTGCATTGGTTGACGATCCGGTACCAACGGGATTTCCTGGAATTCAGTAGTGCCCATTTTTACATAGTCGAGGGGATCATCCGGGTCAAGGGGATCGTCGTGGTCAGGAAATGCGTTGAGTTATCCGTCTGAATGTATCACGCTCATTTCCATATGCTATAGAAGAGATCAATGTTACAAGTCTCCTAATCGGCAGCTGTGCACTCACCGCGGCGATGGCGGCATGCTGGAACCTTTTCAACTCCTCAAGTTTGACTTGAGAAGAGATGCCATCGAACGCCCGAACAACGTATACATGGACAAAGAGTTTCAAGCAGAAATAATAGTCAACACCAAGAAGACCGTGCGGAAGGCCGAGGACGGTGCACACCCAGGCCTTGAGGGCTCGTGCCTAACATTTTGTGTTTAAAACTTGCAGAAGTTCTGTATAAGTAAGACTTACATTTTCCAGGACACTGAAGTGAGGTTTTAATATCTCCAAGAACGTTACTAGTGGCAGCGGGTTCGGACGGCGGTTCGTGAAACCATAAGATGGAAGAGGGAGGTCCAGAGGCACGTCCTCTAAGGGCTCCAAGATCTCCCTGATCTCGAACGGAAAACCAGGAGCATCCGCCATGGTAGGAACGACTGAAAGAATGGTGGTGGTGGTGGGAAGACAAGACGCAGCGGCGACGATAACACTCGGGGTATAGTACCATGTGGATCTTCCGGAACTACACTCATGCCGGGCTACAGTCGGACAGCACAAATGTACAGCCACGTCAACCCGACATGAAGAACGGTCTTCGCAGTATTCCTTCAGAAAGCCAGCTAAAGCCAGGCTGAGCTAAAGAACACTCCAAAGCCGCACAAGGAAGAAAGGAGAAATATTCGTGTCCACCGACGAGAACCGTGTAGCTACACAAAGTACGTCGTGTATCAGGTTCTCTTCTCGCCCGGCGCGTTCTCGATGTCGGTTGAACGCGAGTGTTCCGTTCCGCGGAACGCATGCTTGTATGATCATATCCCACCGTTTGACGTCCGCGGGTAGAGCGGTTCGGCTTTCAGGATAGCGCGAGGCACAGTGGACAAGAATTTGGTAAGATCGACCCAAGGAACCGTCCGCCAGGACTTGTTGGCGTCGTCTGCCTAATGATTCCCAAGCCGACTATAGAATATTGTCAGTACAAGGAAAGTCTCGTTAATGTTGAGAAACTTACCGAAAACCAAGGGTAGAAGAGAGATACCCAGTACAAGGAGTCAACCACGGCGGAGACGGGACCATAAACCAAGGGTTATGAGTGGTAGTAGGAGAAGGCGGATGTGATCCCATGTGGTTGTGAACCTCAGAAGGGAGTCGCGAAGTAACACGAGCCAGCGGCGAAGGCCGCTGCTCCCTTCTGAGCAGGCCTGAGAATATTTGAAAGGAGCTGGTAAAACGCGTCAAGGCAGCGAAGAACTTAGTACTAGGACCCTCATACCTTGGGATCCGAATGTAAAATGGCTTTATTCTTATTCAACTTGACTACCGACGTGGTCGAAGAAACGGACGGGCCACGAAAACAATGTCGCAGCCCAGTGGCAGGTAAGTCCGTGTTCGTACAGTCCTCGTTCCCCCGGCATGAAGCCGAGTGGGCAGGACGCGTCAGGAGAGGGAGAGCCATGCTGTGGCGCCTCACATGCATCCCAAGGAATCGTCCGCTCCAGGACTTGCTTTGCACTGGCATGTTTGAGAATATTTGAAAGGAACGTGAGAATGACGGTGAGATAAGGATTGATGGTGGAGCGGCCATAAGGAGACGATTTTCGGGGTGGGTGACGAAGGACGTAGGACATAGGACAGCATTGAAAATGTCAGCTTGTCACTTGCAGCCTTTCCATGAAGCGCACAACCGTAGGTTGAAATTGACGCGTGTTGAAACGCGTCAATTTCAATATTGGTGAACAGCATTCCGTGTAGGAGGACAAAAAGATCTGAAACTTTCGCATCAGGAAGCGAACGCCGGGCTTGCAAGGCCTGAGACCACATGGGGAGAACTGACTCGCGCGAAGTCATGAAGGGATGAAGCGTGGTCATACTGCACAGTCCTTGTCAGTAATGTTTTGGCCATAAGTTCAAAAAAAGGCACATACCTCTTGACGAAATGGTAAACGCCACGCAGCTCCTCGTCTTGGGCGTCGCGGCTCAATAAACCAAGATGATGGAAGGCCAGTGTAAAATGTGTAGGCATAGTAGATGAAGTCTTGAAGATGTTCAAGGGCCAAGGGGAAGATGTACATCGAAGAAATTCCAGCCGCCTGTGAAAGCTGCATGTCCAGAGGCATACGATCGTGGTAGAGACAACCTCGTCGCGAAAACAGGCGGTCAACCGGCGTGTAGCCGAGTCGACATTCACCGGCATGCAGCCGAGTGAGAGATCCAAGCGCTGCGTCACGCAGGGAAGTGGTCAGGCTGGATGGTGGTACGACCAAGTACCGTTGGCGTCGTCTGCCTAACGGTTCCCATGTCGCCGTCCCATCAGCGCGAAACCAAATGGGAAAAGGACGCGTCTCGAAAATAACGCCCAAACGTCAGCCAGCAACAAATGAGGAATCCCGCAATCCCGAAGTCTATCCCAAGCGTTAGCAGAGCCCGAACCATCCAATCAGCGAGGTCGGCTCACAATCCAATATTCAATCTTGATGCTTGTGTCAGTGCCAGTGTCATAATCACCTGATGGACAAAATCGGTTTAGTAAGAAGAAGAATTGAAGCAAATGGAAATGCTTACTGCGTCTTTACGAGAGCGGGCAGAGCTTGACGACGAGCTCGTCGACAATAACATCCTCCTAGTACGTCCCAACCTTGGGGTACAACGGGGGTTGATCCCAACATCCTGTCGATAAGTCGCGGTAAAGCTAGCGGTGCCAGGACGGCTATAACGACGGCGAATACTCCACGTCCTGGTTGCATGCCTTTGGCTATCGCCCTTCTACGTCCCAACAGGCTCGTCTGAAGGGCTATATTAGTTCACAAAGAAATCGTACCAATTTCAACACTTTACCTTTGCCTGACACGACGAGAGGGCGGGTTCTGCCAGAGTATTGTTAGACATAGGCCCTGACGACTGCGAAGGAGTATATAGTGTAGGTAGAGCCATGCAAGGTCCTGATATCAAGTCTTGTATGTATGGGCGCGTTTCTTGCAGCGCGAAACCAACGGGGAAAGAGACGCGTCACGTAGACAGCGTCTACGGTAAGAGTTGACTGTCATATCAATCAGGCGGCGCTTAAGAGAGACAACAATGAGGAAGACTTACCGACTCTACGCAGGATGACTCGGCGTTGGGGCCTCGTTCTTCCCAGATGAAGACACAGCCAGAAGCTATAGAGCGGCGTTCCTCCGTGTCGAGCCGCCGTCGAGAATGGTTGGGGCGCGGGTTTTGGAGAACGTTCAGGCTGAGCTGGCCGCTCTGGAAAGCGGGGAAGGGCGCGCACGCTGCGTCCCTCCTTCGCAAGGCGATGAGTTTCTCGTCGAGATCAGTAGGCTGTGGGTCTCTTGTAGAGTCCCGATGAGAGAGATCGCGTTCTTTACCCTTGCGTAAGGGTTTCTGAAAATCCAGTAGAGCACACGAGGCGGTGGTGGTAGAGCAGGCTTGGCGTAACAGTGGTTTGAAGCTGTAAGAAGAAGTTAGTGAGTTTGTCGGTTAAAAATGTCCAGATTTAACGCACCTCCACCATGAAAAATGTGGATGAAAGTCAACTATGAATGAGGCGATCTTCGTGAGAACCCGACGGCCGTACAAACACACGCAAGACGTTTCGTCGCTCAGTCCAACGGCCAATCCGAGCGAGCACGAAAAGTGGGACTGCATAGTATTTCGGTCTGATGGGGTGATGGCAAGGAGAGCGAGCCGTATTGTGGTAGCAGCACAAGTTGGTGGGGCTTACGCCGACAAGTCATCCCGCGCAGGATCTCCGGACAGATGGAGGGGACAAACCAGCCAAGTCTTCTTGTTGTGAGGCTGCCAAATCCCGTGTGCAGGGAAGTGGGATGGCGGTGTGATGGGGAATGAAGGAGAGGGAGAGCTATGGATGCTGTGGCGGGGCTGACCCGTTGCGCCGCACTATTAGGTGCAGAACAGCCCACGTTCGTGGGACTTACGTCGACAGCCGATGTGGGGAAGGCAGGCGAGTGCTGCTCGATGTGTCCGAACGAGCACGAAAAGTCGTCCAGCACAGGATGTCGGCGTGATGGTAAGCGAGCATGAAAGTCGTCTCGCGTGTGATGGGTCATGGAAAGGAGACAGTCGTATTCTGGCAGTAGCCCACGTTGGTGGGGCTTACGCCGACAGTAGACGCTGGAGGGCAGGCGAAAGCCAGGCCCAGCGCGTATAAGAAAGTCGTCTCGCGCTGGATATCGGCGTAATCGATTTTCTGGTCGCGGCCCACGTTAGTGCGGCTTGCGCTGTCTGAGAGATAACGCCGTCTACTGGTAGATAGAAAATAAGGAAAAAGTCAATGAAACCGAAAAACACGTACTGGGAGCAACGACGCCATCCGAGGCCATCGCTACAGACCTCTAAAAAGTGCCTATTCCATCGCGGACCACGTTGGTGGTGCTCCCGAGTCAGCGCGGGTCAGAGTCTCGTAGACGATGGTGGTGGGAGCAGAAACGCGAGCGTGGTGACGTCACACTGCGTCCTGCTCAAGGTGGGTTGGGTGGGGTATACGACACAAGTCGAGCCCGCACCCAAGGAAAACGAATAATAGAATGGGCTCTAAAAGAGCTCAAATAAACCAGTCAGGCCACATGGTGTGGCCGGGTACGCTTTGTGACCTCGTCGGGCGGGCGTGAACCCAAACACCTCTGCGTCAAGGTCCTTCTCAGTCACAAAGCAGTACCAGAAAGAGCTCCAATAAACCAGTCAGGCCGCATGATGTGGCCGGGTACGCTTTGTGACCTCGTCGGGCGGGCGTGAACCCAAACACCTCTGCGTCAAGGTCCTTCTCAGTCACAAAGCAGTACCAAAGGAAACTCGAATGAGGATGATCGGTATTATATACCCTGCCTCCGTTGATGTCTACAAACAAGCGCGACGCGAACGCGTCCAATGCATCACATGATTTCGGCCGATCTTCCAGAAGCGCGTCGAATCTTGGACCATACCACCATCATGCTCAAACGACAGAAATCCAAACGCAAAGTCTCTGATTCAGCAGAGCCTGGGTGAGCTGCTAAACGTCGTCCTGACCCTCCAGAGGATTCACTGCCCACCGAGATGACTAGTAAGTCTTAGATGGTATCTGATGTCACGCGATAACACCCGTCAAGACGAGCAGGAGTTCTATGAGAAGACTCTGAAGGAAGTAGCCAGCTGGGAAGAGATCACTTTTTGCAACATTCCTGTTCCCTCTCTCACTAGCTACTTTTCCACACTCAATGAACGCTTGGACCAGCAATTGTTCAAGGCATATCCAAGGCCAACTGGAGACGACTACCAGAGATTCGACTGGATGCTACAGGAGCTTCTGTACATCACACAGGATATTTATGGACTCCCAGGCTACAGCTCCCATGCTGGTTTGGCATCTGCCTTTGACGCTGCTCGGCATCTGGTTCTTACGCTGATCGAGGCCAAGTTCACGATCCCCGTTTTCCGACATGACATTCTTACAGAGCTCATTAACAATGCAAGTATTCTGTTCTTGGCTCTGACATGTCTCTAACACTGCATAGGTCATGAACCTAGCAGCTGAACGCCTTCCGCATATTCCCTCCCACTATCCAAAACTAATGAAGCCTGAGGATGTTTGCCTTTTAGGCGTAGGAAAACGTTTAAATGATGAGGTACTTAATTTTCTTGGAGACGCTTGGTCCCTCCTAGGAGATCCTCGCCGTGTCATGGCAGAGACATGGTTGGGTTCGACGTTCATACTGGATGCATCTGGTCAGCCACAGCATGAACTATCAGCGGACACATTGAAGTCCTTGGAGAAACGGAGAAAGACAAATTGGTTCAACCGCAAGGTATTTGATTCATTCAATTGTACTATATATCTGATGTCTGTTTCTAGTTGCCGTCGACTCATACAGACATTCGCCGTCTAGTTCTTCCACTATTGAAGAACGGCAATCATTGGGTTCTACTCTTTGTAGATTTTGAGGGCAATCAGATAGCATTGTTCGACAGCTTTACACCTGATTCTAACTTTCAAAAGGATATTTTTATGGTAAGACTGTTTATATTTCATACAAAACATATTGACGCCTTCACAAGATAACGCGTAAACTCTTGACTGCGGTTATAGGGCAAAGTTTTGTGAATAGGCTCGTGGAGACTCCTGTTAAGGTATGCACTGTCACACTTGAAACTTGTGTCGCTTATTGCGTGTTTAGATTCCGCGTCAAGAGAATGTCATTGACTGTGGAATACATATGCTTGCGTGGGCTGAGCATCTTCTTCAAGGCCTACCATTGCCACTGGATGGGGTTCACACGGACACTTACTTTCGACTGGATCGCTCGCGACAATCTTGCATTGCTCATCGTGCATGGTTTTGTCAGGAGATTGGGCGTTTTCTTAAGAAGAAGAAATATAGTAGATTGGATGAGGTATAGCGTTGCCTGAATACATGTTCGAGTGGATTTAACACGTGTAAAAGTCTGTGGATGTCGAATGTTCAATACCTATGCGAAATAGTGGGAAGGTGCAGATGCACTGGGAGGCAGATGTGTTAGGAGTAAGATGCGCTAGGAGCAGTAGGACTAGGGGTGGATACCGAACCGTAACGGGCACAGCCATATTTACGCCATCCGCTACGGTTACGGTGACCGTGACCGTAAAAACGGCTGAAGCGGCCATGCTCACGGCCGTCTATGTGGCGCTGCTAAAATGCAGGAAGGACATCGTCAATTTGACTAGCAAATGTCATAGTACATGGATGGCGCTCATTCACGTCATATAAGGCATGTCTGGAATTAAAATGGTGCTGCTATACTCCGTTATGCAATGTGCAGCACCAGCCGTACTTACGGTTAACCTCAGATTCCTCACGGTACGGACAACTGTACCGTATACGGTAGCCGTCGTGACCGTAAAATGGTTACAGTGTCCACTCCTAAGTAGGACTAGCCGCTCACCTCGGATCTTCAGTAGGCGCAGCTTCACTCTGCCTCGATTCAGTGGATAAGTAGAACATGTTAATTCAGTGAGGCCGAAGATATTAGTACTAGGACTAATATATGATAGGTAATGTCTCTAAACATGCTCTAAGCATCTGCATTGTCCATGTCTGAACCGAACTTGGAAGTTCTTCGAGATCTAGTGTCATGATAGCATGATACGGAATTGTGAATGCTTGTAGTTGTATGAATGCAGCCTGTAGTCTGTTATCCATAAAAAGTCCGTGCTGACTCTGAAAGTACAAGAATGCTAGAGCTGTATCTAAACCTTTCATAAGACGATGGCGATTTGCAAATGATCCCGAACTGCGTCCAGTCCACTCCACAAGGTCATGAACCCCAACTGTGAGTTGAGTGTTGTTCCATTGGATAATGACGTGTTGAGATGGTTGCTGTGTACGAAGGCCAAGCCTTGCACACGCCTGTGCTACCAATCTATATTGGCGATATAATCGATATGGTGCGCTGAGATGTGGGCAGGGAAGTCGAACAGCTTCGACCTCTTCTAAAAGATCAGGTAGGGTGAACGCCAGATAGTCTGCTACTGAAAAAGAATGAGATTAGCCATAAACAAAAGGGAAGTGGCTCTGACATGACATATGATGACAATCACGAAGAAACAGTAGGTTCATGACGTAAATTTCAAGTGCGAACAAGCGTGAATACATGACATAATCTAACCCGTACTAAATCCACCAGTCTCGCTACCAGCTCCTCCAGGGAGTGCTCCAAAAGCCTCAAATAAGTGTGCGTCAAATGCAGTACCCTCGTTAGGACTACTAACTCGTTGTTGTTCAGAATATTCCAGCATGTCGAGAATTTCATTGGTGAGAGTGATACGAACCATATTGGAACACGCCGCGATGATGAATCGAGGAAAGCCTTCCTGAACTTCAGCAGCGAACCGTTGTTCCAACGTTAAGGTTGTGTTTCTCTATGTATAGAGTGAGTGAGGTAAATATACCATGTAGTTCATAAGCACCTACCGCTGTCGTGATACTGCGCGTAAATTGGACATTTATAGGTCGTGATGGAAGAATGGGCAAGCCTGTGACGATCTTGACAAAGGTACGAATGCGAAAGACGCAGTCTGCATCTCTGAGTTCTACAGCGAGTCGCTGCTCCTCGGTATACATATCGTCAATTTCTGGGTGTTTGGGAAAACCGCGACCTGCAAAAAAGGCTTGGAATTGCTCGACGAACATACTTTCCGCTTCTGCATATGCACCGCCAACAGTTGCAAAATTTACGAAGGGCCATACATCATCAGGCTTCATGATCCGACTACCACAGAACTGTGTAGGAATGAGTTCTGCAGCAGTAGAACCGAAAGCCTATAATTCTGTATTAGAACAGTTATGAATGATTGAGAGATAAGTATTACCTTCATGAGAGAGTCATCTCCTCCAAGAGAGACATCGAATCCAATAGTAAGTGCCGTAACAAAGGGATGCTCATCGAACTGCTGAGCTGTAGCTCCGCTCCCTAACTTCAGAAGAAGTGCGCAATAGATTCTTCCTTTGAGGTAGGTTCTATCCTCGATAGCGTCAAGGGCAGCAATATCCATTGGCTAAAAAGATCAGTTAGATAATATGAAGTTGGATCTAGAAAAATACATACCTGACGGTCCAGAAGATCAGCGACAGTGGCAGCCATAGCAGTACTCATAATGTCGTTAGGAGTTTCTGGCCATCCTTCCAAAATGTTTGCGCGTCCAAGATCATACAACCGAACCATGGAAAGATTCATAACAGCTTCGGCGCCAGCGAATATAGCAATAAAGAGGGCGGGGGAGATGTATGGATGGAGCACATTGTACTGTACTATTATGACCTCATCTTCGCATAACGCATAACGCCTGCCTGTGAAATGAAGAGTGAAGGGTACCATAACACATAACAGCCAAATTTTGAATCGAGGTAAGGCCTAAAAAGGAAAATTTCTGGCGCGGCGGCTGTCACCGCCGCTCCCGCCTACCCATATAAGGAAATTGGACCCTGAATGAAGAGATACTCTTGTGAAGAGTATGCATAACGCATAACGCCCCATGAAGATAAGGTCATAATAGTACAGTAGTGCGTAAGGAACATGGCAATGATAGTTCCATATGCCTTAACACGGGCCAGACGATAGGAAGTCGAAGGATATTCAAGGGAAAGAGAGAACATTCGAGGTTCCGAAGATGAGACCGGCACCCAAATTTCTTGATCCTCGGTACAAAGTTCGACGAGAGTGCATAGAAAGTCGCGGATAACTCCAGGTCCAATACCCACCCTATGCTGTACCATTAATGCATTAGACCTTCTTATTAGAGGGCATCCTATTACATTAATGGTTCTTAGCTAGAACCTCTGCTAAGAGGCCTGTAATGCATTAGGGATTCCTCCTAAATTGCGCAGCTGGGTATTGTCACATGACCAAAGCCTATCCCAAATGGGTAGGGTCCTGCCAGGTGGTGGGATGACATCATTCTTCCAGGTGATGGAATGACGTCATTCAGATAGATCTATTTATAAATAGATCAGATCTTGATGGAATGTGGGGAATGGTTCCTAGGATTGATGGATTGATGGATGGGGTCCAGGACAGGTGGGGTAGGCCCTATTAGGGCGCATTTTTGATCAGGTGACCAATAGGCAGGATGGGGTGGGCAATAATGAATGCTGCTATTGGGGATGGCTATGGATGGGGTGACAACTTGATTTATGCTTTTTTGGGCTAGGAATTCAGTGGTGTAAACGGTTTTTTAATAGCTTCAATAGTTAAGGAGATATTAAGGGATCTATATGTATTAGAAGCGTGGCGCAAAAATAGCAGTTTTTGTACTCATGCCTATGGCCTGTGGCTTGGGGATCCTTTAGAGATACTATAGATCGATGTCTGATGCGATTCCTAGGTCATTCCATCCATGGGTTCAAGAGATATACCAGGTCGACTAAATCAGGCTTCTTGGGGGTATAGCATTGGATCCTATAAACCTGGGGACCTAGGACTTTGATACTTCGTTTATACTAGTAGTAGACCTCTATTAGAGGTGTGGACAGGTCACCCAACCCAGTAGCCCATCTATAGATAGGTCCTCAATGCTGTACCAGCCATTTTCGCATTTTTGCTTATTTAATATATAGCAGGTGGTCTAAATTGGGGCCAGCCACCTTCAGACACTCATTTATGACTATTCTACAAAAGGAACCATGTCATTTGGGTGAGAGGCCAGTGCTTTAGCCCACAGTCTTCCTCCTCAGCGGAGTTTTGATCAAAATTCCCACGCTCTAGGCAGAGGATCGTCCACTCAATTCTTCGTGTCCTACATATGCTACTGACCCCATGTCTTTTGTAGGACGTGTATATATGTTATATAGATCATATCCAGGTGTCAGACCAGTAATTTATTGAGGTAATCAGGTCAGGAAGTCGTCCACAGCTGGCTAAACAGTCTGAATCACCTTCAGACAGTGATACCTTTTGTTCTACTGTGAAGAGAGGTCTAAAAACTGTTCAGGCATGCATTTAAATTATATTGGATGAAGTTATGGGTGTCCCCCATATGTTGTAGATGAAAGGTAAGAAAGTGAAAATGCGCAGTAGCCTAACTCTTGCATAACTGCTTTCAATGGCTGAACAGGTCATAGCATTCAAGTATTACCTGGATGACTGATGAGATACCTTTTATATCACTTCAATAACAATATCCAACTCACATTCCATGCCTTCTTTGAATAGTAGAAGAGTATTGTTCATTTTAGTAGTGGCAAAATGGCAGTACAGATCTATGGACGACTTCCTGACCTGATTACCTCAATAAATTACTGGTCTGACACCTGGATATGATCTATATAACATATATACACGTCCTACAAAAGACATGGGGTCAGTAGCATATGTGGGACACGAAGAATTGAGTGGACGATCCTCTGCCTAGAGCGTGGGAATTTTGATCAAAACTCCGCTGAGGAGGAAGACTGTGGGCTAAAGCACTGGCCTCTCACCCAAATGACATGGTTCCTTTTGTAGAATAGTCATAAATGAGTGTCTGAAGGTGGCTGGCCCCAATTTAGACCACCTGCTATATATTAAATAAGCAAAAATGCGAAAATGGCTGGTACAGCATTGAGGACCTATCTATAGATGGGCTACTGGGTTGGGTGACCTGTCCACACCTCTAATAGAGGTCTACTACTAGTATAAACGAAGTATCAAAGTCCTAGGTCCCCAGGTTTATAGGATCCAATGCTATACCCCCAAGAAGCCTGATTTAGTCGACCTGGTATATCTCTTGAACCCATGGATGGAATGACCTAGGAATCGCATCAGACATCGATCTATAGTATCTCTAAAGGATCCCCAAGCCACAGGCCATAGGCATGAGTACAAAAACTGCTATTTTTGCGCCACGCTTCTAATACATATAGATCCCTTAATATCTCCTTAACTATTGAAGCTATTAAAAAACCGTTTACACCACTGAATTCCTAGCCCAAAAAAGCATAAATCAAGTTGTCACCCCATCCATAGCCATCCCCAATAGCAGCATTCATTATTGCCCACCCCATCCTGCCTATTGGTCACCTGATCAAAAATGCGCCCTAATAGGGCCTACCCCACCTGTCCTGGACCCCATCCATCAATCCATCAATCCTAGGAACCATTCCCCACATTCCATCAAGATCTGATCTATTTATAAATAGATCTATCTGAATGACGTCATTCCATCACCTGGAAGAATGATGTCATCCCACCACCTGGCAGGACCCTACCCATTTGGGATAGGCTTTGGTCATGTGACAATACCCAGCTGCGCAATTTGGGAGGAATCCCTAATGCATTACAGGCCTCTTAGCAGAGGTTCTAGCTAAGAACCATTAATGTAATAGGATGCCCTCTAATAAGAAGGTCTAATGCATTAATGGTACAGCATAGGGTGCAATACCACGTTCCCTAAAATATATTGAGTGATGTCTTGAATAGTATATCTTGAAAAATACTCACATGGAAATATGTGTTGTCTCGGTACGAAGTAAATCATACAGATGCTGGAATGGACCAATGATTACATCAGAGTTAACGATCACCTCGCTATACCCATAATGCTGAATAAGTCGATTGAGGAAAGCTTGTGCGTATGCTTTCGTAGTTGGTGGATAGATTGCATTCGGTGACTCGCTAAGACTCAAACCACTTTGAGTATGGCGAGTTGTGAGAGGCGCGGCCGGTATCATATTTCGAAAGCACTGAATCACGTCAAGAGCAGTACTATGAGTCATTGTAGTTGTCGCATGTAGACGACGACGATTCGAGACGTGAAGCTGATTCAGAACAGCCTAAAAAAGTCACATTAAATCTTGAAAATCTTGAGAGTAATAGACTCACCTCTGAAGACTCTGATCTAGGACGGCGCACAGCTCCACTGCTAGTGAAAACTTGAGCGATTTCAGGAATATCGCGAAGAGCTGGAATAGTCGCAAAAGCTTCACGAATTACTTGGCTCTGAGACATAGGAGTTGGAATAGCTGGTGAAAGTGTACGTGGAGAGTTGGGGACTGTAGGTGCCGTGGATGTATTGTCGTCGAAGGAGGGGCAGGAATTGAGATGACCAATGGTTGGCAATGCATCAAAGGTAAGCTCGTGAACGCCATTGATGATGCGAAGGGGTTCACATGCATGACCACGGATAACAGCAGGCCCATGACGTGGGGCTGAGTAGAGATGTCAATGCGCTGCTAATATAAAGTAAAATGAATACGCTCACCAATCCAAATCAATGAGCCGTTGATGTTTAACGCTGATATCACGCGAGCATTATCGCCTTTATTGCCTAGACTGGTCAGACCAGAAACCTTCCAGTTCTGAGGATTATCAAGATTTCGTACAGGAGAGTAAATTCGTCCGAGTTGAGGACTGCCTAGAGTCGCCCTGACAGTTTGGCCAGGAGCAACAACCGTCCAACGACATCCCTCATCCTCAGGATCTATGGATGAGGGAAGAACGGCGCCACTTTGAGCTGGAATCTGCTCGACGCTAACTTGGAAGACGCTAAATATATCTAGCCCAGTAAGACGCTTGTCCACCGTTACAGTTCCTACCATTTCGTATTCCGTTAAGACAGTGAGAAGACTGCGGAGCTTGATATCCTGGATGCGAAAAGGATGTGGGGTTGAGGGTTCAATTTCATGGGCGTTTGGAGGTGAACTCTAAGAAATAATTATAAAAGTGCTCATTTTGAATAAGCAAAACACGTACTGTAGGATTCGGAAGTAGCGCGAGGCGGTACTGTACAGTGCCTGTACGGCTAGACGACACATGCCGACCTCCTAAACCAGTTCCAGGCGTTGCAGGATGTGAATGTCGCGCCGTACGTGACGCCGCAGATCCTGAGGCCCCCCAGGCACCTTGTCGTGATGAAGAGCCAGAAGAGGAGGAAACATGATTGAATGCACTGGAGGTAGCAGAGGATTGAGATGCCCGAACTGCCGATGCCTCGCGGCGTGCATTCGTATTGCCAGGAATCGGAGCAGGAACTTCCCAAAGAGTAGCAGGATTATTGATGATAGGATTACGCGTAGTTGAGATTCGAACAGAGGGTGCAGGAAGTGATGTATCCGCGGGCCGAGACTGAGATGGGGGCAGAGCATTAGGAGGGTTGGGCAACTCGACATGAGTCCACCATGCGCCGCCACAATTGCGACACGTCGTGGTGGCGATAAAGTTTCTAACCGTCTAAAAGTAGAGTGCATCAATAAATTATCGTGGTATCAGAACTGTAGCACACACCGGAGAATAACCAAGACAGCTAGGATCTTGGGGATTTGGTCCCCGAAGGGGCAGCTGAGAGACACTCTGACCAGGATGATCGCGCTGGCTATGTCGGCAGACGCAGACTGAAGCGTCGTCGTTCTACATAATTGAACCAAGTAGTCAGCAATATATCAGAAGTCGTCAGATGAATAAACGCACAGCGTGATAGCCGCCACAAAAGAGACCCTCACGCGCGCAAGCACTGCAAGAGTTATCCATGTTGTAGGCAGAGATGAGGGAAAGTGCCAAAGTCTACGTGACCTACTAGCTTAGCTTTTAAGGTAGCTGTCAGCGCTACAAAGCAGTGGAGCACGAAAAAACAATGCCTTGTGACTGACTAAAAAGACGTGTAGTTAGCGGTAAACCGCTTGTTTCCATTGGCGCGCGTAGCTCTAGGCCCACGTGTTCGAGATGCCGCTGAGCGTGCTCAGTGATAAACATCAACATCAGGGTCTTACTGGCGCCTTGCACTCTGCTATATGCCGCTGAACCTGAGATTGCAATATTGAATGTGAACCATGAGGCGGAAAAAGTCGGTACACCAGGGAAATGAACGGCGGACACTTGAAAATGTCTCCCATGAGGTGGAAAAAAAGGCGGTACACCACGGAAATGAAAGACGGCACTTTGAAAATGCCCCAAACCCTTGCCATAGTGATCACACGGCACGAAAAACAGGATTTCGGAAGAGCAGTTCTCAGTTTCAGCGGTAGTCAAGGATTTCGCGAAACCGAGAACGAAATCAAGAATCGAAAATGAGATTGGCCTGTGATCACATGCCTATTTACGTTTTCGTCATGGCGAAATTGAGATCTTGTGTTACGAAACACTGCTTTCCGTCGTTCGAAATGCTGATTTCTGCACTTGAAAGCGGGATTTATTTTTGTCCAATAAGGACACCCATACCCAAGCGACTCCACCATCGACTCTCAGAATCACTCTATTTGTATAATCCGACAATGCCAAATTCGTCGCAATGGAGCTATCTCTTCAGGCCTGGAATATATGTCAGTTGGAAAGTTCGTCGGGCTGGACTCGCGTTGCAAGTCTCCCAGCGGGCATCAACAAATCCGGGGAGCGGCTCAGTCAGCGCCGTCAAACTACCTGGTGCGTTTTCGACCAGCTCAGACGCGAACAGCCCCGGCTGGATCACGATGGTCCTTGTAATTGCTTGGAAGCGGTTACCTGTTCATGATGTACACCGCTGTTTCAGGACTCCAGTCGGCAATGATGAACACCACCGTTGGTTCTGTAGGGTATGTTTGGAAACATTCGTGGCGGTTATTCGTGTGTACCATCATATTATGACCTCGCTTAGATTTTCGCTTGTACAAGTTCAGATCCGGAGCAGATCCTAGTGTCGTTCCAGCATCTGGCGGCGCTGATCCTCGTAATTACCTATGGTGGGATGCCAACAATGATAACATGTCAAAGCAAACGTTCAATCACAATTCGAAAGATGATCCAAATTCAAGTGAGTGATGTTACAGATAACGGTAAAAAATAATTAATGAGTGGTACAGTATCAAATGATATCAAGTCCAAATTATAGCACTTCCCGGCTGTTCGTCATGAATCCAATAGCGGCGACGATGATACGCTCCAAAACATCCAACTCCTCCTGGTTTCGAGGTGCGTAGATCAACAAGTACTCCTTTGGCATAGGAACGCCACGCACGCCGCTGAGAGGGTGGCGCTCTCCCCATCCATGTTCGATAACTATTTGGTACTCAAATCAGAAATGACGACGACCTTCATGTGGCATGTACGTACCGAATTTACAGTCTGCAGGCGACAGGACAACGTGCATGGAATGGTCTGGGGGATGAACATGTCCGATCTCGTTCCAAGCAATAGCGGCGGTCTTGTGTGGTGTGATGGACGAGTGGACCAACATCCCTTTAACGTGCCTTTCATGGGGAGAGATGGTGAGTTCTACCAAGGTGGGATTGGCTTCGGCATGTTTCTTGAATATCGCATCTAGTTGCTGCAAAAGGGGTCATTAATTGCGAGACGCGAAGATGATCAAGACGTACAGCAGCTATCTCTTCATCAGGGAGACGGTTGATCTGGCGATGAGGGAGGAAATGCCAGCCGGTCACTGGACGCGATCCACGACGTTCCGGAATCGCTGCCGGATCAAGCCAAGTCTCTTGGTTCTGGTCTTTCTCGTACTGCTTGACACTGAGCGTTTCACGACCGAATGGCTTAAAGAAGGTGGAGATCATCCAACCGAGAGGGTTGTATGGGAGGCCGCCAATGCCGAGGCTGAGATACTTGTGATAGTTCTCCACGACCCATGGAACGGACAAGCCGAGGACGCCCGTCATGATGGCGGCACGAGGGTGTCTGTGGATGAGAGCGAGCATATCGTGGAAGAGGGGTGCAGCTTTAGCGTGGACTAGGCTCATTGAGCGTTGGGTGAGATGGAGGAGAACGGCAAAGATGTGGCTTTATATAAGCCAGACATTCACGGCTCTTCCGAATTGAAACGCAGGCCTCTCGGCGCAGGAACCCAGACACGCAACACGCGAGCCAGAACAACGCGTGGGCAAGCGGCATGATTGGTCGCTCCTATTTCTGATTCTTGCCGGTTGATCTTTCGGCATCGATAGATAGATAGATAGATAGATAGATTTTAACATGCATCTAGCCCATATAGAACACAGCACGGTCCGTACTACACTACTGTACGTTGATAGCAGCCTTGGCTGCTGTCATAAGGGGCTGACTAAGCGAACGAGATCAGACTGTTTGTGGCTTCACTGCTTTCTTTTGATTTCACATCTCGTTCGCGGTCAGCCCGCATATTTCGACACCAGAACTCTTCGAGTTGTGCTTTCTATCTCAGCCATTGACAATATACTTGCTTTTATCACACCGTGTATCGATTGACCGCGAACGACACCATGTCTCAAAACTCCGGACCATCCATGAGCGCTGATATGCGCAAGCTCAAGGCGTTACAAGACAAGGAGCGCCTTGCGAGGAATAGTCGGAGAGCGAAGAGGAGAGAGCAGGCCAAGAAGGATAAGAAGGACCCTGCCATCGAGGTTTCGGATGATGAAGGCGAGGATGATTTTAACAAAATGTTCGACTTACTGGTGCAGGCTGCTACTGGAACTTCCACTTTGTCTGGACCGACATCTGCCGCACCACCATCTATGGAGAAAACCCTCGCCGACATGTACTCCGACGCTACCACGTCCAAAAACCAGGACGTTTACGATCCTCGACAAATAGTCTTCTCCGAGGACTACAAAGCACTTGCCTATCACAAGATTCCCATTCCACTCTCCATGTTTCAACCTTCATTTCTGAAACGCATGCAGGACAATGACGAGATATTTGCGCGCACAAAGATCACTCGTACGAATGCCGACGGCGGGAGCAAAAATGGGTCGAAGCATACAATACGTTCATCGACTTCTTGAACTCCTTTGCCGGTCCGCAGATGGTCGCTGGTGTCGCCGCGCACATGCACAAGATGCTCAGCGACCCAGAATTCGAAGATTGGTTTGTTGCGTACAAGGAATTTGATCATTCTTATCGCGCGCGCATTTTCAGAAGTGCCTTTATTCCAGATCCTGAGACTCCTGCATGGGATAGCGGCGTCCAATCTGCGAAGAACGCGTTCATGCGCGATCGATTGAAAGCATCTAAATCTCGAGAAGGCGATATTACATCCCCTGGACCTTCTCGCCACCTCATAATCCCACTGATCGCGCCTAGTTAGGCAGGTCAAGAGGACCCAGTTGACCTACCTAACTAGGCAGGTCGCCCACTCATTCCCTCAGTGCTTCTGGAGTGCCTCAAAAGTTGTTCAAAGCTCTTCTGGCTCGGAGGACTTTGCGAACACAAAATTCTCCTCCTCTGCCGGATATCGTAGCCGGCACTGTGGGTCGGCATCCTGTCGCGTGCTCTCTCTCTTCGGCCCCATTCCCGACCATCATTCCGCCCATCAATCATCCCTCGAGCTCATCGTCTCGCACGACGAGCTCACTCCCCTCACTATTTCACTTAAAAATTTGTAAGAAATTGTACTACTAAGTAGAAATAATTTATTTCTCTGCTGATTATACATCTAGTCCTTTGAATTACCAGTCACAAGCTCTGGCCACGACTTCTTTTGTATCTTCATCCTGTTCTACATTGTCCTCCTTGTCCTCCTCGTCATCGTCATTGGATTGGGCGCTCTTCCCGGTGATGAGCGGCGAAATGGGCTCGCCTATATCGATAGGGGATGCTTGGCCGAGCTAGTAGCGCTCCTGGTGCGGACCCACTGCAACTTAACTCCCTGTGCCCGGCGTTCGAGACTAGAACACCCGTGCCCACCTACGATTTAGAAGGATATGTATTTGCTGTTCTTGCCGGATGCTCAAACGACAATGCCTATGTCTGCCGACACAGAATTTGAGTTTACAGTGAGGGCCCAAGGCGATGATGAAGAGTGGATAGCTGACAAATTGGGCGCGCATCGTCGTGGTGCTTTTGTTGCCATAAACGCCGGCATAACAGCTGGCAGAGGCGCAGCTCGGCCCAACGAACGCGCACGACTGGGACGACACCTTACATTTAACAATCCCTAGGGTATCCGCGTCTTGGCGGCTACATCATTCTCATGGGAGCTCAGCCTCGCCATCGAGTTCCCGTATGTTTCAACCATCCTCATTTTGTTGTGCCAGGAAGGCGTTCCATCATTTGAACGCTTTGCAGTCGATGTGTGTGTCCGGAGATGGAACTTGTGACTTTGTTGAACAGTTGGACTAAAGACTTTCGTGGAACTTGTATCTAATTACAATCATAATATTTTGCTACTGTTTGGGTATTCGGGTGAAGCGCGAGGGCAATATTACATGGATCAAAATAAAAGTCAAGTGAAAACATGAGCTACAGCCGATTCCTTGTTAAGTGATCGATACTGAGATCACTTTACTTCACTCTTACTATCAACACTTTCCTACTCAGATCCTTTATCATCAACTTGGACCATCGTCTGGTATGCCGAACAGCGTCTTACGGGACGGAAAGCGAAAGATCACAAGCTGGAGGCAAGGCGAACAGCGTAGTGGGGTGTCACAAGTGTGTTCTATGTCATCTTTCTTCTCTCTCTCTTGCTCTCACTGACTGCTTTAATAGTTACCGTTATAAAAGATTGCGTACAAATTGTGTACGACGTTTGTGCATCTCGAAACAGTCACATACATCGGATTGCTGTCCCTCCCGAACCACCTTACTGCGAGTTGGATACCTCGATAAACGGTGCGGTCCCGTAACCAGACAATCGGAACCCAGGTGCGTTATATTCTGCTCTTCATACATGGTCCTACTCAACGTCTTTGTAAACAGCTGCACCATCCAATTCCGCGCGTTCGCGAAGCTTGGGCTCCATCCGATCTGGCGACACCGCCGCCTTCTGTTGCAGTCTTGTTGACAAATACGCCTCTTAGGCTACGGGGCTTTCTGTGCCAATGAGGAGAGTGGCTGTGGATGGTGGGATGACTGGCAGAGAACAATAAGAACATGAAGCGCAGCATGTCAGAGAGCAACAGCGAGGAGGACGGCGAGGAGCACAATCCCAAATCAGCAAAGAAGAAGATGGCTACAACAAACAAGGCAAGGGTGACGACGAGGGAAGGCGGCAATCGTACAGAAGGCGATGGCAGCAAAGAAGTCCTCAGAGGCTGGAAGGGCGGGGCACGGCAGAAGAGGCTTATGGATTTCCTGCCGCCAAAGAGCAGGGCGGAGATGGCAGCGCTGAGCGCCAGGTGATATCACCGGCACCATGGTGCTCCTTGTTTCTCCCGCTGGTCTTTCAGTACTGCATTAAACACATCTTAGATACTTATATCGACAAGCCAGTAATATTTTCTAATGAATACAATATTTTGCGAAATTTTAAGTGAAATAGTGAGGGGAGTGAGCTCGTCGTGCGAGACGATGAGCTCGAGGGATGATTGATGGGCGGAATGATGGTCGGGAATGGGGCCGAAGAGAGAGAGCACGCGACAGGATGCCGACCCACAGTGCCGGCTACGATATCCGGCAGAGGAGGAGAATTTTGTGTTCGCAAAGTCCTCCGAGCCAGAAGAGCTTTGAACAACTTTTGAGGCACTCCAGAAGCACTGAGGGAATGAGTGGGCGACCTGCCTAGTTAGGTAGGTCAACTGGGTCCTCTTAACCTGCCTAACTAGGCGCGATCAGTGGGATTATGAGGTGCTTCTCGCTCCAACCGCGGCTCCAATCATCAAAATCAATTTCAGCCTTACCCGTCCGAACGGTCCTTTCGCCCCAAAGGACCGTCCTTTCGGAGCATCCCTCTCTGTCTCCGATGCGGCGACTCCGGCCATACAGCGCGCGACTGTAACGCATCCACCGCGTCGCGCAGAGGACGGGCTTTTGTCGTCGAATACAAAGAAGACACCGGGCTTACTCGCATCTCCGATGGAAAATGGCTCTGTGTCAAGTACAATCTCATCGGGTCTTGTCCCGTCGCGCCTTCCACCCGGCACGGAGCCCATATATGCTCACTCTGCGGCGACCCTTACCACGGAGCGAAGGCGTGCACTCGTAACTGAGTCGCACAAGGTCATCACTCCCTACAATGCTGATGCTTGGGAGGATGTACTTCGACGGTTTGATCTCACTTCCAAATATCCGAACCTCGCACACGACATTCGGTTCGGTTCTCCCATTGGCAATCCCCCTCTTCTTTCTTCTTCCTTTCTGCCTCAGAATATGTCTTCAGCTATTCGCTCACCGGACGTTATTGACTCTTACATACAAGACGAGATCGCTGCTGGTCGCATGACTCCCGGCATGTCTGTTGAGGAGGCTCATGTATTTTTTGATGGCGACTTCCGTACGGCGCCGATGGGCGTCATTGTACAGAATAACAAACCCCGCGTTGTTCATAACCTTTCTGCACTCGACGACGATGGTTCTTCCACCAACAGTTGGCTGAGTTCAAAGGACTGGCCTATAAAATGGTTTTCGGCTGTCATGTTTGAGAAAATTGTGAGTTCTCTATCCTTTCCCTATTCTTTGTATCGTATCGTATTATCTGTTTGATGTAATCCCATTGACTGATTGGGATGCGAAATCTTGAATAACTGAATGAACTCTTGACTGACCGAGTTCTTACCCTTGACTGATGGGTTTCTTACTTTGTCTGACTGTTCTCTTATCCTTGACTGACAGGATTCTACTTTGACTGACTATCTTTCACTGATGGTATTCTTACCCGTGACCGATGGGCATGTTCAGACATGTGCTTCCTACCGAATGAGCACTTTCTTCTTTATCTTCTTGACTGAAGTCTACAACCATGCAGCAGTATAACTGACTTATTGTTGCTTGCAGGTGGCTGAAGCACCACCGGGCACTCAGTTTGCCGCCTTGGATTGGGTCAAAGCATTTCGCTGCTCTCCCGTCGTTCACGCGCACAAGCGATTCGTACCGTCTCTTTGGCGTGGCCTGATACACGGCAATCATTGTTTCCCGTTCGGTTTGACGACGTCCGGAAACGTTCAAGGAACAGTTGCTGATGCTTTCCTTGACATCCTTGATGCAAACGCGATTCCATTGTCTGTCAAGTGGGTTGATGATTTCAACTTCCCACGATTCCCTACTGAATGTGTTAGACTGTCATCTGGCGATATCGAGTATCATTACGCCTTTGATTTGGACACGATTCTAGCGATTTCACGCCCACTCGGGATTGTATGGCATGATGTCTCCGAGAAAGGCCACGACTTCGCATATGAGACCGAATATGTCGGTTTCCTTTGGGACGTCGAGCACAAACGTGTTTATTTGTTGGTCAGGAAGCAAGAGAAGTTCTTGATGAAGGTTTCCGATATGCTTGCCGTAGCCGTCGCTAACGGGACCGTAAAGTTTGACGTCGTCGCATCCTTGCATGGGTCCTTGCAGCACATATGCTTTATCTGCAAGGAAGGTCGTGCTTTCCTTCCCGCCCTCTCACGTTTCGCGGCAAACTTCCCGAACAGATGGGTATCGCACCATATTCCTCCTGCTGTCCGTCGTGACCTCTTGTGGTGGAGATCCTGTTTGGAAGGACCGACTTTGAGCCGTTCAATCAGGCCGCGAACCCTCGTCGACTTAGACATCTGGGTTGATGCCTCAACTTCTTGGGGGATCGGTTTGGTAGTCGGCCATCGTTGGGCAGCCTGGAGGTTCATTGACGGATGGCGTTCTGGCGGCCGCGATATCGGTTGGGCCGAGTCTATTATTTTGGAAATAGCCGTACTTTGGATCCTATTTGCTATCGACGTGCCCGATGACTCTGAATTCGTCGTGCATGAAGATAATACGGCGGTGATCGGCGCTTACTTACGCGGGCGCTCTCGTAACGAACAACGCAACGCGTCTATTCGCCGCCTATCCCTTTCGCTCATCTCGCATAACCTAGCCTTGTGTCCGGTTTACGTTGACTCTGCTCATAATCGGGCTGACCCAATTTCACGCGGCATTTTGGGTTCGATGACTGACAGAATCGATGTCTCCCAGCTCCGTCTGCCATTGGAGCTGGATGAGTGGTTGACGAATGTTTAAATTTCATCCTGCGCTGTCTGCAAGTGCAGACCATGGACGTGTGAAGGAATCGTTCAATCAGCCATCGGTTCCGCCGCGATTCACGCGTACCGCTCAAAAGCCTCCGAGCTTACATACTCCTTCTCGAACACGAAAACCACGCCGACATGCATCCTCAGCCATCAACACTTCATCACTTCGACCTTCCGTTTTATCGGATGAGCGTTTCACGGCTTGGGTGTCTCCTTATTCTCAATCTGTATTCACATCTTTATCGAGGATCTTTCCTCCTTCTCTGATTGCGCGCTGGCGAGATGTTATGTTGCAATCCGTTTCCCTCAAAGTACGCGGGTCTTACGCCGCTGGCCTAATGCGTTTCACACAATTCTGTGATGTCTTCAATATTCCCGAGGATTTGCGGATGCCTGCAAGCGAACCATTACTGTCCATGTTCGTTGCAGAGATGGGTGCTGGTAAAGTCCAACCTGGGACAATCAATAAATGGCTTTCGGGCCTCGCTCTGTGGTATTCATCGCCACCTTATTTGAGCAGTGCCAAGTATACTGATGTTGATCGACAGGCATGAATGTAACTGTGCAAAGTGGTACGGCGGTGATATTCTCGCCCGGACGCTGAAAGGTGCCACCAACATGGCGCCGATTGAGGGCGTTCGACCTCCGCGACTTCCCGTGACGTTTGAACACATCGTCGCTCTGCACAACAATCTTGACCTCCACTCTTCCCGCGACATCGCCGTATGGGCTGCGGCAACTGTCGCGTGGCATGGCTGCACTCGTCTCGGTGAATTACTCTTACCGACGTCTACTGTTTTTGATCCTCGACTGCACGTCCATGCTTCTTGCCCTCGGAAGTATGGAACCGCTCCCAATGGACATTCTTGGATCAATTTCTTCATTCCTTACACGAAGACCCGTCGTTTTCTTGGAGATTGGATTTCCCTCACATCGACCGATGATGTGACAGATCCTGTAGCTGCTTTTCAGCAGCACATCACAACCAATCCCGTACCCGACTCCATGCCTTTATTCTCCTTTCGTGACAGCGCCGGCGAATGGCAGATCTTGACAAAAGACGCATTTCTGAAACGTTGCGCAGAAATTTGGCTTTCAGAGAATCTTCACATTGTGGGTGGCCATAGCTTTCGCATTGGTTCAACGACCTATTTCCTGTTGCATGGAGTACATCCCTGGGTGGTGATGAAACAAGGTCGTTGGACCTCAAAATCCTTCTTGCGGTATTGGCGGAATGTTGAGGAAATTCTACCCTTATTTATTGGTGATGCGATGGACAAATTTACTTCCATACGTGATGCTGTACTCCAACTCGATTCTACTTCTTCTAAATAAACATGGGGGTTGTCGTTTTCCTTCGGTCTCCGCCTGCACTCTCCGACTTTCGTAGAGTGTTTGTTATGGGAAGGTCGTCGACCGTCGGATTCTCACTCGCGAGAGAGAACACTCTCTCTCTCACCCCCATTTCTTTCCTTCTCTGCAAGTGTAGCTTAGGCAGCTGTACGTTGATAGCAGCCTTGGCTGCTGTCATAAGGGGCTGACTAAGCGAACGAGATCAGACTGTTTGTGGCTTCACTGCTTTCTTTTGATTTCACATCTCGTTCGCGGTCAGCCCGCATATTTCGACACCCACCCTCCCAATCCCGAGTCTTGAGTCCAAGGTCGTCGACCGTCGGATTCTCACTCGCGAGAGAGAACACTCTCTCTCTCACCCCCATTTCTTTCCTTCTCTGCAAGTGTAGCTTAGGCAGCATGCTACGGTACCGAACCCACTTTCTCCTTAATTGATCTAGATTGGTCCCTGTCGGGTACGTCCGCACAATGCTCCAGAGAAGGGAGTGAAAAGTCAAACTTGTAATTACTGGTACCAATCAGGTACATACATAGGCTCTCGGAGCACAACTTCGAAAACTTCATATACATAGGCTGCAACATGAGGTATAAGCTCATCATATTCCATCACCATATGCCACCACTCTATGGGTGTCTTTGCCCGCCCCTTCAAAGCCGGATAGAGCCTCCACACCGCCAACATCAGCTGAGTCCGATGCTCTACCAGCGAGGGAGCTGTGCACCACATATGTACATGCAGCTCATCCTCGACCTCATCACCACACAACCGACACAATCTCCAATGTCTCGGCACACCCTCTGCAAAGCCTGCTGGGCAAGGTATCCATTTCACCGCTTCGACCCCCAGAGTGTGGGAACCCGTCATGATCGCATCGGACACGTCGAGCCTGGCAAGTCCAAGAGGCTCTGAATCCATTCACGTCCTGCATACCCATACGCATCGACCTGTAGTCGCGTCTTTGGTCTTCGAGATTTCCCGAAAACCACAGCCATGTTCAAAATGGATCTCTGAGTTGGAAGACGAAGACCGGGTCGTCGCACGGTTAAATTCCCGGTTAGCCTCGTCGGGAGTACACGGTTGGCGAAGAGCTTGGATGGCGCCCGTACACCGCGGAGAGCATGTCGAGGGCGCAGGGCAGCGTTTGGGTGACAGTTAAATAACAAAAGATCTTGAAGCTTGAGGCTCGAGTAGTGCCGGATTGTTCCTAACAAAATGAGGTTGGACGCGACTAGGCAAAGGCTTCCATCACCAATCCTTCCGCACTTAATGTCATCGTCATCCCCCATTTATGGAGAAGGCTAGTTTCAGACCTATCCTTATTCAGAAACAACTCATGCTGTTCGAAGTGCCTCTCACCTCGTCGACTTGAAGGCAATACCTCGTCCTCGCACAGCTTTATACTCAGACGTTAGCAGCCTGGATGCCTGAGTACACGTAGAAGGACTGAAAGTGTTGATGAGACGCGCCTCCGCGGGCATGACAGTTGTCAGTACGTACCGCCGTCTCTAGTAGTGACCTACAGCAGCGATACTTATTCACATTGAATCTGGATGAAGGCCTAAGGAGGGTAGCCCATCTCAGAGAAACTAAGCCGCGTGTTAGTCGCAATAGCATACGTAAACATATTCAACTCACAGAATTCACAGAACTTGGTACCAATTGATGCTCAAGTCAATGCCTCAAGGAATTTGCACCCAGAGCCTATACAAACAGTAAAATATTAATGGCGGGACGTACAACGCATTCTTCAATAGCGAGACTGTGCCACTGGCACTGAGGTGATCAAAGGCCGGTGGCAGTGCTAACAAAGGACGCATCGCGTCAACAAGGACCAACAAACTCTACCAACAACCACCATCATCGCCAATGGGCGTGCCAGGCCTCTGGGATGTAAGCCCTGCTGTTATCTGTGATACCACTGTCTCAAATTGCCCAGGAAATCAACGATGCCGGCGAGTCTCGCTCGTTGACCCATCTGTGCGCCATGGATGGTTTCGAGAAGAACGCGTCGGGAAGGTGCGGACCCACTTTTGTTCAAAGGCAAATAGGTCTAATTTGTGCTAGGCGAGCGTACCGGATAGGAATTGACGCCAGCATCTGGTACCAGCACGCGTCTACGTCCAAGACCCAAGGCGACACTGGCGAGAATCCAGAATTGCGGAACCTCTTGTTCAAGCTCAAGAATCTTGGTCGGTGATATCATAATCTTGGAAAGGCGCCTACTTTCTGACTCTGTTACAGCCAGAGACCTTGTGCTCCCAATATTTGTATTCGACGGACGCGAGCGGCCAAAAGTCAAGGTGCGCCAAACAACGGTCGCGTGTATCTATCATTCATTCTGAAATTATTTCATGCAGCGTAAAAGTAAAATGGGGAAAGCCGGCTCCCATCACCTCACCGAAGGCATGAAGAAGCTTATAATTCATTTTGGCTGGCAATGGGTTATGGCCCGTGGCGAGGCTGAAGCAGAGCTTGCTCAGATGAACGCGAATGGTGAAATTGACGCCGTCATGACTGACGATGTCGATGCCTTTCTTTTTGGAGCCAAGACGGTTATCAAAAAGTAAGCTGGCCATTTATTTAATGTCAGCACACTAACATGGTCGGTGTAGCAAGAGTATGTTTATCTCTGGTAATCAAGCGCATCCCGCCCGGGACCTGAACGGCAAGACGAGTGTACATCACGTCAATATCTATAGTGCCGATGCCATCCAACGTAAAACTGGCTTAACGCGGGGTGGCCTAATCCTATTTGCTCTATTATGTGGCGGAGACTACGACGAGGTATGTTCATGTGCGGTCTTCATTTTCAAAATAACATATGTCGTAGGGCGTCCGCGGATGCGGCCCTAAGATTGCCAGTGGTCTAGCACAAATTGGCTACGGTGACGAACTATTGCGCGCTTACCAGCAGCGTGAGTCCCGAAACATTAACACGTTTCTCCCGGAGTGGCGACGTCGAATGAACACCGAAATCAACACTAACTCCAGCGGCAAGCTAGGAAGACGCAATGCCTCGCTAGTCCTTCCGAATACCTTTCCCGATCTCGCCATCCTTGATGCGTACGTCAATCCCATTCGGCACCCTAACACAGCGCGAGTGTGGGATAGTGGCGAATTGAACATTACTGGTCTTGCTGGTTTCTGCGAAGCAAACTTTAGCGAATGGGGCACTCGGACTTTGATTATCTCGCGCTTTCGAACGAATATATGGGAGGCAGCGGTAATACGCGTGCTTAGACGGGCGGCGCTCGAAGCGGACGCTAAGGAAAAGGAGAGGAGACTTCTTTCTGGCCAAGAAGACAGGATCATCCGCGGTTTACTAAGGCCTTCGCGACAAGATGCTGTGGGAACGCCCACATCCCTGGTGCAAAAGTATCTCACTATGACTACGAAATCTTCCGACGATGTTGAAAAGAGGCGGCGGGATGTCTTTGTCAATCAAGGCCCCTCTCAGTCCTATACATCGGCTTCGCAGTCACAACCCCGCTACATCCCCGACGTAAATCCACTCATCACAAAGATTGTCGGGACACGTCGGCATGTCTCAACCGACAATCTCTTGGAATTCCGTGTCGAGATTTGTCCCATACAGCTGGTCGAACTCGCCAAGACGGGGATTAAAGGGATACATCATGACGACGGCACCTCGAGTATTCGCGGCGAGACACAGAAGGAAACGGCGCACCCGGATAGCACACTGAGAATGTGGATCCCTGCGGGACTTATGCACCAGGTGCATCCGGGGCTGGTGGAGGACTATGCCGCCGTTGAGGAGGAGAAGGAAAGGAAGAAGAATGCAAAGGGTAAAGGGAAAGGCAAGGGGCGAGCACGAGATGACGGCGAGGAAGAAGAGCGACCTGCGTCAAGCACGCCGAGGTTCTCATCTCCTCCAGTACCAGGACCATCGGGAAGCCAATCTCAAGCTAGACCTAAACCTCAGAGAGCGCCAAACGATCATTTCGAGCCAACGCGATCGGCGCCGTACCACTTAATTAACCACCAGGATCCGTCGATGTATGACCAGCCATCCACGTTGGGATGGTCTCCCGCAACAACATTAGGCGATGGTCTACTATGGTTTACATTCCCTGATCCCAACTCCGACCTTCCAGACGACGAGATGTTTGTACGGAACGATTGCATTTACGATCGCAACGAGGATGATGACATCGTCATTCTGGACGATGTTCCTGCAACGCGAAGCGCTTCTACCTCGACATCTAGACCCAACTATGATGACGATGTCCTAGAGATTGATGACGATGATTTTGCCAATATAGACGGAACGCGGGAGGAGCTTGACATGATGGACATGGACCCAGAGCCGCAGCGTGCTCGACAAAGGAAGCGCAAAGCCCCTTCGCATTCAAGCTTCGGCGGGGATGATATTTCATTCAATGCTATGCTTGACGGCTTCATGGGTGGAGGGGCAGAGCCGATTGATGAGCGGGGGGCTATGCCTGATGACCTCTTTGACCAGATCTTGGCTGGGAAGAGTGGGCGGAATAAGAAAGCGAAGACGGGGAGAGGCACGGGGACCACTAGGCGGAATGCAGGATCGACGAGTAGAGGTCGAGGGAGGGGAGGCGGCGGACGAGGAAGCAAAGGCAAGGCGCCAGAGCCTTTGTTTTATCCTGGGACTCCACCTAGTTCGCAGACGACGGTTGATTTAGACGAGAGCGATATATTTTATCTGTAATCTATTGAGCATGTGTTTTATCATAAAGCCCTCAAACATTATTGCCTTGTAAATAATGACTGTAGGAGCCCGTCGACGCACAAGCAGCTTGAAGAGCTTCTTGTCCCGTTTGATATTCTTGCAGCTGTAAGCCTCTATGCGAGTATGAACAGAGCATTCGGGGCCGTCGTGACTGAGGGACTGGGAAAGTCATGAAAGGCCTGGCTGGTCGATATACTTCATGGTTTCGGTGTGGGACAGTCGTGGGAATACATGGCGAATGAGGCAATTGATAAGTTACGGAGCGGAATGGACATCCACCGATAACGGCCATGGCTTTACTCCTCGTCGCACGTTGGTGAGCTAGACGACGAACGCGTCGGTGATGATGGCTCCTATATTAAGGTGATGAACGTGGAGGTTACGGTGGGCGCATGTATTGGATTGTTGCGGCCAGGGCCTTTTACGTTTACCAGATGGCATCATGCTGTCTTGATGCTGTCCATGCTGACTAGCCGGTCGCTTGTTTGCGGTAGATAATCGTTAAAAGGCGGTGGAACAGACCGGTCGACGGTGGTGGTGGTAGAGAAGAAAGAATGAGACGCGAACGAGCCATGATCATACATTTTGTGAGTCACCCACTCGCTGTCTAGGAGACATGTCTAGACAAAGTCTTAGGAAATCGCTACAACCTGTACTCAAATGTCAACTCAAGAAAACAGAAAATAATGGCAACGACGTACCTAACGTTCACAATCTACGAATCCGACAAACTTCATCGGCAACATTGCACAATGCATACCACTACGTACTCTCTAAGCGTGGCGTGTCGCATCTGAGGTCAAATCATCCCTCGTATATCTTGCCTACTGCATGGAGCCAGTTAGCTTTTCTTGGCTCAGGCAAGAAGAAACATACCGTGGCGCAATCGTCCAGAGGCACCCCCATCCGAGGAAATACTTGCTCCTACATCCCCCATCCAGCTGTGTAACGAAGCCGAAATTGGAGAGGCAGGTAACAAGGCGCCTAGGAGAGAGTGCATACTCAACAAGTCCTGACGGTTTTTCCAGGACGAATTTTTTCATCCGATTATCAGTTCTGATCAGTCCCCATTTAGATATCGACGCCCTCGCGCCGAGTTCTTGGAGGATCTTTTTGAGTCTTTTGGGAACGATCTGCTGTCCGACTTCTTACCTAGATCTCTCCAACCGTTCATGAAGGATCTGAACTTTCCGCTTCTTCATTCAAATTGGTATGTGCCGAGGTTCTGTATCTGCACTCATGTCTCTGTGCGCCTTGCTTTCCGACTACCACGTCTACTTCCATTCACAACCTCATCCGCACTCTCGCTGTTTACCACAGTCGATATCTTTACCACGCGGAGAAGCTTTACAGAATACCACATGTGCATCTACCGTCCACGAGACCGAGCCGGAACTGTCGATGTGCGCGAATAGTGGGTCACCCGGGGAAGGGCGGCCTACATTCAACTCGCTGACGATAACGGAAATTATGTCGGCCTTTCTAGTAAGCCGGAACGTGTCAACTAGGACACGCTTGTATCATCGCCATCTTCTACAGGTTCAGTCAACTCTGAAAAGTATTCAGTTAGTGTTTGACATCTGTCTCCGTACAGGTTGCCTCGCACTCATCCCACAATCCCAGCGCGTGTATGTTTATTCCCAGCTCCGCCTTTTCGTGTGGAAATATGGTGAACATGGGCAACTTGACTGTTCACTTCTATCTGCGTTGACTATTCATTTGACCGTCAAAGGTCACCTGATACAGCGCAAGCCAGCGGCGCCATTGTGCAATAAACAAAGGTCATAATATAAAGCCTCGCTTGAGACAAAGCCGTCTATCGTGGCTTCTCTCCAAACACTCTCCCGAATTCCTCATTATTTTCATTCGTCCAATTGCCTGGTACGTTTTCCAGCCCTCTACATGTTCCCCAATATAGACCCGATGCAGACGACCTTCATATTTCTCTATGGCGGAAACCGACTCGCCACTGCCTTACGACTATGACATTTATGCTGGCATTTCGCACCATCTAACCAGCAGCATGGTGGTTCGCCTTCGGCGTTCGAAGTTCGGTTGGCACAAAACGCTCCTCAAGAGGCTCCACAGGATAATACTAGGCGAGCATTACATGCAATGCCTCAAGTCACCGGAGGCCCATATGGAAACCGGGAGGATCTGGAGTCACCCCAACCTAACCACAGACGAGGTGTCACTAAACCCTGAAATCTTACTCGACTACCGGCCATCCGACTCCGCCATCGCGTTAGACATCAGTCGCGACGGCAATTCTCTTGTGTCCGACCACATCCCAGCATTCCAACCAGTGTTAGCGACGGATGGAGATCATGATTATCCTTTGGCCTTCATTGTTGAATTCGTTGACGATGTTAAGCGCACTGCACTCCTAAAGCGTCGGGCTTCGGGTGATATAGATTGTGCACGGCCCAATAAACAGCAAAAGACATCTGAGTTCAACTTTCGTCCCGTCGGACAACACCTGCTGGTGTCACTGGGACCTGAACAGGTGTGTTATATTCACCCTTGTGTCATGTCGTCGCTTACAATAATTGCACACAGAAGTTACCTTCGCCACGTATATCAAACATCCAGCAGCTCCTTGCGCAGCATGGCATGCTCCTAGTGGACAAGACCCGTGCCGTCTCAGTTATTACTGACCCCTACTCGTCCCGGATAATCATCCTTCGTCGCCCTCGCGGATTTGGGATGAGGACATTTCTGTCCATGGTGTCACAGGTCTACGATGACCTCTCCTCGCCTGCATTGATAAAAGCCTTATATCCCGAGGACGCGAGTTACTTTGCATACCCGTTCGGACCCGTGCTTCACTTGGACCTCGCCAAAGTGTCCGCAGACGCGTCAACCATCGCGCAGTCGCTCCATGAATATATGAATTCGGAGATACGTCAGATGTGGCTCAAGTACGATGATATATATGGTTCTGAGGATGTTGAAGAGTTCCTAATGTCCACGCCGGGCGATACGCTTGCTTTGGCTACGGTATGCATTCTGTATCGAGTTTCGATACCTTCTCATGCTCATACTTTCCTAGGCACCATATGTTACGCCTGCTCTTCAAACCCTTCTTATTGTTGAAAATTACGACTCGCCGGTCCTTCGCGCCCGGCCTGATGAGCGGGCGGCGGTGCTGCGCTATATGGACAGGGAGTTCTTTTCCGCGGTGGTTGGGTCTCAAGGCAACTTTGCTCGCACCATCCTAACGAGCGAGGTGGTCACGGACGAGTACACTGGCATCCATCTTGACCGTCTCGAACGCTTTTCAATAGACCTTACGCATGACGCGGCCATGCAAGATGTATTCGGCTTCACGGAAAAGGAGGTCAGGGCCTTAGACGGTGCATTGGAGGGAAAGAACCCTGCTGCCGGCGATGTCATCCAGGACCTTCATGAACGCGGTATCGAGTCTTCCAACTTTAACACCAGTTCAAAGTCTCGCTATAAATTTTCCGGCACGACGGATGCCGTGTATTCTATGCAGGAGGTTTTGGACGTCCTCGCGCAGCGTATTGGCAAGCCCAACCGGGAATAAATGCCTTTTGTTTTCGTCCCACATACATCTGCGTCCCTCTGTTTTACATATGTTACTTAACTCATTCTGAATTGAAGTATGCATTCTTCCAGATCTCTGAGAGATGTTTCCTACGTTCCAGACATGCAGAATGAGTAAACACGATAACAGCCACGTATATATAACGTCAGAGATTTCGGGACTCGACAGCGGAGTGCGTGGTACTGCTTCTGATTGCTGGATCATATATACACTCCATTCTTCGGCCAAAAGCACCTTCAGTGCTTAGCTCTCAGAAATGATTAATCCGCGCACAGAGCCTGTGTATTCCATTGAAACATTTTGAATCTTGCTCGCGAATGGCAAAACCGAACGATTGGCATGAAATGAACTACCTGGAGAGGAACACCGTGATGTATCCAGCTGGGCAGACCCGTCGCTCGCTCGACGTCCTACAATGCCACATCCGTGTCATCCATATCAATAAGGAGGTGATTGTGCTGACTGGCGATTCCCCCGATGATCTGAAAATTGTGGCATCAGGAAATGATAAAAATGGATTAAACTCAGTCATTTCTAGTCAAATCTCGAAATGAGCATTTGGGTTTTTTTCCTGATGTGATTTGGTTGTCTCTTGCCTAAATTGTCTTGAATCAGCTTTCTGAAGGTCTTTATTCTACTCAGCGTTTACGATGAGCTCGACGGAGACGGATAGACGGCGGAAGTGTGGCGTAGATTGGAGGCCACCTCTCGTTCCTGTATCTTGCAAGCATTCGTGATGCCGAGTGACTGTCCTTGTGCTTGTCAGTGTCGGATCAACGGACGATAAATGAGAAAAAGAAGATGGGCATTGAACATAGAGCATAACATATGGCATACAAAACATAGTTAAATAAAGTATATACAGCAGCAATCATGAAATCGAGTCGTTTCTCGTTTCTAGCGGGAATAATGATGGGTAGTTTCGCGTACTGGCGCTGAATCGTCAACAAGAGGTATCAGTCCTCCAACAAGCACGATAGACATCGGCTTAATCCTGTGTTTCAGGGAGTTGTTGTCGTCACAGCGAACACGAGCATCGTCAATGTACTGTTTCTGGCGGTTGTCGGTGCCTTTCTCCGCAATGTTGCTGTACCGGTAATACTGGTCCCGCGCTTCCAACAAAAAGTCGCGCACACTGACTCTGTGCGTTAACATCTTGATGTGCAGGTCCTCGACGGTAAGGGTACAAGCTCCGCCCTCCCACTTCAAGAAATCGTTACAACTGTCGAATTTGGGTCTGTCTTTCTCCCTCTCGTCTTGACGCCTCGCATATTGGTGCGGGCTTAGGTCGGGCGCGACGGGGTCAAGGTTATCGATGAGAGCTTGCCAAGAAGCCTCCGAAATCTCGAGCAGTCGATCGCGGAATTTGACGAGGTCTGACGCCGTCGGCGTACGCCCCAAAGTACCCCAGAACAGAAAGTAAAGCTGCAGGCTCTTGAGCTCGATGACGAAGAGTAACAAGTGAGTCGGGTCTTTGAGAAATTCTGCGTCGGTTTCGCCCTTCTCCTGCGCCCGGGGAAGCACAAAGATGTCGGCAAAATTTCTCCATACTTCGCCTTTTGCGTTTTTGTCGGCGATTAACTGGACTTCCTGAATTGCGCGGTCGGGTGTCGGTCCAAAGACAGTGATGCCACTGCTCATATTGACGTAGAGTTCCAGCGTGTTCTGGAGAACAGCCTCTGGGATCTTCTCGATAGTTCGGATGGAATCGCGACGCCTTGCTGACCAGGTCGAAAGGAGGTCTGTGAACCACTGCTTTGTACCGTCAAACTTGGTAAGATGTTCGCTCGTGATTGCATCTGTCCGCAGATCGGCAGAGAGCTAATAATCATGAGGCAGAAAACTCAAGTTCGTAGTAGTGAATCACTTACCTTGTTTGCAAGAGCGCCATTTGGAATGGCGCAAGCAGATACACCAGTACCGAAGAGCTCTGATACCTCCGGTCGAAATGTGACGAGCCCCAGAGTCACCATCAACTTTTGAGCGGCCTGATTCGTGGAACCAAGGTATTGCCTGAATGCAGCATTTGTGTCGTCTGCTGCCGCCCGTCGTACGGGTACATCAACATTGTAACGCAGCGTGGTATCATCCATTTCGATGACATGCTCAACAATGAGAGACACAACCTCGTTGCGGTCCTCGGTGGAAGATATGTGCAATAAACTCTTTAGAACTCTGAGGTAAGCGTGATAGTCGTGTTGACGATCAGATAGTGCGACATGCTTCGTGATATCCTTCGACTTCTGTACCAACGTAAGACAGGACATAACATCCTGCGGACGGAATAGGTTTCTACATTCCGGCGACGCATCTGCAGTAAAACAATAACCTCCGGCTATGTTCTTGATGGTGCTGAGATAGTCATCAACTTCGCTGTGACGCGAAGATGGAAGGCAAAGCCGAAGACAAGCTTCCACGTCCCGTGTTGTCATTGCAACTGAGGAGGCCAGCTCCGGCATATCCTCTAGGTCCAATGCACTCCCAAGCGCATAGGCAAACGAGTTCGAGGAACCAACATACAGTGCTCGAGTGATTGTTGGATTTGGACCCCGTCGGTAGACCTGTATGACATTATGAATGCGGAGAAAGCAGGTCTTGGCGTGATAGATAACGTCCAGTGGAGGAAGACTAGGGAGTAGGTCCAGAGTGTAGTCCATCCAAGTTTGCAGCGCAAGAAGGTCGTATTCCAAAAAACCAACGAATACGGTCCGATTATGCTTCTCTACGAGTTTCTGCAAGATATTGTTCAGCCATACGTCGCGCAAGAAATATTAATTAGTCACCAAAACAACGTCTAAGGCTTCATGGGCCTGTAGGCCATCCAGTTGTAGCTTCGCGTTCGAGAAGAACTTTTCGGAGTAGTGACGCATGAACCTTTTCAACTGCAACGTGACAAAATAAGATATTTCTTTATAGAGTGCCTCGAAGTCCGCTCGAGGTTTTATAGCTGTCAGGTCTAAGATGAGGACCAGAGACGACTGGTTGCAAGGCCTCAAGTCCGGCCGTTGGTGAATATCGAAGTGGGCATATGAATCCTCATATGAGATTGCAGGTAGTAGATCGTAGTATTCGGCCACCATTGTTAACCAAACAAATTTTGGGAAACTGGTCGGTATGTGGACAGTACAACCCCAAACGCCGTCCCGATTGCGAGTTTTGGCGTGATCTTCAAGAGTGGCAATGGCGGAGGTGCTATCGACGATCAAGCACGCGGACAGGTTGAACAATGATGAGAAGGGCTCAGAAAGCGGCGGTAGTTTCTGACGACGTTAGTCAGATACATGAGACATGTTTTAATGAAGCACTACGCACCAATTTTGAGCCTGCCGTCTTTAGAACGCGGGAGTCCCCTAATCGTTCCACTGGGAAGACTTTGGGCGTCGATGTCTTTTGTTGCTTAACGGGCCGCGTATTACCTATATCGACCGACGCCAGACGCTTTGGATGCGCGGGAACTATTTCAACAACGAAGGCCAAAGGATAATCCCCATGCGTCACCATAGTTGGAGGTTGGAACGCTGGGATGTGGTCGGACACAAAAGACTTTCCGTCGCGATTGATGTTTAACGCTTTGGCGAAGTCGGATGGCTGGTAGTCTTCCAGAAGACTGAGGTTTCGGGCCACCTTGTTGGAGGTTAGGTTGGGGTGACTCCAGATTCTCCCGGTCGCCCTATGCTCTTTCGATGGCAAGAGGCAGTGCATGCAATGCTCGCCTAGTACCCTGGCGTGGAGCGTCTCTAGGGGCATTTCGCTCCAACTGAGGTCCGAACGCCGAAGGGGAACCAGGGAGAATGAGGTAACATGGCCCGAAATGCCAGCAAAAATGTCATAATCGTAGGGCATTGGTGCGCCGGTTTCTGCCATAGAGTGGAGACGGTCTGCATCGGTTTCAGATTGGAGAAGAGATGAGGTAGACGCGTAGGAAACATACCAGGCAATTGGGTGAAGCGAAATTAACGAGGAATCGAGGAGAGCGTTAGAAGAGAAGCCACAGTGGATGGCGTTGTGCCAAGCGAGGCTTTGTAGAGCCATTGTTCATTGTACAATGACATTGCGTGCCGCTGGCTTGCCGTGTGCAGCAATCAGGTGAGATTTAGCAGCTGGTGGTCAAATACAGAGGAACAATGTACAGAGTCACGTTACCCGTGGGAACAATTTAGCTCTTTGTTGTTTGGCCGATCCGACAACTTCTCCTTCCAAACCACCATGTCGAACTCAATCCCCGACTTTATTTGCGCCCTCGCCTCTCATCCCATACGCTATCTTTACCGAACGACGAAACGTTCAAGCTGGTTCACAACAAAGTCGTCTCCCACCTTCCGCGACCTTCAACAGGACCTTCAAATTGATCACGACATGTGTTGTCAGTGTAGCCACACGGTGTGCAGGCCATGGAAGACACACATTAAACTTGATGGGGACGATGGAAAGTCTGTTCTCTCCGAAGGCGTTCCAGAGGACGCGAAACGCGTCGACTTGGACGCGCCAATATCGTCGCTATTTCCGACATGGCCACTCGATTCTGAGGATGTCATTCACTTGACCTTCGAACTCGAGGAATCTATCCACACCTGTATGTCGCAGCTCTATGTGTTGAACTTGCATTCTTATTGTTGGCCAGCATCTCCCAAAAGGAAATGCTTTGATGACGATGATTTCAGTTCAGATTCTGAGGGCTCTATTCGAAGCGTTGAATCGGCGACGAAGAAACCGAAACTCGACAATATCTACCGCATAGGACAACGCCTACTGGCGTCACTAGGACCTGAACAGGTATGTTTTCACGGCCTTTCCGTCACGCATCGCTCACAATACATCAACACAGACATTACCCTCGCCGTGTGTATCCGACATCCAGCAGCTCCTTGCGCAGCCAGGCATGCTCTTAGTAAATAAGACCCGTGCGGTTTCTATTATCGATGACTGCGACCCGTCCAAGATTATCATCCTTCGTCGGCCACGCGGATACGGGATGAAGACATTTCTATCCATGGTGTCACAAGTTTATGATGACCATTCATCGCCGGCGTTGACAGAGGCCTTATATCCCGAATTTGAGGACGTTTACTGCGCTCCAACGCACCCCGTCCTTCACTTGGACTTCTCCAAGGTGTCCGCCGATGCTTCAACCATCGCACAGTCGCTCCACGAATATGTCAACTCCCAAATACGTCAGCTGTTACTGACGTACGATGATCTATTCGGATATGAAGATGTTGAAAGTTTCATGGAGTCGACACCAGGCTCTACACTCACTTTAGCCACGGTGTGAACTCTTTCCGAAGCTCTGATTTTTTGCTCATGCTTTTTCTAGGCGCCGTATAGTGCACCTGCTATCCGAACCCTTCTCCTCATCGAAAATTACGACTCTCCAGTTCTTCGTGCCCGGCCAAGTGACCGTGCTGCGGTGATGTCTTATATGGACAGCGAATTCTTTGCCGCAGTGACCATGTCTCACCTCCAGGGCCACTATCTTCGCACTATTTTGACGAGTGAGATAGTCACGGACGAATACACTGGCATCCATCTTGACCGTCTCGAGCGCTTTTCAATAGACCTCACGCATGACGCGGCTATGCAAGAGGTATTTGGATTTACGGAAAAGGAGGTCAGGGCTTTGGATGGTGCATTGGAGGGAAAGAACCCTGCTGCAGGCGATGTCATCCAAGACCTCCATGAACGCGGCATCGAGTCGTGTCACTTCAACACCAGTTCAGAGTCTCGCTATGAATTTTCCGACTCCACGGACGCCGTGTATTCTATGCAGGATGTTTTGGACGTCCTTGCGCAGCGCATAGGCAAGCCCAACCGGCAATAAATGTCTTTTGTTTCCGTCGCATATACTTACATCTACATACCTCTTCTCCGTTCCGATTCGTACAAATGCTCTCTCACTGCTATCTCACAATGCAATCCCCGCGATTGGCGTATTTATTCCCTACATATTTTACCTCACTCTAAATCGAAGTCTACATAAGGGCGTCGACCATGCCTACGTTTCGTAAATTCCCTTTGGAGTGATGAGGCAACATGATTAATGCAGATCAAAAGTTGATAGGCTGCTAATAGCCGATACACTAGTGGCCTGTTCATGGAAAACTACTTACTTACTTTCAACTGTAATGACAATGGGGCCTGCCAGAGAATCGCCTGCCACATGAACCTTTCTCCGCAGGACGAAAGATCCCAAAAGTGGCGAGCGCACGCAATGCAAAACAATTGCCAGATGCCTCAGACGGTGAAGAACGCAGCGACCCAAGTCACGCTCGGTTGTCTGGGTGATATCGACCATGATCGTTAGCTTTTCCAGTGTGAAGACAGTGTCCGCGCGCAAGGCCGAGTGCAGCGCCGTTGAGAAACCAGGCTGTTATAATAGGCACCTTGCCAGAACGCATGTACATATTCCTGCATACTGTAGGAGTTTGACCTTGCCCTGTCCAATGGAAGAGGACACGACTCTTGTGTCCCGGAAGTACTGTACGAGGTGATTCTCGTAGGATGGAAAAACTATACTAGGTTTCCTCTTCCAACGAGATTATTGGCTCCAATGAAGAGTAGGCCACAGTACAAGTGGTCAATAATCATGCCTATTTGGCTGAATCCTCCCTCTGTTTTCGAAGCTTCTCCACGTAGACAAAGGTCACGACCACCGTGTCAAGCATATGCTCTACTTGCGGCAACACTTCAAGATACGCCTGTCGCTTTGCACCGAACAAGCCGAAACGGCGTCGGTGGTATAATGCGACTGGCGTTTGTGAATCGTCGTTCGTCACGAGCTGCTTGTAAATGAGCTACAAGAAGTCACCTGGATAGCCTAGCCTTCTAAGACTTGCCTTGCATCGGCGAGGACCGAGTAACCACTTGTATTCCTTTCCATCTGGGCCAGTGAATTTCCGATGTCTGGGTGTTTATAAGTGCAAGGTCAATTCTGGATACTAGAATGAAGTAGGCACCTTCCATACCACCCCCAGCCGTCTTTGATCAGATATGAACCTGCTTGCATTTCTTGCCCACCGAAGCGGAGCATCGTGTCCTTGATCTTCCAGTCAATCTGGGCAAGATGGGCGAAGCGCAGTTCGCTCTCGACACCCTCGCGCGTGGGGATATCGCTAGGCAGAGCGCGGCTGATCGTCGTCGTCCTGCCGCCCAGCTTGAAGGGTGTGTGTGTTTTGTATAGGACAACGCCGTCAGAGGAAGTAAATGTGTTGTTGATGGGTGTAGTAGCCGCGTTGGAGAGGTGGAGATTCATTGTCGTAGGTAGTGGTTGTAGGAGGAAAAGGATGTTACAAGAACCGGTTCGAGTTATATGAAGGTGATAATCATCTTGGCGCAGCAGTCAACAGTCGAACGTGCCCTCTGTCAGATAGGAGACTTTGTCAAGAGGAAGTCAGGAGGAAATGGACGATCAGTGAATTGGTTACATACACCAGCGGATCACCTCGCGTGGCTCTCGCGTGCGTCCAACGTGTCAACTTGCTTTTCATCCAATTTTCATCTAACCGTCTTCGACGCTTGCTCATATCAGTAGGCATAGATTATCTGGCTACATACCTACTCCCGTAAAGCGAATTGTCATCAAAAGAAAGTGTCCCAAGACTGGCAGCACGCCATCCGCGTCGACGAGAGCAGCGGCGCGTCGCACGCCTGTGAACCAGGGGATTCTGCGTTACGACGCGATCTACTGATCTACATCTATGCTCCTCAGTCAGTCGCGACCTGATGAGACTTTCACTGATCGCGTGTACGCCTCTCCCCTTCTTTCTCCCGGTTTGTTCTGAGCGCTGATTGACGCTATACACCACTACCAGTAATCACTACTTTTCCAAAGGGTACTCCCTTGCTGGAGGCGTCCAGATTAGGTGAGGCCCAAAAAATGGCTCCAATTAATATGGTCTCTTCTTTTCAGCTTCCCCGAAACGACAAGTCAGCCTCTATGGCCATATACAGTCTGTACTCGGTCTATATCTGGTCATCAGCACGACGCAGATGCTCATTGGCTCGCCCATGGTGTTGAGAAATGTACTCCGGACAACGACAAAATTCAAGGTGACAGACTTTGACAGCACTTCTCCGGTAGCGTCTCATCGCGACGGAAGTCGCGTGTACGTGAACAGCATAACCATCCGGGGTACACAGCGATGGCATTTGCACCATATCTTGGAACGAGGTTGATTCCGGTATAGACGAGGCTGATGAGAAGCGCGAGATGCATGACTGATTCATTAGCAGCTGCGCTTTTCGAATTGAGTAAGACAATTGGTATTATTGTTCGAGGATAGCGGATCTGATGTGCGTACAAGAAAAAGTCAATGAATGCGAACGAAATTGGATCATTATTTATAGACTTGGATGATATTGAATCGTTCATGCACCGCGCATCATCTAAGAATACATCAGCCGACGAGGACACGGACTGAGTGTGGCGAGCTTTACCTTGACGAACTCTTTCGTAGGAACGAACTCATGAATGAAGTGTTAAGGATGGGGTGAAGAGTGCTGACCTGAGTATGAAATCTGGCCATCGCCGTCAGCATCAGCCTCCTTCATCATGTCGTCAAGTTCAGCATCAGTTAGACGTTCACCTTCCCAATATAGGTGAGTCCACGCCACACAAAGTTCCGACGAGGAAGCGCACCCAAGCCAGCCATGACCTGCTTCAACTCTGCGCTGCTGATGGTCCCACTTCCGTCTTTATCAAAGACCATAAACGCCTGGCGGATCTCCTCGTCGTTGTCGACATCGTTCTCCCGCTTCGACATCATGGTGAGGAATTCAGGGAAGTCTATCGTTCCATCTGCATTCGAGTCCACCTCGTTTATCATGTCGTGTAGCTCCGCCTCCGTGGGGTTCTGGCCGAGGGAACGCATGACCGTTCCCAGTTCTTTCGCTGTCGATCGTATGAGGATGAGCAGGCCACAAAGCAGAGGAGATCTCACCAGTAATAGTTCCATCTCCGTCTACGCGTGGTGTAAATGGCGTCCTATGCAATGAGAGGTTTCGTACGGACCTTTGTCGAAGAGGGCAAAAGCCTCTTTGAATTCTACAAGTAGCTGAGCAATAAAGACAACACTCGTTCAAATCGTACGTACCTGCGATTTGCTCTGAAGATCAGAAAGATCAGTTACTCTGGGAGAGATTGATCAAGTTGGGACGTGCCACTGGACTAGGAGACGCCTTTAGCATTGGTTCGCTACATAAAAGCAGGATGCCCTTACCATTTGGTCGGACATCGTGAACAGGTAGAAGGTGGTTAGAAAGAGACCGCAAAGGTGCTAAAGATATATTAGTCCGTATAAGATCAATTGAAATGTTTCGGCGGACTTGGAGGGGTTTGATTGAGTTCGAGTTCTCAACACGCGCGTTCCACTTATATACTTACCCCGCGAAAGCGTGTAAGGCTTCCGCAGCACAGTTTAGCAACTACGCCCTCTGATAGGCCTTGCCTTGCGGACATGGCATACCGAAATGTTGATCTCCGTGGGCAAAGCGGGACGATCACAACACGGACGTCACATTCAGAGCTAGAGCGACCGAGAGCGCTCAATAAATGCGCGTTAACCTCCTCAAAGTCTCCTTGTCATAGATAAGAATACTGGTACACTCGTGTCTACGCGGCGGGAATACACGAAGACCCCTACGATCCGATAGTCCAAACCTATGTAGTAGAAGGGACGTGACTACTACTTGGAAAGCACCATCCTCACAAACTCTAAAGCGGGGGTTAGTCGGTGAAGAAGAGTCAAGCTACAATAATCTGGCCATGGCCTTGCGAATCATCTCCATCTCCATCAATCTCGTGATCGGACAGCTTCAGCTTCCTCTTGCAAAACGAGGCAAAGCGCCATCACACGACAAAAACAGCTGAAGTTGGTCATCTAGCGCCGATGTCGTTACCGTCCTTGTCAAAGACCTTGAAGGCCTCTTCGCTAGCTATCGATGCCGTGCATTTTCCTTACCGTCATCGTCGGAAACTCAGCAGGGATTTATCATGTCTCGGACCTCGGTTTCGGGAGAGCGCCACCGCTAAACGCCGAAGGATCTCCAAAGTCGTTTGGGGTCCGTTGATTTCTTCGTAGGTAGTGGTACGAGGATGTTGCGAGAAACAGTTCGAGGCGATAAGAATCTTGGCGGAGCAAGTCAACAGTCGAACGTACCCTGTCAGACTGAGATAGGAGAATCTGTCAAGAGGAGTATATTGATCCCTTCGAGCAACCTTCAAGTATCAAGTTTAAGTTATACGCGGCAAAGAGGTAAAGTCCTGCAGGGTAAATGGATGCCGCCCGGCAAAATCCACGACTTTGGTGACTTCCCCGCTTACCACCATGCCTGGGCCTGTGAAGCGAATTGTCGTCAAAAGAAAGCCTCCCAAGACTGCTGCCAGCACGCCATCAGCGTCAACAAGAGCAGCGACGCGTCGCACTCCCGCACTTCCAACACCACCGTCGATATCTGATTCTCTGTCGCCGGAAGCAAGAGCTCAGTTACATAAAGACAGAGCCAAGCGCTGGGAAGCACCAAGTCCATGGGCGGCAGAGTGGTTCGAAAACGCTGTCCGTTTCTGTCAAACCGCCGAAGGCAGAGCAAAGTTCGAGACTTGGTGAGTTTATACATTGGTGCGTTCTGCTCGACGTCTTCATATCCACGCGTTTGCCTGCAGGTTAAGAAGCCAAACACCGGCTGAAGAGCTCCCTGACATTCTGAAGGCCGTAGACGAGCCTCCCGTGAACAGGAAAGGCATGTCCTATCACGGTAATGCGCAGATGTGGAACTCTGCTGCCGTATGTTCTGTTCCCTGACGATCTTATGTGAATAGCTCACGCTTCTTTTATCAGTATGAACTGGGTATGCTTGCCTGGGTCGTGCAGGACTATCTTTGATTTGTTTACGAACAGGTGTCAGTGACGAAGCGCTCAAACAGTTTCACAATTTCACAGCAGCGAATAACCTCTGCGCTCCGCCGCGTACTCTTCCCGCAGTGAAACGGAGACGGGGAGAATCTTCCACAGATTATCTTACTGTATGTTATCTCACTATCAGAGCGTGCCAGTACTTACTTGACTTTGTAGCGGATGCATGGTATGTTGTTCTTCGTTTCCATGAAAGCGGTCTGAAGGATCGTTGTAAAGAATCTCTTCTTCAAGGGTGCAAGATGCCCGACATTGATTGGAAAGACATCACCAATATCGCAATTGCACAATATGTACGTGTATTTCCTCATGTTCAACTCATGTTTGGCCTTCTCTCGTCTGACTTTCAATTTTAGGATGACACCCGCGCCACAATTGAAGCTTGGCATGAAGATATGGACTTGTACAACAATGTTATCAAGACGCGCGCCCGCACAACCGTGGCTGTAAATAGGGTCTTGGAAATGCTGAAACGAGACCAATTTCCCGAGCGCATGCTGGAACTGCAACTACGAACGGACGCGTATCGTTCATGTTTGTTTTTGATTCATGTAGGAATGATGGCATCTCCCGAATTTCCACATTCTCACTGCTTGCTAGCTTGCCCATGCATTATGGAGCCGTGCCGCGGAGTGTCTTGAAGAGTTGGCCAGCCGGGGTCTAGTCACGACATCCGCTATTGAGCGCGAATACAGGAAAGATCCCAGATTGAAGTGGCGGCTGATATCCATTGGGCAGCTGAGTAAGGTGTATACACAGAAAATGTCTGCTCGGCTCTCGACTATCTTTGCTCGTCTACCAGCGTTTCGCAGCTATATCAAAAGTTTCCGAGTGAGTTCACACTCTTCCGTGTGTTGGTCTTCACGCTCTAACACTATACGTGTAGACAGACGATGGACTGCTTCACCTGGAACTTAATCGGGCGTACCTTGCGGCTCATCCCTTCCAGCCTAACACTGTCGACGAACTTGTTGTTTATATGTGCACCAAGCCAACCTCTTCGTGCCATGTATACTTCCAAGGATTGACTGACTGTCTGGTACGTTGCGAATTCATGATTGGTGTCTCGTATCAAGTCCTGAACATCTATTAGATCAAAAACCCCCAAGAAGCTGCCAAGTTTGACAGCAACGCTTGGGACGAAATTGGTTAGATATATAGTCATACATCAACGCACCGCGTCCTAACCTGATCATAGGAACCAGTTGCGACATCAATAGCTTTACGGTCGCATTCAACCATTCGGCGTTTGGACAGGCACTCATAGATTGTGCAAACGAACCTATACCACCGGGCGAGGAAAAGATCTTCATGGAGGAAGTGTGTTTCTTCAACCCGGCCGTTCTTCAGGCAGACAACCTTGAACACGTCTCTTTCGACAAGCGGTACGGACGTGCCGAAAAAGTTACTTTCGACTTGGTCAACACCTGGAGCAAACAGATTTACGACCCCGAAATGCAGCCGGAAGATTTCATTCAGATGTCTGTCATACAGGACCTGGAGCCGCACGTCTTCGATCCCATGCCACCAGAGGCCCGCCATGTCATTTTGGTACCGCCGTTCGACAAGGGGTGGGTGATTATAGACATTAAGCTGTGGTCGAAAGCAAAGGCAATGGATCCGCCTGGACGTCCGGGATTGGTCGCAAAGACGTTTGGGCTGATCGATCCGTATGATGAGAATCGACCGAATTATAGCAAGATCCTCATCAAGGATATGGATAGGCTGGATGCGAAAATTCGAGGGAAGGAGTATGTGGAGAAAACCGAGGTGGAGCCCAAGGTGAAGCCAGTACCGATGACGAAGGCGTATCAGCCTTCATTTCCCGTCGCTGGTCCTAGGGAGTCGGCAGCACAGAGCGGACACGCGTATGTTTCGTCGAAAGGTGATACGGCGAAGGAGAAGGTGAAGACGAGGAAGGAGGCGGGTGAGGCGGAGAATGTCGAGGATGAAGTGGAGGAGGAGGAGGAAGAGGAGCTTCCGGATGTATTACCGTTAGATTTCAAGCTGCCCAAGAAAGTATGGAAGGTAAGGAAGTCATTGTTGTCAGTCATGTGGTGCATGGCTGACTTGCTGTAGATGTTCACCCGACTCTTGGATAGCGATGAAAACCCGGAGGAGAATAGCCAGAAGAAAGGACAAGTTCGATGGGGCGACTTCGAAAAGGTCAATTATCTATTTCTTCGGTCCTACTAGCTTTCCTCACTTTCCGCAGGGTATGAAACGCATCGGGTTTGATGTAATCCAAACGGCGGGATCGTCTGTGCGCTTCGACCCTCCCGCTAAGAACGCTCGCCCGATTACATTCCATCGCGTATGTTATTCTTTGACACTTGCCGAGCTCAGGCTCATCGTCATGTAGCCGCATCCGGATTCTTTGTTGACGCCGCACTTGCTCAAATGGTGAGTACCATTCCCTTCGTTAAAAATGTTCAATGACTTACCGAGGAACAGGGTTGGCGCTCGACTGCAGCGAACGTATGGCTGGACGGCGGAGACTTTCCAGCGCAAGGAGGACGAGGAGGGACCGTCGGCGGCGGGAGAGATTCTTGATTAGGACGGGAAGGCCCGGACTTTGTACATCTTGATTCTTGAGATCTACTTACTGATTCACTGTACTTATATATTGCATTTTGGTTGGAGAGCTCACGTACATCGATCTTCATTTCGCCCATAACAGACAAGCTTCAGTCGTCGCCCTTGGATGTTTCTTCTTTGTGCTGACAACATACTCTAGCTGTCTAGACTGGTGCTCAAGGTCGTTTGTACAATAGGTTCTGATGTATGTGTATTTGTTTCTTCCATACGTAAATCAATCGTAATCGACATGGAAGCCATTCGAAGTCCATGCACAGGTCTCAAGCAGAGACTTTCACCACTTGATAGTTGAAGTTACAGACTCCCGACGTATCAGCAACCACGTCCATGGTAGACGCCGAGAAAGTAACAAGGCTACCTGCACTATTCCACACATTAACGCTGACTGGTCCAGCGACCAATCCGGGAACAGCGAACGTGTTCAACCCTTTTTGCGCTTGGTACAATGCAATCTGGTTGTTACCGCTGTACACAGTGACAGCATTCCCAGCGGAGGCCATGAAAAGCACCACGCTGATGACGTTTTCAGCGTTCTGCGACCCGCTGGGTTTGCCTAGCGAATCTCCAGAGCACGACGCCGAGACCAACAAAGGTCGGTACCAGAACGCGCCGCTAACGCTACCGGTTGCTGGCGTCAGAGTCGTAAGATCTGTCGTGCCCGCTTTGAAGGCTTTTACGAGTGGCGGGATGAGCGACTGCCAGCCTGTGTGGTCGTAGCCGTCCGTATAGCCGGGGATAGGTGTGCCGGCGATACCCTCTGGCCAGACGTTTCCAATGTTGTGAATTCGCCACCCTGACAGTATTGTAAGTCGCGAAGAGCCACGAGGTGAAGGATTAGCGCACATCATTCCAGGTGATGATTTCGATAAAGTCCGGTTTGAGATTGAGGATCTGGTCGATTCTGAGGCCCATATCTACATGACAGGTGCTTAGTTACATAGCTCGCGAGGCGCATGCATTGATAAGTCTTACTCAGTTCGCCCTTGCGATACCAGTTCTGACCGCCGTCGATGTGCTTGAATTGAAGCGGGGATATTCCTGACTTATCTCGTTCAACGAACAAGCAAATAGAGTTCAATGGCACGCTGACCCATCATGAAAGTCTTTCCGGCACTGATAGCACCGTTATGATATTGCGTATCGACAGTCGACGAAACGTTGACGTTTCCTTCGTTTTCGAAAGGCCAAGCATTGTCCCAGTTGAAGACTCCGTCGACAACCTACGTAGAGAGTAGAGAGAAGTTAAGAGGAAGATAGCTCGCTCAAATTACTCACGGGATACGTAGAAAAGAAGTTCGTGGGCCCATTCGGAGCGTTCGAAAAGGCAGGAACGAAATAAACCGAGATACCTTCATTACTCAGAACGTCTCGGAGCTGAGTCTGCCATCCTTGGTTCGGCGTGGAGCTCCCGAATGTCAGAGTAGCACCCCAGAACGTACTCAGGAACGGAAGGTTATTATGTTGATAGTATGCGCTCGAAGAATGATACTGCCGGAAGATGTTGAGAAAGTAGGACACCTGACTTTGTGCGGCCATATCAAATGAGAAGAACAGCTTGAAGCCTTGCTGTTCTGCCGCGGCGAATATGTAGCTAATCGAGTTTGTGGCCAGCCGTCCACCGTGTTCTGAACGTTAAGGGCAAAGGCATCGATGCCCAGCGCTTTAGCTTCACGCACGTCGGTGGCAGCTTCATCGTGCCGATCTATAAAGGTAGGCGTTTTAGATCAAAGCGGTTACACAAAGCTGACAATGTGAACCATATAATGAGCGAACACGCCCTTTAACTTCCGTCGGCTTCACGAAAGCGGTTATCCATAGAAAGAGGAAGCCTGCGAGATAGGTAGAGAACATGATTGGTACTGAGTAGCATCTTTCTTGAGAACATGATCAGGTTTTATAGCTGTCGGAAGACGAATGACGGCGATAGGTATTCGGCGCTGCTGAAGCCTGTAGCCAAAATCCACATAATTCGTTTTTCCAGCCGAGGTCTGTCGTGTTCTAACAAGGTCTACTTCAGGCAGCTAAGCCTTAGTCAAGAACGACGAAAGCAGTATCACAATTACGAGTTCAGATTGATAAGGGGATCTTCATTAAGGATCATTAGATCGTCTAAGCTGAAAATGGGCGACGTGCCTTTACAGCTTGGAAGGTGAAGAATACAGTTTCAGGCTTGTATTCGCCCTATTAGGTCTTTAGTTGGTCGCGAGTGATGTATCCCCAGGTATCCCCTCATGTTCACGATATAGCAGTGATACGATACCAGAGAGCAGAAGTCGTCTTCCGAGGGCGCTGCCAGTAGAGGCGTTGATGACGGCGGAGGCAGTCGTGACAAGAAAAACATCTATGTTGATGGTATATTCTAAGCATGAACGATCTCCTTGACCTCTTTCTCGATAACCTCGTCGACCTTTTCGACGCTGCTGTCGCTTGCGTTAACAGCGCTGAGGTACGTGTCTGCAAAGGCATTAGTCTTCAAAAGACACATAAAAAAAACACATACTCCAGAACAAGCTGACAACACCGACAACGCCGAATCGCCACTGTGGGGGCACGATCCAAAAGTTGATGAGCTGTGTGGGTATGAAGACGCCCCAGTTACGAATGAGCGTTGGGGAATATTTCTCCTGGATCCTGGCCTTGGCTTCAAAAGGCTTGCCTTCAAGCGTGGCCATGCTAGTAAAGAAGGCCCCGACGACGACAGGCGTGATAACGAACTGGTCTAGCCATACACGGTAGATCACGCCTCGAGTAGGCGACTTGAACGTGAGGCGACCGAGGAAAATGTACCACGCGGTCATCGCAGGACCAAAAAGCGCACCGCCGTAGAAGCTGAGCCGCAGAGTGCGTAAGGGCTGCCATCGTGTCAGTCCGAGCTGCTAGTATGTGGTAGAGAGACACGTACGTCGTGGTTCTTTCCCTTGCCCTCGATAACTTGTTGTGCTATTACATCGCCTGCGCCGAACAGGACTGCCGCCGTCGCGCATTGGGAGGCGAAGGGCCGGCGGATAAGGAGCGCACTGGGTGGTTGTGAGCCGGGCGCGCACGGGGCGCGGACTGGCGGCGTTGGGGGACGTACTTGTATGCGCGGAACATGGAGGCCATCGTTGTGGTCGTCGTCGCGTAAGAGGTAAAATTTCTTCTTATCGTTTACCCCACTGCACCCCACATGATGGTCCGTGCGGGATTATGTGTACGTGCGTGCGGTCCGGAAAGCCGCTTCTTGGTCTCGACTCTCATCTTGGCCAAAGTAATTGTATTGTCACCTGCGCTCAGTGCGACTACAAGAGACTAAATCTGTGTATCTTCCGAAACGGTTTCCCTCGTGAATTCCGAATACCTAGCTCGCTCTGAGCTATCGTCATGGGCAAATCGACATGTTTTCATGCAACCCCGTTTGAACTCACCGGCGTCTCTCCTGTTGCTGTGGCCATACTTCGTCTTCTTGTCTTATACCGCACTTCTACTCTAACGACCTCCATCTCAATTTAAAGCTAAATTTAAGATGGAATGTATCTACACCGCCAACGGTCGGTCACCCGGAGTCAACCTGACGATCGTATGTGTTAAGGGTGAAAATCTCACGCGCTACCAGGATGATCATCACCTGTCAGCAACGTTATGGAGCCAATGGATCCATGCTGGACACAGGTTACCTGGCTACTACCTGGACAATTGGTGTGGCTTTCAGCTGTGTAGATAGATGTTCTGCATATATACTAGAATAGTGCTGAATGGAATATTTTCACACAGGAAGAAGATGTCAAAAAGAGATTCATTTGGCTCCTACAGGTATACTGTGTACAAATACAACGATGCATTGGTACACGACATGATACACACAAATGGTAATGGGAAACAGCACGGCACACCAGCCGTCATCATCGCAAAGCGTCGTCATTGATTTTGAGGCTGCTTTTTGGGGGGGATCGTGATTGAGGCGCACGGCGTCTACGCTTTGAGGTTGTTGGGGCTGCGTTCGTGCACGCCGTTGGGAACATTGCGTCGTGCTTGGTGTCGTTGTCGTGCTCAGTGTCGGCGTCGTGCTTGGTGTCGGTGTCGTGCCCGTCATTCTGGCTGTCGTCGTGCTTGCTCGCTTGTCGTGGTCGTGGTTGCTCGTCCTTGTGGCTCGTCGTCGCTTGTCTTCGTTATGAACATGGTGGTCGTCGTGGCTCCTCGTCCTGGGCATCGTGGCTCTTCGTCCCGGGCATCGTCTTGAATTGTTGAGGTCATTGTCCTCGGTCGGCGAGGTCGTGGCTCATCGTGGCTCGTCGCGGTCATGGTTCCGGTCATGGTTCTAGGTCGTCGCGGTCGTAGTTCGCCGCGCATCGTCCTAGGTAGTCGCGCTCGTAGTTCGTCGCTCCTTCTCGTGCTCGTGCTTGTGGTGGCTCGGCATGCCTGTCCTCGTCCATGTGTTTTGCGGTGAGCCTGGAGGCCTTGGTGGCAGCTGCGTCGTCCTTAGGGTAGCGAGGCGCGACAGTGTTGGAGAAGGTGGAAGGCTAAGAAGCGTGATCGCAGAACTGGCCAAATTCGGAATTTTGGTTGCTCGCGCACGGACCATGTGATCGGAGTGTACTTGGCGTATAATTTAAACTTGGAAGTCCAAAATAGCATTCAGATTCTCATTTTCTACTACTACTAGGCTTGTCTCAGATATAGTTCAGTTTTACAAACAAACAAATCTCCAGGAGCACACACAGTAATCAAATGAACTTTCTGGTATTGATGAATTTGAGCCAGGTGGAGTTCACAATCTCTCCACCTCACCTCCTCGGCCCATATATCGGTACGTATAAGACCCGATCCGCGATGCCGGATCGCATCTAATTTGTACCCTTAGACGCATTTCAGGCTTCACGCAATATACGCGCACTTTTGACGTGAGCTTGTAAGTAGTGTGAGGTAGTGGTAGGGCCCAGATGACATGGCGGTACATACCCGCCATCAATCATGCTCTGTCATCATCCCCGCCCGCCTTCCCGCCTGTCCCAAGCCTTTCCCGCCACAGTTAATCTACTTTCCACTGTACTGCATATACAAATCACATAAAATTCCCATTAAATACATTAATTAACAGTGCATTGTACCAGTACTTATGTTGTAGACTGTCTCCTCTAAATTCCACTCCTTGTCACTGTCATCACCCGACATAATAGTACTCCTCCACGGAACCCCATACTGACTGGAATTGACGAGATATATACACTGTTTTTCAGACAATTCAACCACCTCTGAGCTGAGCAACGTGGATACAAGTGCCTCTGGAGTGGGTTATCCTTGAGAAGGACATCATCGTCTGTATGGCGCCTCCAAACATACCAACACTGCTGGAGTCCATGACAGCCCTTAGTGCATTGAATAGCGTCAGAACGCGCCTAGGACGACCCAATTTGAGTCACAGATGGAGGAGATATGGGTAGAAGGGTAGGTGGTAGCAACTGGGAAGAAACATCGATGCTATCGTGTTGCCAAAGGTAGTGAACCACTGCGGGAGTCCATGATGGTCCTCAGTGCATTTAATAGTGTCAGAACGCGCCCAGGACGGCATGGTTTGAGCCACAGATAGAAGAGATCTGGGTCGAGGGCAAGTGGTAGCAGATAAGCGCGTTGGGGGATGTTCCAAGGTAGCGAGGGCCCCACGGAGTTCATCATGGCCCTCAGTGCATTTAAGTCGCTTCCGAACGCGCCCAGGATGGAGCAATTTGAACCATAGATTGAGGGAATATGGATGGAGGGCATTGGCGGGTGGGACAAGACAGCGGGCGGTGCAGCAATTCCAAAGATAGCGAGGGCCTGAGAGAGTCTATAACGGCCTTCAGTGTGTCGAAGAGCATCAAAATGTGGCCAGAATGGTGCGATTGGAGCCACAGATGGAAGAGATGTCGGGGTAGGTAGCAGGTCTTGATTGGGTGTGACCCGTCATGCGAAACGGACTTTGGTCAATAAGTGTTTAATACTGTAGGAAGCATGTTGCTTGATTGAAGCTGATATTAATGAATTGCATTGTGAAGCATATACTCCTGCAAAATTAAACCTACTAGAGAGGTTTCTCGTGCTGGAGGACGTGATCTCAGCATACAGTATACCTGATGGAATACTTGCTACATAAGGAATTTCTAAGCTCTGTAGAAATGATATCACCACAAATTTAGCATAGATATATGTAACCCCTTGACTGTACTAGATTCCGATGCTCACTTGTGTACTCCGAGCCCGTCGTCGCTGTCCCGAGCGCATTCCGTTCATGATCAGATGTCCGATCCGAATGACCCGGACAGCGATCAAACACTATTCGGAGTCGCTCTCTTCTCCTTCTCACCACCACCACCTCTCTCGGGCTCCATACTAAACCTCACTGCGGCCACCACAGCCACCTGAAATTCTCTCGACCGACTTTGAGTCGCTGCTCATGGTCACAGAAACCGGCTTTTAATCGTCTCCCTGTGATTTGACGCTGTCTGCGCGCTTGAAGAGCCCGGCAGCCCCACTAGACGCGTAAGCCCTCCAACGAGGCTGTAGATCAATGAGAAAGTGCGCTGGTACGCTTCACACGAATGCTAAGGAGTCAGGTGGAGTTGGGAAGGAGGGCTGCTTGCTCGGTGTGGTGCGTTCATTCTCGATTCGTAGATGCTGCCGACTGACACCTTGTATAGAGCAGGTCCGCATCCTGACCTGTGCGTGCGACGATGATGCACGACTCAAGAACTTGACGATGTTTGCGCCTTCACCACAGCAACGAGATGTGTACGCCCTGGACAGGCAGCATTCGATGACACGAGACTACCTACCTACCTACCTACCTACCAATCAACTGTGCCGAGTCAAGAATGACAATGGCAATGCAAAGTGGAAGAAGGGAAAGGTGCCGGTGGTGTGGTCGTCGAGTCCGACTCAGAGCTAGTCAAGGCTTCCGGCGGCAAGAGTGACGAGGTGCGGGGGTTAGAGGAGACAGTCTACAACATAAGTACTGGTACAATGCACTGTTAATTAATGTATTTAATGGGAATTTTATGTGATTTGTATATGCAGTACAGTGGAAAGTAGATTAACTGTGGCGGGAAAGGCTTGGGACAGGCGGGAAGGCGGGCGGGGATGATGACAGAGCATGATTGATGGCGGGTATGTACCGCCATGTCATCTGGGCCCTACCACTACCTCACACTACTTACAAGCTCACGTCAAAAGTGCGCGTATATTGCGTGAAGCCTGAAATGCGTCTAAGGGTACAAATTAGATGCGATCCGGCATCGCGGATCGGGTCTTATACGTACCGATATATGGGCCGAGGAGGTGCTCCACCTCGCCACCAGGTTTGCTTGAACAACCTGGTGATCGCCTGATCGCCAGCCGTTCATCAGAAATGGCAGCATGATTCGATCACCTGCCTAATCCGGCTGACTTCCGCCTACCCGCACTTTGGCGGTGTACCTGGTTTCATTTCACGTTACAATTCTGCTCGCGTTTGACAAGGAGGTCACGGCCCAAATCGCTATGGTACAGCCGCCCGCAGCGTGCTGTTGGCCTCGGGAGAGGCTGCCCGGCGATAATTGCAGCGATCTTACCTTGAACGAAACATCAACAAACCCAATAAGGACATTCGATGATTGTCGTCTTGGTATGCCCTCACATAGTCTACCATCAGTGCCTACAACTATGTCATTGTCATGTAGGTAAGATTGGCCGTTCATCGTCGTCGTTCGGATCGGTAGCGACTGCCATCAGCAACTTATCGGGCTGAGCCTACGTATAAAACAATCGGATTGCGCAAACTGGGATTGTAAGGTCTACCGCAGGCGGTGGTTACTCTGTCTGACATGTTCGCACCACTTGCTTTCCTCTCCCTCTGCCTAGCTTTAGCTTTCGCTTTTCCTCTTTTCACGCGCCAGGTCGCTATAGAGGGGCCACATGTAGGCCAAGGTTAGCGTTCTTGCCTTCAGTTGTTAATGCGAGCTCATGATCATGTTGAACAGCTACCTGGTTTAACGCCTCCGTTGGGGCATGTGGCATTAAGAACACGGATGAAGACATGATTGCTGCAGTAACCATGAGCATATATGATGCATACCCGTACGTTTCTCGCTGCGCTTGTATTCTGAATACCAGAATTTCATCTATTGCACAGAGGTGCAACCGCAAACAGTAACAACAATCCCATATGCAAGCGGTTCATCCGGGCATCATGCAAGTCCCTCGATCCTCGTCTCACTTGCGCACTGCTTGCTTACCAGGTCATCCACAGATACTGACCCAACGACCGGTCAAGTGAACAAGGTCAAAGTTCAAGTCGCCGACCGATGCGCGAGTGTCCCAGAATGCCAGCCACCGTTTACCTACAATGTCGATTTCACACCCGCCGCATTTAAAATGCTGGCACCTCTTTCCGTGGGCCGGCTTGATAACCTTCATTGGGAGTTTATCGGTGAAGGGGAGGAGGGTGACTCGGAGGTAGAGAGTCGTAACATAAAGACAGATCCCAATGTTGCAATGGGAGGACAGGCAGGGGACAGTAACGATGCTGGCGATACTGAGGAAAAGACGACTTGAAAAACTTGGACTCTGAGTTGACCTTGTATGATTACTGTCTAGACCTTTAATATTTGAGCGACTCTGTGCGCCACATATTGCCGCCCTTTCGGGATGCGTGGGAACCTATTCGGAAATTTCCTCTGCTGATCCTGAGCTGATCGAGTTCCATTGTTACCTTCTTCTACCCGTTGACCGAGTACATGATGCCGTCGCAAAACAGATTGCTCTGAGCGTTTCGTCTGCCGATGACCTATCACTTTGCATTATTTTCAATCGCCGAAATAGGCAGTAGTGGCCACCGCCAAAAGGTCACTCCGAGCCCGGGACCGTGTGCGATGAGCCTACGATGCTTACTCGTCTTTGCAATTCTTCTTCTTTCTCACCACCACCACTGCCATTCTTCCCCGCTGTGGACCTCCATCCACTCCCTTCCTTGTCTCGTCACCTATCATGGTTAATCTGACTGCAGAGGCCAGTCTCTTGGTCGGCCCAGTGGTCTTCGGGACGTTGGTCAAGCACTATTTCGAGCGATTCAAGAAGGACAAATATCACTCCACGCAGTTGAGGCGCGACGAGCTCCTGTATGACGAAATATTCAATTTGGCCAAGGTGCGTCGATCACGTATACGTGCCGACGACGCGCCCTCAAGATGAGCACAGAAATTCATGGAAATAGCGACCAAGTACGTCCAAGCTACGTGAATGCTGAACGCTGTTACTGATCTCGATCCATAGCCATACTGTGGAAGAACTTCAAGGTACGACATACGACCAGATATAGTGTGTTGATAACATATATTACATGACACAGCTCTGGGAAACGCTCGCACTCCTTCTCCACCATGGATGAACGTGATCCGAGTCCTAGTGCCCATGTCCTGCTGCGACGAGGCCGCTAAACTGCTTACCAAGGCCTTGGGCGGCGAAGAGGTCGCAAGGAGAATGGTCGGCGGCGTGAAATGGTGGCAAGTGCGCGGTCTTAATGGGTGCGTGTGCTTGCTATTCATAGCATGACTGAATTCTCAGATGTTCATATAGAGTTGATGGACAATGGATCAACGCGAAAAAAGACTGGAAAGATGCCAAACAGCGATACGAGATGCGGGAAAAGTCTGGTGATCCAACGCCAGAGGATAGCGCCCAGCCTGCCGAGTACGAACAAGATATGGACGACATGAGGTGTATACTTTACTTTCACGGTGGTACGTTGTCCAAACACATGTCCTCCGACGGCGTAATGAGGTTTACGCAGGCGGGTATTTCATGGGAAGCGTTGATCAAGAGCGTTACAGCATTCAGCGGCACGCTCGCAAAATTAATGGTCGCGTCTTTGGTCAGTACCTCTTGTTATGGCCCCCAGGCTCCATTTAAACATTTCGTTTAGCGGTCAACTATCGACTAGCGCCTCAATATCCCTTTCCTTGTGCGCTCCAAGATGTCTTAGCTGCATGTAAGAAACTCTTGAATCGTGTTACACCGCGCTTACGGGTATCATAGATCTTTATCTCATCAACCCGCCTCCAGAAGCCAAGCATCGTCCTGTTAAACCATCCCAGATCATCATAGCCGGGGATTCGGCGGGTGGCGGTCTCTCTTTAGCACTACTGCAGGTCATCAGAGATTTAGGTCTACCTGCACCTGCTGGCGGTGTTTTGATCTCACCATGGAGCGAGTACGCCATCTCTTCGTACTCGGTTGATCCGTTTTTTGACCGTCAACCCCCAGTCTAACACATTCGTTTCCGAGTGTGCACCTCAGTACCGACACCGATGTCGTTCCCCCGTGCGGTATGTCGTTATGGAAGCCCAGTCCGTTGTGGCCACCGCCTTCGGACGAGATGACGAAGCGGGTGCACTCGTCTTTACGCGCGCGGATTAGGCAGACTTTGAAAATGGATCATCACTCTGGGGATGCTGCGTGCACGAGGCGCGCCTCATCGGCGACACTAAAGTCTCCCTTGGCTGCTGATATTGGCGCGACTATAACGCCTCCGTCTGTTGATTCTCCTGATTATGAACCGCTCACACTTCAGACGGATAGTGGGGAGACTTTGACGCTCATTCAGCAAGGCCATATGTATACGCCAAACCGTCTCTTAAATCATCGTAGGTGTCCTTTACGTTCGTGAGTGTTGTGTTCTTATTCTATCTTTCTCGTCCAGCTCTTGTAAGCCCAGCTTTGTCCTACTTGGGCGGTTTGCCGCCTTTGCTGTTCATTGTGAGCGACAAAGAAGTTCTACGAGATGAAATACTCTACAGGTGCGTCTGAGATCTTTTCATCAACAAGGATCATTTCACATGCTATAACAGTGCACACAAAGCTGCCCATCCCGAGAAGTACCCAATACAAGACAGGATGCGGGATATGTACCCTGTACTGAACGGTATCGAATCGCGTTATCAGGCGACATCTGTGCATTTACAAGTGTATGATGGTGAGTTCCTCTTTGTATAATCTGCGTGATATTATAAAGTTCGGGCAGATACTGCACATATCCTACCAGTCCTGTTTTCTTCGACAACGCCTGCCAAGTTCTGTTTCCGCGCCATTGCCTCGTTCTGCAAACATGTAACCGGCGCCTTCCAACAGTCGACATCGTCGACTACTCTCCAAGTTCCTCTTGCGCACAGCCGGTCAGGAAGTTTCTCTTCGGACTCCAATTCATCAACATCACAACCAACCACTCAAATCACCCCAGCGGTCACATCGCCGCCCTCTGAAATGACAGAAGAGGAAAGACTGAAATCTCCACGTGTTACTAGTGAGACGCTACCGGAAAAGCCTACCGATCAACGCATCTCGCTGAGAAGTCTGTCGCAAAAGATTGCAGCACTGTCACGACGAGATACGTCGTCTTCTCCATTACGTTCTGCGACGGATTTCATAGGGCAGAAATCGCCTGAGAGGCGTAATTCAAAAACGCGCCCGACGACGACGCCAGATCCATCTGAGCGATATGCTGGCGAAGCGAATATTTATCACGACGGCTATGTAAGTTGTTCGTGGCCTGTAACTGGACAGGGATACTCACGGCTATACAGGAATCCGGCTCTTGGGACGGGAAGATGATTCGGGAGCGCGTATCAACGAAGGGTGTTGTTCGGCCATTGGAACCAGAAGACCAACTCGCGGCGACGACGTACCCTCCCGAACTCCTGGGCACGATATCCGAGCTATTACTGCGCCGGCTCATCGACGCCGTTCAGCGCCACGAGAAGAAGTTTTCGCACGCCATTAAAGACATCGAGAAACAGCGCCGGCAGACTATCCGCCGGGCGACGCAGGATATCGAGAGGAACATGAGTCTCCTGCAGAATACGCTTGAACGCGAACGGCAGGGCACGGAGGATCGTCATTCAGCTACTAGCGGGATGGGGATCAAGGAGGGGCTGATACCGTCGTCGGGGAGTTGGAGCTGGGCGTGGGCTGTGGATGGGAATGAGACGCCGCCGCCGAGCAGTATTGTGTCGCGGAGGGATACGGAGGAGGCGAGGCGGTTGGCGAAGATTGCGGATTTGGGGGTGTTTCAGCAGGATGGGAGTCGGTCGCCGTTGGGGAATAGTCTGTGGTCGGCGATGGTTGATTTTTTGACCAGGGCATGAAGATGTTACTACATAGAGTCTTGTTAATTCGTGGTTGCAAGTACCTGCTGTTGTACTTCATGACGTCCTTGTCTTTATCTTACGATACTTCGTTTACTTGAAAACACACTTACAAACAGGACATTGTGTTCTTTCCAAGCGATTATCTTCGGAAACAGAGGCGCGACAACTTTCGTAAGATTAGCTATTGTAGAATCATTACTCGATTCAATCCTCATAACTGAAATCGGCGCGAAGCGTTCATCAAACATTAGAGCTCGCAAAATTCGGGTTCAATACTGAAATGGGCAGTGCCGCGCCGCTTCAGGAACACCGCTAATGGAGTGCGTTCTATTGTGGCGCATCAACCCGCCTCTTCAAGTTGGAGCTCAGTGCTGGTCTGGGTGAAGGATTAGTCTATGACTGGGTGGGAGAAGGCTTTAGGACCGTGGGGGGCACAAGGCGGTGGAATGGGTGTCACTTGGGCGTTTACATTTACCGCGGGGACTTGGAGTGTTACATCCCACAGATGTAGCGGGAGATGTCCACTTTTGAAAATGCGCACACAAATCAGCCTGAGTGGAGGTGCCAGTGAAGAAGGGAGAACGCCCGACTCGGATGAGGTCAAAAATCTGGAGGGACTGATAGTAACCAAGGCAAAGCTGCAACTGATATATGACTCGTCGCAGTGAAGCCTGTCTCAGGTCTGCCTGAGAGCGTATGTAAGGGAGAGAGTGAGCTCTCTGACCAAAATGCAATATACAAGTACAGTGGATCAGTAAGTAGATCTCAAGAATCAAGATGTACAAAGTCCGGGCCTTCGCGTCCTAAACAAGAACCTCTCCCGCCGCCGACGGACGCGTATCGTTCATGTTTGTTTTTGATTCATGTAGGAATGATGGCATCTTCCGAATTTCCACATTCTCACTGCTTGCTAGCTTGCCCATGCATTATGGAGCCGTGCCGCGGAATGTCTTGGAGAGTTGGCCAGCCGGGGTCTTGTCACTACATCCGCTATCGAGCGCGAATACAGGAAAGATCCCAGATTGAAGTGGCGGCTGATATCCATTGGGCAGCTGAGTAAGGTGTATACACAGAAAACGTCTGCTCGGCTTTCGACTATCTTGGCTCATTTACCAGCTACATCAAACGTTTCCGAGTGAGTTCACACTTCTTTCGTTCGTTAAAGTTTGTCTTCACCATTTATACGTGTAGACAGATGATTGCCGCCTTCACTTAGAACTTGATCGGGCATATCTTGCAGCCCATCCTTTCCAGCCTAACACTGTGGACGAAGTTATTGTAACTATGTGCACCAAGCCAATTTCTTCGTTTCATGCATACTTCCAAAGATTGACTGACTGTCTTGTACGTTACGAATTCCTGATTGATTTCTCGGATACTGAAGGTCCATTAGATCAAAAACCCCCAAGAAGCTGCCAAGTTTGACAGCAACGCTTGGGACGAAATTGGTTAGCAGATATACGCACATACATCAACGCACCGCATTCTAACCTGATCATAGGAACCAGCTGCGATATCGATAGCTTTACAGTCGCATTCAATGATTCGTCGTTCGGACGGGCGCTCATAGATTGTGCAAACGAACCTATACCACCGGGCGAGGAAAAGATCTTCATGGAGGAAGTGTGTTTCTTCAACCCGGCCGTTCTTCAGGCAGCCAACCTTGAATACGTCTCTTTCGACAAGTGCTACGGACGCGCCGAAACAGTCATTTTCGACTTGGTTAACACCTGGAGCGAACAGATTTATGACCCCGAAATGCAGCCAGAAGAGTTCATCCGCATGTCTGTTATGCAGGACCTGGAGCCACACCGTTTCGATCGCATGCCGCCAGAGGCCCGCCATGTCATATTGGTACCGCCGTTCGACAAGGGCTGGATGGTTATAGACGTTAAGCTATGGTTGAAAGCAAAGGCAATGGATCCGCCTGGACGTCCGGGATTAGTCGCAAAGACGTTTGGGCTGATCGATCCGTCTGATGAGAATCGGCCGAATTATAGCAAGATTATCGTCAAGGATATAGGTAGGCTGGATGCGAAAATTCGAGGGAAGGAGTATGTGGAGAAAACTGAGGTAGAGCCCAAGGTGAAGCCAGTCCCGAGGACGAAGGCATATCAACCTTCGTTTCCTATGGCTGGACCTGGGGAATCGGCGGCACAGAGCGGACATGCGTATGTCTCGTCGAAAGGTGATACGGCGAAGGAGAAGGTGAAGACTAGGAAGGAGGCAGGTGAGACGGAGAATGTCGACGATGAAGTGGAAGAGGAGGGGGAAGAGGAAGAGCTTCCGGACGCATTACCATCAGATTTTAAGCTGCCCAAGAAAGTATGGAAGGTAAGGAAGTCACTGTTGTCAATCATGTTGTGCACGGCTGACTTGCTGTAGATGTTTACTCGACTCTTGGATAGCGATGAGAACCCTGAGGAGAATAGCCAGAAGAAAGGACAGGTTCGATGGGGCGACTTCGAGAAGGTCAGACATCTATTTCTTAAATCTTAGCTTCTCTCATACTTTCTGCAGGGTATGAAACGCATCGGGTTTGATGTAATCCAAACAGCGGGATCATCTGTGCGCTTCGACCCTCCTGCCAAGAACGCTCGCCCGATTACATTCCATCGCGTATGTTATTCTTTGGCACTCGCCGAGCTCAGGCTCATCGTCATGTAGCCGCACCCGGATTCTTTGTTGACGCCACACTTGAGGGACCGTTCGTAGTTGCAGTTCCAGCATGCGCTCGGGAAATTGGTCTCGTTTCAGCATTTCCAAGACCCTATCTACAGCCACGGTTGTGCGGGCGCGCGTCTTGATAACATCGTTGTACAAGTCCATATCTTCATGCCAAGCTTCAATTGTGGCGCGGGTGTCATCCTAAAATTGAAAGTCAGACGAGAGAAGGCCGAACATGAAGAAATACACGTACATATTGTGCAATTGCGATATTTGTGATGTCTTTCCAATCAATGTCGGGCATCTTACAGCCTTGAAGAAGAGATTCTTTACAACGATCCTTGAGACCGCTTTCATGGAAACGAAGAACGACATACCATGCATCCGCTACAAAGTCAAGTAAGTATTGGCACACTCTGATACTGAGATAACATACAGTAAGATAATCTGTGGAAGATTCTCCTCGTCTCCGTTTGACTGCGGGAAGAGTACGCGGTGGAGCGCAAAGGTTATTCGCTGCTGTGAAATTGTGAAACTGTTTGAGCGCTTCGTCACTGACACCTGTTCGTAATCAAAATCAAAGATAGTCCTGCACGACCCAGGCAAGCATACCCAGTTCATACTGATAAAAGAAGCGTGAGCTATTCACATAAGATCGTCAGAGAACAGAACATACGGCAGCAGAGTTCCACATCTGCGCATTACCGTGATAGGAGATGCCTTTCCTGTTCACGGGAGGCTCATCTACGGCCTTCAGAATGTCAGGGAGCTCTTCAGGCGGTATGTGGCTTCTTAACCTGCAGACAAACGCGTGGATATGAAGACGTCAAGCAGAACGCACCAATGTATAAACTCACCAAGTCTCGAACTTTGCCCTTCCTTCAGCAGTTTGACAGAAACGGACAGCGTTTTCGAACCACTCTGCCGCCCATGGACTTGGTGCTTCCCAGCGCTTGGCTCTGTCTTTGTGTAACTGAGCTCTTGCTTCAGGCGACAGAGAATCAGATATCGACGGCGGTGTTGGAAGCGCGGGAGCGCGACGCACCGCTGCTCTCGTCGACGCTGATGGCGTGCTAGCAGTCTTGGGAGGCTTTCTTTTGACGACAATTCGCTTCATAGGAGCAGGCATGGTGGTAAGCGGGGAAGTCGCTAAAGTCATGGATTTTGCCGGGCGGCATCTATGTAAACACAGTCTCGGAGGTTCGATCCAAAATCACCTATTTTGGTGGACGTCGACGGATCCCTATACGTGAACGCGTTGATCGGAGAGCTCGAGGCTATAGGATGATTCCCATAGTGATACTTTACATTTTCTGTAGCGACACACATCGAGTCCTTGTCAATGTCATAGGAGATCAACAGCAATCAAAGGAAACTCAGTGGAACTCCTGAAATGTTACAAAGGAATAAAGGACATCACATAAACGCCAACATCGTCATCCTCCTACTCTCCTTATCATGTATCTTCTCCATCTCCGCCGCCATCGTATTCGGACTGTGCACCTTCAACTCGAGCGGCTGCCGCGGATTGAGGGTCTCCCCAGAGAGCGACGGCGACGACAAACTGCGCGTCAAAGCCGGGAACGGCGTGGTATCGAGGAGCGGCAAATCCTTCGTGGTCGGACGCCTGCCAGTGCTCGGGCCCGGAACGCTCGCCGAAGCGACAATCGGGAACGCAAAGGCGCGCAGGTCATCTGACGGGGACACGGGTGTGCTCAAGGGACGCGGTCGATGTTGTGGGGGAACATGTGGAGAACTAGCCTCACCCTCCAATGGCCTCTGAACATCGCGTCGTCGCGGAGGACACAACAAATCCGAATTGGAGGACTCCACCTGAGATCGACGACGCGTCTCCCACTCTGCCTTGACACGCTCGGCCGCCGTCTGGCGCTGCGCCCCCAGACTCCGCTCCATCCGAATCTCATCCACCAGCGTCGTCGCGTCCCACTCCCCGCCGTGCTTCTCGTGCTCCTCCTCGAGGTGCCTGTTAATAGACGGAGGAAGCAACCCCTTCTCGCGCAGCTCCCGCTCTCGACTTTGACTCTGGTTCGAGTACGATCGGGCGACCGGCGCTGATGTGGGCTCCGGCGTCGGCGGCAGTAGCCCCCGCTCGCGGAGGGCGTCCTCCCGACGGCGTTTCGCGGCGCTCGCGTCATAATGCGGCCGATCTGCGAAATACGCGGGTTCCGGGGGTGGCTTGGGGACGGGCCAGGTCGAGCCTCGGGATGGTGGAACGAGGCCTCTTTCCCTCAGTGCTGCCTCGCGACGCTGGGCATTGGAGGTGTCAGCCTGGGAAGACGAGGATTGGCTGAACTTGTCGGATATGCGCCGGAGGAACTTTGGTCGGGTGAGAGAGCGTCGTTGGTGGATTGGTCTGGGGATCGGTTAGATTGCGCAAACAGTGAATCGTGTAAAAGGGATCCTTACTCGAGTGCTCGAGGCGGAGTGGTACTGCTCGACATGACGGTCAGAATGCAAGCTGTAGCCCCGGCTGCTTTAGTTGGCAGTGAATTGATATCAGAGAGAAGAGAAGATGTGACATTGTACCTTTACAGAGGGTCAACACTTTAAGTACATTTCCCATCTTTCCGCCCGAGCTAGGTCTATCTGCTGACGATCAGGGTCGAATGTAACTGTGTTTCGTCTTTCTATCGTTTGATCCAACTGGCAACGATGAAGATGTACCTGCAAGCTACTCAGTACGATGTCCCGCCCGTGCCGCCCGATTTGCCATCCAATGAAGGGGGAGACCGCCCGAATGTACTTGGGCCCAGAAACGCGGGCCATGTGGCGTCTATATCATCAGGACTTGTGTCATCACTCGGTTGATGATTGACCGAAGCACGAAGCGCCCACTCACCAGGGTGTCTAATATAGTAATGCATCATCCGTGGGTCGATTCTCTCAACAATATCAAAGCATGCTGATGTGCCAGGTACCCGGGACAGCGAAGAATGAAAATGTGACTGTTTCAACAACGTCAAGTGCTTACCTGGAGGGCCGGCAGTACCGTTGGAGGCAAGCCATCGATGGCTTGGCTGGACTGAAGACCGTCGGGAAGAATCCAGAACATGACAATCCTGATGTGTTGGCAGCAGGCATTGAACCAAAGTCATCAGCTCATTTCCATACTTGGTTGCACAAGCAAGACGTCCAAGAGCACGTCGAAATAACGCAAAAGAAAGCAATGCCACTAATCATCTTCCCATCGTCGTGCCTTTTGAACAGGGACGGTATGTATACGGTTAGATGAACTGGTGGTTTATGTGACGACAATGTCATTAGATCGCGGTCGATAAGAACAATCGACCGAGGAAGTCATACGCGGTGGAATCATCAAACGAGTAGGATGTCAGTTATACCGACAGGGCTCGAGTGGAACAGGACAACGGCACTAAAAGAAGGACAACCTCAAGCACGTATCAAGTGTGCAAGGAACTTACCTGAAAACAGGGCGCACGGCGGCGGCCGATGGAAACAAAACCATCGGTAATCAAGACAACTTGTGAAAGACGAGTTGCAAATGCTAACACAACCGGGGGGGGGCAGATTTCCTCAGCTGAGGAAATAGCTGAGGAAATCAACAGAGGAAACTCATGATTTCCTCAATACAGTGATTAACCGGCCAATGACACAGCATCGGCCAATGACACACCCCCACCAAACTCGTCATTGCCGCCTCCTCTGTGCCCCGGACTTTTGCTTAGATTGTTTGTTGGGTCTGAAAACAATATTATACATTTTTTCTGGGGCTATGAGTGTGATACATCGACAACAAAAGACCGAATATCACAAAATTGCAGGGAATTGAAATTCTCGAGCACTCCAACAGCTATTCTACTTCTCTGCAGCTTCCAGGAAATTTCCTAAATTCATTTTAAGCATCCTGAATGATATCCCGTGCATGATTTGACCCATAGGCGCAGGGAGTGTTCAGAGTTGCAGATGTGTGTCGTTGGCAGACGTCGGAGTGTGTCGTGGGACACTGATCTGAGCGTTCTGATTGGTTCTGGACCATTGATCCGGGGTGTGTCATTGGGCTGTTTTCAGCCGATAAGGCCTCCTCGTACCGATCTTACCCTCCTACCACTGCTTCTTACTCGATAGTACTTTCAGTGCCCGGAAATCATTTTTGGGTACATAATACAGTTCCTAGACTACCCAGATTGGCCCCTAACTATATTGTGCACTATAGCAAGCCCATATAAATTTGGCTGTGTCATTGGCCGGTTAATCACTGTACATTCCCAGGCCGATTTCCTCGAATGGGGAAGATCCTGAGGAGATTGGATTTTCTTAGCCATTTCCTCAGCTGAGGTGATCAGATTTCCTCCATTGTTTTCCTTAGTGGCTTCATTGGTGCTTTCCTCAACTGAGTTACTTGCTGATTTCCTCTCAGTGGCTTCATCAGTGCTTTCCTGAGGAAAACTGAGTTGCTTGCTGATTTCCTCAGCCTGGGAAATCTAACTTCCTCAGTTGAGAAAAGCACTGATGAAGCCACTGAGGAAAACAACGGAGGAAATCTGATCACCTCAGCTGAGGAAATGGCCGAGAAAATCCAATTTCCTCAGGATCTTCCCCATTCAAGGAAATCAGACTTCCCCAGCCTGGGAACGTACTGAGGAAATCATGAGTTTCCTCCGTAGCTATTTCCTCAGCTGAGGAAATCTGCTCCCCCTGTTGTGTAAATGTTAACCCGCATGAAAGCGGAACGCAGCATAACATTAATCAAAGATAATGCGAGGGAGATTATTAGTACAGTTCGATACCTAGTAGCAAAACAAGCATGACAGAGCAAGAGAGTCCAAGAGCACGTCGAAATAATGCAAGACGCGAACCAAAAAAAACAATCGTGAGGGGGGTAATCAGCCAGGATCACTTTCCAGACCCGCCGTTCGAATTGGGATGATACATGAACTGGTGCTGGATATGCCCATGACTCGGTCCCATGATCGGCTTAGACGATTCACTAGGTCGAGGCCGATAGTAGCTGCTAGAGCGGTCGACCGAGGAGGGCGTCATGACCGGCGATGTGGTGTTCACCGCCACAGTGGGCATAGGCCACGGCAAGTTGGGGGTTGGCGTCGACTTTGGCGCACCCGCCGAGTGGGGTGGCTTGTGCATCGTGGGAGATGCAGCGGGCGTCGCGGGGCCCTGACTTTCCGTGGGCGTGGTATTCGTGTTAGCACCGGAGGGAGATGTGGATGGAGGGGCAGGAGGAGGAGTGGGACTCCCTTCTCCGTCCCTACGTCGTTTCGTTCCCCGCGAAGGAACCTGACGCGTTGAACTTTCTTTCAAGCCGAGGGAAGTCGCTTTTATTAATATTTGGTGTCTGAGAAGGTTCGCATGAGTATACTTGACGCATTTAATGAAAGCAAAGCGTACCGTGTGCGATCGTTGCCAAACTGAGTTACTACCCAATCCCAATTCAAGTCCCCAGTGGGAGTATTGGCTTTACTTTCATCTACTAGACTCTTCAGACGCTCAATTTCAGCATCTGACCAGGAGCCTTGATTTCCAGCCGCATTGGAGATGGTAGTGGTAGGGACAAGTGCATAAGAAGGGGGAGTGGGAGTGGGAGTAGGCTGATGCGTCGTTGGAGGCTGGACAGTAGGCGGTGGTGGAGGCGGTTGTTGGTAGTAGACCGTTCCAGGGGGTGGAGGCGGATAGCCAGGATAATGAGGATAATAAGGCGGCTGGTATGGCGTGGCGTATACTGGGTATTGAGCGGGAGGCGGAGCGCCCATGGAAACGACGAAAGACTGAGGCTGATTGATAACGGTGGGCGGAGCGGTAGATGTTGAGGCTGCAGGTTGTCCTCCCGGGGGTTGATAAAGTGTAGGAATAACCGGGTACATTGGAGGAGGCGGATTCGCGATCAGACGCGACGGATTTGCGATCTACAAAGAGTCAATAAGTGAAATAACTCACGTGCGCGAACTTACCAGATTATCGCAGACGCGTTTAGCGTCTTTGAGCATAACTAGCGGGTCAACCGTGCTCTCTGCCGTGGCATAGCACTGGGCGATAATCAGGGGATTTGTGTCCTTGACGAGTTCCTCGGCAGCTCTGTAAAATTCACCGCATAAATTGAGGACTCGCCATTGGAATTCATAGTACTGTTTATTCTGAGCGTTGACACCGGGGTTCTGGGGAGCTGCAGGCTGCTCAGGTTTAGTAGGCGGTTGAGACTCTCGTTTGCGATTTTTAGATCCCCGCGGTCGACCTGGACGTCGCTTCTGGTCTGGTTCATATTGATGAATGATTGGCTGTTGTTGGACGTCGGGATTACTAGAACAGGCAAAGAAATAAATAAGTTGTGAAATTGGACAGATATTGTGCCAACCTGGGCGTCTTTTCAGCTGGACTGGATGGACGACTATGTTGATCTCGGCTAAGCTGTTGCTCAACAACGTCCTCCTCCGCGTCCTCGTCCTCTTCCTCCTCGCGGCGCGCCGGTTTGCGAATGTACGTGTTGGATGGCGAGACAGTCGCATTGGCGCCAACTGGTAGACGCAATGCATGCGAAAGCGGCTGATAGTGCTGAGGATTGCTGCTATCCATCGCGCCGCCGCTTCCGGGCGAAAATATGCGAAATTCGGACCTGTTCGCGGAGGAGAACAAGAGCGACCGGCGCCTCAGCGTTGGCAACAAAGCGAAAGCATGACACGAACAGTATGGTCGTCTCTGTCTTGTACCAAACAATACCCGTCTATTCGTGAATCCGGAGGTGTGACGTTTCCTGCCCGCCGATAACGATTAAATATACAGATATTTCGAAAAAGTAGAACGGGCAGACCTGCTGGCAGGCGGTTATCGCCCGGCAGACCTTGGATGTTGGGCAGAAATATTACTTTGAAAATGTCGCCTAATCTTGGGCAAACTCGCGGCAAAAATGGGCGAGCACACCGTCGACGACGACGAGCAGGAGAGTGTCAACTTAGACCTAACCCTAACCCTTCCCATTTCTGGTTCAAGCTCCGACAGACATCCTTACTTCCGCTCACTGGACTTGTACTGAACAGTTCTTGTAGTCTCTTGAATATCTTATTACTGGTCTCTCTGTCTTGACTGTTTAAACTCTTGGTTCCGAATGCTCTCCCACTGCCTATACATTCCCTCGCTCCCTCGTCGGCCTTTACCCACCATCTGTACCTTTCCAACTGTCCATGCCCTGAAACTGGAGCCAAGCCAATGGTCCTCGATGAGAATCAGTCGCGTCTATTCATTGTTCCTGGTTGGTTCTCACGCGACTGACGCGGTATACTCACCATCACGCATGAAATAATGCCTCACGCTCTCACATCTCCTCTCGGCACCGTGTCCGTTGCCTACTTGGTGAAATACGTGCCCCCGGTTGTCGCTCGATGAGAGATTACGTCCATTGAAATATCAAACAGCGCACGGCCGTGTAACACCAAGGTGTCTTGGAAATTGCAGAGTATTCATTTTTCTGGGGAGGCACGATATTTGGCTCTCATGTATCGGCGTTCTATGCATATATAAGGAGGACTGTTCCCGTCAAAATGCCTCATCCTGCTTCTTTCGCAAGATGTTCTTCAACACCCGTTCTCTCCTCGCTGCTTTCGTACTCTCTGCGGTCTGCTTCGCCCAGAACAACACTAATCCGCAGATTATGCAGATAGTCAGCTCCTTGGACCAGAGCATCCACATCAACATTCCCAATATCGGTATGTTCATTCAGAGTTCTTCCTGCTATACTCCGTTTGACATATTGCTACACAGTCACCTTGCAGGCCAGCCACAAGGCCAATGATCAAACTGTGGGGGCAGAGTTTGATGACCTCGTCACCGTCTGGCGTACCGCGGCGGAGGATCTCTCCAACACGTCAGTTTCTTCGGGCTCTACAACTGTGGATCCCACCAACGATGAGATTGGTGTATTCTTCTCCGAATGTTACTCGTGGGTACTGTCTTTCTCAGGCCCTTATCTGGCTGAACCGTTGTTAGGCTTATTGCGTCTGGGCTATCTGGTCTCACCACCACTATGGTTCCCAGCTTTGCGAGTCTCGTGGCTGAACTTGATACCCAGACCGCGGCCGCCGCTGTTGCCTATAACACCACACTCCCCGGTGGTTTGAGCCTTGTTCACATCATGTACGTGTTGCCGTAGTTCAAGAAACTCTAACTAATTATATACCTAGGATGCTTGATGCTCAGCAATTTTTGGTCGCTGAAGGATTTACTAAGACGTTGGCTGCCCTTGGGTTCTAAATTAAACACACACACTATGTTTATTCGAGAAATTGCACGTATTTATCGTTCTGAGATCCCTCATTCCTTGAGTTATCGATCCAGTCCCGTCATCTCGTCAATCATGACCTCTGCGACAGATGTCGTCATGTGCTGATGCTGTCAAAAGGCTTTCGTTCCTGCTCTTCTACATACCATCATGGCCGTTTTTTCGCGTCTCCTCCCCACCATCGTCAGCGCGTATGGCTTTCAGACGCGTAAGTCCAATCTATAATGAGTATCATCATATTCTTAACAAGCAAATATTAGTGGCCGCTCTCGTCTTCGTCCCTCAAAAGCAAGAAATGTACTATGATCTCTGCGGCTCTATTGGTTTTCTGTCAACCACTTTCCTCTCGTTATACTATCCCGCTCTCAAGACGAAGTACTGGGATGGATTGAATGTCACATTGCCCACGGCCTCGTCTTTCGCGCCACGTCAAATCCTCTTAACTGCTGCTCTCGGAATCTGGTCTGCACGACTCGGATACTTCCTGGCTACTGTATGTAATACATCTCAATGACTAGGTGTATCTAATGGCCTGTCAGCGTGCCCTGAAAGCTGGAGGTGATTCACGCTTCGACGAGGTCAAGCACAAACCCGCGACCTTCAGTTTCTTCTGGATAGCACAAGGTGGGCAGTACCCTTTGTCAATTGTACGTACACTGACTCTTCGCAGCTACGTGGATATTCGTTGTTGGCTTACCCGTCTACCTTTGCAACACGCTCCCGCCCGCCCTCCATCCTGCACTTGGCCTGCGTGACTATGCCGCTTTAGGCCTTATTGCGGCCTCATTCGCCTTTGAGGTCGTTGCCGACTCGCAAAAGTCCGCATGGCGTAAAGCTAAGAACGCTAAACAACACGACGAAAAGTTCATTTCAAGCGGGCTGTGGAGCTTGAGTCGTCACCCAAAGTAAGGTTCTGCCAATCCAAATGTTCGCAAGTGATTGAGGCTATCTTTGCCCATAGCTATATTGGCGAAGTCGGGATATGGACAGGCATGTGGGCGCTCTCTACGTCTGCCCTACAGACCGCATACTTCCCACGCGGCGCGATCGCAGCGATGAGTCCGGCGTTGACTTATTACCTGCTTCGAAGTGTACGTAGCTTTCGTTCCTCGTGTGGAATATTAGAGCGTGATTCTCGTCTTCTCACAGGTATCCGGCGTTCCCCCACTGGAGAAGGCAGCCGAGAAGCGATGGGGTAATGATTCTCAATGGCAGGAATACAAACGGTGAGAGATTCCCTGGATGGTTGCCGGCTTCTGATTACTCTGCGTCTAGACGCGTTCCCGTTTTCTGGCCGTGGTATAAGGACTAAGAAAAGTTCGCAGCATATGTGTCAGTTTTTAAAGAGTGAAGTCGTGTATGTAGAATAGGACCAAGTTGTTGTCGTGTTTTATTACGTCCTTGTACATGAGACATATCTGAAGTTAGGCATCCGTGGAAAGGCCTAAGAAGGAAAAAAGGCCACGTGGAGTGTCCTCTGCAGATTGATCAAAATACAAAATCGCTGGCTACGTTCTTCTCAACGCCACAACTTGATTGGGCGATAGGCCACACTCAATCAGACAATCCCCTCGCCTTTTACTAGGGGATTCCGTGGGCGTGGCCTACGTACATCGCCATTACCAATTTTTCAGCATCCAGCTTGCTCTGGAATTAGGAATTTCTCATTTTTTTGAAATTTTTGACAACAATTGACCATAGTTTTTGATTTTATTACGCCGCACGGCTCCATAGCTGTACCAGAAGGCCTGCAGCATAGCGGCAAGCCTCACGAGACAATTTAGCCATTCGGATCTTCGGACCACAATCGGGGAAAATCCGGCGCGCTCTAGGTTGTTCTTCTACTCTCTCTTCCGTTGTTCTCCAGGTCGCATTGCTCTTGAGTGAACACATACTCACCCAGTGATATCAGGGCCTCTGGCTGAGCTCTAAATAAGCAGGCGGCGTCCTCATCTGCAGAATTCCTAGCCCAACGACGCGTTACCCCGAAGATGCGTCACTTTCCCATTGACGGTTGACATCCAACCTCCGTCTCAAGCCCCAATGGTGGTCAATATCGCCGGAGACGTATAGTCTCTTTACCGAAAAAGATCCCTCGCTACAGACGAGAAGATGCTTTGCGCTCTTGTGATCATCCGACGAGATTCCCTTCCCGCCATAAAAGGCTCTCTAGACGGTCACTGATAGACAGCGTAAATTCCCCTCGCGATTATGTTTCTTTCGTTGGTCTTTCTCGCGTCTGCTTTGTTGTTCGTTTCCGAGGTCGCCGCCCATGGTGGTGTTACCTCGTACAACATTGCGGGTATGTACTACTCTGTGACTATGAGTCTTGGGTTTATCGGACTAACGTGAAATGAAGGAACGACGTATACAGGATGGTCACCGTACAACCCTGCCGCTGGCCAGAGTTCTATTGAGCGACCTTATAGTATGTCCTGCTTTTATCGAAGCGATTACTACATTTCTGATGTTCCCCGTACAGGTACCTACGACCCGTGAGTTTCAAAGTTTTTATAATCTTCTGTACTCAATTTGGGTAGAATCCTGAGCCCTACCGCATCGGTGAGTTCGTTCTTTGAGGGTCCAGAGATGAGATTGTCATGAAGCGTTCAGACTATCCACTGTAACGACAATGGACAGGCGTCGGCTAGCCAGTTGACAGCGACCGTAGCTGCAGGCTCCAAGATAACAGCGTTCTGGAGGTAAGCATTCTTCGTGCTCTCGAAGACCTATTAATCGCTGTGAAATGACCAGTCAATGGACCCACGCACAAGGACCAGTCATGGTGTACATGGCTTCATGTGGTGGCTCGTGCACTTCTGCCAACACCGCCAGCCTCAAGTGGTTCAAGATCGCCCAGACTGGCTTGATCTCCGGGACACTGTACAACGGTACTTGGGGACTGGGCGACGTCATGGCATCTTTGAAGTACGACGCAGTCATCCCCGCAAGCCTCGCTCCTGGGCAGTACATGATCAGGGTATTATCTTTAGTGCACTGTTGGTGGCGATTATTGCTTATCAAAGTATTAGCACGAGCTCCTCGCTCTTCACCAGGCCAACACGCCTCAGTTCTACCCCGAATGTACGATAACTCTGTAAACACGACGGGAGCTTGGATCTGACGGGTACATGATCAATAGGTGCTCAACTCTCCATCACTGGCAGTGGAACCAAGACGCCAAGCGGCTCCTACCTCGTCTCTTTCCCAGGTACGTGGCGTACCGAGGTCGCTAGCACCTATTCCTGACCTTGTGTTAGGCGCCTATTCCATGTCCGACCCCGGCGTCAACATTAACATCTACAGTGCCGACGCGCAGACCACATCCAACTACACCGTTCCGGGACCCGGTAAGTGTCGACTTGGGGGTGATGGGTATTGCTTTCAAGTGCTGACAACATATTTTAGCTGTCTGGACTGGCGCTTAAAGTCGTTTGTACGAGTCGCTTCTTGTATGCACATTTGTCGTTCATGGCAACACGAATTCAGAAGTACATTCATATAATTTGACTGGTACGAGTCTTAGCCTTTGCGGCAACATCCGCCAACCATGCCTCGATAATGCCTCCCCGTAATGCCTCCATAACTTCCTTTGGTGGTGAAACATAGGAAGGAATATCGAATTGAGTCCGAAGATTGTCATCTGGGATGAAAGCCTCTGCCGGCAGATGATAATCACCTTGCTTTGGCACCGACTCCGTCCATTCATCAGAATAGATTGCCATGGGTTCAGGTTTCTTCGTACGCTCGTGTTCGACGTTTGCCCAGTGTTCAACAGTAATTTTCGGTAATGCATTCGGTGAATCAAAGGGTGGGAGAGTAATTGCGATGAGGATAACAAGCTTGACCTTGAACTTTTCCTACAAAGGCTTATATCAGGTAACAGACAGTTCCGATTTTTCAGCAAACTCACACTGCTCAACCACCACTTCGCATCCGATTGCAACTCAGACAAATGTTCACTTGCACCGACCTCCAAAACTACGCTGGGAGACTCTGCCCCCGGTGGGTAGAAGCATTCATCAGGCTGTTTCCACTCCTTATTGTAAGTCTCAATCTGGTGGCCACCACGGCAGCGAAAGAGAATGTTAGACATTTGAGGGTATTGTAAAAGCTTGCTGAACACTCTCTCGACGAGCATTATGAACTCGCGGCTCGCAGCATGATGGACGCCGCCTGGCATCCATCGGATGATTAATCCCTCATCAGAGGTATAGCTGACACTACAGCACTACTTATAAGGTGACTGAATATAGAGCGATTTAAAATTGATGTACCGGAGGTCATTTGAAAACGGTAACTCTTCAAGTAATTTCTTTATCTCCGCGAGCGTGTCGGACTTGACGTCAAGATGAAGACAAAACCGCGTTCTGCGGTATTGTGAAGCAAAGAAGGTCTCGTTTAGTGGGTCCAAGACATACTGCGCTTTGAACTTCTTCAAGACGATGGACTTGACGTCCTGTGGGGTGTAAAACACTCCCGGAAGCGGCGACTGTGTGGTCTGACGTGGAGCGGTGGTCGCGCCCGCCTGAGACAAAAGGCCTTGATATCCAGGTTCGTTTCCAACAACTTTGAACATGATCGTAAGAGCAAACGGTGTATGAATCACGATCCAAACATCACCACGCCACAGTAACACGTGATCGAAATCTCTTTTGCTTTTCAACCATGACATGCGGTGAGTGGCAGCACCACCTCAACGTACAACAGACAGCGCGGTGAGAAATTGTGGCTCGGATTGTTGGGCGCGTCATCACCAGGCTACAAAAGCGACAACGAATGACTGACTTACGATCAAGGACATTCAGACGACACGACGACACAAGCCTACAACAACGCGCACTAATTTACCTATTCGCATATCTTTCGCAGACCGTCAGTGGAGGTAATACATTACGCGTGGAGAGCCCACCATTCGTATAATCCGAGTCTTTTGCGTCCAAAGGCCAGGCGGGAAATGGTGAGATCAAGAGTTTCAGAGGTGAAGGCGAAGTGGGGGTCGACATGACAATAAGAGCGTGTCTGGCGCGAAGGTGAGTGGTGCCCTTGGGGGCCGAGTTCGAATGCTGAGGACGCCGGGAATGCAGGAGAACGCGGATCCAGGAAGGTGAGCGGGTAGGAGAGTTGGATTGCACTTATCGCTAAGGAAATCGTTAGAGATTGGGTACTTAGACAAGGCTGCCACTGCTCACGTTTTCAGAGAACGTCTCCACGTTCGGCTCGACGTCGTATACGAATCGAATTCTCGTCACGATATGGAGACGGTATGGAACAAGCACGACGCGGACCGCGACTGCAAACTTGTTGGCTGATGGCGAATGGCGTGCGTCGAGGGAATCGTGGTGGTCAAGACTATAGAAGAGCAAAGTCCGTGCTCATGGTCGGAGAGAAAGATTTTGGCGGTTCCCATGCCTTGTCTAAGGGTCGTGTCCTGTGTGTTTGCCTGACGACTGCTTGGTGCAGGCTTGGTGCTGCAAGGACAGGTCTTGAACGAGTGGTGTACGTCGCGAGTATCCTTCCTGTACTTGTCCATTCGTGGTAGGAAAGTAAAGGTAGGCATACGGTGGCTGTGTAACTTTTCCTCTGCTCTCACCACGAAGGCCTGCGCCCTTAGTGACCGGAAAACTTGGCCTTATTGCATGCGAGGGACGCGTCGACAAGGACGGCGTCTGTAAATCAGAACAGTCGTCTAGGGCAATAAGGTGTGTTGTAGTCATTTGGGCTCTTGATTTTTTTGCTCATTCATTAGCAATGCAAGATAAACTCTCATTACACTGCGAATATCTGGGATATATGCTCCTTCGAACCGACAGGCTCAGTAACGATCACGTCGCCAGCTCCGCCGACCTTGAGCACCATACGCGCCGCTACATCGATCTCGTAAGACGCGTTCTCGTCTTATCATGGCCTTCATCACCCCCAGGAATTGCAGTTTGTATTCTCAATGCATCGGACGCCAGCGGAAACCATTGTTAGAGTGGATCGCGGCGGTGGACGCGTCAACCTGTCTCAAGGCTTCATCTCAGTTTATACAGCCAAACACCGCGCCGTTGTGGCGACTAGCCTGGTCGTGGATGGAGGAAAGAAATTTGAAGATTGGCACGAGAACCGCACAGACGAGGCGAGCACGGCTCGCGACCGAGTTGAGTCGCTGCGAAGGAATAGCGCACACGCCGGACGTGCAAATGAACCCGTTCACTTCAAGATGCTCCGCGCCGCCCATTCTCATGGAGACAGGGGACCTCTACAACCATTGGTACTGGTGCTCTTTTGTGTATGGTACACCACCCTCCAATACTGACAGCGCTTTCCAGACGCTTCCGACTCTCTGGGTCGAATACCATCTCATCAAGCCGTCTTCGATTCCCTCATCGCAATTTGCGATACCTGATTCTGTGCGCATCGCTTTCCATATGAACCCGACATATTCTCTTCCATTAGCGATGACACCTACCCTTCGATCTACCTCTGCTTCGCTTTGTTGCGTGTTGACCTCTGTGGCGGCCCGTCGATCTTTCTCTCAGCTTGCAAGACCGGGCAACAATTTGTCGAGTTGGGGAACGTCCCGCGATTTTGGGACGGCGAGTATTTTGGTTTTGAATTAAGCCTTACCATGTTGAATATCAACTCTAGAACTGCGTCAGCGCCGAACCATTAATGATGATCTACTTTAAGTAGGAAGCCTCTGCGCACCGACTAACATCGAATTCAGGCGGATGCTGTCGGTACTATGAGTTGAGAATAAGGCGACGTTGGGGCCGTCGTTAACACAGAGTATGATTCTGAGAATCCTTTCGTCCTCGTCTACTTACTGGTGAACCCTAGTGCAACCGTAGAGAACTGCTATGGACATCACCGTTATGTTTAGGTATTCCTTTCCGTCAAGCTACTTGTGGACAATGGGAACGGAACGGAACCCGCAATGACGCCCATTATTAGCGGCCATCAGCAGCTCGCTTCGAGAGACATTTGAGACGAAGATGGGAGTCCGTACAGCTCGTAACCAAAGGCCGACTCCAGCTTAAGGAGATGTGCGACGACGTGCATGTCAGAAAGCGTCATAGGTCGGAAGCCCAGGAATAACGTGTCCTGCGCTGTACACCGTGATGAACCTCTTGGCGTCTACCACTTGCGGTTCGGTGACAGTGCAGCTTATCAAGAGGGAAGGGTAGGGAGGACATTGACGATGAAGAATGCCTTGCTGGATTCCTTTGGATCCGAAGCTCCCCTTACCTTCCTTGAGTCGTGGTTTTAACTTTTAGTTGTCACGACTCACTATCCGCCAGCGATGCCTCGGGCTCTTCTTTCTCGACTACGCCGGTACACTGGGATGTCAATCAAGGGCTAATTGACAGATGAAGGACGGAAGAAAGTGGGGTGAAAGAACACTCTAGACAGCGAAAATCAAGACGACTTTCTTGCATATATATCAAAAGATGTTGGCAGCCTCGACCTCAGTGGGCAGTATTGTAGAACATTGGAAGTAGTTTATCTAGTGTACCGCTTATACGAGCTTGTCGCCAAATCGTGTCGCTGACGTGAAGATGGCCTAAGGTTAGGGTTGACGTTCTCTACATGTTACCACCATCTCGTCCCCCACCCGTTACGACTTCATTGCCTTGACGCATCGGGGTCACGCTCCTTCTCGCGAAAAGCGCGTTATATTAGCGGCGAGCATGCACATTTGACTAGCGACGTCTCAGCTCCACGGGGGTACATGTTTTTAATGTCGTCGTGCTAGTTTTCGGCTGCACCGAACCCCATCTGTTCTCATTGCTGTTCTCGTTGACGGGGGTGTGTTTCGAGAGTACCTCCCCATTCCAATATTAATGGGTCTTGATTTTAGATCTCGCCGACATTAGCCTCGAGGTCCATCACTCCCCCATCTGTCTTGTGGGGTTTTCGAGAGGCCGCAGTCTACATTCTGTTCCCAGACGGACTCAAAGCCGTCCGTGGGGTCGTATCACGTTGACAGAGGTGTGTGTTTCAACCGTAGATTCCCATTGCAATAGTAATGGCTTTGATTTTAGATCTGGTCGACTTCAGCCTCGAGGTCCATAACATGTACAGCCACATCTGTTTCGTGGAGTTTTCGCCATGCCGCAGCCTACGTTCTGTTCCCAGACGGACTGGAAGCCGTCCGTGGAGTCGTATCATGCTCCTGATGAACTTGTGTTAATCGCGGAACTGCTTTGGTGTCGAACAGATCGAGTTCACCTGTTGGACAGGTGCCGGCAAATACGTACGTTCTTCTATCCGAACTACGCTTCACCTCTGATTATCACACAGACGTGTAGCTTCACAGCATATCTTGTTCGCAACGAACTTTCGCCCGGATTCCAGAACCCGTTCGTGCTTCCCATCCGAGTGATATATTGTTTTTGATTCGTTTTCACTCTAGAGCTCGACACGCCACCTTATATCTTCCCCGTCGCTAGAATAGTATTGGGGTCTCATCGCCGAGTTTGCCTCGAACCGCGCTGCACTTGCACTCCGCTCCCAAGGAAATTGCGGAACTGTTTTCATGTCAAGTAGATCGTCGACACACTTGTCCACTGGTCACAACCAACAGCTTCTGTCCGGGGTAGTAATGAGATCTTCGTGAAGCAGGCTGTGTACTCTTACAGCGGAACAAGATTGATGTGTATGTACTTGAGTTCTTGCTTCAGACTACTTCAATGTGTTCCGGTTTCATTTTCTCATTGATGTGCTGGTAAGGAATCTAAGGATATAAAGGCTGAGGAACATGAAGGTTCTTTCACTACCTCCTCATCAGTAACCTTCACTATTATGTCTTCTGTTGCACAATACTTTGACATGTCAGAGCATGATGTTACGCAGATCATAACTGCCATCCTCAACCAGCACATTATTGAAATCTTCACCTATGGCCTCTACACCATGATTTTTATTTCTACTCTGCATCAGATAGGTATAAATTCACATTTTTACCATGCTTGTCAGCTCATTCGTTTGTATAGGTGCTTGTAGTGTCAATACATGGCCTTCTAAACGTGTTGCCTTAACCATCATCATCTCTGTGATATGGGTACTGGCAACTATACGGATGGGAATGTCTTGGAATAGTCTAGTTTCTGTCTATGTCACTCATGGACAGTCACAGAACTCTGTGCTTGGCTATGTTATGATGTATGGAGATGAAAACTGGTCAAAGGAGCGACTAGCTCTGAATCTGATAGCAGATACAATAATTGCACTCAATGCAATCCTTGCTGAGCTCATTAATGTATGAAATAATTTCCTTTTAGTATTATACTGATAAAATTCCTAGGTTTGGAGATGTTGGGAGCTTTATAATCGGAGCTATCTCATTGCTAGTCTTCCATGGCTTTGTGTGCTCTGTGGATTGAGTGAGTACTTTATCTAATATTCTTGTAGCTTACTAATTTGATTAATAGTAAGCCATATTTTTAATATGGTTGTAACATATTCTGTTGATCCATCCACACCTGCTTCTCTGAGTAAGGTAAACTGGAGCATTGTGTACTACTCTGTCACAGCATCCACCAATGTTCTCACCACCTTCCTTATCATTTTCCGAATTCTCTCACTTGGTGGACTCAAGAGTGCTAGGACGTATCGTGGCCTTCTGGAGATTCTGATTGAATCCGCTTTTCTATATTCAGCGACATATATTCTTTATCTTGGCTTATTTGTCAGGGATGTCTACTTGCCAAACTGGAGCTTCACAGCCGACTATGTACAAGGATTACTTAATGCTGTTACAGTGAGTCTGCACTTTATTTCCCCAAAACTTCGTACTAACAGAAAAATGCTTAGGCAGTTACACCTACTATGATCATTGGACGTGTCATGGCCGGTGAGTCACGTCCCAACGACTCCTGGACGCGTTCTTCCCTTCCGCCTATGGGTTCCGCCATGCGCAGCCTTGTGGAGAGCATCCGGTTCAGCAGTTTCCGACCTGCACGAACGCAGAACACCGCGTCAACACTTGACACCGCTGGCCAAGCTGCAGATGCCACGGCTTTCTTTGTAGGAGAAGGGAACTTGGGTGTTGGCGGCGAGGCGGCGGTGCGTCATGCCAGAGAGTCCGAAGTTCATGTGGGATCGGAGATTCAGGTTGAGAAGCGAGAAGGAGAGGAAGAAAACTCGGGTGTGGGCGGTGAGACGTTGGCGGGTCATGCCGGAGAGTTCGAGATTCAAGTCGAGAAGCGAGACGGAGCAGAGATGGTTTGAAGAGTGGCAGCTTAGAGCGAGCTTAAAGTTCCGGTGTTCAATGTTTCCTTTGTCTTTGTGCTTGTGTTTCTCAGTCTAGATACTTATTTATCCATTCTGCGAGCAGGATCAAATATTTATTTATATGCTCTTCCTCAACGACCGCCCGAGTGCAGGATTTGTGAGGTGTTGCGGTAAGGTTAGGGTCACTACTCTTTCCTCTTGACCACCATGTACCAGCGATCACCTTCTCTTCATACCGTCATGTCGCCGCTCGAATAGTCTCTTGAACTCGCACGCTGTTCGCCACGACAGCCTACAGGATATCCCGTAGGCTGCGTGGGTTCTCCGTCCCACATACCTCAAGATTTTGCATATCCATCGACACCACGGAGCCCACTCTCGACTTGACTTGTACACGCGCGTGTACAGCAACTGAGACACCGTCGATTGCACGGTGAACGCCCCAGCTTTGGCCGAAGCGACGTCGAGGTGTTTTATAGGATCGCTATTGGGCTGGCACGCGCTTGTCACCCTTCCGGTGCGAGCAATTATGAGTCTCAGAATCGCCATGAAGTGCGTTTTCTTTGCTCTGCCAGTTTTCGTCTCAATTCTTACTGTTTCTCTAGGGGCAAGCTGACATCTTGCAATCGGCTGACCAGGCTGGTTGATACGCTTGAAACAGCACTGAGCATATCATATCCCGGAACACATATAGTGTCAACTTCCCCCTCCCATACCTTCATTCGTCGACTAGGCCATCGCTCTCGTCCTCATGCCGGTTGAGCGACATGATACTCGGATTCTACATTGCGCTCAACGATTCGACAGCCTCATCTTTCCAACTGTCGCTCCCAGCATCGCAGAAGTAGAACTCACTGATGAATGTGCCACGTAGAATTGGCAACCCGATGCTCTACAAAGCGGTTCTGGCTTCCGACGCTAATTTACGAAACTCGAATTCCACTGCGATATAACGCTTTCGTAGACGCCACGGGAGCTCTTCGCACTTCTGGAAGGAAGAATCCATCACGCTTTGCACCCGTTCGCGACACCGTTGTGCTCTTGACCGCCATCTACCCATCACCTTCTCCTCAGGCTACCTCGAATTCTTGGACTCGTGCACCGTTCCGCCTAAACGGCCTTTATAAGTTACTCGCTGCTGCCTGGGTTCTTCGTCCCGGATATCTCAGGATTTTGCACATCCACTGACAGCGCGGAGCTACTACTACGCTTTTACTCACTCTTGGTGTGTACTGTTTTTGTTTTATCCTTGTCGCAATTTTAACTTTCCGTAGGCTTACATGATATCAAACTACCATGTCCTTCAACGTTCAGCCATCAACATGTATAGTGCCGACGCGCAGACCACGTCGAACTACACCGTTCAAGGACCCGGTAAGCGTCGGCTTGGGTGATAGATTAGTTCAAATTACTAACAGGATATTCTAGCTGTCTGGACCGGTGCTTAAGGTCGTTTGTACGAATAGGTTCTGATATGGACATTTGTTTCTTCTATTCGTTACTAATCGCAATCGACGTGGAAGCCATACAAAGTTCCTTATTATAATTTGGCACGGTTGACAACGTTACACGAGTCTCAAGCAGAGATTTTCACCACTTGATAATTGAAGTTACAGATCCCCGACGTATCAGCAACCACGTCCATGGTAGACGCCGAGAAAGTAACAAGGCTACCTGCACTATTCCACACGTTAACGCTGACCGGTCCAGCGACCAGTCCGGGAACAGCGAACGTGTTCAACCCTTTTTGCGCTTGATACAACACAATCTGGTTGTTACCGCTGTACACAGTGACAACATTCCCCGTGGAGGCCATGAAAAGCACCACGCTGATGACGTTTTCAGCGTTCTGCGACCCGCTGGGTTTGCCTAGCGAATCTCCAGAGCACGACGCCGAGACCAACAAAGGTCGGTACCAGAACGCGCCGCTAACGCTACCGGTTGCTGGCGTCAGAGTCGTAAGATCTGTCGTGCCCGCTTTGAAGGCTTTTACGAGTGGCGGGATGAGCGACTGCCAGCCTGTGTGGTCGTACCCGTCTGTATAGCCGGGGATAGGCGTGCCGGCGATGCCCTCTGGCCAGACGTTTCCAATGTTGTGAGATTCGCCACCCTGACAGTATTGTAAGTCGCGAAGAGCCACGAGGTGAAGGATTAGGGCACGTCATTCCAGGTGATGATTTCGATGAAGTCCGGTTTGAGATTGAGGATCTGGCCGATTCTGAGGCCCATGTCTACATGACAGCCGCTTAGTTACATAGGCGCATGAATTGATAAGTCTTACTCAGTTCGCCCTTGCGATACCAGTTCTGGCCGCCGTCAATGTGCTTGAATTGAAGCGGAGATATTCCTTAATTATCTTGGTCAACAAACAAGAAAATGGAGTTGAATGCCACGCTGACCCATCATGAAAGTCTTTCCGGCACTGATAGCACCGTTGTGATATTGCGTATCGACCGTCGACGAAACGTTGACGTTTCCTTCGCTCTCGAAAGGCCAAGCATTGTCCCAGTTGAATACTCCGTCGACAACCTACGAAGACAAAGTTAAGAGGAGGATAAGTAGCTCGCTCAAGCATAATGATGACTCGCGGGATACGTAGAAAAGAAGTTCGTCGGCCCATTCGGAGCGTTCGAAAAGGCAGGAACGAAATAAACCGAGATACCTTCATTACTCAGAACGTCTCGGAGCTGAGTCTGCCATCCTTGGTTCGGCGTGGAGCTCCCAAATGTCAGAGTAGCGCCCCAGAACGTACTCAGGAACGGAAGGTTATTATGTTGATAGTATGCACTCGAGGAATGATACTGCCGGAAGTAGGACACCTGACTTTGTGCGGCCATATCAAATGAGAAGAACAGCTTGAAGCCTTGCTGTTCTGCCGCGGCGAATATGTAGCTAATCGAGTTTGTGGCCCAGCTGTCCACCGTGTTCTGAACGTTAAGGGCAAAGGCATCGATGCCCAGCGCTTTAGCTTCACGCACGTCGGTGGCAGCTTCAACAGCGGTCATCGTACCGATCTAGAATAGTAGGCGTTTTAGATTAAAGCGGTTACACAAAGCTGACAATACGAACCATATAATGAGCGAACACGCCCTTTAACGCAGCTTCCGTCGGCTTCACGAAAGCGGTTATCCATAGAAAGAGGAAGCCTGCGAGATAGGTAGAGAACATGATTGGTACTGAGTAGCATCTTTCTTGAGAATATGATCAGGTTTTATAGCTGTCGGAAGCCTCGACCATATGACGGGTCATCGCACCAGATAACACTGGGAAGCATGCGTTCGTCGAGTCGCGTTTGACTCTCATCAGACAAATGCGGCAACTACAATTCTGTGCACGAGGAACGAAACGTATGAAGCTAAGAACGCTAAAACACTAGAAGTCAAACGTTGGTTATTCATTAAAGCTCTATGTCACCTACCAGATGCGGGATAGTCGAGGTCGAGCGCAAGGGTCTCAGTATCTACAAGCGCCATATCCTGTCAATCCAGCGAAGGCGCAGAAGACTTTTTACGGCCCCCCGCTTAAAGAGAACTTTGGGATGAGTACTTCCCGTTGGTTCGGATTTCACGTTGATCAAAGGCCGACGGATCTGTGGATACACATGCATGGTTGTTGAACATCGACGTAACAAGGCAGTGAGAATCTAGTCTAGCTGGTATGGGAATGAGTCGAGGTCGGAACAACATCGAACTCGAACCTGAAGCTCCTGTCATACGTCACGTGCCACGGGAACAATACTACGTGGCGTACGATTTTGTTACCGAACCACCATCATCTCGAGCCTTAGGATTTGTTTTAAATCTTCTCAAAATCTTCGACCGTGACCCTCTGCCTCTGCGTTTCGAATCTGATAGGTAGTCTCTTCTTCGGACGACACCAAGAATTCGTTCTCTTTCGGTGCTCTAATGACGTCGAAATCGAAGACTGTCGAGATTTACCAAGGATCTTGGATGAATGCCATACTAAGGTCGTCTTATCCGATAACCTGATTCTATATATAAGGAGATTTCCGCTCCTTTCGCCGATCGTTGGCGCATCTAAAGCTTTTTCGTCCGACGTGTCCAGGTGAACTCGACCACCAATGCATGCCCACGGACGCCGGAAGTCTTACTAGAAGCTAAGGCTAACGAAAAGAAGCCCATTCTGTAACCGAGATGGGATCTCTGATGCTTTTCCGGTAAATGTCGTGGCTCACAGCACCAGGACCATAGTTTTGGGATTTGCTGGTAGCGGCGTTCTCGGCCACAGGGTATATAAAATCCACATTCCCTGCTCGTACTAGACCTTCAAGCTCTCAGTCTTTTCTTTTTACCACCATGAGAATTTCCTTCATCCTGGTATCTGTTTGCCTTCCCTTTGCTTTCGCGTTCGACACACACGGAGCGGCTCACCAAGATCGAGGAGCGTGTCCTTTTGCCCATACAACCAGAAATTCTGAGAAGCGCAGTAACACCTTTGACCCTATTCAACCTGTCGACGTTACGGGCAAGCACGCCTACCACCCGCCTGAGAAAGGCGACCTACGTGGACCATGCCCTGGTGAGTTACAGTATCGCGCCTATACGCGTCCCTCTGACACGTCTAGGCTTGAATGCCCTTGCTAATCATGGGGTGCGTACTCTATTCCTTAGTGTATCTATATGGCACTCATTAACATCCAGTATTTGGACCGATCTGGTCTAACGACCTTGACCGAAGCCATAGCCGCTACGAATAAAGTCTTCAACATGGGTCTTGACTTCGGCGCGTTCCTCTCGGTCTATGCTGTCCTCATCGACGGCGATCCTCTGTCCCTCAAGTGGTCGATTGGGGGCCCACCCAAGTCGGGCATACTTTCCGGGATCTTGGGTTCTCCAAAAGGTCTCAGCGGTAGTCATAACAAGTACGAATCCGATTCCTCGCCCACTCGAGCCGACGCCTATTTGAACAATGGTGACGCCACGACGGTGAACGTCACCCAATTCCGACAACTGTACAATCTCGATCCTGGTATGGCTGGTCCCTGTGCTGGTAGTATCGTTATTAACCCTATTGCTCTCTTTCAGAACGCGCGAACTACGACATCGAGATATTGAAGAAGTTCCGCAGCATGCGATTTGACCATTCCGTCCAAAATAACCCACATTTCTTTTACGCCCCGTTCGCTGGTACGTTACATTCCCTGCCGGGCTTTCGGAACTGCTTACACCAATGAACAACAACCAGGTCTTATTGTTTCCCATGCCGCGTTCATTTTTATCCCCACGTTCATGAGCAACTATACGGAGAATGGACCTGTGCTGGATGGGAATGTCCTTAAATCCTTCTTCGGCGTAGGGTACGAGATTTCGCTCTGTTGTAAAGGAAATTCACGAATCTTGACTCTAGTGACGATTTGACACCCCTCCGTGGTCAAGAGCGCATTCCAGACAAGTGGTACCGACGTCCCACTCCCTACACTATCCCTGAATACGCCGTTACCTTCACCGAGCTGCTGTTGGAGAACCCAAAGTACATCGCTGTTGGTGGTAATGTATGTCATTGTCTCGCATATCGAAGACGTAGTGCTAATATGACTACAGACGGGTACGGTAAACAGCTTTACGCCCGTCAATCTTGGGGATTTGACTGGAGGTATTTTCAACGCAAAAAATCTCTTGAAGGGAAACAATTTGCGGTGTTTTATGCAAGTATTGACAGCGATACAGTCCTCTTGTTACTTATCCTTTTCCAGCTATCAAGCAGCGATGTCGGTAACTCCTGATTTCCTCGTAGGCGGTGTGGTGGACAATATCATCTTACAATATGTTGCTCCACTTTTTGCGGGCCTGGGATGCCCCGAACTGAGAAAATGGGATAGCAGTGTGTTCGGAATATATCCTGGTGCTGGGGATCGCTACTAGAGTACCTAAATTAATAGATTCGTAAAGTTCTATTCCTCTACTGTACTGAACATTATGGTATATACATGTCCTGTCAATCCAGCGAAAGTGCAGAAGACTTTTTACTGTACTACAGCCCGCTTGGATGGTTCAGATTTCATCAAAGGCCGACGGATCTGTGGATACACATGCATGGCTGTTGAGCGTTGAACATTGAAACAACACAGTGGAAATTAAGTTTAGCTAGTAAGGAATTGGGTCGCGAACAATGCTGAATCTGGGGCAGCAGGCTGACACGTCACGTGCCCCGGGAACAACACTACGTGGCGTACTATTTTGTTACCGAACCACCATCATCTCCGGACTTGACTCGATGTTCTGGATAATCTGCTGCTGATATTCTTTCTGAATCGTGACATCTGCCTCTGCCCTATCTTCGTGAACCTTTTAAATCTAGCATGAGTCTCTTCTTGGGACGATCTGCGCTCTTTCAGTGCTTCAATGACGTCGGAATTGAAGGCTGTCGAGATTGATCAGGGATTGGATCTATTGATGAGGAGATTTCCGCTTCTTTCGCTGATCGTTGGCGCTTTGAGCTTTTTAGCCAGACCTGTCCAGGTCAACTCGACTACTTACCGGTGCATGGCTGTGAACTTCAGAAATGTTACTAGAAGCTGCAGCTAACTGAAAAAAGCCCATTTATGACCGAGAGGGTACGTCTGACGCCTTTCCCGTAGATGTCATGGCTCACAGAAGCGGCACCAAAGTTCTGGGATTTTGCTCGTAGCGGAGTTCTCGGACACAGGGGTATATAAAGCACATTCTCTGGCCTCAAACTAGATCGCACAGTCTTTTCATTTGACCACCATGAGAATTCCCATCGTCCTGGTATCTGCTTGCCTTTCCTTTGCTTTCGCGTTCGACACGCACGGAGCGGCTCACCAGGATCGAGGAGCGTGTCCTTTCGCCCATCGCACAGCCAGAAATTCCGAGAAGCGCGGTCACGCCTTTGACCCAAGTCAACTCGTCGACGTTACGGGCGAGCACGCCTACCGGCCGCCTAAGAAAGGCGATCTACGTGGGCCATGCCCTGGTGAGTAACAGTATCTCGCCTATACGCATACCTCTGACGCGTCATAGGCTTGAACGCCCTTGCCAATCACGGTGTGCGTGCTCTATTCCCTCGCGTATCTATATGGAACTCAGTGACATCCAGTATTTGGATCGATCTGGTCTAACGAACGTAATTGAAGCCGCATTCGCTACAAATACGGTATACAACATGGGTCTTGACCTGGGCACGTTCCTCTCGGCCGATGCTTTCATCTTCTCTGGCGATCCTCTGTCCCTCGACTTTCAGTGGTCAATTGGCGGCCCACCCTCGGGCATACGTTCCGGAATCTTCGGTCCCCCAAAAGGTCTCAGCGGTACTCATAACAAGTTTGAAGGCGATGCCTCGCCCACTCGAATGGACGCCTATTTGAACCGCGGCGACGCGACGACATTGAACATTGACCAATTCCTGCAACTGTATAATCTCGATCCCGGTATGGCTGGTCATTGCGCTGGTATCGTAGTTGACCTTTCGCTTTCCCTTTTAGAGCACAGGAACTACGACAAGACGACAGTGCTGTCGTTCCGCAGCACGCGATTTGACGATTCCGTCCAAAATAACCCGCATTTCTTTTACGGGCCATTGTCTGGTACGTTAATTCCCTTCTAGGCTTCCGGAATCGCTTAGATCAAGAAACAACCAGGCCTTATTGAAGACCATGCCGCATACTTCTTCATCTACGAGCTCATGAGCAACCACACAGAGAATGGGCCCGTGCTGAATGGCGATGTTCTTAGAAGCTTCTTCGGCGTAAGGTACAGGATTTTCGCTGTATTGTCAAAGGAGACTCACCAATGTCGACTTTAGCGCCGATTTCACACCCCTCCGTGGCCAAGAGCGCATCCCGGACAATTGGTACCGACGTCCCACTCCCTATACTATCCCTCATTTCGATGTTGCCCTCACCGAGCTGCTGTTGAAGAATCCAAAGTACATCGCTGTTGGTGGTAATGTAGGTGATTTCCTCGTCGAAGATCAAATGTAGTACTGATACCTGACTGTAGACGGGTACGGTAAACAGCTTCACACCCTTCAATCTTGCGAATTTGACCGGAGGTGTCTTCAATGCGAAAAACCTCTTCAAGGGAAATAATTTGCAGTGTTTTATGTGAGTATCAACAGCGTTACAGTCCTCGTTTTATTCATTGTTTTACAGGTATCAAGCACTTATGGCGGTAACTCCCAATTCCCTCGAAGGCGGTGTGGTGGGCGCTTTCCGCACTTGCCTCTTAGAACACGTTGCTCCAATTTTTGCGCATCTGGACTGCCCCGAACTGCAGAAATGGGATACTAGTGTGTTTGGAATATACCCTGGTGCGCAGGATAGCTACTAGAGCTTCATTATACCTGGATTCATAAAGTTACGTTCCTCTACTATACTAAACGTTGTTGTATGTACATCACCGAAGATCACGTTAGCCTGCGCGTTTACAGTAAGGTTCTGTAACAGCACACCTTTCCAAGTACCTCAATTAACCAATAGTATCGCTGGGATTGGGCTATCAAGCATCATCGCCAGTCTGACATGCAACACATGTTTGAAGAATTGATATGTCAGTTCCCATCTCAATCAAACTGAGGTGTACGAAGAATGGATAAACGACTGAAGCTGTGCGTTGGTTTCCACCAACAAGTTACGACACCTGCATATTAAGTCGAGGTCTGCTCCCTATAGCTGAGAAACGCGTCTACTACTGTCTTGAACGTTTGAAGATCTCTGGAAGGTCTATTGTCCTTCTGGATTCCAAGACGTGATTTCTTTTGACCCTAAATTTCCAAATTTGGCCTCGTTTGTCGCCAAAGGAGCGTGGGAATGATCGCTGCACAGCAAATTGACTCAAGGAGGAAAGCCGAGCTCTTTATTCGACGACCACCATCTTACACAACAGCCAGCAACGACATTCACTTTTTGCTCGCTGTCTGCGCCATGTTTTCAAGTCCTACACCTGCAGCAGGCTCGCTTGCGTCTCAGACTCTGCGGAAAGCTGGGCTAATGGACGGCGACGCCACCATGCGCGACGTCAGCGGAAGCAAACATTCAGCTCGCAAAGCCAAATCCAAAGGACACAAGACGCGTGCCATTGACGGAGTACTAGGAGGATCATCACGAGCGGTAAATATCACTCATCTACTCATTGCTTCATTATAGGGATGACTTGCCGACGTCGCCCCCTTCGTGCCTTTCTTGTCCGAGTCCACACAGCTTACGCACTCTTGCCCAGTCAACTCTTCCCGGCCGTATAGGCGCAGCTTCTTCATCCATCGCAATTCGTGGCGCTGGTCGCAAAATGACAGTCGACATCGAACGGCGACGCCGGGCCCTTAACACCACCGGTGGTCCTATACTATCCACTCCAAGAATGAAGGGACCACAATTAGATCAATGGAAGGAGCTTGTAGAATCTCGATACGATCATCAGAACCAGTTTCTGAACCTCTCAGTGAGTCCTCAACCAGTCGTATACCTCGTTTTGTTGCTTGAGCTGTGGCTTTAGAATATGATTGAGGACCCTATCGTCAAGAAATACAATCTAAAACCACCAGGCCACGGAGGCACCGCAAAGGAAGCTGCCGTCATCTTCAAACTTGCTAAAGGACTCACCCCACCAGTCAGTCTCGACACGCCTCCCAAAGAGCTTCATCTCATCATACGTAGGTTACCAAACTGGACCTCAGTAACAACCACCTATCCGCCGAACACCTCACCTTGTTGGCGCACTATCTTACCTCACTGGATGCCCTTTCACTCAAGGACAATGACATTCGAAACTTCAAGGAGCTGGAACTCGTTACTGGACGCGCTGGCAAAGAGCGTTTCAGTAATCTGCAGGAGTTAATGCTCGGCGGAAATCCGCTCCATGTACAACAGTACGAGAAGGGTCACCAGGATTCCTACAAAGCGTGCGTCTTGTTTACGCGTCCTTTCGCTTCCAATTGACATTTTGCAGAGAGGTTGTACGGCGCTTTCCAACTATTACCATGTTGGACCAAGAACCTATGGCCCTCATCGTGTTCGATACACCATCCTCTTCCTCGTCCGCCGTGACTGTGGCGAAACCTTCGGCTACCTCTTTTCCCGTTGAAATGCAACCCTCAAATATTTCTGGCGTTTCTGGCGACCTTGTGACTAACTTTCTCTTCCGGTTAGTAACTTCATATTATAAAGCTTCCTCAAATTAACTTTGTCTAGGTTTTTCGATTCTTTCGATAAGAACCGGATGGCCTTGGTGGATGTGTACGATGGATCATGCACCTTTTCCTTCTCCGCCAACACCGCAATCCCCGAACGCGCGCGAATACAAGGCTTCCAAGTCAAACTGCCCAACCAGAAGTCATTGGATTGGAAAGTCTGGCTCGATAACGCGGCTGGTGGTTCACGAAACCTCACGCGACTACGACAATGGGTCGACAAGCACGACGATCGCCTGAAGATTGGCAACGAAGATACCGTGCGATCGCTTCTTCAACTCCCCGCAACAGATCACGCTCTGTCAGGGAGTGCGGAGAACTTTTGCGTAGACACTATGGCTGTACCGCATGGCGCGAACGTCGGTCTACTGGTTATAATACATGGACAATTCAAAGAGTGTAAGTTCCAATGCTTGAAAGTGAAATCTCCACCTACGTTTCTTTAGTGCCTTCGGAAGGCTTAAGATCATTTGATCGTTCATTCGTTCTCGCCCCTGCAACTGAGGGATCGCGGTAAGACTTGAATTATACCCATCTTGTGCTGAGCGTACTAATTGAGATATTCTGTAGGGCAAGGGCAAACGGGTGGGACGTGGTCATTTTATCAGATCATTGGACAATTCGCAATTATTCCTCCCCCGAGTCATGGCGACCTGGACCAATGCTGGTACAGGCGCAAAAGCGCCCGCCTCTTAAGAAGAAGGCACCCGAGCCCATGGCCGCCGTCCCCGCCATTGAGACGCCAACCACGTCCAGTTCAGCTCAGCCCGCCGCGAACTATCCGATACCCCCGGCTTATCAACCTCAGTTCCTTGCAGTGGTACGTCACATATTATATGGAGGTGTATACAGATCCTCAAGGCCTGTGTTCCAGCCTGAACCCCAGCGGTTGTTGTTAATACAGATATGCCAGGCAACAAACCTGATCCCTCAGTTTGGACAGGATTGCCTAGAGAAGAATAACTACGATATGGCAATGGCAATGTCCAATTTCGAGGCTGTGAGGGTACGTCCCCGTATAGTTTACGCGTTGCTTTCTGGGATATTTACGCGCGTTATTGCAGGGATCACTCGGCGCAAACGCATACATGCAGCAGTCATGATTGTTATCGACTTTGATCGATATGTTGCGGTCGCTTATTATTTGTATCACCGACTTTTATGAACCACATTTAACATACAGCTTTCGAGTCTATCTATCGGTCTTCGAGCACACAGAGTTACAGTAACCAGCGCAATGTACAATCTTACAACACAGGCAACTCCACATATTACACGTATACATTTTGGCGTCACGAATAAGCTTGAACATCATGACAGCAAGCAACGAGGTTGTTTTAGGATAACGGAAACGCGCCTCGATGCGCTGGCACCCGATAATTCCCGTATTCATCTGGGAGCGTGTGTAGCTCCTGAATTTCTGGAACAGGATACTTATTATTCAGATATGGGTGTGTCTTTGTATATGTTACTCCGTAAGGCTCAGCGCGCGAGAGGGAGGACTAGTTGGCCCTTGAAGCTCACTAGAAGTGAAAACGAGATCGATGCTTCTAATGAGGCAGGGAAAATATGTTGGCATAAAGGCCTACAACAATATACTCGAGAACAGCGTGGACATGCATGTGTAGTATATGGCACGCGACAGAATCAGAACGCGCTGGAGGAATCAAGCTGCTGGCCAGGGTCCTCAAGCTCGACGTCGGCGAAAACCAGGGAGCGCCAATTCAAGTTAGCTTATAACACGTTCCTGGGTTCAAGCGTGTCCAGCATTTCTACTCGCGACTAGTCGCGGCAGACAGTGACGCCTCTCTCTCACGACCACTTGGAACCGTGATGCCGGCAGTTAACTAATTTGCGTGTGTCCTTTGAAGTTTCCATATTGGGAGTTGGCTCCCTTCCCTCATGTTGGGCCACACGCGCCTCGTGGGGGGCGGGGCTGTACGTCAATGTCGCAAGCTAGTAGTAGGGGCGGCAGAGCTATCTGCGGCGTGCGATGTTCTGCGCGGCTTTGCGGAGTGGACGAGTGGGGAACGCGAAGGCCTCGAGGCGGCAACCTGCGAAGGAAAATAACATCACCGGGCGATGCCAAATGAATGCATCCAGGGAAGGTTCTGATATCACTCTGCCTCATGCTCATCTTGAATCTTCTCGCGCCCCCTGCGTTATATAACCCGTCGACGGCGCTTCCCTCGCTTCCCCGTCTCACGAAGAAAAAAAATAACTTGAATCTTGCTTTGGGCGGGTTTCTTCTCAGCGGTTGTAGCTCCTTCTTTTCTCTTACGCGTCTTTGGCTTTTTTGCATCTTATCTTTTCTCTCTTTTCGCTGCGATGCCCAAGACTGGTCCTCAACACTCTTTTGACAATTTCGGTTTGCACCATGCTGCGCTCGTAGGCGACGATGAGGGCGTGCGGCATGCACTGGCTCAGGGCGCGGACGTCAATGCGCTGGATGGGCTGGGCAGGACGGTCATTATGTGCGCGGTTGCCGGAGAACGGTAAGTCGACGGGTTTGATATTCCTTGGTGTGTGCTCATCAAAGCTGATGCTAGCTGGGACGACATCAACATCTCACATGAAGCCCTGTTAACGGAGGCACGCCTCGACACCATCCGCATCCTCTTGTCGCGTCCTGAAATCTCCCTCTTCACTCTAAATGCCCCGCAAGACGCGTTCAGAGGCGTCACTCCCATCGGTGTTGCAGCTTGGATGAACCTACACGACGTTGTGGAGCTTCTACTGAAGGGAAGCCTCTATGCCGTATCCGTAGACGGCATGGACACTCATGGCGCAACATCTCTCATGTGTACGACGCGTCAATTTCTTCTATCTTCCATACCTAACTGTTCTCGGACTGCAGACGCCGCGCGGGATGGAAATCTACGCGTCGTTCAACTCTTGGTATGATCTTTCAACGCTCACTGACAGCGGACATTGACTGCCTCTTAGCTACGCCATGGAGCACGTCCAGATTTCAGAGATCGAAATCACCGTACTTCCATTCAGTTTTCACTGTCCCATCCCCGGGTTCTCTATCTATGCGAAGAGGTTCTACGCCGCCATCGATGGCGTGAAGCTAAGGTACGCCATCGCCCACGCCCGGTTCGTGTGCTGAATGCGGCCCCTCGTATAGACCGCTTCTCGAAGCAAGCTCCTCCCAGATTCAGCCCCCGTCTTTGAGCTCCCACCAGGCCATGAACTTTCCGAACCCTCATTCCCACCGACATTCAATGCGTCACTGTCGGCCAAGCTGACACGCTCCATCATCCGCGCAGTGACATCCTCGGACATGTCCACTCTACATTCATTGCTATCTCCCCTTTTCCTGCCATCGAATTCTCACACTTCTCATTGTCTTGTAAACGCTCCTGACGTGAAGGGCTGGAGTCCCATTCACCATTGTGCCGCCGCTCGCAGTCCCTCTTTGGACATTCTAAACGCGCTGTATTATGCCGGCGCCGACGTCTCTCTTTTCACTACACACGAACATTTCACCCCTCTCCATTGTCTTGCGCGTTCTTCTTATATTTTCCAGGATGATGACCGTGTCTCGTCATTATTCGAGTTCATATCGCGCCTCGTTCGAGAATTCAGGACCCCACTCGCGGCCAGGGACAGGGAGGACGAGACCTGTATACATATCGCTGCTGAGCACGGCAGCTGCATCAATCTCCTGATGATTCTCTTGGATCACGATGAGCACGGCCAGGTTCGTGAGCTACGCAACTCCCGGGGGTAACGTCCATTTCCTCGCCCCATTCTGCCCGTTCTGACCTTGTGTGCCGTGTGCATTTACAGTTTGACCGCGCTCGAGATTGCAAAGCCAGAGTTCCGCGTGGCGTTTGGCGAGGATGCAGAGAAACTTCGATCCGCGTCGTCCTTGTCGACACACACCATCCGGCCCATTACGTCCTTCTCCTCTTTGGCGTCCTTTTCGGAGTGCAGGCCCCCTGCTGCAGCAGATGTTGCGTTTGACTTTGATGTGTCCACCGCGGCGCACCAGATCGTCGCGAATCTCCGCCTTACGGCCCTTCCCGTGCGGCACCATGACATGGACCTCTCCAACTGCGCGCGGTTCGACGCTGTTCTCGTGGAAGTGGAACAGCTTTCCCTGGGGCTTATGGCACACTTCCGAGGTCGCACCGAGGATACGTCCAGGGAGCTCCTGGACCTGACGGCGGCGGCGAGCGGCCTGATGCGGCTCCTCGAGGTGGTCTCGCGCGACGCGGACGAGGTCATCGACGCGCGCGGCCTCGAGGCGATCAACCCGCGCAAGTTTAAGAGAGGCTCGGAGGACTCCCAGAAGACCGTCGTCGCCATGTCCTCCCTTTCTTCCCTCAAGGAGCCGCTGTCGCCTTCTTCTTTCACGGACACGCCCGGGAGAAAGGGTGCGGAGGAAAAGGGCTCGTCGTCGCCGTCCAAATGGAAGGCGTGGTTCAAGCGGAAGGACCATCACCACCGGCCTGCGTCTGCGTTTGCGGAGAGTGCCGCGTCAGAGCCCGAGAAGCTGACGCCCCCGCCGAGCCCATCGTGTTTTTCTACGCCGTCCTGGGCCGGCTCGTCCATCGATAATGCGCTCAAGACGTCACAGCTCGTTCTGAGCGTTGGGCAGCGCGATCTCCAGCGGATAGAAGAGCGTATTGCTATTGTGAGTCTTTTCCTTCCTCTGTTTCGTAGATTAGCGTTGTTCACTGACATACTACCTACTCGCAGGGCCAACAACTCGTCTTGAAGACGAACCAGGCCATATCGAGAGCGGAGCGGATAATCCATCGCGCTATCAAAGTGAGTTGTTGTCCGCCTCTTGCTTGCTTACTTACAAGTTGACTTTGGTTTTCCAGAAACGAAGGACAATGATATCTGACCTGCGCAAGACGCTGAAGCCTTCCCGGTTGTCGCCCACCTCCCCGACTTTCCTCTCGACAAGGAACAGCAGCGCCTCGCTCGCGTCCAACGCGTCCTCCACCTCCACCTCGACCATCCAAGACGAGGACGACGAGGAGACGCGCGCGATCCGGCGGCTGCTCCTCCGCAAGATCGAGGCCACGCTTGGCGGCGCGCTCGACGAGATCGACATGGCGCTCGGGTGGCTCCGAATTGTGAAGGAGGTCGTACGTGGGGTGAAGAGGAGGGCGTACCTCTGAAAGAATGACAATTTGTTGTTGTACATTGTATATGTATGTAACAAAAAAAGTATTGTAAGTAATGTACGTAGAGAGGTATGGACGTAGAGAGGTATGGACGTAGTTGTTTATAGAGACATTCATTGTAATTTAACTGTTGTAATTATATATGCATTTTGTGTGTGTATGAGCCTTCGTCTTGGCCTTGAGATCTGTCGCGCCGATAGTGGATGTATATTTGGTTGACTTGGTAGACTTAACCGTATCTTCTGTCTTGTTTTATCCTGTTTTATTCATAACTGGAATCGAGAAGAGCAAAAAAGTAACGAGGGGCACTAATGCTACCACGGACCCCAATATCAGTCAATCCACCTAGTGCCAAAAAACGGTAGGGGTTGACTCCTGTTGGGACTGTCAATCATATCAACCTCTCCCAACGGAAAGTTCACTGAGCTTGAGCATGGAGTGCGTATTTTCTTTGGACTTCAGCAGTACATACTCCTCATGAAGTAAAACACAAGGGACAATAATACCAAAGTGCTTACGCCACCAAACTAAAGCTAAAAACGATTCAATCATCTGCATCAACTTCCGAATCATGAATACTGGTTGCGATGTCTTCGGAACATCATATCGATTCAACAGCCAAGAAATGCTATCCCGAAAGTAATTACACCTACGTGACGAATAATACCATACAATCCAATCCAAAAACATCCCTACACCAACCAAGTCGACACCAATCCACACTCCCTAATCCCAAAAACACACCTCATCTCCTCATCTCATTAAGCTTCCTCGAAAACGCCTCCCGACAATGAAAATGCGTAACCTCGCCCCTACAACCAAAAAACCCCATTCATCAGTCACCAAAAACCCCCGCAAAAACAAACACAAAAAAAACACCAAACTCAAAGCACTCACCTCGGCGCATGCACAGCAATAACACTACTCCCCAGCCTCTTATGGCACTGCGGACATATCCTCCCATCCCCCACCCTCACAACCCTCTTCTGCAGCCCCATCAACCGCCTCGCCACACCCTCCCCGCGCGCCTTGGCTATGCCCCTGACCACCCGAGTGTCGAACGTCCGCGGGGCACGCACGCTCGCGACGAGGAACGCGCGCACCGCCTGTGCTGTCACGAGTGGCGGGAGCAGTTTAAGTGTCTCGACCGGGTCGAGCCGCGCGCTGTGCCGGCTGATGAGGGCTAGTGCTGGTTCGAGCAGGTCTCCTCCTGAAGCGGTGGTGGTGGTAGGGCGTAGGTAGATCCGGAGGAGCGTGAGGAAGATGGTGGTGGTGTCTGGGTAGTAGCGTTTGCAGTATCTGTGAGCAGAGATCAGGTATGATTGATTTAAGTTTAAGGGGGAGAGAGAGATGAGATGACACTCACTCTTCCGCTTTAAAATGATCCTTGAGATTATACGCATACAACTCGAGCGCCTGATCATGCCTCCCTAACCGGCCCAGCAGAATCGCGCGGGCCTCAAACAAATCTATCCAATCCCCATCAGTACACAACTTTGCTATGACACTGCAAGAAGGTTTACTTACCTCCCGACGACAACACCCCATACAGATGATCAACACTATAATGCTCCGTCCCGTCAATGAACCTTAAAAGCTTCGCATAAAGCTCCGCATGTCTGCTGTCATCCCCCTTCCTCTTCGCAGCGAGCGTCATCGACAGGTACAACCCCGCCAAGCGGTCATGCACCGGCGCCGCCTCCACATGCCGCTCCTCGATGAGGTATTCAAGGAACTTTGCACAGAGCGCGGGATCCACGCCCTCGAGAAACTCGGCGACGTCGTTTTGCGGCAACTCGACGTCCTCGGATGTGAATATCTTTTCACAAGGGAGCAATATGAGAACAAAGAGGGGAACAAAAAAAAGAACTGATAGAGTACCTCAAACGCCATATCCTTGTCAACGTCGAATATCCATCTTGAAGCTGAAAAGACCAGATCCATGTACTCCGGCCCGAGTTTTTGCAGATAGAAAATAGACGGCTGCAGCTTGTCCATCTTGTCGTCCTCTTCCACACTGAGTCTAAGAGAAAAATTTGAATCATCTCAAAATAATAACCCACAACCCACAACAGTCCACTCACTGCTTCAACAACTCAAGCGCATTCTCATGCATCTTCTTGCCCTTGTACAAGTCAATGAGTTCTCCAAATTTCTATCACCCATTTGTTAATTAAGTGGAGAAAGACAAACAAAAAACCACCACCCACCTTATGCCCCCTCAACTCCTCCTCAACCTCCGACACCTCGCACCAATTCGCGACACGGCACAACGAGCCCACCAACGCAGGCCGGTTCGTCAGATACGATTTAAACAACATCGTATCAATAATCTGCCCAAACCGGAGCAGCTGCTCTGGCGTCAACGCCGACAGCGGCGCATTCGGCAGCGCAAAGAGCTCTTCCACAGACGTATCGTTGAGCGACGGCGCCTTGTGTGACTGGTTCGCGGGAGTGATGCCCATAGTCGCTAGCGCGCCTCCAACCTTGGGTCTGCGATCTGACAGATAGCGTATGAGGGTTTCCACCGACTGATGGAATTTATCTAAGCACCCAACTAATTAGTAATGAAAAGCGACTATAGGAAAGCAAAAACAAACCTGGCGTCGACCGCTTATTACTCTTACTATGTATCGACGCCGCATCGTCGTCCTTGTCCTTGGGCGAATGCGACCCGCCGCCCGTAATCAGCGACCCAAAGCCCGTCTTGAACTTGCCGCGCAGACTCCCTCCAGACGGCAACGACGCCAGCTGATCCATCAGATCCTGCGCATGCGCATGAGGCGGGCTAATGCTCCCCTCATCGCTCCCCGTCTCGTGCTCCTCCACCTTCTTCTCTGGGGGCGCCGGGCCGCCAAACAGCGGCACCCACCGCTCCGCCGCGACACTCAATCTCCCAGCTACAGACTCGGGGTAGAGCGCAACGACTTTGGCGGGATTCACGTCGAGCTCGGTGAACGCATCGATCGCGGCGTCGTATTTGCCTGCCCGGAAGTGGGCCACGGCGTTCAACGCGCGGATCTTTGTGCGGCGCGTGTCGTGGTCGGGGAGCGGAGGCGTCACGATATCGAGGAGGGCAAGCGCGTCGGCGTAATGTCCGTCTTGGATGAGCTCATCGATTTGCTCTGACCAAGGTTTCATGGTGAATGACCATACTGAAGTGCCTTCAGCTGTGGCTGACGCGCGGTCGGTGGGGGTGGTGAGGAGGTATAATGGAGACTTGGACGAAGGGGAGGGCGTGACGAGGCGAATGGTGGAGTTGTGTTGAAGTGTAGGGGCGGCGAGGAAGGGGAAAGGTAAGTTTTGGGCGGATTGCAGAGAGAGGGAGGAGCGTATTTGGAGGACGGTGGTGGGATGGAATGTGCCCTCAGTAGGTGTAGGTACTGTGTTCGCCGGTAGAACAGAGAATATGTATGGCTTGACGAAGGCAACTTCTTCTGGAACTGCTGGCCATTCTACAGATGCTGGTCGAGACTCGTTGCCATTAGGTCCAATCATGAATCCTTCATCTAAGGGAGAATTGAAGAAAAGGACTACTAAACAGTGTACCACGTACTGTCTTTAACAATCAATGTTTCTTGATCATTGATTTGCACAACCGAAGGCTTGGCTTTAGCACCCAATCCGAGAGTCATATAGCCGGTCAGTCCCGTAAACGCGCTCGTCGTCGTTGAAGTTGGCATGGGTAGGGTCACTTCGGTTGCAGTCATCGTGTTAAGGTCGAAGATGGCAAAGTCTGGCGCGTACGCGAAACATATTCGGTCCGGTGTCATGAATGTCATTGCTCTTGGTGAGTGTGCCAATGGCGTTTCCTGGAGGAATGTCAATAGAAACACGCGTATTATTGGTGGTTGGTTACCTTGATTGCCTGTGCTTCACCGTCCTTCCAGGTATACACGACGACCTTGCGTCTACAACCAACAACAAGGCGTGTGATGAGGGTTGGTATCGTCTGCTTGTCTGGCTGTGCAAATGTACCCTCTGTTGGTATTTGCTCAATGTGACTGTGTATCGTGAAGGAGAACGCGGCTTTAGCGTTGGTAAGGACGGTGGGCGAGGCGAAGGTTGGTAAGGGATACAATGTAACAATCATTTCTGAGCACAATGTCAACAAAATTCAAGAAGGGATATTTGAAACTGACCAGACAATAACACCAGCGAGTTGATATCCCGGATAAATCCCAGTTGTTCAATCGACCGCCTTGCCAGGCCCTTCTTGACTTCAACGAGTGTTGCATCCTCGCCTAGCAGGCATAAGACAAATTAACTGATAAATACTTGACTCACTCTCTTCTATACCAACACTGTATATATGCAGATTTCCAAGCGCAGACCCGAAATATAGCCTGTCACCTGCAATGCGTTGGGGTCAGGACCGGTGTACACGACCACGGCGCACCTTGGACGAGTACAGAGTCAATCTTTTCCTTTATCCCTGTCACCACTGTCCGTGGGTCGTAGAAAGGCGGCATTGCACGACGAGCACGTCGGCGTTGGTGGTGAAGGGAGAACGGCAATTGCCGGCCCGGAATTTGTTATCCGTGACCCCGCCTTCGTCTTTGTCGTCAGCATGTCCCTCGAGCTACACTACCCCGCCTCGATGCTCGGCAAGGCGGATCATTACTGATCTCCTCCAATGGCAGTGTGCGCAGTACACGCCATAAAATGCACTGCACCGCCACACTCCTCCTTGTCTTCTAACCATCATGCCTCTCCTAAAGAAAAACAACAACAAGTCCATGATACCCCCCGTAGAATCAGAGCGATATGCCTCTAATCCCGGTCCTGGATCACGCTCAGGCTACCGCTCTAACGCCGCCACATACGTCCCCAGCCGAGATGGCAATCTCTACCAGAACGACTCCTCCTCTGGTCCTCCCGCGCCTCCTCAGGATGACATTTATCGCGATAGATACAACCGCAACAACGGCGTCGGCGACGTCTACTCTCGCGGTGGAGCCGAGCTCGACAAGGACCGCAATGAGCTCTTTGCTGGGTACAATCCAGCCAAATCGCAAGGCTCAGGCAGGTTCTTTGACGGTCCCGGCGTTGGGAGGGAGCCTCCCCCGGGAGAGGAGAACGACGAGGATGTCGAGGGCATCAAGCAGCAGACTCGCTTCGTCAAGCAGGAGAGCGTCAACTCGTCGCGCAATGCGTTGAGGATGGCGCTCGAGGCAGAGGAGACGGCTCGTAACACCATGGTGAAGCTCGGAGATCAATCGGGTATGCATTCAAGTATCTACATTGCTTTACATCTCTCTTAATATATTTTATAGAGAAACTCGCCAACACCGAGATGCACTTGGACGTCTCCAAAGGTCACTCTACCCGCGCTAGCGACAAGACGGACGAGCTCAAGCAGCTCAATCGTTCCATCTTTCGCCCTGTCATCACATTCAACAAGGACGCCAAGCGCCGCGCTCAGGAGCTCAAAGTCCAGGAGCGCTACGAAGAAGAGCGATCCGAGCGCGAACGTGCTATGCTCGATATTCGCGAAACGCAGAACCGTCTCGGCCGCGCACAGACATACGGGCGTAGAGGCGAGGAGGAAGATGACGGCGAAGGCATCGCGCGTCCCCGTCGCGGTGCAGCTTCGGAGCAGTCAAAGGCACAACGTTCCCGATACCAATTCGAGGCCAACGCATCCGATGACGAGCTTGAGGATGAGCTCGATGGGAATTTAGACCAGATTGGAGACGTCACCAAGAGGCTCAAGGCCCTTGGGATGACGATGGGGCAGGAGCTTGACGAGCAGAATAAGCGCATCAATAATATTGCGGACAAGACGGAGGGGTTGGACAATAAACTCTTTGATGTGAACCGTCGTGTAAGTGGATTATTTCGGGCTTATTGCTATGTGCTAACGCTATTCTGCATCACAGCAAAAGAAATTCTAGACGATACTTGGACTTATACCCTATATCAGCATGGACATTGTACTATCTTTTCTTCTTCAATGACACGAATTGATGTGGCAGGCCATTCTTTTACAAAAACATGGGTTTCGTTATAAGTACGAACCTCGTAACCACCACCGAGTCCGAATAGTCAAGTTGAAGGAGCGAATTCTCCGTGAAACGACTACGCGTCGTCAGTTTTGTTTTTGGCAGTTTTTGAGTTTGGCGATCGGCGATCATGTTCATTTCGTCTGGCTGAACGGGTGAAATATTTGCGCTCTTATTTCATCCCGACGAGCGGGATGAGATACTTCCATGACCTGCTGTACCAGATACTTGGACGACCGAAAACGCCGAGTGAGTTCGAACTTCTTTGTGATGAACGCCGTACGTCGACGTGGTACTGACAGAGAAGAACCGCGGGGGAGACCACTTGTCCTTCTCTAAACATGATCTTGAGGTTCAGAGGTAAGAGTGCATGTCATATCGGACCATACACCGGATATCTTACGTGGCGCAAATTCTAGATACTAGTGACAGGTGATAGCTGCGTTCACACACGCTCTGGTCTAGTCTAGCATATGATCGCGACCTCTGCCTCGTGTACATACGCTGCAACACGATGTAGGACGCGTGCCACATCACTCAGTGGCATTAAGACGCCGGAGGAGGTCTCGAGGACGCGTGTCGTGGGGCATGCAAAGTTCGAATGGGGTGTGCAAGGCGGTATTAAACCAGTACTTACTGCGGAGACGTGAAAACGTTGAGCTAAGCCGGATCTTTACGCCATAAGCTTCATCATCTCGCGGGATGGGATGTGGATTCACTGTGATGTATCAAATGCACGGTTGAGCCTTCCTTCCAGTATGGTACCATCATGTTATCGATTGACAAGCACCGACGAACAAGGAACAGGCTTAGGGCACTTAATGAATCAACGTTGGATGTGATAAGTAAGGGCACACGGCATTAATCAAGGAGATTGGGGTGGAGAATCTGAAGAATGGAATGACGCGCGCGGTGGTCATTTAGTAGCCTTGCTGCTCATTGAAGAAGCCTGGGGAAAAGCCGGGGAAAATACTTTTATGTAAATTAAACGTTTAATTTAATTCGGGAAGGTCGACCACGTGACAAGGAGTACTTATTTAAAAGCCATGTGCTGAGCAACCTGATTTTCCCCTTCCACAAGTTCAATTGCCCGCCCCGTCGAAACCGAACCGGCCTGCCAACCGACGCCTTACCCGCTGTGCTCACCCATACCCGTCGCCTACGTTGGCCTGCTCATCGCCGTCCCTCCTTTCTCTTTCTTCGGTGGTCCTATCCTTACCCATTCAACAATGGTTTCCGTCTTTCTCGATACAGACGAGTCCTCCACCTCCACCACCTGCCCGCCCGCCTGCTCCAATAAACGGAAACTGTCCCTCTTTACCCCCTCCTCCTCCTCCCCCTCCTCCGGCAAACGCTCCAGCCGCTTGTCGTCGTTGTTGTCCCTATCCGGCTCCAGCTCGAGAAAGTCGCCGCCGACGTGCACCATCTCGCTGGAGTGCGCGACTATCAATGTGCCCTCCTGCCATCCTACTACTACCATCACCACGGAGTGCCCGCCCGATGTGAATGTGAATGTGAATGTCATCCCCTTTCCCACTTCCTCCTCCGACCTAGACCCAGACCTTGACACAGTCCAGCTTGATGCGGTGGTCAAGGTCCGGCGGCGCTCTATCCAAGCCACGCCGCGGTCCTCTCTCTCGGCGGAGGAGGCACAGCACCGGTCGCGGAAAGACTCTCTGGGGGAGCGCACGCGCAAGTCGGACAACTCGTTTGGGGGCGAGCGCACCAGGAAGAACTCCGTGTCCAAGCGCAAGCAGCCCTCTTCTTCTTCTTCAAGGCGCGCGCTGGTGCACCACAACCTCCTCACACCTACTAAGCCGCCCTCCCTCCCGCGGAGTAAACGCCAGCCCCATATAAAACACTCCGACCTCCGGTTTCTGACTGTCGTATGGAGGAGTGTGCAGGTCGGGCTGGACGAGCGGATGGTCGACCAGGAGTCGGATCTGCAGGAGCAGGACAGGCTGTTTGTGCATCGCCTGGGCGAGCAGCTCGGTGTGCGGGGGGACGCCGCGGAGGCACCGATCCTGACGCCGTCGCAGATTGTGGCTGCGGCCACGCTCCGGCGGAGGGACTCTGCTGCCGTCCGTAGCGCAGGTGGTGGGACGCGGAATCCTCGAAGGCCTTCCCCGTTGGCGGCATCATCATCGACCTCCTCATAGTTTTCAGGTTCTTTCTGGAAAAGATCGCGAAAAACTACCTTGAATTCTTCTCATTGCATCTCATATCACGGCATTTTTGTATCCATTATTCAACCAACCAACCATTGACATCGTAGCACTAATTATATTTTTTCCCTACCGCAACAACCACCACCTTCCCTCTCTACCTCCCTCCCTTCCTCTGCCCTCCTATCCCGCCTCCCGCTCCCCGACGACCATCATGACCTTTGACGTCTACCCAACTGACCCGATACAACATACCCCCCTTGCATCGCGTTACTCGCTTTTTTAATCGTAATAATCGTATTACATTTACATTCTTTACAGAATACTTCACACTCTTTTATATAAAGGGAATATATGGTCTGTACACGAAAAGCAAGCAAGCTATCATCAAGTTAAGAGATGGTCTCGTTTAGAAAGTTTGAAAGCTCTTGAGGTTGGTGAGTTGTTTAACCCTCTCTTGAGGGCACCTCCATTCATGGTATTGGTCATTGAATGTCTCACCATAATCCGTAACCATTAGATTCATTCGAACCAATCTGTACGACCGACGATCCAGGGAATGGTTCGAGTCTACGTAACCATGGCTCTGAGGGTTTTTTGTGCCCCCAGACGTTTATCGACAAGGGCCAGTCTCAAGATCAGCGGTATCAATATATTCACTAGCACATTTGCGTTTGCTTCTGCCTCCGACGACCTTCTCCTTGGATGTGACGAAGGTGGCTCTGGAGGTACGCATATATAGATGGGAGAAATTAGAGCCCCCCATGTACGAACCTTGAATCTAATGAGGAAAGACACAGTCCTTTGCGAAACCTTTGGATGAGAACATTCGGCGGGGCTGTCTCATCAATCCTTGTACGGTGGTTTGGTTTGACTGTGGCCTGTTGGTAAGGTCTTCGTCCGGGAGATAATAATTTCTCAAGAATTATATGCACCTGTACTTAGCCCGCCTATCACGGTTGAGCGGTGAGCATTCCGCCACCACTCTCGTCGGCTGATAGGCTTGTGAATAAAAATACACAGGACATAGAATGAAGGACGTTATTATCCGATCGATAGTGCAACTGTCGGCAACATAGAATCATCGGGACCTGGTAAAACACGCTCAAGGTGGTCGTGGCGAGCAGCCGGACGACGCGATAGATGTGGTGGGCTGTATGTTGATAAGGGTGAAAGAGACTCTGGTGGGGTACTGGGTCCGGTACCGAGGCAGACAAGGTTTTGGTCCATTCATGGCGCACATGAACTCGGACTGCACCGCGACCAAGTTTCGAATGAGAGCTGCCTGGCCTGATACTGGAGAGCGTTCTTCAGAAGTTGGAACAGATTCGCCCGAAACATACGAAAACGAGCGTCTCGAGAGTCTGATATGGAGCGTGTGGAGTCATCTGGGGAGCTGTTTGTCCGCTGGCACAAAGAGCACGTATATGGCCCTCATCAAAGTTGGTAGTCGTAGTCATAGTGGTTTTTGGTGCGTTAACATTCCTGATCCCGCCACAAAAGACCTCGTTGAAAGTATTCAACGGTAAAGACTGTAGACAGTAGCTCGATGAAATATCGGTTTTGGTGGCGGTAATCGGCAACCGTTAAACGCGGTAAGTCACGGCACGTGGTGCGTATCCGGTGACTTCGCTTCGGTCCTCGGACCGCTTCGTGCTCACCAACGTTCACCGTCTTGAATCTCCATAGCGTGCTGGGATATATACAGAACGCGTTCCATGAGGCTACCCACATGCTCATCTCACCTCTTCCTCTGCATCCTTGGAACGTAGCTTACACACGCACTACTTTTCTACTCCGAAGAAGCAGCTTGCATGGTTCCATTGATTCCCATGGTCTGTCAGCAAAAAGTTGTTGAACCCGTGCTGCGTGCATTACTCTCTCATCGTCCACGCCCACCATGCTCCTGCCTCTCAGAGTTCTCGCCTTCATATCCGCGGCGACGGCTGCCACAAACACTGATACTCGTGTTCACCTGAGCTCGGGTACATACATCGGCGAGCGTGTCCCAGGTAGCAATATCACGACGACGACGACTAGGTGGCTGGGACTGCCGTTTGCTGAGAGTCCCGTCGGGGAGCTCCGTTTCAAAGCGCCTGTGCCCATCTCTCCGGGTAGAGGGGTGCACAACGCGACGTCGTTTGGGGATGCGTGTCCACAGCCCCCGGCCAACAGTCTAGGCGCGCCGGTTAGCGAGGATTGTCTTTATCTGAATGTCAGTTCATGGGAGGTTGGCGACTCGTGCGCGAAGTTGACTCGGAGTTTGTTGGCAGGTCTGGCGTCCAGAAAACGTGGAAACCTCGGCTAGTAGTGGTGGGCTGCCAGTGCTATTCTGGATCCATGCAAGTAGCGCGTGTTGTATTGCATGACTAGAGTTCTGATTTTTGGTTCCTTAGGGCGGCGCGTATACGAACGGGTAAGTTTACTTGCGTGTTAAGAATGGCGATGCACGCGACGTGTTCTGGTCTTTATATAGAGCTGCTTCGAATGCGGGATATGATCCGACTCGTGAGTGTATTTTGAGATCGAGAGAACGCAACTTGAACACATTTGTGTTTGTGCAGGGCTTATCAGCAGGAGCGTAGCTATCGGCAAACCTATAATCTTCGTTTCTACGTCGGTGTTTTTTTTCTTCTTCTCTGATACAACTACAATCTTACTGTTTTCTATAGCAATTATCGTTTGAACACGTTTGGCTTCGTAAGTCACAATTACCAGTCGAGTTGACGTATTAAAGAACGAGTGGTTTATCTTGTAGCTATCGAGTGCAAACGTAGCTCCTCAAGACTTGAACGCTGGGCTGTTGGATCAGCGCCAGGCTCTGAGATTTGTCAAAGAGAATATACGCCAGTTTGGAGGGGATCCAGCCAAGGTGACCATATGGGGCCAGGTAGGTGTTCTGTTGGCGCGTCACTAAACTGTTCGTTCATAATTTCCAAGTCGGCTGGAGCTGGAAGCGTGGAATCCCACTTTGTCTTTCCGGCGCCTGAGCCACTCTTCAGAGCAGGCATCGCTGAATCGTCAACAGGGCCTTTGTAAGTTGAACATGACATAGCGTTGTGATGGCTCATGTTTGCTTTTACCTAGCAAAAACTCGCCCAATGCAAGCACCTATGACAAGGCGGGGGAACCTTTTGCCCGCCTCCTTGCCGCAACTGGTTGCGCGACAGGTGACGCTGCGCTCCCTTGTCTTCGCCGCGTACCTTTCCAGGTACTTCGGGATTTTTCCCTGATCCCGCCTTCAGGAAATTTGACTGATACCATTCTTTTTTAATCCAGAACCTTTTAAACATCAGCAATGAGATGATCGCCAACACACTGAACAGCCAGCTTTGGCAGCCCTCCGTCGGCCCGCCCGGAAGTCTCGTTCCTGTGCGCGCGTCCGTCAAAATCCAGAATGGCGACTTTTTGCATCTGCCCTATCTTGGCGGGACCAATGTCAATGAGGGAAAGTCGTTTGCTTCGTCGCTCCAAAATAGAGGCCTCGTTGGTGCCGCAGAAGACGACGCGTTCGACGACTACATCAGGCGACTGCTTATTGACAACACGACGGTTACTAGCGACGTGCTAGCCCAAATTCGCGCGCTATGGCCAGCCAATGACACGAGTTTAGGCGCGCCCTTCAACACGGGCGACTCATTATTTGACCGCGCAGCCGCTTGGTACACGGACGAGATGTTCCTGGGACCTCGTCGACTCTTCTTTGAACACGCCGCTGGATTGCAAAACATATGGGGATACTACTTTCGCGAGTTCATCCCGGGGAACAATCCGGCTTTTGGCGGTAAGCCTCCCACTTCCGGTGTTGTTAAGTATACGCCACCGGGTCAATTCTGATTTGTGCTTTCTTTAGTCGCGCATGCATCTGAATTGCCTCTCTTGTTAGGCCCGACACTGCCTGCTGTGTCCGAAGAAGCCGAATTCGCTAGTCAATTCATGGATTTCTACATTCGTTTCGTTTCTGATCTCAATCCTGGCGGCAAGTTGAGAGAGAATTCGCTTGGACAGCTCGCACTGAACTCTTTCATAGGTGGATGGACGTCTTACACGCCAGCATCGAAGAATGTTGTGCAACTTCTTCGGGATAACATCACTATGATTCCGGACGGTACGTCCTTCGCAAGCTTGAACTCCGGGCGGTGTTTCTCACAGGCACGAAAGATTGGGAGGTCGAGATGACCGATTTTGTCAATTCGCAAATTGTTTTGGACGAGTTTGAAAAGAAGTAGCGAATCCTGAAATCGGGCCCTTTATTCTCCTCATGATCAATCACCGTTCGTCCGAACTTGTATTTAAAAAGGTCTATAAAATTATGATGTAAAAATTGGTATGGCAAGAAGAAAAATCTAGGCCTACAGAGATATAACCCATCCTACAACATGAAAAAAGATCAATTTGCCCTAAAAATGTACACCTAAGGAACGGACTGGGTGTCCTAGTGCGATATGGAGTGAGAGACCATTACATCTGTCATCAGAGCATTGTGGGTACCTATATCTGCGTTCACTCGTGCTCGCTCCCGCAGGAGACCCCATTCAACCCACCAGTTGTCCGCATCATCCTCCGCATCATAGCCAAAGACCTCCTTGATCTCAATCCATTCTGGCGTCTCCTCGAGATCGCCCACGGCTTCTAGAATGCCCATGCCCGCATCACGCTTCGCGCGCATAGAGTCGTCGCGCATCTGCTGAAAGTCCCCGGGCGGGACCGACATGTACTGCACGATACCGGCCTCTTTCGCGTATACGGACGCGCAGCGCGGTTGCCGCAGGTCCTGGAACGCGTATAGGAAACTCTGGATCTGGTCCTTTGAGTGTAGATGTGAGAAGAGCTTTGCGAGGACTGCGCCGTCTTCGACTGTTAGTGCGCAGTCCTGGATGGAGCCTGGCTAGTGGATGGTCAGTAAACTTGGAAGGGGGTGATCTTGGGAATGGACTGACCGGCATAGCGTGCACTGCGGCGCCCATGACCACCATACGGTTGTCCACCCATTCTTCTAGCGGCGGTCGACCATCCACTGATACGCAAGTACATGTCGCCTCCGATACCAGTTCACCGAGTCGCCGCAGTCTGAGTTGGAAGCTGTCAGTGGTTCTGTTATCTCGGTAAGAAGCCATTCACATACTTGGGTTCAGAATATTGTAACATGGTGGACAGTCCAGCGACAGGTGCGCGGTCGTTCCACGTTCCTTCTGCTGGATCTCGCGGTCCGTAGACGTACATTCCAAATGAAGGTGACTTCCCGCCCTGTAACATTGTCAATATTTGAGGACAAGTCAACATGCAGTATTTGCGCACTGAGGGAACGCCAAGAACCGCATGCTGGTTTCCGAACCATGTAAGTAGTGTCGGCTGTAGCGATGTTAGGGCACTCTGGAATCGTACGAGCTTGGCACGTACTGTGTCGGTTTCATAGACGTGTTCTAACAGAGGATCGTTCAGGATGCGGGATTTCGGTACGGTTACACTGCCAGGAAACGGATGAATTTCACAAAGACGAATGAGCAAGCAAACACACCTGTACATGCTGAGATCTATGGTAGGCGCCCCTTCTTCTTCTTCGTTCGCCTCCATCAAGATCTGGCGCGTCACCCCATGCAATCCATCACAACCTAAAATCACATCCCCTTGGAGAACCGATCCATCACTCAGCATAACTGTCCCTGTTGCTGTATCCACTGTCTCTACCGTGCTGCCTAGTCGTATTTTAGCGCCCACGACGAGGGCTGTCTTGTAGAATAAACGTCGTAAATCGTTGATCTGTTTCACGCGTGTCAGAATGAGCATGAGACGAAGAGACAAGGATACTGACGTGCGCAAAGACGAACTCTCCACGAGTCTCTCGCAGAACCTCCTCGTCCCAGACATGATTTCCGAGAAGCTCTCCGGTCTCTTCTACAGCCGCAGTCGTGTTATTAGGGTAAGAAAGAAAGAAAGAACACGCGACGTACGCAGATATATGTTGATTGCGCCAGATACGACTCCAATGGCGCGGACCTCATCCGTGAGGCCCCAGTGGTATAAAATTTTAGAGAGATTTGGAGGCATTCTACAGGCTCCGCAAGCCTGAAGACGTCTCAGGAATTCCCGACGGTGAAGACGGCGGACTAGCGCACCCGATTGACGTCCTCATCTTTCTCCAGAACCAAGACCCGATGGCCCACTCGCCTCAGAGCGATAGCTGTCGAGAAACCGGTTATCCCGCCGCCCACAATCACGAAGTCAATCGGAAGCGCGGCTTGCTTGGGTCGGTTGTGAAATCCCTTTGAAAGTTTATATCCGTCAATTTCCTTCCGCGGGGGCAAAAATATAATGAACTCACTGGGATTCCAGGCATGGCTGAACGGAAGCTGTCTTGGGGTGGCAACGAGGCGAAGGCACTGCAGAAAAAACGTTTATAATGTAGTGGTCCTTGTTATATATGATTTGACGGATGAGACATTTTGAAATTAGTCCTGTGTCTTATTTTTTTAGCGTTCCTCTTCGAGATAGAATTTCTCCAGCCGACTCTCATCACCGACGAACCAAATGTACAATTAAGGGTCGGGCCATGGGACGCTTTGCCAGAGCCCGCTTTGACTGGGCGTGGTGGCGCTCTCTTCACATCTACAATTGGACATGTCAGTACAGCTAAAATTCAAACCTTCCTTGTCGTGTATCCCAATGAATCCCCGTCTAAATCTAAGCAAATCGCCGCTGCCGCGTTCTAGCTCATGGTGGCACTAAAAGCACCCTGTGGCACCAATGTTTTTCAGACTCCGGACACGGACGGAAGTACCCGTTTCGGACACAATGCCGCAAGTCGAATTTCAAAGAGATTATGTCAGCGTCACATAGCGTTTCGTGACAACCCTCTTCTTCTGGCTCCGCAAGTTCGACTTGGACAACTTGGACCAGTCCGCTACGTTGTGTGAAAACTAATGGCATCTTCTGCTGTCGCCCTCAAAGAAAAAGGAAACACGTGCTTCAAGGCAGCAAACTTCACTGGGTGCGCGTTCATTCGTACTTCATGCATGTCATACTTCAATCCCTTAATGGTCGATTTGCTAGGGCTATCAAATTCTACTCACAGGTTCAGTCCTATTTGTATCTTCATTTTCAGTCCATAATGCTGACGATCTTAGGCTGAGGCTTCTGACCCGGCAGATCCAATCTATCCCTCCAATCTGAGCGCAGCGTTTTACGAGCAAGGCAAATACTTTGAATCCTACAGCGCCATATGTCGTTCGAGGCAGAAGATCCCCGATGGCGACTCTAGCTCGGCGCTTTTATTGAAACTCTCCACACGATTGGCCAAATCTTTGAGCTGCGGTGTGCGGAACGGGGCAATCTCACTGACAGATCTTGAAAAGGATATCGCGCTCATCAACGAGCTCCGTATCGTGTCAGAGTCAGACTCTGCTCCCCCGGACTGCGTGCGCGCGTGGAAGGACTGGAAACGCGTCGCGCACGATTATGATCGCACCTCAAAAGGTGCTAGTCAGGCACGAACACGATTAGCATCTCTCCCTGTGCGGAAAAAGACTGGGTACGCATGGACATCTGCCGCTTGTTCTTGAAACTCATGCGCATCCGTTCAGAGAGGGCACCATCGAGTACTATACCGTGAGCGAGCCCCCTATGAGGTTTCCCGTTGTTTAATACTTTTCTAGGTCGGACAGGATGAACTAATGTCCCTTGTGCAAGACTGGGGTCCGAGCGAAAAAGATGGGAAGAATCCTGTGGACTTGGCCCGCATGTCAGAAGATCGACTGTCTCGTCTTTCTTTCTACTTCGGCGGAGTCGGCGACGCGCGCCATGTCTTCGGTTCGGTTGTTGGGTTGAGCCAAGCGCGCCTCAAGCTCAATAAGCGCAAACGCCAAGTCATGCGCGCACATCTGACCATGAACGACATCCACCCTTCTGCATTAGCACGGGATCTATGTATGCTCTTTCTCCTTGACGAACTCTCGTCTAATCGAGAGAACGATATCAAGGAGGCAGAGTTGAAGATGACTCTTCTAACCACCTGGATGGGTCTCATCATGCCATCGTACTGTTACATACGGTTCGTTTTCTTGTATGTGACTTGGACTCGCTCCGCTGACATCATTCCAGTCTGAAGAAGACCATCAAGGCCCTGTTGAACAGGTTACAGTCTTCACCAGTTCAACTTCCTGATTGGATATACGTCGTTCCCGCTTCTGTCCCAGCCATCGTCGCGTCTCTGAAATACTGGGATACAGAGCTCGGCAACAAGACTGCAAAGGAGCTGATGGCTAAGCGTCACAAAACTGAGTTCTCCAAAGATATCTTGCAGGACGCGTCGATGTCGTCGAATTGGAAAAAGGATATGGCTGCCAAGACGCAGGCGAAGAATGAGCAGATCAAGATGCACATCGATATGACGATGGATGACGCCCAAGTCATACAACTGGCTCGAGCGTCAATGCGTACCACTTGTCCTGATGTAAACCGCCCAAAGGAACGAAAAGAGTGGCTCGACAAAGCGCGCAAAGTCCTTTATGACATGATGGTCAAGCTGGACGAGGGCGAGAACCTTGGCACGCGTGGGCCAGCATCACTACTCCAAGAAGAGGCATATCATCGCAATATTGGAGGATTTGTGCCCCCCGCCATCCTTCGTTCTCGGACTCCCGAATTGGATGCAATATGGACATCCGTTCGTGGTGGGGAGACTCCTCCTGCTGTTATTCGCAAGGTGATGCCTTTCGTCTGCTTATTTCCGACGTGAACTCATTTTTCAATATTAGGCACTGAATCATGTTGACTCTACTTGGAAACCTAACACCACCTTATTTGTAAGTGTCAGGCAGCCGGATTGCCGATATTGCTTAACGTTCACTCTAGGACCGCATCCAAGAGCGAGGAACTGGTTATCCAGACCCACAATTCGCTGCCATCAACTTTGTCAACATCGTTGAAAAGTTCAATAAGAGAATGCGCCTCGCTCGTGGCCAAAAGCAGACGGATCCCGATTGCCCAACGTTCTCGATCTTGTCGATGTTTTTCGACGGCGTTGTGGAGGCCATAGCGAATCTGAAGGGTCATCTCACCCTTGAGCTCCTTCAAGGCGATCTGAACGAGGAGCTCGTGAAGATGCAGAACGGGGACGATGTGACGCGGCCGCAGAGTTTTCCGCGTAAATACACACGCATATGGTTGAGTAATGTCCCGTAAGTTGGTCACTCTTTCTCGGCGACTCCGACTGAGTTATGTATGATAAGGGACTATACCGGAGGGCCACTAGCTCAAGCTGTATACAGCATGCGGAGTCTGGAAACGGCACCAGACGCTGCGCTGGCAGCCAATTGTTTGATGAACAGCGGCGTATGGGAGGGCGGCGATCACTTTGTTCACAAGTGAGTGGTTATCTGAGGCATTTGGTTCACACTTTAAGAATGACATCTTATCGCCCAGTTATACGCAGCTTAATTGTAAGGACTATGCCCGCTTCTTTGGGTGCCGCATCCTTACCATGGATCCCGCTTGGGGGCTGATGCAGTACGCCCAAAACCCGCTCCCCCGTCCTGTCGAGGAACTCCCATCACGAGACGAGCTCACCACCTGGCTCACGCGTGTCCTTTTGAATATCATAACGCCGTCGAAGACCGGCAGTGGAACTGTCAGATGGATTCGAGTCCGGTTCCCCAACACGTTAGCGCTCTTCGTGGGTCTTCTTCTCCGTCTGCATGAAATTGGATATCCATCGCACTGGATCTCGGAGTATTTGTCCGCCGTGATCAACGATACCCTCGCCACAGATATCGTCCCTTATCTTGGTGATGCGCCCATTCCGCTTTCTCAAATGGGCCGGCGGGGCACGTCCCGCCGTCGCATCAACTTGGACCCTTGGTCCGCAGAGTTTGAGACGATCGTGGCGCTTTCGTACGAGGCCATTGCATTCCCGATATCGCTTCCGGAGGACTTTGCGCAATCCCATACGGATATTGGTGTCTTTGAGGCGCCGTGCCCAACTTTCGGACCGACGACAATCATGCACATGTATGGCTTTGACCCTGTGTTCACGTTGGTGTTCTATGACGAGGCCAATGTTCAACTGTTCTCTCCTGTGAAGGAGAACTTGATACCCGAGATCTTGGAGGGACGTCACGTGAAGAAAGGCCAAGTGTATATACTCACCTCTGTCGACGTCCTCGGGCTCTCTTCGAACTTTATGAGGTGGCGGATGTCGAAGGAGAGAGTGCGCAAGATGAAGGCCGGGAAGTGGCGTGTTATGGCCTATCGAGCTGATATGAATGAGACGTGTGAGTATGATTTATATTTTGCGAAGATGTGCTGACCTTCTTCTGGTTAGCCATTTTCCCTGATGAGGCGGCTAAGTGGCGGGAGGTTAATGTTCAAGAAGTCTCAGTGCGGTAATCCGCAGCCCACATGCAGAAGAACGTTGCTTTGATTTAGGATATCATTTCACGATGTGCTTGGACTATTAGTTGTCAACATCTTAATCTTGTGGTATGAGAAACACGTTGAAGAGTTTTGGGGAGCTGTCAGATGTAGGTGTTCCTTTCCTCACACTCTGACCAAGGAACTTTCTACCCTCAACCTTAATAGTGATCAAGTCCCACAACGTAAACCCTCAAGACACACGCAAAGTATGTGGGGTTTAGATCGTAGCAAGCTTTGGCAAGATCGTTGATATTAGCTACAGCCTCTCTTCAATATATTGTCGGCGCTGGGTGTTTGAGAAAGGGGCAATTCAAAAGCTAGTAGCCGGTTAACCATCGCAGTACAATGCCGCATCCATAGATGTCCATTTCAGAGTCTATGATCCACACGAAGCGCATACTCTTGAACGGCAGGTTACACGTAAATAAATGCCGAAGGTAAGAGCCTATCTATCTGGAGATTATTCCTCCTTCACCGCATGCTTGTCTCGTCTTAGCGACAAGATGATATCCCCGCCCAACTTGTACATAGTCATCGAAGAAAATATACACCAAACTCTGGAAGAAAAAGACGCGCTTTACGTGAGTGTGTGGCGTGGTCTCGGTGGAAAGGCGACGCACATGTTGGGACAGATCCAGTAGTAGAGGACGTCCGTGAACTCATTATGCCCAATCGCACACCATCCGCAAAAGTATTCCTGCGTCAAGTACAATATTGTCTTTGCCAATGTCACTGTCGATGCAGTGTATCCAAACAGGGGAGCGATCTCGGATTTGCAGACGTGTAGTAGAACGAGATAAGTGATCTGCGGGAAATATGAGGCGCAACTCGTGTAACGACACGAGAAGAACAGACCGCTGCGAAATTTTCGAGAAGATTCAGAATGGCTGAGTACGTTGGTTACCCGGAGGTCAGAAGGGTATCCAGCTGGACTGAGAAGAACTGCGCCGTACCTGCGGCATTAGCGAAGCCATCACCATCTTCAAACGCTTTCACGCCGTAGACCTGGCAATACACGCAATACACCATGTCAGGTGGGCGGCTCGTGAGAACCAAGGCGGAACATACGGACTTTGTCTATTTGACCGTAAAAATCGTAGAGTTTCCAAGCCCAGTGCAAATCTCCACCAACCATCGAACGCGGTCTGAAAGAACGGGACGTCGCTGATCAGAAGAGATGCCAGAGAGAGACGAACAAGAAGACAAGCCTCATTAGACAGTAACCAGCATCCCAGATCATCAACGGCGCCGTCAACGAAAACCAGAGACTGATCCAAGGATACACTCGCGGTGCCATATGAGGGGCGGAAAGCAGGGGAGGTATTCAAAAAACGAGCCCAGCGGTCTTTAAACCTATCAAAACCGAAAGCTCAGCCTTTTGGAGTGCTTCCGATGTGAGCTAATTCAACAGCGTTTAACGGATCTGAGGCGTATTACGTACCGACCATGAGGCTGGCCCAGATTAAAAAGGCATTCAACGTCCGAAATAAGGACAAACAGGCAACTCTGAGCAGCGAGAAGCCACTCTACTCCACCACCACTGAATCCTCTAGCAGAGGAGGGGGTCTGAGGCTTGATAGTGGCGACCGAGCAAGTGGAGAACATGCTGTCCCGACTCTCATCCCCATGAACCAAGTATCCCGTCAAAGGAATTCAATTATTCAAGTTGACAATCAGTCGGCACCCATCTTTCGGGTTCTTGGCGTGATTGTCGCATGGCTCATTCTAGTCTGGGAGTAGACTGTCACCTCGGAGTGAGCCCGAGCTTCTAATCAATCGCAGTGCACGTTCGGCACGCGGCTAGGCGGATGATATGGGAATTCAGGCAAGTATTTCTAGCCACATCAAGTTCATTTAGAACCGTGTAAACGTGTTATTTATTTATGGTGGTCCGGCCTAACGAAGGGGAACTCTGCATTTCGCTCGTAGTATTCGATGACACCTGACGAGAGAATCAGCACAACGGTTATCTGCAGCGAATCGCCAACTTACGATCTTTCGTCCACATGGGTTTAGTTGCTTCGATATACGGCTCGTAATAAGGTTTCTTCAATTGCACCTGTGGATATATATAGTCAGCCCAGAAGTTCAAGGAAGTTTGCGTCAAGGGAACGCTGACATTTACGAACCACTCCTTCGTGCACGCCCAGGCTTCGTACAGCCTGACAGTCGTTTCTCCCGTCTCGGGATTGTCACGATGCGCAACTTCGAAGAGCGTGCACTCTGGTTCGGCAATAACGCCATTGTAAGAAAGCGGCAGTTTTTTCAGGAACTCTGCGAGGTTGGAGGTGGCGACGGTGATGGTGACGTCAACAAGGATAGACGAAGACATCGCTACAGGTGCTGAGGAAAGAGTCCATGTCCGAGCCTTTAAATCGAGAAACAAGGTGCTTAGAGATGAAAGCTTGTGAAGATCGGGATTTCCGAGGGGTTTTGTCAGAGGCTCTCCTCGAATAGGTAATTATATCCCACGCCTGTGGCGTCCCTCCAGGTCAAGGCGATAATATTCATCGGCGATGTCCAGAGTACCGCACGGCCGATAGCCCTCCTGGCAATGTCCACAGATATAAAAAATCCGCCAAAGATAGCTCAAAAACTTCATTTAGAATCTCGCTATTTCTGTCTTCTAACTTTGAACCTCAGAAAAGGATGTAGGAGTGACTTAGTGTCATGAAGTAAACTAGAAGTCTTCATCATCACCCGTATCCTCGTCGTCACCCTCATCGCCCACATCAGTATCCTCGTCGTCATTTCCATCACCATCGTCGTTGCCAGTCTCCTCATCATCGTCTCCAGTATTGTTATCATTTCCGTTGCGATCCCTGTCCTTGTCATCTCCGTTATCATGTCCGTTGCGATCCCTGTCCTTGCCATCTCCATTGTCTCCTTCATCTCCCGTACCCTCATCTCCTGTACCCTCCTCGTCTTCTTCAGAGGCTTCACCGGCGATCTCAGCAACGTAATGCTCAACACCGTCACCCATAAGCTGGAGCACTTTGCCTTTGGTGAGCTTCGTCTGTAAATACACGCCGTATCAACGCCAGACACCGGTAAGGGGGGTGGTGGGCTTACCATCCGGGTAGTCAGCTTCTGTTTCGCCGCAGTAGTTGTGGCACAAGCCGTGGCATCTTTTTCAGCCTTTTTGATGGCGGACCAAACAGTTTCTTTGAATGACCTTGAGAACTTGGTGACTCCAGCTGCGACTTTCGTATCCGTCAAATAAGCGTGTACATCCGCGCCTCCTTCGCCCGACTTGTCAGAGCTTGCAGAAGACTTCTTGCTAGACACCAAGACATTTGTGGTGGTACTCTCGATTTTCTACATTTCACTCGATTAGCAGCTCACCGACGAATCGCAGCGGTAATCAATCACCTGGACGAAAAGCTGTTTCTTAATGGACCACAAATTCTTCTTGGGGTTGTTTATCATGGTAATGACAGGTCCGAGCCACGTAGCCTTGGCTTTGTCCGGAGCAGAACCCATAGTCTTAGCAAACATGTCGAATGTAGGGCATACCAAGTTGTCGAAGAGGATCTTGTCAAGAACGACAGGATCCACGGGATAGTCTATGGAGAGTTCAGTCCCCGAATTGAATCGATTAAATCGAAAATCGTACCGCAGACAGTAGCGCCTGTAGCCGCCGCCTTCTGTTTCGTCAACAGGCCTTTGAGTCGCTTGTTCTGGTTGTCAGAATCGCTGATAGGATCGTAGGCGGTAGTCTCAGAATCCTTCTTATCAGAGGTCGGCGCCTAAAATGAATACTTCGTGAGATGATACGTTGTCTCCAAAAGCCCTCGATCCTCACTCGCTTATTGTTCCTCGAAGTTGAAGAGGGAGTGTACTTCTTCGATTTGCAAACGGTAGCGGCAGGGCGTGTGACGGGAACGCCGCACAGTGTCGCGACGCCCTCTGCTGGAGGCGCACGTGTGACGAGTTCAAGATCGCGTTTTATGGCAGTACATTTTTTGTTCTATGAGATTCAGTACAATGTGAAGCAATACATGTCAAGGAGCTTACATTGCTATTCCCTCCGTTTCCTCCCCCTCCCTTATCCTTATTTCTTTGCCTGCTCACCAACTACAAGGGTATCAGTGAAAATGAAACAAACAGATGGTATGAACCAACCTTGGTATTGATAGCGCCTGAACCGGGATTGGGAAGAGACATGACGGTGACCGCATTGACGGCGAGCATGACAAGGGCAAGGAGGCGAGGATACATGATGATAAGATAAGATGTTCACGAGTTAACCGTCCAGCGGTATGTGAGAGGGGAACGCCAGGTTTCTCTGAAGATAAATCCCATCAAGAACATCCTTATATATCTTTCAAGACATGTAGCATTGTCGGGTAGCATGCAACCGGCGAGCGGCATCAGCTAGAGCTCCAAGAGGCGTTTTGAGTCGTGATTTCGACTCTAGATTGATCGACAACGACGGTCGTCGTCGCACCTCCAAAGCGGTGTACCACGGCCGCGTGCTTTAGATATAGAGTATGATTTACATAGCACATATGGTGAGGAATGCTACCAAGCTGTGCTGGTGCATGCACAAGTGACTGGGGTTCCTATTTGACGGCCGGCAGTCGTCCCAACATGCTAGAGCGGTCGACGAGAAACCCTTGGCGTTTCATGAGCGTATCTGCAGAGGACATTTCTTCGGCAAGACAACGTCTTTGTAGAATTGTTGTAGAACGTCAGGCGCCGGTTATTACGAACGAACCACCTGTTGCAGATGATGGTTGAACTTGAAGACAAACCGGCGATTCCACGTGCCGGCCACGTTCGGTCTTTCGCCGTTTCGGTCTCAACGGCTTGCAATTCCCGACACGCGCCCATACCTCTATATGGATGTCTATTTATTTTCATGCGCGCCCATTCCGTACATTACAACTCTTCGACCTGATTCCCGGTCGTTGGATGTGTTTGAGTTTCTTTGGTGGCGCTAACATAGAACTGAACTATGTCTGCCACTGATATTTGGTTCGACAATACAGATTTAGCGTACCAATATTTGTAAAAAGTTGTGTATGAGGTGGGTAACAAAAACGTCCGAAAACGAGCTGGGTACGTATCACTCGTCGTCGCTACAGTACAGACTCGGTAAAAAGTAATGAGGTAGCTCGGTTTTAACGCGATGCAATGGCTAGATAAGAACATAGCTGCATGGAGAGCAGACTACCGCCGCATTAAGTGAAAGGCTGACTCGACGATTGTCCGCAAGGGTTCGCGAAAGGACATTGTGTATATCAACCGCCGCCTCACTCCTTCATCGATAAATTACATTCGCGTCCAGCCCAAGTGATTGTGCGACGTATGCGTCTGCGGAACGCGACGAGGCCGGATCTGTTCTAGAGAATAGATATTCAGATTGATAAAGCCGTGAAGAGCGATTTTGTCGTGAACGGTCTGCAGAACCGAGCGGTCGAGTCCTGTTAACCTCGCCAAGCTTGGCAAGTTAAATCGGTAAGTCGAACCGAACACTGGATCATCGTCCCAAAACTGGACTGCAAGTAATATGCATACTGCAGTGACAACGGCCACGTCGTCAAATGTCCCTATCGAAGAATAATATGCGCCCTGATATAGACGCACGTACCACACCGCTATATCAAGGATGATGTGTGATCTGATACACCCTGATTGAAGTATCAACTCTACCACCATCACAAAGGTACCGGGTGGTTCCAAGTGAGAATAGAAGAGTACGTATATTTCCCTAGAAAGGACGTCTGCCAAAAGCCACTGGTTGGCGGGCAGCTCCACTTCAGGCGAAAAAGACCGCTCGACAAGGTATGGGGATGGGTATACGGGAGGCGCGGAATGCAGTGGCGGAATTACCGGCGCGCCCGAAAATGCAGGCTGAGGGGTTGCAGCAATTCTATCGTTCCAACCGAGATCCTGCGGCAACGGTTCGGGCTGAGAGGATTCAAAGGTTAAACCCCGCAGGTCGATATCCGGGGAAAGTGATCCTAAGGCGCGGAGTGCTCCATGCCTGCTCGCATGGCCACTATTACGAGAGGGCCATGAGTGACTTTCAACAAATGTGCGGTCTCTAGCTCGCGGTCCAAAAGCGAGCTCCGTGTCGCTAGGGAAGTGCTGACGTGCCGTCCTTTCCAATGCACGAACAACCGAATTGCAGCTGATTCGATCCTCAGGGTGATGAGAATGACATCTTTCAGCGAGGTCCCAAAGGTCGCTGGAGAGACGATCAAGGGAATATGGTCGCTTTGGGCGCTTACAGGCACAGACGTCTTGAATGACCTGCTCATCTGAGGATATGTACACAAAGGGACATTCCTCCGTAACAAGCTTTGCACTTAAGTTAAGAGTGAGTCGCGATAGGTGGCATAACTCACCTCAATCAACAAGGAGCCAAACGCGTATATGTCTCGTGAACGATGAAATTGACCATCAAGATTCCGGAGGACTTCTGGAGGTTGCCAGCGTACCGATTCATCGTTTGGGGTAGGAAGAAATAGAAAACCTGTCCAACAAACTGTTCCATCGGAACCTATTAAAAGGTTTTCCTGCCCAAGTTCACGCTTCAAGCATGTAATACGTGATTAGACCTGCGTACCGCTCGAACGTCGCCGTGAACAAATAGCGGTTGGATCGTGTGAAGATAATGTAAACCTTGCGCTGCCTGTGTCACCTGTATCGTATTACCATCAGAACTGGAAGCGTTTCGGAAAACTGAGCCTACAATGTCCAGTTTGTTGCAATCACCGTATGCACATACAGAAGCCCTGACACTGTCGCGACCCACGTCAGGAAAGATCAGTAAAGGTGCATAGTCCATCCAGGTGACGCCAATGAGCTCGACCACGTTCGGATGCTTGAACTGGGCCCAGTGCAGCGGACGCGCAGAAACTATCTGATAAATCGAGTCTAAATGCAATGGCACGGCCAAGATTCCCTGGTACACACCCGACGTTTTTTCGCCTCAACCGATGATCTAGGTTTCCTGGACGGGGCCGTTTTCATGTAAACGCGTTTGCCTTTCAGTGTCCCCGTGAATTTCTGAACAATCATCAATTGAAAAATCACCCGAAAAGTTCGGGCAATGCTTACCCCATAACGATGCCTAACATCCTGATGAACGAACGCGCGAGGGTAGACTCCATATTGTTCGGCCAACTCCAAGAGGAATTCAATGTGTCTGGAGCGGAGATCGCCATCGCTCAAGTCGAAGATGCGCTATAAACAGTTTTTAGCGCCCCCGATACGCGAAAAATGCAGAAGAATACCTGATCCACTTGTCCAACTACCGCTTCAAGGGCCGATTCGCGAATCTTGACGGTCTTGCCCTCCCAGAGCGTCTCTGCGGGTCCATTCAATAAATGATTGACATAATTCACATCATGACTGTAGACATCGCGCTCCGTGGATGGCGGCTGTGAGTCGTGAGTCACTACTATGCGAACTCTACGCTGTTGACTGGCCGCCCTAGTCCTGTTCTGTGGACACGCAACCCCGCTCCCAGAAGGTGAATAATCCTGACGAGACGGCATTGTCAGTGTGAATGCGAAACAGGGAAGAGCGAGAAACTTGCACCTCAACTCGATTCCTTCATAGAGATGAGAGCTGTGGACAAAAAAGCCCGCGGTCAGCAAACAGTCATAGCCTACACCATCCAAGTAACATTCCCGCAAATAAACAGACCGACATCACCGCAATTAGATGTCGCATCATACAGCTAAATATCCAGAAATCGCAGTCCAGTGGTCGACTCCGTTAGGGAAAAAAAGAACGACGTCGCTCAGAAGGGTTAAAATTATCAGTAAAGCGGATTCTTACCTGTATGCGCAGCCCTGCGCCCGCACAGGAAATAGTAGTAAAGAAGTAGTGCTTCCACCTCTATGAGATTTCTGATTTTAGGGGGAAGCACTTGAAGCGGATTGAAATCAAGGCTTCTTGCTGTCTCGCCAACTTTGGATAAATCAAGAGCTGTAGCGGGATATCTGCGTAAGCCATTTCTTGGTATTCGGTTCGGTTATTGGCTGGGAAGGAGGGAGAAAGCCAGGGTTATAACAGGCGTTGACACGCCTGTGTTGATTGTGAAGAGCAAGCGATTCGGCAGTTGCGGCACAACCGGCATCCGCACCGAGTCTCCTTGTCGCTCTTTACCTAGACGGTCTAGACCATCATCATACCAAAAAATCGAAAATGACTCGACGTCTTCGTGTTTTTTTGGCTGTCTTGACTTTATTCTTGATCGCAAAAATGTGCGACTTCGTGGTATGATTTCATGTTCATTACGATAACTATACGGCCAGCCGTATAGTAACAGAACACAGACTCACTCCCTATACGAGATAATTGGGAACGGCATCGACGGAGGAACACATTCGTAAGGAGGCGGGGGCAGTTCTTCATGCTCCGAGGGATTTAGAGCTGCCGTCGAACTTGAACCCTGGAGGGAGTCTGGCGACTTGATAGTTGCATGATGTCTGTCGTTGAAGTCGTCAACGATTCTTAATAATGAATCTGTGAGTGCTCCTTGACTGCCTGCAACACAGTTCTCACCTTTCCAGTGTCTTGACCTCTGTCCACCACTCTGACGAGTGGGGGAGCTTCTTGACCGCAGAAAGGTCAATGTTAATTTGAACCACTGGTACGAATTGCTTGCGCGCCAACACTTGTTGAGATGCGTTTCTGATGGGCACTTCCGGCAAGCCGTTAGCTCGATTCTGCTTCTTTGCTTCTTCCCATTCATCAGGTCCACAGTAGAGTTCCATCGAATATGCGTTACGAGCGTACGTCCCAGTGGTATGACAATCGATCTTTTCGCCTAGAGCTATGCACACCCTCATATCGAGGCAAGTGGGATGATAGCAATTGTACCACGGAAGCGGCTTATTGGTCAAGATAGGTTCTCGAAATTTGGGATGGAAGGTCTCCGGGAGTACGGGAACGCACATATCTTCGTCGATGAAAGGCGATGCCGCGCAAGGCTTCGAGAGTCCCTGCTGAAGCGGCCGGATTACAAAGCTGCCGTGCGTCTGACTCCAAGGTCCATATTGATTAAACTGATGTGGCGTTAGTATGGGTGTGCTTGGGCATCTGAGATAAAAGTTCTCACATTTTCGCACATCCCGACGTAAACTTTTTGCCCCAGATTTTCGGTGGCATTGAGGGCAATGCTATCTGGCTCAGCTTCGCAGCGCAGATTTAGCGTGGCAACAGGATCGAGTCTGAAACTCATGTAGTAGCGGACAATGGGAACGTAAAAACTCCAGTTGGGGTACGGTCTCCCCATCAGAGGATTGTCACCCATGTCCGTGTCTTCTATCAGAGTATCGTCCTCCATCGAAGTATCTGTCGTGGTCATTGTTCTAGTTGAGGAGAAGGTAAATTGGTCACTGCCGTTTAACCCTGTCATCCACTTATACCTCGAAGGGAACAAAAGAGCGCCGTTAAACAATAGGACTCACTGATACAATAGAGCAGCTCGAATCAACACGTAACTTGTCAGACAACGAGTGATTGATGGTTGCTGCAGTCCTCGAGTTTTCATTGTTCTAGTGGCACGTGCACTCATCAGGACACAGAAAGTGTTCACATCATCAGTCACTCTTGTCTTCGCTTTGGCGCTCATTGTTTTCTTCTTCGGAAATTATTGTTATCGCATGCTTGGATGCCGGCCTGTAGCAATACGCGCTGGAAATGCGATGGGTTTCATAAGTCTCGACGTCCTGAATAGATTGCCCAGATTTTCTTTCCCGCCCTTCTCAGTTCACTACTGCTACTACTCGGAATTCGTGACGTCTACTTTGCACCCGAACTACTATGGCCACTTCACGCCAGCGGGCCTACATCTACGGCACTTGTGACACGATACTCGAAGCTGTCTGTCTCATGCTAGAGCCTCCTCTCCTTGACCATCAACGGCACGACATCGGAACTCTAGACATCGGGGATACCGTTTGGCTCACGAGGGACCCTTTACAGCCCGGCAAACTTATGCCTTGTTTCCCTCGTATTAATACAGGAGGAAGCCCGCGTAATCGACCATGCGTTAAACTGAGCCCCGAGGAAGAAATATGTCTAATGGCAACCTTCGGCAGCTGTGATTTCCCCCACCTGCCAGAACTGTTGCAGCATTTCCTTATCCCGGTCTCTCCCAACACATATCTTCCGCCTAAGATCAAAAAAGCTCTTCTGGTTTTCAATGATCCAGGATGTCCACATTATAGAGGTCACGATCATTCTTGGCTCATCTGTGTGCCATACCAGACTCAGCCTGGAGGGCTGAGTGCTTGGTCTTTCGGGAATAGTGCCTTTGCACTGCAGAACCACCCTAACCCATATTATCTTTCCAAATATGCCGTGGCTTGGCTCCGACGTGAAATAGAGCGAATCCAAGCCAACTGGATAGCCCGCTTGGAGCAAGATACGAGTCTTCGACAACGGTTGTATGATGAATTTATTGTACGTTTATATCTTCATGCTCGTCGTTGTGTACAACCATGCTTATACCATGAACAGCAATGGTATGACTCGAATAAGAACCCCGGCGTTCTTACAACCACGTTTCCCTCACAATCGATCGTCCCTCCGACGCATGCGACGCTCGTTTATAATGGAAACGACCAGCCGACAACGAGCACTGTCCAATTGACGATACCATCCACAACCTCCGAATCTGTATCTCCGCCACAGTCGTGCGCCTCCGTCATGTTTGCTCAACCCAGTATAACTGCACCAGCGGTAGCACAACCAGCTTTAGCCCCTCTGCATGTTACTGTGTCTCTGCCGTCGGATTCATCACCTGGACCGGCCCCGATGTACTTTGGTCGAGTCCCTAACCGACTTTCTCATATGAACTTGAGCCAGACTGTTCGCCCGCCTGTTCTTCTCGCCGAAAGTCTCATCAAGACCCCGACTTTTGAAATCAAGTATCCCAACTCTGATTCGGAGGTGAGTCCCAATTTGTCCCATTCTCTTCCAAGAGTTATTAAATGTCATCCCCACAGGACGAGTTGACGCCGCACAACCAACCTTCAGACGTCTTCTATCCGGATCCACTCCGCAAGACTCTGTCTATGGGCGGTGTGGGTCGTATCCTAAGAAGGCAGCTGCGCGTTCCTGTTAAGATAACGCTCAAATCCATGGCCAGCCGCGCTTACAAGAAAGTCGTGTTATTTGTTGGCAAGCGGTGGCGCGTGCGGCAGAGTTCCTCCATGATGACTGACATCGGAGAGCGCAGGACGCCAGGGCCTACAATTCTGCTTGGAGGCGATCTTCATGGAAGTCCCGAGTTGATAGGCGAAACCGGACCTCTCGAGGAGACCGATGTTGGCTTTCACTTGGGGCCGTGAAGTCTCATTCCAACAATGCTGCAACCCTCCTACGTATCTGCATTACTGTCAGCTGGCTGTCGTCAATTTCGGGGAATGCTTTTTCGTGGCTCGACGTATAGGGCTTGCAAAGGAAGAAGCGCGTTTCACGACTGTCTGCCTCTTCACTTCAATCTCTGTTTTGACTCTTGAAAGTACAATCTGTTGTACTCACCTCTGTGAATATAGATCCATGACACACCAGATGCTGTGAGCTGGGTGAGGAGGAAATCAAGCGGGTGCCGCCGCCGAAGTTCCGCCTTGGGTAACGACCGTCGAGCCCGAGCAGGAGGATGGATCTGATCACCCACCCCTCCTGCTCTAACATCCGGCCAGCTAGTAAATCTCTCGTTCTTTCTAATCCTGCTCCTCATCTGCGCTCGGGCGGGTGGGGCAAGACCAGGACTCGTCGAAATCGTTTCAAGTGGTAAGGATTCGCGAGTCTTTGGACAGCAAAACAGACAGACGCGTCGGCATGAAACATCGCGACAATTTCACAATTCCTCCTACCCACGCCATCCCCCTTGTCGCTCTAATGCCCGGAAGGCGTCTCAACACCGTCGTGAAGTACCCCCACTTGCAGCATGCAAAGCAGTTAGAACATATTCCGACTGAGATACTAGAAGACCACAAGGAGTGGTATGCGTTATGCGCCACATTTGTATGATTGTAAATGCCCCCCCGGGCCAACAAAAAAAAGATCCTGTCATATCTAGACCGGCGCTCTTGTGGATCAAAGCAAATTCTCCCGGATGCTCATGCACGAACAAGGATGAATAAATTCAGCAATCAAAATGAGAGATGAACGTTTGGATCGGTCCTGGAGACGTTAGACGCATAGAGCTGATGGCCGCGGCTACACTGGCACTCTTCCCAAGTTCTAACTAAACGCTAGCAGCTGCGTGAGATCTTGAAAATGTACGCAAGTGGTTCGCCAGTCCAAGTACCATTCGTATGCACGACGTGGGACAGCGCCTGCAGTGCGCCCTTTAAGCCGTTGGTAATCTCACAATACGGTGGAACAAGTATTCCATACCGCTGTCATTATGATTGCTCTATGCAATCTATGAGGTTGGGGGGCAAGAAGCACGTAGAATTTAAAGAAGAGGGTGCAAGGGCTGATCCAACGGAGAACAAAAGAGGCCATTTACACAACAAAAGCGTGGAAAGAGAGGCTGTTGTTAGGCCGACCTGGCTCTTCTGGGAGTCAGAGTGAGAACAACGAGATCCAAATAATAGGCAGAACAGTCCAGAAGCGATCCATGGTTTGGGAAGAAAAGGCATGGAGACGACATGGAGAAAGAAACGACTCGAACAATCCTTATTCATCTACGAGAGTCGCCCGCAGAAAAAGAAGACGGAGCTGACGATAGAGGGAATTCACTGCACAGATTTACTCGCATACAGGCTATCATGGCGTGAAGCAGGGAAGACTGGCGCCCTGGGAGAAGTAATCAGCAAAGCCTGGCGAAAAGTTGAGATATCATGCTGATCCCATAGAGCTAGACGTACGGAGAGATCCAGGATATATCTTACGTTTTAATTAATACACGCTCGCTAACTGCTCATGGTGGTTTGAAAGAAAGTGGATCATGATCATGTGACCGAAGCCGCCTTGTGGCGTCAAGAAGAATTGAAGAAGGCGCGTTTTCTTAGCAGGTCTCTTGCTGCGGGGGGCCTCTTGGGGGGCCTTGGGAAGATTCTGCGCCATCGTGAGGTCCGGCTGTTCTGGTTCCAGAAGTATTTTCTTGAGAGAGCACTGGTCTTGACTAAAGTTAGGTGTAATTATGTATCCATCATAACCCATGGCTCGAATTGCATGGATCCTTATATCTGCAGGTGTACCGATGATGCCTGCGCGAACCCACCAAATGCAGGAGCCTTATCGCACCAGCAAGAAGGATTATCTGCAAAGAGAACCAGGTTACACTTACTTATACTTAGGAACTGTGAGAGCATTGAAGGGGGCAGTAGATGGATTCAACCATGATTCTGCCTGTCATTTGCAAAAAGCAGCCATTGTTGTCTGCGGAGACGAGCATCCCAGCAATATCCTTTGAGGGATGGATGGGAAATTAGGGAAGGTACTAAGAGCTCTAGCTGTAGGCTAACTTCCTGCGGTAGACTGAATGAAATTCCACCAACCGGCGGTGATGCCTGATCATAATCAGCGTCCGTGCTTCACTAGGCAAGTCCAGATTTACTTACCCAGCAGTACTTACCACAGCAAAAGAGACTAGGGGATAGATGCTTTTCGACAAGTAGCAGTAGCGCCATATAGGCGCCACGATAAGGATGAAGACGCCGAACCATATACGAAGTCCACTGAATAATGTCGCGAAGGTGAGCGAACGAGCCCAATCAGGAAATATTACCTCACGGTTTTGTGGCACCAACTTGTGGCGTCTGAACCCAGACGCTCCAGATCGCAATACCAGTACACAGAATCACTAAATACATACTAAGCACCTACATGGACTATATATAATACACATACCCATCTGAGTGACCACTACTCTTCACTCCTCTGCTTCGACTCCCTCCCCAAAGTCAAATCCGCGGCGCTCGTCTGACTCTGATGCACCACACCCCGCTCCAGATCAACCGTCATAACACTGCGCGAGCTCTCAGAGCTTGCACTCTGGTTCGCAAAACGGAGAGACCGCAAAGTGCTTCTAATGCCGCCTCCGCCTCCACCGTGAGTCCAAGAATCATCGGGACGCGCATGCCCCGCTACGACCCGCACGAGGATAAGCGTCGGTGCGATTCCCTAAGTTCATCAACACCGATGCAAGAAGAAGCTGACGTGGAAAGGAACGCACCGTGATAGAATACAACAAACTCCTCACATACGCATATGACAAATCCTCCCCATCAGGATCATAAAACGCGCTCTTCGCCAGGAGCCCGATGTACACGAGATACGAAACAGAGTACAAAGCAGCAGACTCCACCAATATCTCAATAACGCCTCTGTACGTCCTCCCGCTCACGCGCAGGATACGGAACACTATAAGGAGAGTGCAAAGACTATTCGTCGCCAGCGTCATAGCAAAGTACACGAAATTCCAGTTGACGCTGTACAGCGAGCGTTCACCGCCCGCCTGGAACTGCGATGCGATGAACAGGCCGCCACTGACTAGTAATACCGGCGATTGATTGATAAACATAAGCGCAAAGGGGATGCAAGGCGACTCACTCGTCCCGACAATGTTGATCAGACAGGGGATTACGATGATGAGCCAGTTGCTGCCCCATATAATCCAGCATCGCCAGATCTTTAAGTTTTCGGGAATACGTCAGGTAAGAACTTCAAGAAGATAAGCCATCGTAAGAGTCAGACCCACCACGATAGCATCTGCGATGAAAATATTCACTGCCGCAGAAACACCGCTCAAGATCCTCAGCGCCTGGAAGTTATCAACGAACCCAGCATCGAACTGATCCTCCCTCGTCGCCCCAATGCACAATGAACGTAAACTCGAGCTCGTTCCAGCGTAGGGAAGAGTGGATCGTGGCCATGCACCACATGAGGGTAACGAGGATTGCCATAATCGTTCGCTTCTTGAAGCCTTTAGAGACTGTTCACAGAACGTTAGAATGGATGAGAGGACACGAAGAACGTAGAGAGAAGCCACGAACCAATCTGCCACATGGTTATCGCGTACACCGTCGTGTAAATCCCATAGACAAAGATCTCGATGATATTGGTGTTCAGCGTCGCCCCCAAGAGGCGACGCAAGTCCGAGTCTGTAAAGCCAAATTGCTCGGAGAGAGAAGACATGATCTTGACTGCTGGGTACACCGCTTCATGTCGAGGCCAGGTATTTGTAAGATTGCGAGATCCATAGTCTAGAGGTAAGGGTGACGTAGAATCCAAGAGGCGCTATTGAAAATCACGACATATCAGTGATTGTGGGATTTGCTGGATCCGACGCAGACGGAGGTGTATCAGAGTGCTGTTTCAGTTTCGCTGGACGTTATAATACGTTAACGGTCTCCCGTGACTTGGGTAATAATCGAAAGTGCGCGAACACCATTGCGTTCGTGTTACCGAGTCTAGCAAGCCGGCAATACAAACTGAATAGAAAGCTGTTAGGATGAGATACATGAAGAATAGATACGTGGCTCCGAGATAGGTTAAAGGTATTATTGAGACGGAGGTTTCTGTTGAGAGGTCGTTAATGAGAGAGCCTAAAGGTAGGATGGCACGAACTTCAGGTTTAGGCCCTCGTATAAACTTATGAACGACATGTTTAAATTGGGTGGGTTTTCCCGAATGCACTAATCGAGTCGTTAGCAGAAACTATGTAGAGCACTATAGTCTTACCCCAGTGATTTGTATCCAGTCTCTCTAGGATCATATTGGGGAAGAACTTCTCCGCCAGAGGAAGATTATTTTTATTGATAAAGTTGCTCTGCATGCCTTTTATGAACAAGGTCTTCCCGTTCCATTCTTTCTCCCCTGCTTCGAAAGGAAAATGGCCGATTTCAGGGATAGCGTCCTCTATGACGGACACAGGGACACGGAAATGAACTGGGACAGGGTCCGTTCCCGGCGACGGTACAACAAGATTGGTGAGCAGAAACAGGACAATGTTCGGGTCTTTCTCGATCTCGTGTAAGATGTATGATGCCTCTTTACGCGACTTGAGCTGTAGCTCTTCGATCTCACGCATGGCCTTGACGTATTGATGAAACTCGGCCGACATGGTGCCTCTGGAGGGCGCGATATCCACGACGATAAGATGGGAGAGCTTAGACGGGTCGGAGAGGGCGACGGTCATGGCGACTTTGCCACCCATGGAATGGCCGAGGAGAGAGACGTTCGTCAGACCCTTTTTGTCAAGAAAATGGAGTACATCGGATGCCATGGCTGAATAGGTCATTGGCAACGCGTGCGGTGACTCGCCGTGGTTGCGCAAGTCCTGCAAACAATTAAGCGCGTCGTCGTGGAGTACAACACACAGTACTTGCCAAAGCATATACAGGTCGTTTCAGGTCGCGAGAGAAAGACTTTGCGAGAGACGACCAGTTGCGCTTGGATCCACTGCCAAACCCAACAATCAGTAAATGGCCGTGCAATTGGGAGCAACGACGCACAGAAGGCCGTGTAGTATAACGAGCGGCTTGTCCGTCGCGCTGCCCCCGTCTGGGATGGCAGCGGTATACTCAAGTTCGATGGGACCGGCGAAGGTCGCGACATGTCGGAAACGTGGAACTGGGATTGCAAGGTCATCCGTTGACAGCTGGAACAGGACAAAGCATAGAATAATCACAGAATGTGAAGTGATGCCGGCCAATACGGCGGGAGAGCGCCAGTGCGCTCATCGTCGTGGTCGTCGGTGATGAAGTGTGATCGCCGATCGGCACATCCCTTGTTCATACCACCATCATCGCCGGCCTCGTCAAGCCTTCACGGTTCTACAAACATCCGCCTGTGCTTGTTCTTCAATATTCCTTGTCAAACTTTTGTTTAGACCCTCAAAAGTCTTTGTTAGTCTTATTCTTTCTTCGACGCGTCCTGTGTTGATCCTGGACCCACACAAGTACTCATTGTGGCGCTTGATCTGCAGATTTACGCGTATACATCCTCTTTAAATTCTCAAAACGCAGTCTGACATGCAACTTCGGGGCTCCGTGGCTCCGTGGCGCACGCAATCAATAGGCCGAGAACAGCCATGGAAATTTCGCTGACCGCCACTGGTTACGTTCTTCCCCATTTTGTCCGGATCCAGTTCCGCTCTGCTTTCCCGCTTTGACTTTGGACCCTAAAGTACATCTACACACAACAACTAGACTCGCTAAAGTGAATCAACGCGTTCAAAGGTATACATAGTCTCGCAGCCAAGGGATTCCTCTTTCCATACAATGGAACCTTTCCGATGTCCCTGCATCCACGCCCGCACATTCGCACGACGCAAGGTGGACCGCAGGGACAATCGCAAAAAGACCGTTACAGTCAGGTTCGTTTCATCTCAGATGATGATGACGACCACCATGATCTTTTCCGAGTGTCCCCCCGCGGTACGTACTCGTTCCGCCGAGGTCCTGTTGGAACGCATGCATCAACTCCAGACAATCTTGGCTTCTCACTATGAGTATTTCACCAACATCCAGACGCTCAAAGGCAGTCGTAGCATGCTCCAACTGCAGAAAGCAACAGACGCGATGTGACATGCTCGATCCTCACTCGCGGCGATGCCATCAGTGCGACGTCGTATCCCTCGCGTGTTCTTACGAAGACGAGTGGTGCTTGATATCAGACGTCGATCCAATACCAGCTATGGTCCAGGAGTTTATCCAGCCCCAGCCTCTGTCGCCTTCGTCGAGATCAATTAGCGCTCCTCCTCCGCTACCAAGAGCGCCTTACAAAGCATCGCCATCTCCATCGAGTCCTGGACGTGCTTGGTCATTTATTCCTCAGCTCCTCGAATGGTCCGCGCCCATGGCAGCTATTCAAATGCTTTCTGAGAGGATAAGTCCCGTGGTAGTAACCCCACCAATGCCCATCGCGAGCGACTACTCCATACACGACATATTAGCACCTATGGAAATAGAACATTTACTCGGCATGTCAGTTTCAAACCTCTAGCCTCAACCCGATACTAACTAGATACTACAGGTTCTACTCCAGCTATGCTCCTTGGCTCAACTTCATCCCCGTTCGAGGATCGTTAACGGACGTCATCTGCTGTAGCATTGCTATTCGTCATCTTCCTTCTTACCGTACTTCTGGCGCGCGTCTAACGAAACTCGCCGAAGATACCGTGGCGCGGATGGTGTTCAACCCCGGGATGTTCGACGCTATTGAGACGATACAGGGTCTTATCATACTGGCCTTGTGGCCTTCATCACAGGGTGATGGAAAAGTGCTGATCAGCATGGCGGTGAATATCGCGACCAATATGCAGTTGAACAAGGCCGCCGCGCACGTTGCGCACATCCGCAAACATGACGGCGTTGGCCTCTCGGATGAGCTCATGGAGAGAGCAAGATTAGTCAGTGCGCATTATCATTTCTTGCCGTCAAGTTATCTAATCATGTTATAGTGGCTTGCTCTCACAAATATTGAATCTTTGTGAGCGCCAACTCTTTCTCTCACTTTCAATTCGCTCACTATATCTCTAGTCTCTGCTATGGAAGTCGCCGCAGACCTCTTTCCCATCGTTCGCCTCATGACCTCGACCTGATCACCCTCAGCATTCCTTCGACCCCCGCAGAAGGACGCGACGTCCGCCTTCGCATAAAGTCCGAAACATTCCTCATCGTCGAGAACGGCCTCTCCACGGCCTGCGCCTGCCACGCCGACTTGCAACAATTCAAAACCGACATCACATCCTGCCTCTCCAAAATGGACTCCCTTCTCCAGATGGTACTCCCCCTCTCGGTCATCGCAGAGCACGACGCAGCGCACTACCACCTCCTCCAGTGTCTCGTCCTCACGAACCGCCAGCTCATCCTGCACCACGCGTTCTTCGCCATGCAGCGCATCTCGCAGGACCACCCCCAGTGGTTCACGGACGACGAAGTACATATCATGGTGGAGTGGGCGAAAGACGCCATGCGCACCGCCGAGGCGCTCATGACCACGTTCTTGCACTCCAAGGAAAACGTGGGCGAGACGTGCCCGGACAATGTGTACATGCACCTGGGGTTCGCGGCGAGCATGATCGTGGGGATGCGGCTCGTGGTGCGGGAGAGGACGGATATGGAGATGCGCGGGGCGTGGCAGGAGCTGTTGAGGAATACGGCGGAGGTGCTGGAGCAGACGCAGATGCAGGTGGATGGCGGGAGGGAGCATGCGGCGGTGAGGGTTGCGCGGGTTATTAGGGCGATAAGGGGGTCGTGGATGAATAATGGAGTGTTTGAGGAGGAGGGGAGTCCGTTGTTTGATGAGGAGGCTTGGGAGCGGTTTTTGCAGGAGTTGGCGCAGCAGGGGTGATAGTCTGATACGTTGATCGTAACAGTAGAGAACTCGTAGAAATACCAAAGCGAAACATGTACACATCCGTTGATACCTTAGCTCGACGTAGTCTTTTTCGTCGGCTTTCTTCCTTTGTGTCGTTGTCTCCGCCTTGGCCTCGCATCCTTACATGTTCGCGAACCAACTGTTCCAGCGTTTGATCACTCCAGCATTCATCAGGGTCTGGTTTGCCTTCTTGTACGCCCCCAAAAAAACACTGGCAACAAAAGGTTGTTCTCGCAAATCAGACCGATGAAGTACAGCTAGCTCTGAGGTCATATCCGGGGGCCGCGAACTCGGTGGGATCGACAGAATATGGAATTGAATTTAGATTTCGACCAAGGGGTGTATAATCGGTTCCTTCAGCTCAGCCGCGGAAGGGAACACAATGAAGCTAGTATCACATTGTGCATTGTCATGATCAGGTTCCTCTCTAGCGCGCTTCAGAATCAGAAAACTCTGCAGTCGTCAACTCTTTGACCTCGTGACGGCGCTGGGCCAAGGTCTCAGTAGTGCGCCAGATCTAGGAACGTCCGCTGAGCTTGAGAATCATCAGGAAGAAATGGAGGGGAAAGAGCATGCATAGTACCAAAACAATTGATCAAATACCACACACATCTGACTCTGTGGAATGCCAACAAGAGAACAACTACAACAGTTCCATCCGTCGCCACGCCATACACAAGAATACAACTGCACAGACTAGAGGAGTTTAAGCTGCTGCACAGCTTTCATCGGTGTTTGGTTCGCCTTCTTGTATATATGCTCCCAAAAACACTGGCAACAAAGGTTGCTGTTCTCTCAATTCAGACGGATGAAGTACGGCTACTTAGCTCTGAGGTAATTTTGAGCATATCCAGGTCCGCGAACTCGGGGGGATCGACAGAGTACGGACTCAATTCAGGTTTCGACTCACCCTTGCGGCCGACTGGGAGCGGCAAATGGGTGTAGAATCATCTGCCTCAACTGAGCCGCGGGGAACACAAGGTTCCTCTCTAGCGCGCTTCAGTATAACTCCCCAGTAAGCATCAACTCTTTGACCTCGTGACGGCGAGCTTTAAGCGCCCGCTAAAGGTCTCAGTAGTAAGCGTACGCGCTAAATCTAGGAACGTCTGAGGATCAGCGACTCCGCATAATTAATTCAGATTTCGAGCAAGTTCGACGAAGGGGTGTAGAATCGGTTGCCTCAACTGAGCCGCGGGCAACACAGCGAAGCTATCACACTGTGCATTGTCCGGTTCCTCTCTAGCCGCGCTTCAGTCTGAGTATAACATCAGAAAACTCCTCAGTCATCAACTCGTGACGGCGGGCTCCAGCGTGCACCAAGGTCTCAATCAGCGTATGCGCCAGATCTAGGAACGTCCGCTGAGCTTGAGGATCATGGAGCAGAAAGAAACGCGCGGCTCTTGCTGAGTCGGGCCTGATTGAGACTAGTTTCACAAAAGGCTTCAGAGTTCTTCCCCCAGTCAGCTGAGGCATTCCGTGAAATAGGCAGTGTTCGTTCGCGTCTATAATATTAATACATTAGCTACTCAGAAAACAGAAAACACGCAGTCGACCTACAGAACTCTCCTGGCGACGGTCTCGCCGACTGATATAGAGATCAGCACTGGCGTACCCCAGCCTCATTTCCAGTGCCTCAGTCAGCATACCCGCCAGATCTAGGAACGTCCGCTGCTGAGCTTGAGGATGATCATGGAGCAGAAAGAAACGCGCGGCTCTTGCTGAGTCGGGCCCGATTGAGACTAGCTTCACAAAAAAAAGATCAGAGTTCTTCCCCTGGTCCCAGCAGTGGTGTACCTCAGCCTCATTTCCAGTGCCCCATGACTTTTGGCACGGGACACTGGAATCCAAAGTAGAAGCGATAGCGATTCAACGCGTATTGACTGTACACAACTTACAGTTGGTAGACGGCGATGATCCGTCAGGTCGTTGAAAAGGTCCACCATTTTGTTGAGTTCCTGCGCGAGTGACGTCGAGGAGAGAGCCACTCCGTGCCGCAACACTTGGTAGATCGTCTTCAAGTCGTATCCCCCTCTATGACATTTCGATCATGAAGAAAACTTTCGACATTGAGACCGATATTCCTTGTTCGCTTAGAGCACAAAGTCTAAAGATTCGTGTTAGGCGGACGAAGTAAGCAAGCCAGTGGACGCACTCTGATGCTGGACAACAAGTTGAGACTAGAAAAGCGCAGCTGTTTTACCTGACGAGTTAGGCTTAGGACTAAAAAGATTGTTCAGATCATTGTTCGAGGACAGCAGTAATAACTGTACCCTTCATAGTCTCTGAAGGGGCTATCAGTCTGAATATCACAAACGCGGAGACTGGGTGCACACACGTTTCCGTGCACCATAACCATACAGTCCTCGGCGTCGGGAGGTTGGGAGACGTCGTCGGGAATAGATGTAGTCTCCTTCCTTTCTGTCTGTTCTTTATTTTTTTATCTGCTCTTTCGTTGTCTCCGCCTTTGTCTCATTCCCCGCTTCTAGGACGTCGTCTATTTTGTCCACTCCTCTTGTACATCGTCGGGTGTCCCTCTTTGTCCGCGAACCAACTGTTCCAGCATTTGATCACTCCAGTTCCGTAGGCGCATCATGAACGTCGCGAATTCATACATCTGGATGGGCGAGGAGATGTCGAAGGAACGCACATTACGGTCCATGATGAAGAAAAGTAGCTGGCGGAATGAAAATTTTAATCGCAGGGCATGGACGTAGCTTCAAGACAGGAAAGAATGAAGGACGGAATTAGCATTTGAAACGAACTAGGACACGGGCCTACACCAACAACGGACTCGCGCACTAATCTTCCTATGCTAGCGTTGGGAATACTGGCAAAGTTAGAGAAGTCGGTAGTTCGGAGATGGTAATTGTGGATCTTGTAAGCTTTCCGCTAAGACGATCAGTAGAAACCGAAAACAAGGCTCTTACTGCAGGCTCCGCAGCTACATAGGTACTGAGCCTCGTGGATGACCTGTGAGACGACGTAATCAGGTGCGGCTCAAGCAGTGACTTCAAATCCATTCGATGATGTCGCTGGCAGGTGGTCGATAGCAAATCCTGTCGTGGTCGTCATCGATAGTTTTGCCGATAGGCACCAGGCGTTTTACGCGCCGTCTGGAGACATCGCCTGCTTGTCAACTGTCCGGTCTTGGTTCCAATAAGGGAGATATCACGCGTGGGTGGCGTCTGCGCCTTCATGGTGGTCGAAAGTAAGGTGGGCTTGTGGCTGTGTCACTTTTCTCCTTTCCTCTCACCAACGGCAAGTGCGTATTATTATCCGCCCTAGCGCGACACGACCGCCAGACTATGGCGTTTTTGCATGCGAGGAGATGCGTGGACGTAACTTGAGGGCCTCTGCCCATTTGAACAGTCAAGCTTTCGAGTAGGGCCCAAGGTGCGCTGCTCTAGTTATCTGGGCACTTCATTTCCGCTTATTCAATGCAAGATGTATCCAAACATGTGGCGTAGTTGCTGAACGGTAGCGACTCAACGGCCCCTTAGGACGTCTATACGCACCACCCCCAATATCCATGTCTATTTTGAACTTTGCTGTCAGCTATCTGTCTTTGACTCAGTCATCAATCTTCTCGTGTACCGGGAAGAACACTCGTCCGAGCCAAGCCCTTCGCCGGCTGATCATCACGACCAACGCCGTCTTGACATGGTCACTCTATCTCACATCCTTGGAATCAACATCTACCTCTCGCGATGTGCGGTCGAATGGCAGTACTGTTCATCATGTTCATCACCGCATACACCGGCACTCCAATCCGCCGCGCCTATAGTCTTCGTTAGTCTTGACACACCAATGTTCGCCTACCTCATCTTCTAACACCGGTGTTGTAGTTTCCCCGCGCAAAGCGGGCGTTCTGTCAAAGTTCGAAAATCGGCATTCTACGACGCTCGGAAGGGACTAGCTATCATCTTCGAGAGCATATACACCGGAGCCACGTCTGTGCCTCTCGTGGAATTCGTGTTCCGCTTTTCTTGCTCCGATGATTCAAGAGATACAGTACGATTGTGCTTCTCAGTTACACATGTATCGTTTCCTCTGCAACTGTCTTGGACTTGCGCCTCACATAGGCTCTGGATCTTCGGACATGCCGGGGGAGTAATGGATGACAGCATACAGGCTGTCTGGCTGTATGCCTCGAAGTTACGATGATTTGTGATAGAATACTCATATCACATCGGATCGAAGGACTCAATGTATGATGCAAGGTGACTGTGATCAAGAGCTGTCTTGACTGTGCTTCGGTTTTCTCATCTTCTTAAAATCAATGTGATGTCTGGAGGAGGATATAAAGGTTGAGAAGTGTCAATATTCTTCACTACCTCTTCATTGACAACCTCTCGTATCATGTCCTCTGTTGCACAAGCCTTGGGCATGTCAGATGGCCAAGTCAATCAAATCATTACTGGCTTCCTCACCTTTCACATTATGGATATCTTTACCTATGGCCTCTATACTATGCTCTTTGTTTCTATTATGCATCAGATAGGTATGAACTCTTATATTTATCATACTCTCTAGCTTATTACTGTATGCAGCTGCTTATAAACCTAGTCAATGGTCTTCTCAAAGGATTGCATTGCTCATTATCATTTGTGTGATATGGGTACTGTCAACCATTGAGATGGGAATAGGTTGGAATAGCCTAATTTCTGCCTATATCATGCATGGGCAGTCACAAAACTCTGTGCTAGGCTATATCATGGGATATGGAGCTGAGAACTGGTCAAAGGTGCATCTGGTTCTGAACATTGTGGCATATACATCAATTGCACTCAATGCAGTTCTTGCTGAACTTATCAATGTATGAAACATATATTTTCTATAATATTTTACTAATAAATTAATAGGTCTGGAGGTGTTGGGAGCTGTACAGCCAAAACTGGCTGATTGCTGGCATTCTCCTGCTTTGTGTACTCTGTGGATTAAGTGAGTACTGTATATAACAGTCAGAGTACTTAGCTTACTGATATATCTGCCAGTAAGCCATATCTTCAATATGGTTATATTATCTCTTGTCAACATAACTACACCTGCTTCCCTCAGCCAGGTAAACTGGCAAATTGTGTACTACTCTGTCACCGCATCCACCAATGTTCTCACCACCTTCCTCATCATTTTCCGAATTCTCTCAGTTGGTGGACTCAAGAGTGCTCGGACATATCGTGGTCTCTTGGAGATTCTGATCGAATCTGCTTTTCTGTATTCAGCGACATATCTTGTCTATGTTGCATTGTTTGTCAGGGATTACTACTTGCCATACTGGAGTTATACACACTACTATGTGCAAGGACTGCTCAATGCTGTTACAGTGAGCCGCCACCTTCATATTCCCAAGAGCTTACACTGACAAAATGATCCACAGGCAGCTGCACCTACGATGATCATTGGACGTGTCATGTCCGGTGAATCGCGTCCGAATGACTCTTGGACGCGTTCTTCCCTTCCGCCTTTGGGTTCCGCTATGCGCAGTCTGGCGGAGAGCTTCCGATTCAGCAGTTTCCGCCCGGCGCGCACGCAGAATACTGCGACGACATTTGATACCACTGGTCAAGCCGAAGATGCCATGGCTTCGCTTGCAGGAGAAGAGAACTCGGGTGTGGGTGGCGAGGCAGTGGCGGGTCACATCGAGGCTGAGGTTCATGTGGGAACGGAGATTGAGGTTGAGAAACGAGATGGAGCAGAGATGGTTTGAAGAGCCGCAGCTTACAGTGTGCTTAAAGTTCCGGTATTTACTGTTTCCTTTGCCTTTGTGATATGTGCTTTCCGGTCTAGATACTTGTTTCTCCATCCTGCCAGTGGGATCAAATATTTATAAACTCTTCCCCAACGACCGTCTGAAAGCAAGATTTGTGAGGTGTCGCGGTAAGGTTAGGGTCATGGCTCTTTCTTCTTGACCACCATGTACCAACGATCACCTTCTCCTCGTACCACCATGTCATCACTCGAATAGTCTCCAGGAATCGGGCGCCATTCCCCACGACAGGATAACCAGCCGCTCCATGAGTTCTCGATCTCGGATACCCTTCAGATTTCGCGTCTTGCACCACTGGAAGTCGCTGCATTTTACACCTACTCTCAACGATCAGGCCCCTGCATTCACACCTGCGCGTTGATGGCGAATGCTCCAACTCTCGCCCAAGTGCCGACTTTCCATATTATGGGATTGCAATTGGGCTAGCGTCGCATCCGGTGTGAACAAATATGAGTATTAGCACCGTAATGAAGTGTGTTTATCTCATGCTGCCGTTTTCGTCTCAATCCTTACATTTTCTTCAGACGCAATTACGCGCAGACAATCGACCTCGTTCGTATTCAGTCGCGAAAAGCAGCACGTCATATTCCCGATTGCTCGCAGCGTCCGCTACAATTCCCCCTTCCGATGCCTTCGTGTACCAACTACTAGTCCTTCTCGGTCTCACCGACATGTATTGTTCGAGGACTTCTTTTTCGTACGTCTCCCCCGGTCTAGCAGACGTACCCCCCAAAGCAGTTTTACTAAGACGAGCTATCCAAGAGTGCACTACTTTCCCAAGTAACACAAGGTTATACCACCAGCACCGCTGCTGACGGGGTGGGCATCCATCCTATGTGGCAAACGGGATCGCTCACCGCGGAGACACCTGGCGCGCTCGCCCTCTATCAAGCATTCGCATCTTCCGGTGGTTGTTTTCGTTTTCGCCATCGATACCACGACGGCACGTGGAGCTTTGCGCTGGTGGAGGCCTTACATGCCGTCGACAATCTTGAACTTGTCCACGGCGACAGGATGGAAGGGATTTATGTGATTCGCACACTGTCTAGGACTTACGCCTGTAAGTCTCTCCTGGCATTGTTCCAGATGTTACTCATACCACGTCCCAGGCGTCGACGTGTAGTACTCAGTACCACCTCATGTTCATGGCTCCAGTCGGATAGGAGCTTCTTGAATATCCTTGGTAGTGCCACCATGTCGCATACGGTTACAGACCTTCAGTGTCCCGTGTCAACGCGTTGGATCATTCCTATGCACCGCGCTGTAGAGAGCCCTGTCTTTGCTATGCGATTCGGTTTCAGCTTCGTTCTCGAGTACCTGACTGCGGGATTTTTTGTGTCGGTGTTCTCTTGTTTGTCCGCCTTGCCGTGTGTGCACCCTACAGTGCATGTGACGGCTCGTGCAAGCTCGAGACGAACCCCGGGGATTATCTCTCCCAGCCTACGCAGTTCTGTATCACCGACGAGGAGGTCGAGCTCAGCTTCCAGGGTGCGTTCTTGATTTCCGTGTTTTCTTCACTATAGCTCATTTCTTTACATAGGCGACCCGATATGCCAAACGCACACGACATCCACTGAAGGCGAACTAGTAGGCACCGCGGGCGAAGTATCCATTAAGGTTGACCAGGGCTTCAACACCGACACATCCTATACCGTCAGCCAAGCCTCCACCCTCGGCGTCTCCTCTACGCTCGAAGTCCGTGACTGTCAACACCGAGGTCAGCAATACGCTTTCTAACACGTACGTTCTAGCTTCACCTTCTCACTTCACCTCAGTCATCCTACTCTTTTTTCTTTGTAGCTTGGACGTGTCATACAACGACGTGAGCAAAGTCACGATCAAGATGACCGTCCCCGAGGGACAGACCTGCACTGCGGAGGCAACGGTGAACACCTGTAATATGCAGGCGACTGGGAACATCCGGTACCTCGCGACGGGGTGGGTGTGGTTTAACTACGATGACAAGACGAAGGAGCACTATAAGTGGGCTGCGAACATTGATGCGATTTTGACTAACGCGGACGATCGGTCTACGTGGGCGGAGTTCAAGGGCTCGATGTCGTCGAATACGCATGCTGCGTATGAGGGCAAGTGTGCTTAGACTGAAGGAAGGAGTTGTCTAAAGATTACCATTCATATTTTTAGTCATTTATCTGTTTTTAGACCGTACTCTCATTCGAAACAATTCTTTCTCTTATGAGTACAATCTTGGCGTGTGATGCTTGTGGGCGATCAAATTTTCAGTTCTCGATTAGTTGTTAAAGTGAAGATGTACAGTGAGTACTAAGTCGATAAACTGCAAACGGCGGTATTAGTATGCAGAAGATAAGCCGCCGAACAGGAACTTTACCTAAGCCTTCAAAGGAATTGTGGCGTTAAACATCAGAATCGTCCACCTTGTTGTAACCGCCACGACCACAAGCCTCGACTTCACTGTACTCACTACGTCCACGAACCACAACATTACGACGGCGGGCGTTCGAATCCTCAAGACTATTATACCCCCTACGTCCCCGGGCCTCCGGGCCTCCGAGTCTATGTCACGGCGGGCTCCAGAGTCTTCAACGCTGTTATATCCACCAGGCCCACGGGTCTCAACGTCGTGGCGGGCATCGATATCCTCAACACTGTTGTATGCGCCCAGACCACGAACCTCCAGACCGAGAAGGGCAGTCTCACGCGCGACAACCTCGTCATTACGAGTAGAACTACAACACAAAAGCGTCAGAGATATTCAGAGGGGAGGAACAGTGATGACCTACAACAGCGGAGTCGTCAAAGCACATGCGGTCATTGCCACAAGGATCAAGAAGACGGGTTTGAAGATCATGGTTTATAATATACGTAAGCACCGAAATCAGGATATAAGAGGACTGGCAACTTGATTGTGAGTACTCCTTTACGAGTTGAACAGCTTTTATGCCTGCTCCGCGGCTAATAGGGAACTCAACATCCAAGTCGAACCGTGGCGCCATGTCGATGCATCAGCAAACTCGTAACCGTATTCCTGCATAAACGACCTGGCTATTTGCATACTGGTCGGTATGAATGGAATTCCCGCATACCTGCCGTATACTGCTCTTATACCTCGTGCATACCGCCATATATACACGGCATACCCGACCTACCTGTCAAAGCACACCCAGCATAAAGCCTCGGATTGTTGTTGGTATTTATATAGATCACGTCTGGCATAGATAAGAACAGATTTTATTGCAACGGGATATCCGGCGCCTGTGAAATATACTCGTGTGATGCGCAAACGTCTCCAAAAGTAGTGGTGCTAGGAATGCTGCTGGCGATTGAATCGCGTAGTGTTCGTATTATCGACATGGTAGATAGCAGGGTGACCATAATATCGACAAGTTCGTGAGGCAGGCCATCATGAGAGACTGACACGAAGTAACTTGATGTTGCTTCTGTCCCAAGGTGGGACGCTCTGGTGGATAAAGTAGGATGAGAAGACAAGAGACTGAGTGGTTAGGGCATCCGTGAAATATTGGAAAATAGTAGATACTTGCGGCGGCTATTTGGAAGAGTCTGATATAGAAATATGGTCAGACATGGACACGATGGTGGTGATGGTTGGCGTCATGTGATCGTCACTCGATCATCGCCAGAAACAGACTCATCACAGTTTGTCTTCTTCTTTCCTTCCTACCACATCCTTCTATCCTCACTTTCTTCTATTTGAATCCACTATGTCGCAGAGTCTGGAACTCGCCTCTAGCTGCTGCTCTACCGCTTCCTCTTCGCTGTTCGAGCACCACGCCTCAACTTCTTCCGATTCGCACACAGACAATTCCCCGCCTACCTCAGACGAAAAACAGTCTTTCCTCGCTGAGCGAGTTTGTTATATCCCGCATAGAATCTCCAGGAGTCGACCCAAGGAGGCACCCGTACTTTTAGCTGAAGAGGAGTTGGACTACGATGCTGAGCCGGAGGAAATCAATGAATCGTCTTTCCGAGGCAACAGACTGTTTACCAAGAAACGCGTAGCAAGTGGACAGAAGCGTCGTTCCTCTTTTCGCGTAGCTCAAGAAAAGGTAGAGTTATACCTCTCTTCAAATGAGTAGGCCTAACCTTGTATTTGCAGACTTCTTTCCCTGGCTTGGGTATTGTTCTCGCTGGCGAGTCCGAAGAGCCTTCATCAATCTTGCCAATGCCGCAGAAACCGCGTCTCATGGCGACTATGTTACCCGGCTCGCCCTCGCCTGTATCCCTTCCTAGCCGCATGTTCAGCCCTCTCGCTCCATCGCCGTTGCACGGCATTCTATCTCCTCCCACTGAACTAATAGGCACCTCTCCTTTCATTTCACCCATGTCTCCTCCGCGCTCCGCAGTTCTCGTATCCAACATCGAGCATGCGCCAGGCCTTGGCTTAGTCTACACGTCGTATCACGTCCAAAGTCCAACATCTTCCTTCGTCGATATTCCGTTATCACCCCTGGTTTCTCCCCCAACTTTAGCGCATCCGCATCTGTATGACTTGCATGATGATTGGCGCCCGTCGCTCCTAGGCGGAAAGGCTGAGCAGAGAGATAGTCGGGATACATCGCCAGGTTTTCCTCGTTTGCGAGTAGCTGATTGTGAGCCCCAGAAATACTCTTCAGGTAGCCTCTCGCGCCTCCTGAACGGGATTGGGCTAGCGTGAGTCTTTATCGAGATTGTAGGATTATCGGCACCATACAACCCTCCGCTGTTGAGGACTGTTTATATATTCTACAAAGCTAGCATCCTATTCATCTTCGTTCCTTCCATATAGCGATTAAGCGCACAGCGTACTGTTCTGGATCCAATGTTCAAACGTTCACACGTGAGTTCGTTCCTAACAGCACATTTCGTGTGGCGTTTTCGTATGCCTGCCAAGCGTAAATCTATCGGTTCACGAGTTGCGCTTCGCGTGTTGTTCTCCGATTTACAACAGTGCCCAGATGAATTGATAAGCAGTTAATGTACATTTCTTCGTTAGCGTCACTTCTACCACTTGGCATATGGCAAAAACTTTCCACTGAAGACATCATTGATCAGTTGTTGACCAGACAAGCGACAACTTGACTTACTCAAACGTCAACACCGCCCGGTCACCCTTCGGGTCAGCCTTCCTCTCAACGGTGACTTTGCAGTCAATCATCGACATGATCCCGTCACCAAACTGTATCATACAAGGTTAGCATTGTGGAGTAAACACGCCAAGACTCGTCACACACCTTCTCGTGTATAATAGCCTTGATAGCGGTCCCATAAACCAGAACCGACTGGATGAAAATACTCAGGATCTGTCATCTGTGAGACGAAGTGGACACACCTCGTAGAGGCGATAGATGACCGGATCGGTGGGAGGCATGGGTCCTAGTCCACGATTGGGCCACCAGTGGTCTCCCAGTTCGCCGACAAGCTCGCTGTGTTGAATGTCGAGCACCTCTGACACTTTCTTGAGTTCCCCTTCCGTGAATTTTGCCTGGCCGTAAAAGGCTGCTGCTACCCAGACCTCGTCTTTACCGATGGCCTTGGCGATTGCGTCGAAGGTAATGCCTTACGACGGGTGAGGGGAGAGATACTATCGATGGGGAGAGCGGTCAGACCTTTCTTGGCCTTGGCCTCAAACAGTTTGGAGTTCGTGGGCGGGAGATTGGCGTAGGGCGCAATGGATGAGGGGATGGTCTGGGATGCCATGAGTATGTGAAGAAGTGGGCTGGGGTTGAACGCACGTTAGCCTGAGACATGGTGATGATGGTTTAAGAGAAAGAGGCGGATGATGAAAGTATTAGGCAGATGATCACTCTTCGGGGCAAGTATACTCCTGGACAGCAATGTGACGGGCTTCATCGGGATTACAGGTAGTACTACAGGGCCTAAGAGATCACGCGCGTGAGTAGACGATCAGCGCTGGAGTAAGATACGCACTTGTACATAGTTTATGAATCCCCGTTCTCAACCGGTTTGAAAACATCCTTCGTGGCTTGCATCAGCTCGTACAGTTGCCCGATTTGTTCCGACGACATCTGACAGCGGCCATGAGCGGGAATGAGGGTAGTTTCAACTATCTATACGGACTTTTTCCAACAGTTGAGGATCGAGCGGCTTGCCTTTGAAAGCCTTTTCGTCCGGCCCTTTCGGAAGGAGGTCCAAATATTGCTTCCACGAGGACAAGAAACCAATTATATGTAGAGGGTTATCGACGCGTTTATGCCGCCGAAATTCTGTAAATTCAGAACGAGTAACGAAAGGCGGAGTCTTCATCTCTGGTCTCACCGTCTTTGACGTAGTCGTCGCCAAATAGCCTCATTTCAGGAGGAAGGTGGCGGTGGGCGCGTAGTAAATGCCGGTAAAGCCTAAAAACGAATTCAGTTGAGATTAAATACAGCAGAGAACAGAAATGGCGAACGGAATTGGGGGTAGGAGAGAGTCGCTGACCTCCTGCAAATTGATACGCTGCTTGCGGGCCGCTGTGGCCAGTCGCAATAGCGAAGGACGCATTTGAAGGGCTATTGACGAGTAAGGTAGCCCTTCTTGGAGGTAAGAGGAAGAGATGATTTGCGCCACGTGCAGTCACGCTTTCTTCAACAATCACCATCAAAAGCAACAACGCGATAAATCTCCCAAACTAGTGGCTAAAAAGACCGGCTTCTTCCTCTTTCTGACGCAAGACTATGCTCAATGACTTCACTATTTATCTGTACCAGGAAAGACCATGCTCGAGTCCGTGCTACTGGTGTCATCGTGTATCTTACGGCAGGTTGATTCGGCCTAGTCCTGTACAACCCACAGAGGCACCCGCTGCCAACGAAGCTTTATAAACGGGAGGACCTATCTGTCATTGCGGAAGCGCCACACCCCCGGCCTGCCTGGCTTGCGTGTGCGCGCTTATTCCTGATGATGCGTAGGTCGCGCGACCTCAGAATGCAAATTTAGCGACGGGCATTGGACGGGCATCCAACGGGCATCCACGCTGCTGCTTCCTAACATGCGGCGGCTAACTTTGTGAACTCTATGCTGTCCGGCTGCTCGTCCTACTGGTCGCATCACAGTTTGACATCTTCTATCTTACGACCTTGAGAACGGCACGGCGCTTCTTAGTGATTCCTCTCGGCGGCAGTGGGTTGATGAACATGGAGAAGGGATGCAATCAGTACTTGAATCCCAGTGAGAAATCGGTCTAGGGAAAGCTAGCCCAGCAAAGCGTAAACAAGGAACTCGATCAAAAACCTATGGAAATCTATAAGAATCAAGGACATCGGCAAGATGTCGGAGTACCTGCCCAGTTGTGTGATTTTACCTAGGCTAGTCCATAGACAAACATGACAGTGTATCGTCTCGAGTACAATCTATTCAGCATTTCGACGGGGCTTAGAGATGGCACGTGCACGTTGGTTTCCAAAACTTTTTCACATCCGTTAAGTTCGACTTGTTCCACCACCACCACCAATGGCGCCATGGCGCGTTCGCTTTCCACTGTCTATCGTGTTCACAGACGCCCTCCACGACAACACCAGGGACACTCAGAGGATGCCTGCGCCGCAAGGAGTCGAGGACGAGGAACGCCGTGTTGCAATGCAAGGAACCACTGGACATTGGCCTACGACGGACTGCGCTATCGCGAGGAGCCACTGCGAAGGACACTTCTGAGAACGAAACGCGTACAGCTTGCAACAAGGACGAGGACCACGACCGCTGCCTTCAAGCTGCCTTACGAACGACGAGAACGAGCATCGCGCGCGCCGCATGGAGGACAGCAAGCACCGCATCACGAGGACTAGCCCTACTCCTACGAGCACGATGGCATGACCATTATTTTTCCATTTACATCCCCAGCATCAACAACGACGACGGTAACTGCATTCCTAGCATTGAGGACGAGGACGAGAACAAGCATTGAGGACGAGGACGAGAACAAGCATTGCGTCGAGGACGAGTACTAGGACAGCCAGCAAGACTGCCTGGGAGAACAAACATCGCGCGATTGATTCGGGTGACAGGTCCAGTCGAGGGACCAGTGAGGTTTGTTCCCTTTCTCCCCAACCACTATGACTCGTCGGTAGACTTACCAAGTATATACTACGTGTATGTGTATGAAGGTCGTGAATATGAATTCTATTTGAATATAATAATGACAGTACGAAAGCCCAAGGAACCTGAAAGGAATATGAACCGAACAGTCCTACTATAGCCTACTATACACTAGCAAATGCTAGTTTCTACTACTGTATCCATCAATTCTGTTGCATTTTAGCCAGGATTTCCAAGGAATTCCAAGGGAAATCAAGACCCTCGAAAATCATAGCACCGTCTTGATCTCCCTAGACCGATTTCTCACTGGGCTTGAATAGTAAGCGGAACGGATATCAACTACCTCCGAACACTTCATCTCCTTCAGCGTCCAATTATGAGTGTGTAACTTGTCTTTTCTCTAAGATCTATGTTCGTCGCTGATTTACGTACATATTGTTCGCAGGAGCTGGAGGCACAACCACCTTAATGGAAAGCTTGAACCGGCTGAGGGCAAAGTAATTGTGCCAACCAGCTCCATAATGAAGCCGGCGATGCACGCTTTTTTGATCGGTCGTACGACAGGTGGAAGTGTGTAATTTACTCATGCAACGCAGTCGCCTTGTCAAAAAATGTCGCTTGTCAAAACTCGTGTAGCAGAACTCTGCCAGTAAACTCAAGGAGAACAGTTCGAGAAAGTTCGGACAGTTCACCATTTTGCCGTCGGCAAGCAAGGATCAAATTCTTGCTAAATACCCAGTCGGATAGGCAGCAATCGCGATCTGCTCTGGTAGCTGAGTTTCGTTGCGCCACACCGAGAACGACGTGGTACACCCGATCAACGATTGATCGCCTTCTACCACAGCATATTGTCTCAAATTTGTCGCCAATGTCAAGCCAATGACACGGTATACATTCATTATTGTCACAACGAGACTTGACAGAAAAAGCGATCACAATTTCAACGAAGAGTGACGGTCCCTCGGAGCGGCACCGGAGCTTCCGGGTCACTGATCGGATCAGCGGCCCCGGTTCCGTCGGAAGCATTACAACCAAACCTTGTTTATCGAGTTGGGAAGAAACCACGATCGGTTGATTCATTCAACTTCAGAATCATTACGCGACGTGCTCCCTCGTAGGTTTGGAGATGTTTCGTCTCCTAACTTCAATGAAACTTACAGCACCACCGCCTTCTCTACAGAGTCTCCAATTTCCGAGGTGCTATCGGGAGCTGTACACCTGTCTTTGCTGTACACGCGTACTCATTTGCATTCTTAGCGATATCAAACCTTACTGCCCAGGTGCTGGTCATCTGCACCTCCGGACACTTGAACGCCGATAATTGGTTAAATCCCTTGCACATGGCCTGCACATTTCCAGTAAGTACTAGCGTGATAAATGACTCTTTGCCCTGCAGCAATATGATTCGCAGAAAGTTTTGTGTTTTCAAGGCCTGAAGATCACACCCTGGACGTCCGAAGCCTCGGACGAGCACCTTGTCGCGCCACACCCCGGTAGTACACTCCCCAAACTCTAGGCCAGTTCTGCTCCCGCTTTTTCTGATGTCCACATCAAACTGGACAGCTTAAGAAACTCCGGGGTGGCCAGTAGAATTCAGTCCCATCCTCTTCAGTGCAGCGCCTTCGCAGATCACCGTAATCACTGGCGGTGCCACGGCCGTCATAACATACGTCGTCCAATCACACCTTGCGCCGCTTTCTGACGACTCGACGTGGAGATTAGGGCTGATGCAGTGGGATAGTCGAAAGTCTAGGCCGCGTCGACGTCGCCAACCCCGAAATTTACTCTCCTCCGCCCTACGCCCTGAGCAATCTTCCATCCATCATCCTTGCAATGTCGAATCTCCTCAGCAACCGCGGCGAGATATTTCGCGCCTTGTCCTTCCTTTCTTCTACCCGAGGGACTGGTTCGCTTGTTCCTGAATGGCCAGGTACAAGAGAAGCACGTCTCCGGTGCTTTATGGGGTTTGTGAGGATTGGCGCCCACAAAGCCCCATTGTTCATGATTGTCTCTGGACATGATCTAGTGGGTGTCAAAGTCCTTGTTCATCTTCTGGGAGAACATTATCTTTCATTGGTCGATTGACAAGGACGGATCTCTTTGATTCCAGTAAATCAGCACGAGGTTTGGCATTCATAGCAACGGATCCGGACTCATCGGCGGGGAACATGAAGGTTTGTGCGCAATCACAGGCACTTCGTTGATTCAAGCGCCGACGTTAAATATGCAAGGGAAGCTGTCCAATGACATCCATTATCAAAGAACCCGTATGTGCTACCCGAAGACATGCAGTGAATACGAATACAACGAAGGTGAATTAACGATTATCCTGTTGACTACTAAGAATACAGTCTTTCTTTCCATGTTCATCCTAGGATTATTTCAGTAATATATAGGTAATGTAAGATATAATAGCCGAAGAACTGTACTTTCCGGGTTGAATGTACACGGATACCTTGGAAAATACAACAACAGACGTCGACGTCGTATAAAGCGTCGAATAATAATGCCTAACGGCGAGGTGATACGATAGCGAGTGTGGGCGGTCGAAAACATGAGACCGTATTATGTTAAAATGAAAGTGAGTAATGAGTGGTCGTTAGCTTCTAAGCTGTCAATTTTGCGAATGTTCGTGAAAACATCAAGATCGTGGCTCCTCACGGGAAGGGTTGCGAGGTGGCGGCGTGGGATCTCGTCTGTACGGGATGACGGTCGCACGTACAGGATCATAACGACCCGCAGGACGTGGCGGTGGTGGCGGGTCTTGAGGGCGTGGTGATTCAAATCGCTCCTCCATGCGCAGAGACCGCAGCGGCTCATCAGTGGTACCTCGCGCAGAGATGGATGGCAAGGTGATAGGCTCGTCTGAGACATGTCGGGTGCGAATGGGCGATAACGTCACTTCTGCCTCAGGAAGAGGAGGCAAGCGAGGTGGATCCCACTGCGGTACAGGCGGCGGCGGAGGAGGCTGGAGAGGAAAGAGTGGAGGAAGCGTAAGACTTGGAGAAGGCGTACGGCGTAGCACATATGGTCGTTCCGTTCCCGGCCCTCTAACAGAGCTGAAAGGAATAGATGGCAATGGATGCGGGTACGGATCGCTTGGACGACGGCGCGGAGGAGGACTGGGACTGCGCAGCCTTGGATCTGGGTATGGTCTTCTGCGCGGTGACGTTGCCGCATAAAAGCGACCTTCGTCTGGAGATCGCAGAGGAGACGATGATTGATACCCTGAGGGGCCTGCTCGACCAGGCATTCCGGGGCCAAGCAATTGCGTACTCGATTCCACCGATGTACCATAATACGGATCAGCTACAGGTGGGTAGTCGTATCCACCAGGAGCCTGTGCATAGCCTCCCCTTGAATACTGTCCGTACTGCGGAGAGTGCGATTGAGAAGCACTGCCAGGAGCGGGACCAAGGGGTACGGAATCTCCAGTCGAAGGATAGGGCCCATATTGTGGAGGTCGCGTCAAAGGAAGCTCGCCCTGAGTACGAGGACGGCGCGCTTTTTGACGTTGATTCTATCCACGGAAAATCAGAACTAGGAACATGGACATAATTATCGGGCTTACTTGGAACCATATCTGTGGAGTAGATGTGTCAGTCATTGCGCCAAAAAAAGTAGACATAACGCGTACCTGAACCTTCCGGGCACTCAATCCAATGGAACGTCCGACCTCTTCTCTCATTGCCGTGGTGGGAAAACGCGACTTTAGGTGTCGAAGGGTGTTGATCAGAAAGAATATTGCTTGATGTCCATAGAGAACTCACCTGGGCAAGGAGCGCGTGCAGCACTGCAGATTGGTGAGGGGTGGTCAACGTCCGTGTTCGTTTCTTCTTCTGGGGATTCGTTGGTGGAGGAGTCCTTTGGGAATGATGACCGGGCTCCGCCTCTTCGGTATCAGCCATTCCGCCTTGAGACTCCGATGAGCTCGCGCGAGATCTGGACGGAGGCTGAGGCGAGGGCCGGCGCATACGTTTAGACATTCGTTCGTCGGGAGCGTCTGACGACGCAGGTCTTCGTCGGGTTCGTGGTGAGGCACTGCTGGCACTGGATAGTGGGTCTTCAATATAACGAGAGTGGGGGATGGGAGGGCGTGTCTGCGTTGAGCTATGGCTGGGATCTTCAGCACTTGGTCGTGCAGAAGCGGGCTGGTCGTGTGTTGGTGTTCGTGAGGAAGAAGGATTATTGGGTAAATTAGTATGTGGCGAAGGCGAAGGGGGATTCGACATCCAGAAAGGATGATTATGCAAGAAAGAACGGCACCAGAACAGACTACGAGACCTCGAAGCGCAACTCAACGCATCCGTGGCCCAACCGTTGAAGGGGAAAAGAAGAAAGGTATGAAATCGTCAGGGTGGATCAAGAGGAACTCATTAGTTTCAATAACAGCCGATGCAATCTAGAGCCGATATTATTTTAATAATCATCCATGGTGAAATGACGTTACAACCAGTCCCAAGCATAAAGCGAATCTCATGTAACGCGATCGGTAACATGCCAGCCTGCCAGTCGATTGCGGTTCCTCGATTCGGGAAGTATTCAGGCTTCTGATGCGCATCGGTACCCAAGATTGTCTGGCGCGAATGTGGACGCGTAAGGATAGATGTTCGCACAAACATCCTAGCGACCGCCCTCCGAGAATTCCGAGCACCCAAGATAATGCCTAAACAGAATATGCGAACAGAATGGCAGCTGCAGACCTGAGCAACGGTTGCGCGCAGCTGTCTTTTTCCTGTTTCGCGATGGATGGCAACCAACAGAGAGTCACACTTGTCAATCCGGCCTTACGTTCCGCTACGCCGGATCCTCCAGGGTTATACAAATATGGCAACTCCGGAAATTTTATATCTACAGGCACCCCGTGCCGAAGGCGAGCCGCGCAACTCTAAATTCGAGTTGAATAGTCTCTAAGACCTTGGGCTTCGTGCGTAGAGTTAAACCCTGCTCGTAGATGGCTATTATACCGTCACTAACCAAGTCTAAACGTGTCTCAGGCTTAGAACTGTGTAGCAGATGGAGAAAAGCGCACGATTGTATTTCTAGACTCACTGTAAATGGACGGTTGTTGGCGACCTCGTTGTGACTGAACGCCACCCATATGGATGAAGAGAGTTTTGCGCCATATTGGGAAAAGCTGTGGTCCAGGCCGAATGACGAGAACGAAGCTTAAGGCAGGCGTACGAGAGAGCGGGTTTCAATGCTAGTTCATTATAGCAATTGAGCAAACGGAGACATTTAATAATGGTAAATGGAGACGGGATGGTCGTCGTAGCAGCAAGAATGCTACTTTGGCAGAACCCCGACTTTGACAACCGAGGTCGCAGGATTTCGCGGAACATCGCAACAACTCGGAGTCGACCTCCTGAACCCAGAGCCAACCTTGAAGGACAAATGCGGTCCGGATGGACTACGATAAGGATGCGGATGTGCAGCGGCTCTGTCCGACGGAGTGGGTCGAAATTCGTGCATAATGATAATGAAATTGTTCGGTCATGATACTTCGCATGAGCAACATGACGACGGAGTGATAGCAATACAGGAGGTAAGTCTGGCATGGAAAATGAAAGTTAGTTAGCCTCCGCGGAATAAGCAGTGGGAACGACGCAACCGAACCCAAGCTGAGCCGATGGCAAGTGTAAATCTACGTTCCGTTAGGTGAGTCGTTGTAGTCAGATTGCCGAAGACTGTTTCGTTATTAGCTATGCCATGAACGAGGTCGTACTTTGTTCAAGTACATGCCATAAGCAAACTGGAAAGTCAATATCCGTACTGAGTTATGAATCATGTATCGACGTCATGCACTCCGGCCTTGACGAAAACGAGGAGACATTAAGCGCCCGCTTGATAGAAAGGGAGTAGCCATAATTGACAGAAAGAAGGTTTAAACCCAGCAAGGTCATTGAGTACCCGGAGTGGAACACCTGTAACCGACGGTCGGCAAAAACGTCTTGGTGATTGGTGGCGTTGAGAGACAACCATCAGTGACGACAAAGGCCGCCATTGCTGTGATATTTGTAAGACGGTGTAGAAATAGAGTACTAATGGTTCGAATACTTTCCTTAAAGCACATATCAGGTCGATGGTGTCGAAGTAGCACAAAGTATCGTCCACCGCGAATCTCAGAACGGTTTGTAGTGCCACGAAGCTAATGACGATTTCGTTAATCAAGCCCCCAATCAAGACATGTCATGGACATCTATAGTACCCCGACCCGCCTGGCCCGCAGGGTGCACCAGCCATTCGCGCAACGTACGTCAGCGTCATGGCGTCGTGAGAGGCTGGAGTTACTCATGTAGATTGCCATACGAATGCCGCAGGGTTTCATACGTCCCAGTCATCGAAACATGTGGTAGATAATTTCCCTGATGTCTGGGGCTACTGAAAGCAGTTGAAGCGCTAAATAGGAAAGGTTTTATTGTCGTCGATTCAGTACACTGCCGTATAGTCCTCCGTGAAACATACCCGATGCATCATCCTGTATGCAGCGGCCAATGCATAACGACCGCGACATAGCCCAGAGAGCTGGCAAATGATAGCCTCCAGCAAGTCTAAATGGAATGCCCGAACCTACACCAATGACGAGAATCAGATTCAATGGTAATGCAAAAGCTGTACCACAAACCAGAAACAGGTCGAAGAGGCGATAACAGAATTCAGTCCCTGGAAATAGACAGGCCTCGTGTAGGAGAGTTTCTCGGCCAGCTTCTGTGAATACCAGCAACCCGAGATGACCACGACGACTGAGAGAACCGGAATTTGCCAAGGCTTAGATGATACCCCCGGAATAACGAGACAGGACGGGAGTAGGAACTATCGAGCGAGAGAAACTGGTATGCGATGCTGTTCATGCCTAGATCATACTCATGATACTATGTGCGGAACGGAAGGACGTACTGATCACAGGATATGACCAGAACTCTGGAAGCCCCGGTTGAGTATATACATAGTGAAGTTTGTCAATGTTGAGAACATACCTCCTCCTGGCGTACTTTGATGGGCTTTCCTTCTCCGTTTGTATCAGACCTTTACGATTGGTCGCGAGAAAACGAAAGGAGTGCGGATAAGCCAAGCGGAGTGTCCACTTGTATGTGAAGACCTTGCTCAGGTGATATGCAAGAAGAATCGAGATCCGGGGCGAAATTGAGCTGAGAATGACAAGGAGACGGGATCGCTATAAGTCTAACAATACAACAAGGTCGACAAGAACAACGTAAAATCGTATACGAGGCGCAATAAGCACCATTCTCGAACTGGACTAGCGCCATAGAGAATACAGATCCTGGGACTCGCCGGAGGAGATCTCCTGTAGAATCGTACCTTGACCTAAAGGCAGGGATTGCTCGACTGGCACCGAGAAAAGCCTAGCGGTGGAGACACACCACCTCCCGGGGTTGCTTGTGCCCCTAATTGCCAACTGTTCTGGAAATCATACAGACGCCGATGTGCGTAAGATGAAGGACATGTGGGCGGTGACAACGGAATATCAACGAAGGGTGTCGGACTACGGACCTGAGAGACCATGTAGATCAAGCCAAGGCCTGGCGCATGCTCGATGTGGAATAATAGGACGACAGGGCCTGGAGGATACGTAGGCGAGATGAAGGGGAAGGCGCGCATAGCTGCATCGGAAGAGACAGATTCAAGGTCATCCAACAGCGAGGGAGCTAAAGGGCTGAACATGCGGCTGGGAAGGAGTACAGGCGAAGGCGATCCAGGTAACATAGACGCCGTGAGACGCGGTTTCTGCGGCATTGGACAGGTTGATGACGGCTGTTCGGACTCGAAAGCGAGAACGATGCCCAAACCAGGGAAAGAAGTCTGCAAATACAAAGTTAGACTTATTGTACTCTCAGGGAAGAAAACATAACTACACCTTTTCTTAAGCTACGCAAAGAGAGCAACGACGTTTCTGTCCGCTCATTACGCGTTTCTTCGTAAACAGTCTGTTGCCTCGGAAAGACAATTCATTGATTTCCTCCGGCTCGGCATCGTAGTTCAACTCCTCTGCAGCTAAAAGTACGGGTGCCTCCTTGGGCCGACTCCTGGAAATTCTATGCGGAATATACCAGACTCGCTTAGCGAGAAAAGGCTGTTTTTCGTCTGAGATAGGCGGTGAATTATCTGTGTGCGTATCGGAGGAATTCGAGGCCTGGTGCTCGAACAGCGAGGAGGAAGCGGTAGCGCAGCAGGTAGAGGCGAGTTCCAGACTCTGTGGCATAGTAAATCAGATAGAAATTGAAGATAGAAGGATGTGGTAGGAAGGAAAGAGGACGTCTTGCGGTTTGAAATTCTGGAGATGATCGAGTGACGATCACATGACACCAACCAACTCAACCCGCAACCACCATCATCGCGTCCATGTCTGACCATATTTCTATATCCGACTCTTCTCAATGACCACCACAAGTATCTACAATTCCCAATATTTACGACCTACCACCCAGCCTCCTGTCTTCTCACTCTGTCGCCTAGAACGCCCGACCTTTGGACAGAAGTAACAACAAGTTACCCCGTATCAGTCTCTCATGGTGGCCTGCCTCACGAACTTGTCGATATTATGGACACCCTGTTATCTACCATGTCGATAATACGAACACTACGCGATTCAAACGCCCCCGAAACGCCCTTTTGTGTCCCTCCTGCTTTATGCTTTTGCTAACCATACCCATGTTAGGTATGATGCATTGATAACTCAGAGCTGAGACTTCTAATCTCAATCTCTAGTGAAAACTCTGTTTCGCTCGTTCGTTCTTACCTCGATAAATTGGATAACATGATCAGTCGGCGAGGCTTTGTAGTCTCGCCATTGTCCAATAACTCTTCCAACGTTACGATGTCAATCACTCCTGCGTCCACTGAAACCGACTCAGTAGACGGCACTTACGAAGACTCAAATTCACAGGGCATACCGCCGAATGCGCATGTGTATGACTACTGGCATGACCGTCCATCTGTGTGGCCGAAGGCCACTCTATTGTCCGCGAAGTTTGACGGGCATACTCTGCCAGCGGACTGGATGGTATTGTTCTCTAGGAACATGGACTCTCTGTTTTTTGCCTGGACAGGCCAGCATCCTCGTGGGAGCGCCTGACGCCACGGCAAGTCTCCTTGTTTAATAAGTATATCGGGTTTACGATATTCACCGCGTTTCTTCCTCCAATCTCACGCTGCTGTTTGGCACCTTCGATTTTAGTGCTCCTGGACTCTACGGTCTGATTCGCCTCTCCCCTGGGCTTCTGTATCTACCCTTACCAGATTCGAAGTGACATCATGCTCACCCTCGTTTTCTTTGCAGTGCAAAAACGTAGTCATCAATGGCTTTCGTCCACTCGACCATGACGCGTACTTCGACGCCGGTGAATCACTAGGGGTGTTTCTGCGAGATGCGCTGTATGAAGAACAACGCGTGGTGCAGGACGAGCTGGTGGTTCGCGAGGACGTCTCTCGGTTATCGAAAAACGATCACATGGTGCCCTTTAAATTAACGCACCTCATCTCAGCCACGAGTATTTACCACATCCAAATACCTCATCCTCATAATCAGCCTGTTTAACAAACCCCCAATCTGTTTTATCTGTAATACATCTTGGCTACATTTCGATACACTTGCGTTAAATATAGTAAGTACACCGCAACATAAGTAGTAAGTCGTATTCTTCAACTTATTGGCCACCTCCCAAAACCAGAAAGTTTGCTTAACACCCGCTCGGAACAGCCGAACTATCCACAAAGTTGGCCGCAGCCGTCCCCAGACCACGGCTCGCAAAGGCAGTCCAGAGAGTACACTTGTTCGCACCTCCGTACCGGTTAACATCGGCTTGAATCCACGCATCACGGGCGTTCACCACTATGAGGGCCGGGACACACATAAACAAGTGAGTGACAAAAGGAGTTTAAGCGACGCACGAGTAGGGTTACAAGGCTGCAGAGCGAGCGCATCAACAAGAAGATGAAGCCAGACGACGTTTCCTTCCGAGCCCGTGGGGTCAGTCCTGGCAGTAGACGACCATCCATGTACGCCAACGAGAGCAGCGTAGACGTTGTACAAAATGTTGGCCCAGACTTCTCCGATGTCTATGTAGTAACACTCGCGTTAAACCCGCGGCTCGTTAAGCACAATATGAAATACTCACCGTGAACTTCATTAAGCGTAGCAATACTCGAGTAGCGCAGAGGGTTCACCGTAGCCGACGTCGAGTACGGGTGGCTCCGAATACCAGCGTCGTCGTCAATGACCCAGTCAGCCATCGTATAATCAGGAACAGCCGCAGACTTCTGCTCGGTCCATCTATTCAACATGACCGGTTAACGAAGGCGAAGAAGAAGACGAAAAAAACATACGCAGCCATAGCATCTGACCACCCCTCACCCATACCGCCCGCCTCAGTAGTCTGCAAACACCTCCCCGTTCCTCCGCCCGTCATCCGGTTCGTCAATCCGTGTGTGAACTCATGCACGATAATATCATTCTGCAGCGATCCGTCGCGGCGAGGGGTCGTCAGCGTCCAGATGAACATCCTGCACGTTCCGCTGCTACCACTGAACGGGGAGTCATCAGCGTCAATGCCAACCAAGACACCAACTAACGGCTTACTCGGGCGGAGTAGCAAAGTTCGCATTGTTAGTGCCGCTAGAGTCCTGCACGCTCATCAAAACACGATCATTCCCAGACCCTCCCTTGCCAAAGTTGTCGGTCTGGAAGTTGAACGAAGACTCGGTCCATCCATATTGGTAGAGGAAATCATGCACAGTGTTGATGATGTAGAAAGCGTTCACACGCGCAGCATCCACATTCTGGCCCCCAGTGGGCGCAAGGGTGGTGTCGTACGTATAGTTGAAAACGCCGGTCGAAGACGTGCTCGTCGTGGCCGATTGTGACGACTTAAAAGCGACGACATTGTTACCGCTGAAAGCGACGATTAACTGGGTTATCGTGGGCGCGCGGAGAATAGGGACTTACGCGGTCGCGTTGCTGGTGACCCATCCGCTTGGGGAAGAGTCGAGGTTCTCGGGATCAACAAGCACTTCCAAGCCCTCCGTAACCGCGTCTTTCTGAATGGGGATCACCTTGTACTATCCACAAATGTCAGCGATATGTGATATGTGAAAGCAAAGAGGGTTTACTGTAAGATCTGAAACGAAGTCAACGACGCTCAAGAGTTCGCCAGTGTGCGCATCGACGTAAGCCTCCAAAAAGGCGTTTGTCTCCTCGTTCTGGACTTGAAGGGCGTGTGTAAGAGCGACGGAACCATCGGCAAGGGAAAGATAGTTGAGGGCTGTGTAACCGTTGAAAGTACCATCCAACTGATCCTCGACGGTGGAGATCACGCTTTGGACATCAATGGTGGGGGTAGAGTCAGCGATATTGGCTATAACATTAATGAGCATCACCGCATTACAACAAAGCTTTCTGATGGAACTTACAGGTATCAACGAAAGAAGCGCCAAATGCTACTATCTTGTTATCCTTGATAGCGACATTGGCGACAGCGTTGAGGAATTCTACGCCATCCTACAGACGATTAATAACCAGCATGGAAAACGTCAAAACTGCTCTTACATGAACTTGCTTCGCATAAGTGTAGCTGACGGTCTCAGTGTCCTTTTCGAAGCCGCTGGTGAACGCGACGTTATCGGCGTCAATGCCGAGCTCAGAAGCGACGATCGCCTTGGTCGTATCTTCGAGAGATTGGGGAATCAAAGAGGCAGGGATCTCCTTGCCTTCGGTACCAAAGGTCTTTAAAGCGGAATCAATACCCCACAAGAGAGGACGCAATAACAAAATAGAAATCACCTTAAACTCTGTCGCCGGGTGGAAAGTCTCCACAGTGAGAGCCCGACGCCCAATCACGCGGGTGCGGTGGGTAGCGAACTTGGAGGACGGGGAGAAAGGAACGGCGTGCGCAGACACGGCGAGGAGGACGAAAGAGAGAAGCTTGGTGAAGGAAACCATCTTTGTACCGAGGTCTGGGCTGTGAAGACGTCTACTCAAGCGGGGTGCGAGCTGAAGCCTGTCAAAATCAGAATAGTGTCGCGTCTTAAATAGTACACAGCGAGCAGGCTGTAAAGAGGCCACATATGGAGAGTATCCCCGCCGGGAGAAGCGATATCATGGTGTCCTGCTTCGAGATAGAATCCGTACGTAGGTGGATTCTGATATCGTATCACACAGAGATAGGAGAAATGAGAAGACGACGCGCTTCTTTAAGGGGAGTTGACCCGGCGTGGGTGTATACCCGCCACGCCAAGAACGAAGAACGCGTGTCTCTGCTAAAAATCCATACGGCGAGACGCGCAATTTAGTCAGATTATGGTGGAAGGCTATAGAGAAAGCATGCGAAAATACTCATGGAAGATGAACAGGCGATGCCTACGTGATGGAGGGCGTCTGGAAACAATCACTGGCGCATGTGGATAGAGTTGGGAAAGCCGCTATGTCTATCCACGTGAACATTGTGGCGTGCCTGTTACTGTGATGGTTGGGTAAGGATCCTGCGTTGATCAGAACTTGCGATTATTGTAGCTAGTAATCCTATGCATGGAAGGGTGAACCCAAATGACAAAGAGAATGGAGGCCTCCTGCTCACAGATGAAGCAGTAGACTGCGGAGCGCCCTACGTTCCTTCAACAGGCTTTAGAATGGAAGCTTAGCGATTGCAAAGCGGCGCGTGTGTTGTTCCAAAGGGCATGAGCCTCGAACAACATTGTAACAAGCTCGTGCGCGACACGATACTTACCTTATGGTGATGATGAATAACGCGCTCCGAGTCTAGCACAGGTACCCGAACGTGTGGCTGCCTTCCTGTGCACACTTCCATGTCAGAGATAACAAGACCATTGAATGCTCGAGCTCCGAGGCCAGTCGACGTGTCATTTGAGAGAAGTAATGTGAATGAACACTGATAAGTCATATTTCAACCACAGTGATTCATCGTGATAGGGCCTAGGGATGCAGATTGGGGGAAAGTTCGCGTGGGTGTTTGTCATTTTGAGGAAAATATAGGCTATCACGACAAGAGCGGGGAAATAGTGGTGGTCGTCTGCTCGAGGTGGGAGGGACGGGCCAATATGGGACGATTGGTAAGCAGCACATGCTCGCAGAACAAATGGGAGCAAGGAGTTGCTTTCAGCCTTGCCGTTACGATGCAATTGACTGGGACCAGATGGCGCGGTGTGAAGCAATCAGAATGCCTTGTGCTCTAGAGGAACGAACAGCGAGAAGTCGAAGGGCCTGTGTTTCGTTATATCATCGGTATTGACAAGGATTCCTCTTCTATTTCTTCCCCCTCTTCTTCCGCGCTATCGTCTTAATTACAGGTCGCTCTAGCTCTAGATGATATTGGTGACTCCAGTGGGGCATCCTCTCTCACTCGTCGCGTCGGGTGTGTCTAGACTCAGCGGTATGGAGGCTCTGACTTACTTCAAGTGCACAGATCGATTCGATGGCACGTAGTATGATTGTGACGCAGCCGAAGCGAACTCGATACTCGTACATTCATGCAAGACATCTCCAAGATAAGAGCAACACTATTGACCACGGCGATGGACTTGAGAGAGAGAATGCCACGATACACATAAGGTTTTTTGAGATGTGGTTTGAAGGACCGCCCGAACACCCACATTGACTATTGAGTTCTACGTTTGCGCGTCCTAGATCCGCAGGGCTCTGTTGAAGCGACAGGCTAGATCGTTTTATTCACAGAAGGGCGTGCACTAGCAGCCTAGACGGTCGACGAAGCTGAGACTCGTGAGAGCGAGAGATGGTTCTGATAAGCCCTGCAGGGTTTGGCGGGCCGCTAGCAGAAACAGGACGAGGAAATAAATTGTCGGCGCGTACGCGTTATCGCCAACGCAGGAGAATGTTGATACAAGATATGGTTTCACATGGTCCAGAAGAGAAAGATGAACATCAGAGGCGATATGTAGACGCCTTGAGGAACTCCTTTTGACGAGTATGTAGTTCTCCAAGCTTAGGCGCGTTCTTGAGGGCCGTTACGATTTCTTACTGAAAGATGAGCGCAAGCTGTGAAAGTCCTTTTGTTGCCGAGGTGCCGGTTGAAGCGGAGCTTCAAAAGAGGCCAGCACTTTTTTTCGTCTGCTCGTCTGCTCGTCTTCTGACCATCGTCGTCGCCGTCGCGTTCCACAGCGCTCACACCGTTTATCTCACCGTCGTGCCTATGTCCGTCTTATGTATTCCGTGTTGCAGGTATGCCCTTGTCCCCTCATCCCCATTGACTCTGTTGACAGCTAACGAAAGCATTGTGGCCATCGTCTCGCCGTTACGGCGCGAGGTGGCGCTTCTGAAACGCGTTATGCATCCACTTGTCGGCGCGTCGGACCCACCCTCTGTCCTCAAGACCTTTAATTGTGGACGGCGTTGATTGATGCCCGTGTCGATATCCATCGCAGTGCCGTACGCTCTCAACCGGGAATGAATGGCATGCTTGTTGTTTCGACTATCGCCAGAGTTTCGCCAGTGGATTGAGGTTAATGTACCGGTTGTTGGTCTGTTCTAGTCTTTGCTGTTATTGGCTGATCAGGTCGGACCGGTGAGCTCGATGGACCCGCCGCTGTGCACCCAGGCAGGATCTATGTGAGTATCCAGGTCTTTTTTGCGCGTGTCTCGTCCCTTTCTACCCATACACATGACGATTTTCAACCGAAGCAATTAGGAAGTGCCGTCCGAAACTGTTCCTTCGGGGACAGGCTCTGTCGATACCCGGTTCTCTGATTCATTTCCCTCCCCTTTGCTATCCCTTCTGTCCTTTCGTTCGTCGTGCTAATCTACTTTCCTCCTAGGTGAAATCGTGTCCGTATCTCGTAGGTATGTATATCCGTTGGTGGGTTTCAAGTAGCGGGCCGCTAGTGGGACCGCCTGTTACCGTTTTTTGTTCTCGCGGTGCTGGTAAACGTTCGTGGACGTTAGTGAGCCGGTGATTCGCACTGTCACTATCGTGTATGTATCAGATTGTGCTGTAATAGTTGGATGCAGAATGATATTCCCGTTTCTTGATTGAAAGCGGAGGCTCGGTGGAGGCCGATCATAAACCTATAAATTGGGGCAAAGCCGTGTCTGTCTCTTTAACTTGTTACCATCATGACTGGCACAGATAGCGCGTTCCCCATCGACCTCAAGCAGTTCAAAAAGTATTCTATTCATCGTTATCGTCGTGCTCGTCGTTGACGTCGTTTGCTAGACTCGCGCTTGACCCAAAGAAGCCAAACTTGACTGACGTCGAAAAGGCTGCGCTCAAGGCAAACATCCAGCTCCTCCGCGATGCCATCGTCTTCTTCACGGCGACCGGTGCTGCTCGTGGAGTCAGTGGGCACACAGGTATGTCGTCGACGTCGCCTGGATCGCGTACGATACTGACAATCTCTAGGTGGTGCCTATGACACCGTTCCCGAGGTCTGCATGCTCCTGGCCCTTTTCAACCAATCACCCGAAGCATTTGTCCCCATTATCTTCGATGAAGCTGGTGATTACATGTTACCCGACAATCAGAGACAATCTAATGTCATCCAGGTCACCGTGTTGCGACCCAGTACATCCTGTCCGTTCTCGAGGGTTCCATGCCTGCGGAGCACCTGCTTCATTATCGGGCTGCCAACTCCAAGCTCCCCGGTCACCCAGAACTCGGCCTCACGCCTGGAGTCAAGTTCTCGTCCGGACGTCTGGGACACATGTGGCCTTTTGTCAACGGTATAGCCCTCGCCAACAAGGACAAGACCGTGTTCTGCTTGGGCTCTGACGGTTCTCAGCAGGAAGGAAACGACGCCGAGGCTGCTCGTCTTGCTGTCGCCCAAGGTCTTAACATTAAACTACTTGTCGACGACAACGATGTCACCATTGCTGGCCATCCCTCCGAATATCTCAAGGGCTACAGTGTCGCCAAAACTCTCGAGGGACACGGCCTCAAGGTATTCACTGTTGACGGTGAAGATATCGACGCGCTCTGGGGCGCTGTCAGCGGCATCGTCACCTACGATGGTCCCGCCGCCGTGGTCTCCAAGCGCAAGATGGCACCTGGCATTGCTGATATCGAAGGCAGCACCCATGGACATGACGTGATTCCCGTCAAGTCTGCCATCAAATACCTCGAGTCAAAGGGATACACCGGTCTTGGTGATATTCTGCTTAACATCAAGCCTTCGCCTCAGCCTTATCTGTTCACGGGTGTGACCAAGGAGACGGGCGCGAACCGTGTGGTGTTCGGTGAGGCAGTAAACCTTGTCCTTGATGGGCTTAGCAAGGAGGAGGCCGCGAAGAAGGTTATGGTTATCGACTCTGATCTTGAGGGCTCAACAGGGTTGAAGGTGATACACCAAAAGCACCCAGAGGTTTTCGTTCCCTCCGGTATCATGGAGCGTGGAAACTTTTCCGCTGCTGCCGGCTTCGGTTTCGACCACGACAAGTTTGGTGTCTTCTCCACGTTCTCTGCTTTCCTCGAGATGGTCGTTTCTGAAATCACCATGGCGCGTCTCAACCACTGCAATGTTCTCTGCCATTTCTCGCACTCTGGTGGTACGTCATCCCATTATTCACGATCTCCGTTCATGGCCGTTGACGACTTCGCGTAGTTGACGAGATGGCCGACAACACGTGCCACTTTGGAATCAATTCGCTCTTCGCCGACAATGGTCTCTCCGACGTCCAGTCATGGTTGTACTTCCCTGCGGACGCGCTGCAGATGGTCGCTGTCATCAAGCGCGTCTTCTTTGAGCGCGGTGTCCGATTCGTCTTCTCGACGCGATCAAAGGTGCCCTTCATTCTCAAGGAGGACGGCTCGAAATACTTTGGTGACGGATATGAGTTTGTCCCCGGAAAGGATGAGACTATTCTCGAGGGCAAGGCTGGTTACGTCGTATCGTTCGGAGAGATGCTGTACAGGTCGTATGATGCCGTTTTGAGACTGAGGCAAAGCGGCTTGGACGTTGGTTTAATCAACAAGCCTACACTCAACATTGTCGATGAACAGGTTAGTCTTCTTCGTGTTTTGAGATGCAAGTCAGGCTCACACGTGAATTTTAGACACTCGCCAAGGTTGGCGCGAGCCCCTTCGTGCTTATTGTCGAGTCCTTCAACCAAAAGACTGGCGTAAGTGATTTGATTATTGATTCTGTAATTCCGACTGACGATAACTATTAGCTTGGTTCTAAATACGGTACTTGGCTCTTGGAGCGTGGCTTCACGCCTAAATACGGCTACATGGGTACGACCAAGGAGGGTTCCGGTGGTCTTTGGGAGCAAATCCCTTACCAGAACCTGGATCCCCAATGTATGTCTTTTCCTTTCTTTTATCATATTTCTGCGAATGCTGATGGTACTCTTGTAGCTATCATCTCCAAGGTGCAGACGCTGGCAAAATAGACGAAGAGTGTGTAGGATAGGAAGGAAGCAAGAAAAAATAACATATAATGTACTCTATACTGACCTGTACAAGTAGAAGTTATCCAGTTTTCCTCGGCTGCTTAACAAGTCCCTCACCGCCATGCTATCTCATTCTTCCACTGGTTCCTCCACTTCTCGGTGCAGCGATAGTCGCCATACGTCGTCGCGGAACTGTAATCCAGTCTCCGAAGGCATCTTCCAACCTCCAGACGGCATCATGGAAACCTGTATGCACCCAGCTTCAGCGTTTAAAATAATAGCCTCTTCAGAGAGCGAGGAGGCTGCTAAAATGTGAGTAGCTCGTCCAGCATCCGAGTCGTTCGAGTCCTGCTTGATTGCTTGGTTCGCCTAACACCCATGTTGAGACTTTGCGTCCCAAGCAAGCAAGGAATATCCTCCAATTTCCGTCCCACTATTGGAAACTTCCTCGTCACGTAAATTCAAGGGTAATTCGACATTGCTCAACCCGAACTATGGACAAAGTTGACCGCATCGACATCACAACCACGGCTTGAGGCAGTCGATAGAGTACCTCCAAATCCATTCACATGTGCGCCAAGGACCTAGGGAGGTAAGGGTACCGGCGCGTTCTCGTTCGTCCAGCACCCATTGTCGTATTGGGAGAGGTCCGTTTGGCTCATCTGTGTGATCAATGATTCAATCTCAAGCATGTTGCGATTAATGAAACAACGTACAAAGTTGAAGCATCTGAGCATCCCTCACCAGTCCGACGAACTCGAGAATCTGCAGACACGTATGGTTCTGTTCGACAGCCATCGACAGAAAAAGCGGCGAACCGACAAGTTCGCTGTCCTTGATGGCGACACCGACACAGAAAATCTCGCAGTCTGCAGAGAGAAGCCTTGTACTCGAGAACGGAGCTCAGGCCGAATCGCATCGCGAAGAAAGAGCTTGTGGAGGCCGCGCCCGACAGCGCAGAATAAAGAAGTAATTTTATCTTGTTTCCGCTACAGGGAATTGACGATCCGTGAAGTAGCATCGGCCAAGCGTGGATAGGAGGGGCAAAGCCGGGAAGCGACGAGCGCAAAGCAACCCGCGCCGCGGTTCGCAGTATATTAAGCACTGTCTGAGGATCCAGCACGAATGGGAGGTCGCGCAGACGGCTTCCAATGTAAAACGAAGAGCTGCACTTTCAGACTCGAACGCGGGTGCCTAAATTGAGAGCGAGCATGCCAGTTGTCTCCGCGGTGGAACTGATTGCTACCAAGCACCTCTGTAGTGCCTAGAGCGTCTCCTGGCATCACTTGTGTGGCCTAGGAAAGTGGCGGAGTCTTGAGTAATTCGGCTTCTCATGGAAATGCTTTTGGGGAACGTTTGCGAGGTTGGATGAGACATTTGGAGGCCAAGCGAAGGAAGACATGGGATGGGGAGGAATTGTAGAATCTGGCGCTGCTAATGGTCTATAGCTGCCTGTCGCGACGATGCTACTGGGATCAAGGAGGCCGGTCATCTGCGCGCGGTCCCACAACTGGCTGGGGTGGTTGGGATAATGTCGATTTCTCTAGGGGAAAAGTATAAATTGCATGGAGAACAAGCAAAGCGAGATAAACGTACTTCATTGTAATTCTATTAGCTAGGACCAGAAGGCGACACCTACAATATGGATGTTCGACGTAGGGCGCAAATTGGTCACCATATTATCAATGTGGCATCGCGGCTCTAAAAGGGGGGGCACAATTGTCGATGGTGATACTGTCGAGAGACACGATATGCGAAATCTGGAGGTATCCAAGATGGAGGCTGGCTATCTTGCCATGGGGAACGGCGCGCGATTTCGGGAGACTATTCAAGAAAGGACATGGTGGTACGAGGAGAAGGTGATCGTTGGTACATGGTGGTCAAGAACAAAGAGCTATGACCCTAACCTTAGGGGGACACCTCTGCAGTAGGGCTCGGGCGGTGGGGATGAGCTTGATCCCGCTAGCGGGAGAGATAAATAAGTATCTAGACCGAGAAATACCTGGCACAAAGACAAAGAAAAACACTGACTCATACCAAAACTCTAATCGCTGTCACTCTTCAAACCGCCTCTGCTCCGTCTCGCGTCTCGACTTCAATCTTCAATCCCACATGAACCTCAGCCTCTCCGACGCGACCTGGTACTGCCTCGCCACCCACACCCAAGCTCTCTCCTCCTGCAAACGAAGCCGTGGCATCTTCAGCTTGCCCAGTGGTGTCATTGTCAAATGTCGTCGCAGTATTCTGCGTGCGCGCCGGGCGGAAACTGCTGAACCGGATGCTCTCCGCCAGACTGCGCATAGCGGAACCCAGAGGCGGAAGGGAAGAACGCGTCCAGGAGTCATTCGGCCGCGCTTCACCAGACATGACACGCCCAATGATCATCGTAGGCGCAGCTGCCTGTGGATTGTCTTCTTAGTGCACGTTTCTGATAGTATAAAGATGAAGACTCACTGTAACAGCACTGAGTAGCCCTTCCGCATAGACGGATGTGTTGCTCCAGTATGGCAAGTAGACATCCCTGACAGCTAATCCAAGATATAGAATGTAGGTTGCTGAATACAGAAAAGCAGATTCGACGAGAATCTCCAGAAGGCCACGATATGTCCTGGCACTCTTCAGTCCACCAACTGAGAGGATTCGGAAGATGATGAGGAAGGTGGTGAGAACATTGGTGGATGCTGTGACAGAGTAGTACACAACGCTCCAGTTGATCTCACTGAGAGAAGCAGATGATATGGATCCTGTAATGGAATATTCTATGATCATGTTAAAGATGTGACTGACTATTGAATATGTCAGTAGGCCACTCTACCAGGTGAGAAAGAGTACTCACTGAATCCACAAAGCACACAAAGCAATGGAAGGCAAACCAGTAGATAGTTCCGATTATAAAGTTCCCAACACCTCCAGATCTGTTAATTTATTAGTGTGATTGTGAAAAAAAGTTGTTTCATACTTACATTTGTGAGTTCAGCAAGAATTGCATTAACAGCAACTGCTGTATAGAATATAATACTCAGCATGATTCGTTCCTTTGGCCTCTCATCTCCATAGAACATGATATAGGCTAGCACAGAGTTCTGTGACTGTCCATAAGTGACATAGGTGGAAACTAGGCTGTTCCAAGCAATTCCCATGTGTATAGTTGCCAGTGCCCATATTATACAAATAATAATGGTTAATGCAACACGTTGAGGAGGCCATTTGTTAGCACTACGAGCATCTGCATAAAGTAATGAGCTGGAGCCTCAGTGAATAATGAAAATGTAGATACATACCTATTTTATGCAGAGTAGAAATAAAAATCATTGTATAGAGGCCATAGGTGAAGATTTGAATAACATTATAGTTGAGGATAGCAGTGATGATCTGAGTCACCTGGCTATCTGACATGCCATAGACTTGTGCAACAGAGGACATGATAGTGAGGGTACTGAGGAGGAGTGAGTGACAAAAGAGCTATAATTCTCAGCCTTTATATCCCTTCTTTATGCATCACATCAACCTTAAGAAAATGAGCAAACCGGTGAACCATCAAGATAGATCCTGATCAGAGTCACATTGAATCATTATAACACAGTTAACAATGCAGACAGCCCGTATGCTGTCATCCTTCCGCAATGATTACCCCCCGGACAGAAGCTGGTATGATGCAGACAGATAGATTCGGGGCCTATGCGAGGTGAGACGCAATGACAAGACGGAACGATACATATGTAATCGAATGTGAAGTACAAACCTACGGCACAGTAGAACCAAGAAAGTGTCTGAAGAGATATACGCCAGAGCGCAAAAAGTATCGATCAAGACAGTGAGCTCTACCGACATCCACGAGAGGCACGGGCGAGGCTCGGGTTTATACAGACAACAGGTTCCTTCTGGGCATCGTGGAATGTTATTCAAGAAACGACATATAGAATGTTCGTTCTGCACGGCGAAACTACAGCAATGGCGTTAGAGCAATCATTAAATTGAATCCGGAGTTCTCACCTTGACGCGGGAGGCAAACATCGGCGTAGCGAGTACTGTAGATGCGGCGGAATGGAGCGCCGGTGCCGGTGCATGATAACAGTGCTATACAGTACTGCCATTCGACGACACATCGCGAGAAGGTGATGGTGATTCCAAGGATGAAGTCAAGACGGTCGTGATGATCACCGGCCGGCCTTGAACGAGCGTTCTTCCCGATACAGTAGAAGATTGACGACTGAGTCAAAGGAAGACCGCTGACAGTGACAGCAAAGTTCAAAATAGACATGGATATTGGGGGTCGTGCGTATAGACGTCCTAAGGGGCCGTTGAGTCGCTACCGTACGCCACATGTTTGAATATATCCTGCACTGAATAAGCGAAAATGAAGTGCCCAGATGGCACCAACGACGCACCTTTTGCCCTACTCGAGATCTTTACTGTTCAAATTGGCAAAGGTACCCGAATTCCGTCCAAGCATCTCTACCATGCAGTAACGCCAAAGTCTGGCACTCGTGTCGCGCTGAGGCGGATACGCCGTTGTCGTGGTTGGTGAGAGGAAAGAGAAAAGTGACACAGCCACAAGTCTACTTGACTTTCGACCACCATCACGCCGCAGACACCATCCACGCGTCTTATTGAAACCAGGACTGGACAGTTGGCAGGCAGACGGCGCATAGAACGCCTGGTGCCTGTCGCCAAAATTATCGACGACGACCAAGACAGGATTTGCCATCGACCCCCTCGCAGCCAACAATTCCGAGTTCGAAGTCACTGCTTGAGCCGCGCCTGATTATGTCGTCTCCCAGGTCATCCACGAGGCTAAGCACCTAGCCGCGGAGATTGTTGTCTGAAGTGATGAGCAGTAAGAGCTTTGGTTTCTACTGATTTTCGTAGTGAAAAGCTCCTGCCTACTAACTTCGCTATTGTATCATGCGCCAGCATATGAAGATTCGTGCAGTCCGTTGTTGTTGTAGGCCTCTGTCCTCGTGTCGTCTCAATGCGAATTTCTTTCTCCATTCTTTCCTGTCATGAAGCTACCTCGAAGCTCTTCGAGCTTCCACCAGCTACTTTGAGCTACAAGAATCGGATATCGTCCCTCGTAGAAATAATTTAGAGATAACCAAAGAGCAGACAAAGGGGCAGACACCCAATGTATGTAATGCGTACAGGTAAGTATCTCTAGGTACATCATGTAATAATACTACGGCCAAGTAGTTAGGCTATCATATCATCCTTGCTGCGTCAACTCCTGCAAAAACCGCTCCCAAGCCTCCTCACAGCGGACTCTCCTCCTCAAACAGCGTGTCCAGTCCCGTCGTCATCCACGACCCCCTTATAGCCCTAATAACCCTCGCGACTCTCACCGCCGCATGCTCCCTCCCCCAATCCACCTGTGTCTGTATCTGCTCCAGTCCGGACACGTCTCGCCCACGTTCTCCTGGGAGTGCAAAAACGTTGTCTTCAGCGCCTCGGCGGTGCGTACAGCGTCTTTCGCCGTCCGTGAACTACTGGGAGATGCGCTGCATGGCGAAGAACGCGTGGTGCAGGATGAGCTGGCGGTTTGTGAGGACGAGACACTGGAGGAGATGGTAATGCGTTGCGTCGTGTTCTCCGATGACCGAGAGGGGAAGGACCACCTGTAAAAGGGAGTCCATTTTGGAGAGGCAGGATGCGATGTCGGTTTTGAATCGATTTAATTCGGCATGGCGAGTACAGGTGGTAGAGAGGCCGCTCTCGACGATGAGGAATGTTTCGGACTTTATGCGAAGGCGGACGTCGCGTCCTTCTGCGAGGTTCGAAGGAATGTTGAGGGTGATCAGGTCGAGGTCATGAGGCGAACGATGGGAAAGAGGTCTGCGGCGGCTTCCATAACAGAGACGAGTATAGTGAGCTACTTGAAAGTAATTGGAAGAGACGTTGCTCACAAGGATTCACCATTTGTAAGAGCAAGTCACTATAACATGATGAGTAACTTGACGGCAAGAAATCATGATAATGCGCACTGACTAATCTTGCTCTTTCCATGGGAGCTGAGGGTCGTCTGGAAGGAATCGACGGGACCGTGTTTACCACGCAGAAACAGCTCCTTCCCGACAGCAGCATATCGTTGAACCATCTGGGCGCCCATACTGTGCCCAGCGACTACGATCTCCATCAAGTTGGGATATTATTAATGTTGAAGTACTGCAGGATCGTACGAGGAAACATTATGACCTTGAGGATCGATATACCAAGAGACGTCTACAAAGGTTTGGTTTCGCAGTGTACCGAATAAGACGTAGGACGGACCATTCCAGGTAACGAGCTCATCCGAGAGGACAACGCCGTCTGTTTTGCGCATGTGCGCTACGTGTGCGGTGGCCTTGTTCAACTGCATATTGGTCGCGATATTTACCGCCATGCTGAGCAGCACCTTTCCATCGCCCTGCGATGAAGGCCACAAGGCTAGCATAATGAGACCGTGTATCGTCTCAACATCTCGGGGTTAAAGACCATCCGGGCGACATCATCCTCAGCGAGTTTCGCTAGACGCGCACCGGGAGTACGGTAGGAAGGAAGGTGACGAATAGCAATACTACAGGAGATGACGTCCGTTAACGACCCTCGAATGGGGACGAAGTTGAGCCAAGGAACATAGCTGGTGTAGAATCTGAATTATCTAGGGAGTATTGGGTTGAGGCTAGAGGTTTGAAGCTGGCGTGCCGAATAGATGTTCTGCTTGCATCGATGGTAATATGTCGTGTTCGCTGGCCATGAGAATTGGTGAGGTTGCTACAGCGGGACTTATTCTTTCAGAAAGCATTTGAATAGCCGCTATCGGAGCAGAGACCATTCGAGGAGCTAAGGAATAAATGACCAAGCGTGTCCAGGACTCGATGGTGACGATGAATTGTACGTTGGTCCCGGTATTGGGAGAGCGACGCTAAGGGTGCCGGTTGTACAGGTCCTTGCGATGGTCGGTCCACGCTGTGTTACAGTATCAGCGATTGTCCGAAAGTGTCCTGGTCTACTCCTGAACGAGGAAGACCACGGCTGGACTTACTGTACCAGATCTTTTGGCCCCATCTAGGCTCGAAAGTCATCAATAGTTCAAGCGTGAAACTAGAGGAGCACCGGGACGAAACAGGAAAGGCGGATGCGGCAGTGATGGCAGTCAGCGAAAATTACATTACTCTTTCTGAATCTGAGCTCATTGGAACCAGCGCTAAGATAAATTCGGGAGCATGATACCACGCCACGCCACCTGAACAAAGTTGCATGTCAGACCACGGGGCGTTTCGGGAAAGAGTAGGTGTACTCATTATACTTACGAGCGTAAATCTGCAGATCATGCGCCACAATGAGTACTGTGTGGGTCTACTCTAAGCATAACTCTACACAATGCAATGGATCAATGCAGAACACATTAATGACAGAACAAAACTTACAAAGACTTGAGGAATAGAGCGCGTTTTCACAACAGCTTCGTAAGGAATATCGTTAGAATAATATTGAAGAACAAGAGAGAATCAGAGACAGACTTCGAAGCCGGTGATTATGGTGGTAGGAACAAGGTATGCGCCGATCGACGATCACCCTTCGTCACTGACGACCACGACGATGAGCGCACTGGCGCTCTCCCGCCGTATTGGCCGGCATCACTTCACCTTCTGTGATTATTCCATGCTTCATCTCGCTCCAGCTGTCAACGGATGACATTACACTCCCAGTTCCACGTTTCCGACATGTCGCCACTGTCGCCGGTCCCATCGAGCTCGAGTATACCGCTTCGATCCCAGACGAGGGTAGCGCGACGGACAAGCCGCTCGTTATGCTCCATGGTCTTTTGTGCGTCATTATTCCCAATTTCGCGGCCGTTTGCTGATCGTTGGGGCTGGCAGCGGATCCAAGCGCAACTGGTCGTCTCTCGCAAAGTCTTTTTCTCGGGACCTGAAACGACCTGTATATGCGTTGGTGAGTACTGGATTGTTGCGCTCAATAACGACGCGATTAACGGTCTACAGGATCTACGCAACCACGGCGAGTCGCCGCACGCGCTGCCAATGACCTATTCATCCATGGCATCCGATGTACTCCATTTTCTTGACAAAAAGGGTCTAACGAACGTCTCTCTCCTCGGCCATTCCATGGGTGGCAAAGTTGCCATGACCGTCGCCCTTTCCGACCCGTCCAAACTCTCCAATCTTATCGTCGTGGATATCGCGCCCTCCAGAGGCAACTTGTCGGCCGAGTTTCATCAATACCTCCAGGCCATGCGTAACATCGAAGAGCTACAACTCAAGTCGCGTAAAGAGGCCTCATACATCTTACACGAGATCGAGAAAGACCCAAACATTGTCCTGTTTCTGCTCACCAATCTTATCGTACCGTCGCCGGGGTCGGACCCTACCCCAGTTCACTTCCGTATTCCAGTGCCCGTCATCGAGGAGGCTATCCCTGAATTAGGACACTTTCCGTTCGACGCAGGAGAGAAAGAATGGAATGGGAAGACCTTGTTCATAAAAGGCATGCAGAGCAACTTTATCAATAAAAATAATCTTCCTCTGGCGGAGAAGTTCTTCCCGAACATGATCCTAGAGAGACTGGATACGAACCATTGGGGTAAGGCTATAGTGCTCTAGATAGTGCTTGCTGACGACTCGGTTAGTGCATTCTGGAAAACCGACCCAATTCAAACATCTCGTTCAGAAGTTTATACGAGAACCTAAGCCTGAAGTTCGTGTCATCCTGCCTTTAGGCTCTCTCATTAACGACCTCTCAACAGAAACCTCAGACTCCATAATACCTAAATTGGATGAAAGTATCTATTCTTCATATATCTCATCACTTCTTTTCTCGTGTTTTAGCCAGTCTGTGATACACACGGGATATTGCTCGCGCACTTTCGATATTTACCCAAGTCATGGGAGACTGTTAACGTACTTACAACGTTCAGCGACACTGAAACAGCACCTCCGTCTGCGTCGGATCCAGTTGTGATTTTCAATAGCGCCTCTTGGATTCTTACAACTCCCTGGCCTCAAGATGAAGCGATGTACCCAGCAGTCAAGATGTCTTCTCTCTCCGAGCAATTTGGCTTTACAGACTCGGACTTGCGCCGCCTCTTGGGGGCGACGCTCAACACGACTGTCATCGAGATCTTTGTATGGGATTTACACAACGGTGTACGCGATAACCATGTGGCAGATTGATTCGTGGTTCTACGTTCTTCGTATCCTCTCATCCATTCTCATGTTCTATGTATACAGTCTCTAATGGCTTCAAGAAGCGGGGGATCATGGCAATCCTCGTTACCCTCATGTGGTGTGTGGCCACGATCTACTCTTCGCTACGCTGGAACGAGTTGGAATTTACGTCTATCGAGCATGGCGCGACGAGGGAAGATCAGTTCGATGCTGGATTCGCGGATGGCTTCAGGCGGTTATGATCTTGAGCAGTGTTTCTGCGGCGGTGAATATTTTCATGATAAAGGGCGATGGCTTTCATGGTGAATGAGGAAGAGCGGTTCGTGGGATACGCAGGAATGACGCGCTTGACATACCGGGCGGCTCGCCATACGCCAAGGAATCTCAGTCGTTATCTAAAGCTACACTGACAGTGAAGAGATCAAGACGTGCGTGGGAGAGCGCTCACGTGCCCATGTCGGTTCGCAATATTTTCATCTTCCCTCCTTGATCATGACCGCGACGTTCAAATAATCCAAAAGGCAATGTCCATGGTTAACGATAAACGGGACACTCATGATAATCTTGGTTCGTCCTTCTACCTATAGGTTACCCATCTCAATGATATCTCTAGAATACTTGGAGCGTCTTGTGGCGGAGATGGAGCGCGACACTCCAAAATGGATGCTGGATCCGGTGAAGATGCAGGACATCTGCTTAATGTCCAAGCGTGCTGCGGCGGAACGGGAATGGACTGCCCCCGACGCTCAAAGTGCTAAAATCAAACGACGCGTTCAGGAAGGGCGACTACAAGGAGGCGTTCATTTTGTACAGCGCCTGCTGTGAGCAATCGGGCCATGATGAACCTGTTTATTTTCTGAACAGAGCTGCGGCCGCGCTCAGTACGTCCATTTCCATTTCCAAGTTCTCCGACAGTCCTGATGGGTACTATTACTTCTCAGAGCTCAGCCTATACTCTCAAGCGCTTGATGACGCTAGCTACGCGATCGAAGCGGGTTTCAACCTCCCCAAAGCCCTGTTCCGGAGAGCGCAAGCGCACCGGTTCCTAGATGCCGCGGAGGAAAATATCACAATGGCGCTTTCTTTCGACAACCCGGGGCGAGATGAACGAGATGACCCTGCTCTTGTGAGGGAGCTGACGGAATTGAGGCATCTCCAGAATCTTGGTCCGGAAGCGCAAGAAGCGTGGCTATCCCAGCAGGAGTCAAAGACCGTTGATGATGTATTTGGTAGTGGTGAGGTCGGAAAGCTGGTTGAGGCGAGGTTGGCTCGGCAGGACTAAAATGATTGTAACTGTGCGTGTATTTCTAGCTTGTATCTCCCGTGTATACTGCAACTTGAACTTTTAACACAGGTATTGAGGTTGGATTCAGGCCTTAGTCGACACTGGAGCATGTTTGAGTGCTAAGGCGATCATCATGGTGGAACTTTTGCCTCGCGCGCCGCCGCTTGACGAGCAGCTCGACTCTCTTGTAAGTACGGCTAGCCATGAGTTTGAGCGTTATCCAGAACGATACGACCCGCGACGTCCCTGGACTGAGTCTTGGGGAGTTGATGCGGATAGAACATGTCTTAAGGTTGTTTGTACGGCGTTGTCGTCCTGCGAGGATGACATTGAATGGCTGTTGGAAGATAATGTGACAGCTTACCTCCAAGTCAGAGTTGGGACTCTGCTTGGCTTCAACAAAAGTTGGTGAATTCATAGGATTTTCAGTGAGAAGAACAGGCAGGTGAACAGTCTCGCTCAAGTTCGTCTGATAAAACCGGTAAGAGACAAAACAACACTGAGACGTCGAGGCGTTTCCGACTTGTGGCATGATGGTTCATGACAAGGACCGGTTAAGCGGCAATTGCCGATTCACTTGCTCTTCACAGTCACGTTCGAGTCAACGTCGACTTTCTCCTTCCTTCCAGGCCAACACCTGACCTGTCCAATGCCTACCGAAAATGCAACTGTGCGGGCAGCATTGCACAGCTCCATCGCGCTCCAGACTCCAGTCAACATTTATATTTATCCCTGACATAGCGAGGCGGTGTCGTTGTCAAGCAGTGCCTCACCAAAGTGACATCGGGCAGAAAACTTTCAACTTGAGCACTCATGTCGCTTATCTCGCTTCCAGCAGAACTGCTATACGAAATCTTTGCCTTGGTATGCATATTCCTGCCATTTTGAATCTTCCCCTTCCTTCTCACTCATTTACCCCTATGTATTGCAGCTCGACACAAAGACGCTCAAATCGGTCGCGTCTACGTGCCGTTCCTACAATGACTTAACCGCGCCTATCATCTTCGCAGAGATGGATATCGACTCGGACATCTCGTACGCACGAAGCGTGGATATTATGCGCACCCTATCTCGCGACAAGAGGTGGTCACGGCGCGTTCAGCGCATCAATATCATTTCGCTCCAAGTCCCTCCTCCGTCTCTGCCCAAGATCCTTCGATGGCGTCGACATCGAATACAGGAGTTGGTAAAACTCTTGACAAGGACGCTTCCTCCTCTGCCTACTCTGCACACCGTATTGTATGTTTTGCGATTCATATTCTCGTTCTAATTTAGACTTACACTTTTCCATAGTTGGAGGATGAGGGACACCAGCGACTTTTCCATGGAACTTGCAGACAAGATCGTCCTGGCTTTAACGAAGATCCCCGCCCTAACGCATCTGATCATTGACTCGGACACGCTTGAGGATCCTGCACGTTACCAGGCGTGTCTATCGCGCGTCTCTCATCCTTGCCTCAAAACAGTGCGGTATCAAGGACGAGTAAGCGACTCGACGGTCCAATACCTGTCGTCTGTATTGTCGAACAACACACAGCTCACGAAGTTGGATATACAGCACGCCGGTCCTACTTCGAATGCATTGAGGGAGACGTTACTCCTCTCTTCCATCGTCTCTGCGGAAGAGCCGTCCCTAACCGAAATATCCCTCTCCGGGCTCAAAATCGACCTTACGCTGGCTGCGAGGCTGCGCAACCTGACGTCCTTGACCACTGGCGCGGCCGACTTTCCTCCGATCTCAGACGTATGGCCGGTATTCCAAAAGCACTCCATATGGCTGAAGGAGATATCCATCGGGCTTGCAGTGGACCAGAACTTGTTGGGGTACTTGAGCGCGTACGCGTCGACATTGGAGAAGCTGATTATTAAACCGGGGAAGGACGTTGAAGATCTTGCGGTGGCGTTCTTCCGCGAGTGTCTGCCCGACCATGCCAAAACGATGAAGCGTCTGTCGGTTGTCCCTGCGTATGAGGGCAAGTGGTGTTTGGGCACGCATAATATGGGTGCTGTGCTTCAGTGCACGAATATTGAGTCGTTGGTCATGAGCAGCCATCTTCCGCACGAAGACGAGTGGTTGGAGGCGGATAGGTACGTTATGCACCGCCGGAGCTCGTTGCCCTTCTTCTTCGACGTCGATTGTGATCATGATCAAAGCATCTTCGTAAGTTTTTCTACTTTAGTTTCTCTCCACTTCATTGACTTGGGACATGCAGACAGATTTCCTCCGGAGTCTCGTCCAGCTGCGCAATTTGCGTTACCTGCGCCTGCTGTCCGCACGCTGCCTTATATACCGTGACGCGTTCATGCCTGGTGGATTGAGGGAGGTTCCCTGCGCTTTCCTATACCATTCGTGCCTCTATTTGCAACAGATTTGCGAGCATCTCACGTGGAGTTACGCTGAATGTCCACGTTCGCTTGTTGAGCTGCATACGGACTATGCAGTCTATGCTGTTGAGAGGCAAGGCGAAGAGTACGGGCTTCGTCGAGTGGAAGGGGTTGCGACTGTCGATTATATTTAATGCGAATGGTTCCCGGTACCTTCAAACTCCTGGATCAGTCGTGAACGCGTTTCTTAAATAGGCCCCGCCAGCCAGCCGGAGTTGGAGCCGGGCTAGTCAGCGCGATTAATCAAGATTTAACATCATTGCACTGACTGCCATTGGCGAGTTATGGTTTGGTAGCAATATTTGATGAACTTATTACGAGGGAGAGGTTAGTGACAATGTCTGTTACACAGGTGGTTTATTAATTAATACACCTGCCGGGCAGACGCGTTGTCTGCTTAGTCTAGTAAACTAGCCTCAACGGGATGTTCACCACTTCTCAGAGTAATTAGTCGTCTGCTCTGATGAGAGTTGCCCAAGATGCCGGTGCGTTTTGTCAGCTCTTCTGATTCCTTCATGCCGGTGCGTTTTGTCAGTCCTTCATGATGCCAGCTTCATCTTAGCCTTCTAGATGACTGACCAGCTTGCTAGACGGAACACGCTTGCCGCTCTTTTACGTAGATTGACTACTACGGGAGACTAGCTGCTTTGGTCGCTTTTTTGTAATCAACATCGACGTATAAAGGACACCCGTTGTCGCTAACAATCGCAACGTTTCCCACTCAGGACGCAACCTTTGTATATCCAAGTGGTCGCGATTGCCTACACGCTCATGTCGAACACGAAATTCTCAGTCGCAATATGGTATACCGTCATGTTTCTTAGCATCCTTTCCTAGCTAATTCCTTGCAAAGTGGTGGGGGCATTGGCGGTATTATGACGGCTATTGCCCTCCAACACTTCTCTAGGGATCGTAAAGACATAAAGATAGACATCTACGAGGCCACTCCCAGATTCACTGACACTGGAGCTGGCATCGTTTTCTGGATGCGCCCGTTTAAGATACTCCAGACGCTCGGGCTGGGTCCTGATCTCCTCAAACTGTCCGGCCTGCCGAACATTGACTTTTCTCCTCGTAAGTCCACTCTCGCCAAGACAAGCGCTACCTCTAACGGGCTCGCTCCAGGCAAGTCATTTGAATACAGAAAGGCAGACCAGGCCAAGGGGCTTTCATTCTATGAATTCTCAATCCCGAGTACGTGCATTCCCTAGACGTTGACTCGAATTTTATTAAACAAAGAAATCAGTGGGTTCCATTGGGTTCCATCGGGGCCAGTTTCTCGAGGTCCTCGCGGCTCATCTTGATCCTGAAAGAGTCACCACGCATTTCAGCAAGCGCCTTGCGACGTACTCCCAGACAGAAGGTCCCGGTTCGCCCGTCCGGATGGAGTTCACAGACGGTACTACCGCAACGGCAGACGTAGTCATTGGAAGTGACGGGATCAGGTCTACTGTACGGCGCATAATGATTGAATCGCTTGCAGCCGAGCTTGAAACGCCAGGAGCAAAGACGGACCGGGCGTTGTCTTCGACACTGAAAAACTCTATCGATCCAGTCGGCAGTGGCTGGGTAACCTATCGTGGCGTCGTCCCTCGTGCCAAGGTGGAGGACACACATCCTGAGACCCGAGTACTCTCAGGGCCTGTAATTGTGACTTCTCTTCCTCCTTCACTGGTTATCCATCTGACAAGCATATCCAGTATATCGGAAAGAATAAAGTACTAGCTTGTTTTTTTTCTAGGTCGGGATCTAGAACTGACCGTATCTTTCACCAGGGACTGACTGCTTATCCGATTGCCCATGGAACGCTGATCAACGTTTCGGCACTCGTTTATCGTCCGGAAATGAAGGGAACGAAATACGAGGGTAAAACGGTTGAGGACCGTAGTCAGGAAGAGCTACTCCAGCACTACGAAGGCTGGGAAGAAGAAGTGCAGCACCTTCTACGAGTGAGTTCCAGCTTGTTTCACAGCTACGATCTACGAACTCATTCCTGTAGTGTGTGGAAAAACCCAGGTGCTGGGTGATCAATGTCGTTAATCCTTTGCCACTGTCCACTTCCGGGAACGTTGCACTTTTGGGCGATGCGGTATGTTCTTCCTCTATCTCCCACTTCGACCGGATTGATTGCTAAGTGGATATCCGTTTGTGGTTTCTAGGCTCACGGTATGACGCCCGGCCAAGGCTCCGGCGCTGGTGAAGCAATCGAAGACGCTTACATCCTTGCCGCATTACTCTCCGACCCTTCCACGACATTATCCAGGATACCGACAGCCCTCAAGGCATATGAATCGATACGTCTCCCTCATGCCAACGACGTACAGCGGCGCTCGGCGCTCAGTAGTGATATGGTCGGCTTCAATGATCCCCGATTCTCGCATTTGGTTGGAGACGCGACAGAAGCGGATATGGGCAAGCTATGGGATCTGGGCTTTGCTATTGCGGAGAACTGGAAATGGGCATGGACTACCGACATCGATGACGATTTGGAGAAAGCTCTAGCGCTCAAGAGCAGGTTAGAATCGTGAATCGTCGAAAGGTGTAACTTCCGCGCGCGCATCAGGGTGGGTAGTACAATAGAAATGAATGGTGCAATGAAGTTCTAGCGATCTTTAAAAGTGTCAATACCACGACGAATCATTCCCCTCCAAAAGGTTTCTCGCGTTAAAAACACCTCCAGTCAAATCCCCGAGATCGACATGCTGTGTGGTGGGAGAAACGACCCGCTGTAGATGCTTAGTATCGTCAGAAGAAGAGATTAGACATCGGATTCGAAAGGTTCGAGAATAAAAAATAGAGCAGACGATTTTCATGACAACAAGTCAAGTTCGGAGGTTCAAGATGATGGTGGTTCACTAACAACTGACGCCACGCAAACCTGTTACGGAGCACGTGATGTATAATTGTCAATGTTCACGACCTCGAGTCTTCGACTCATTCCCATGCCAGCCAGAACGGCGATGTTGCATCATCAATGCCCAACAGCCATGCATGGATCTACGGATCGTGATCAACGTGAAATCCGAACCGAGTAGCCATAGAATTCGTGCAGTCTCTCTAGCAAGAACCTCCAGCAACATCGATATCTGCCAAACCCGCAATCTCATTGTCCCAATATAACCTATACTTTCCCTCCGGTACACCCTCAAAGGCCGCCGCATACCGCTCAGTCGTCGTATTGGTCCCGGAAAGCTGCCGAATCCATATGCACGCGATGAAATCCCCGTACGTCCTGTACCTGTAACGCCACAATCAGCTCTGCACTCAGCTATTTGCCAGAGAATCGACTTACATTTCACCATAAACTTCTGGATCCGTCTGTCCTGAATCACCTATGACAAGAAACGTCTTGTCGGGATACATCCCATGTAAACGGGTGATCTGTGCGACCTTGTAGGTGTACGTGTCCAATGTAACAAGGTCAGTGAAGACCTGTGTTACGTCGGTGACGGTTAGATTGTTGTTGATAATAGGCCCGGCGGAGGCGGAAAAGGTCGATTGAATAAAGTTGTGAACGAAGGAGTAGAACTGCCATGGAGTGCCGGTGAGGTAGATAAAGTCGGGGTCATCGAGCGATGAAGCGAGGGAGGCGTATAGCTCGGGCATGCCGGCGACAGGTTCGGGATTGGAGATAAATGTGTTTGTGAGTAGGAGCTGGGTTTGAGTGACATTCGTGATTTTGATCGTGTCGTCGATATCTAAGCCCAGTGTTAGATGTAAAGATATGATATCGGAGAAGATGTGTACCGGAAATAACACCAAAAGCAGTCGATGACATGGAGTAGACGGTGTTTGTCGTAGACGAGTTCACTGACAATGTACCCGTCACTTCAACCGCCCCACAACACGACTCTAGAGCAACCGTGCCCAAACTCATTCCTAGATCTGTAACATCCGTAGAAGGTAGAACGGCTTCACTATGAGCGCAGGTTGCAAAATTAATCACAGGAACCAAGTTCGCGATACCAACCGCAGCAAGTAAGCCTGCTCGGTCCATGGCGGTGTTCATGTTAAGCCCACTGATACCATACGATGCGAATGCAGAGGTGATCACCTGTTCGAGGACAGATGTATTTACGTCCGCCTTGTATACAAAAGCGGGGATGCTCGCAAATAGCTCGTCGCCTTCGCCGCTGAACGCCATTCCGTCGAAGAGAAGTACTGCATCCTCCGTCGCGTTAATGTTGCTCACGACTCTTTTGCTCGGAAGTCGGCGCGCGTCTGCAGCGAGAAGGGAAGAAAAGAATGCGGTTGCGATGCTGAGTCTCATGGGATGGGATGGGATGGGAGGAATGAAGCCACCATCAGAGGATGTCCGACTGTTAAATATGAAATCAGCAGGTTCGGCGTATGGCGGACTCGGCTCACAACATGGACTTGACGTGGTCCATGCAGGCGCGCATGAATTCTGCAGGTCCAATCGGAGTCAGGCACCGATGGTGGATGGATCAGCGTCTGATGAATATAGTCGCGTCAACTTTGAACTGCTGAGTGCACCGATGAAACGATAGGCTCGGTAGCGTCACATTGAATTGAGTGGTGGTCAGGTCGTAGTATTTGGGACGATACTCCCATCTAAAGATGTCAATGTCATTATGTTAGATTGTTAAGTCCATCGGCAAACGAAACGCATCGCGCCTGCACGATAGTCCAAGGAGAACAAATGTGTGGGTTGTATGTGGGAGGAGGGCAAAACGATCACGCTTGACATAAGAAAAGCGACACGCCACAAAGGCACGTATTTTAGAAGGAGTCAAAACGTTCTCTGATGTAAGTCTAAAGACTTAAGCAGTACGTATGTTGTTATTTTAACTGGAAATTACATAAGCTCCAATCAAAAAAGACAGAAAAACGATAACTTACACAACCCATTTACATCGCTGAGAGGTTATTCCGCTGCAAGTTGGAGACAGAATTCCAAGTGTCAACGAACGAGGATTTGCCTGCCGCCACATGAGAGGCGGAAGTCAAGAGGGCTTGGTTATGTCAACATTCCCACGCCATATATTATCTGATCCCCGTCAAGTCCCTCCTAAACCCACCACCTCCTCTCCATATTCTGGCACTAGCAGCAACCTAATTCTGCCTTTTACCAGGAGCGGGCGCCTCACCCGGTGAAGGGGAATATAATTCTCCTATTTAGCCGAATTTTGTACGTCAAAATATTTAGTTTTCGAATTTCCGACGGCTTGTGTGCTTAACCTCCGCTTCCGACAACCATCTTAATGCCTATGAAAACTGATATTTATTCTCTGCTTAGTGAAAATGGATAACCACCCTGGCTCCTCCTCCCACCAGGTTATCTTCCAAAATGAGACCATCTCGACGTCGGCGGACGGAATGTCGGTGTCGACGACGGTCCCCGAGAAACGCCGACCAGGACGGCCCAAGGGCAGTGGTAAAAAGTACCCAGACGGCGCCCCACCCAAGATAAAGCGCCCGGTTGGTAGGCCGCGCAAGGATGGCTTTCCTGCGGGCTCTGTGACGACGTCCAGGTCACGCAAGTCGACTACGCTAGTCGATGGCAATGCGCTGGCTCTTGGTGTAAGTTCATTTTTTGCATTAATTTGCTAGTTCAATAAACATATCCAGTTCTTCGGCCATCAGGACATAAAACCAATCTTCAACACGCTGCAAGGGGCCAATTTTGACGGTGAGGATTGGCTGGAAATGTCCCGCACCAAACCGGGAAACTTCATTAACACTCTTATTACCCTTCTTGCTTCTCCCAATCCGGTATCTCCTGCTGGGACTGTGGAGGACGCGTTTAAAACGCACGTAAACTCTCTCGTTACTCCTGCGAACCAGACTCTCCCCTCCCTGTACTCTGTCCTAAGGACTTTCTGGCTTCCGACCTCGCCTACCTACTTCTGCTTAACCGCGTCGAACGCGACCCGGCCCATCCTTGAATTCCGTTTCTTGTACTGGGATCCCCAACCCTTGGTCTTCAACGGCATCGCCTGTCCGAGCTGCTCCGCCCCGTTAGCGAACAGAGGGCGAATAGCCTCTGGTCCGGTTAAGATTTATGATCTCGAGCAACCTTTCTTCATCATTGGGTGCGAATACGTATGCCAGAGTGCCGCATGCATCGCAGCTACCTCGCCAGAGGGACGCAAGTATGCCAGCACCGATCCCTCCATTCTTCGCTCGCTGCCTAACACCCTTGCCGATGAACTTCCTGCCCGTCTACGCCAGTTCGACACCGACTTGGGTAGCGGCCCAGATGTGTGGAACTGGCAGCCCATTGGCGTCTCGAAAGCACTATGGAATATGGTGCAAGGATCTCTTAGGTCGGGTGTTCGGAAGGAAGTTATCCTCCAAATTGTGGTCTCGATTCAGCATGGCATTCCTGAGCCGCCTCCCGCAATCGCTACGGAACGTGAGGAGCAAAGAGAGGAAGAACAGCATGATGAGCTAATGGCCAACGACGACCCGGTACCTCCCATTGCAACTATGCCACAACCGCAACAAGATGTAAGTTCTGATTTCTGTTAAGCAGCCGCGACTGATATCAACACCATCATAGGGTGATGAATATAAAGGATACACCGATTCTTGGAAAGTTCATCAGGCTTCGTCGGAACCAGAAACGCCAGCATCTGCAACGCAGAGTACTGGGCCTTCCACCAGCCAACCGACGTATATTTATGCGCCTCCACCTCCACCACCCCAAAGCCAATTCACCCAAACCTTACGTTATCCGCCTTACTTTGCTCCCCCTCCTACGAAAGTCGGGTCTTCCTCCTCTGCAGGAGCGATTCCCAATACTGTTTCCAGTCCCAACAACCAAATGCCACCTCCTCCGAACAACCAGATGTCACAACCTGCTCCGAGCAACCAAATGCCACCACCGCCGCCGCCCCCAAACGGCGAGTCGCCCAACCAGCACACCCCAGTGGATATGCATTCGAACAAACGCGCGTATCCTTTCTCATTGGAGGCGGTCTCGGGTCCGAGCGGGAACTCGACGATGGCAGAGCATAATCATGTACCGCAGCCCGGGCCTGTCTTGTCGGGTAACGGGGAGGGCCCGAGGAAGCGGAGTCCCAGGCATTGCTCCAAGTGCGGCTCGGCGGATTGCAAGGGCAAGGGTGGGAGATCCTTCTGCTCGAATGCATGTCGGGATTGCGGAAAATTAGATTGCATGGGAAGAACGAACCGACGAAACGTCTGTCAGAACCGTACCTGGGCTTGAACCGGCCATTGCATGATCGTCTTGAAATAAACGCTGCTGTATCACTGGTGTGTGTATTTATGGACTTGTACACTCATCTTGTTGTAAGTCTTATGTACTTATGTATCTTTTTTGAAGCGCTTGAAACGGAGATTTTTCGCCTGCATGGGGCTTTTGGTCATCTCTTCTGTCCGTCTTCCCTTGTCCAAGGTTCTATCGACGCGTTACGGCATGAGGTGCTGCCGTCGGATTTCGCTGCTATCTATGCCTTGCATTGCTATGTTTTGCCTCTACATTCCCACTCCTACTGCTTCGACGTGTGGAGTGATGTTGGTTCTTTTTGAGTATCACGCTCTCTTCTTCCTCCCTCCCGCAATATGGAGAGCCTCAGATCCTCGGCGACAGGCTCTCAAGTACTGCTCAAAACGCCTGTAGTTAAAGAGAGGGTCGATGGGGCGACGGACGTCTTTGCAGTTCTGTGGTATCGCAGACGCGTTTGGGTTGCGCTTCTTTCACTCTTTTCCCTTGTCCTCGTCGTTCTTGCCGTCTTTCTCCCGGTCTACTTCACTATTATCATTGTCAAGGCCCATAAGGACCACGGTGCGAACTCGGGTTCCGGAGGTACTAGCGCAGGATCATCGCTGAAGGTGCAACTTGCTCTTTCCGTGTAACATACGTTTTGCTGATACCGATGCGGTGTAGACCGGTGGAAACGGAACTGTCATTACATTGGAAAACGGAACCGAGTTCACGTATATCAACGAGTTTGGCGGATTCTGTGAGAGCATTGAATGACTTGTTCTAAGTATGTTACGCTGACATTGCGAGCAGGGGTGGATGACCCTTCCGATCCTTACACTTACGCTGCTCAGCCCAATTCATGGACGCCACCACTCAATACTACTTGGGACTGGAGCACGGACCGCGCTTATGGCGTGAACCTCGGCGGGCTGTTCGTTCTCGAGCCGTTTATCACGCCGGACATCTTCCAGCGATATCCGACAGCAGTAGATGAATACTCTCTGAGCACGGCTATGCGTGCAGACGAGGCCTCTGGTGGGATAAATCAATTGGAAGACCACTATAAGACGTTCATTGTATGTTTACTCCTTGGTGATTCGTTCACTGACGTCAACCTTTTTCTAATGATACACACATTCTACTATTAGACTGAACAGGACATTGCTGAAATAGCTGGTATGTCCGTTTTCGTTCGCGTGATGCGAGGTAGCGGACGACGGAGTTCAAATTGATGTTCTCAGGTGCCGGATTGAACTGGCTTCGAATCCCGATTGCATTCTGGGCCATTGAAACTTGGGACGATGAACCGTTTCTTGAGAAGGTGTCGTGGACGTGAGTTCCTTCAACGTAGGATTGGATTGGAAGTTGAGAAGGCTGAATCGGTTGGCAGGTATATGCTGAAGGTTCTGGGTTGGGCGCGCAAGTATGGGCTTCGCGTTTGTTTGGATCTTCACGCCGTGCCGGGGTCACAGAATGGTGCGTATCTATACATTTGAACAGGACATCCGTCTTACTTGGAACTTGTTGTGCAGGATACAATCATTCGGGAAGGTCAATTATTCCGCTTTTTTCACGACTTGGCCCGCGTACTGAAACAGTCGTCGTAGACTTTCTCCGGTGAATTTCTTAAACGGAAATATGGGATTAGCCAACGCCCAAAGAACTTTGTACTACATTCGAGTCCTTACCGAGTTCATCTCCCAACCCGAATATCGAAACCTTGTGCCCATCTTCGGGATCGTAAATGAGGCGCTTGTTGGCATTATTGGGATGGACGAGATCACGAGCTTTTATCTTGAAGCTCACGATATGATTCGTAACATTACTGGCTTTGGAGAGGGCAATGGTCCAGTGAGCTGTCTCTTTCTACATGTCAGCCATCGTTTGCCTGAAGAGATGTCTTTAGTATATTGCCATACACGATGCATTTCTGAGCTTGACGGTGTGGAACGGCTTCTTGCAAGGTTCCGACCGCATCATGATGGACCAACATCCCTATTTTTCATTTGGAGGTGTATTCGAGGATCCAATTGCCACGGAGGCTGACGATGGGCTACCCGGTGGTATATGGCCCAAACGCGCTTGTGATTCTTGGGGTCCCAGTACCAACGACAGGTAGTGTTTGTATCCTTTGAAACTGCTATGGACTGACGGCCGTGTTTACAGTCAGAAGAACTTTGGCGTGACCATTTCTGGAGAATTTGCTGCGTCTCCGAATGACTGCGGGCTTTTCCTTGACGGTGTCAATGTGACCTCCACGAACACCCAATGTCCCCTTTACGACGATTATCGCCACTATAATCAGACGATGAAGGAAGGAATCCAGAACTTTGCTATGGCGAGCATGAACGCTTTCACGCATTGGTTCTTCTGGACTTGGAAGATTGGGCCTTCGGCGGTATCAGGAGAGATCGAGACGCCCTTGTGGTCTTATCAGTTGGGCCTGAGGAACGGGTGGCTTCCGAAAGACCCGAGGCAGGTGGAAGGGAAATGCGTCAAGTTGGGGACAGTTGGAGATCCATTCAACGGGACGTACGAAGCGTGGCAGACGGGCGACGTGACGACCGATTCCATCGCGGCTTCTTCGCGCGACCAATTTGTGTGGCCGCCGACGACGTTATCGAATGTTGTCGTACCTATGACATTGCTGCCGACGTACACGAGCACGGGGAGTATTACGACCTTGACTGCAGGACCGACTGCGTCCAGCTTTGGAGTCGATGGTTGGTTCGACGATAAGGATACGGCAGGAGGGGTTGTCGCTATAACAGGATGCACGTACCCGGACGAGTACAATGGGATCTTTACCGTGACTCCAACAGCGCCGTGTACAGGACCATCATCGTGAGGGTTGGACTGCTGTTATTGTGTTCAAGGAACCATGGAATTTGCTGTCTATATTTGTACCTTTGGTGACATCCTACTTTTATATCTCCCTCGAACAATGTACACACGCTTTACCCCCCATAGACTTCTATGCAGACACTTTATATGGGGCGGCTTTGTAATGTAGCATTACCCCTACACTTGTTCGATTCATGAATTGGAACCGACTTTCTTCCGACGCGTATTTACAGTAAATACTTAGTAAAATACAACTGACATGGCGTCTAGTCAAGCTAGTCAAGGGTCTAGCTAGTTTGGAATGAGTCGAGGCTCCTGGGACCTGACCTGCGCCAGTACCGTCTCGTGACGTTGTCACGATAGGCGGATCCTCTTTTGTTGCGAACCACCATCATCTCGAGTCTCCAAGCTTGACCGAATGTTCTTAAAATCCTCTGCTGGTATTAGAGCAAATCATACCCTTCTACCTCTGTTTTCGCGACGTTTTGGATCCGATGTCTATTATCTTCTTCGGACGATACCAAGGATTCGCTGTCTTTCGCTGGTCTAATGGCGTTTAAGACGCGGACTGCAGAGCTTTAGCAAGGAAGTCGTTTGTCCGAACTTTATTCATAAGGAGATTTCCGCTCCTTTCGCCGATTGCGAGCGGAACTCCACTTTTTAGCCCGGCTTGTCAAGGTGAATTCGACTGTTCGGACTTTCTTGACGCTACTGGCAACGAAAAGCATCCCAAACATGACCGAGAACGGGACTTCTGGCGCCTTTCCCATAAATTCAAGGCTTACACAACGGCCCATGATTCTGGGATCTGACCCATAGCGGTGTTCTCGGACACAGTCGTGTATAAAATGTATTTTCTCGGCCTGCTCACTTCCAAGGTCATAGACTTTCTTTCTCCCATATGAGGCTTCTCTTCGTTCTGCTAGGATCCGTCTTCCTTCCCTCTGTTTTCGCTTTCGCCGAGCCTGGAACGGCTCCAGGAACGTGTCCTTTCGCCAATCGCACATCCAGCGGCGCGGAAAAAAGCAGTAAAACTTTTGATCCTAGTCAACCTATTGATGTTACTGGGGAACATGCCTTCCGCCCGCCGAGGAAAGGCGATCTACGGGGACCGTGCCCTGGTGAGTCCTAGTATCTTGCCTATACACGTACCTCCGAGACCTCTAGGCTTGAACTCCCTTGCCAATCACGGTGTGCGTATTCCCTTCCTTTCCGTCTCTATACGGAATTCATTGACATACAGTATCTCGACCGATCTGGTCTAACGACCTTGACTGAAGCCATAGCCGCTTCAAATAAGGTCTTCAACATGGGCATCGATTTGGCCGCGTTCCTCTCAGTCTATGCTCTCGTCATCGACAGCGATCCTCTCTCCCTCAAGTGGTCGATCGGCGGCCCACCTAAGTCGGGCATACTTTCCGGGATCTTTGGTCCCCCCAAAGGCCTCAGTGGTAGTCATAACAAGTACGAAGGCGATGCGTCGCCACTCGAACCGATGCGTATCTGAATAATGGCGATGCCACCACACTCAACATCACCCAATTTCTGCAATTGTACAATCTCGATCCTAGTGTGTCTGGTCCCTGCCGCTGGTAGTGATTGCTGACCATTGCTCTTCTCATTCAGAACATGCGAACTATGACATCGAGATATTGAGGAAATTCTGCAGCTTGCGATTTGACCATTCCATCCAAAACAACCCATTTCTTTAACGCGCCGTTTGCCGGTAAGTCGACTTCCCGTCCTAGTTTCCGGAACTGCTTATCTTGGGAAATGACTAGGTCTTGTTCCTCGTGCCGCGCACCTTTTCATCCCCGAGTTCATGAGCAACTACACGGAGAAGGGGCCTGTGCTGGATGACAATGTTCTTAAAAGCTTCTTCGGCGTAAGGTACAAGATTTGGCTCTACCGTCCAAGGAGACTCAAGGATGTCGTTTTCAGCAACGATTTGAGACCCCTTCGTGGCCAAGAGCGCATTCCGGACAATTGGTACCGACGTCCCACTCCCTACACTATCCCTAAATTTGGTGTTGCCCTCGCCAAGCTGCTGTTGGAGTATCCAAAGTACATTGCTTTTGGTGGTAATGTATGTCATTGGCCTTGGGCATGGATCATCATCAAGATGTGGAACTAACCTGACTACAGACGGGCACAGTAAATAGCTTCACAGGGGTAAATCTTGGGGATTTGACTGGAGGTGTTTTCAATGCGAAGGATCTTTTGGAGGGGAATAATTTGTTGTGTTTCATGTGAGTATCAACGGATTTACAGTCCTCGTCTTATTCATGGTTCTACAGCTATCAGGCAGCCATGTCGGTCACTCCTGATTTCGTCAAAGGCGGTGTGGTGGACACTGTCATCTTACAACACGTTGCTCCAATTTTTGCGGGCCTGGGATGCCCTGAGCTGACGAAATGGGACAGTAGTGTATTCGGAATATACACTGGCGCTAAGGATCACTACTAGAGCTGCATTGTAATTAAATCGCTAGATTCGTAAAGTTTCCGTTCGGGGTTGTACTAAACGTTATGGGTGCCTGACATTTCTCTCAGGAGACGCCGCCACCGGGATCGGGCTATTAAGCGTCAAGTATTCGCCGACGAGTTCATTTAGACACACGCCGATCCAAGTACACAGAATGTGACCGTGCGTCTCGGTCAAAAGAATAGCGCTGAAAACCCCGACCGACCTATCTGGATCAACGACACCATATTGAACACCATTTGGGGACATACTCGACGTTGAGACTGGGTGGAAGGAGGAAACAGCGCGGTTACGAACGAGCTCGTCGTCTCGTCTCATCTCGTTGTCAGTCGTGGCATTGCTGTCCAAGGAACGTAACCGTCCCAAGCGGGAGCGCCCATGAAATATAGACTGTCAAGAATGTCCGCGAACAAGTGCACTTTCAGAAGACATAATTATTCCAAGCTGTAGGTGTTTTTCTCCAACTGAACCACTGACATCAATTTTTGGAACATGGAGATCCTTTAAAACCCTTACCTCTATCTCCAACTCCCTGCGCACCGTATACTCCATTTCAGCTTTGATAAGCAAGTGATTATCGTCCAGGTCTTCGATAATGAAGAACTGCCTCTCGTTCATGGAAAGCAGAATTTGTTTGACCGCTGCATCACTGGTTTTGACGTGTCAAATAGTGTGAAGAAGGGAACGCAAGTAGGCCAACCAGGTTAACAGTACTCCTGTGGATGATCAATTAGTATATACATGCAAATTATTGAATGAATGACCACCTTTTATCGCTCTCATATCGACAACATGAAGGAATCAGGTCAAGAGCCGAACTTTGCCGCCGGTAGTGATCGTCAGCGGAACAATTGATCTCCGCAACAGTAACCCCCACCATGCCAATCCTTACCGTTCTCAAGGACGTCGACGATAACGACAAAAGGCCTTCGCACGACGACGACGAGCGCTATGCCGACATCTAGAATTGTACCTGGCCGATATCCCGCCCCGGGATCTTGTCAAATTGCAGATGCCATCCGCGAGCGACGGGGAGCTCGTGGCCTCACACCACTGGATGGCACGCTGCTGCACGTTCCGCCCGTTGCCCAAGGCTGGAACTCGCTCTTGGGCGCCATCCGGACTAAGGGGAACCTTCCCGGCGACGTTCGTGAACTTATGGTACGATATCCCTCCTTCCCAGCTGATATATCCTAAACAGATAGATTGACAGATCCTCCGTGTCGCAGCACATAATCACGCAGTCTTTGAGTGGATCCACCACGAGCATGTTGGACGTGACGCTGGACTGACGACGGCACAGCTCCTAGTCGTTCGAGATACCTCTAGTCCGCCAAAGGACACCGGAGTGCTCTCTGCACTGCAGCTGAGCGCGTTGACCTTTGCGCACGAGAGTACGACCGCTGTCAAGGTTTCAAAAGCCACGACGGAGGCGCTTAAGGCTGGCCTGCAGAATAACGAAGGCTTGTTGGTTGAGGCTGCGGCAGTTGTTGCGACTTATAATATGGTCTCGCGCTTTCTAGTCTCCCTTGATGTTGCTGGAATGAGCGACGACGTTGTCCCATGGCCTGCTGATGTTCAAGAGGCATGTCCTTAAACTCTTGCTCCTTAACGCTGTTAACTCTACTGTAGCATAAAGTTTCGTTGCTCGACTCACCTGAAGACTACATCTATGCTCAGAGCTATACCGTCTCGCCTAACGCTCCCTGGCTCGTATTTTGTAACTCTCTTCTCACTGACACTACTATGTGGTCTTTCCTTCTGCCTTATCTTCTCGCGCCTCCGAGATCTTTTAATATCCTTCTCCATGATCAACGTGGACACGGCAAGTCAAAGTCACCCTCCTCACCGCCGTGTACGGTACCGCTTCTTGCTCAGGACATCGCACTCCTCTTGAAAGCGCTATCAATTCCTAAAGTACACACAGTGATTGGCGTCTCCCAAGGCGGGGCCACAGCCCTCAGTTTTGGAATTCAATTCCCCGCTCTCACGCATAATATAGTAGCGTGTGATACCTCCCCAAAGACGCCTGCTGGAAACAAGGAGGCGTGGGAGGGTCGAATTGCGGTGGCAAAGGAACAGGGTATGAAGGGGCTGGCAGATATAACTGCGCCACGATGGTTCCCGGATGGGAGCTCTTTGACAAAGCCGAGGAGGGAGGCTGTGGATGCAATGATTGAGAGTACGAGTATCGAGGGATTTGCGATTGGTGCGAATGCGTTGATGGGGTATGATTTGTATGAGGATGGATTGGCGGAATGTAAGGTTAGGACGTTATTGGTGGCGGGTGAGTTGGACGGTGGTGGGAATGTAGCAAAGGGGTTGAAAGCGCTGAAGGAGAGATGGATAGCGGGAAATGTGGACTTTAAAGTAATTCCGGGCGCGGGTCATTTGCCGATGGTGGATGCGACTGAGAAGTTCTGGAAGGTATTGAAAGGCTTTTTAGTATATTAATGTTGACAAAATGACTGACAGAGTGACTAAGTGGTTCCTTCTCTAAATAATCTTGATGTGAGTGCAACGGTGAGATGAATAGATACCCGTTCCCTTGTACTCAAAACTCCCTTACGCCACATTCGGGTACCCAATATCATGCGCTTACCTATTCGGGTTATTTGCCGTTGAGGCATCCATCTCTTCTTATCCATACATCCAACAATGCGAGTGTTTCTGCTCCTGCTCAGACAGCTCCCCAGCAGACTGCCTGACTTCCAGCTCCTTCCATGCCCACTGTTCCTCAAGGTTCCTTCAGAGCTCCTGACAAGGTCACGGGCTTCACTGTTCTCGCTCATCCCATGGTGACCGCACCTGCCGTAGTCTCTCCTAGACAGACTATGATACAGTGACGACTCGGAAGCGAGCTAAGTACTTGTCTACTAACAACATAACTAACAATTTAAGTGCTGCACTTGCTCACTCACTATGTACTAGTGTGTTTAACAGCCGCGTTCCCACCATAGCAACTGGTTGGACAACGACGTAAAGTTCACGGAGGTTTGGATTAATTCCGCTTTTATTCGGTGTTAGCCGAAAGCGTGTACTACGAAGAGTAATAAACTCAGACTGAATCACGCCTGTTGTCACTTGTACTTAACAGCCATCATCCGTGCGCTGATATTTTCGTAGGACTCATTCGCGCCTCTAGTATGCCTGGCATCACATTTCCTCGCGCTGTTGAGCACGTCCAGGGCTCCCTACGAGATCCTCTCACTCCGAAATTCTGCGTGCGCTACTACCTTTACTTCATCCACTTGATTCATTTCGATAATTGGGTGAATGACGGACCTCTTCTACCAATTGCTTCAGACAAGGATTCCTCCCTCTACAGCTTGCCCGCCATTAATCTTTCAGATGTTCGCGAGACGCGTCCTGGTGTCCTCCAAGCCTTGATGACGTTCATACGAACTGAACGGTCGCGGGACGACATGCGCGCGCTTGTGCAGCGTATGGAGAGCTGTACTTGCGACCTCACCGACCCTCTCGTCGATGAATTCCACTGTTGGCATTGGGTTGACCATGCCACGGTAGAGGGCAAGTACCCACCAGAGTTCATGCCCCGCCGAGACGACATGGAAAGTCTCTTAGCAGCCATAGGCAGTCTTCTCTCTTACCCAATAGAAGTCAGTGATATGGATTTCACTCAGTCTATCCCCGCGAGCGGCTGGCCATTCTCATGGAACGACGTGTTCGGGCCAGACCCGCCCAGGGTCGCCACACAGCTGTGTCGGTGGCTGGACGAGTACCCGTGCTTTCAGCTCGTCCACCTCCTCGGGTCCTTCACCGACGGCTACACGGTCGTCTCGACGCTCCTGCACTCTGCTACCCTCCCGCGGACCATCGTGCTGCTGCTCAACCGCGCGCTTGCTGCGATCCCAGCGGATATCGCAACGCGGGGCATCGGCTCACAGATGTTCTATAAGCTTCCGCTCTCGTTGATGGCCGACTTTATGGCGCGGACGGAGAGCATCGTGGACGGCGTATCCACGGCGTATTTCTACGACGACCAGGCCGAGCCGCTCCTAGACGTTCTCACGCGAATCGGACGGGCGGTGGGGGCCAATGATATAATGCTCAACATAATGATGGCCAGGACAGGTGGTGCCGTGCATGCGAAGCTTGTCCTCCCGTTTGATGAGGCGCGTTATGATTCAGAGATCTTGGAGGGATCGAAGACGTTGAGAGATGAGAAAATCTCCGACGCGTGCTCACAGCCCTGGCAGATCACTCAGAACATATTGTATATCCTCACGACGAGGCCCATGTGTTCGAATCTTTCGTGCAAGATTGAGTTTGACGAATCTACCTGGCAGCGGTGCACGGCTTGCCGTCGCGTTCTGTATTGTTCGCCCGAGTGTCAGCAGGCGGATGTGAGTAGAATCACTTCGTGTCTTGATGTTTGAGCTCATACATTTTGCTGATAGTGGGGACACGCGACGAAACCTCATAGGAAGATCTGCAAGACGTTGAAGACTGTTGGCGACGCTGTGGGGTTTCCCGCGGCTACCACGCCCGCGCCACCTGCTATATCGCAGACCGATTTTCGCAACCAGTGTATAAACGCCGGCGTGTATTCGGCTGCGCTTGCGCCCATGCTGCGACGCGTCATGTTGGATGATAGAATCATCAAGATTCTGAACAGAGGTATGTTATCACCGGAGATCTTCTGCTGTTCTGATGTTGTGCTAGAGCCGTATAGCAAACGTTATGAGTACCGGTTGGAATGATCGAGCAACAAACACCTTACAGGAAAACTAATGCAATCTGTTTACTTACGCATTGCTCCTCATAGTCGAACTGTCGGTCTATGGTATTGTATTTCTCTTTGTGTTTATAGGATGAAGGATGACTTTACTACTTGGCTCAACACGGAACGCGACGCTGGCACCTCGGCCAGTGGAGTCCCGCGCCATGTTCCATCCATTCTGACCAATCCTTAGCGAGCAAAGAGAATCGATCTTACTTGGAAGAGGAACTCATAATGAGTCGCAACGTTACCAGAGGATGGGCTTGTATGTGCTTCCCAGATAGTGGCGTTAGCTGAGAGGCGCAACCAGGCAGCATGGTTTTCGGAAGTGTCCAATCCTATACCTGCTGCCATTCCTCAAGCCATCCATTTAACAAGGTCTCATTGCGGATGATCCCAAATTTTGGTCGAGTTGATAATGATTGTCGAGGATACGCCAACATGACCTGTGCCGTCAGAGGGGAGGTCGACGAGCACATCGATACCCAAAGAAGATCTGACAAGAGGGCAGACTCTCCACGGAGCCCGCGGACAGAATAACTTAGTGAAGCGAGCCTTAGCACTCGAACGTGCGCCAGTGTCGACTAAGGTCTGAATCCAACCTCAATACAGTACGTGTTGAATACGTGTGTTCAAAGTTCAATTGCGGCTTACACGGGAGTTACAAGCTAGAAATACATACACAGTAACAATCATGGAAAACATTTAATGAAGTGATCAGTCCTGCTGAGCCAATCTCGCCTCAACCAGCTTTTCGACCTCACCGCTGCCAAATACATCATCGACGGTCTTGGACTCCTGCTGCGATAGCCACGCTTCTTGTGCTTCCGGACCAAGATCCTGTAGACGCCTCACTTCGTTCAGCTCCTTCATGAGAGCAGGGTCATCGCCGTGGCCATCTTCTCCGGGGCCGATGATACAAAGAGCCATTGTGATGTTTTCATGAGCGGCATCGAAATCGCCAAGGAATCGTTGCGCTTGCGCGCTCCGGAAAAGGGCTTTTGGAATGTTGAAACCCTTTTTGAACGCGTAGGCAGCATCATCAAGCGCTTCACAGTATAGGCCGAGCTCTGAGAAGTAGTACCCATAATATCCTCTACCTATGGGAGAATTAGGAAATGGACGTACTGAGGGCGGCCGCGGCTCTGTTCAGAAAATAAACAGGTTCGTCCTCCGATTGCTCACAACAGACGCTGTACAAAATGAAAGCCTTCTTGTAATCGCCCTTCCTGAACGCGTCGTTTGCCTCGAGCTTGATTTTAGCACTCCGGGCGTCGGCGGCAGTCCATTCCTTTTTCTCCATCGTTTCACAAGGACCTTGCCTCCTCAGTGCGGTGACCTGCTTCATTTTCACCGGGTCCGTCATCCAATTTGGAACGTCGCGTATCGTCGCCGCCAAATCAGGGGTTACGCTTTCTAGACAGCCTTGGGATGGGTAACCTATTTAGATTATAGGTAGAAGGACGAACTAGCATAGGCAAACACTTGATCCTTGGAAATGAGCATTTTGAGGTGCAAGCTTTCCGATTTGAACGTCACGGTCAAGGAGGGGGATGAATGCGATGATGAAGATATTGCGAACCGACATGGACACGTGAGCGCTCTCCCACGCGCGTCTGATCATGAACCTGTCTGCGCGTTGTTCACTGCAGCTTTAATAACGACTGATTCCTTGGCATATAGCGAGCCACTCGGTATGTTAAACGCGTCATTCCAGCGTGTCCCACAAACCATTCTTACTCATTCAACATGAAAGCCATCAGGTATCATGAGATGAGTTCCTCGTCCTAGTTTACAACACACGCTCGCCTTCAGTAATACTCACATCTACTAGGCCAAGAATTACACCAATCGCAGAAAACCGGTGTCCAAAGTGGCGGTACTTAACACGATCCCAAGTTCCGATAAAAGGCGAGCAGCTCGATATCAGCGTCTTTCCATGAAGTTTCTTGGCTCTTGGAGCTAAGAGGAACAGGAGTAGGAGGAGTGGCCATGAGAGCATGGAACAAGTGGCGGAATTTGAATTTATACCATACGCCACGATTACTTCGCCCCTGAAGTCACGTCAATTGCTTGCACGGATCCGAAGGGTAAGAGGTTGAATGCCTCCTTCCACGGGATACACATCAATGTTTAGAAGTACCAAACGTTGAAGGTCTTGAATGCTCGGTCGTAAGTTATCAGTAAAGGAGACCGACGCTCATAAGCCTATTAAAAAATAGAGTATCATAGTATACAATACAAACTTGAGTAATACAGAAAAACTGGTCCAAAGGAACACCTGTTGCCTTTACAAACTAAAAGCCATTCAAGTACCTCCGAGCTTCTTCCCTATGATACACATGCACATGTTTAATATACGCCTGACTCGCAAAAGCCTGACCGCAACATTTGTGCGCAGCAGAGGCCGGCGGTGTGGATGGTCTGTCTGGACCAAACGCCGAGTCCGTCGTCGTCGACGAGGTGTCGGATTCGGTATCCGAGTCGGATACTGCAACCTAATAGTACATATTCATAAGTCTCGTATCGGAGAAGTCCAAAGAGAATATAAACTGCTCACTTCAAGTACCTTCGAATTCTGCGGCGCCTTCTTGGGTGGAGGACGTACACCAAACGCCTCGATATCGTCAAAGGTCATTGCGCGGGAGGATGTCGGGGCCATGGATAGTAGTAGTGGTAGGTGGGGTCTTTGAGCTGTTTCGCGCGCGCGAGGTGTTTTTTATATGTAACCTGGTAGTGAGCGGTGTTGATGATTGAACTGATGACGGGTGCGGGAACAGGCGTCTACAAGGGACAGCGCCTTTATACTGCCAATCAGTCGAGTGGCCCAAAGCAACCAACCCATTGTTCGATGACTTTGGACCGTCCACAATGTGTCTCGGGCGGCCTTTGTCAATCATGAATGAATAATGGGATGAATAATTTATAGTGGTCGATATGAGTACAAGGAGAACCAACATCAATGCAAAGTCATCCTGGACTTTGATCTTTTGATCAGCCCAAACTCGTGATGGGCAAGGCGTCGTGGCAGTGATCGTTTCGCGCGTCTACGCACGCAAAGTAGTCAGTTGCGATCATCACGTCGGGAGACACAGAGGAAAGGGACCCACCGTGGATACGCCCGACGGCGTTTGGGCGTTGTAGTCGTTTTGAAGGTATCGCCGAAGAGGGTTGCGTTTAGGACGGGCATGAGTCCTACTGGCGAGGGATCAGGAACTGTGTCATAGGAGTCCTCGAAGATGTCGTCCTGTGCTCCGTCGAGGAAATTGTACCGGTCGAGGTATAAGGGCGGCGAGTAGGTGCCTTCGAACATCTGGTGGAACATGAGGATGACTTTGGGGGTACAGATGATTGACAGCACGAACGTTGTTCTGCTCCTTGTTGAACCAGTAGAACGGCTGTTTGGCACCATACGTGCAGTTGCTGGGGACGGAGAACAGCTTGTTATTTGGTTCGTCGGAACCGCATCGTCGTGCCACTTTTGATTGAGCAACAGGGACTGTCGAGGTTGATCCGGTTACATTGCATCGGTAGCCATTCATGTAATCTGGATGTAGATCAGACGTGAAAGAAATGGCTATTGCGGAACACATACTTTGCTCTCCGCCGCTATCAGGCTGTGGAAAAGAAGAATGAGTATCGAGGGAATGGGATGATACAAAGACCTACTGAGTGAATCCAAAAGAATGCGCAAATGCAGCCACCTTCCGGACACGGCGGCATCCGAGCAGGAACTTGAAAGTCCGTGAAGCGTGTCCAGACGCAGGTTTGGTTGATGCTGAACACGGTAAAGTCCTCGGGGTTAACATTGCGAGCGTCGTTCTTGTAGGCGATCGCCATCGCACACCCCGTCAAGTCATCAAAGCCCTTTGTATGATACGCCTCCGTGCCAGACCCAGGACACACATTGTTCGGGTTATCTGGTTCGCGGATGTCGCCTCCCTCGGATGAGGCAAAGTAGGTCGTGGCTCCCTTGTTACAGGCAATTTCGGCAGTGGCAGGTTGGCCAGCTGGGAGTTCAAAGATATCACCGTCGTTGGGTGGGTAGTCTAGGTGACCATGGAACCACCATTGGTCGAAGGTCATGTCCATGAGGGGCGAGACGGGACGATTGTCGTAAGGGAAAGTTTGCTCGGTAACATTGAAACCGCTGGAAATGGTGAGCTGGGAGTCCGTGACTTGAAAAACTCCAACATACTACATGCTAGGATGGAAGAAAGCTGAAGGTATATCAGCATTCATCCTTGGTTAAGCCAAATCAACATACCCGAGTGTGCCCTGGCCAGCGGGAAGGAAGTGATCGCCGCAAGAATGTAAATTAGAGACATGATATCGTGAATTGTCGTCAAAGCAATGCCACCGGGGCGTTGAGAAGGTAAGAAAAGGAATAGTGCCCATCAACATTGTGAATGCGCCTTTTGTACTCGATAATCTGCTACCCAAAGTCTAGAGTTTGCACGCAGAACAATAAGGAAAGCCAGGGCCATGGTTGATAGCGAGGCCGCTTTTGTTCGCCCGGAAAGGCAGGTCTGCGGCCACGTGATATTACGTATTTTCATAAGCTCCTAAACCAAGGCAACCAAATTTAATAGTTGCCGCTTTGAGCTCTTTTGAGTTTCTCTCTTCCCTGCCTCGATGCGCCACATCTCGACCTGTTTAAACTTTTTTTCTGACAGCAAAACGTGATTACACCTGCCTGACATCGTTGACCGTTACGACGACGACAGCGACGACATCATGAACCATGCATCAACCAGTAAAATGCCATCATTGACGATAAATGTGCAGCATGCGAAGCGGTGGAGTGCGATGCAGGTGGGTATCGTGCTGTACAGCGTCCTCGTCGCTGTATGCAGTGCTAATGGGAGCGACAGGAAAGTACCAATTCCGGAGGCTGGAATTCTGCCAAGATTGTCCAGGAAAATGCCTGCATATCCTAGTGAGTTTCTTGACTCTTTTAGAGAAATCGACTCACAGCGACGAGCAGCACACCTGATCCGGATACAAGCTATACTTTCGGTGTACCCAATCCTACCACTATACGCGTCTTTGCCCCAGCGCCCAGACTGGAAGAGGCTCGACAGCGACGATATTCGCAAGCAGAGCAGGAATTAGTTGCGATAGCTCAGCATACACTTGCAGAAGTATCTCCCCGAGAACTGCAAATACGCACACTACGGCAAGCTGCAACGTTACTCAGCTCGCGCGCAGAGGATGCCCGTTCTCGTGCTGCCGATATTCGCGCGCTCTTGAACGACAGAAATACGGATCCGAGCGAATTCGAATCATTAAAGCGAGAGCGGTGGCGGGAGGAGCGTCGGTTGGCTGCAGCCGAAGAAGAGGCCAAGGTCATCTCGGACCAGCTCGCCGCCCTCGCGACGACGACGACGACGACGGATAGCGACGCTCCAGCCCCGTCCATCTGTCGCAAACAAGCAAATCTTCTGCGGTTTCTTAACTCACACGGTTCTGTCAAGCCAAAACCAAAGCACAAGACCACACCCAATCTCAAGGATGACCGAATGCGTCGGGTCACGATGAGCGCCGCATCACCTATGCGTTTGCGTACCTCTATCCCCCAGTCTCATTTCCGCTCTATCTCCCTTGACCTCAATATCAAGCTTCCCCCACGTCCGCGTGCTGTCTCTACAAGCAGTAGCTCCTTGCGGACTGTCACCGAACTTGACGATCTTCAATCAGACGTGGTACCTGAAAAGGTTCATCCTATTCCCAAACGCTTCAGCTCCACCAGCGCCAGCACTCTGGAAACCGTGGCCGACGTTGAACCAGAATCTCCCATTCAATTTTCCGCCACTGATGGCACAGCACTCATTCATACGTCCTACGCTGTCAACATGCGTCCCACATCACGCCTCCTTGCTGATCTACCAGCCTCTCCCATTCCTTTATATGCCCTCGACCTCATAGGTCATTTTGCTGACCATGAGCAGCCCATCCTCGACTTGGAACGTGCACGTCCCTCGGCGCCACGACCGTCGCAGGAGTGGGAGGTCCTCCGCGCACCAACACCCGATGATGTGCCCGAGACACCGACCGTGTTTTCAGCCCCCAACGGAATTTCGAAACGACATAGTCTACGGAGGCCGATTTCGCTGAGCTTTATGAAGCGCCCCAGTTCGAGGTCGTCGTTGAACCTTACGTCTATTCCCGAGTCACCGACGCCTAGCCGATGTTCGTCGCCGATGAAGGCTCTGAATGGATCACCTTCAAAGGGTTTGAAAAGGAGACTCAAGTTCTTTTCATAATTTCCCTTCGACCGGGCGCATCAGCGTCGGATGCAGACGAGGATGTTTACGGTTCCTTTGAAGTGACTAGCACCTGAAATTCTTTCAATATAGTGCTAATTTCTTGATGTATACTTCTGTAGATTTACTTTTCATGACCTAGTACTGTGTACATATGCTTCAGGACTTTTTGGGGACTATAGCTGTCGTTCTTTCTGCAGATTTCTTAGTACTTGTACATTAACGTTGATGGTTTGCGGTATGTGCGCTATACTTTGCCTGCAGGTGGCGTGTGCTAAGCTTTCCAGCAGGTATAATGAGAGTCTCTGAATATATTGAGGTTCTTCGAGAAAGTGGACTTTTTTCTTCCTGTGCGTACGCCGTAGCTCAAACAAGTTATGGCGCCCCAAACTTGGGAATTGGTTTTTCACTTTGGCACGGATACCGCCGGTCCTGATACACCCCCGACTGCACCTACATGACGTTTTGAATAGTCCTACAGCTGCCGCTACAATGAAGGCTTGTCCCTCTGATGCTTCTTTGACATTTCCGTCACTTGGAGTCAATACTACTCACAGCTTGAGTGCTGTTTTCTCCAACCTGTCCAATCCGCCTCATTAGCCCTTCAAACCGTTCTCGTCGCTCCTTTAGGTGATTTTTGAGGGCACTCACCGCCGGTGTCGCAGACGTCAGCGTAAGTGTTCACTCTGACAAATTAGAGCTTATACCTGGCTGTGGCGCTGGTGTTGATGGTTTTGAGCAGGAACTCCTTTGTGGTCTTGGAACCTGGTTACTTCAACAGCTCCAGAGTCAGTGTTCTATCCTTCCCTTGGTAGATGGATGGTGTAATCATTTAACAGGGGCAATAATGTACTCTTAAACGATGGTTTTCTTCGCAAGACTTCTCGCCTTCGTCCTGGTCGCCTTGTCTGCACATGTCGTTCCCTCCAAGCACGCAACGCATCGCACCGGTGTGGTTGGACGTCGTGCGGTCACTGTCACAGCTTTCCATCCTCTGAGCTTGGTATCGACACCGATAAGATTGCGTACACGAGCGGCTTCGCTAAGGACGTCAGCTATACATACGCGAAGCAAGTCCATGTAAGTGCGCTTCTGAAGTTTCAACAATGGATGTTAAGTCTCCGACAGGTTCCACAGGAAGGCATAGAGTTCATCAACGCTGTCGCCAATGTTGCTATCAAGGACAACAAAATCGTCGCTTTTGGCGCTTCTTTCGTCGATACCTATGGGTTCCATCATTATAGTGTCAAGCTCACGTTATACTAGCTAACATCGCCGACTCTACCCCAACTATCCATGTTGAGTCTGGGATCCCCGCGATTGAGGAGCAACTGGACGACACGTTCAACGGTTTCACAAGCCTCAACTATCTCTGTCGCTCTCATGCATGCTATCCAAGTCCAGAATAACGAGACGAACGCGTGGCTCGAGGCTTACGTTGATGCGCACACCGGCGAACTACTCAGCATTTCGGACTTCGTCGCAGAACTCAGCGTAGGTGTTCACTACGTCAAATGCTAGAGATTGTACTAACAGCCATGTTTAGTACCGAGTTGTTCCCATTGAGATCGATGCCGGTGTTGATGGTTTTACGCAGCAACTTCTTGTTGATCCTGAGAACTTGGACTCTTCCCCTGCCGGATGGGTTACCTCCAATGCTACCGCGTCAGTGCTCTATTACTCTCCCCTAGCAGATATTGTAATCATGATTTAACAGGGGCAATAATGTCGTCTCGTTCAAGGATACTCAAACAAACACGACCACTGGTTTCGACTTCGTTTATGACACCACTGTGGCTCCGACGGCTGGTTCAAATATCGATGCTGCTCGCGTTAATTCGTTCTACATCATCAACACCGTGCACGACTTCCTCTACCAGTACGGCTGGACGGAGAGCTCCTTCAACTTCCAAACCGACAACTTTGGGAAAGGTGGTGCAGGGAACGACCGTGTCTTGATGAGCGTTCAGGATGCTAGCGGAACCAACAACGCCAACTTCGCCACACCACCAGAGTAAGTCGGGTTTTGCGCTTTGCTCAAAGCGGATTCTAATGTGACGTGTTCAGTGGGAGGAGTGGAACTTGCCGAATGTTTATCTTCACCTTGACGAACCCGAGGCGCGACGGAGATTTACAGAATGACATTGTCGTTCACGAATTTACTCACGGACTGACGAACCGAATGACCGGTGGTGGAACTGCTACATGCTTGCAGACTCTTGAGGCCGGTGGACTCGGTGAAGGATGGTCAGATGCTATGTCGGTGTATGTTGTTTCTTCAATGTTACAGCGCGCCACAGACCTCGGCCGAAACTCCCGATATGACTATGGGCAAATGGGTACTCGACGACGCCGCCGCCGGTGTTCGCAGTCATCCATACTCAACCTCTGCTACTGTCAACCCTCTTCGTTATTCCAGTTTACAAACCCTCAACGAAGTTCACGGCATGTATAAACTCCTTCCCGCTGTGCTACCGAACTGACGCGAAGACCAGATATCGGCGAAGTCTGGACCAACATCTTGTACAACGTCTACGCCGCCCTCGTAGGCGAACTCGGCTGGTCTGCTACCGCCATGACGGATCCCACGGGTAGCGAAGGCAACGTCGTTTGGCTCCATCTTTTCGTCAATGCTCTTGCTCTGCAGCCGTGCAACCCTACTAGTAAGTGAAACTTTGCTCCCTGAGCATGTGAATGACATCCTTCCCAGTGCCTCGTGATGCGTGGATTCAGGCCGACGTGAATCGATACGGAGGTGCCAATGCTTGCACTTTGTGGACGGCCGTGGTCTCGGTGTTGGTGCAGCCAACCATGTTGATAGCTCGGCTGTCCCTAGCGGTTGTTAAGCGGAAGATGCCCTTGGGCAACGATGATGGACATCGTACGAAGATATACCATGAATTTAATCGAAAGCAAGTAAATTTTACGATCACAGTGATGTTGTCCGCCATATCTCAATTCGAAGATTTAGTCATTACATTCATGGTAAAACATGGGTATCGTCTCTTCTAAAGTTATCATTACCAGTGATCTTTCTCGAATCGTTTCGGGAGAGTCGCAAAGATGTCGTTTTGTGCACCTACAAAGCATTGGCGAAGAGACTTGGTGAATTCATTGAGAGACATACCGTGCTTGAAGCCGCATTTAGCGTTATATCCAGGTGACTTTGGCGAACCAGACAAGTCTAATCCGTCGACGTCGATGTTGTTACCGTCTTCCTGGTGCCAGTACAGCATTTGCTTTGGGCCAGTAACGCATTTCGACTGGTCATCTTCGCACCAGACTGGGGGAACGGCATTTCCCACCGGTGTCGTGCTCGTCGCGCCAGTCACCATGCATTTGTAGGGGAACATGTACATATTCGCTTGACCGCATCTATAAACACCGTCGTAAGAATTTGGACATTCGAGGATGAGGAGAAACTTACCCATTCGGTATCTATACAATCGAACTCGACGGTTAATAGCTATGTCATGTATGCTGGTAAGTATGACTTACCCAACCCCACTGTAATGATTATGAGTTACGCCACAAGAAAGCAAAGGAATGAACGCACAGCGCAAGTACATCCTTCAGGAGGACAGGCAGGAAGAGCCGCTGGTACATCGTAGGTAGCTACTCGATGCCACGGTGATCTGAGAATACTGTGAATCTGTTGCACTCAAGTCAAATAGGAGTTGGACACACTTCTCGAGTACGCTAAAGACTACGAGATTCTCTGGTGTGACTTGATTGATGTCGGACTGTAAAATGGATCAGTAATGAGTTGGGCGAGGGTAGATATGGCACGAAATACTTGATATGAGATGGCAAATGCAGTTCCCGCGGCCATTGATTCGTTCTGCGTGTGTACTATGTCCTTCATCAAAGGGTGTTGAATCAAGATGACGACCCATACGCACGATTGGGAGAAGTAATACAGGTGGAATGCTACGAAAGCGCGGTTAGTAGAAGTTGAGATATTTGAACTGAACGTACATCTTGCTCATATTCTGGGTGTTCTTCGCCGTCAGCGAAAAGGCCAACTCTTGTACCGCCGAAAGACAGTGTGGTAAACGCTTGGTTGGTCGCTAGTTCGACCGTAAAGGAGCCACCGGCGGGTCTAGCAACACGATTAAGAGACTTGAAGCACCGTACTCAGGAGGTGTAGCTTACATTTCGAGAAATTCATGCATGGCGGGTGGGCGGGACTCGCACTGGCTATAGCGATGCACTGCAACGTGGAGTGAGGCTCATCTCGTCGAATGAAGGCTGAAGAACTTACTCCACCATTGACTCTGGGGCAAGCGGTACATTGGCTGGACACCGACGTTGGAATTCTGGTCGGTACCGGAGAGGCCCTGCAATGATACAGTGAGGTGCCGCCCAACACGACGAATGAATGAGAGCCTCACGTTCTCGCAGTACATCCCATGTGAGTACGCGACAATATGCGCAACGACAGAGAGCGAGGTCGAAAGCAACAAGAAGACAATTGACAACATGATGAGTTCAGGACGGGGGATGACCTCTTGTGTTGAGAAAGCCCCGTTTTTATAGGTCGTGTCTACACAGGATGGCGCATATTCTGAGGTCCCTCCGTCTAGGATGCACCATGAGTATCACTTTGAGTAAGATCCAAATGTTTGAGAACTACCCGAATGAAGAAAGATCGAACCCTGTTGAGGGGATATGGACCTCAAGACACCGTGATTTCGAATGAAAAGGATAGCCCGTTAACTTCGTTGATTTGTTAAGATCAGAGAATCAACGGAATTTGGATCTGCGAGAGCAAGATCCCGAGGAACTGAGGCCACGAGCTAGCGGTACCGACCGATTGAGGCAGCCATGCGAGAGGTAATGGAGTCAAGTCTCGGGCTTCATTTCCGGTGAGGTGGATCGTTGAAGGAGGAGAAGAAACCTTGATAGACTCTAGTCTAAAACCTTCACGCTGTAGCCAAGCAAGGACATACATTCTTCTTCTGTGGTAGCCTTCATACGCGGATTCAGATGCTCCGAGACCGCTAGGGATACCAGTCTGTCCAGCCTTGTGCAAAGTCGGCATGCCTTGGATTCCGTACCCTTCGTATCAGACCAGTTTCATCATAGGCCTCGGACTTTGGCATTCAAGGCGCTAGATGCGACTCTGGACAGTAAGTAACGTGTAGTGGCTCTTCTCGCGTCAGTGGCTCCTTACTTTCTGGTACCGGTAGGAGTGGCTCATACTCTCTCGCTGGTCTTCAGTGAACGTCCCGGAAGCTAAAAAACGCCCGCTTCTAGCCGCTTCAGCGTCACATGATGGCGTTTCGTTTATACTCAGACTGTCCGACAAATGCCTTTGTTCCAAATCGGTCGAAGAGATATCTCATCTTACGGAACCGTGGACTCCCATGTTCAATGTCTGTCGTCTCATATCTCTATACGTGACAACCCGTCGAGTGTTACTCCGCCACTCGTGGCGCCTTTTTCGACTGCAAAACCGTTGTCTTCAACTAACTACCCTAAAGCACAGCATTCCCAAACACGGCGTCTTCCTCTTACTCTGACTCGTGGAAATTCATTTGCACTTTGACAATTCCGCAACAACATACCGCGCCATTACCTCTTCGGATTGTCGCCAAGTTCTTCATCAAACACTCGCACTGGTCGATCCGTAGCAAAAACCGTGTCTTGGCACCTCTTCTCGCTATATCGAAACACTGCACTTTCTCAGCTCAAATACGAGACTGCGACGGATAGGTGGATATATTGCCATGTACGCATCAGGGTCCGTGTTTATCAAGCGGATCGACGGTTGTTCAGTCATCATCTTCGTGCTCGGCAAATCCCACCTCGTGCGCTGCCCAATCGCTGGCTGCGGTTTACCTGAAGATCTAGTAAAAGACCGTATGAAAAAGGACGAGACTCTTATTGCACTCGGTGCGCCTGGCAAGTATGCCGTGTAACCACCACCACCACCACCACCTACACGCCCAGCAAACCAAGCTGTGAAATTTGATGCTTGAATCCTATAAAACCCACGGCTTTCGAGAACGAAAGGCATCTGCTTTTCACTTCTACTACTTTTTCTTATTTGCGATGGTTTTTATTTCCTGTTTACTCTTCCTTCTTCCGGCCACTCTTGCCTTGGTCAAGCAAGTGTGTGCTTTTCCAAGTGGTAATCATGAATTTGTCGCGCCTGGTCCTGACGATGTCAGGAGCCCTTGTCCTGGACTGAACAGGTCAGTACGCCATCATGCACTTTACGCAATACTAACGAGTTCGCCATCTATATAGTCTTGCCAACCACGGTTATCTTCCGCGCGACGGGAAGAACATCACTATCCCGATCATGATGCAGGCTGGAATTGGTGAGGTTTTCGCATCTAAGACGATCTATTTCTCAACGAATCCTTCTAGAGGGTTTCAACGTCCAGCCCGATGTCATCCTCCTCGCGGCCAGAGTTAGTCTCTTGACCTCGACATCTGCCTGGGATGCTTTCAGCTTGAAGGACATCAGACTGTTCGTGCATATCTCTACCCACGTGTATGCCTGTTGAGTCTAACCGGCATTTACAGTCACGGCAACATCGAACACGACGCGTCCATCTCTCGCATGGATGAAGCACTCGGCAGCAACTGGGAGTTCAACGAGGAGATCTACTCTGTTCTTGCCAACTCGAATCCGGGCTCGGATAATTACAATGCGTCGTCTGCTGGGGCCGTTCAACACGAGCGCCTGATGCAGTCGTTGAGGGATAACAACCAGACGATGAACACGCTCAGTGAGATGACTATCCGCACGAGGGAAAGCGCGCTCTATCTCAGTGTTATGGGTAACGCTACTACGGGAGAGGCTCCGAAGAAGTAGGTTGTGAGTGTACTGCCGTTCATGTATTTGCTAATATCGTTGTGTTAGGTTTGTGGATGTCTTCTTCAGAGAGGAACGTCTGCCTATTGAAGAGGGCTGGAAGAGGTCGCTGGTGCCGATTACCTCTGACACGATTAATAATATTGAGCAGGTCATCTTTGAGACTTCGGATTGGGTGAGCAGCGAGGGTCAATGCGCTTGGGTGAGGACCAGCCCCGGTGACGACTTGTCTGTTGTTGGTCCTTCATGATTGCTTCGGCCGCGCCAAGTACTGTACACATACCGGCTCATTTACGATACCACCTTGGACTTATTCACTTCTTTGTTTAGCTAAATCCTTTTTCTACATATCTTCCTTTTCAATTAGCTAAACTAAATTGGACAATCGCTCTTTCATGCCATGCAGGTCCCGCGATACTCAACGACCCATCTCTCCTTCTTCACCACCTGTCCTATCACCTCCGTTCGCCAAGCAGTATTCGTCGCCTTCTTGAACTCTGGAGTGTTGAACGCCGACTCGTCAGCCCATTCATGTAATGCTAGATACGCCGGGGCATCATCCTCTGCCGAACTCGTCTCGGCCAAAACGTATCGATTAGAGGAAATCCAAAATGGTACTGCGCTCAATAGTGGTACGTGCTCCTCTGCGTACCAAGAGTTGAAGCTGCTCTCGGAAGATGGAGAGGGCGTCATCGCGTTAATGACAAGGCGGTGTCCGACCGTCTGGGCCGACGGTGCGATTAGCGGGCCCGACAGGTACGGATTATACAGGCGGAGTTTAACGCGTATAGCGGTCAATATTGGTGATTCTGTAAAGGACGCGGTGATACGAGACAGCTCTAGAGCTCGCGTCACGGTGGATATAGAGGCTCCCAAAAGGTCTACATTCATGCCAGCGTCGAGGTTCACGTAGAAGCGCGATTCGGGTATCCCAAATGACGCGTAGATACGAGCGATCTCTGTAGCAGGCCAGTCAGAATTCAAATGGACAACTAGAAATGATGCATTTACCATTCCATTCAGCAGATGTGAGCGTTTCAGCCCGTTGTACGCGATCTTCAGTCTCGATGAGGACGAGAAGGAGCTTGGAGGTCATTGGGATTGGTCAAGATGTGGTCGGGCCGTCACATCCGTTGGTCAGAGTGTGTTCACGTGGCTTTGTTGAACTCATTTTTGAACAACCATCTACCCTCGAAGCTTGGGCTGATTCCTGGAGGTTCCCCTTTCCTTCTCACTTGCGAACGAGGTCCTTGAAACGATGACAGTTCTGCCCTGCGAACACACGCCCCACGGCAGTCGAGTGCTAGGCCGGTCCTTCCGCTTGCGTTAACATGCTTGGCGATTCGCCCAGTTTGTAGGACTGAATTAAAGACGTCTTTCTTCCTCATTTTCTACACACGCAAAATCTGATGCCGCGCTCAAACCTTCCGGTGCCATGGCCGTGATCCTGTATAAAAAGGTTCGCCGTTGGAGGTAACGCAAGTCGGATAAAAGGACTCAAGTACGGGTACCTGCAGAGGGATAACTATGCCGTTCAGCGGGCGCCGTATACCCGTGTGGTGTTTCTCTCCATTCATCCAGGGAGGCGGCTTGCGACAGGATTTATGATTCTGTGCGTATAATTTGACACCACTGCGATTAAGCCTTCGGTGAACGCAAGGTCTACGCACTACACAATGGATTGTAGGCCTTGGTCTTCATCTACTAGGACGCGAATCAGACATCGTTATTTTCTCGCAATGTTGATAGTCCGTCAAACACCTATGCAGGTGGTGGAACTGGAAGACGGGATCAAGAGGAGTTTCCTTTTCTGGACCGTTCACCTCCATGTCCGGGCAGGATTGACAGGCGTATCGAAGCCCAAATTGTCCGGTTACTGAATAGAACCCTCACAGGGGTACGCGAAGGTGCGATAGCCCTCATGTGACTCTCTAGACTCTATATGTCCGCTTGCCGCGTCGAGACTGGGAAAAAAGAATTTACGAGCTTCATCGAGTTGGTTCTATTGACTGTTGATTTTCCATACTGACTGCCTCTCCCACTTTACAGGATACGAACTATGATGAAGCTGCGGCTTGCGTACTCACTTACGCACCAAACATATGTACATTCCAACTGCTCCCTACTCGTGACGTTACTCCCGACGGTCCCAAGATCATCATCAGAATTCTCGGCTCAGGCTAAAGAAGCCTGCGAGCATCCCTTCGGGCCCCAAGTCGTACATACGTAACGTCGAACTCTGACGCATCTATGGAGGACCATATAAAAGGCACATTGGCTCCGTCGTTCTTTCCAACCCCCCACGAAACATGCACCGCTCTAACGCAATCGTATTATGCCTTGTGGGCTTCGTGGCCCCCACCCTTGGGGTGGTGTATACCAACATTGCCGATCTCAAAGGCTTAGATGCCTACGACTTCGTAATTGTTGGAGGTAAGCTACTGTGCGTCCTGCTTTCTCAGCTGAGTAACGATGTCTATCCACAGCGGGACCCGGAGGTAGCACTGTGGCCAATCGCCTAACGGAGGACTCGACAAAGAGTGTATTGCTCGTCGAAGCGGGAGGAGCGTGAGTCGATGCTTTTTTGGATGATTCCTCTATCGTCTCTAACCTTATCATCTTGTACAGTAATGACGGAGATATCACGGTCGACGTGCCGCTTCTTTGTACGCGGTTAACACCCAACACGCCGTATGATTGGAATTATACCACGATTCCTCAAGCGGGTCTCAATAACCGTGTCGTCCCATTCCCTACAGGATTTGGGCTTGGTGGTTCTACGTCCGTTAGTGCGTACAAGTCCACTGGTGCTCCCGCCAACCTTCATTAATCTCTTTTGCTCGAGACTGTCTAGTATACACTCGCGGATCATCAGATGACATCGACACATGGGCTGAAATGACTGGTGACGAAGGGTGGTCATGGGCCAATATGCTACCGTACTTCATGAAGGTAAGGTCTTTGGCTATATAGATAGATGTCTTCGTTAAGCACACCGTAGAGCGAGAAGTTCAACCTTCCTCGAGATGGCCACGACCCCACGGGACAATATCTGCCTGAATTTCATGGTACCGAGGGTGTCATCGGTGTCAGCGTACCAGGCTTTCCGCGCGCAATTGACGATAGAATTATGAACACGACGGTAGAGCTCGCAGAGTTTCCCTATGCTATCGATATGAATTCCGGACAACAGCTTGGTGTTGGTGAGCTCTGCGATTCATTTATTCGTATCAGATTCTAACACACGCATTTAGGCTGGGTTCAGGCCTTGGTTGACACTGGAGCACGTTCGAGTGCTAAGGCTCACCTCACTGGTCCGGCTGCTGCGCGTTCCAATCTCGATATCCTCCTGTACACGAAGGTGGCTCGTGTTGTTCAGACCGGTGTGTCAGAAGATGGTGTTCTATCCTTCCGCGGTGTTGAAGTCTTGGATGCGACAGATGGTTTGTTTAAATTTTTGGTATTGGTTGTTTGCTAATGTTTCACAGGTTCCTTCAAAACCCTCCAGGCAAAGAAGGAGGTTATTCTCTCCGCGGGCTCCGTCAACACACCTAACATTCTCATGCATTCGGGCATCGGAGAGTCTGCCCTTTTGTCTTCTTTGGGTATTGATGTCCTGGTCGACCTCCCCTCTGTCGGCAAGAACCTCACCGATCATGTCGGTGTATCCTCGACGTTCATTGTCAACTCGACCAAAACTTGGGATACCATTATCCGCAATGAAACGTTGCTGAATGGATGGCTCGAGGAATGGAAGGAGTCCAGGACAGGCATACTCGTCGACACTTCCGAAAACCATGCTGCATGGCTGCGCCTCCCAGATAACGCAACTATATGGGAAACACACGCAGATCCATCCTCTGGTAACCTTACGGCTCATTATGAGTTCCTTTTCCAAGTAAGATCGCTTCTGTTTGCTCGATTGAGGTCACTAACGATTGGTCAGAACGGCTTGAACAGCGTCACAGAATCCGGGAACTACCTCAACCTTCCCACCGCCTGTGTCTCCCCGACCTCGCGTGAGTGCCATTCATGCTGTCTATTTAACGCCTCTTAAAATTGCCCAGGTGGCTTTGTATCGATCAACTCAAGCGATCCTTTCGCCGTCCCGCTTGTCAACCCCAACCTCCTCAACGAGGAAATCGATCTGCTCATTGTCAGAGAGGCCATCAAGAGTGCACGTCGATTCATGGCCGCTCCCGCTTGGGACGGTTACGTTCTCGGTTCCTTGAACAACAACGCCACGACTGACGACGAGATTGACGAGTTCGTTCGGAATAACGCTGTTTCCTTCTTCCACCCAGTCTCGACGTCAAGCATGTCCCCCAAGGGCGCTCAATATGGCGTCGTTGATCCAGACCTGTTGGTCAAAGGCGTAGAAGGCCTGAGGATCGTGGACGCGTCTGTTATTGTACGTGCAACCTCTTTTGGGGCTGAATGGATGTTGACGGTTTATATATATAGCCAAGGCTTCCTGCTGCTCATACGTCAGCACCGGTGTACGCTATGGCAGAGAGGGCGGCGGATATTATCAAGGCTGCGTACGCTACGTCATAAAACCATTGAACAGTTGATACCACGGACAATCTGTGACTCTTGTGCCAACGAAATAGCGATGAGCGTGGTCTGCTCTCTCTCCTGTCGCAGGAGCTGAAAATCGACGACCGTTGCGCTGCTCAATCCGTGGCAACACGACCTTGGAACGTGAACGTCAGGAGACCTTGATACGAAACTCTTCCTCTCTCTCATTACTCGTCGGTCCTTTCAGCAACATATATTGATTCAGTTTGGCATTCTAACAATTGCCACTCGGTGATACTTATTCGATGACATCTCAAATGGTAGCTTCTACACCTACTACGGAGAAATTCCAAGCTTTCGCGCCAACAAAAGCCTGTTTGGGGCATGTGGCACTGCGTACATACCGTGGGATCTGCTGGCGACGAGAGGTATGTTGTACCCATGAAGATATTGCTCTAGGTGGTTTAAAGAAAGATTCTTGAGGTCGAGCTGTGAATGCAAAGGAGGCAGAGAGTGCTAAGGAAAAAAACTCAGGAAACGACGAAGAGATGGACATGGCATGACTTACAGGAGGGAGAGTTGGATCTTGCCCGTTATCGAAGGGCACGATCTCATAGACACTGGTGTTTGGGGCTTTGGGTGGCAGTGAGGCATTGAAAGACTTTCGGAGACAGTCAGGACAAGACATGAAAGGAAAGTTTTAAGAAGGCTTACACGGGCAGCAATGGCATGTATACGGGCAATTCTATTGTTCAAAGCATCGACTTGATCGCATACGCCACTGAGACGCTGAAAGAAGGCGAGGACCCAGGCAGGCGCACCAGCTGCATATACGTCAGATTAGACAAACAAAATACCGTATGGAATATTGTCAAACCAAGATCAAGGTCACCATTCTGAAGGGAACGAAGCGTGTCGTTCTGATAGTGTGCAGCTGCAACTACATCGTCGGGTCCCACTGCGTCGTCACCGTTTTCTGGGATCTAGCGGTGAACAACGCGTCGAGCAATATTGCAGGTGGCTATACCATACCATATAGCCAGCGAGTCCGCTCTGCGAAAGCTACGGCGTCAACATAGTTCTGCGCAGTCGGCGGGTTCGCGGGAGGTGGTAAAGGTAATCCAGGAACTACTGGAGGAACGGGAGCAGGAGGAGTGGCCATGAGAGTATGTAGTGGTTGTGGACAAAGGAATGGCAAGTGGCGAAATTTGAATTTATACGCCCACGTGCACGTGAAGACCACGCGTTAAACCACGCGTCGTGTACGCATGATTAAGTAGTTCGCTATCTGTAATGTGTTGGTCTAAATCGTCACTGCAGGTGATAAGTAGCTTAAGAAACCTCACGGAAACATGCTGAGATGCTCGCCTTAGGTTTATCAGCACTTGATTGTCCGCCACCGCCGGTTTTTCTGCAATAGTGGAATGCTTGGTCTGGTAGATGTGAGTATTACTCAAGGAAAGTGGGTGTAAACTAGGACGCGGAACTGACCTGATGATAAACGGCGATGGCTTTCGTGTTGAACAATGAATGAGTAAGAACGGTTCGTGGGACACGCGGGAATGACGCGTTTAACATACCGAGTGGCTCGCCATATGCCAATGAATCAGTCGGTATATTGAAAGCTGCAGGAAAAACGCTCAGTGATCAGACGTGCGTGGGAGAGCGCTCACGTGCCCATGTCGGTTCGCAATATTTTCATCGGGGCTTCCCTCTTAGTCTGTCCTTGACGTTCAAATCAGAAAGCTCGCACCTCAAAATGAAGTTTGGCAGCTTTGGGTACTCCAAGGATGAACTGGTCTCCTATGCTGGTTCGTCCTTCTACCTATCATCTAAATAGGTTACCCATCCCACTGTCTCTAGCATCCGTAGACCCTCTTATGGCGGAGGCGATACGCGACATTCCACATTGGATGACGGATCCGGTGAAAATGGATGCCGTCATGGCACTGAGGAGGCAAGGTCCTTGTGAAACGAGGGAGAAAAAGGAAGAGACTGCCGCCGACGCCCGCAGCGCGAAAATCAAGCTCGAGGCAAACGACGCGTTCAGGAAGGGCGACTACAAGAAGGCTTTCGTTTTGTACAGCGTCTGCTGTGAGCAATCGGACGACGAACCTATTTACTTTCTGAACAGAGCCGCGGCCGCCCTCAGTACGTTGTCCATTTCCAAGTTCTCCGACGGGTCGAGGATCCTGATGGGTACTACTTCTCAGAGCTCGGCCTGTACGTTCAAGCGCATGATGATGCTGGCTACGTGTTCAAAAAGGGTTTCAACCTCCCAAAAGCCCTTTTCCGGAGCGCGCAAGCGCACCGATTCCTTGGCGATTTCGAGACCGCTCATGACAATATCACAATGGCTATTTCTATCAAAGGCCCCGGAAAAGTTGGCAACGATGATCCTACGCTCATGAAGGAGCTCAACGAAGTGAGGCGTCTCCAGAATCTTGGTCGGGAAGCACAAGAAGCGTGGCTATCGCAGCAGGAGTCAAAGACCGTCGATGATGTATTTGGAAGTGGTGAGGTCGAAAAGCTGGTTGAGGCGAGATTGGCTCAGCTGGACTGATCACTTCATTGAATGTTTTCCATGATTGTAACCGTGTGTGTATTTCTAGCTTGTAACTCCCGTGTATGCTGCAATCGAACTTTAAACACGCGTTTTGAGGCTGGGTTCGGGAGTCGACACTGGAGTGCTGACAGTGATGCTCACCTTTGTACTGGTCGGGCCTCCGCTCGTTCCAATCTCGATATCCTCCTCGAAGGCGGCTCGCGTCGTTCAAGCCGGTGTATCAGAAGATCGTATTTTATCCTTCTGTGTCTTGGACGCGATAGACGGTTAAACATGTTGACGCGGTAATGTCACTCATTACAATATTGGCCGACGTGAAGTTGTTCACCGCTATATCCCAGCCGGCGGAGTGGAACCCGGCGATAGTTGCAGTTGTACGACACTCTTCGTTCTCTTCAGAATGATGACCTCGATCTAGATATGGGCCTCATGTCTGAACTTACCCAGGCCCAGCTGGAGCAGTATCTTGAAGGATACAACATACCCCTTGAAGTGGAGGCGCCAGAGGACGTTCAAAAGAACTCATCGGCGCGAAAGACTGGAATGGTTATGTAGTAATATACAGAGAAGATTTAAAAGGCATAGTTTGGTACTTCACGGTTCGCCACATTTGTTACTTTCCTTAGGATGTCCACCCTGCAGATAATAGACTCAGAGAGAAAGAGCTTCGCGTCCGGCAGCCACTAGATCCGCATTGACTTGTTCGATATGTTGCATAAAGTCAGCAGTAAGACCGTCCCACATCTTGGGGTCGTGTTCTAACGCGTTGAAAGAGTCAGCAACGAAAGATGCGAACCTACGATGAACTCCTCACCGTGTAACTTCTCGGTTCTATTGAGAGCGTAATCCGTCAGTGTGAAAATCATGCTTGACTCAAACATGACCACTGCAGAATAGATGTCAATCGCAATCTCAAAATCGGAAAGCAGAGCGTACTCATCGTCCCGGTGTGGATCTTTTCTGGTTTCAGATCACTTTGGACAGCCTGCTGCCGCACTTCGTTGGACACTAGAGGTTAAGAGATTAGTGATCTATACTAGCGAGGCGTTCTGACAAGAAAACACCCACCTCCATGTGGACAGAACACCGTCTCATGACTCATCGAACCAGGAACGAAGGAGTCGGATCGTCCTCCATAGTCGCCCATAATCAGGCCCAAGAACTCTGTTGAACTGTTGCGATGGAAGTACTAGAATAGACATTTTGTTGAGTGATTCGAAACCAGCCATGGACAGAAATAGTTAGATACCGGAGGACGGAAAGTCTTCTCCGCGACATCCCAGCGCTCTCCAAAGATGAGGACGTCAGTGAGCGGAATGCCTGGAGCTTTGGACCTGGCGGTAAGCATGCAGAAGCAGGACGGGTCGATGTGGTCGCGGGAAATGCTCCCGACAAAGATGAACTTGCTCATATCGTATTTGTAGGGAACATAGCTAGATGATCTTCATTAGAGACTGTGAATGTCGGGACATGGCGCGAGCTTACTTTCCGTGCCACGCAACAACATCGAAAGGCGTGTGGCCTTGGGAACAGGAAAAGAATTTACCACCGATTCTACATTGAGCGTAAGGGGAGGTAATACTTGAGAAAAAGAGGGACTATACTTGTATACGACTATATATAATGAGGGATCAGATTCCGGAAAGATACATATAAAAGTAGACTTACTCTCCCAAGGAGACTGGTCGACATCGAAGCAAGCCAACGGAACTTCAAAGTCGCGTGGATTGGCGAGCCCATGCCCTCCAAGCGGACCAAGATCAGGAAGCTCGTAATGAGCACCAAAGAGCTCTTGAACATCTATTCAACTTCGGTTAGACAACGTGCGCACGAATGAGGAAAAGTCTCCTACATCCACGAGAAGGCCCATCGGGAAGCAAAACTTTGTACTTCATCCCCCGCTGAATGACCACCAATTCGCCGGGCTTGACCATCATTCTAGGGTGACACATCAGCACGAGGAGTCTGACGTTATCCAAAAGCACAAGACCGCGTACTTGCCAAACTCCGTCTGGATATCCAGCCGGCCTTGTTGCGGCATCATAAGCATATCTCCGTCGTTGTTGCAGAACGCCTTCTTCCCCATGGACGTGTTGGCAAGATACATATGGATAGCCAGGCCCTCCCGAAGTGTGGGGTCGCCCGCTCCCGCAATCGTCTTGAGGCCGCTGACAAAGTCGGTGGGCTCGCTCGGGATATCCAATGGACGCCACGCAAGCTGCGTCGGGCTAACTTTCACCCTGGGATTCAGAGGAAGGAACGACGATTCGACCTGGTCATATCGCGTCACAAGTGAACAAAAACCATCGAAGAACCGAGACACACATCGGGATTGTCGGGAAGGTCGGTGAAGCCTTGGTGTGCTACGGAAGGTCGAAGACGATACAACATCCTGTAGAGCATGTGTCAATTGGTACACACCAATGATGGATATAGGATTACGCATTAGTGTTCTGGAACCGCGTCGCGGTAAAAGGCGACCCAGTCATCTATCAGAACAAAACTCGTGAGCGAACATCATAGCATGAACGATAGAGCGACTAACCCCTTCATGATACAGACCGTACTTGATCTTCTGTGGATGAATCTGTGCATAAGGAAGGACGCCAGGCCTAGTAGACATCAGGCCCCTATGCAGTCGATCTAAAAAAGAGCTTACAGAGCTTCAGTCTCGAAACGGTTGCCAAAGCCAAAAGCATATTGATATGGGTCCTCCTTGGTGGGGGCCCGTGTGGTGCCCGTGGTGGCAGAAGTCATAGTGGATTGTGGATCCTGGGTGTGCTGTCGAAGACATTATATATGCATCTGCCACCCGGCCGCTTGGATAAAGGGATCACGAGTCGACCTTCATAATCAATGCTGCTGAGAAAAAGTAGCCCAATGGACGACCGATTGTCGCAAGGCGTCCGTAGACATATGGCTGGAGCTGATTCATGACGCTAACTTGGGATGGATTTTCCGACGCTCAAGCTTCTAGTATCGTCTAAGCGGTAAACACCTTGCGAAGATCATACCGCAAACTGGGCGCTCCAGTATTCTAAGAGCAGAGTCTGGAAAGGAGTGAATCTACGAAGAATGCCTTATTTACCGTTCTAGATGGTCATGGTTAGAGGTGAAAGTTACGACCACGTGTCGATCTTCTCATCACTCCTTCGACTTCGATCGCTAATCTCGCCCCCACGCTCACTAGCGAGAGCTACCTCGTGCCGGTTCTACCTACTACCAACAACAAGCACTTGAAGTTAATTATTTGGCCATGTCTACTCGTTTTACTGCCAGGATGTCTCTGATCAATGTATGCTTTAAATCTCCCTCCTGGATCTTGCTATGTAGGACATTGGAAAACTCCTCCTACAACTTGGGTGTCGCGGGCCCCAGAGCCTGCACACTGAGACGGAGATCCGCAAGGGTACCCTTATTGCCCGCGCGGACCCTGCCCAAACCACACTATACGTATACTACCAACCACTATAGCACCAATCACAGCACCATTGAACAAGATTGGATCACCCACGGTACAGTTTATCGCCTGCTGTACAAGTGGAATGTATAACAAGTACAGGAAACCGAAATGATAAGTAAAGTTCATAAATGCGCGTAAATCATGACTGTCAGAGTACAAAAATGCAACAAATAGATAAACGAAAATTCATAAGCAACACGGGCGGCTTAAACCACCGTATTCTCCTTGGACCCGAAAATCTCCCTCTTCGTCGCAGTCAAAGACGCCGGGAGAATCTTGCCCTTCACCTTAAAATCATCATCCATCTTCGCTTTCAAGCTGCTCTCCATCTCGAAGCTCAGGTCACCGAGGATGCTCCAGTCTTCCTCCGGCACCTGGTCAAGCAGACTAGGCAGTTTGGCTGCCTCGTCGCGTTCTCGTCTCGGGCGTCTCGCGGCTGGCGATCGCGCAGGCGACGTCGATAGGGCTCCAGCGCCTGGTCCACCTAAGCCAAGCGAGTCGACCATGCTGACAAACGACACAAGGGCTCGCCGCTCATCTTCCAACTTCACGCGCAACTATCGGACGATAAGAACGTGAAATTCGGAGAACAACAAACCAACAAACCTTCTTCTCCTTATCCAGCTCGCGGACCAGCTCATCGGCCCATCTCTCCTTCTCTTCCCTCTTTGCGATCTCCTCAGCGAGCATCTTCCGGAGCTCAGCTTCGCTACCCTCGATACTCTCAGGTGGCGGTATCGCGGCCTCCAGAGACAGGATCTGCCGTGCTTGAGACTCTAACTGGACACGCGCCGCCAGTAATTCCTGTTGAAGCTAGGGAAAATGTGGGTCATCTGTCATTCAACAGTGGAGAAAAACATACTTGATACGGCTCCATGTCAAAGTCAACCTTGACCGGACTACCGGGTCGCGACTCGCCCGACTCATCCACCGTGTTGCTGGTCAATATCAGCTTCGTGAGCTGCTGGATACGATTGTTCAGGTCCTTCATCGCCTTGCTTTCGTCGGTCTTCTCCTTCGCTGACAGCCGACGAGCCAGCCGCCTGGGCGAATTGTCCTCCACAGCAGCCTCCTTCTCCGCCAGACGTGCCTTGAGTTCCTCGATTTCCTTCCTGTAGCGCTCAATGAGAGCATCGGTATCGACGACTTCCTTCTTCTGGGCGTTCAGCTGTTCAAAATGCATCAGTTCAGGCGTCGACGGCACTAAGGCAGAAGATACAACGAACCTTGACGCTCTTGATGCGCTTGGCGAAGAGAAGCGTGCTGGTGCTTTCGGTGATCGCGCTGACATCTGGATTGATAGTGCAAATCACACTAATTCGCGCATTTCCGGAAAGTGAAGGTTGCAGCATTCTCGTCAATTTTGAGTTGCGATAGGGGACGTGATCACTGATAGAGGATTAGTGTATATAGCCATCGTAGAGAATCAATACTAACCTTTTGCCTTTAGCAGAGTTTTCCGCGAGGGTACCAATAACGCTTCCGAGAGTCAGGAGACTAACATAGGGTTAGTAGACTTGCACTCGCTGAGAATCGAGTTAATTACCTAGTGTTGATGTATTTACCTTCGCGCGTGCGCTCCTTGTCAGAAGTCGCCTTCTCAGATCCAGCGAGATCAATAAGACTCTATTCCGATTATTAGATTCGCGTAAAACACGAGGAAGAAATTCGAGTACTGACCAGAACGGAAGTCTGAACGCTGCGACCACCGATAGCTTGGAGACGGGGACCTGGTGTCTGTCGCCCGCTCAAACCTGGAGTCTGCCTGCCCGAGGCACCAGGAGTTTGGCGGCCATCTGAGCCTCCATTGCGTTCTCGGCTTTCAATCACCAGTCGGAAGACACTGTGACTGCGACTACTACGTTCGTTCCAATCTGTGCACGCCGTCCGTCGATGGCTCTCTCCACGTTTCAGAACCTCGTGAATACCCTTCAAGCTGGTCACGACCTCTTCTCGCAGCGGAGACAGAATAATCTCGCTGCCGACGCCACCCTGAATACCCACAGCGGCACTGCCGACTGGAGCCAACAGATCGTGTATGGTCTCGTTGTAGATTTCCAGATACGAGCACCGCAAGAGATATTCTCGAGTCTCGTTCCTCTTGATATAGCGGAAGACGTCTTTCATTGAGCGGGGGATAATACCGGGTTCGTCCTCGTCCCCGGACAGCGTGTACGTCTTCCCGGAGGCTGTTTGGCCGTACGCAAATACGACAGCGTTGTAGCCCTCCATGGCGGCAGAGACATGAGACTGAGCAACAGTAGAGTATATGGGTTTGTTGGGAGAGCCACTGAGGACGGCGTCAAAGTCGAATTTGGCGGCATCCGAGTTTCCTTTGGCATAAGATGGGTCGAGGGAAATGGTAGCTGAGCCAGGAGTAGATACCCATGCAGAAGGCTTATCACTTGGTCGTATACTAGTTCTAGTTAGTAGGAACTGGGGGAACGGAAGAAAAATTGCGCGTACCGAACAGAAACCATAACCTTGTCCTGCTTGCCGTGGTTGGCCCGCAACCAGGCTTCATCTATTTCGCCAGACATATCTGCAGCATCGACCGTTTCAAAGTCGACCAGTGCCTCCTCTGGGTCGACGTTGCTAACGTCCATCCTGCTGGGCGCTTCATCGATACCGGGCGTGTTAGGTCTCGACGGTGTTTTGGGACGACCCGAGGCTGGTGAGCCCGGCACTGTAGCCAGTTTCGTGCTGCGGGCCTCAGAGGAAATAGAGGCCTTGTACCGTTTATGCGTTGAGCCGAGGAGGCCGTTACCAGCATTGGAACGAGTTAGTCGGTTGGTAAGTGAGTCGCTCTTGGATGCGGACGACGACGAAGAGGCAACCGAGCCTGTCGAGGACGACGACGACGACAAAGGTCGTTTTGGGGTGAATGGAAGGCGGCTAGTGCGCGCAATTTTGCTAGCCGGCGTGCTTGGTACGGACATGATGCTCGCCGTTGTCTTGAGGAATGGTTACCGTGGGAATATGTGCAAATCGGGAATTCCAACAGACGCGCTCCGTCACGTGGGCGCTTGGCCCTTTTCACGGCAACTCCCGGCACTTTTTCTTCAACTCTACCGCCGCCACGCTGGCAATCAGTTGAAGTCTGACAGCACGGGATAGTTCTCAGGGCCCGCGTTCACTGCCATGTATCCCGCAGTCCGTATCTGGTTTTCCTTCTCACCGTCTGATAGCCGCCAGCTTTTATGTGAAAGGGAGAGAGAATAGATGCAGTACATTTGTTCTCCACCACAACGCAATGCTCCCCGCAGCAAATTTAGGGATTCCTCCGTCGGGATCCACACGCGAACGACAACCTCTGCCACCATCACATTACGTTCAATAGAGATTAGCAGAATGGTATGTGTCATCCTCCGTCGGAAAATGCTTCATCGAAGTTCAGCTCAGCACCGCCATGTATGCTTTTTATTCGATGAGCGCCAGGATCTTCTCAGAACAGAACCAATTTTGTGACTCCTTCAACCCCAACGATGGGAAAGTGCCCCGAACAACCAAAGCCCTCCCGCAGCGAACAGAGCTTGTGGGATTCAGGCGATTGGGATGCCTTCAAAGTGGAATGGGTCATTTCAGGTGTCTGCTGCCTCGTTGTACGTGTTCTACCGTGCCTAGTCATATCGCTCACATCCCCTTAGACTGTGATCATTACTCTTTGGTCTGTGATAAGTCACTTGCGGTACGCTACTCTTTCTAGTTCTAGTGGCGATCCGTCATCGATGATTTGCGTAGACATTATGTTGTCCGGGATGAGCAGCGCCAAATGTATGTGTGCGTATTCTCTCCGAAATATGCCTGACTTCATTGAACAGACTCCGGATCCTGTACATGCCGGTTGTATTCTCTGTGGTGTCTTTCTTAACATTTCGACACTACGATGACTATACGTACTTTTCTCTTATCGACGCTGGTAAATTCGCTTCTCCCATCTAGTACAAGATCTCACGGTTTCGCAGGATACGAGGTCAGCACCCGTTTAATTGCTGAGGAACATTTACTGACCTCCGTCTAGGCAGTCACCATTAGTGCTTTTCTGTAAGTTTGAATTCACTGCATCGGTATAGACTCCTTACTTGTTCAACTAGTCTCCTGCTGGTTCAGTATGTCGCAAAAAGTACGAGGAGCGGCAATATTCACGACGCGCTTGCCACAAAGGAGAAGCGCAAGATGCCCCTCGTACGTCCTGGTCAATCGCCGTCTACTCTCCCCATGATTCATCCTCAACGCACAGTTCTGCTGCTTCCGTTATCGACCGACCAAGGTGGGCAAGACATCGAGCCCATTCTGCCACACTTCTGACAAGAATCTCAGGCCTACTTCGTGCACGCGATCAAATGGAGCGTGTTGCAGTTTGTCATTATCCGGCCTCTAGGTTCACTCGTCGGGATTATCTGCGAGGCTGCAGATGTTTTCTGCGAATCTGAGGGAATGGACCTCCATTACGCCTACGCTTATATCAACATCATCACCATCATCAGCATGATGTAGGTCTTGTCTTGCCTCTTCAAGCTCTGCTAATTCCGACGATCTAGATTCGCCATGTACGGGCTAATTGTATTCTTCTTGCTGGTCAAGAACGAAATCGCGGACCGAAAACCGCTCAAGAAATTCCTCAGCGTCAAGTTCATCGTCATCGTACCTACATTGCAGTCCTTGATTTTGTCGTTCCTCAAGAGTAAAGACATTATCAAAGGTATGTTCTTTCACGCTGCTCATCGGACGTCCTAAGCGGATATGTAGGCACTGATACCCTTACGGCGACCGAGGTTATGAACGGGATCAACGCGATGTTGATTTGCCTCGAGGTATGGAGACTGTTTCTCGACATCATTGAATTAACCTACTAAGCACACATGCAGACGGTCTTCCTAAGCTTCCTTATGCGTAGCGCCTACAACATTTCCGACTACCGAAACCACAATATTCCAGTGAAAGGCTTCTTCGGCGCCATCTTGGACTCGCTCAACCCTCTCGACTTCTTCCATGAAATTGCTTCCTCGCTACGCTTCTTCATCACAGGCAACCCGGCTACTCGTGGTCCTATTCATTTGCAGAACCATAATCACGTCAGTTTTTCGGAAGCCTTCAGAGTCGACAATGCCTATGAGGCGGCTGGGAGGAGCGAAAACGTTGATTTGGGTCATTTCAGATCGTCGTCGAGCGTCCCGCTCACGAAACCTCAAGAAGTTTAGCTACTGTAATAGTGGACTCAGTTCATACTGCACGATTCGGACTTGTACGTAAAGGCGTTCATGAAGAATCAGGATTCTTCTCATTGTCACTCAAATCAACCTTGAAAGAGCGTCACAGCGGCATCCCGGCTGCTACGTCCCGATTTGGCTTTGCCACAAGTCGGGATTTGGCTTCCGTCTTCTCAGACATGACTCGTTCATTGTTGTTTGGTCTGACTAGGAAGATGAGTAGCTTTGTGTACCTCCTTGACCAGAACCATCATGGTCCAAGAACTCAACGCCGGAGAACGTGCCCAGGTTGAGGCGCTGGGCCAGAAACTGGGAAAGACTCATCGAGGAGCACTCTGCCATACTACGAACCGATGTGAACGCCTACGCAGAGGCACATCAGTAGTACGTAGCCAACGCACCACCGATGGGCACTCTGCCACCCCGCGACAAGTACGAGGAGCACATTTTGCTTGGGGGGCGAGTTCTTGAGAAGGAATGTGTTACATTCTTAGAGTAAGCATGCATGTTACTCTGAGTTATTTACTATCTTTTGACTGCTCTTCTTTATTATATAGTCACGTCGAAGCAGCTACCACACTCGTATATCTCTGTCGTCTTCAGATGAAACTGAATTCTGAACTGGGGTGGCCGATTCAGCTGGCAATAACGGAATATGTGACAGCTAAACAGTAAGTAGGGCACTGCCGCATCCTTCATGCATGATTTTGATATTGACACTGTGATCTGATTCTATAGTGCGAACCATCAATATGCACCCTCTCATATGGTCATTCCGCAAAACCTACACCCTCTTCTTCAAGCTGAGCTTTTTGGACCCATGCCTGACACTGCATCCGAATCCGAATCCGTGTCACCCACCGACTCGGACAACTATCCCGCCTTTCTTCCCGGACAGCCATTCTCCTGGAGCGACATTGATGACTATCCTCGCACATCGATCTTGCCCACAGACCTAGCCTTCTATAAAAGTAATCCGGAATCTCTCAGCGGACTGACTTTCACCAGTAGCGATATGGATATGGGCGACGAAGCTTTCCGGGTTTCGTCCTTTCTAACAATAGGAAAGGACGCGGAGAAGATATTTTATGTCGTTTTTGCAGATGAGGGCTCGGACGCGTTTGGCTATGCGAGTTCGGATTTTTTTACTCTTCTCGAATCATCGCAGCGTGTTATCACGGAGGGTGGCAAGTAGTCTTCTGTCTACAGATGATGTGACATGTATTCAGATTCTAAACTGGTGTATGGACTGTTTAAACCACCGACGGAAGGCCCGGGGAAAACATATGGCCACTGAAACCCTCGAGGGCACGCGCGCCCAAGGCGTCAAGGCGCGTCTCTGAAGTTGGTCAAACATCAGGATGTTGGGTGCATCCTCGATCATCTTCTGATACACCGGTCTGAACGACACGAGCCACCTTCGTGTACAGGAGGATATCGAGATTGGAACGAGCGGCGGTCCGACAACTAAAAGGTGAGCCTTAGCACTCGAACATGCTCCAGTGACGACTAAGGCCCGAACCCAGCCTCAAAATGTGCGTTCAAAGTTCAATTGCAGCATACACGGAAGATACAAGCTAGAAATACACACACGGTTACAATCATGGAAAACATTCAGTGAATCGATCAATCCTTCTGAGCCAATCTCGCCTCAACCAGCTTTTCGACCTCACCCCTGCCAAATACATCATCGACGGTCTTTAACTCCTGCTGCGATAGCCACGCTTCTTGTGCTTCCGGAGCAAGATTCCAGATACGCCTCACTTCATTCAGCTCCTTCATCAGCGTAGGGTCATCGCGGCCATCTTCTCCGGGGCCAGTGATATAAAGAGCCATTGTGATATTGTCATTAGCGGTCTCGAACTCGCCAAGGAACCGGTGCGCTTGCGCGCTCCGGAAAAGGGCTTTTGGGAGGTTGAAACCCTTTTTGAACGCGTAGTGAGCATCATCGTGCGCTTGAACGTATAGGCCGAGCTCTGAGAAGTAATACCCATTAAGATCCTCGACCTGTCGGAGAACTTTAATGGAAATGGACATACTGAGGGCGGCCGCGGCTCTGTTCAGAAAATAAAGAGGATCGCCGTCCGATTGCTCACAGCAAACGCTGTACAAAACGAAAGCCTTCTTGTAGTCGCCCTTCCTAAACGCGTCGTTTGCCTCGAGCTTGATTTTGGCACTCCGAGCGTCGGCGGGAGTCGATTCAGGACGTTTCCAGGCCCCCGGACCATGCCTCCTCAGTTCCAAGACCGCGCTCACTGTCGCCGGATCCGCCATCCAAGTTGGAATGTCGCGCAACGTCGCCGCCACAAAAGGGTCTCTGGTTGCTAGAGACAGTGGGATGGGTAACATATTTAGATTATAGGTAGAAGGACCAACCCCAACGGGAAACCAGTTCATCCTTGTTGTAGCCAAAGCTGTTAAACATTTTGAGGTGCAAGCTTTCCGATTTGAACGTCAAGGACAGACTGAGAGAGCCTAGGCCAGTTCCTCGTCCGAGTTTACAACATACGCTCGTCTTCAGTAACACTTACATTTACCAGACCAGGCATTCATTCCACTGTTAGTACTTATCGCAGAAAAACCGGTGCCCAAAGCGGCGGACAATCAAGTTCTGATAAGCCTAAGGCGGTTTCCATGAGGTTTCTTAAGCTAGTTATTACCTGCGATGCGGATTAGACCAACGCATTAAGTACAGATGGCGAACTACTTAATCGTGGCGTACGCGACGCGTGGCTTGACGCGTGGTCCTCACGTGCACTGCACGTGTACTTATAAATTCAAATTTCGCCCCTGGTTTCTTCCACAACCGCTCCATTAAGGTGGCGGAAGAAAGGTGTTGTTTTTAATTCCCATTGCATGGCAAGATCAGGCATCCCGGAGGACGGCATTAAACCACCGGGCCTCAACGGCATGCGACGTACCACACGCATTTTTTACTGTAAATATGATGTCATTTTACAGGTAAATTACACAAGCGCCGAACGGCGGGTGGCCAGATGTAAGTTACCAAATGGGGTCACGTGCACCCGCCCTTCGGGGCAAGGACTGCCTCTGTTCTCAACGTTTTTGCGGCCGTCAAAAACATAGTATTCACCACACTGACTGTGGCATCTATAGCAGTGCTCACAGGTGATGAGTTAAGGATCTCTGCAGCTAAAAAGCAACAGTTCACGGACATTGGAGTGTGCGCCACAGCCACTACCCGCGACCCGGCCCTCCGACAATGTCTTAAGTGTTATCTGAAACTAAGTATCCTTTGTTGTCCAAATACACACACAAGTTGTATAAGCCTTAGCTGAACCAGTATGTACAGTGTCTTATTGGCAGGCACTGAGGCCGAAAGCGTACCAGTGCGCGCCGAAGGCGCGCGTAGAAAAATTGGAGCCGTCGTAGAGTCACGTGACATATTATTTACATGTAAATTACTGTAAAAAAGTCAGGCCGACCGGCACCCCCCTTGTAAATTACCGTAACTTTCTCTGCCAGGCATTTCTTCCGCCACCCTACGCGGCTCCATGGCCATCAGATGGCCATCCCCCTGCATCCATTCCTCCTGGAGTAACTTCACCAGCTCCGTCGTGGCTTTCGCAGAACGGACTCGCTTTCTGTATGGTATGGTAGCCCGCATCACTGGCAGCCAGTACGACCGGGGGACGAAGCGAAAGATACAATAGCCGAGAAAGTACGGCGCCCACGACAGTCGCAGTTTCACAATAGAAGATGGGATTGTCGGACAAACGTCCGCGTGTTGATCGCTCGGGATACTTAGATCTCACAATCTTCTGCGATAATGAATAGTGGTGTATGAATGAAGGGGATTGAACGTCGAGGTCGAAGTCGAAGTTGATTTTGAGAAGACCGAGCTCCACGGTGAATCCCCTGTTTCGACTGGGGAAGGAGCGTGCTCAACGAATGTCGTCTTAGTCTCGATGCCAGGCTCGACCATCTACGCCCTTCTACGCCTCTTCTACTGATCGCGATGTTGTAGTCACGTTACATACACATCGTACCGGATTTGGAAGCTGCTCCCCCTTTTCCTGACCATCACCAATGCTCGAATTTTCCTCTCCATAACTGCCGCTACCCTTGTGGACCCTTACCCAGGCAGCATTTTAGCCTTTTACCGGAGCGTGTCCTTACCTACCTTTCCAATTCACCGGTGGCTTTCATGGAAATCGTCTGACCTCTTCGGTTCCTCCAAGCCGGGTCTTTTTCTCAAACCCACACGGTATCTCTGATACCGGTCGTGTCTCTCACGCGTCGTCGCTTACATGGTGTGGCCCGCCTCTCTTGGTCCGTTCCGAAGTAATATAGTCAGCGATTCATCCTTCTTTCAATCATAATTCGAAGACTTCGTGTGTATGGGCCGACCGCGGCCGTATGGACGCTACATGATAGTAAGCTTTCATTTTAGGCAATGAGGCGACCTGCTGATCAGTGCCAGCCGATAGATTGACCTTGCCTGTATGAGCGTATGCACGCAAAATATGAGTGTCACTTCGTCTGTCTACATGGACGAAAGTAACAAAGAACTAAGGAAACACGTCAACACCATGCGCACTGTCTTCTTGGTCTATCGGAAGCTCACGTTCGGTTCTTTATTACTGTCGTAACGCATGCTGCTATCTCGGTTCCGCCTACAGGCTTACCAACGGCACACGACTGAATGTGGGCCATACATGATGTTGTTCGCAGGCAAGGTTTCTTCTCTACTTCAGTTACTCATCCACACGAATTCTGATGTGCGTGTGTTCATTAGAAGATCGGTCTTTGAACGCTTTGTTCACTTCATTTTTGGCAAAACACCTTTGGACCTAGGCTCTAGAATGAAAACATGCTATGAACATTGTGTCCAAGTATGCTCTGTCACCATTATCTGACTAGATTACGCCTCTGTTCATGTGGAGCGTACAACTAGACACGCGTTATCCGTTCTTGGCGTCGTGGCTGTTCCTTTCACGACGGCTTGAATGCCCGCAAGTCAGCGTGCTCCTTTCATAGCTTGCTATCTCTGTGGGAGGATGTGCTTTCCACCACATCACATCAGAGTACCCCCCTTTCGGCACCACATGCTCGTAGCGTGTCTTCAACTCGCGCATCGTGATATCACCAGTCCTGTTTGGGTTACTTCTGATACCCCGGTGATTACCGCTTCCGCTACTTAAGACGCGACGTTGTTATGGTTCCACAGGCTTACTGCCCCCTTGCGCGCGTATTACTCTTCGCAGCGCAGACCTCGACGAAACGATGGTTTTCTTCGCTAGACTCCTCTCCTTCGTCCTGGTCGCCTTGTCTGCCAATGCCGTTCCTTTTCCTGCTGCCTCCAAGCACACAACGCATCGCACCCGCGTGATTGGACGTCGTGCGGTCACTGTCGAAGCTTTCCATCCTGCGACAGACTACAAGGTAATTTAGCCTCACATTTGATCGCGCATATTCCCCGGCTGACACCTTTAAGACTTTCGGCGCCGAAGGGAAAGATATTCCCGTCTCCTTTACCGCACAATCTCTGGAGGATGTAACCAAGTCTGTCGTCGCCTCCGAGCTCGGCATCGAAACCGATAAGATTGCGTACACGAGCGGCTTCGCTAAGGACGTCAGCTATACATACGCGAAACAAGTCTATGTAAGTGCGCTTCTGGGGTTTCAATGGATGTCAAGTCTCTGACAGGCTCCACAGGAAGGCGTAGAGTTCATCAACGCTGTCGCCAACGTTGCTATCAAGGACAACAAAATCGTCGCTTTTGGCGCTTCTTTCGTCGATACTTGTGGGTTCCATCAGAATCACCATTAGTGTCAAGCGTCTTCATTCACGTTATACTAGCTAACATCGCCGACGCTACCCCGACTATCGATGTTGAGTCTGTGATCCCCGCGATTGAGGAGCAATTGGACGGCACGTTCAACGGTTTCACAAGCCTCAACTATCTGTCTCTCGAGGACGGATCTGTCGCTCTCACGCATGCTATCCAAGTCCAGAATAACGAGACGAACGCGTGGCTCGAGGCTTACGTTGATGCGCACACCGGCGAACTGCTCAGCATTTCGGACTTCGTCGCAGAACTCAGCGTAGGTGTTCACTACGTCAAATGCTAGAGATTGTACTAACAGCCATGTTCAGTACCGAGTTGTTCCCATTGAGATCGATGCCGGTGTTGATGGTTTTACGCAGGAACTTCGTGTTGATCCTGAGAACTTGGACTCTTCCCCTGCCGGATGGGTTACCTCCAATGCTACCGCGTCAGTGCTCTATTACTCCCCTAGCAGATGTTGTAATCATGCTTTAACAGGGGCAATAATGTCGTCTCGTTCAAGGGTACTCAAACAAACACAACCACTGGTTTCGACTTCGTTTATGACACCACTGTGGCTCCGACGGCTGGTTCAAATATCGATGCTGCTCGCGTTAATTCATTCTACATCATCAACACCGTGCACGACTTCCTCTACCAGTATGGCTGGACGGAGAGCTCCTTTAACTTCCAAACCGACAACTTCGGGAAAGGTGGTGCAGGGAACGACCGTGTTTTGATGAGCGTTCAGGATGCTAGCGGGACCAATAACGCCAACTTCGCCACTCCGCCAGAGTAAGTCGGGTTTTGCGCTTTGCTCAGAGCGGATTCTAATGTGGCGTGTTCAGTGGGAGGAGTGGAACTTGCCGAATGTTTATCTTCACCTTGACGAACCCGAGGCGCGACGGAGACTTGCAGAATGACATTGTCGTTCACGAATTTACTCACGGACTGACGAACCGAATGACCGGTGGTGGAACTGCTACATGCTTGCAGACTCTTGAGGCCGGTGGACTCGGTGAAGGATGGTCAGATGCTATGTCGGTGTATGTTGTTTCGCCGCTCCCGCAGTGCACCATGCTGAACCGTTGCAGATGGACTGAACAGACCTCCGCCGAAACTCCCGATATGACTATGGGCAAATGGGTACTCGACGACCCCGCCGGCGTTCGCACTCATCCATACTCAACCTCTGCTACCGTCAACCCTCTTCGTTATTCTAGTTTACAAACCCTCAATGAAGTTCATGGCATGTATAGACTCCTTCCCGCTGTGGTATCAAACTGACATCAAGACCAGATATCGGCGAAGTCTGGACCAACATCTTGTACAATGTCTACGCCGCTCTCGTAGGAGAACTCGGCTGGTCTGCTACCGCCATGACGGATCCCACGGGTATCGAAGGCAACGTCGTTTGGCTTCATCTTTTCGTCGATGCTCTTGCTCTGCAGCCATGCAACCCTACTAGTAAGGAAATGAAACTTTGCTCCCTGAGTATGTTAATAATATCCTTTGCAGTGCCTAATGCTCGTGATGCGTGGATTCAAGCCGACGTGAACCGATACGGAGGGGCCAATGCTTGCATGTTGTGGACAGCCTTCGCGAGCCGCGGTCTCGGCGTTGGTGCAGCCAACCATGTTGATAGCTCGGCTGTCCCTAGCGGTTGTTAAGCTGAAGATACCCTGGAAACGATGATATGATGGACATCGTATGAAGATATACCATGAATTTAATCAAAAGCAAGCAATCTTTAACAATCACAGCGACGGTGTTCGCCATATCTCAATTCGAAGATTTAATCATTACATTCGTGGTAAAACATGGGTATCGTCTCTTCTAAAGTATCATTACCAGTGATCTTTCTCGAACCGTTTCGGGAGAGTATCAAAGATATCGTTCTGGGCACCTACAAAGCATTGGGTAAGAGACTTTGTAAATTCATTGAACGACATACCGTGTTTGAAGCCGCATTTAGAGTTATATCCAGGTGACTTTGGCGAACCGGACAAGTCCAATCCGTTGACGTCGATGTTGTTACCGTCTTCCTGGTGCCAGTACAGCATTTGCTTTGGGCCAGTAACGCATTTCGACTGGTCATCTTCGCACCAGATTGGGGGAATGGCCTTTCCTACCGGTGTAGTGCTCGTCGCGCCAGTCACCATGCATTTGTAGGGGAACATGTACATATTCGGTTCACCGCATCTATAACGCCATCGTAAGAATTTGTGCATTCGAGGACGAGAAGAGACTTGCCCATTTGGTATCTGTACAATCGAACTCGACGGTTAAGAGCTAAATCATGAATGCTGGTAAGTATGACTCACCCAACCCCACTGTAATGATATGAGTTACGCCACAAAAAAGCAAAGGAATGAACGCACAGCGCAAGTACATCCTTCAGGAGGACAGGCAGGGAGAGCCGCTGGTACATCGTAGGTAGCTACTCGATGCCACGGTGACCTGAGAATACTGTGAATCTATTGAACTCAAGTCGAATAGGAATTGGACACACTTCTCCAGTACGCTGAAGACTACGAGATTCTCTGGTGTGACATTGTTGATGTCGGACTGTAAAATGCCTCAGTAATGAATTGGGCGAGGGTACATATGGCACGACATACTTGATAAGAGATCGCAAATGCAGTCCCCGCGGCCATTGATTCATTCTGCGTATGCACTATGTCCTTCATCAAAGGGTGTTGAATCAAGATGACGACCCATACGCACGATTGGGAGAAGTGATACAGGTGGAATGCTACGAAAGCGTGATTAGTAGAAGTTGAGCCACTTGAACTTGAACTGACATCTTGCTCATATTCTGGGTGTTCTTCGCCGTCAGCGAAAAGGCCAACTCTGGTTCCGCCGAAAGACAGCGTGGTAAACGCTTGGTTGGCCGCTAGCTCTACCGTAAAGGAGCCACCGGCGGGTCTAGCAACACGATTAAGAGACTTGAAGCATCGTACTCAGGAGGTATAGCTTACATTTCGAGAAATTCATGCATGGCGGGTGGGCGGGACTCGCACTGGCTATAGCGATGCACTGCAACGCGGAGTGAGGCTCATCTCTCTTAATGAAGGTAGAGCAACTTACTCCACCATTGACTCTGGGGCAAGCGGTACATTGGATCGACACCGACATTGGAATTCTGGTCGGTACCGGAGAGACCCTACAATAATACGGTGAGATGCCGCCCAGCACGACGAATGAATGAGAGCCGCACGTTCTCGCAGTACATCCCATGTGAGTACGCGACAATATGCGCAACGACAGAGAGCGAGGTAGAAAGCAACAAGAAGACGATTGAAAGCATGATGAGTTCAGAGCGAGGGATGAGCTCTTGAGTTGAAACCCCCGTTTTTATAGGTCGCGTCTACACAGGATGGTGCATATTCTGAGGTCCGTCCGTCCAGGATGCACCATGAGTATCACTTTGAGTAAGATCCAAATGTCTGAGAACTACCCGAATGAAGAAAGACCGAACCCTGTTGAGGGGATAGGGAGCTTCGAATAGGGTACAGGCACCTCTCAAGACACCGTGATTTCGAATGAAGAGATAGCCCGTTAACTTCGTTGATTTGTTAAGATCAGAGAATCAACGGAATTTGGACCTGCGAGAGCAAGATACCGAAGATCTGACGCCATGAGCTAGCGGTACCGAGCGATTGAGGCAGCCATGCGAGAGGTAATGGAGCCAAGTCTCGGGCTTCATTTCCGGTAAGGTGGATCGTTGAAGGAGGAGAAGAAACCCTGATAGACTCCAGTCTAAAACCTTCACGCTGTAGCCAAGCAAGGACATACATTCTTCTTCTGTTCTGCCACGATGGTAGCTCCGAGACCGCTAGGGAGACCAGTCTGTCCAGCCTTGTGCAAAGTCGGCATACCTTGAACTCCGTACCCTTCGTATCTGACCAGTTTCTTCATAGGCCTCGGACTTTGGCATTCAAGGCGCTAGATGCGACTCTGGACAGTAACGTGTAGTGGCTCTTCTCGAGCGTCAGTGGCTCCCTTACTTTCTGGTACCGGTAGGAGTGGCTCATATTCTCTCGCTGGCCTTCAGTGAACGTCCCGGAAGCTAAAAAAACGCCTGTTTCCAGCTGCTTCTGCGTCACATGATGGCGTTTATACTGTGCCCGACAAATGCCTTTGTTCCAAATCAGGGTCGAAGAGGATATCTCATCTTACGGAACCGTGGTTTACACTCGTCTCTGGACTCCCATGTTCAATGTTTGTCGTCTCATATCTCTATAACAAGCTTATCTCCCCTTCTAACGGGACATTAAGTAGCCTTTCTTCTGGTGAACCTGAAGACCAAGGAGTTGTCGCCATGCCGCGGCCCACTCATTCCACGGCTGACAGTAGGCGCGATGCGTCGAGTAGGATAAGTAGGATGACAGGTGGGGCAGCCTAGCCCACATTCCCAGCCGGGCTCATCTTTATTGCAGAGCAGCATGAAAGAAATCAGTTCTCCAAGTCCTTATCGGCGACTTCGGCCTTTGGAGTCCTTTCACCGCTTCAAGTACCAGCACCACTGCCACCAAAGCAAAATGATTCTTCGCGTTCTCGGCCGGCGATCTTATTTCCCCCTCCAGATTCACCAGAGTGGCTTTCCTCTCCCACCAGTCCTCCTCAAAGGAAAATACAAAGCAAACTCTCCTCTGGATTGTACAGGCCTCCTTCCCCGGTATCTCCTAGTCGTACGTCCCGGCATGCTACTAGTGCATCGGCCCCTCGCCCACCAGTGAAAGACTTTTCACGAGAAGATGCACGCAGATCCGGATTCACACCACCAACCGAGTACCTTCCCACACCGCCAGCATCGTTCAATGCGGGTTCCGCTGTGCCATCTACACCGAAGCGCCGACAGCCCGTCAACCCCGCTTCCTTTTATCAAACGCCACCCCCGGAGCCACTCAGGCGCCCTGCCACAAGTCGTGTCTCGGGCTCGGCCGTTTCACCGACCATCCGTCTTGAGACACCATCCTCCGATCTACGATCCGAATCAGTCAAGAGAAACAGTCGCAAATCTGCTGGCGCCACAGCTTCTGTTGCACCTGGTTCGGTTACGGTACCCGCTGAGTGGAGCGCAACGCAAACTAGTTGGAAGCATGAGCTGCCTTCAGACTTTACGTTGAAAACACATCAAGAATGTAGTCGAACGTGGATGGAGAGGATGGAGGCCAATGTTAAGTTCAAGGGTGGAATTATCGCTGATGACATGGGGTATGCTGGCGTGCTTCTATCAAGGATGTTATTCACCGTAGCTTTTTTCACAGGTTTGGCAAGACTATTACGGTGTTGCTCAGGGTTCTCGACGACATTGCTGTCAATGGGCGAGTTGGACCAACGCTGTACGTCTGTCTACTTTCATCCGCCGATTAGTTGACTGAATTATCGCTGGGTACAGCATTGTTTGTCCGACAGGCCTGTTAACTCATTGGCAGCTGGAAATAGGAAGGTTGGATCCCAGGAGAAAGGCATCGCGAGTATACGAGTATCATGGTTCGAAACGTAATAAAAGTGAGCTCCTCAACATTGTCTTTTGTGGATACGTACCCACCTATGTGCAGATGTGTCATTCCTCCAAGCTCAAGACATCATCATCACAACATATGGCATCGTGAGTAGCGATTTCTCACCGATGGGCGTGAACAACAAGGGCGTGTGGAGGATCAAGCCCGAGAGTGTCCCCCAAGGCCTCCTGGCAGTTGAATGGAGGCGTGTTATTTTAGGTACGGGACCGGAATCATCGCCGAGTGTCCTTCTCGAGATTAATGGTTTTCGTCAGACGAAGCTCACCTCATCCATAACAAAGGTATCAAGCGCAGCATTGCATGCGGTGCTTTGAAGAGCCAGTGCCGCTGGGCCATGACGGGCACACCAATGTGAGCGTGTTCGTGACGGTGCGCAACGTGATTGACACCATGTTCTTCCAGTCAAAATCAATGTGCCGATGTGTACTCTCTCTTTGATTTTTTGCGTATCACGCCTCTCGCACCCCAACTTGTCTTTCCCAAAGGGAAACGCGAGATAACACTGTCGTCTTTAGAGGTTGCCAAGCTCCATGTATGTCATTTTACTGTTATACAGAGTTTACGCCTCATGTTCTTCGTAGGCTTTTCTGGAACAGTCGATGCTCCGGCGTACAAAGAACGACAAGTACAATTGGACTGGCACGCTCAAGCCGCCTGTGCGCCATAAAGTTGACTGTAAATTCAGCGAACGTGAACAGCAATTCTATAATGTGGTGGCGACTGGTGGAAGCTTCATGGTTGGCCGTGAATGTGTTCCTGCTTCCAAGAATGCTCTCGCCGGCTACACGCGCAGGCGCCAAGCATGCCTTCATCCCCAACTCGTCTATCAGAATGTCACCTCGGAGCAAGCAGAAATATTCGAGGAAGATGATGCGAAGGTTGATCTCAGCGATCCGGATCAAAGCGAGTTGGATGAAATGGTCGATGAGACGTGTGTTCTTCGAGCTCTCTATGTCACTGCCTCTGAATTTGTCTTTAGGTCGGATGCCCCGCCAGCACTGGAGAAACTCGACATTTCTCGTGTTAGCGTTTCGACGAAGATGGCGAAGCTACTTACGATCCTTGAAGAGATCAAGCAACGTCCGGGCTTAGAGAAGACCGTGGTCATTTCCCAGTTCACGTCCTATCTCGATATACTTGCTGTCTTCCTCCATAAGCATGGGTACAAGACCGTCCGGTGTAAGTCTTCGTTCCATTTAATGATTGTGATGCTGCTTGACACTTGCCTAGATGACGGACGTATGTCAATAAAGGAGAGGGATCTGGCTCTGCAAGCTATTAGTTCTGATGTAGCTCAGATTACGGTGATGCTCCTGTCGTTGAAGGCGGGCGGGACAGGTACGTCGTTCATCTTGATTGGCGAGAACGCTATCATGACACCAATACACAGGTCTCAATCTTGCAGCTTGCAACAATGTGATCATCATGGATCCGTGGTTTAACCCCGCTGTCGAGGTGCGCATCGTGTCTTCCTATGCTCCAGAAGTACTCATCGGGGACTCGCGCAGGAGCAAGCCGTCAACCGCGTTCATCGCATCGGGCAGGAGAAGACCGTTCATATTTACAAGGTCATCATTCCCGGTACCGTTGAGGATAAGATCTTGGAGGTGTGTGGGCTTTCTTCTTGCTTCGTTCGTGATGAGCTTACTCTTCGTCCAGATGCAGAGGAAGAAACAGGAAATCGCGGATAAAGTGTTGAGTGCGTCGGAGGTGCTGGCCCAGAAACTGCTCTCTGAGTTATGGGGACAGACAGTCTTATCTGGCTGACATCGAACTCGTCTTGTACCTATTTATTTGCTCATTCTGTGGAACTGTTGTAGAACTCTTACTGTACTTATAGTGTGGACAGTACTTTTAGCAGCACCGGACAAGAGAATGATCATCAATTAGGGCTCGTTCACGTTTGCTCTCGCGGTCTGTGTTTCGTTTCCAGACGAACTTGAAGCCGTTTGCCGAGTCACCTTTCGCTAAGGAAATCGTTATACTTAGAGAGTGGTAAACTATACAAGGCTGTGACTCCTCGCCTCTCCAATAATGAACGTCTCCACATTTGCTTTGACCTCGCATACGACCCGATTTCTCCTCATCGGTGTGGAAATGGTATAAAGAGGCTTGACGCGAACCAACTCGTTCAATGACGGCGAATAGCCTGCATCGAAAGAACCGTCGTGGTCGAGACTAGATTGTCCTCGTCGTTGCTGATGGCGGAGGGAAAGATTTTGGCGGTTCCCGCTGCTTGACCAATGCCTTGTTTGGGGGGTCGTGTGTTGTGTTTGCCTGACGACTGCTTGGCGTTGGAAGGCGACGTCGTCCAAGAGTGGTGTATAGAGCGACAACGCGCGGTGGCATCAGGCTGGGGTGACATCCTCCGAGGACGGTTTAGCAGCATCCAGTTCCGAAGTCAGGAGAGGATTGTAGAGATTCAAGGAAAAAAACACGTATTGATAGAGCATGGCCACAAGTGGACCTGTAACGACAATGAAACCATGTAGACGCGCTGGAGCTTCAGTGACAAGCCCGTCCTCTTCCACCTCCTCGTTTCAACATGTTTGGCCACTAGGGAGAGGTGAGTTTACTACCACTGTGAATGTGGCTCCACTCATCCACATAGGCCCATTCAAAACATACAACCTAGCGCAGTTGATGAACTCTCAACCACGTTCAGAGCCGTGAGCTTCGAGTTTCAGTTTCGTGTACGTTTCAAATTCCTGCGTTTGGCGACTGTCAGGGCATACGAGTCACAACGCGAGTGAGCTCACCATTCTTTCTATCAGCGGACACGGTCCGCTGCAATATGTCATTCGAGTTATTCGGACGTGTTCGAGGGCTGCATCTGAATGCCGCGGGTAATGGTGAGATCAAAGTTTCATCAGCGTTTAGTAAGTGAACGAAAGTCGCGAGAACACGGATTGCAATCACGGGGAATGTAGAATGGGCATTTAACGGAATATCGCGTGCTGGACGGGCGACGCGAAGGTCATTGCGGCCTTGTCGTCCACTGGTGTCGGGAAGCGAGGTCTAGATGTTGTAAGGCGGCTCATGGAAGATATTTGGAGATGGTAGAGCTAGGGAAGCGTATGAGGGATTGGACGTTAGAGGTTTGGAAGGATGTGACTGCTCACCACTATGACAGGCGGTCTCCACGTCTGGGTGCTTGATCACGTACGCGACAGGGTTTCCCCTCATCGAAGGTACATGCATCCGCGACTCGGGCCGCGTTAGATGATGGAGAAGAGCTAGGTCGATGTATTATGTTGGAGTGAACTCGTCGCTGGACTCGGCATGCTACCAACGCCATTTGCACGTTTCCCTTGCGCGTCTGTTCCGGTGCCTCTGCTATGAGTACCCAGCGTTGATGTTTCCATCGGCAGTCGCGCGTAAAGAGTGCCCATATCTTTTCACGCGTGGTATTTTTGATTTCGATCCGCCGTCGTGGTGGCAGAAGGCAGCCAAGTGGCTGTGCAACTGGTCTCCTCTCAACCACCATCATCATATTCGTACTGGCGCGATATTTGACTTGTTGACTGTTACACTGGGTCGTATTGCGTGCGAGGGATGTCGATGATAAATTGGGAAACTTTGGGAACGCGGCGTTTGTGAATCTACATAGTCACTAAAAGGTGCGTTCCTGTAGTCATTCGAGCCATTGGTTTTTTGTTCATTCAATAATGCAAGAGGTATCCGCATTGATTGATAGATCCATCTGTACCAACAACGACGGAAACGACCACGTACCCTACTTCACGTATTCGTCGGCTCGCGTCAAGGTAGTTCTGGCAGCCATGGAAACACCTGCTTTTGTCGCATGACAGTGGTATGTGAGCCTACGAATATCCCATACATGACTCAACTCCACTATCAGCTCGCCCCAAGCTTGTGTCTATTCATAAATCTCCTCATCTATCAGCAAGAATGCTCGCCACAGACCAGGGCATTGAAGAACGGGCGACGACCGCGACCAACCTTGTCGACTTCGTATATCACATTCCTTGAATCAACATCACGTCTTCGTGTTCCGTGAATGAGTTGCGGTATTCATGGAACCGAACAGTGTTGGAGATTCACGGACGCGGTTACAGTATCTGCTAGTCTCTCGGTGTTCGTCCGCCGCATCGAGGTGAGATATCCGGGGATGTGGGTAGAAACTCGAACCCGTTCGTTCTTCTCGTTGGAGTGATACATCGTTTCTGGTTCAGAGCTCGACACGCGATCTGATATCTCCCCGTTGCTAGAATCATTTTGGGGTCTCCCCGCCGAGTTTGCCTCGGACCCTCTGCTCGCGGTTGGATTCTAGGAGATCGCGGAACTGTGTGTGATAGATCATCAACACACTTGCCCGCTGTTCACAACCTAACAGCTTCTGTCCGGGGTAGTAACGAGATGTCAAAGCGGGGTGTCTACGGAACAAGACTGATGTGCACATACTTGAGCTACTTCTCCGTAGATTGAGAACTATCAATGTGTTCCGGTTTTGTTCACTTATTGATGTGATGTGCTGGTAAGGATATAAAGGCTGAGGAAGATGAATGTTCTTTCACTGCCTCCTCTTCAGTAACCTTCACTATCATGTCCTCTGTTGCTCAAGCACTTGGCATGTCAGATGATGTGGTTATTCAGATCATAACTGCTGACCTCAATCTCCACATTATTGAAATCTTCACCTATGGCCTCTACACTATGATCTTTATTTCTACTCTGCATCAGATAGGTATACTATATTTGTATTTTTACTATGCTTGTCAGCTCATTCCTTTGTGTAGGTGCTTGTAGTGTCAATGGATGGCCTACTCAACGAATTGCATTAACCATTATCATCTCTGTGATATGGGCACTGGCAACTATATCCATGGGAATATCTTGGGGTGGCCTAGTTTCCACCTATGTCACTCATGGAAAATCACAGAACTCTCTGCTGGGCTACCTTATGGAATATGGAGATGGGAAGTGGTCAAAAAGGCGACTGGCTCTGAATCTTATAGCAGATACAACAATTGCTCTCAATGCAATTCTTGCTGAGCTCATTAATGTATGAAACACTTTTTTCTTTAATATTATACTGATGAAATTCCTAGGTTTGGAGATGTTGGGAGCTTTATAATCGGAACTATCTAATTGCTGGTCTTCCATTGCTTTGTGTGCTCTGTGGATTAAGTGAGTACTTTGTCTAATATGTTAAAGTAGCTTACTGATTTAACTGATAGTAAGCTATATTTGTTATGAGGTTGTTGCATATGCTCATGATCTATCCATACCTGCTTCTCTCAGTGCGGTAAACTGGAACATTGTCTACTACTCTGTCACAGCATCCACCAATGTTCTCACCACCTTCCTCATCATTTTTCGAATTCTCTCAGTTGGCGGACTCAAGAGTGCTAGGACATATCGTGGCCTCCTAGAGATTCTGGTCGAATCTGCTTTTCTATATTCAGCAACATACATTCTCTATCTTGGATTATATGTCAGGGATGTCTACTTGCCATATTGGAGCGAGACATCTCAATATGCATTTGGATTACTCAATGCTGTCACTGTGCGTCTCCATCTTCACATTCCTCATATTTTGCACTAACAAGATGATCCACAGGCAGCTGCGCCTACCTTGATCCTTCAACGAGTCATGTCTGGCGGAGCACGTCCGAATGACTCCTGGACGCGTTCTTCCCTTCCGCCTTTGGGTTCTGGCATGCGCAGCCTTGCAGAGAGCATCCGGTTCAGCAGTTTCCGCCCTGCCGATACGCAGAACACCGCGTCGACACTTGACAGCGCTGGTGCCGCTGCGGATGCCACAGCTTCCCTGGCGGGAGAAGAGAACTTGGGTGTTGGCGGCGAGGCGGCGGCGCGTCATGTTGGAGAGGCTGACGTTCATGCGGGTTCGGACGAGGAGATTCAGGTTGAGAAGCGAGGCATCGAAGAAAACTTGTGTGTGGGCAGTGAGGCCGTGGTGGGCCACTCCGGAGAGGCTAATGCTCAAGCGGGATCGGACCGGGAGATTCAGGTTGAGAAGCGAGAAGGACTGGAAGGATACTCGGGTGTGGGTGGTGAGACGTTGGCGGGTCACTATGCCGGCGAGTTCGAGATTCAAGTCGAGAAGCGAGATGGAGCGGAGATGGTTTGAAGAGTTGCAGCTTAGGTGTTCAATTTTGTCTCGTGCTAGATAATTCTGGGTTTAGATACTTATTTATTCATCCTGCGAACAAGATCAAATATTTATTTATATGCTCTTCCCCAACGACCGCCCGAGTGAAGGATTTGTGAGGTGTTGCCCTAAGGTTAGGGTCATGGCTCTTTCTTCTTGACCACCATGTAGCAGCGATCACTTCTCCTCATACCATCATGTCACCGCTCGAATAGTCTCTCGGAATAGCGCGCCATTCCCCACGACAGGATATCCCGCAGGCTCCGTGGGTTCTTCGTCCCAGATGCCTCCAGATTTCGCATGTTTTGGACCAAGCACGGAGCTAGCGTCACCTTCAACAATTCCATCCCTTTATAGCCGCCATGCTATATCAATCGCATGGTGAACACGCCAGCTCTCATCGAAGGGACGCCGAGGTGTTGAGCATCAATCTCATACGATAGCCGTTGGGCCAACATGAAAATTGAAATGGAGTGCGTTTATCTAGCTCTGCCGGTTCCCATCTCAGTTCTTACATTGTCTCCAGGTGCAAGCGCGCAGACGACTAGCCTCGAGTCACGACAAGCAACATGTCCTTTCTTTCCTCATTCTGCGCGTTCCCCACCGACTGTTTATGACTCTCGTCCTCACATGCTGCTTGAGCGACGTGTATCCTTCGATTCTACATCGCGTTCAAGAGCTTCATCTTTCCAACCATCTCCCCAACATCGTGGGCACAGAACCTCCTAGCGAACGCGTGGCTTTGGCCATCCGACACTCTACACGACAACTGTGCTCCCAAAGCAGTTTTCCGGGGACCCCGAGATCCACTTTTGTAGACATCACGGAAGCTTTCACACCTTGGAGCGCGCGAATCCGTTGCGCACCCGTTCACGACAATTGAAAAACCTCCGTTTTCGCAGGTCTTGTCCTAAGGTTAGGGTCGCCGCTTATACCCACTCTCGAGTTTACCCATGCAAACTCTGTTGATTGTACGGTGAACGGCCCAACTTTGGCCGAAGCGACGTCGAGGTGCTGTATAGGATGACCATTCGGCTAGCGCGCGCTTGTCTCTCCTTCGGCGCAAGTAAATACGAGTATTGATAGTAGAATCAAGATATGAAGTGTCTGTTCCTTGTTCTGCCGGTTCTCGCCTCAATTCTTACTGTTTCTCTAGGCGCAAGTCGAAATTCTTTCCAACGAGCTGGCGCAGACGACCGTCTGGTTGTTACGCCAGTCGCGACAAGCAGTATGTCGTATCCCGGATCACTTGCAGCGTCGCTTCCCCACTCGTGAACTAGTCCATTACGATCGTCGTCGTGTCACTTGAGAGATGTGTATTGTCAGATTCTACATCGCGTTGGAGAGGATGATCCTTCCAATTGTCTCTCCCAGCATTACAGAAGTGGGGAGCTGGCAATCCAGAGCTAACTTGTAGGGTTCTGGGCTTTTTCACTGATATTGCGGAAGTGCCGACTCTGGCTGCGATACGGCACGACGCCAGAGGATGCTCACGTACTACTTTTAATACCTGCGCCATTGCGCTTTGCATACATCCTCGACAAGAACATCTCCGCTGTGACGCTCGTGTGTTGAGGATATCAGTTGTAGATTTAGGATGTGTAACGCGCCAACTGTCCTTGATGTGACTCGTAGACGTAGAATAGTAGTATGTCTATTTTGCTCTTAAGGCTCTTATTCACATCCTCATTTAATTTCTAGCAATAATTCGTTCCCTTTGACGATGCGCATTGCGACGCCAGGCTGACTGTTATCTCCTGCGTCGCTTATATCGATTCCTCGCCGTTTCGGTCGACTCATTGTGCTCTAGTGAAATAGAATCTCACATTCAACAATGTTCCAGATGCGGTTTTAAAGCAGTTCGACGCTAGTTACCTGAGACTAGCATACGGTACACCACTTCTGGTGACACAGCGAGAGGCTACGGTTCTTGGAGGGACACGGGTTCATCCTTGTCAATGGCAAGCCTACTCGCTCGACAGGGATGAACTGGCCCGGCTCTTATTTCGGCACACGCGTCGAGTCTTAGTTATAGAATGGAAATGGAGGTTTTCGTTTCGCCTTCGTACGTCCTGTTCAGGCTGTTGGCGCTTGGTGCATGACAGGCGGCGGTCCCAATAACAGAATGTCCACGAGCTCCTCTTCATTCCAGTCTCGTTACCGTGGTAGACATTGACGAGGAATGGAGCGTGTCGTACTGATGTCAGGGATTCTCAAGTCACCGCATGACGATTCCCACTTTGACGTGTTCTCGTATTAGTATCTGCCTTGTCAATACACAACTGGCTTTTCGTAGACTGTAGGCCTTCTTTCTCAATGCAACGTTAATCCCAGACTTCACCCTGCGTTTTGATTGATCTTCACCCCACCGTCGCTTCTCACAATGTTCTGGCTCAACTGAATGAATGCAACGTGTGTTTGGGCGAAATGTCATGTCGTACAGCGGCAGGGTATCAGCAGTGCGAGTTGGAGGCATGCGGTTGTCGTGGGGAGCAAAGTGAGATTCCCTGGGTCTTTAATTTAATGTCCACAAACCCGACTGCAGACGGGAGTGTTGAAGGATGAACACAGGATGGCTAAACAGCGGCACTCGACTTGCGTCTGGATGCATGTAGAGTGTGGAAGAGTGAATTGTATTTCTTCCGGTTATGCGCAGTGACTCCAGGTACGCTATTGGGACCATCCTGAATACGCCCCAAACCGTCCATACATCTGGAAAATCAAAACGTAGGGCTAGCTTTTAATGTCGGGATCACCAGGTTCATCAGAATCTCCTTGTTGGTCCGCCACCATCTAGTACTTGCTGCTATCAGTCCCACTCCCCGCTACACTTCCGGGACTATTGCTGTCGGTGCACCTCCGGACGTGCCTCCACCTCCACCACCCCGACACTCCTTGACGGTACATCTTCTGACTGGGAGTTTATGATGCACGCCCACAGGTCAACCAGGAAACCAAGGGAACATTCCGCAGTGTGACGATCGAGGAAGTTTGCGATGAAGATAAGCGCGCGTTGCAAGTCGTTCTCCACACCAAGGTGAAAAAAAGTTTCCATAACACAGATCTAGAAATAATGGTTTCTGTTGTGTGACCTCACGAAAACGAAACAAATCGGAGATCTTACATACCTTCAGAGCCCCCTTTTCCCCGGAGAAATAAAAAACGCAAACATCCATCCTCTTGTCCCTGCGGATGAAGGCATTCATAAGCTGCAAGCCGCCACCCTTATCCTTGTCGAGAAGCCGCGCTAGCTTCATGACACAGTTGCTCATAAGAAGCGACCGATACTTGTCCTCCTGTTGGATGCCCGAGTCGGCGTCCCCAGCAAGCACGAGGATCCCATTGCGCTCAACTCCAAAATCAGATTTTGGCGTGTACTGAGCGCGCAATGGACCGCTCGCCAGAAACATGTGCGCACCGCCCGCCGGTTTAGAGCTCAAAGAAAAGTGCGGGTTTCGGTCAAGAATCAGAGCTAACAAAACGGTCGCCCAGGGTGCATCAAAGCCGGCGAAAGGCGAGAAAAGGGTAAAGTCTGTCGCGGTCCTGTGGGCGCGCGCGAACTGCTCCGTCTCTCTGATCCCCATCGAGTACGCGGTAGCATCGCGAGTGAGGAGGTTTCGTGCAATTCCAGACTCGTAAATGTCCGCTGGGATGTCGTCGGGGGGCTTTCTGGGCGCGATCAGGTATCGCACCTGTTCAGGAAGCTCGTTGTCGAGATAGTGCGCGGGCCAACACCCATTGTTCCTAACGTCTCCAGATGTGTAATGCGCAATGTTGGCGAGATTGGTGGTGAGGACTTCTGTGACATGTGCAGACATGACGAGCGACGATGTCAGAGTCATTTCAAGTCAGAGTCTAAGGAGAAGATGTGATCGTGGGAAGGTACCTTCCTGCGAGAGACGATGTCTGACTCTGGTAGCTTGAAGTAGCCGGTTGGAATGAAAGTCATCCTCAAAGAACTCGGAAGTAGGTTCATGATGAGGAGTGATGGAGAAAAGGATTTGCATTGAGACGGCACAAAGACACGCTCACATAAATTTACAACGCGTCTTTTGAACTAGAGGACGCGCCAAATTGGTCGCCGCACGACTACGGTGCCTAAGACAATATATTCGTTGGAGACTAGCCCAAAGCATATCAAGGCTCGGTTGCCGGCCAAAGCCAGCCATGTTTGCTGCCTTGGCTCGAACAGGCGAAGACGAGACATATATCGTCCGAATTTCGACGACAAGCCAGACTTGATGAGTAGTCGCGTCTATGTTGCTCGACGCGGTCGTCCCCAGGGCTCTTAATTGCCGGCTTGCCCAATATTTTCGAGATCAGGGGTACACGGACCCGACGGCGACCGTACTCGAAGACCATCAGAAAGACAAACTACAACGCTTGGGAACTTGGGAAAGCTCACCATTCGTGCGAGGGACTAACGCACTTGGTTTGAGTATTCCATCCGAGTCTTTCGTGTCCAAATGCCAGGCAGGAAATGGCGATATCAAGAGGTGACGGCAATGGCGGGGTCAAAATCACAATAAGACCGTGTCAAGGACCTTGCGGTGAGTTCGGATGCCAGAGCTGACGACGTCGGGAATACCGCCTTGATATTACAAGGGCGATCGCATAGAAGGATGCGGAGCCAGAGAAGGTGAGCGGGTCGGAAAGTTGGATTGCACTTGTTGCAAGGAAATTGTTAGAGAGTGGTACATAACTTAGACAAGGCTGCCACTGTTCACCTCTTCAGAGAACATCTCCACGTTCGGCCCGACGTCACATACGAAGCGAATTCTCCTCATTGATGCGGACATGGGAGAACAGGCGCGACGCGGCGTGTCACTTCAAACTCGTTGGACACCGGCAAATGGCCTACGTCGAGGGAATCATGGTGGTCCAGACCAGATGAGCAAATCCCGTGCTCATGGTCGGAGAGAACGATTTTGGCGATTCCCGCTTCTTGTGACCAATGCCGTTGGGTGTTTGCCTGACGACTGCTTGGTGTTGCAAGGACACGTCTGGCACGAGTGGTATATGTCTCGCGAGTATCCCTCCTTGTAAGCGTAGCGGGAGCATCGTGGTAGAAAGTAAAGATAGGCAGGCATGTGGCTGTGAAGCTTTTCCTGTCCTCTTACCACGATGACATGCGCCTTACTGACTGGAAAACTTGGCCTTATTGCATGCGAGAGACGCGTCGACGAAGGTTTTCGCCAAGAATGGCGTCTGGGAATCAGACCAGTCAAGCTTTTGGCTAGGACAACAAGGTGTGTAGTCATTTGAGCTCTGAATTTTTTCCTCATTTAATGCCAGAAAAACCCTCGGTACAAATATCTTGGATATATGCTCCTTCGAACCGACGGCCACGGTAACGACCACGTTGGGTGCTCCACCGACCTTGGGACCACTATACGCGCCGCCCACTGCATTCGATCTCATAAGACGCGTTCTCGTCATTTCATAGCCTTCCTCACCCCTCAGGACTTGCATCGCGTCTGCATCTCCTACTCTCAATTCGTCGGAAAACCATTGCCACAGTAAGTGGCCTCGGTGGCCGCGTCAATCTCGTTCAAGATTTGAAACCAGCCATGTAAGTTCATCTCATTTTCTCCTTGTCGTTTTCATTTTTCAGCCCTCGTTAGGACCATGGATTCAGTGTTTATCCCGCGCCGCTGGGGCGACTAGCCTGGTCGTGGATGGAGGAAAGCAATTTGAAGATCGACGAGCACCATACAGACAGAGGCGAGGGTCCGGACGCAGGCACGGAACAACGTCCTTACGCCGAAGGGAGGGCGTGCTGATGAACCCGTTCGCTTCAAGATGCTCACCTACGCCGGCCACTCTTATGGAGAGAGTAGCGTGTATCAGACACCCCCGAAGGGACATCTACGGCCATTGGGTCTTCTGCTCGTCTTCGTAGCTAAAGGCGCAGTCGATCATCAGCAACACAGCTTGAACGACATGTCCGTTTGCACGCATACCGCCGTCGAGCCGAGAGATCCTCATAATGCCAACGACTAGTTGGGTTCGGATTCCAGTTCCAGGACTGTCCAGAACCCACGAGCAGCTACAGTACGATCTTGCGGACCACCGTTGATGACTCAGCATCCATCTTGTCTTATGGTGTTCTGTATGACGCGGGTAAGGCCGGCGAGGCGGCGAGTCACAAACCGTTCCGCGTCAAGCCAGTTCCAACACCATCAAGGACAATTATCATGAACGGACCACTAGGATCGACTACCGTATGAACAAGGATATGTAAAGGTGCTACCAGCTTTCTCCTGTAGCCAACGTGTACCAGTCTAGTAGTTCTCGAGCTCTCTCAGATGTCGATGCTGCCAACTTTTTCAACCGCTTCTCTTCTTTTCGAACCTCCTCCGGCGCATGATTCCGTATCTTGGTGGCAGATACCTCTCCAAGAATTGCAAGACCTCGAGGTGTGTCCTCGTCACATACAATACGCGACAACATAACGTATGCCGCGGCGAGGGATGGGCAGCTTTCCAAATGGATAATAGCGGCGTTTAGAGAGCGACTTTGCGAGTTGTGGGCAGTGAAGCTGAAACCGGGAATCAGAGGCAACTGTGTTCGACGCACACTGTAGGTGCCATCTCCGGTACGTTTCTTGACGAGGATCGAGGTCGTTACTAGCGGAATGGTAACACGATTCGGAAATGGCGATGCTTTGTCTGACGCTGTATACGCGGCGAGATCAACATCCGCAGAAAGTGCGTACCGTCGGCCATCTTTGACTTCATAGCAGATGTTCACCAAGGTGCCGCCGCTACCGTTGGCAACTCCGAGCTCCACTGCTAAATTTTCCACGATGTATATCGGCATTCCAATGATCAAAGGCAGTCGTCCACTGACATCGTTTGCATGCGATTTGAGAGGTGTGTCCCATGCGTCGCGTGCATTCTGACCTCGTAAAACTGTCTTGTTCTTCCCTCGTCCCACGCAGTCCTCTGAGTAGTAAATTGCGAAAGACTGGTTTGTTGCCTCTGCAAAGGCCTTTGACATCCGCCAATTGTGCGCGTTCCGCACGGCATTAGTGTATGTGATCAGCGGTGCCGCATCCTCTGGAGAGGAAATCCATTTGGTGATGTCTGTTATCTCTGGATGAACTCGACTGGCTGGGTCGCCGAGCTTGAACTGTTTGAGATAGTCCAAATCGTTGTCCTCCCCTTTGACTGTACACAAACCCCGTCGGAGCCGAGTCAGAAACGCGACATAGCGGGGATTGCGCTGACGGACGACCTCGGTGAAAATAACACAGTTCTCGATGGACCAGTAGTTCTTGATTGCGGTGAGATTCCTCCGAACATCACCATTTAACCCCTGCAGCGACTCCTGACTTTTGTCTAGATGAACATAGGCCTCATCAAAAAGCGATACCTTGCGAGGGGGGGTGAGCTGGTACTCGTCACCAGATAGAATGAGGTCAAGATGCCCGAAAGCATCATCGCTGCTGCCGCGAGCGAGATTGATGGTGCGAGAAGCCTTCTCGAAGTCATTGCAGCCGAGGAAGAAGAACTCGTCAATAACTAAGAGTCTCGTGGACTCAAGACGTGCTATCAGCTTTTGTAGAGGGATGGAGTTTGCCTTGGTGAGTGTATCATAGGCAGTACGGAGGGATAGCTCGGAGTGAGTGGTTGTCCCAGCAATATTGCACGCCGCAACACCGGTTGGTGCTGTGAAGGTAAGTTCGCGCGCCAGATCCAGTTCGTTGTAGAACGCGCGCAACGCCTCATAGACATGTGACTTTCCAGTCCCGCCAGGACCACCGATGATGATTCGAAATGGCTTATCATATATGAAAAGCTGAGAGTGTTGTCGAATACGGTTGTTTACTATCAGGAGAAAGGCGAGTTTCTGCTGCGAGTTCAACGTGAATGCGGCACAGAGGGTGATTGCGAGCTGCTGCCAGTCGTGTAGCTTGCTCCATACTGCATTGTTGCCTTGCTGATAAAAAAGAACCCGCTTTCGAGCGAGTTCTTTTTGCTCGGCCAGATTGGTGATGCATGGTGGGTGACGGCGGGTATCTAATGAGCGTGTTTGGTTGGTCATCGCAGAGTCGTTGCTCGAGCGACCAGAGTGATCTGTTACATACAGTAAGCTCAAGATAATAATAATCGTATGAAACAAAAACATATACCGACCTGCACGAGCCTGCAGTAAGGCAGACTTCTCCGCTGCCAAAAATGCTGTTGCAAGCTGTGATTGCAGATGCCCAGAAGCGTCGGCCTCGGTTGCTTGCCCAGACAACACATATGAGGGGATAGAAGACGGAACACGGTAACAGTTCATCGTGTCGGCCAATGCAATGACTGACTCCGTCGCAAGCTTCGTCCGAAGTGGGCATGTTTCATGAAAGTCATCGCTATCCTCTCTTTCGGGACCGGAATCGTTATACGGACGAAGATTCAATGTTTGACTAAGTTGCCAGTCGATGTCATGGACCAGATCATGAATTTCGGAATCCACAGAAAGGTCGAAGCCGTTATCAGCATGAAAGGTGGCCAAACGATGTTTCCGTAACTTGGAGAAGTCATCGGCAGCCAGGCGACACTCCCACTGCTCCTGAATGTGATTGATAATTTCGAGAGTCGTAGCAGGAGCATTTTGAAGGAAGCTATGAAGTGTTTCCGACCACGACGACAAAGGCGACTTCAACGGATCAGTTGGCGTACGTTCCCAGGGCTTGAACAGAGCCAAAGTAGCAATAGCATACTTGTCGGCTTGTTCAGGCAAGTCACTTCGAGGGACCGCGTACCCAGTGAGTACTGGGATATGACGTGTACGACGTTTACGAAGCCCATGAGTGTTGACTTGGGGATGGCCGTTGCAGAATCGCAGTATGTCCGCGGCGGTGTCATGGACAGCTGTAATCAAATATTAGGCGATAGCACTATATGGAACAATGATCATACATACAGTCACAGTCTTCTTCGTCGGATTCGTTCTCCGAGTCGGTATCTGTACCTTCTGTGAAATTTGCACGGGAACGATCTTTCGACTTTTTCACTTGGGACGCCAGCGTCACTTTTTCGTATTCACCGAGCTGGTCGTACATGCAGACATGACTAAGCTCTTGAGGTCGGAGGAGTATATCATATACCAAAGAGTTGAGCTTTGGTGGCGACTCGGAGCTGATGTGTCGACCATCGAGAATGACATATTCCTGCTCATCATCAAGATCAATGCTAGTATTGATTTGGTCAGATATTAATGGCGGAATGACGAAGCTCCAGGTACTCACTTAAGTGGTTCGTCTCCATTGTCATCGTATTCTCCTTCTACACCATGGACTGTTGTTGATGCTGCAGAGCCCTCAGATTCCTCGTTACAATCCATATCTTCCGGGTCATCGTCATTTCGGGCTGTGTGAAATATCGGGAAGTCCTTTGGAGAAAGCCAGGTGAGAAGTTTGGACCAATAGAAGACAGCAAAACGAGCATCGGTAGTATGATTACAAATGCCCAGCAATGCGCAAGCTACTTGTTGTCCTGATAACTCTCGCCGGCCATTGATTTGATTGAGGGTCTTCAAGAGTAGTCGACGACATTGCTCTTCTGGATCGGAGGGCGTGAGAGAGAGATTTGACTCGGCAAGGGCTTTCTTTGCGGCGGTGAGCGCGCTCATGATCGTTGCGGAATCTAGTGTTGATTTGGCTGTATAACTCGTCATGTAAATGCTGAGTGCCATTCCGAACGGACCAGATCCAACAAATTTAGCGTCGGTATTGCACTGAAAAGAGCCGCTGATAACAGGTGTATGACCAACGACGTGACCATCAAGACGCTTGAGGTGTATTTTCCCATCATCATCCATAAATGTGTCAAGAACGACTTCCGCAGGGAGGTTAAACCGACAAAGCTTGTCCTTGTCTGCAGCGCTTAGTGTCGTCATGGAATGGGGAATATGTTTGAAGCAAGTTTCGCTGTGTACATGAGACTGCGCGGATGCGTCAAGAATTTGCCGGAGATATTGTGGCCATGCCTGCGCGAAATCCGGCGAGTCGGGATGAAGTGGACGTCCTAGGAGGCATCTTTTCTTTTCGCTGAAGGATCCCTGTACCGAGAGGGTATCTGCGGGCAACTCATGCACGAAAACACTCTCCAGCCATTGAAAAAGACGCTCTCGAAAAGCAGAATCAACGGCTACTTTCTCCTGGATACACCGTGGGGACAGAGCACCCTCCAACCATATGAGAATATGGAGGTGTAGAGACCCCCGATTCTGAGCCTCAATTACTCCATAGTAGTGTTTGACTCGACCGAACACCCCACGCTTCAGATCCCGCTTGAAGCCCAAGAATATATCTGTGAACTGATCCATCATGACTTTGAAGAACTCGGCGCCGGCAACAGGATTGGCTGCGAGACTACGTGCTCGGTCGAAAGGTGTGAAACGGGAGTCAGGATCGGTGAATAAAGCATCGACATTGATGTCCTTTCCAGCTACAAAAGAAGCTAATGGATTGTAGCAGTCCGCTGGATTGAGGGTAAAGAACACGGAGGGGGTGCCGCTGTCGCGCGAAAGTGCGCGTATCTCTTCCCGCATGGCTCGCACATCGGCCTTTGATCCCTCCAGGTGGTCGGTGACATAGTCCACATATTTCAGGACGTCCGCGACAGCCTTTTCAGTTTCGGTAGCCGGCTCCCATTTGGAGAAATCCCGCCTCGCCTTCTTCGAGGCCAGAGTCTTAGCGACTTCAGCCAATGTATCATCATCAATCTTCTCCATAGCTGCCATTGCATTCGGCCACCATGTACGGCGAACGGCCAAGCGGGACTGGAAGGATGACCGACGGAGCATCTGAATGTTATGCATCACGAATATGAAGGAAAGGTGGGTTTGAAAGCGTCGGTCATGGAGTTGCAAATAGCGCTGAACATGGGTCTTCAGATCAATCGGCTTGAAGCCGTGATCCTTCCGCAGACGAAGTGGATCGTCAAACATGCCCACTCCATACGGGAATAGGGTAGGCCAGAGCATCCCGTACACCTCGGGATGATTGCGCGTGGAGAGTGTCTCGTCCGATGTTGATGTTTTGGCGAAATCACCGTTCTCCTTAAGATAACGAAGAGCCTGTATTTTCCGCGCGACGAGGGTCAATTCAGAGTCCTCTACATCGAAGGTTCCTATGAAAACATGTCAAAACGGTTTGTAGCGTATCGAAAGAGATCATAGATACCAGTGCTCGATAGAGGGACATCACCGTGTGACTCGGTCTCATCAACTGCAAACATGCTCTCCGTTGAATCGATTCCATGGCCAGTATAGGTCGAACTCTGGGCGCGAATGGAATCGGTGGGGGTCTGATGTTGCACAGGGTAAGGGACGCAGCCGCCATTGTGTTCTTCGTCGGGATAGTCCTCTAACGCTGTGTCGTCAATCTCTATATCATGATAAAGTCTGTTGTGCTTTTTCAGCCACAACAAGGCCCGCAGAATGCGTTCGCGTCTAACGAGGAAAGGGGTTCGCTGGAACATATCCGCATTGACAGGCTGGTCGTTTGAGACGAACATCACGACGATTTCATCGTATAAAGTGCTGATAGGCCGGGGGAGCTTGGATGCCAGGTTCGTAATCTCATGAGGATGGATACAGACGTTACCCGAGGCAGCTCGCTGGGCAGTGGAGCCAGGAGAATCCGAGCCATTGAGTTTAACCCAGCACTTTGTGGTGTGAGCGCGCGCAATGACGAGCTCCTCAGCATAAGTCAGACAGGCAAGTTCTTCAGGAACACTGCCGATCCAACACCCGTTGGCCCAGCTGAGCAAGGGGACCTTTACAAATTTCCCGCCCGAAACACATCGGCGACATGTCGGGCAAGCAAAATACATGCCATCGTAAAGTTGGTGTGATCGTATGGGAGGCTGCTCTTCAAGTGCCGGATGCTCAACTAGGGAGCGCAGACGCTGGGTTGTCGCATCAAGGAGAGTAATGTCAAGTTGGTCGGTGGTCCACGTCTTGAGTTTCGAAGTCAATTCGTTGCGATTACAAAATGAACATGGACGACGGCGGAGAGCATCAGATGTAGTCTGGGCACGATTATCTCGCATAATCTATACACAAGTCAATTGTTAGCCCCAAAAAACACGAAAACACTTACCTCCTTCAGTGTATGAATGGTCTCGACTTGCGGCCAGTTATCGCACCAAAATAATTTATCAGCAGCATCGCGCTCCTCTTGCTTTTTCTTCTCTTCCATCCGTCTCAGTTTCCGGGCTTTAGCATCATCAGCGCGAGTCGGCTTCGGAGGACGCCTTCGAGAGTTGGGTGTTTCAGAAGGAATTGTAATAGGATGCGGACCAAGGCCTGCTGTATGAGCATCCGTTACACGGATGTTACAGGACCATGAACAATCATGGCGGAGAAGTGCTGAGAGGAGGATATCGGTCTTTGCTCTCGGCACGCCATGTTCGACGGCCAGTGTACAGAGAGCGCGATACTTGAGTTCGGACAGGGAAGGACGATTGACATGGCTGAAGACGCGAGATTTTTGCTCATCAGTAAGGCCATCGATGTAGATTTGTTGTGCTGCTCAATTATCAAATGACGTTGTCGTAGTATGAAAGGAAACGGACCTGAAGAGATGCTTGCCGCCGAATCTGGCATACCTTGGTCGTCCGGAAGTTCCAATCTCGGGCGTTTCGCAAGGCGATCAGCACCATCACTCGACAAGGACCGTCTTCGGGAGCTGGAAGGATCCATTTCAGGAGGAAAAGAGTATCATTGAGGGAAAGAGCAATATAAATAACATGGTCTGTCAATAGGAGTACTGATCGTGCACGGGTTCATGAGTGTGGTGTCAGAAGAAAGGCGCGGCATTACACACCAAAAAGCACGACCCGCTACCGCGCCGACGCGTTATTCCCGACACATGTTCTCAGAAACCCGCCCGCGCACCACGTCGTTGTGTGTATGGCTGTGCCGGTGCGGACGCGCAACTCACATTCACAGTCGGTCCATCCTGCGGTAACGACAACGTTTTTCGTGTTCATGGGCGGGCAAGGCGATCGCGAGGCGAACCCAAGGAGTTGGGAACGGGATGAGCGGAAGGAACAGGATTCAGACATGGTAAACGGGTGCAAATATTGCTGACAGCGTCAGAACTCGTAATCATTTAGCGGACATTTTAGGTTGACAGACACAAAACTAGAGGTCACATTCGTGACGGTTTGTGAATGTATGGTTCATCCCATCACCCTCCATCCTTGATGCTGACGTTTTTCAGACAACTCGGCCTCTCTGCGCCTGCTTTCGTTTCATTGCGTGACGATCTCTGAGTCTATGGCGGTATTGTACTATCACCGTCGCGGATCGCGGGAAAATGGATTTGGGACATCGAGATGCCAATCTTTTTGTCCTGCATGCCAAGGGAGCCCGTAGTCAAGTTTTGGGAACGATCTGTGTCCTCGCCGCGGAATAGTGAGTATCTTGGTTCAGAATTAATTCTCACCATGTTGAAGTTGGACTCTAGCAGTCTCAAATTTGTAGATGATTCTACGTCTTGCCGTACGGATGGCTCTCGGTCGAGGTTGGGCCGTGATCACTCGTTGAGAGCAACGCGCTGCTGGTGGCGTCATCAAGCGATGGTATGCTCTTCCGAACCACATCGCCCTCGTTTACCTATCGCACCTTCAGCGCACTTATACAACACCGACTCTCTACTCATCATTATCGTCGTTGTTGAGTGTTGGTCTGGTTGGAGGTCGTCATGCTCGACTCGCAGCGACATGTCTTGCAGCACCCCAGTCCAGGATATCAATGATTGATTTCTGAGTGTGTCTGAATTCACATTGTCCGAGGCCAGGAAACGCAGCGTCGGGTTTGGGCATCCTTCCCGTCCATACTTTTTTTCGTCCAAGAAAGGAATTGTGGTTGTGGTAGCCCAATCACTATCTTCTTCCGCATCACTTCGAGATGCATACATACTTGTCGTTGATTACGCGCTTCATGGACTGTTACTTGCGCAATGATACTTGCATGTCTTAGTGTACGATACCTACAACACGGCTACTATACCAAGGACAAGATGGCTTATTACATGCACTTACAAGGACGTCACGTCGGCCGCGAGCTTCAGCGACAAGCCCGTCTTTTTCGGTCTTTCCTCGTCGTCGTTTCGCCGCATTTATAGCGAGTTGTCCACTGAGAAGATGGATGAGTGTGCTATCAATTTGACTCTTACCTCGTCTCACCGGCACAGGCCCATTCAAAATTATATAACCGCGGTCGGTTGTATGGGCTCAGAGCCGTGAAAGGCATGAGCTTCGAGTTTCCGTTTCGTGTAACCCTACTGCATTTGGATGAGCAGAAAGTCATAACGCGAGTGAACTCACTAAGTATCAGCCAACGCGCTCGGTTTCAAAATATCGTCCAAGTCTTTCGTGCGTGTTTGAGGGCTGTGTGCGAATGCCGTGCGGGTCATGGTGAGATCAAGGTCTCGGTAGGTGAAGTCAAAGTCGCGAGAATGAGGATTACAATTATGGGGACCGGAGAATGGGCACTTGATGGTGTAGCGCGCCTTAAACGGGCGACGCGAACGTGAGTCGCAGCCTTGTTTCTATGTCGAGAAATCAGGTCCAGATGATGCAGAGGTGACCATATGGAAGAACCTGGAAGATGGTGAAGCCACGAGAGAAACGAGCAATTCCGAGACTGAGATTGGATATCTGGTAGTCGTTAGACATATAGGCCCAAGGATGTGACTCCTCACTTCTATGACAGGCGGTCTCCACGTCTGGGTGCTTGATCGCGTACGCGACACGGTTTCTCCCCATCGCTTGCAGACGTGAGTCCAGCCGCGCTGGGCTAGGTGGAGCGATCGTGGTGGTATAAATAAGCTCCCTTCTCGTCGTCGTCCATGTCCATAAGCACGATATTCGTCGGCTCCGGTATTACGCGTGCTACCGGCCTTCGAGATTCCATTTGCGCATTTTCCTTGCGCGTTTTTGCCGGTGCCTCCGCTACAAGTGCCCAGTGTTAGCGCTTCCATTGGCAGTCGCGCGTAAGGCATTCATCATGCGTGGTATTTCTCTTGGTTTCCCGCTTTGGATTCGCCGTCGTGGTGGCAGAAGGTAGGCAAGTGGCTGTGCAACTTTTCTCCTCTCTTCTCACCATCATCAACAAACGAAGGCATATTTGCATCGCCGCGATATTTGACTTATCGACTGCTACGCTGGGTCTTATTGCGTGCGAGGGTGTCGTCGATAATAATTTGGGAGACTTTGGGAACCCGGCGTCTATGAATCTCAGTAGGGTACGTTCCCGAGGTATGTTGAGCCTTCGAGTCTTTCATATATGTCTCAACTCCATTGTCAGCTCGCCCATCTCCTCATGTATCAAGAAGAACGCTCGCCACGGACCAAGCCATCGGAGAACGGGCGATGACCGCGACCAACACCATGTCGAACCCATATATCACATCCATTGAATCAACATTGCGCCTTCGTGTTCCGTGAATGAGTTGCGGTATTCATGGAACGTTCAATTCGACTCGAACAGCGTTGGAGATTCGCAGACCCGGTTACAGTATCTGCTAGTCTTGGTGTTCTCCCGCATTGAGATAAGATCTCCGGGGATGTGTGTAGAAACTCAAACCCGTTCGTGCTTCTCATTGGAGTGATATGTTGTTTCTGGTTCATTTTCGTTCTACAGCTCGACACGCGACCTGAACATCTCCCGCGTTGCTAGAGTCGTATTGGGGTCTCCTCGCCGAGTTTTCCTCAGAATTCTAGGAGATCGCGGAACTGTGTAGATTGTCGACACACTTGCCCATCATTCACAACTTAACAGCTTCTGTCTGGGGTAGTAACGAGATGTCGAAGCGGGGTGTCTACGGAACAAGACTGATGTGTACATACTTAAGCTACTTCTCCATAGATTGAGAACTATCAATGTGTTCCGGTTTCATTCTCTTATTGATGTGGTGTGCTGGTAAGGATATAAAGGCTGAGAAAGATGAATGCACTTTCACTACTATCCTCCTCAGTAACCTCCACTATCATGTTCTCTGTTGCTCAAGCACTTGGCATGTCAGATGATGCGGTCATTCAGATCATTACTGCCAAACTTAACCAGCACATCATTGAAATCTTCACCTATGGCCTCTATACCATGATCTTTGTTTCCACTATGCATCAGATAGGTATATATTCACATTTTTACTGTGCTTCTCAGCTCATTCCTTTGTCTAGGTGCTCGTAGTGTCAATGGATGGCCTACTCAACGAATTACATTAACCATTATCATCTCTGTGATATGGACACTCGCAACTATAGAAATGGGAATATCTTGGGGTGGCCTAGTTTTCACCTATGTCACTTATGGAAAATCACAGAACTCTGTGCTGGGCTATATTATGGACTATGGGAGTTGGTCAAAGAAGCGACTGGCTCTGAATCTTATAGCAGATACAACAATTGCACTCAATGCAATTCTTGCTGAGCTCATTAATGTATAAAACACTTTTTTCTTTGATATTATGCTGATAAATTCCTAGGTTTGGAGATGTTGGCAGCTTTATAATCGAAACTATCTAATTGCTGGTCTTCCATTGCTTTGTGTGCTCTGTGGATTAAGTGAGCACTTTTTCTAATATGTCAAAGTAGCTTACTGATTTGACTGATAGTAAGCTATATTTGTTATGAGGTTGTTGCATATTCTGATCTAGCTGCATCTGCCTCTCTCAGTGAGATAAACTGGAACATTGTGTACTACTCTGTCACAGCATCCACCAATGTTCTCACCACCTTCCTCATCATTTTTCGGATTCTCTCAGTTGGTGGACTCAAGAGTGCTAGGACATATCGTGGCCTCCTGGAGATTCTGGTTGAATCTGCTTTTCTATATTCAGCAACCTATATTCTCTATCTTGGATTGTTTCTTAGGGATTTCTATCTGCCATATTGGAGCGAGACATCTCAATATGTATATGGACTACTCAATGCTGTTACTGTACGCCTCCATCTTCATATTCCTCATATTTTGCGCTAACAAGATGATCCACAGGCAGCTGCACCCACCTTGATCATTCAGCGTGTCATGTCTGGCGAAGCACGTCCGAATGACTCCTGGACGCGTTCTTCCCTTCCGCCTTTGGGTTCTGGTATGCGCAGCCTTGCGGAGAGCATCCGGTTCACCAGTATCCACCCTGCCGATACGCAGAACACCGCGTCGACACTTGACAGCGCTGGTGCCGCTGCGGATGCCACGGCTTCCCTGGCGGGAGAAGAGAACTTGGGTGTTGGCGGCGAGGCCGGCGTGGCGGGCCACTCTGGAGAGGCTGACGTTCATGCGGGATCGGACGAGGAGATTCAGGTTGAGCGGCGCGAAGGAGTTGAAGGAAACCCGGGTGTCGGTGGTGAGGCCGTGGCGGGCCACTCCGGAGAGGCTGACGTTCATGCGGGATTGGACCAGGAGATTCAGGTTGAGAAGCGAGGAGCCGAAGAAAACTCGGGTGTGGGTGGCGAGACGTTGGCGGGTCATGCCGAAGAGTTCGAGATTCGAGTGGAGAAGTGGGAGGGAGCGGAGATGGTTTGAAGAGTGGCAGCGTTAGAGTGAGCTTAAAGTTCGTGTGTACAATGTTTTCTTTGTCTCGTGCTAGATAATTCTCGGTTTAGATACTTATTTATTCATCCTGCTAGTGAAATCAAATATTTATTCATATGCTCTTCCTCAACGACTGTCCGAGTGCAAGATTTGTGAGGTGTCCTTGTAAGGTTAGGGTCAATAGCTCTTTCTTCTTGACCACCATGTACCAGCGATCACCTTTTCCTCCTACCGCCATGTCGCCGCTCAAGTAGTCTCTCGGAATAGCGCGCCATTCCCCACAACAGGATTTCCTGCCCGCTGCAAGGGTTCTCAGTCCCGGATACCTCAAGTTTCGCATATCATGCACTATCGACCGCGCAGAGCCAGCGCCATTGTCAACAATTGCACCCCTCCCTTTACAGCCATAATGCTGCATCGATCGCATGGTGAACACGCCAGCGATTGTCAAAGGGACGCCGAGGTATTGAGTATCAATGTCATACGATAGCCGTCGGGCGAGCGGCCACAGATCACTTTTTTCGGTGCGAGCCAACATGGAAATTGACATGGAGTGCGTTTATCTAGCTCTGCTGGTTCCCGTCTCAATTCTTACATTTCCTCCAGATAGAAGCGAGGACTACCCTCGTTCAGTCGCGACAAACAACATGTCCTTTCTTTCCCCATTCTGCGCGTTCCTCACTGGTTTGTGTATGACTCTCATCCTCACATGCTGTTTGAGCGACGTGTATACTTCGATTCTACATCGCGTTCATCTTCCAAGTGTCTCTCCCAACATCGTAGACATGTCCACTGCATGGGTTGGATACATGCACATCTCGCATATGTTGCACCATGGGAGCGCGAAGCCGTTGCACTTGATGCTTATTTTCAACAATCAGGCCCGGCAGGCTTCATAGTCGCACGTTGATCCCATGGCAAACGCGCCAACGCGACCAAGTGACGCCGAAGTATCCATATTGTAGGATAGCCATTGGGCGAAGGCGCGAGCAAATACGAGTGTCAAAATCATAATGAAGTGCGTTTCTTTGCGCGCTGGCGGTTCTGGTCTCAATTCACACATTTTCTCCAGCTGCAAGCACATCCGGCCTCGTCAGTAACCCAGTCGCGACAAGTAGCATGGCGTATCCTGGATCACTAGCAGCGTCCACCATCATTTCTCCCCTCTCGATGCTTTTGTGCACCATTTAAATAATCCACCACTGCTTCACCTACGGTCTATTGTTGGTAGCAAGCTGGATCGCTTGCTGTGGAGACACCTGGCGCGGTCGCTCTCAGTTAGGCATTCACGTTCACATCTTACGCTGCATTCGGCATCGTCAACATTTAGTTCGCGTCAGTGGAGGCCCGTTTAGCTACGTGCCGGTTGAATGATATGGCGATGTGCTGCGACGATCTTGAAAGGGTGGACGGTATTCGGGATTCGTTCTATGCGCCGTATCATACTCTCACGGACTTTTGCTTACGCCTCTCAAGAGTCAAGATAAACGCGACTTGAGTCATTGTCAATGACAGGTTGTTGCGCGCACTGACCCCCACCCGGAGGACGGCGAGGCTGTGCTCGAGATCTCGAATGTAGACACGAGAAGATCACGGAGAAGGTACGTTATTCTTATTGTCAGTATTACTCTCATGTTCATGGTTCACTCGGATAGGAGCTCCTCGAATATCCTTGGTAGTTGCACCATACCCGTCGAGGGTTTAACTAGGCTACAGTTCTTGTACGTCTCCTTCTCCTGGTTGTCGGCATTTACTAACACCGCATTCACAGTTGTACTTTGTATGAGAATCGACTTCGTACTAACAGTCGATGCGCGAGTTGAAAGTGACGCCCTGCGTCGAACCTTTTCACCCTCCCCGGTCCGGAGAAATCACCTGGTTGAAGATGTGGCCTGACGCTCTTCCTTGTGTAATTTCATTGGTCCCTCTCGACCACGCCGCAGTAAGCCATCGTGTGCATGACTGGTGGGGACTGGAGAATACCTCGCGGTCGCCTTCTTTGAGTATGGTGCCTTTTGGAATAGTCTGCGAGAAGCTGAGAGCGTCTCCCGTCGTCTTGATTCGAGGAAAAGGTGTGTTATAGTAGCTATTGCAAACTTCACTGGGGACTTACGCAGATACAAGCGGATGACTTTGTTGAAATCGAGCGCGCGAGCGGCGATAACTACGAGCGCTTGCCGACGCATACATACCCACTGACCATATTCGCAAGAGGATCCGCCAAGCTTCCCCATTCTGGAAAACGTTTTGTTCCGGCGTCGTTCGCGTGTATGGGGGTACAAAAAAAGCAGAGTTTATGCTCCTTGTGTTATGGCTGCCCAGTGGGGTATGGTACACGCCCTCTCCTGACAGGCTGTCTTTAGGATTGTTTGAGGTAGGATGCGCGTCAGACTGTACGCAACACAGCAGGTCGGCTTCGTTCAATTCAAGATTTCCGTGGCTATGTCTCAAAGATCGGCGACGTTTCGAGCCTACGTCTGCCTTCTCTTGTCTCTCAGCTACGCCTAATGTCCGAAACATTCCTCGCCCTCTCCATCATACCGACGCCGTAGTGCTTGCCACTAGATTTCCCTTTGACCTCACCGACGTGCTCTACATCCCGATGACCGTGAATGGACCGATGAACAACAGCGTTTCTAATTATCAGCGCGTTTGGAGCGCAATTTTCTCCCAAATTCTTCGCAGGTAACAAGCCCCGCCGCACGTATGACTAGCCGATCTGGATCGTTCACACCTCTGATGAATTTGTGTTGATCGCGGACCTGCTTTCTATCGAGTTTACCGTCGCTGGCAAACATGTACGTTTTCTGTCCAAATTAACATCGCATCTGATTATTACACCGACTCATAGCGCCGTCCCATTTGAATCTGTCATGTGTTGGATCAATCGTTCGCGTTTGAGCTTGGACCATTACCTTCCTTTTCCTCTGTGCGTATGACAACACGTAGTACCAATACGTACAGGCGCCGTCGTGCGAAGAGACGGGCGACTAGTACTTATTCAAATGTCGTCCTTGTCCTCTTCCTGCGAGGGACGAGGTCCAACTCTTAGCTGGTGAATGAAATGAAGTCCATCCTCAAAGAGCTTGGAAGTTGGACGTAGGTTCATGATAAGGAGGGATGGATTAAAAACATCGACATTGACGACACGAAGACACGGGGGTAAAATAACAACGGACTCTTCCTGTTCACATGAATTTGCTGCTCGGAGACCGTCAGGAGAAGCAAAGTACAACATTTGGGAGGACTCACCGTTCGTGCGAGAAACCAACGCGCTCTTTCGCGTCCAAATGCCAGACGGCAAATGGCGAGATCAAGAGTTCAACAGGTGAAGGCGAAGATGGGGTCAAAATAACAGTAAGAGCGTGTCCAAAGGCGAAGGTGAGTCTTGACTTTTGGCGAGTTCGGAGGCTAGCGCTGACGACGGCGGCAGTGCAGGTTATTTAAATGGTCCCAGGAAGGTTGAACGCGGGTCGGAAAGTTGCTTTGCACTCATCGCTGAGGAAGTCGTTGGAGACTGGTAACGTATATAAGGCTGTGACTGCCGACTTCTTCAGAGAACGTCCCCATGTTTGGCTTGACCTCGTATCTGGGCCGATTTCCCTGAATCTCTGGAGACAGCATAGAGTAAGCGCGACGCGAACCGTCACTTCAAACTAGTTGGATGATGGCGAATGGCGTGCGTCGAAGGCATCTTGGTGGTCGAGACTAGATGAACAAATCCCGCGCTCGTGGTCGTCCGTGACGGCGAGCAAAATTTTGGCGGCTTCCGCTGCTTCTCGAGGACGAGGCATTGGGTGTCGTTATCTGTCGGTTGTCTGTTTGGTATTGGCGCTTCATTGAAGGACACGTCGTCCACGAGTATCCCGCTTTGGAGGCGTAGGTTTCGATGTTGTTCGTGGTAGAAAGTAAAGGAGAGTGAATAAAGTGACTTTTTGGCCCTCACTTGCGGTCACTTGCCGCACTTGCCGAACTTATTTGTCCGCCAAATCCGGCAAGTTAACTTCCATCACTTGGCTCACTTGCACACTTGGCCTCACTTGCTCACTTACCCTTCATCCGCGTCATCCGTTGGCGGCTGCCTCTGGCTCCCTCACTGGTGGTTACCTGCCGCTTATGCCGCCACCGCCGCCGTTACCGTTGCCATTGCCGTCGACTGCTGTCCAACACCTATATGTCCTACGTACTCCTTCCATCGATACCTCTCTGAGCCGACGACGGTCGGGTGTATATCCTCCTTCTATTGTGTAGGAGACAGACTTCAATTGTTAGATGAGTGCTTTGAGTGATACATATGTAGTATAGTCGACTCGGTCCGGATAGTCGTCTTAGCCTTGACTTGTCCCCTTCTTCAACGTTAACACTAGGCAATAGGTTGTGAATTATACGATACTGGCAGCTTGTTCTGTGTATATGCTACCTTCTTTCATTCCTCCTCGTACCCTACAGAGCCTCCAAGTCTTCCAAACATGACGGACAAGAGGCAAGCATATATAAGAAGTACCTGTCAACGGCGGCTGCAGGAGGTCTGTATCTATCCATTTGGGGCTCCCGGCAGTACAAGGTTAGTGGTAATTTGAGGAATCGCAGTCTCGATTAGAGGATTAGGGCATCAACGAATATGTGCCAGTGTATGTGGCGGGAACGCGTGTTGAACGTGTCGGTGCTCTCTATGTCGCAAAGGCAGGTTGAAATATATCATGGAATGTTGAACTAGGAGATATGGGTTATTGGTAGTAACAAGTTCCTTGTATAAGTTCCTGGTAAGTGTGTTCAGCGATAGTTGTGTTGTTGTAGATGTTACTCACAGCATTATGGGGCCGACGTGGCCTCTGAGTGGTCCCAAGACCCATTTTCACAATACCAATAGACGTGGAACGCCTTCCCAGAGCGTCTACGACGTCCAAGTGAGCTCAAGCGACTGGCAAGTTAAGTGCGATCAAGGTCACTTATAAGTAACTTTGGCTGTGTAACTTTTCCTGGCTTCTGACCACGACGACATTGCGCCTCACTGACTGGAAAACTTGGTCTTATTGTATGCAAGGGACGCGTCGACGAAGGCTGTGAATCAGAACAGTCAAGCTTTGGCAAAGGTATGCTGTAGTCATTTGGGTTCTTAATTTTTTTGCTCATTCAATCCAAGACAAACCATCGTTACACTTCGAATATTTGGGATATATGCTCCCTCGAACCGACAGCCACAGTTACGATTACGTCGGTGGCTCTGCTGACTTTGGGACTACTATACGCGTCGGCCACTATAAGACGCGCTTTCGTCGTATCACAGCCTTCGTCACCCCTAAGGATTCGCGTCGTTTACTCTCTATTCGCTGGATATTGAGGAAATTATTACCAGTGGACGCACCAACCTCTCTCAAGGCTCGCTCCATAGTCAGCGATGTACGTTCGTCTCATTTACTGCTTGCTGTTTCTATTTATTAGGCTTCATTAGGAACATTGGATTCAGTCGTCACTCAACCGAACACCCCGCCGTTGAAGCGACTAGCCTGGTCCTGGACGGAGGAAAGCATTTTGAAGATTAGCACAAGAACTACACAGACGGAGGCGAGCTTGGCTTGAGCACGGTTAACGACGCAGCCAAGCAACAACCTCCTCGCGCAGGCTGCGCAGCAAGGAAGGCGTGCTAATGAACCGGGTCGCTTCAAGATTCTCCTCGCCGCCCACTTTCACGGGGAAAGTCTAGCCGGGAGCGTGTATCAGCCGTCTCCGAAGAGGTCTCTACGACCACTGGTGCTTCTTGCCAGTCTTCGTTGTCTTACGAGGCATCACCGATAGACCGTTAACGATGTACACGTCCGTTTGTACACAATCCGCCGTCGAGCTGTGAGATCCCCATAATGGCACACGGACGGTGAGATTCGGCTGCCACCCGCTTCAGCATTGTCGACAGCCGACGCAGCCGCCAGCAGTCACAAGTTGTCGAATATTCAGCATTTCATCTTCTTTTATACCGTTCTGTACGATTCATCCCATCACCCTCTAACCCCTCATGCTCACGCGTCTTTCAGACGTTTCCGCCGTTCTTCGCCCAATATCCTAGTCTTCGTTTCCCTCATCGGCGATGTGCTTAGAGTGCTGCTTCCCAAATTCCGACACATTTTGCCTTGGGACACAGGAAATGTTTGCTCTTGCCTCACTATACGTGATGACCTCCATGGCGGCCTCGTACCCATCACCATCGTGGATTACGGCAAACCGGATTCGAGCGTCGAGACCTCAATATCTTTTATCACCAGAGCTTGTAGTCAAGTTGATCAATGTCCTGTGTTCTCGGTGAGCGTGGCTTTGAATAAATCCCTTACCATGATGAATGTCAACCTTGTCAGCCCCGGGTTTGATTCTGCTGCGAGTACTTACAGGACGACTTTCCATGGATCTACGGATGGCCCTCTTCGAGTTTGGGCTGCGGTTTCTCGCTGCTATGTGTGGGTATGTTCTTTACAACCCTATCGCCCTCGTTTACTTACGACTGCCGCACCTGCAGTGCCCTCAGCATTCATATGATAACGCTTTTCCGCCAGTGTCGGCCTGGTTGGAGATCGCCATGTTCGACCTCCAGCGACGTCCCTTGCAGGCGCCTGGGTCTTATATGCACCACTCGTGTCCGAATTCAGCTCTCTTGAGCGTCGTCGGAGGCTAGGAATAACGGCGTCGAGCTTGGGTATCCCTCCCGTCGATACTTTCTGTTCAAGAAAGGAATGTGGTCATGATACCTCAATCGCTATCCTCATCTGCCTCGCTTGAGATCTATGATTTACGGTCCCATGAATTAGGCTTCTCCTGGTGGGTCACAACTCTCTTGGATGCAGCCAAGCAACCCCGTCTCTTTCTTTGTACTGTAATTAATCTCCCCGTTGACCTCATGCCAGGCATGCACAATCTTCCTTCCGTGCCAGTTCCTACGAAGCAACGCATGGAGTACGACAACGTAGTCGAGCAGTTATTCCGTTCTGCTGCGGATCCGGATACGAAGCTCCCTATGTTGTTCCTCTTCCTCAAGAACGAGGCGTGCATTCGCAAAGTGGCTATCATCGTGAGCTTCACTTGTCTTTACCTGTTTGCGATTCTCATCTTTCGCCAAGATTGTTATCGTTCAGCAGCAGCGTCAATTTCTGTCTTCTTCGAACCCGCGCTTCATAGTTAGCCTGGACAATCTCCGTCATATGTTGGCCGAGGTTCAAAATGCTCACGAAGGGTTCAGCAATACGATGCAGATGGTGGCGAACCAGAACATGAATGCAGCCGCCCGCGCGCAAATGCAGTCTCAACAACCCCCTTCGCTCCAACAAATTTCGACCCCGCAACTTCATCTTAACAATCTATTAGAGCTCCCCCTCCTGCTAATACCTCCGCACCTCCTCCAGCTGCTGCAACTCGATGGTCAAGACCCTCTGCCCAACCAGCCTGTGGAGCAGCTTCTCCCACTCTACCACCAATCTCAGCCACGACTCCGACCGCGAATGCACCGACTCCCTCAGCTGCCATTAACGCCGCATCTTCTCCGAAATCTCCCAAAGCGAAAACTAAAGCCAAGCCTCCTGCGAAAACCAATCGTCGTCCGTCAAAAGTGCTTTCTACACCAAATCCGGAACCCGCTACTCTCCCCGCACCATCTCCTAGTAATAAACGTCCCCGCGAAGAGGATGCACCACCTGCGACCGCACCTGGTGCCACACCACCATTTATGAATGGCGTCGCGAACGAACCCTCACCACCGAAAACGATTGGGAAGGACCTTCGAATGAAACGCTCAAGCAGCGTGAGGAACAGGCGACTAAAGTGGAAACTGAGAGGGACGCTAGCGTTTTCCTGGAGCAAATGACCGAGCTCATCAAGATGGCCGGTGGTGAAGGCCAGGGAGCACTCTCGTCTGACATTTCTGACACTGCTTTGGACATCTGTGCGGTGCCCGGTGGGTCCACGTCTCTAGGCGAGGGACATAGCTCTAGAGCACGGCCGTCTTCACCGCTATCCCCTCCGTTGACGAGTTCGAGTTCTTTGACTTTACTTCATTCGAGACCGAGGCGGTCGTCGATGAAGACGAGAGAGGATCATGGGCTGCGATGCCTGACCTGGTTGCTTCGTCATCGACGAATCCCAGTCCTGAATCTGTCTCTGAGGCAGATGCGACGTGTTAGGCGTTCACTTTCGCAAATCTCACAACGGAGGAAACAGATCGGAAAGACGTGGACGGAGGGGAGTCGACGGAGTGGGAATGGAATAGTCCTATGTCAACACTGGATCAGGCATGGTCTGTATTTCAGTCCTCGTAGTAAGTATAGAGTTGGGTGTTTTATCTCTGAATTGCTTGCACTTTTTTATGCTACTGTAAACATTACTGTATCTTATATTTTCATCGCTACGTTGTCTTCTTGATTATTACGTGCTCTGTGTATTGTTTTACCTCGCTGTCGACATCTTCTGCACTACACAACCGGTTGTCATGAGAAGTTGGGATGGGCTACATAGGTCGTTTCATATGGGTTGGTCCAGAAGGGAGATACTGATACCCGGAAAGCTACTCGTGTCCATATCATCGACTTTGAGTGCACGCTCGAACTAGGACCACATTGCGCTGAAGCCGACTACATGGTAAGTACCGGTGTGTAGCCAGCCGATGCCCTCATGTGGCAGTCGTTATTTGTGCGCCGCGACATTCAAATGAACGCCGCGGCCTTCCTCAGAGCCAATATTCAGCCGTCGATGACATTCTGCGAGAAATGGAATCAGAGCATCCTTCTTGAATCGCGCATGAACGACTAGGGACAGAGTTGAGTAAAATGCCGCCAAATAGGCCGCTGATTCAACGAAGACGTATCAAGATTCAATTATGGAATAATAATTGTCAAGCATACATGGGGCAGTGTTTCAATACCAACACTCTTCACACCATCGACGCTACGCGTGCCGTGAGAGTCTGGGATTCCGTGAACATATTCAGTGTTCGCCGCTAGCTACAAAAAACAAACAGGATGCACCATCAAAGTATCGCAAGATTTTTCAAGAAGAGAGAGTATTTGATCATATCATTATATGTGTAGCTCAAGTCTCGAAATTGGTACATAGGAGATCGAATCATAGTTGTGGTCGCCGGCCCATCATACACTCAGATCCACCTCATCGAAACCTTCCTGCTGATGAAAAGTAACCCCAACAACCCGAAAGTCACAGATCCTCTCACGCGCAAAGGGGGTGCCGACTCCAACCTCATCGCTAAATTCCTCAGCCGAACATAAGGCGAGGCTTTGCAGCCGAGTCAAGGTATTCACAGCTGTGCGCGCAAGGTTTCGGACACGAAAAGCAGAGCCACCAACGATACAATAAAACACGTCACCCGCTCCCTCAAACAAGCTATCAATGATCCGGAGCATCACACCAAAGTCTTTACTGTGAGCAGCAGCCAGAGAAGTATGGAAGAGGATGAGCCGCCTGTCCGACAGCATGATCATCGCATCCACAGCAGCAAAGTCTGACAACAGTGGGTGGAGGTACAGCGGACGTTGCCCTGTCTGCAGATTGGTGAAAGCATTGTGAAGCTCGAGGGTCGCAGCCACCACACCGCCGCCGAAAACGCCCGGAAGTGGCATGCCGCGCGAGAGGGCGCGGTGCATTAGCCCTTCAACAATCTTCCCCGCCACTCGTCGCGTGGAAGGGATGTCAAATGCTTGCGACAGATGCAGCTGTGACATCCAAGTCTCCGCAATCTCAAAAGTCATTTCGGCAACTGCGGGTGTGAGGAATTTGGCGTAGAACGTCTCGCGCGCGACATCGTCTTTGGCTGGCATGATGAGGAAAATGGCGTCGAAAGTGCCGCGCTGCGCATCGATGGTGAATGGGTTGGCAGAGAGGGCGAGGCGGATGTTGTTGCTCATGTCCTGCTCTGTTGGAGGAGCCCCATAGAAGAGAGCGCGCGCGACGGGGCCGTACCAGGCCATTCTGGCTATCACGTCGTGGTGAGCGCTGCCGAGTTTATCCCTGTGTTTGTAGAGGTTAGCACAGGTAAGAACAGCAACAGAAGACGCACGCTGCAGCCATGATGTCTTTCGCGCTCCATGGTTTCATGAACCAGCGCGTGCAGGGCCTGAAGTGCTTCTTGAAGTAGCGCCAGCGCAAGTCGTGTGGGGGCGATGTCCATATCACACATGGAGAGAGATTGTATGTGGTGCTGGGCATCGCTTCTTGATCCATATCGACGAGAACCCAGCTGTCCATGAGAGCGCGTTGAAATTCGGAAGAGACTGGGACGAATTTCGGATCGAGGAGGCGCTGCACGCCGTGCCTGTCGAAGTAGAATGTGGAGTCGTCTTGCACCCAGAACACCGACTTTCCCAAGCCGAGGAGGTACAAGAGGAAATATATCGCGCCGAACGACTTGCCTATGCCGGGCTGACCGGTGACGAAGGTTCGGGACAGGCGGTGAGACAGGGCGTGCTCGATTAACTCCTTGTACTCGTCCCGCACGATAAACGTGGCCTTGTTCTGGTGGATGGTTACCTCCGCGCTGAGCCGCTTACAGCGGTTCTCAAAACCCTTGCCATGTGATCAAAGTTGATTGATCGAAAATAAACAATTCGAAAAATGCGAACAATTCATTGAGGAGCCTCTGGCGGCATCTACGCAGCGTCAAAGGCAGCGAGGAGCTCTATGATGCTTCTGAAATCATATATAAGACAAGTGTCGCGGGTGTGCGAGGCAGGAAAGGTTGGATGGTGCGGTCTGTGGACAGGAAGTTGGCAGGAAGTAGTGTAGGATTTATGAGTAGGGACCATAGTAGCACTGCCTCGGAGTTTCAAAATACATGATGGCCGTTACGGCCCGCGCTGGCAGCCTTCCACGGAGATCTCCACCGATGCGATCGCGGCCCATCTTGGCTTCCACCATCATCTTCTTCAACACGTTTTCTTGCTTTACGATAACGTACTCGTTTACGCTACCTGTATGAACTGCGATGGATATATTTAATGTCTTCCGAAGCCGTGATCCCTCTCCCGATAATCCATCCCCGGTAGCAGACTTCCCCGCCGCACCCATTGCTCAATCCAGTGACCAAGCCAATGAAGAGGATGAACCAGAGGATGACGCATCGTCAGATGTAGAGATGGGTCAACCGGAACAATCAGATTCTCAGTCCAGTAAGTGCAGATTTCAGTATTTACTCCAGCGTACTAATTCCCGATTGTAATCAATAGGTGTTCCAGCAACGCCAGCCTCTAGCGGCGCGTCTCACTACCAGTATCCTCCTCCAAATCCTTTACAGAGTCCTTGGTATAATGTCCCCCATTATCAATACCATCCGTTTCCATCTCCTGTATATCCCGCTCCGATGCCAATCATGCAGCCACCCACATATGTGCCTGCCTGGCCGTCCTATCCCTCTCCGTATCATACATATCAACCTCATCAACCTCTACCTCCGCCGGTTGTGCCTTCCCCCGCGCTTCCACCGAGTCTGACGGTCGACGAGCAGCGTATTGCTCGACTGCGAGAACTTGAGGTGTCGTTTTCGGAAGGGTTGTTCCACGGTGTTCTTCCTAAAACATATGGAGTTGCCTATACCGGACGTCCTAGCCGTGCAGCCTTTCCATGGGGCGATGATTCTATCAGTGACGGTGATCGTGCACAGATCATTGTTAACTGCATGCGACGCGTCGGGGTGGAGAGCATCGGACACTTGCTGAAGTTACTCTTTCGAAAGCAACCATTTTCCGAGCATGACTCCGTTGCTCGGGCTGTCAAGTTTTTTGTATCTGGACGATCCATCTTCGCTTCTGACCGACCCGAGGCTATCATCTTTGATCTAGTCTATCCACATCCTCATGCCACAATCCCCAACGCGCCATCGCCATCCTTTGATTTACCGCGACATGCCCTTCCTCCGACACAACGCATGGGCCCTCCAGTTCCAAACGGCGAACGCACAACAACACGGAACGCCATACTCAATCGATGTGTCCAGCTCTCGTTGACCCAGATAGATGAGGAGTCGACGGGGCTTTTGACCTGGCAAGCGATACTTCGCCCTCCGGGCACTCGTATTACATGGAGTTCCATGCTCTCATGGGATATGCACGGTGCACAAGAGTACTTGGCAGTAAATGCACCAGTGCTGTTCGCTTCGATGAGTACCGCAGCTGTTAGCCCGTCTGCTCGCAAGAAGCTGGTCAATGCCGCAGATGCGGCTACTGCTGCTGACACCGCCGAGGATGACACAGATCCGGATAGTGATAGTGGCGATGAGCCCGCTTCACCAGAGACGGCGATACTATCAGGTGTTCCTCTAGGCTCGCGACGCGATCCATGGCTTGCTGTTACCGTCTTTATTCTTGCCCTACTACACTTCCGTAACCGCTACGCGATTCTTTTCCCTACAATCATCGGCATCTTTCTATTCACGTGTAATACACATCGCGATGTAATGAACCTTCTTTGTCGCATCGGAATCTCTATCTCTTATGGTGCTGTCCTTGATGCTCTCCATACCTTAGCGGACGACGCTGGTGCTCATCTTCGTGCACTAGCGGAGAAGCTCAAAGATCTCCCTCCCTTCTTTCAATTAGTGTTCGATAATGTTAACAAGATGGCACGCGCATGGCAACAGAAACTGGGTACAAAGGATGAGGTTCATAGTGGGACAGCAGCCACGTTGGTCATGCTGAAGGCCGGAACAATGTATGCGGGCTCACCAGAGAAGCTGATGGAGACGCGAAAAGGGGTGGTCGGGCTGATCTCACAACTGAGAAGTTGTTGGAGGATATAAACCATGCTCACTTGGCTGGGATCGGTAAAGCCACGGTAATGCGCACCTGGTTAAAGCATCTATCTGCATTAACGCGTTTCCGTGCCCAAGTTGAAGACTTGTTTACAACAACATACGCCATCCGCCGAATCCGTCCCGAAGTCAGCGAGATCCACACTATGCGCACCACCAATATCGATGAATCTACCACGACAGGTGTTCACAAGGTTCTTCTCAATTTGATCACTCTTCAGCTTGCGGCGGTGAGGGATTCAGTCGCGAAGTGGGTGATGATGATTGCCGGGGATCAGCTCACTGTTGATCGTATTCGCAAACTCAAGCGTTACTTGAAGAAGGGTGAACCGGGATTCAGTCGCTTTCAATGGGTTCTTCCAACAATCCAGCTTTGGCATCTCAAATGGAATTGGCAGAAGGCGATCTTCCGCATGCACTGGTGGCCTCAGACAGGCCGAAATATCTACGGTCTTCATCATGATGTCAACATTCTCGGTCGTGAAAAGTTCAATCCTGATCGCGGCGATTTCTATCCTTCACACGCTATTCTTGAGGATCGTTTCGATACCATGCTTCTTGACATCCTTCGGTATGTGACGCCGACTCCTTGCATGTAATTACTAACCGTCGAATAGAATTCTATGCCAGGAGAGGACTGGGCTTGCCTATCCCGAATCTATGCCTTTACTTGATCTCTTGCAAGCGTACTTCACTGGGGATGGTGCTCTTGCTGAGTGCACATACGATGATCTCAGCGATCTTGCTGATAAGACGTACCGTCGCTACATGTGTAGCCGTGCCTGGGAGGCCTCCCTCGGCCACGTCGATCGACGCGAGGATATCTACGGTCCACAGGTTGATCATGTCGATCGCGCCGATGGTGAGTTACCTCAAACCATATACTTTCTTAAAGGTACTGATTGTCATAAGATTCCGAGTCCGAGTCGGACAAAGATGAGGAGAGCGCGCCAAAGAAAGCAAAGCGTAAGAACACAAAGAAGGGAAAGACCAAGGCAACCGAGAACAAGGCTCAAGGTGACCAAGTCCTTGCTAACAGCATTGCGTATCTGCGCTGTGTGTTCTGGTATCTGGAGTTGTGCGCTGCGATATCTGAAGGTGACATAGGACGCGTCTTTGAGGTCTTGAAGGTACTGTACTATTATGACCTCATCTTCGCATAACGCATAACGGCGGCCTGTGAAATGAAGAGTCGGGGGTACCATAACGCATAACGCCCAAAATTTGGACCGAGGTAAGGCCTAACAAGGAAATTTTTTGAGGCGGCGGCTGCCGCCGCCGCTCCCGCCAGCCCATATAAGGAAATTGGACCCTGAATGAAGAGCAACAGTTGTGAAGAGTATGCATAACGCATAACGCCCCATGAAGACAAGGTCATAATAGTACAGTAATCAAGTTTGTTTAACGCGTCAATTAGCGTGTTTTGACGTCTCGCAGGTTCTTCGGTTCTCATTTTGGGGGACTGGATCGACTAATTACGCGAATGAGCTTCTGGAGCTCGCATGCAACTTCCTTTACGAGTATCCCGAAGCCCTAATCCTCTCAATCCTCGACAACTATCTCGTCAATATCACTGGGAAGCCCGGACGATTCTCTGAGCTCGACCTCCTCCAGGAACACCATAACTTTCTCATAAAGCGGCTCTTCAATACGAAAAGCTTCCTATTTGACTCCAAGCACGTCGCCGAGACCATTGGACTTAACATCCGTGGCTTTAAAAGTCTTCGCGATTTGATGCCTGTATGGATGGGATTCAAGCGTAACAGTTACTCGCACCCAAAGCCAGAGAAGTCGGCGGATATCAACAAACTCGGCGCCACGTACCGCAAGTACAACTTGCTCTCATACCTTATCGGTTGAGCAGAGTGCTATTTGGTACAAGATGAGTTCGCTGTAGGCTTGGAGATTCTCGAAGGTGGAAAACTCCGAGAGTTTATTGATAGAACAATTGCATTATTTGCCTAGATTAATATGGCTAGTACTCGGACGATTATTAGTGTTGCATTATAACGATATGTTCTCCTTGTTTGCCAGTGCTTCTGCTGCTGCCGCTCTCGTAGTCGGCCGTGCTACCGGATGAGACATTTTCAGCTTCTTCGGTGGTGATTTGTAGCTGTCAGAGTCGACTGGCCGCTTTCGTGAATTTGCTGGCTGCTTGTGTATTTGCGTCGATCCTGCCTGTTTGAGAATGGGCGTCGTATCATGAAACACCTCCATGTAGCCTTTCATGAACGTGGCCAAGAGATTGTACAGAGCCCCTCCATGAGACTCCAGATACTTTACTTTCCAATCCGAGACCACTATCCTGAACCGGTCAAGAGACAAGCAACGGTGAGCACCGTCCAAGATTTTAGTGATGATCCGATCGGGAAGAAAGTAGGCGCTCGTGAAATTGAGCATCTCACCCGGTCCCCACATCGTGTCCCATGTCCGTGCACGCCATCTTTCGAGTTGAAACTTCAATAGAGCACGAACATCGGGAGCTAATGTTTTGTAGGTTTGATCGGAGCGGAGAGGTGGTACGCGTGAAGCGTTCTGCGAAGCAAAGTGGTCGACCCATTGCTTGATAGTTTTATTGTGCTCGACTGCTTCATCGTCTCCCTGGTGTATAGAACACAGACAGTCAATTGGAGCCGGCCATGGGGCTGGCTCACAAAAATAACCGAGATCTGCTTGACGTGAACAACACGCCTCGGTTGGATTGTACCACTGGCACACGACTTCCGGAAGCTTCTCTCGCCGTGCAGCATTCTCCTTCATTTGCGCTGTTGCATCCTCAGTGATCTCTACATCCACCATCCATGGTGGAGCAAAGGTTACGGCCGTGGCAAGTTGTCCTCGCCGGCCCACTCGACTCAGCCGCTGCTTTGTGATCTCATGAGCTCCTTCGACGGCCACTGCAGATGGATCAACATTGAGGTCGATGACGGAGTCGACATCAGTGTCAAGGCCATATGTCAAGGTGTCTGTCGCAACACCAACACGAATGGTGCCAGCATCAAACGCGGCAATGAACGCTTGGCGGTCCGCTAAGTCCATGAGCGAGTTGTATGGCTGGATAATTTTCGCTCGACCAGGGAGATCCAGAGGAAGGAGGGTATCAAGAAAGTCAATGACTGCTTGGCCTGTTGAGATCCGGTAGGCAAAGATAATGACTTGCTTGATTTCCGATGGGTCCTTCATGCCGAAGGGAATGACATAGGATATATCGAAGAATTGCTTGCCAGAAAACGGGTGCTTCAGGATACGGGGGAGGTATTTAATATTTGGACGGTCGATAGAGTATGTTGCGTTCACGTAGTCAGTGAAACCAAGAAGCTGTGCGATGTGAAGCGCATTTGCCGGTGTCACAGTGCCTGTAACGACCGCCCAAATGACCTCGGGTTTCAGACGCCACCGCAGAGACGACAAGGATTTATAGGGCGCCTCGAAAACGCCGAACCCTCGGCCAGTCAAATGTCCCTCGTCAATCAAGAACCACCGGACCAACTTCTGGTACTTTGGGATACCCTCGTAGTGGCAGAAGCTCTTGCTACCCAACATCTGGGGCGATAGCACAACCAAACGAATCCCATCTGATTCGAACAACTCCTTGAAAAGGTTGCGAGCAGGACTTTCAAGGTTGGCCTCCGCCACAGTATCTTGATTGATTGCGCAGGCCGGAACACCATAACGAATAGATGTTATGACCTAAAGAAAGGTGAATCCAGGGCTTAAATATCATCTGAAAATGCGCACATGCTGTTCAGCCAATGTCTTCGTTGGTACAACAAGTATTCCGATGCCTGTCTCATGGCGTGCCTTTGCAGCAATAAGCGGAGACAAGAGGACTATCGTCTTGCCATTTCCAGTAGCCATGGTCAAGAACAAATCCTTTCCTTGAATCAAGTCGTAGCAGTGTTTCTTCTGCGTGCGCGAAGAAGGGAGGGGACAGAGCATTTGTCGCAGAGAAGTGCGGTGAGCCATTCTTGGGAGTTGATTTTCGGCGGTGGGTTTAAAGTCGTTGGGGACGGAGTTAGACTCATACAGACTGATTAAAATATTGAATTTAGGGAAGGGAATGGTCTGGCGAGATGTTTAACGCGTCCGGTGCATCTATTGTCGTGGTTAGAGGAAAAGTACTACTGGCGATCACAACCCAATACGGACTTATGCCCGACGGCAGAAAATCTCCCGATTGACGGCAGCCATGGCAATCATATTATTCGAAGTCCGAGGCAGTGCTACTATGGTCCCTACTCATACATTCCAGACTCTACACAGAGACAAAACGCGCATTCTCTTTTTCTCTCGTAGAGGCGGGTTTACGAGACTAGGCAGGAAGCAAACCAAGGACCACGCCCTCGCAAAGCGGCTCGTCTGGGATGCTGCAGTGGGCAGATTTCAATTGCTTATCAGTGTTCTGGTGCTCTTACATCGAGTTGAAGGTGGACAGATCCGGATGGCTAGGCGGATGGTTTGGCCTATGTGGCGCATTTGATGCGGCCGTGGATGGAGTGCTTCCACAGTCTCGATAGGTTCCCAACGAAATAAACTGCATTGGAATTATGTAACATAATCATTGCCAGCTCGCTAGCTCGGCATGAGGCGGTAGATCCGATAGTCTACAAATGTGGGCACAGCTGGATCCAACCCTCCAGCTTCCGCAGTCTCAGATTGAGTCACAAGGATCGGAAATGACTGAACCGGCATCCTAGAGTATACAGAAGTAGTTAATAGAGCTGCTGGCAATGGATGCTATGTGCCACGTACCCTCCTTAATCCTCCTTGCGCCATATACGCGCTAACCTCGTCCAACTCTGGCCAGAAGCCGTTCAATTCTTCCACACTCTCCCCCTTTTAGCGTTTGAGACGCTCATCAATAGCCAGTTGAAACGAAAGGGAGGGAGCTTGGGTACGTGATGGCAAGCGTGATGGTGCTAAGCCAACCATGTTCGTCGGCATCGGTGACGATCACCCGAGCTATCAGCTCACTTCTCATCAATAGAACGGAATGAGGCGGTCAAACTATACTTCCTTCAAGCTAAACTACGGTGTCCTACGACGACCAGAGGCTCCTCAGTGAATTCTTCTCATTTTTCGAATTGTTTATTTTCGATCGATCAACTTTGATCACATGGCAAGGGTTTTGAGAACCGCTGTAAACGCCCGAATAGTGCTGCTGCGATGTCGAGCCCGCTCAGCCCTTAACTCGCTCAGCTCAGCTCAAACCCTAATCGGGAAGTGAGCTGAGCGAGTTATCAGAACATCATCAACTCAGTGCTGATGCGCATCAGTACCGGCATGTGTCGGAGCCAGAATTACTTCTAACCCTCGTTCTACCACCATCATGTACTTCATCGCACAATAACACTCCTTGCCCGTATCTAAAGTCAGCCAGCGACGTGGGCGCTTGAAGCAAGAAATAGCCGACGCGCCTCTACTTATAGCCCGATTATGAGGCTGTGCTAATATTCCTTTGTTGAGTAGAACGTGATACGACGCGGCGCGTAGTCGCGCCCCTCGTGACAGGATCGTCGCTCTATAAAACGGGCGCGACCTCTTTAATTTGCGCTTCACTGTGGTTGCTGGTCAACTCTGATGCAAGCCGCCTGCCCCCAGTGCCATTTTGGTGTGTCCGACTGTTCATGTCCTGGTACGGAGGGATTTCGTTCGTACGGGCTTTATTGCCAGTGGTACTGGGAACAGCAGGAACGGCAGCAGCAGCAGTACCAGCAGCCTCACCAGCAGTCTCATCAGCAGTACCAGCAGCCACACCAGCAGTACCAGCAGCATCACCAGCAGCAGTTTCTTGGGCAGTCTCCCTTATTTACTGTTGGCGGGTCGTCTTCCATTCCATTCCCATCCAACAGTACATTTTCGTTTCAACCCAATAATTCTGGCCCTCTGCAGGACGCGACTAACACTGTTGGACGAAAACGCCGGGCCACAGCTGCATCGGGCAATCCTGCGGCGCGTAAGCGCGCTAACGCTGGCGCGCGTCAGCCACCGCAAAGCACGACTGCGTCCTCTGGAAGTGCAACAGGTGGACCTTCTACGCCTGCTGTTCCCGGTGTTGGTCCTATCTCGGGCGATGACCAGTCTACTCCGCGCGCTTTCTCTGATGGTACCCGTTTCGAGTCCATTGTGCGATCTAACTCGAAGAAGGATAAATCGAACTCGGCTTCGCATGTCTGGTACTTTGTTCGTGGTCTCGAGTCCCATGACTGTCCAGACTCTCTTCCCGATGAAGAGTCTACGAGCAAGACGCGACCGGACCCCAAGAAGTACCCGGTCGTTGGTTGCCGATTGTGCACGTAGGTTTTTGTGGATTTTTTGCGTTGATGACGGGGCTGACCATTCCTTTCAGACATGACAAGTGGACCACTTGGAAAAATGGCGCGTCGCCAACCTCGACTATTGAGACGCATTTGCGTACACATGGACGAATTTGGAGAACAGCGGTTCACAAGCTGCAGCTGAAAGGATGGCAGACTATTCTCCAAGCGGCGGACAGGGATCCTGCTGTTGAAGATTCGGACCCGAAACAAATGCCCGAGTTCTCAATGGCTGGTTTCTACGAGCGTCTCATCAAGTGGATCGCTGTTGATGACCAGGTCAGTCATTTACACGATAAACAGCTTCATGACTAACTCTTCGCCTAGTCTATCAATGTTGTCGATACCCCGGAGCTTCGAGAACTTTTACTCTATGTCGGTCAAGCACATATCACGGACCATGATCTCCCCCATCGTTCAAAACTGACAGATATGATCTTTGAGGTATTCGAGAAGGAGTACAAGGCGATGATCGAACGCCTGAGGAATGCTCTTGGTCGCATCTCGTTCACCTCCGATATCTGGTCTCGGAACAACCTCCAGGCTTACATGGCAATAACGGCTCACTACATGATGCGCGATGCTCGTACAGGCTGTCTCGTTCTACGTTCGGATCTTATTGCTTTTCGTGTGCTCGACAGCAATCACACAGGCGTCTATCTTTCGGAGGTGTTTATAGATTGCTTGAAGGAGGTTGGATGTCTGCATATGGTTCGTTCGGTGCTTGTGCTTCATACAACTAGATCCTTAACTTTACTTGACAGATTGGTATGATCACACTCGATAACGCCAGCAACAACGACACGATGATGGATGACATGGCGAAGGAGCTTGGGAAATTGGATATCTCCTTCAATGTTGAAGGCAATCGTATTCGGTACGTTCTTGATGCGCTACACTTCACTATCACAGTTGTAACGAATTTCCACCTCAGCTGTTTCCCGCACGTCGTGAACATCGCTGTAAAGCATGGACTTAAACATTGCACAAGACTTCCTTGGAACGACAAGGATCTTGATTCCGATGGATTTATCGAAGCTCTCGAGAAGTCTTCTGAGCTTCTTAACGATACGGCATACGCAATGGCTCTGGATGGGGACGTTGTTGGATCCGCGCGGCGACTGGTCACCATGTGTCGCGCCTCCGATGAGCGTCGAAAGGAGCTGCGAAAGGTCATCGCGGAGGGAAACAAACAGGGTGGATGGGGCGCCGAAGGTGAACTGATCGATGTTGTCGAACTTCTGAAAGACGTTGACACACGGTGGTCCTCGACCTTCTTAATGATTGACCGTCTTATCATGTTGTACCTGGTGGGACTTTCTGTTCTTATCCGTATCACATTCGCTGACAATTCAAACAGCCCATTCAACGTTTTATTGCCAACTCCGGTAATAACGCCATGCTTGGATTTGAGCTCACCCAGACTCAGCTTGATGTTCTGATGGATATCCGCACATTTCTGAATTACGCTCACACGGTGCAAGAACTTGTGTCCGCGCAACATACCCCAACACTCTCCGTCGTCATCCCCATCTACGAAAAGCTGATCAGCCAGCTTCGCGAACTTGCGAAAACCATGCCAAAACTTTCCCATGCCATCATGGCATCCGTCAACAAGCTCGAAGAGTACCTTTCATACTCGCGCAAAACCCAAATCTATAATTTGGCTATTGGTGAGATAATCACTTTGTTGTAGACATTGAACTCATTCCTCGTTAGTCCTAAATCCAACAATGAAATTTCAGTGGCTCGCGAAACACTGGTCGGAGGATGATGTGCAGTCAGCCGGGCACACGTACGCGCCGCCGTAAGCTGTCTGCCTATCAATGTAACATCGTATTTACTAACTGTTAACAGATGCTTGAATTCCGTAAAGCTGACCGTGATCAACGGTCGGCGCCTGTCTCAGCAACGCCAGCATCAACTTCTTCTGCAGCTCCCGTACGAACACCATCCGGTGTTTCCACACCCATTCACCGAACGGATACCCTACCCGGTCCTCACGTCTCGTCAGCAAGCAGGAAACAGGCATCGGGTCTGGCGCGTCTGTATCAGCTTGGTCAACGTACCTCACATAGTGCTGTGCCAGCAACACCGCCACCCACAACAACCGAGGAGCGCGACCGTCTGGATGAACAAGATAATCGGTTTGTGGATGCAGAGCTCAAAGAGTACGAAGACGATGGCATCATTGGGCCAGATGGATTAAACCCAGAAACGACAACCCCGGAGAAGCTCGCTAAAGCTTTGGCGGAGCTTGCCAACCACGATCTTATTCGATACTGGGAGGTTCGTGTTTTCTCATCGCCTCGAGTATCACATGTTTATCGTTTATGCAGGAGAAGCGCGCAACATATCCAACACTTTTCCGTCTAGCTATGGATGTCCTTCCTGCGCAGGCATCCGCTGTTCCGTGTGAACGCGTCTTCTCCTCAAGCAAGGAGACTGACACCCTACGACGCAACTCTTTGTCTCCCACGATGATGGAGATCTTGCAATTCCTCAAATACACTTTCCGACATGACCGACTTTCATTTTTTGGAGACCTGGTCTCAACCGAAGAGGAGCTCTTGTCGCTTGACATACTTCCGGAGACGATTGAGTACCTTATCGCACATGGAAAGATTGACGAGTTGATAAATCTAATCAATGTTAATACTACCGCTTAGTTCTTTATAATACCTCTCTATGTACTTAGTCTACACACTGTTTATGAATACTACACCTTTGTGAATACTATACAGCACCGCAGGAGCACCCGAGCATCGAGTCTTCGACATTGTGCTTCTGTCAGCCATGCCGACTTGCCGCCGTACTGAGCCATCGATCACAAGTCGCATCAGCTCAGCTCAGCTCAAACCCTTAACTCTGGGTACATCGCTCAGTCCGAGCTCAGCTCACATCGCAGCAGCACTACGCCCGAAGCCATGGCTGTTCGGAAAGGTCGATGTATCGTACCTTGGGCGAGTTGTCATCATCCACGTCGTCGGTGTCAGCGGGTTCACCAATGGGTTCGGCATCGGCGGCGGCGGGTTCGCTCATAGAGACGTCGTCGTCGTTGACGGTGAGCCACTGCTCGTCGAGTGCATAACTCTGGATGATTTCGGTGAGGCGCACAGGCTCGATGATCTCAGACGAGGGAGAGTCGGGCCACATCAATACGCGGGCGGCTTCAAAGCTATTGTCGTGTTCACAACCGGGAAGGGGTGAGCGAGGGCGCCTGTCCATGGCGTGGTGTCCATTGGCATGAGTGTTTGTGGTAGACAGATTTCATGACCACGTGGTTGCTCCATCCAGTCTCCATCATCATCGCCAGCCCCATCGCATATCCGGCGTCGCTCACCATTCGATGTCCCTCCTTTACGAAATGAAAATATGACCCGAACCCACGTCTGGCGCGTTGAGACGTGCGTGTCGTCGCCGGATGATATTCCCACTTTGGATTGCCTCCAGCCGTGAGACTCGTGGATCGATAATATAGCAGCAAGCTAGTACACTCGTCCTGTTACAGTGAACAATCCAATTCTTATCCCACCCATCAGGTGCCGTCGTCTGCTTCAATATTCCTTGCGCACGAGACAGTGTTGCACGCCAACAATATTTGATTGCTGCTTAATTCACTGATTCAACGACTAGACTGCATACGACTGGAGTACAATACCGACGAAATATGCTCGGTGTCAAGGGCGCGAGGTTTCGATTCAGCGTGATCCGCCGCTGGGGTAAGAGGATCACAGCGATGGAAAAGTGGACTTCTGGCCTTACTTGGCGAAGCGTTAGCTGGAGTCTAATATGTCGAAGCTCCGCTGTGCCTGGAACTGACACCATTCCATTTACCATTTACCCCCAGGATGGTCTCGCGAAGCCAGAGAGGAACCAATTTCGAAAATGTCGCTTCCTTACATCTCCAGTGATCACTCCAAATTGTCCAAACCCCTTCACTCCTGTACCCATTCCAGTATCATCTCGATCTCGTTGTATGGTCGAACAGTGTTGCGAACCTATTTGCGTAAGTTGTCCCCAAGTCGTCCAACCTTGTTCGTACGTTGGTTTGATGGTTATCCAGGAAACCTCGGCCGCTCCGCCTCCGCCTCCATCCTCGCGCCCCTTCTTCGACGTCGGTAGTGGAATCCTTGTCCTTCTGCGAGAAATTCTTCGGAGAGGTTGTCCATGAAACAATTGTCCGCTCTGTCGCCTACTTCGTAAAGTATGGTTCCATATGCCGTAGAGGTGTTTGGAGCGCCGCCTCCTTACAGTCCTTGTCGCATCTTTCGCCCGGAGCTACGCTTCGCCTCAAGTTCGGTCATCTATTAAATTAACTGTTCCTTGGCGTTGGATAGATAACGAGTCTACTTGACAGATTGTCAGCAGATGTGAGTAGGTCGTATCGTACTCCTTCGTTCGTGTATTAACGGCTGGGGATTAGCATTCGTATAATAGCTGCAGTTAGCTGTCGCCGCGCCTGTTATGAGGGTACGAAAACCAACACGGATGCATGCCGGACGGGAACGAGAGTATATCCTGCATGCTCGTCTTCCCGCCATTGGTGCCTGTTGAGGTGGTGGTTTCAAATAGAACCGCATCTTTGCGTACGTTTCATGGCGTCCCGGCAGTCTACTCATTCCGATGATGACTGCGATAATGAGTATAAAGGATGAGCGGCGGCTGGTACTGCTCGCTCCTCGTTAGCTCGCTACTATGGCCGCCGTCGCACAAGAGCTTCACATGTCGGATGAAGATGTGATGAATACTATCTCTGCTGACCTTAACTACTGGATTATTGTGATTTTCACTTATGGGCTCTACACAATGATTTTTATATCTACTCTACACCAAATAGGTACAGATTGGAATCTTCACTATGGTACCCAGGCTGACTGCTTTATGTAGGTGCTCATAGTAAACAGTCTACCCACTGTGTTGCTTTGACTGTTATCCTCTGTGTGATATGGGCATTGGCAACAGTGTTCATGGGAATCTCCTGGAATGGCATGGTTTCCACCTATGTTACTCACGGACAGTCCCAGAACTCTATCCAAGCCTTTATTCAAGCCTACGGAGATGAGAACTGGCCTCTGAAGCGACGGATTCTTGCTGCTATTGCCAGGACAACAGTTGCACTCAATGCAATCCTTGCAGAGCTGATCAATGTAGGCAACAGATTTCTCGTGCAGATTGTCGACGTCCAGCTGATGAATTGATAGATATGGAGATGCTGGGAACTCTATCATCGGAACTGGATTGTCGGAGGCCTCCCGCTGCTTGGTGTGCTCTGTGGATTGAGTGAGTGTCTTCTCATACATCGATCCACAATGGACATGGTTTACTTACAGAGCGGACAGTCAGCCACATCCTCAATATGATTATATCGTATTCCACGGAACAGCCCACGTTTGTTTCGCGGAGCCAGATAACCTGGAGCATCGTGTACTACACCATCACGGCGTTCACGAACATCCTCACGACGTCTCTAATCATATTGCGGATCCTCTCGGTGGGTGGACTGAAGAGTGCTCGGACATACCATGGTCTGCTGGAGATCCTCGTTGAATCGGCTTTTCTCTTCTCAGCGACGTACATCGTCTACCTCGTGCTCTTCATCGTGAATTGTTATGGATCGCATTGGAGCTATACGAATTGGTATGTTCAGGGATTGCTCAACGCTGTTACGGTGAGCCTGGGTCTCTCCACTGGACAGTGGACGCAGCTGAAATTGGGACTCCGCAGGCGATGGCGCCTACGATGATCATTGGCCGTGTTGTGTCGGGTGGAGCGCGTCCGAACGACTCGTGGACGCGTCCTTCTCTTCCGCATATGCGGTCTACGATGCGGGATATGACGGAGAGTATACGGTTTAGCAGTTTTTGTCCTGCGCGCACGCTAGGCACTGTCAGTGTTGGTGAAGTCGAAGAAGGCTCGGCTTTAGTGGCGGGAAGGGTGGGTTATTCAGTAGCTGAGGCCGGCGTTGGCGGAGTGTCGGCGGCTTGATGAGTGTTTTCTTTACATCCATATGGTGTATCAATGGTGCCATGGACCTCCCATGGAGATGGAATAATATTTAATGTAGCCTCAAGGTTAGGGTTACCTGCTTTCCTTTCTGACTACCATCATCATTGTGCACCAAGGACTGCCATGTCTTCACCTTCAGCGCTCTCGTGGTCGTACTAGCGGCGTCGGAAGGATTCTCCTAGTATACCCATTTCCAGCTTCTCAGAACTCGCGTTTTCGCCGGACCAAGCGCCGGACACTGCAGGAAAGCATGGACGCGTCAGGCTCGCTCGATCGCAGCAATGTATGTCCATTTTATTCTCTTATCCTTTTCATCATTTAGCCTTCGTTAGGACAATGTAACCCAACGAAACGCCGTGCTCATATGAGCGGAGGACGGAGGAAAGAGCCGTGAGCACGGCTCCCGACTCGAGTCGTTGCCAAGGAGTATCGCACACGCTGGAGGGAAAGCGTGCTGGCAAACCCGTTCGCTTCAAGATGCTCTGCGCCGCCTATTCTCATGGAGACAATCTAGCCAAGCGGGCGTATCACGCGCCTACAAAGGGACCTCTACAATCATTGGTCTGTATGGTACATTTTCTTACCCTCAACCCTTCGATACTGACACCGCTTTCCAGCCACTTCCTCCTCTCCAAGTCGAATACCATCTCAGCTTCGATTCCGCGGTTTGTGCTACCGGATTCTGTGCGCATCGCTTTCTATATGAACAGGATATATTTTGCTTCCATTAACGACGACACCTACCCTTTGATCTACCTCTGTTTTGCCTCGGTCTGGTACTTATCACTGGTAAATGGATTCGGGGTTGTAGAGACGTCGATCGTTCTATCAGTCTGCATGGTCAGGAAGCAATTGGCCAAGTTGGGGAATGTCCTGTGTCCTCGCTGCAGAACGGTGAGTATCCTGGTTTTTGAAGATGACCTTATCATGTTGAATTTCAACTATAGGACCTTGTCAGCCCGAATCGTAATTGATGCGCTGAGTACCGGGAGTAAGAAGAGGACGTCCTGCCATGGATCTGCGCACGACCTTGGACCGAATTTCTGCAGATGCTGTTGATGCTCAAAATTGAGAGTAAAGTCGCAGGCGGCGTTGTGGCCGTCGTTGAAACATGGTATGATTCTGATAATTCTTTTGTCCTCGTTTACTTATTCAGATTCGTGAACCCTAGCACAACTTCAGCGCGCTACTATGTGGCGTTGCCATTGCCCCTGGTAGTCACCCTTGACCAATGCCGGTCCGCTTAGGAATCTTCGTGGACGTCAGCGACTTTTCTTCCAGGACTCAAATAGGTCATTCACAGCGCTCGTCTCGACTTGTCCCTCATTGTTGACTCATGTCCAGTTAAGCTCGAACTCCAACAAGACTGCGGCTATACCACCATCACGTAGTTCGACGGCGACCTCCCCCACCTGTTACCACTTCATTGCCTTGACGCATCGGGGTCACGCTCCTTCTCGCGAAAGCGCGTTATATTGGCGGGGCGAGCATGCACGATTGACTAGCGTCGGTCTCGGCTGCATGGCGGTACATGTTTTCAATGTCGTCGTGCTAGTTTTCAGCTGGACCATAACGGTGAGATTTCCGGGGTTCTATTTGACCTTGGATGATAAGAAAGGTTCCCTTAGCATTTTCTCATTGGCACTTCCTGTCAACGCTGGCAGAAAGCTCGATAACCATTTTGCGACCTTCCCTCCTGCTCTCGCGACCTGTGAGGCCTCAGAAAACTCGAACTACATCCGTTCTACTTGCTGTTCTCGTTAACGGGAGTATGTTCTACCTTGTATTCGCCTTCCAATACTAATGGCTTTGATTTTAGATCTGGCTGACATTAGCCTCGAGGTCCATCACACCCACATCTGTTTCGTGGGGTTTTTGCAATGCTGCAGTCTACGTTCTGTTCCCAGACGGAGTCGAAGCCGTCCGTGGAGGCGTATCACGCTTCTGATGAACTTGTGTTAATCGCGGAACTGCTTTCGTGTTGAGCAGATCGAGTTCACCTGTTGGATAGATCATAGGGTTTGCTGTGTTTTACAGTCGCTGCCGAACGCGTACGTTCTTCTATCCCAACTACACTTCGCCTCTGATTATCAGACAGATGTGTAGCTCCACGCCTTCGTTCGCAATGAACTTACGCCCGAATTTCAGTTTGAATCTGTTACGGCTCGGAACTGTTTTGCGTTGGGTAGATCATCGTACAACAACCGCGACCAACATTTGACCTACATCCTTTGAATCGACATCGTGCCTTCGTGTTCCGTTATTGAGTGGTAGTATTCTAAGGCTTCATCACCACACCCATGGAACCTTCCATTCGACTCATGGACAGTTTGGAGATCTCGCGGATGCGGTTACAGTATCCGCTAGTCTCTCGCAGGCATTTGTCTTCCGCATTGAGGTGAGGTCCCGGGGGATGTGGGTAGCCGTTCGTCATTCTCATCCGAGTAATGCTACATTCTGATTTGGTTTCGTTCTGGAGCTCGTCGCAGTAACTGATATCGACCCCTCATCAGGTATTGAGACTCCTTGCTGAGTTTGCTTAGGACTGCACTACACTCGCAGGTCCTCCGTGCAACCGCAGCTCATGCCTGCACTCCATGCCACTGTTGGTTTGTCTCATCACCCTCTAACCTCCGATACTGACAGCGCTTTCCAGACACTTCCGCCTCTTTGCACCCAAAATCCTCTCATTCGTCTTCGTTTCCCTCATCGATGATGTGCTTCAAGTGCTGCTTTCCATAAACCCGACATATTTTGCTTGGGAAGCGATGACACCGGAAATATGAATTTCCTCTGCTTTTGTCTCACTGCGTGAGGAGCTCCGTGGCTCACGACCCTCGCGAATTACGGAAACATAGATTCCATTGCCTGCATGCTAAGGGAGCTCGTAGTCAAGTCGGTCAGTGTCCTGTCCTCGGTGAGTGTCTTGTTTGGAATAAATGCCTTACCAAGTTGAATGATAACTCCAGAACCTTTTCAGCTTCGGATTTGTTAGATGATTTTAGTGCGAGTACAGAGCGTCTTGACCTGGATCTACAGGCGGTCCTCGAACGATTTTTTCTTGATGGCATGGAAAGCGGCACTGGTAGCGTCGTCAAGACAAGGTATGTTCTCTAAAACGCCATCGTCCTTGTTTACTTACGGCTGCCCATCGCACCTGCAGTGCACCCATTCACCCACTGGGCTAGGAATGGCGGCGTTGAGTTTGGGCATCCCTCCCAATTCTGTTTAAGAAAGGAGTTGTGGTCATGGTAGCCCTGTCGCTATCCTCATCCGCCTTGCTTCGAGATACATACTTTGCCGTCTTCGAATACAGGCTTCATGGACTGTACGCGATGATACTTACCTGCTCTCGTTCGCGGAGATAGTTGATGGTCGTCCTTGATATGTCAATACCAGCTTGTTCAAGCATGTTCCACGGCGAGAAGTAGGCGGAGTGGTGTTGAATACTTTTGGGTGAAGGGTCCGTCTATCTTCAAGTCCTTGTATCAACGTTCGAACGATTCAGATGCAGTGGGCGAAGACGCCGCGGTCCTCAGGATGTTCTAGCGGCACACAGGTTTAAAGTCATAACAGGAATGTATAGATCCAAGAAAGAGCTTCGTATCGGTACAGCATGGTTTATCGACAAGAACCAATGAAACTATAGAGACCCACGCTGGGGCTTCGACGACAAGCCTGTTCTCTTCCGCCTTTCCTCCTCCTCGTTTCAACGCGTTTGGCCGCTGGGGAGAGCGACGAGTTTACTATCAGTTTCGTGTAGGTTTCAAATTCCTGCGTTTGGGGACTGTCAGGGCATACAAGTTACACCGCGAGTGTAGCTCACCGCTTTTCCAAGTCTTTCGCACATTCGAGGGCTACATTTGAATGCTGTCCGGGTAATGGTGAGATCAAAGGTTCATCAGCGTTTGGTAGGTGAAGGCGAAGTCGCGAGCATGCTTGGAAGTATAGCGACCGGAGAATGGGCATCTGACGGGGTGACGCGAAGCCGTGTCGTCCACTAGTGTCGGGAAACGAGGTTTAGACGTCGCAAGGGCGGCTCACGGAGGAACATTCCCAGCGGGGATGGCATATCTGGTAATCGTTAGACGTTAGACCCAAGGATGTGACTACTCACCACTATGACAGGCGGTCTCCACGTCTGGGTGCTTGACCGCGTATGCGACACGGTTTCTCCTCATCGCTTGTAGGCGCGACCCGAACCGTGTTGGATAAATGAGATGGGCTAGTCAAGGCGTTGTGGTGGGATGAACAAGTTCCCTTCTCGTCGTCGCTGTTGGGCATGCTACCAGGCCTTCCAGACGCCATTTACGCGTCCGTTCCGGTGCCTCCGATACAAGTACCCAGTGTTGGTGTTTTCATCGGCAGTTGCGCGTAAAGGGTGCCCATGCCCGCTCCGTGATGGTGGAAGAAGGTAGGCAAGTGGCTGTATAACCGGTCTCCTCTCGACCACCATCATCATATTCGTACTGGCGCGATATTTGACTTGTCGGCTGCTAAACTTGGTCGTATTGCGTGCGAGGGAGTCGTCGATGATAATTTGGGAATTGGGAACGCGGTGTCTGTGAATCTACCTAGTTACAAAAAGGTGCGTTCCTGTAGTCATTCGAGCCATTGATTTTTCGCTCATTCAATAATGCAAGAGGTATCCGCATTGCTTGATAGATCCATCTGTATCAACAATGACGGAAACGACCACGTACCCTGCTTCACGTATTCGTCAGTCTTATGAGACGAGCTCGCGTCAAGATAGCGAGTTCAGGCAGCCATGGAAACACCTGCTTTCAGGGCATGTCATGACAGTGGTATGTGAGCCTACGAATATCCTATACATGCCTCAACTCCACTGTCAGCTCTCCCTGTCTATTCTTAAATCTCTTCATGTATCACGAAGAAGAACACTCGCCACGGACCAAGCCATTGGAGAACGGGCGACGACCGCGACCAACACCTCGTCGACCTCGTATACCACATTCGTTGAATCAAAACCGCGTCTTCGTGTTCCGTGAATGAGTTGCGGTATTCATGGAACCTTCAATTCGACTCGAACGGCCTTGGAGATTCGCGGACGCGGTTACAGTATGTGCTAGTCTTTTGGTGTTCGTCCGTCGTATTGAGATGAGATCTCCGGGGATGTTGATAGAAACTTGAACCTGTTCGTGCTTCTCGTCCAAGTGATATATCGTTTCAGATTCATTCTTGTTCTAGAGCTCGACACGCGACCTGATATCTCCCCCGTTGCTAGAATTGTTTTGGGCTCTCCTCGCCGAGTTTGCCTCGGACTGCGGCTCATTCGCAGTGAACTTGCACTCCGTTCGCAGTTGGATTCCAGGAGATCGCGGAACTGTTTCCATATCAAGTAGATCATCGACACACTTGCCGCTGTTCACAACCTAACAGCTTCTGTCCGGGGTAGTAACGAGATGTCGGTGAAGTGGGGTGTCCACGGAACAAGACTGATGTGAACATACTTGAGCCACTTCTCCGTATATTGAGAACTATTAATGTGTTCCGGTTTCATTCTCTTACTGATGTCTGATAAGGATATAAAGGCTGAGAAAGATGAATGCACTTTCACTACTATCCTCCTCAGTAACCTCCACTATCATGTCCTCTGTTGCTCAAGCACTTGGCATGTCAGATGATATGGTCATTCAGATCATTACTGCCAAACTTAACCAGCACATCATTGAAATCTTCACCTATGGCCTCTATACCATGATCTTTGTTTCCACTATGCATCAGATAGGTATATATTCACATTTTTACTGTGCTTCTCAGCTCATTCCTTTGTCTAGGTGCTCGTAGTGTCAATGGATGGCCTACTCAACGAATTACATTAACCATTATCATCTCTGTGATATGGACACTGGCAACTATAGAAATGGGAATATCTTGGGGTGGCCTACTTTTCACCTATGTTACTCATGGAAAATCACAGAACTCTGTGCTGGGCTATATTATGGACTATGGGAGTTGGTCAAAGAAGCGACTGGCTCTGAATCTTATAGCAGATACAACAATTGCACTCAATGCAATTCTTGCTGAGCTCATTAATGTATGAAACACTTTTTTCTTTGATATTATGCTGATAAATTCCTAGGTTTGGAGATGTTGGCAGCTTTATAATCGAAACTATCTAATTGCTGGTCTTCCATTGCTTTGTGTGCTCTGTGGATTAAGTGAGTACTTTTTTGATATGTCAAAGTAGCTTACTGATTTGACTGATAGTAAGCTATATTTGTTATGAGGTTGTTGCATATTCTGATCTAGCTGCATCTGCCTCTCTCAGTGAGATAAACTGGAACATTGTGTACTACTCTGTCATAGCATCCACCAATGTTCTCACCACCTTCCTCATCATTTTTCGGATTCTCTCAGTTGGTGGACTCAAGAGTGCTAGGACATATCGTGGCCTCCTGGAGATTCTGGTTGAATCTGCTTTTCTATATTCAGCAACCTATATTCTCTATCTTGGATTGTTTCTTAGGGATTTCTATCTGCCATATTGGAGCGAGACATCTCAATATGTATATGGACTACTCAATGCTGTTACTGTACGTCTCCATCTTCATATTCCTCATATTTTGCGCTAACAAGGTGATCACAGGCAGCTGCCCCTACCATGATCATTGGACGTGTCATGTCTGGTGAAGCACGTCCGAATGACTCCTGGACGCGTTCTTCCCTTCCGCCGTTGGGTTCTGGTATGCGCAGCCTTGCGGAGAGCATCCGGTTCAGCAGTTTCCACCCTGCCGATACGCAGAACACCGCGTCGACACTTGACAGCGCTGGTGCCGCTGCGGATGCGGATGCCACAGCTTCCCTGGCGGGAGAAGAGAACTTGGGTGTTGGCGGCGAGGCGGCGGCGCGTCATGTTGGAGAGGCTGACGTTCATGCGGGTTCGGACGAGGAAATTCAGGTTGAGAAGCGAGGCATCGAAGAAAACTTGTGTGTGGGCAGTGAGGCCGTGGTGGGCCACTCCGGAGAGGTTGACGTTCATGCGGGATCGGACGAGGAGATTCAGGTTGAGAAGCGAGAAGGAGTCGAAGGAAACTCGGGTGTGGGTGGTGAGACGTCGGGGGGTCATGCCGGAGAGTTTGAGATTCAAGTCGAGAAGCGGGATGGAGCGGAGATGGTTTGAAGGGTGGCAGCTTAGAGTGCGCTTAAAGTTCCTGTGTTCAATGTTTTCTTTGTCTTTGTGCTCGTGTTTCTCGGTCTAGATACTTATTTATTCATCCTGCTAGCAAAATCAAATATTTATCTATATGCTCTTCCTCAACGACCGTAGGATTTCATAGGTGTTGTCGTAAGGTTAGGGTCACAGCTCTTTCTTCTTGACCACCATGTTCCAGCGATCACCTTCTCCTCATGCCATCATGTCACCGAATAGTCTCTCGGAATAGCGCGCCGTCCCACGATAGGATATCCTGCCTGCTGCCTGGCTCCCCGGTCCCGCATACCTCAGAGTTCGCATGTCTTGCACCACCCACAGCGACGGAGCCAGCTACTGTCAACAACTGCATCCCTTTCAGCCGCCATGCTATGTCAATCGCATGTTGGACACGCCAGCTCTCGTCGAACGGAAGAGACACCCGGGGGTTGAGCATTTATATTTTGCGATAGCCTTCAGGCGAGCGCGCGCATGTCACCATTCTCATGTGAGCAAATATGAGTATCACAATCGAAATGGAGTGTGTTTACCTCGCCCTTTCACGTTTCAATTCTTACATTTTCCCCAGGTGCAAGCGCGCCAACGACTAGCCTCGTCAGTACACCAGTTGCGACAAGCAACACGTCCTTTCTATCCTCGCTCTGCACGTTCCCCACCGGCTTGTGTATGACTCTCATCCTCGCATGCCGCTTGAGCGACGTGTATCCTTCGAGTCTGCATCGCGTTCGAGAGGTTCATTTTTCCAACCATCTCCCCAACATCGTAGACACGGAACCTCCTAGTGAACACATGGCGTTGGCCATACGGAGCTCTACACGACAACTGTGCTCCCAAAGCAGTTTTTCGGGGACCCCGAGATCCACTTTTGTAGACACCACGGGCGCTTTCACACCCTGGAGAGCGCGAAGTTGCGCACCTGTTCACGAAAATTGGATCAAACCTCCGTTTTGCAGGCCTTGCCCCAAGGTTAGGGTCGCCGCTCTTTCTTCTTGGCCGCCATGTACCAGTCATTACCTTCCGCACATGTCGCCATGTTACCACCTGGATAGCCTTTTAAACTCGTGGGCCATTCCGCCCAAGCCGCCGTTTCAAGTTCCTTCCTGCAACATGGGTTCTTCGTTCCGGTACCTCAAGATTTTGCAAGTCATTGCGCTTATACCCACTCTCGAGTTTACCCATACGACTCTGTCGATTACACGATGAACGCCCCAACTTTTGCCGCAGCGACGTCGAGGTGCCGTATAGTCGGCTGGCACGCGCTTGTCACTCTTTCGGCGCCAGCAAATACGAGTATCGATACTAGAATCAAGATATGAAATGTGTGTTCCTTGTTCTGCCAGTTCTTACCTCAATTCTTACTGTTTCCCTAGGCGCAAGTCGATATTCTTCCCAACGAGCTGGCGCAGACGACCGTCTGGTTGTTACGCCAGTCGCGACAAGCAGTATGTCGTATCCCGGATCACTTGCAGCATCGGCTGCCCCACTCGTCAACTTAGTTCATCACTAACATCCTCGTGTCGCTTAGAGACGTGTATTGTCGAATTCTACATCGCGTTGGAGAGGATGATTCTTCCAATTGTCTCTCCCAGCATCGCAGAAGTGTGAGCTGGCAATCCGGAGCTTTACAGGGCAACTTGTAGGGTTCTGGGCTTTTTTACAGATATGATCGCGGAGGTACTCTGGCTGCGATCCAACACGACGCCAGAGGATGCTCACGTACTGCTTTTCATACCCCCGCCATTGCACTTTGCATCCGCCCTCGACAAGTACACCTTTGCCGCGGCGCGCTTGTGCCGAGGATACCAGTTGTAGATCTAGGATGTGTAACGCGCCACCTGTCCTTGATGTGACTCGGAGACGTGGAATAGTAGTATGTCTATCTTGCTTTAGAGCCTCCGTTCTCATCCTCACTTAATTTCTAGGGGCAAGGATTCACTTTGAGGAAGACCCCGCGGCGCCAGCCTGGTTGTTATCTCCTGTGTCGCTCATATATTATCGATTCCTTGCCGTTTCCGTCGACTCATTATGGCTATGTGCTGGAGCGAAATAGAATCTCACATTCAACAACGTGCTCATCTCCCCCGAGCTAGCAGATGCGCGCCTTTAAAGCAGTTTGACGGGAAGGTTATGTACATTCCGGTACACCACTTTTACTGGCACTGCGAGAGGCTACAATTCTTGGAGGGATACACGAGGGTTCATCCTTGTCAATGGCAAGCCTACTCGCTCGACAGGGATGAAGTGGCCCGCTTCATCTCATTTCGGCACACACGTCGAGAATGGAGGTTTCGCCATCGGCCTCGTCGTACGTCCTGTTGGCGCTCGGCGCATGTGACAGGCGGTGGATGCCGGCAGCAGGCCAGAAACAGGATCTGCGCGAGCTCCGTCTTGGCTCCGTCTGTCGTTATTACGGCTCGCTCCATTCCTAGTGCACCATCCAGAATCTGTCGGTGATTTTCAAGTCACCGCATGACAACGGAGAGTTTTCCGCACCCCCGGAGGTGCGGATCCGCCACGCTTTGCACCCTTTCGCGACTCCTTATGATTACAGCTGCACTGCGTGTTAACATGCCTGCTCTTGCCGAGATGATACGGATATGTTCGACCTCGAAATAGTGTGTGTATTTTGCTCTAGAGGTTGCCGTTCTCATTCTCACCTCTTTGACGGTAAACAGTATCTTTTTTTCAACCCAACAAGCCAGCTTGTTGATTTCCTTCTGCGTCGCTGATACCGATTACTCGCCGCCGTACACCGTTTCCGTGGACTTATTATGCTGAAGCAGAATATAATCCAGCATCGTGTTCTTCTGCGCATCGGTTCTTGCTCGCTCCACGACTTGTTCGCCTTATTCTGCTTGTTTCTCGGTTTTGCATCCTTGACTTGATGTTAGATTGCTAACTCCTTCATCGTTTTATCGGGGATGACAGCCTAGATCCCAGTAGCAGGATGTCCGCGAGCTCCGCCCGTCTTCATTCCAGTCGAAAACAAGGAGCGTGTCGTACTGATATCGGTGATTCACAAGTCACCGCATGACGATTCCCGCTTTGACGTGTTCTCGTATTACTATTAGTGCAACTACGCTCTCTCATGTAACTGCCTTGTACATATGTGCTTGGCTTGTGGAACACGAGTCTTCTTTCTCAGTGCAACGTTAATCCCAGCCTTCACCCTGCGTCCTGATTGATCTTCACCCCACCCCCGCATTCTTCGTATCACCGCCGTCGCCGTATCAGATCATGATGTTCTAGCGGCATCGGCTCGACTAAATGAATGCGTCTTGGCGAGATGTCATATCGTACAGCGGCAGGGTATGGGTGTGGGGAGCAATCATTGTTGAGCAAAGTCAGTTTCCCTGGGTCGATGATTTAATGTCCACAAACCCGACCGCAGGGATGCTCGGGAAGGATTGGAACCTTGCCACGGGAGCAAGGAGACGAAGGGGTGGCTAAACGGCGGTGTGCATATGCACGCGAGTCTGGACGCGTATAGAGTTTGGAGAGCAGATTGTATTTCTTCCGTGTATGCGCACTATAGGTACGCTATCGGGACGATTCGGAATACGATGGACATTCGAGAGTAAGTCGAATGAGAACGAGGAACCCTCCGGTCCTAATGACACACTGGTCACGATGCAGGGGAAATAACCCCAGCGAAATACGAGTGCGAAATCGCCTCGGGTTGGACGGCTGGACGTGCCACTGAGAGAAAGTTGTGGAGTGGCGGGGACAATACCAGATCGCGGGGTAGCGTCTGACTCTATGCGTCATCCCCAAAAGACAATAGAGTAGAATTCTTCTTTGTTTTCTTCTTCTTTTTTGACGGTACCTGGGATGGGGAAGGGGCGTCGTCGTCAGCTGTCGTGATTACGCGTTTGCGCTTTGGAAGTGGTTTGGACGAGGAGGAGGAGGAGAATGAGAGACTGGGTGTAGATTTATCTTTCTTCTCTTTGACTGGTATATCTGCGATAGTCTCTGGCTCTGGAAGAGGCGGTAAGCCTTTCTCTAGAAAAGCTGTTAGAACGTGGTGCATATCAAAAGTGTTGAACGCTAACCTTTACGACGGACGTTTTCCGCCTCGCGCTCGGTTAGGTGTTTGCCCTCGCGTAGTACGACGACCTGGGGTTTTTCATCTGCGTTGTCTTCGTCGTCGCTGCCGGGCTGCGATGCAGGGCGTTCAGGGATGGCTGGACGACGCGGAATGGGCGGGCGACCCGATCCGTCGTCTTCAAACTCGTCGTCCTCATCGTCGTCGTCATCTGGGATGCCAGCAATGCGATTCTTTAGTTTTTGGAGAAACGCGGGTGTCTCTTGGTTGTAAGAGAGGCGCGATGAGAGCTGATGGCGGTTGGGTTCCTTTGGGGCCATCGTGGTGGTGGTCAATGAGGATGATATGCCGACGTCGGCATCGCTGTTTGACTTTGTACCACGACCATGCTACACTTTCTACGCGCCATCTGGGCGTACATTCTGTCTATCTTTGCTGCTGCTAGTCCTTCTACCCGTATTGCCGCTCCTCTTGTCGCTACACCGTTCTCTGACTATTATTAGCATCCGCGCCAAGCCCTCCTCATGCTCGCCAAGCGATGTCCTCGCCGGTCCGACAGCCCGCAACGCTCCCACCTATCTTTAGACCCTCCAAATCGCCGGAGGAACCTGTAAGCGAGAACATCGCCCGACGCGACGAGCAAGATGGCGCGTGTATCACCAAACACGGCGCCGACGCGCAACCTCGATCTCCTCCACCCCAAATCTTTGTCCAGGACTGGAGCTCTGTCAGCGTCAACATGGACCAATTGTGTTTGCCCACTGAAACGTCAGAGTCGCCGCCTCCTAGCGTTTCAGCATCCACTCCTAATAATACTACAACTGTACCCGCCAAAACCTCCTCATCTGTAACACCGTTGTCGCCACCTTTGTCTCCGAGTTTCTCCAATTCCAATCTCATCGCCGACGACTCGCTATCTTCAGATCTCGAGCTAGGCCTCGACCCAACAGCTCCAGCTCCTACAAATTCCAATCTTGTCGTCAAGTCGTGTGCAGCCTCATTCATACTACCCGCCATTCCCAAAGTCGTCTTTCCCATTTCCAACTGTACATCATCTGCACTGTCTGCCCTGAGTGGGGTACTATGGGATTCTCCATCCTCACATGCTACCGCGATCCTCCCTGTCCATTCTATTCCTTTGCCGCAGTTTACAAGCACTCCTCCGCGGTTTACAAAGTCCTCTAGCCGCCTCCCTTATCCTGACCTCTTTGATTTCAACATGTACTCTTACCCCTCCAACGAAAGCATACAGGATATTCTCGACAGGTCCGATAATTACCGGAGATGGTCGGAGTCACGTCGTTTCTCTTCTGTTTCGGTGTCCATGAGGAAATCGGTTCTACTCGCGAGACGAAACCAGGATCGCGAACATGTCGTCATCGGCCAAATGCCTTCCGTAGAACAAGATCTCGATCTCTCAATTGATAGTAGTTTGGAAGAACGGTTAGAGGCCGCATGCGAAGATGTCACTCAGTTTTGGTCTGCAGAGGAGTTTCTAGTCTTGCTAAAGGAGGTTTAATGTTGTGTTGTCGCTGCGAAACGGATCTCCAGCTGGGTCTTGTACTTTTGCGTCTATTTTTCTTTCAAATCACCAATCAGCATTCCATCATGTCGTGCCTAGCGTCAACTTACGGCGGTCCATTCGTGCCATCACTATTTCCGCACTCGGGTGTCTTGTGACCTGTCGCAAAGGGGGTCCATGCTGTATACCATCAACAGTCGGGTCTTGGGCTCCACTTCTTTTTGATGGCGCTCGACTATTTAACCACCCCATTTCGTAGGTCCCCGCTTCCCCAGATCCTTCCCCACCTTCCCCATCTCTCCCTCCTTTGATGTCTGACGAAAAATCCATTGAACGGGAAGAGCGCGCCGAGGTCGTCGACCCCACCACTCTCATCAACAATGTCAATGCACGCATCCAGAACCCGCTGCACGGCATTCCCCAGGCGACGCTGCTCCGCCAAGTCGAGGGGTTCGTCACCGACAAGGGCTTTGACGAGCATCTCGAAACCTTCAAGAAGGGCGCGCTTCTAGCGCAACACCCGGGCGAGTTCGAGACGTTACCCCTCTTGGACGACGATGATCGGAACTGGATTCGCCGCGAAAAGACGCGTACGTTGACACGAGCTTGTTTGATTGTTCGACGTTTCTGAGTGTGGCGTCTTTTAGACAAATGGAGCCAACCACGCGATCTCTACATGACGGTGATTCTGTGCTCGCTGGCTGCGGCCGTGCAGGGCTGGGACCAGACCGGCTCGAACGGGGCCAACCTCAGCTTCCCGACCGAGTTTGGCATCCCCATCGACGACGCCGCGCCGAACAAGGAGCACAACGAGTGGATCGTGGGCATGATCAATGCTGGGTAAGCTCGCGGTCTAGTCTCAACTTGTTTATTTGCTAACCGATCGGACTATTATACCAGACCTTACATCGCGTGCGCCCTTCTCGGGTGCTGGCTGACGGACCCGCTGAACAACTATCTGGGGCGCAGGGGGACGATCTTCTTCTGCGGCATCTTCTGCACGCTGACCGTCATCGGGTCGGGGTGCGCGCAGACGTGGCCGCAGCTGTTCGTGTGCCGGCTGCTGCTCGGGCTGGGCATGGGGCCCAAGGCGACGACGACGCCCGTGTTCGCCGCGGAGAACACGCCCGCCTCTATCCGGGGCGGGCTCGTCATGTCGTGGCAGATGTGGACGGCGTTTGGCATCTTTTTGGGGTTCTGTGCGAATCTGGCGCTCAAGGATATAGGCACGATTGCGTGGCGGCTGCAGCTGGGGAGTGCGTTCTTGCCTGCGGTGCCCTTGGTCATCGGGATCTATTTCTGCCCGGGTGAGTTTTCAATTCAATACGTGAAGGATGGGGTGGTGTTCTGATGGTGGGATTTAGAGTCGCCGAGGTGGTACATGAAGAAGAACCGCTATCAGGAGGCGTTCAATTCGTTTAAGCGCCTGCGCAACTCTGAGCTGCAGGCTGCGCGCGACTTGTACTATGTCCACCGCCAGCTTTTGGTCGAGCATGAGGTTATCAAGGGATCCACGTACTTTGGCCGTATGAAGGAGCTTTTCACTGTCCCTCGGTATGTTGTTATCTACTCTACTCTATTTCATGCCGTTACTAATTCAATTCAACTACGTAGTGTCCGCCGCGCCACTCTGGCATCTTGGGTCGTGATGATCGCTCAGCAGATGTGCGGTATCAACATTATCGCGTTCTACTCCTCGTCTGTCTTTGTCAGGGCCGGATACTCGACGAACCAGGCTCTGTGGGCGTCTTTCGGCTTTGGATTGGTCAACTGGGTCTTTGCGTTCCCCGCGGTTTGGGTGAGTCCCGTCCCTCCTTGATAATAATCAATCTGACACGGCCGTGCTTTTTCAGACGATTGATACGTTTGGTCGCCGGAACCTGCTGTTGTTCACGTTCCCGAATATGGCGTGGACGCTTCTTGCTGCTGGTCTTTGTTTCCTCATTAAGGATGGCAGTTCGGCGAAGGTTCCCCTGATTGCGCTGTTTATCTTTATCTTTGCTGGTATGTTCTCTCCCTTATCCTCCTCCTCACGTTATCCCGGTGCTAAATATTTCTTTGTGATACTATAGCATTCTACTCCCCTGGAGAAGGCCCCGTTCCGTTCACATACTCTGCCGAAGTGTTCCCGCTGACGCACAGAGAGATGGGCATGTCGTGGGCTGTCGCGACGTGTCTCGGATGGGCCGCCGTGCTCAGTATCACGTTCCCGCGCATGTTGACGGCGCTCACTGAAGTCGGCGCGTTTGGGTTCTACGCTGGGTTGAACGTCATCGCGTTTGTGATGATCTTCTTCTTGATGCCCGAGACGAAGCAGAGGACGCTGGAGGAGCTGGACTATGTGTTTGCGGTGCCGACGTGGAAGCATGTTACGTACCAGGGCGGAACGTATTTGCCGTGGTTCATTAAGAGGTTTGTCTTCCCTCTCTCTATATGTCTCTGCGCCGGTATTGATGCTTGTTTGCTTTGTGTAGATATGTGTTCAGGCAAAAGAATGCGGTGTTGGAGCCGTTGTATCATTTGGAGGAGGTGGAGAGTATTACTGTGTTTGAAAAGGGTGTTGGACATTAAGCCTGTTTGTGCTTACCCCCCATAATGATGCTGTATCCATCCCCGAAAAGGGATGTGAGATGACAATATGTATCGTTACGCCGCGTTTTGTATACTATTCTAATGGCACGACATGTTTTTTTTTCTTCTTCTACGAAAACGAGTCTCAATCTTTGAAGCTGGGGACGTGAGCGAATACATAGACGCGATGGGTTCAAGTTGTTACGTCTATGCAGGTGCATCCTTGTATCGCCAAGACATCTGTCTGCATCAGCTGAGGAGCAGTAGCATCCAGGGAGCATGCTGTTATCAAGGTTGGTCCATGCATATGACTATTTGCCTAACCATTTGTGTGCATCCAACGCGCTTCTTCGGGTTTATTACCTCTTGCTTACCACTATCATCATCTGCACTTGAGCTCGAACGCCGAGAAAAGCGCATATCGACTACTCACAAGCGGGCGATGATCCAACGTAAACGACCATTTCGTGTTCTCCCAGGTATCCGCCATGATCACATTGCCGCTCTTCCCGTCCCTCTGAAACGTCGGGAACGAGTCAGCCGCTACCAGTCGCGGCGGCACTGCAACCGCGCGGATAAATATAGGCAGGCCAACCGGGTCGTGTTGGGCCTGAAACGAATTCAGGAATCATTATAAAATGCAGTCCTCTCAGGTGGCCAGTCCCTAGTCCAAGTAATGGCCCGCGTCTTTCTATCACTCTTGGTGGCTGCCGCCAGCACGGTCCTCGCACAGAGCGACCTGGAGAACGGCCTCGGTGGCGCTGGGATCTTTGCGTTGTTCTCTGGTGAGCCGGGATATTCTGAGGCTAGTGCGGCGTGTACGTTGTTCTCTTCTTCGCTTCAATGTTTGTTTGTTGTTGTGAATTGACGATGAGGGGCGTGCTTTATTAGTTAACCTGCGATACGACTTTAAACCCGCTGCTGTCGCATTCCCTTCGACCACGGAACAGGTCTCTGCGGCTGTTGCGCTTGGCGCGAGTGAGGGCTATCAGGTGGTCGCTCGGAGCGGTGGGGTAGGTCCCGTCCCGCGTTTGATCCAGGTTTCGTGTGTGTTCTTATCTTTGTACTTATAGCACAGCTACATCGCGAATGGCCTGGGCGGTAAAAATGGCGTTCTGGTCATCGACCTGAGCAACATGACGTCCATCACGTACGATCCCTCCTCCGAGCTGGCGACACTGCAAACTGGGTTGCGATTGGGCGATGTCGCGTTGGCGCTCAATGATAACGGGCGTGCAGTGCCCCATGGCAGCTGTCCTTACGTTGGTATTGGCGGGCATGCTGGTCCGTGTCTCGTATCTCTTCGCGTCATTGACGCGATTCTCATTATCATTATCTAGCGGGCGGCGGGTTCGGGTTCACATCGCGCATGTGGGGACTGACCCTCGACACGATCCAGGAGCTCGAGGTCGTGCTCGCCAACGGGACCGTGGCGACTGCCTCCAACGACGTTAATGCGGATCTTTTCTGGGTAAGTACTAGTACACGTTACGTTCCCGCCCCCCCCGTCCATTCATTCATTTCGCCATATCAATGTCAGCTGACCCTGCCCTTCAGGCCATGCGGGGAGCCGCGCCGTCATTCGGTATCACGACCAAGTTGGTCATGAAGACCTCCCCAGTCCCGGACTACGCGATCATCTTCCAGTACTCCTGGTCCTTGAACGCCACGGCCGCGGGCGCCGCCTTTGTTACTTTCGAAAACTTTTTATTCACCGACATCCCGCCGGAGATTGGCATGGAGCTCATTCTGACGCGTGGATCCGAGTCTGGGCTCGTAGGATTCGGTCTGACTGGTGGATATTATGGGGAGAGTGAAGCCACGCTCGACGCCACGCTAGAACCCTTGTTCGCTCAATTGCCTCCGTACGACTCGAGGACGCTTAGCGGCGATGGGACGTACCTTGGGACGGTCTCGGTTTTGGGCGATGGCACCGTCAGCACTCACGATCACAAGGACGGAAATGATACTTTCTACGCGAAGAGCTTGATGACCCCAGAGGCAGAGATTATAACCCTCGAAGCAGCCACCGCGTTCATGACATACCTGGCCAACGAGGGATACGAGAGCGGTACTAGCACCACTGTGAGCTGATGTCCTCGGTACTTGCTCACGCTAATCCGCGCTTTTTACATACAGAGCTGGTTCATTCAACCCGAGGTGTACGGCGGAAGCAACAGCAAGATCAACTCCGTCGACGATAACGCGACGGCCTTTGGATCGCGCAACAGCTTGCTGACGATCCAGTTCTACGCGTCTAGTTTCAATAACGCGCCCCCGTACCCCGCTGAGGGATTCACTTTCCTTGATGGTATGGTAGCCAGCATCACCGATAACATGCGTCAAGGCTGGGACTATGGTGCTTACTATAACTACCCTGATGACCGCCTTGCGAACTGTGAGTGTTATCCTATGCACTCGTATTGTTGAGGCTCATTGGTTGAAGGGCAATCTTTATACTACCGTGACCACTACCCTCGCCTCGAGTCGCTCAAGAAGGTGTATGACCCGAACGGCGTGTTCAAGTTCCCTTTGACCGTCGACGAGTAATAAGAATCCAACCTACCATCGTTTTGCTTCATTTACATGTATATCATTGGGACTCTCTTATCACGACCTTGGACACAATTAATAACATTAAACTCTACTATCGCTGCTTCAGAAACATGAGGACAGAAGATTGGGTATAACTAACTATCATATCAGGTACGTACAGAGAGACTACATATGTACATGGCTATGGCCAGTCCATCGTAAGGTCATGAAAGTGGATTAAAATAGTACAGGTATAAAGGCGAAAGCATGTAGAAAAGCAATGATGATGAAAGAGGTATGTATTATTTCCTAAAATGCGAGAATTTCTCCCGGATGCCCTGGCTCAGCCGCCGGACGTGCATGCGCACGCTGCGCTTCCGCATGTCCTTGTACTTGTACGACCCGACGTCGTCGTCCGCCAGCGCCATGCGCAGCTCGGTCTCGCCAGTCAGCGAGAACCCAGAGTTGTACGCCGCCGTCGGCGGGATGTACCCGAATTCGCCGGGCGTGTACGATGCAGTGGAGGCGGAGGGAAGGGTGTATGGCGGTGACAGCTCGGGAGGCTTCTCCCAGTCCATGTCGTCAAAGTAGCGGGACGGAGAAAAGGAAGAAGGGGGTATGTTGAACGGCGACACTGGACGAGCATCGCCCGGGCGAAAGTCGTGAGAGGTGGACGGACGCGACATGATATCCTTCCTAATAACGGACGAATAGTACGGGCGGCAGACACCGGGGCGGGGGGTATTATTACTAGATTGCGAATGGGAGCGATAATGGGACTGGAACTGCGTGATGGGTATAGAGGACGTCGATGCGATGGATGTCGTGGAGGAATGTGTAGGATGGGATATCGGGCGCCGAGATGCGTGGTTGGGAGAGGGAGCGCTGAGGGGGCTGGATGAGGCAGGGGCCGACATGCGTAGCTGCGTAACGCCCCCTCTGCGGCGGAGCGTCTTCTGTTCCCGGGTCTCCTCTTCGTAGTGGTATGAATCCTCCGAACGAGCGTCGTGAAATGCGGAGGGGCATGAAGGGGTCATGGTCGTTGGTCTGGCTTTACTCTCTCGGCGATCTACGCCTTTCGAGCCACTACCACGTCGTTCGCTGAATAGTGTGCCGCCAGAGCGACGGACGTTATAGTCAGGACGTGAGTCCACAAGAACCTGAAAGAGAGAGAGGAGGATATCAACAGATGTCACTAGTTATAGGAAAATCAGTAACTCACCGAAGATGTCACTGTGGCAACACTGGACACGACATCAGCAACGCTATCAGTGACCCGTCTAGGCTTCTCTGGTTTCCGGTCAAATAGCGGAAACAAATTCTGATAAACACCCGCGGAATCATCTTCCTCTACGCAAGGCAGCAAAAGACGCGGAATATCGAGGAGAATGGGCGCGTTGGACAGCAGCCACTGGTCCGCGTTGCCGAAATCGGCTGAAGACCACGTTGACCGCAGCTTCCTTGGTGACGCAGGAGGCGGCGTGGAAGGGAGAACATGGGGTAAGCGCTGCTTGGGCATGGTGACGTATTCTTGGGACAAAGCAGTGAACGTCCTTCTGCGGCGTGGTTTACGTTCGCTCGCACTGCTCGTCCGACACCGCCTGCACGCCGTCTTGGACAGGCTCGGAAAGCCACAGTGCTGGCAAGTGAACAGCGGTTCGCCGCTCGAAACGAGACGGAGGATGGGCAGCGATCTCGCATTCTGAAAACCAACATGAGCCTCGTCCAAGTCTGAAAGCAAACCCTGCCAACCTTCTTCAGCTTCCTCTCTCCGATGTTGAGCTGCATATCTCTGAAACGCGGAATCTCTGGTATATATGCCATTGGTATAAAATCGTCAGTTGGGCCACTGGGAGTCGTGATGGGTCGTGAAAGTCGTAAAGGAAGGGTGAGAGGCGGCAGTGCGGCCAGCCACCCAGTTGGCTCCCTTTAAATGTAATGCGGAAAGCGGGGCCAAGCGGCGTGGGGGCGTGTTAAAAGCATCAATCAGGGTCATGGAAACAATGGCCCATCCGGATAAAGGAATTCATGACGGATGACAATGCGGAGATTGCACTGACAGCCTGCACTTTCCACCATGAAGCGTTCATCGTGGCTTGACACGAGGCAGAGGTTTCCATTACATGACATTTACTTTGTTTCTTATCGCCTCACAATCGCAATCATATCATATCGCAAAGCATCGCAGCAAAGTTAACCTCGCTAATTTTAGGTTTTAGTGATTCTACCATCCTACGTTTGAGCTCTCTCGAGTAAGATATATTCAGGACTCGCTGTCGACTGTTTACGCCACTGTTCGTAGAGGCCCTGAAAACAGGAACTCGACCATACAGTGTACCTCAAAACATCGAGACGATGCAGCAATGATCCTGTGCGAGGAACCTCGGCCTGATCAGGAAAGCATACGAACCAAAAGCACTTTCGAACGTGCCCGGCAGAAGAATGGTCACTGTCCAAGGGAACAGCGTAAAGGATACTCCGGTTAGTGGATTGCGCGAGAGGTAGCTCGGGCGAAACGCCACCAATGAAATTTCATTATACCTCTCGGTGTTGTCCAGAGAAAGGCGACTACAGAACTTGAGCAGAAAAAACGTCGTTACCTGCGTAGGGAGCCTGATCAACGGGGAGTTACGAGCCACTGTCAGAAAGCGCGATGAAGGACGTCGCATTGCGCCACCAAAGATGCTCCAGCTGCGGTAAATGCTGGGTTCTGAGTACCATACGCAGATGGAACGAATGAGCAGAGCATTCTATCCTTTCAACCACGCCAACACGGATAGTTCAACGGAGCTTCAGCCAGGTAGAGCATCGACTCGCAGTGACAGAGAACCAGATGAGGAAAACTCATGTCAGGGGAAGAATAACAGCATCCAGATATCGTCCAGGGGGATTCGCGAGCACGGCAATGGTCCCTGGACCAAGTGGGTACAAGACAAAGTGGTGGTACGGACCGGGAGGGTCGGACCGGTTCCGCGTCTTTCTCTTCCTCCATCATTTCTAGCGTGAAAGCCGTCCTTTCAAATCGTAATCGAACATGATATACCTGTTGAATGGTAGATAAGGCTCTAGGTTTATCTGGAGGAAGTACAATGGCAGCAGTCACTGAACAGCTATCTTTTCCCGCGTCCTGCACATCCACCTCATGACATCAGCCTCTATTCTGGACCGATGTGCACTACCATCACCTCGCTGTAGTGGCGACGCATCCGCGCACACTCGACTTTTGCCTGCCTGCAGTAGAAGATGAAGACATTTCGCAGTGGAGGGCCTGAGTAACAGCATTCCGACGGACCGAAATGCCCTCGCGTCGAAGTACTTGCTTTCGTCCACCACTGGCTTCTCTACGGCGCGCATGCGGAAACTAGCGGCAAAGATTTGAACCTTTCAACTTCTTGACGAGTATATCCACTCTTCCTTGAAGGTCCAGGCGCAGTTCAGGCGGACATGCTCCTAATCATAATCCCAGTTGAGGACTCTCCCGGAGAAGACAAAGGCTTCGCACTTCGATACATGTCATAATTACCGTTTCGCAAAAATGTAAGGTAATTTGTCGTTGAACAACCTCTAGGGACAGCCGAACTATCGACGGAGTTTACCGCATCGACGCCACGACCACGGCTGGCGAAGGCGATCCACAAAGGACAGGCGTTAACATCTGCCGGTTCCCATGTGCTTGAACCCTCGAGGACTGACGGCGATATCGTGAACATGCATACGGTGAGAAGCTTGAGTTCAATACTTACAAGTAAGATCGCAAAGCTGCAAGGCAAAAGCCCCAACGAGAATATGAAACCAAACAACATTCCCCGTGGAATGCGTCTTTGCGATAGCAGACTAGGCAAATTCGCATACAAGCACGGCGTAAAGGGTGTACAAGGTGTAGATCCAGACTTCTCCGATGCCGTCAGTTTTATGGCACGACGCAAGGAAGTCGAGTCATGTCGTGTAATTATCCGAAAATCCATACGTTGGAGTAACAAAACGAGAAGTCGGGTAAGGGTGACTGCGTTCGTCCAGTACCCAGTCTGTTCGGTCACCTGCATAATCAAAGATTGTCAAGCCGTTGACATCAACGAAACAACGTACACACCTATAGCATCTGACCATTCCTCACCCAGGCCGGCGGCGTCCAGAATCCGCAAACACGTATGGTTCTGAGGGCCATACAACTATCGACGACGGAAGCGCCACAGCAATAAATTCGTTGTTCTTGACGGCAGTAGCGACCGTGTTGGCTATATGCCTTCCTGCAAAGCTTGTCGCGTGTTTGTAAAATATGGGAAAAGGAACGATGTGTGTACACATGGCGAGGGGGACAAAGAAGAGAACACCGACACAAGAAAACCCGCCGTCTACACAAAGAAGCGTTGTACCGGAGAACGGATCCGGATCTGAAGCCGAATCGCAGAGCGAAGAAAGGGCTCTCAAAAAGGCGGTCCATAGGATTGGTCCAACATGTTGACACGGGATGGTAGATATTGGGAAGGTTCGTGAAACCGCACTGTTCAAGAAGCGACATCAGGAGGAGGGCGAAAACAAGAGCACCCTAACCTTGAAGTATGCTTGTCTTCATGCGAGAAATGGAGCGAGCCGTACCAACGGCGGGCAAAGCTTGTGGGGTCCTGTTACTGGACGGTGAGCGCCTGTGGCGGCCGCCGTGCCCGACAGCGCAAAGCGGAGTGAAGAAGTAATTTTATCATGCTTCGGTGGTGGGGAATCGACGATCCGTGAAGTAGCACCGGCCAAGCTTGCAGAGAAGGAGCAAAGCTGAGAAGCGACGAGGGCAAAGCAACCCGCGCCGCGGTTCGCGATATATCAAGCCGTATGTGAGGATCCAGCTCGACTGGGATGTCGTGCAGACGCCGGCCAATGCAAAGGGAAAAACTGCAGTCTCAGACTCAAATGCGGGTGTCTGATTGAGAGCGAGCATGACAGTTGTCTCCGTGGTGAGGAAACGATTTTCTACTAAGCACCCCAGATGCTCCATTAATCCCAGCGATGACCAGAGCATCTCCTGCCACATATCACTTGTATTGCCGAGGAAAGTGGTCGAGTCTCGAGTAATGCTTTTGGAGCACGTTGGCGAGGCTGGATGAGGCGTTCGAAGAAGTGGTCCTCGAACACGATGTCAAGCGATGATGGACTGACTAAAGAAGGAAGGTATAGACTGGGGTGGGGAGGGGAGGAATTGTAGCTCGCTGCTAGTGGTCTGTGGCTGCCTGTCGCGAGTGGGATAACACGGACGTTGGTCGTCTACGCGTCGTTCTAATCGCAAGGAGGCTGGTCATAGCGCCGTGCTGCACTTGTGTAGTTGGGGATAATGACGATTTTCCTGGGGAAAAAAGTATGAATTGAGGGGAATGGGTAGGGCAAGGAAAACGCACTTCATTGCGATTCTGATCTCCATATTGGCTCTCACCGGAAGGGTGACATGCGCCCGCTCGCCCGATGGATATCCTCTAATCCTGATGCTTAATATGTCGGTGTTCCTTCGACGAGAGTTGGCGTGTTCACCATGCGATCAACGTGCGGCCGGGAAGGCAGAGGCCTGATTGTCGAGAGTGGGCGTAAATGGCAACGGCTTCCGGCTTCCAATGGTGCAAGATATACGAACTCTCGAGGTATGCGGGCCCGGGGACCCAGGCAGCACGCAGGATATCCTGTCGTGGCGAACGGCACACTAGTCCGAGAGACTATTCGAGCGGCGACATGATGGTACGAGGGGAAGGTGATCGCTGGTACATGGTGGTCAAGAAGAAAGAGCACTTACCCTAACCTTAGGGCAACACCTCTCAAATCCTGCACTCGGGCGTCGTTGACGAAGAGCATAAAAATAAATATTTGATCCCGCTGGCGGGAGTATCTAGATTGGAGAACACATATCACAAAGGCTACGGAAACTGAACACTAAAACTCTAAGCACACTCTAGTCTGCCACTCTTCAAACGGCCTCTGCTCCGGCTCGCTTCTCAACCTGAATCTCGCCGGATCCCACATGAACCTCAGATTCTCTGGGATGACCCGCCGCCGCCTCGCCACCGACACCCAAGTTCTCTTCTCCCGCCGGGGAAGCTGTAGCATCCTCAGTTTGACCAGCGGTGTCAAGTGTCGATGCGGTTTTCTGTGTACCGGCAGGGCGGAAACTGCTGAACCGGATACTCTCCGCAAGGCTGCGCATAGCGGAACCCATAGGCGGAAGGGAAGAACGTGTCCAGGAGTCGTTCGGACGCGATTCGCCGGACATGACACGTCGAATGATCAAGGTAGGTGCAGCTGCCTGCGGATCGCCTTGTTAGCACAAAATATTAGGAATATGAAGATGAAGACGTACAGTGACAGCATTGAGTAATCCATATACATACCTGTCACTGAAGCTCCAGTATGGCAAGTAGAAATCCCTGACATATAATCCAAGAAAGAGAATGTATGTTGCTGAATATAGAAAAGCAGATTCAATAAGAATCTTTAAAAGGCCATGATATGTCCTAGCACTCCTGAGTCCACCAACTGAGAGAATCCGAAAAATGATGAGGAAGGTGGTGAGAACATTGGTGGATGCTGTGACAGAGTAGTACACAATGCTCCAGTTTACCCCACTGAGAGAAGCAGACACAGATGGAGCAGAATATGTGACAACCTCAGAACAAATATAGCTTACTATCAGTCAAATCAGTAAGCTACTTTAGCATAATGGAAAGAGCGCTCACTCAATCCACAGAGCACACAAAGCAATGGAAGACCAGTAATCGGATAGTTCCGATTATAAAGCTCCCAACATCTCCAAACCTAGGAATTTTATCAGCATAATGCTAAAGAAAAAAGTGTTTCATACATTAATGAGCTCAGCAAGAATTGCATTGAGTGCAACTGTTGTATCTGATATAAGATTTAGAGCCAGTCGCTTCTTTGACCAGTTCTCATCTCCATATGCCATAATATAGCCCAGCATAGAGTTTTGTGACTGTCCGTGAATGACATAGGTGGAAACTAGACTGCTCCAAGATATTCCCATCCGTATAGTTGCCAGTGCCCATATCACAGAGATGATAATGGTTAATGCAACTCGTTGAGAAGGCCATCCATTAACATCATGAGCACCTACATGATATAATGAGCTAAGAAGCACAGTAAAAATGTGAATTTATACCAATCTGATGCAGAGTAGAAACAAAGATCATGGTGTAGCAACCATAGGCCAAGATATCAATGATGTGGAAGTTGAGCCAGGCAGTTATGATCTGAATAACCACATCATCTGACATGTCATAGTGTTGTGCAACAGAAGACATGATGGTAAGAGTTATTAAAGAACGAGGGACAGAATATCTATAGTTCTCAGTCTTTATATCCTTCTCCATGCATGGCATTCATCAATGAGACACCCAAAGCATAGCAAAAGATCATCAGATTGCATTGTAAGTAGGATCCTTCAACCCGCGGATACGTTGCGGGAGAAGCATGTCAGAGAGCAGAAGCATCAATGGGTACATTCAGTTCTACATCACCCATATCACTCAAATCATCGAAACAAGAAAGGTGAAACATGAATCCCACGAGAGGCCCGGAAATCGCCCCTCAATGCGCGATGCGAACACCGGCGTGGCAAGACCAGCGAATACTGTCGACGCGGCGTATTGGAGAGTCTGCGTGTCCAGTGATGAAAGCCATACATTACGGGAGAGGATGGGTATTGGTCGTGATGATCATACACTGGTCTTGGACGAGCATCTTCCCGATACATCAGAAGATTTACGAATAGATCAAAGGAAGAGAGCTTACAGCGAGGTTCAAAATAGACATGGATCTTCGAAGGCTCGGATTCAAGGAAGAGGGCTATTCTTGTGATGAAAACAAACGATCCTAGGTTGCCGGACGATACCTGTCTTGACGAGAGTCAGATCGATGAAGTGGGCGATGACTACGGATGTCCCAAGGGGTGGCTGGCTGACAGTTCGAGAGAGCGAATACATCAGATGTTTGAGGTGTAAGGCTTGCAAAAGATGAGCGAAAATCAAGCGCTCATACGACAACAACGCACCGTTTGCCCTAGTCGAGAGACGCCATCCTTTACCCAAAATTCCGTTCCCACATCTCGATAACGCCGAGATCTTGCAGTCGCTGAGGCCTATGTCGCAGTAGGGTGAATATGCCGTCGTCGTGTTGATGGTGGGATGACAAGAAAGGTTACACAGCCACACGCCTACTTTACTCCTACACCATCGCCACGCCGCCGCTGGCTGATTCGCTCACGATATCTACCCTCCATGAAACCAAGACCGGATAGTTGTCAAGGAGGCAATGGACCTCTAGACGGCGCGTAGAAGGCCTGGTTCCTGGTCAAGCTGCGGAGCGACGACGAGCGCAGAATCATCGACCGTGCACCACCAAGATACCCCTCGCAGCGACATCATCCAACGAGTCCTTAACTCACCGCTTGGGCCGCCCCTGATTACGCTGTCCCAGCATCCGGCGTCGATGAGGAGAAAGCGGGTCATCTACGACGTTAAGCGCCTAGACGCTATATTGGTGAGCAGTTGCAATAGCCTCGTTCCCGATTTCTACAGATCTTCGTAGCGAAAAGCCCACAGGATCTACTCCCATCTTCCATCTCCTACCGACTTCTCTGACTTTGCCATTATATCATGCATCCCCGATGCCAGCATAGGAGGTTTAGTGCGCGAGTCGGTTGTTACCGTAGGCTCGTGTGTTTGTGTCCTCTCAATGCGAATCCTTTCTCTTTGCCGCTCCATCCTCCCCATTGCACCACCTCCCAGTTTCTCGAGTAGAGCTTTCATTACAGCTACTTCGAGCATCGGCCCTCGTCCCTCGCAGGAAGAAAACAGACGATTCCTCGCCCAAGGACCCCCAGCGATACCAGAAAAATGACAATTTTTACTAGTATTCAATCCCTCTCTCCCGACAACAGTGAATACACAACATCTCGTACGTATGGGTGCTAAAGTGAGAAAAGTAATGCAGCAAGTTCATCGACAATCAAGCGAACATCATGATCTACCCAACACGAAAACACTTTCCAGATTCAACTTGGAATCACAGCCCGTGTTCATCGCGAACAAGATACGACGGTGCGGAGCAACAGGGCTGTGTGATGCTCAGATGTGCAGGGTTATTTTGGACAGAACACGTACACATTTGCCGGCGACTGTTGAACACAGCAAACTCCAGGATCTGTCCAACTGGTGAACTCGATCTGTCCAACAAGAAAGCATTGCGCAAACGCCGCGAAACAGATACAAGAGCGGTTCTATGTAAAAGATGGAGGAGTAGACATCTCGTATCACCTGAAGGTTGAATTGGCAAGACCTAATATCACGACCGTTAATATCGGGATAGGAATGCACCCCGTCAAAGCGAACAAGAAGGAGGGTTCGAGTATGTCTCAACGACGAATAGCGTCCAGGTACGAATCGAAAGGCGCGTCGACTGAGAGGCCGTAGGCATCGTTGTTCGTCACCCCGAGATCCTCGATTGACAGTCAGAGGATGTCGACCGTTCTGCGCCCAGACTCCGCAGGGAATCGTCCACGATTTTGAGCAGACAAGATCCTAGATTAAGGTTCAGCCTAATGTGAGGGCACAATGACAGATACTTACTGTTTCATAGCCCGAATACTCGCAACCTCGCCACGACCCTCTCAATCCAATCTGCCTCATGTCGAGATCTGAATGTCCCAAAGACTTCCTAGCACAGTCGCATTGATGCTGATGGGCCGGGAACAAAATCGGTTGCTGATGGTGAGTGCATCCTCGCAACCAAGAAATGCTAGTCGCGGACGAAGGGGGTGTGAGAACCGGATGACAACCTCGGATTATAGGAGGGAATGGTATGACGCGAGGAATCTGGCGAGATAGGTGGCTGCGCTGCCATAATATTCTGAATCGAACTCGAACAACGTTCCAGATCGCAATGTACAGGCGCCATCATCCATTTCGCTTCCCACCAAGCAGACGGTTCACGAGGAGGCGCACAGCACGACTGCCTGGAAGCCGCGCAAAGAGGTTGACTTCTTCTTCGTCCGGGGTACACACTCTGCGCGGACACCAGCAGACGGTGTCTGAATCACCAGAGTTTGCTCTCTTGCAAGAATGCGCATTAGGGCGTTTGTCCTAGTAGGCGGTGCCGAAGCCGTTCACGTCGTCGTTATTGTCGTTGTCTATGTATCCAGAGATCGGAGCCACATCTGCTAAGTCATCCGTGTGTATCTGCCATTATATGTATAAGCTCCACATGAACCTTTGAAAACGGCTGCAATAACGTACCCGTTGCGCAATTCAAAACTTTGGGCAATACTGTAGCCCACGCTGCAATTTTCCCAAAGCCTTAGCTACTGAGAAGGCGTCGGCGCAGCCATTTTGAGGTCGGCGTTAGTAGTATTCCCGCGTGCCCTCGCCACGAGTGTTGGATTACATGTAGTCAATGAGGCCGTTTTCGTGGAGCTCCGGCGGGTCGAAGAGATCCGTTCTGTCCGTGATGTAGAGCATAGAGGATGTCCATGAAATTCCTGACAGCATACGGAGTCGGATTTCATATGGAATGAAAGTTGTCTTGATTTTCGCTGTCTAGAGCCCGAACGACGTGCTCACCCCACTTTCTTTCGTCCCTTTCTCTGGCGAGCGCCCACTACACCAAATCTTGATTAGCATCCCAGCGCACCATTGTAATCGAGGATGAAGGGCACTTTCACACACGGCATGGTTGGCGGATGGCGAGTCGTGATGATGAACTACGTGATTGAGGAAGAGGACGAAGGAAGGCAAGAGGGAGCTTCAACCGCAGTCAAAAGGGAATCAAGGCGGGCATTCTTCATCGTTAACGCTTTCCCACCCTTCCCCTCTCGATAATCCGGACTGTCACCGAACCTCAAGGTAGGGTGACACCAATAGTTACTTCTGAAGAACACAGCGTGTCGCGATGCGTCGTTTTACTCGCGACACAGGGCAGGGAAGGGCTGCGCCAAAACTCGATCCAAGGCCATGCGCAGATCAACGTCCTAGAATCGTCTACAAACTCGAGGCTAACAAGGTTCTAGAGTTGGGATTCAACATGGCAAGACTTTATTCACGACTAAGATACTCACCATTCCATACTGGTAGAGGCAAAAGCAGAGGAAATTCACATTTACGGTGTCCCAAGGCAAAACGAGTCGGCCTTATAGAAAGCAGTACTCGGAAGCAGATCGCCTATGAGGGAAACAAAGACTAATGAATGATATTGGGCGCAGACGCTGAAGTGTCTGGAAAGCGCTGTCAGTATCGGAGGTTAGAGAGTAATGAGACAAGCCATACAAATTACCACAAGAGAATACGAATAAACTGTCAACGCGATCGCACTTGTAGTTCAGAGACCAGATAGCCCGACTTAGGTGTTTCCGGATTCGAATCACCGGAGCACCTAAGTGCGGGACCTAGGTGTAAATATGCGTAGCTAGATAATACAACTTGTCTTTAAATACACCGAGCGACACCTAAGTGCGACCCCGAGGTGTCAAGACACCTAGAGCTCCTTCCAAGTGTCACCTCGAGTTAGCATTCCGTGAGTGACACCTAGGTGCGCCCCAAGGTGTTATGGCACCTAGGTGTTGTCCCCAAGTGTGGTGCACCGTACAGCTCCGACATCGTCTGTGACACCTAGGTGTGGGCACACCGACGCCTAGGTGTCACGCGCCTAAGTCTCTGGAAGTGGCGCCTCGTTCCGATCGCGTGTTGCGGGGGTTGAGTCGGTGTATGATCGTCCTCGCATCGGCGGCGCGTCGCTATTCCTCGGCGCTGTTGCGCCTCCATAGCGAAGCCACTGAGCACTGAGCGACGACATGGTGGTTAAAGGACAAGAAACAGAACTGTCACGTGTCATCTTCGACCTACCTTCATTGTTCAAATGTTGTCCTCGGCCTTGACTGGCCATACGACACGTGCTATCTTTGTTCCGCGTCGCGTCGCGAGCTAGAGTGGCTCAGTGGCTGAAGAAAGGTGGCGTAGCAGAAGAATGGAGTCGGTTGGCGGAGTTTTCGTGGAGATTACCGACCACTATGATTGAACAAAAGTCGACGATGCCGCCACTCAGTAGTAATTATTCATGCTCGTCGTGGTGGTATGAGAACAAGAGAACATCAATCACATGATGCACACGATCGAGCTTCGTAGTTAAAATGTTGTCTTCGGCCTTGACGCGCACATGATGCTATGGTAGCAGAGTACTAATAAGTAGTATGATGAGTGGTAAATAACCGTTGTCCTATTGCTGGCAAGGAGAAACGGTACTGTGCTGCTACGATGACTCGTGACTGTTTTGTTTTTCTATTCCGCTCATGATTAACAGGCTGTCCAAGGCTAGAGTTACACCCTTCTGCTACCAGCTGTCACCATCATGTCCGTCGACTTGGACTGGTGTAAGTTTGGACTCCTTCCTGTCCTCCAAATTCGTTGGACATTCTCAACCGGCGGCCGCTCGCATTCACAACCTTCGCGGTCGTTCATCAGCCCGTTGAAGTGACATCTTTCAAGTTCGGGCCGACCTCTCCTGATATGGAGCTCGTGGATCTGACTGTAGTACATGTCTATGCCATCGTTAAGGTCTCCCATCCCCAGGCCGAGTATGCTTGAGTTGAGGATGTTGTCTCAGGCCCTCAGACGAGCTGAACCATCTTGGTCTACCTCCTCACTGAACAGGCCGACTTTGGCACATTCACAAAGGTGTGGTCTCGAGCTGGAGAAATTCGGCACCAGTTGTCAACTTGCGCACGAGAGCAGGAGCTGCCTGACTTTGGTTGGATGACTCTCCGACTCATGATCACTCAGTTCATCGCTACTCCATGTAGAATACATTCCCCACTGCTCTACATGTACTCTCGACGTCGTGGCCAACGCGACCGCGATCGAGTTTCCGACGTGCTCAAACCCATGACCGTGACCTTGTTGATGGTGACATGTGCCTTTCCTTCTGACCACCATCATCACTTTGCTTGTGGATCCAACCACTGCTGTCGACTCCCCGCCAGAGGAACCCGTTTTTTGAGACAACTTGTAGTATAGTTTCCCATCGGAGCCGGCGAAGAATTCAGTGCTGACGATGAGGATCTTTTCGTGATGACACGACTGCCCTTTCTTACTTCACAACCCGACACTTGAGAAAGGCCTGCCAGGGTAGGTCATCCTTATAACCTTATAATTGCTCTCATCATTCTATTTATTTGGATTCACTCACCTATAACCATTTTGGACTTCTCCGTACATCAATGTTACGGGCCCTTGGTTTGCTTCCTGGTTACTGATTGACGGTTTCACCAGCCCTTCCTTGACACAGCGCAGTACTACTTAAATGTAAATAGTAAGCTTTGTTCAAGTTTTCTTGTCCTGCTAGATTTCAACTCAACTGTCAGCCGAGGTTGATCATGGATCCGTTATTTGGCTGCACACCGGTGAACGACGACTTGTATTCGAGCCGGTTGAATGTCTATCTCCGCGACGGTGATGTACTAGGTGAACGGACGACGAGACTCGATAAGGACATCGACGTCATGAACAACTGATCACCACTCGTCCGTGCGATGCTCCGTGACAAGCATTGAGTGAGGCCATTCTTCAGCTTGTTGTCTTCAAATAAGCCACCTGCCTTCGTGGTTACGCGCTGGTTGAACACCTGTCTTCGCGGCGACGGTGCCATGAAAGTCCCCTCTGAGCTGCACGGGTTGACTCTGTTCCACCTGTCAAGGGGAAGATTTCATTATCGAATCTGCAGGTCGTCGGACTTATGCATCAACATCATATCAGTCGACGGTGGCGTCGGTCTTCGATCCCAGGACATTACTACACTATCCAAAACGTCCGACACCCTCCTATACGCGACATCTTGCATGGATTTGAAGGCATAGTCCAGCCTGGCGAAATGCTCCGTAAGTATCTCTTCTTCCTCCGCAGTACTATCTAATATTTCTCCAGTCGTACTAGGCCGCCCCAGTTCGGGATGTTCAACACTGCTCAAAACACTCGCCAACGAACGCGGTGAATATCACGCAGTGCACAGCACAGCACAGTACGACTCCCTCTCCCCGCGCGACAGCAAGCGGCATTATCGCGGGGATGTCCAATACTGCCCCGAAGACGACGTGCAGTTTCTCACCCTTACCGTGGAGCAGAGGATCAGTTTCGCCTCCAAAACTCGTGCCTCCTATGGTCGTCTAGACATCGCTGGTCTGAATACATCGACATTATTACGGATATCCTCATTACCGTATTTGGACTGGAGCACGCTCGCCATACACCCATCGGTAATGCCGCAATTCGTGGGGCCAGCGGCGGCGAGAAGAAGCGCGTCTCCGAATCACTCGCAACCAGGAGTCGGATCGTTGCTTGGGACAAGTAGGTCTTGTTTCCTTCATGCATTCGCTCAAGCCTGATAGTCATGACTATACTTGAGGACTTGATCCTCGACGGCTTTGGAGTTTGTTCAAGCACTCAGGATTGTGACCCAGATGCTGGATATCACCACCATCGTCATGATATACCAAGTTGCAGAGTCGCTATACAGTCACTTTGATAAAGTGTGCGTGATATACGAGGGCAAGATGGCATATTTCGGACCGGCCAAAGACGCGAGGTAAGCCCGTCTGGCCTGGCTCCGTTTTGCACTGATAAACGCTATTTATAGACAATCCTTTATTGACATGGGATACACCCCGGCGAACAGGCAGAACGACCGCTGCCTTCCTTACTGCCGTTACGGACCCTCGCACGGATTCCTCGAGCAGACGCACTCACTCTTCCGCGAAGTGCGAAGGAGTTTGCCTCTTACTTCAGAGAGTCCGCTATCGGACGGCGCAACACCGAGACTGTGGGCCTATACTTGGCGCAACATACTGGAATCAAGGAGAAGGCTGTGGCCTATAAGGAGAGTGCGCGTGCGGAGCGAGCGCTGTCCGGCAGAAAAGCAAGGTCGGTGATTTGCTTCCATCGCAAGTATTGGATCCTAATAACGGCTATAGCCCATACGCGACGAGCATCTTCAGCCAGACGCTATCACACTAGAAAATTAAATGTATAATTCTCTAGCACAGAGGTCGCTGGAACTTTATATAGGACGAGCTACTCTGTTTGTTCGGGGTTAATATCAAATACTCCTTCGATACTCTTGTCTTCCTGGTAGGTCTGGCTCTGTACTAGACAGAGAAATGTGTGTGTGCTGTCACGGGTCGGGTTCTGTATCAAACAAAGGTATTTGGATATGCTAACTACGTCGGACTCTGTATCGGACAGAGGTATCTGAATGTGCTGTGTTTACGTCGGACTCTGTATCAGACAGAGGTATCTGAATGTGCTGTGTTTACGTCGGACTCTGTATCGGACAGAGGTATCTGAATGTGCTGTGTATGTCGTGCTCTGTATCGGACAGAGATATCTGATATACTGTTTACGTCGTGCTCTGTATCGGACAGAGAAAATCTGAATGTGCTGTTACGTCGTGCTCTGTATCGGACAGAGAAAATCTGAATGTGCTGCGTTTACGTCGTGCTCTGTATCGGACAGAGAAATCTGAATGTACTGCGTTATCGAAGTGTCTAGTCTCGTGCTAGAAATGCGTTAGTCTGTGTTACTGAACTTGGCTCTGTATCGGACAGAGTTGCGTAGACAAGTCACGTTTGACTAGTCTGTTGTCTTCCAAAAGTAAAGAGATGGCTCCTAGAAGCCTCTTACTTAGCTGAGGTTCACACAAAGGTAATTATCAACTGGGTAGACTTGTATTGCTTGTCTGACTTCGTGCTCCTTATATACTAAAATTCTACCTACTTCTATATGGGGAAATTCCTTCTTTAGCCAAATTAAACGCATAGCCTTGCGTAGCCTTGCACAGCTAAGTTCTTCCTTTGGACAGGTGAAACGCGTAGGCTTGCCTGGGCTCGCATAGCCTTGTACAGCCTTGCACAGCTGAATCCCCTCTTTGGACAGGTGAAACATATAGACTTGCCTAGACTTGTACAGCCTCGCATAGCTTTACACAGCCGAATCCCTTCTTTGGACAGGTGAAACATATAGACTTGCCTAGACTCGTACAGCCTTGCATAGCCTTACACAGCCGAATCCCTTCTTTGGACAGGTGAAACGTATAGACTTGCCTAGACTCGCACAGCTTTGTATGGCCAATCATGGCTCTTTGGTGTAGTGGGCATACCCGCGTTTCAGTTCACGCGTAAAACGTTCTCATCCTACGCGTGAGCTGAAGCAGGGGAGGTCGTAAGTTCGAATCTTACGAGAGCTGATACGTGGTCGACCCATAATTTTTACAAACTGCACATTCATAGGCCTTGTAGTGCAATGGCTAGCATGCCCGACATATATTCGATATCCATGGCAAAATATAGTCGGGAGATATGAGTTCGATTCTCGTTAAGGCTTCTTATTCTGAGTGGACCATGGTAATCTTTTCTGTTATTCCTCAAAACCAATTTTTATGTGTGACACATTCGCAGGGAACAGAGAAATTTCAACTGTCCTCAGTTGCGGAACAACAGAAAAGATTACAATTTACCCCCTATGATAATAGATGGGTTCGATCGTGCTACGGTCGACGGAATGTGGAACTCTGTAAATATGTACCGTAGGATGTTTCTGAAAATGAAAGTAATACCAATGACGAATGCGATACATGAACGGCATATCAAGATCTTTAACGGAAACAAGACAGACCCTGGATGATAGACGTAAGGTGAGGTTACGTAAGTAAGGGTTGTCTGGTCCATTATAGAAAAAGACTTGAAGACGTGCGTACTGGCCAGAAAAACCCAGAAAAGAGCGAACGAAACCATGGCCATACATATTCCCATCCCAGATGTAATCCAGCACCTGGATTTTCCTTCCACGAATAGCGCTGCGCCCTTGTAGCTTCATTAGCGGGTATACCATCTGCATGCCGAGGTCGTCTTGGACGTATGCTTGGAGAAAATGGACGTGGGCACAGGATGCGGTATAGTTCTTTGGAAATGCCAAATACGCAGCAGGTCTATAGGTGGGAGTGTCGACTCGCCCGAACAGCGGGTCATCGTCTGGGTGGATGGCTTCTGTGACACCGATATATTGCCGATTGCCCAAGGGGTCCAGTGTCAAGAGCGCATGCCTGAAGGGAAGGGGAAAGCCATATTGTACTGGGCCAGCCTCTGGGAATTGAAAGAGGGGGCGAAATGCGGCTACTAGAGCCATATAAGAGAGCGTGAGAGTGGATAAAATTGACTAGATTGTCTAAGCTCATATGTCTGTATTTTAGGAAAGGATGACTTGCCTGAAAGATTTGAGAGAAGGACATTGTCGAGCGATGAGCGTGATGGTTAAGGGCAGAGTGGTGACTGGGTCAGCGGCCTAGGCTTGTTTCCCGCTTATTCTTCCTGAAAATAACATTATCGAGGTCGCGGATCAGACTTCCTCATCAGAAGTGTCTGATTTGTCTTGACCCTCTAATTCTGATTCAACTCTATCACTTGCTTCTTGATCGCCTAGATTCTGCCTTCCTATACTGCTCATTATGCCGTGCTCTCGACTGATATAGGGAATTACTTGATAAGCAGCGTATGTCTGACAGAGGGTAGTATCATTCATCTCTGCTAAGACGTAATTTCCTCGTGTAGTGCGTCTTATTATCCTATAAGGACCCTTATATCGGTCGGTAGTCTTGAACTGATTAAGGTTCATTTCTACTGCGGAGTTACGGACCAGTACTAGATCACCGGATTTATATGTTTCTAACTGGAGCTTATGCTGAAAGCGTTTAAGGAATTGTTCCTTAGATCGGAAGCGTGATTGGCGGAGAATTTCTGCCGCTCTTGCCAAATCACGGTTACACTTCTGCAATTGTCGTATGCGTAGTGCAAGAAGTTCAGTACTGCTCATTCCTGGCTTAAATCCGCGGACTAAAAAGGTTGATTCGAATAAATCGAAGGGGAGAAGAGGTTCGATGCCATGTAGTAAAAAGTATGGGGAATAGCCTGTAACATGTGATACTGTAATCCGGTCCGCGAACACTGCGATCGGGACGTGCTTATGCCAATTGACTGCTCGGCCATCGGCTGTCTTTTCACTTGATAATACGATGGCTTCTCGTAAAATGGCATGTCCTCTTTCTACTACTCCATTTGCATGTTTGTTATACGGGAGAATCCGGACATGAGGTATCCCTAGCCTTTCGACTAGGAGCCTAAAAGCTCCTTTGACTTCAGGTCCATTATCAGTCGTGACCTGTTCTACAGCTCCATATCGACAGTAAATTTCCTCCCAAAAGAATTTTTTAAGAGTTTGAGCATTATTACGTCGAATGGCACGAGCTTCGAGGACTCCTGTTAAATCATCTTTGCAGCAAACAATATAGGAATATCCTCCGGAAGAGGGCATATTCATTACGTCGATGTATACCTTCTGAAAAGGACGTTGGGGTGCAGATACTACTGGGGGCATTTCCAATCGTATTTTAGATCGAAGTTGACATCGTACACAAGAAGCTAGATGAAAATGGACGTCTGCTCTCATGTATGGCCAGTAGAAGCGTGTACGAAGGAGTTCAAATACTACTTACTCGCCTTTGTGCCCTAATTTATCGTGTGCTTGGGTAATAAGCTGTACCTTTTTATGTACATCTTCTACTACCAATAATGGGTTTCCTGACAAATTCCGTTTGAACATTTTTCCATCTGTGGAATCGATATAAAATTGTGCTGCCTTCTTCAGAAATTGTTTCCTAGCTTGCTGACTCTTAAAACCTTCTAGCGGAAATTTCAGGTTTTCAAGAAATTTATGGACTTTGATTAGTGTCTCATTTTCCTTTCCTTGACGCATGTCCGAAGGTGAAAAGGTCTTAGAGTGAAATGTATTAATTTCTCGAGAATTGTGATTGGCCTCTCCTTGAAGGTGAGGTTGATTCATAATCAAGAAAATACTGTCAGCCCACGAATCATCATCTTCTTTGAATTCTGAAATTGACGCAGGTTGACGTCTCGAAAGTCCATCCGGTCCCTTAAAATCTTCTCCAGGTATATGTATTAATTCGAAGTCAAACATTAAAATTCCTTGTATCCATCGATTCATTGCGGCATTAGGCTGAAGGTCAGGCTCATTTAACATCCCCTTGATATATTTCGCATCTACCTCAATTTTCAGATTTTTAATTCCAAAAATATGAAGTCGCCAATGTCTTAAGGCTCGATATAACCCATATAACTCTAGCTTAGGCTGGGAATATCTTGCCTCTCGTTCATTCATAGGCAAGGAGCCATAGCGTGCTGGACGTCTTTTTCCATTCTCGTCTTCTTGGGAAAGTATGAAGCCGGTCGCAATGTGGCTAGTGTCGACAGAAAGGTAACATGGCCTTTCCGATGCATAATTAATTGGACGGAGAGCAGGTGCAGAGGTGATAATTTTCTTCAGTTTTTCAAATGTCTCCTGACGTTCTGAAGTCCATTCGAACTCACTTTCCTTCTGTAATAATTTTGCAATAGGACGTATAACCTTAGAATAATTTGGAATCCATATTCGAACTGTACCACAGATTCCTAAAAATCCCCGCACATCTGTGACTGATTTTGGCATAGGCCAATTTAGAATTTTATGTATTCTATCTTCATCGGGTTCCCTGCCTTGTGAAGTGCATTTTTGTCCAACAATCACAATGCTGGGCCTGCATATGAACGTCTTCTTAGCAGAAAAGGAAGCTCCAGCACATTTAATACGATGCATAATACGGTGAACGTCCTGAGCATGTTCCCAAATGAAACGTCGAATGCCTGGATTTTCTTTCAGAGTCTCAGGTTCGCCGTTGGCATCTGGGTAAATACTGCTAGGGCCTTTGATGGGAAGATCGTCAATAAAAACATTTGCTTTATGTGGAATTTCATCTTTGATAATAAATGCCATACAATTCTGAAATTCTGCGGGAGAGTTTGTATATCCTTGGGGAAGACAGGTCAATCGAAATAATCCTAAAGGAGTATAAAAAGCTGTTAAATCTCGTGAACGAACATCTAGGATACGGGCATCGAAACCTGAATAAAGATCGAATGCAGAATAACATTGATGTCCAGCAAATGTTTCCACAAAATCATCTAGTATTGGAAGTTGAGTAGCATCACGAATGCTGACTCGATTCAGGGGTTGGAGGTCATGGACTATGCGAAGAGCACCACTTTTCTTCAATACACAAAACCATTTACATCGATAAGAGGATTGGCTTGGCTCATACGTCCCCGCAGCAATTTTGCTTCGTATAATCTCGACAATTTGGTCTCGTATCCCTGGGGGAATTGGAATATTTTTAAATTCCCAAGGTGTATGTGGAACGATGGGCATTATATAATCAGAAAAATAACTTCGCTTAAGAGTGCCTCTGTCTGATTCCTCAAAGGAGAGTGTCTGTTCATTCAACTTTAAAATATTTTTAAATAATTTTTCTTCTTCGGGTAAGAGAAAATTATTCTTATTTACTTCAAGTGAATTAATCCGCTCATTTGTAAGTTTCGAAGTGGGAGAGAACTCAGGTGGGTGAGGTGTCAGTGGAGGAAGCGTGAGAAGGGGGTCTTCAGGAATGCTTCGGCGCACTCTTGCTTCCTCTGGGAAGGTTCCGGATACTGGCTTGACCTTCTGGTCTACTCTCTTGTACATTGTAAGGACTTTCTTAGCCACCTTGCCAATAATTTTCCTAGGCAATTGTAATAGATGTCTGCTCTTGCGAGAGACTTCAATGGTAGAAATTCCTGCGAGAGATTGCGGAACAGAACTTGACTCCATTTCTGTTGCAAACACAATTATATCTCCTTGCTCCGGCTCATAATCTCCCAGAATCTGAGGCTCATCTTCTTGTTTCGCCTTCCGAAGCCGTCTACGGACTTCTTGAACGAGATGCAGACCTCCGGGACCAGATTCTATGGCCTGCGGGTGACTACGGGGTACGTCTTCTGATATGAGCATGGCATTTACTTCCGTATCTCTGTACACAATCTTGGAATGGGACTTTGATTGTGTGTCCAACATCATTAAACCTTTGGCTGCTTTTGCACCCTGTCTTGCATCTTCTTCGCATTCCGCAGGGAACAGAGAATTTGGAGTACAATTTCGAATTGCATTCCGTACGCTACGTGGCACAACTTTAGCAGTAAGTAAGAAGTCCGAAAGTCCAGTCAGGTAAGTAAGAGTGAGTACCTACTAAACATAGAAGGAAAGACAGATATAAGAACTCGAAAACTATAAGTACAGTAGTAGGATGGGGTACATTTCGAAATACAAAGTTCTTCCCAAACAAGAGCTTACCGTCCGGCGGTGGAGGGAAGAGAGAGGATCGGGAGACAAGTTCAGCCCGTGTAGGGGTACTTGTGTCCAAGATGGTCAAAGTGCGTCAAAGGGTCAAGGTAACCGTTGACGAAGAGGATCCGAAGCTCTTCTGGCAAGAAGAACTTCATTCCACGAAGATTAGTGATGCAGTTCGCGAGATGGTCGTAACCCTCCAAGCGAAATAGGACAGACATGTGGAAAAGGAACTCGTCCTCATCGACAGAGAGCAGCGGATTGATTGGGATGAGAGGCGGACAGGGAGGGTATGGAGGCGATCCGGCATAGGACGGATCGGCGTGCGTACAATAAACGTTGAATCCTTGGCGCGAATCGGTCACGCCGTCGGTGAGGTAGCGAAGGGGTACACAGTGGTAGTAGAAGAAATGGTGTGTCGGATTGGAAGTGGGCAAAGAATCGACGCGCTCTCGAGTGCTGGCACAAGCGAGGTGTCGAATGAACTGATTGATGAGGGTGACGAAACGGAAACGCGAGTCGCGAGCATAGTCCAAATCCTCTGACTGAATCCAAGGGTTGTATCTAATCTCCGTCCGACCGTCAAAGTGTGGGTCGAGGTAGGAAATAACCGATGTCGTGATTTCATTGGCGCACATGGACTGCGTTCCCGACTTGCGAACAGTCATCATGTGGAGGCGAGTCGGAAATTCTTCCGAAATGTAGGCCTCATACCAAGCAGGTGGTAAGGATTCACGTTGGATGGCGGGAGGAAGAGGTGGTTCGTCAAAGGAAAGGATGTCCGACTGGCGAATAAGATCCTCGAAGATGGGCTTGTAGTCTCGGACGCGGACGGCGGACTCTCGAACCGCTGGGTGCGCGTTGACCAGGTCTAGCTGTCCGTCGTCGAGAGGATGGTCCTGGCGGGCATAGAGACGATACATCTCTTTGCTCCAAGCGATCTTGTACCAGGCAGTGATGTCTTCGACGTGGCCCTCATCAAACAAGGCATCTGATGTTCGCGCATAATGGATCCCGTGGTTTCGCAAGGGATGGTTATCCACCGACCCGCTAAAAAGCGTCATGTAGAGCCTCGGGGTCATGTAATATTGTGGAATAACATCGACGTCCGAAAACGGGTGGCCTATAGCACCGCGCCCAATGACATGCGGCTCGACAAAGATGCTGTCGGTGTGAGTGCACTTGTCGACGAGGGTGGTATCCGCATAGCCCGTGTTATCCGGGTGACGCGTGCGTAGGGCGAAGTTCTCTCCCTTGAGATGCATTCGCAGGGTCTCAGGAGCGTTTGGAGGCGCGAGTTGCGGAGGTGGAGCAATGGGGGTGTGGATGAGAGGAGGAAAAGCTGCGGAAAGATTGGGAGCATCATCCGGCGAAACGTAGACTGGAATGGGAGCTGGCGTCGGAGTATCAGGCGTCGGCGGAGGGGCTCGTGCGGCGAGGAGCTCTTTAATCAAGGGTAAGTCGGATAGTAAACTATAATTAACAAAAGAGTCACCTTCGTTTTCGCTGTCTCCGGGGTCTGTCATGAGCGAGTCGACATCGCTTTCAGGCGGAGGCGCAGTCTCTCGGATAGAGACAATGGGAGGAAGTTGGGGACTGTCCGGACTATCCGACTCATCATCGTAAGACGCGTCGGTGTCCATGTCCGTTGAATCATCTTCGTCCTTAAAAAGTTCTTCCTTTACCGAGGGAAGGTCGACATGTCCTCCTCCACGAATAATACGCGCGAGCGCCTCAAGGACGGCGTTGGGGAGAGGCAAAGATCTAACCTCGGTGAAGTTGACCTCCCGCGAGTCTATTGTGATGGGTGTCTTGCTTGAAACCTGAGGCTGAGAAAGAGGTGTCTCTTCGCGTCGGACTGGTAGTGTGGGTGGCTCTTGTCCAGGCACTATACTTTGGTGCAGAGGACCATCTTGGGCTAAATAAGGGACAGGCTCAATAAACAGGGTTATGAAAATATAGCGAGATTTTTGCTTACGTTCGTCGACGAGCTTCTGAGCGAAGTAAAGAGTACCTCCCTGCTCTCTTGGCGTCGAAGAGGAACGTGCAGTCTTCTCAGGAATCACCAGTGTGGGCAATCCCTGGTGAGGCAGAGGAGGAATCCGAATAACCAATGGTAAGGGCGAGCGACCCTTCGACTTTCGAGCTGCGCGTGGAAACGGCGTGGGTGCGCGGTAGGGTTCCACTGACTCCTCCTCTTCCATAGGCGAGGACCCGTCAGGGCGTTCGACTGGCTGAAGTAGAGCGGGATCGATGGTGCGGGGTTCTTCGTCAAAGAGGGAGGAAGCGTCTTCTTTGGGCATCTCCTTTTCGTTGACGACAGAGGCCCAGTGTTCATAATCGAACGTTGGTATATCTTCAGTGGCGGCGGCTGAGAGAGTATCCCAAACTGGACTCCGGGCCCAGTCGGGAGGCGGCGACGATGGATGGTAGGAAGGGGAACGGGGTGAGAAATCAAGAGGAGAAAGAGTGGAAGATGGTGGTTCGGTGGCCGTCGAGAGATCTTTGGATACGGCGGTCTGCACCGAATAAGGAAATTCCTCGTTCTCAAAGCGAACCAAGGTCGGGTTGGTGAGGATATTAAGGAGACTAAGGTAGCTCATGATGTTGGCAGCTTTGGATGGCCTGCCGAGAGGAACGTACGAATCTCGGCCGACGTCGGGTAGGAGGCGAAGTTGGTTTAAAAGCATGACTTTGGCTGGATGCGTTAAGCATGAAATGAATTGTAGCTGAAGAGCGTACTCACTGTTCCCGACAACCTTGACTAGATTCTCAAGGGTGGTCGTCACGAAGTCTTGAGCTTCTGGAGAGAAGTTCGTCTTCTCGAGAAGTCCTCGCAAGACTTCGCGGTCGAGAGAGACCAGAGGATGGCTTGAATCGTTGTCCTGAGTACGGACGTAGAAGGCGGATATTTCGTGCTTCTTCTGTATGGAGTCATGGGTACCCCATGAAGAGTCGGCAAGGCAAACCATTCGTGGAACGGGGTCGATTTCTTTAGGCGATACCGCCCAGTCGCCATCCGCGTCGATATCTGGATCCTCCCCATGTGCGGGAGTATCGATAGCGACGAGTGGTCCGCTATGGCGAAGTCTGGGCGCATGCCCGTCGCCCGTGAATCCAATCACGTTAGGGTCCATGTTGGCAAGATGAGGAAGTGGGTCACCTCCGGGACCACGTTCCGATGGAGGCATAAGGGAAGCTATTGACGCGTCAAAATACGCAGGGTTTAAGGCTTTGAGAGACTTACGTTCGATTATGTCTCCTAGTTGAAGGAGACACGCGTGACCGATTCGTACGGCTGGGTCCATGCCTTCTTTGAAGGTCATAACCCGCGCGTTGGCCATAAGCGTCTGATCCAGTTGAATTTTCCCTTCGAAACGGGGCTGGAGGCGTACGCTGGTGGCGGCAACCGCAATGGTCAGATGAAATTTTTCGCTGCCGGAGCGAATTTGGGGAAGGAGGCTCTGGAGAACGTCTTCGAACCGGGCGGTGACGTCGCGGGCAAAGACGGCGCCGCAGTTGACGGGGTCTGGCTGAGGCGCGTCGTTGGGTCTCGGCGCAGTCGGGAAGACGTACTCGTATCGACGAGTGGGGTCTTGAGGGTCGTCGTCTGTTTCGTTGCAGATAATTGCCTTGATGGGGTGAGAGGGTTTGGGTGTGAAAGGAACGGCGGGCCGGGCTGCACGAGCTGCACGAGCCTGCGGCATTGGTGGGTCGGGGTAAGAGTTGAACGAAAGGAGGAATGTCGGCTTGGATATCGGACTCTCAAAGTCCGGTGGCTGTGCTATGGCGGGTTGGTCTTGGACCGCCACCATCTTTTCTTCCTTGCTTTTATACTCTCTACTTTTGCTGCTGGCCGGCTTTATCTCGTCTTTTCCGCCTTGGATATGCTGGGTCTGGAAGACCCCAGCTCTCTGTTCGTGTCTTACGGTAAGAGCAATTTTAGGACGATTTTCCCTGTGAGACTGATTAATCGTCTCGATTAGCCAGTCTCTGCCTTTTCCGAGCTTCTCGTCTCGTCCCCATGGCCCGTCTTCCCTTATTTGAAAGTCGAACTTTCCGGACGGTTGGATTCGGATTTGCTTTTGGGGTTTGGGTAGTCCCAAGGACGATGATAGGGATGTCGAGGAAGGGGAAACGAATTCTGATTGTGGCGTCTGAAGTGCGACGCTGCTTCGGTCTCTCCCTGGTGCGTGAATTCCTTGATTTCCGCTAATTTGCTTGACACGTTTTGCAGTGTTTAGTTCGTCGGTCGCAACGAACCCACGGGAATTTCGCCTTCCAAGACCTAAGCCCCGCGCTTGGAGACCATCATTTTCCCTTGCGTCACTTGTCTTTGACGACGCGTCCTCCGCCGACATCTTGTTCATCAAGTCTGGTACGCCCTTTTCGTCCTGAGAGGATTCCAGTCTGACGCCCCGTGTAGCATGATCATACATCGATTTGTCTCCTCCCTTCTTTGTTAAACCCTCCATTTCCTGTACGGCTTTTCCGGCCTTCGGCGTGTGATTTCGCGTCTCTTGTATCGATTCTCCCTTAGGGTTGCCATAACGACATACCCAACATTTCATTTCTCTTGGTAAGTCGACGTCTTTTTCTCCTTTCAACCACTCTTCCAAACTTATCTTTTCTAAGGCTTCATTTCCTGGTCTATTTCCGCCATCAGACTCGTGTCTTTTGCCTGTCTCCGGTTCGGTTTTGTCCCGCGCAGGCCTAGTCAAGTGAGCCGTTATCTCCCTTTGGCTCTCATCTGGCTGATCATAGCCAGGGAGGCTTTCACGGCGTGGCTCGTCCTGGTCGGGCGCCGAGGATGTTAATCCTTGAAGCGCGTCGTCTCCTTGGACCGGTTCTCGATTCCGAGGGGAATCGGTCTTGTTGTCCCTGTCCTCTCTATCCGTCTCGACAACGGAAACGAACTTTCGCTGAACGCTTGTTGGACATTTTGGATAGAGTGGGTCTCTCATCAAAATTGAGTCTTTGATAGTCAATAATACGTTTCTTCGATTGTCAACAGTTGGTCTTTCAAGGCGTTCATTTGTTAGGCCTTGATCCACTAATTCTCCTTCCTCTTCGTCGCTGGAAGAGTAGTCAGTTTTGCTTACCCTTACAAGCTCCGGCATGTCTGGATCTGTCTCGTCTTCGTTGTCTGCACTGTCGTCTACTTTTTCCGCAATAAAGATGTTTCTGGGTTCATGTCCAGGAACTCCATTGAGATGGGGGTGATTTTGAAATGGATCCCGGTGGCTATTAAGGTGCAAATTTGCAGTCAATGTTGCCACGTCGGCAATTTGAGAGTCCACTGACTGAGGAATATGAAGATGCATAGATGTATCTGTGCCACGGAGGCTTGAGTAATCCGTGGTCGAAGTCGAAGGACTTGTCTGAGCATGAAATCCGTTAATTACAGGCTCGTTTTCTTGATTTGAAGTATCTGATCGAGTAGTATTACTAGATCGTGATTGTCTGCTGAGCCTTTCATCTGAGCGATAGTCTCTTTGACGAAGGTGTGCAGATGGTGCCGCAGGCAGGCTATGAAAATAATATGGTGGGTAACGGGGTCTGACAGTCACATCCTGTCGGACTCTCACTTCTACGCCCTGCTGATCGATGTGTCTCCGCGATGGACTTTGAGATCTTTCAGAACGGCGAGAAGACCTTGAACTTGGATACGAGGGTAAGGAATAGGATGTCGATGGAGTGGGATTTTGTCGATGAAAATCTTGTTCAATGCTTCTCAGGGTCTCTTCTGCTAAATTGTGCCTTCGTTGTCTGTCATCAGAATCCAGGTCGATATTCATACTATACTCACTGCTTGAGTCGTGACTACTATCGTAGTCATTTGATGAAGTCGAACTTGAATATTCCGATTCGGAAACATACCCTGATCGGGACATCATACACACGTTGCTAGCATCCGAATTGGGAATTAGACGAATTTCGTCATGTTCCTGATCGACTACTTGCAATCTTCCATCAGAATCTTCCAGGCTGGAACTTTCCAGAAGGCATAACAACGTCAGCATTGGCTCTTCGTCCTCTGCCCACAAGGATGCGATGCCTCCAGCGCCACGGCAATTCAGAAGTCGAATATATTCATCTAAATCCGACTGGATGTATCGTTTCCAATTGTAATGGAGTCGAGCTTTGAGTTCTTGACTAGGATCATTGTTGGGAATTGCGACACCCATATCCTTGACATCAAATTGCTCAGAGGCAGACAGTATTTTCTTTTCTGATTCCTTTACAACGTCTTGAACGACACTTAAGGTAGCTACGAGAAAAACACTTGAAGAGGCTAATGCTTCTTGCAAGTCCGGATCCTCTTTGCTCTCCAGATCTATGTCTTCCATATCGGAATCTACCTCCTCTGGCTTTAGCTCCGGGCTTTCAGTCGTTTGAAGTTGGTTAGGCCGAATCCACTCCTCCTTAGTAATGGCTAACTCCAGAGTCCTTTCTGGATGCTTAATATTTCGGAAGACTAAATAAGTCCCGTTCTTCCTCTCGTCTATGCTTACTAAATTATCTCTCTGCCAAGGACGTCCGAGAATCATGTCATAAGGTAGGGTATCGCTTAAGTAGAAGGTTCCTTGTGTCTTAATAATTCCATGATTAATTCGTACGCCTGGAACTCTCCCTGCTAGATAACTCTCGACTCCATGCACATCTCGAATATTCATAGTCTTGAGGGGATGTATAGGGTACAGGCCCTCAAATTCTTCCTGAAATACAGACTTCTTCATTAAATTTAATTGAGCACCTGAATCGATAAGTGCGCTTAACCTGACGGCTTGCTTATTTTTACCTGACTCTACTGGCATTTTAATAAGCAAGGCATCGTCTCGAGTAAGAAGATTAATTTCAGAGGATTTCGAGATAGGAAGCTTAGGCGTAGGAAGAATATTCTGCACTATTTCAGAAATTTCCTTTGAAGAATTTTTACGCTTAATTAACAAGCTCATTTGGTCTGTAATTTCAGTAGACGAGCCTAATAATTCTCGTATAGTCAAATTAGGGATTGTAGTATCCAATAATTTGTTCATGACTGCCTCTTTCTCTATACCTTGAGAAATCTGAGATTGACGAATTTTAGACTTGACACGTAGAGAGCGTTCATCCATATGTTTGATACTGGATATTCCCTTTCTGGGCTGAACTTCGGGCGTAAAAATCTCCTCTGGGTCATCCAGTCTGTTGACGTGCTCTTCCATATCATCATCTGTTACTTCATCAGGCTTGTACCTAGGAGTCATTGCATCGAAGGGGATAATTGGGGTGTCATCAACATCACTGGGCTCTTCTGCATCCGAAGATTCCTTAGGCTCCTCATCTTCTATCGCGGGTGGTGACTTGGATTTCACTAAAGGGGAAAAAATTTCCTCTGCATCCTGATATCGCTGTGGAAGCTTGACAGCTCGTTGGCCAACTCTTTTAGCGATAGGGCTAGACTCACCGATAGTCACTTGTTTACGGGCCTGAGAAATAGACTTAGTCGTCTTTTCTACTGGAAACACACCATTCGTAGTTTGGTCCCATTCTAACGAAGGTTCCAGTTCTACGGGTATGGTTTCCAAATGACAGATAGATCGACTAGCATTGTCTTCGTCTATATCTATAGGAATAAGCCCAATATAATTTATTTGTGCTGAAGGTGATATTAGACGATTTACTGCTTGGACTATGGTCTCTTGAGGATATCGGCGTATCTCTTCTCCATTTGCTAATAAAAGTCTGAATGTGATAGGATCTCGTTTGATAGTCCCGTTTCGAAGCCAATTCTCCAATCCGGGACACATTCGAATGCTGTGACCCTCTTGACCACAGCCATAACAAATAAGCGGGCCTTGTCTCGTTCCTAATGGCATTGAGTTAGGAAAGGTGGCTACTGAGTTCGCCCCTGTTGCTAAATTATTTATTCCATTAGGTCTGTTAGGCGGCATTCGAAAGGCTGATCTTTCTGTCATCGATAATGAATTTATTTGGGGCCGTCGGATAATATCTTTACAAATAGGATCCTTCTTGATGGCTTGATAGTACATAACCGCGTAGCTGGGGTCGTTTATGGACATGCGACTCATATGGGAAATTAAGTTCGCTACTTCAGATGTCTCTGCAGTCTTTTCTTCAGATCGCTTAGCCTCATCCTTCTTAGCAAGTTGCGCTAGCTTCTTATCAAGCTTGGACTCCCTCTTCTCACTGTGTCTCTTCTTATCTGACATCTTCTTAGTAAGCTTCTTCTTCTTAGCCTTCTTCCGACGTCTTCTTTCAGAATCCTCTGTATCACTATCAGAGTCGTCTTCTGAGTCGGAGGTTGTCGAATCTGAGGAGTCGGAAGAGGAGTCTGAAATATACTCATCTCTCTCAATATCTGACTCATCGTCAGAGTCTACCAAATTTGTATCGAATCGATTTCGAGTGAATATAACTTGTGCAATCTTATTAATGGCCTCGATTGGAAAGGCTTCCGTAAGGTCAACGTTAGGATTGCGAGCGACGTAAGTGCTTTCAATCCTTCTCCGCAAGGATTTATTGATTCCATGCCAGAAATAAACTGATTCTTCCTCCTTGGTTAGCTTAGCTTTAGTGACCAACCATCCACTGATGGTGATAAATTCTCTCTGATATTTCTTCCAAGCCCGAAGATTAAGAATCTTCTTCCTATACCATTTCTTGGCGAGCTTACGAATATCACGAATATTATACCGAGTCTCTTTAAGGTCTGCATCATAGTATTCAAGCAAATCCTTATAGAGCTGTATCCAATTACTCTTTCTGTGACTCTGCAATGACTCGATCAAGCGGACTACTGAGCGAGAACAATAATCAATTATTCGCTCGCATTTCTCCGCATCTTGGACGTTATAAGCATTGCAAAGTCGTTCATATCTGCGTAGGAAGGTTTTAACATCTTCGTAACTTCCTGAAAACTTAGTGGGTGCAGATTTACTTCCAAGAGGAGGAAGCATATCTGGCGTACGATTTCCGAATGTCGTAGTCATATTAACAATACTAGGCGTAGTGCTTTGGACTGGACTAAGGGTGGATAGAGGTGTAGTGTTGGAAAGGCTAGTCTCTTCGTCGTCTGTTGTATCAAGAAGAGATGTACGAACCGTTCGTGGTTCTAAAATATTGGGGAAAATGTAAGATGTCTCGTTATTAGGGTGCGTAGAATTGTCGATGGAATTTGTTTCGTGAGACATGTATATGAATGCTGTTGTATCTGGGAGTATTGATGATATTGATCCCCTCGCGGTGGGCTCCAAATTTATCACACTAGAAAATTAAATGTATAATTCTCTAGCACAGAGGTCGCTGGAACTTTATATAGGACGAGCTACTCTGTTTGTTCGGGGTTAATATCAAATACTCCTTCGATACTCTTGTCTTCCTGGTAGGTCTGGCTCTGTACTAGACAGAGAAATGTGTGTGTGCTGTCACGGGTCGGGTTCTGTATCAAACAAAGGTATTTGGATATGCTAACTACGTCGGACTCTGTATCGGACAGAGGTATCTGAATGTGCTGTGTTTACGTCGGACTCTGTATCAGACAGAGGTATCTGAATGTGCTGTGTTTACGTCGGACTCTGTATCGGACAGAGGTATCTGAATGTGCTGTGTGTGTATGTCGTGCTCTGTATCGGACAGAGATATCTGATATACTGTTTACGTCGTGCTCTGTATCGGACAGAGAAAATCTGAATGTGCTGTTACGTCGTGCTCTGTATCGGACAGAGAAAATCTGAATGTGCTGCGTTTACGTCGTGCTCTGTATCGGACAGAGAAATCTGAATGTACTGCGTTATCGAAGTGTCTAGTCTCGTGCTAGAAATGCGTTAGTCTGTGTTACTGAACTTGGCTCTGTATCGGACAGAGTTGCGTAGACAAGTCACGTTTGACTAGTCTGTTGTCTTCCAAAAGTAAAGAGATGGCTCCTAGAAGCCTCTTACTTAGCTGAGGTTCACACAAAGGTAATTATCAACTGGGTAGACTTGTATTGCTTGTCTGACTTCGTGCTCCTTATATACTAAAATTCTACCTACTTCTATATGGGGAAATTCCTTCTTTAGCCAAATTAAACGCATAGCCTTGCGTAGCCTTGCACAGCTAAGTTCTTCCTTTGGACAGGTGAAACGCGTAGGCTTGCCTGGGCTCGCATAGCCTTGTACAGCCTTGCACAGCTGAATCCCCTCTTTGGACAGGTGAAACATATAGACTTGCCTAGACTTGTACAGCCTCGCATAGCTTTACACAGCCGAATCCCTTCTTTGGACAGGTGAAACATATAGACTTGCCTAGACTCGTACAGCCTTGCATAGCCTTACACAGCCGAATCCCTTCTTTGGACAGGTGAAACGTATAGACTTGCCTAGACTCGCACAGCTTTGTATGGCCAATCATGGCTCTTTGGTGTAGTGGGCATACCCGCGTTTCAGTTCACGCGTAAAACGTTCTCATCCTACGCGTGAGCTGAAGCAGGGGAGGTCGTAAGTTCGAATCTTACGAGAGCTGATACGTGGTCGACCCATAATTTTTACAAACTGCACATTCATAGGCCTTGTAGTGCAATGGCTAGCATGCCCGACATATATTCGATATCCATGGCAAAATATAGTCGGGAGATATGAGTTCGATTCTCGTTAAGGCTTCTTATTCTGAGTGGACCATGGTAATCTTTTCTGTTATTCCTCAAAACCAATTTTTATGTGTGACAACGCGTGCTGTTATCATGCGCCGCGTGCAGATCCTACAAGGTGGCTTGTTGACTGTTGGTCTGAACTTTGGGTAAGCTTCTTCTTTCTCTAATATTCATAACATGACGCATATACAGTCGTTTGTGCTTCTTGGAATTATCATGGGTACAATATTCCTCAAATCTCCGGAGACGACGGCTGCGTTCCTCTCGAGGGGTGGTGTTTTGTACTTGTAAGTTTCTTTTCTGGATGTTCCGTTCCTCCAGGAGGCTAACACGCTGCAGTGTCTTATTGTTTTCTGCGTTGTCCGGCATGAACGAGATCCCCGCCTTGTACTCTCAGCGACCAATTGTCGGCCGACACAAGAAAGCCACATTATACCACCTATTCATTGAAGCCCTCGCCATGACGGTTGTCGATATCCCTATATCCCTGGTCACCATTATCATCTTCGGTATTATTGTATACTTCTTGGTCCAGCTCCAACAAACTGCTGTAGGTTTCTTTCTACTCGTTGTTTTGTTGTGTTCTGATTTCGATTTAGGGATTCAAAAGCGATGCTACAGCCCAGAGTGCTGCCGGAGTTTCTATCCTTGCACTTGGTCTCTACACTCATGAGATCTTCCCGGGCGTTGACGCCTCATTTTTGAATTCTCCCCAAGGCTACACCATCCCGAAACTGTCGACGAACAAAACCTTCAAATGGATTCCTTATGCTAACGTACGTACACGACGTGTTCTCTACCAGTAACAGCCAGTTCATGTTAGTCTTCTCAAGTCGCTGTGATATGGTTTCGAGGGAATCATGGCCAACGAATTCTGTTCCCTTGTGGGCTCGTGCTCTTCCATCATCCCTCAAGGCCCCGGATATGAAAACGTCACTCTCGAGAACCAAGTGCGTAGGATCCATGCCTGCGTGGGCAACGGTTGACGGCGCAAGATTCCTCAAACTCTCATTCGACTACTTGTACGACAACGTGTGGCTGGTAGGCTTCAATCTGTGATCCATTTCCAGATAATTTTTATCCACTTGCTTTGTAGGACATGTGCGTCAACATCGCCTTCTGGGTCGTGTACCTCATCGCACTTCTCGTCTTCACGGAATACAACAGCGAAACTCGACACCCAATTGACGCGTCTTAATACTACTTAGCGTTTTCTCGTCCGGAAAATGTCAGCCAATATCTGGTCTTCTTCCACGAATTCCACATACCTCGTCAACAATCCCCGAATCACCTTGTCCAAGTAGAAGTCATCTCCCGTCGCAGTCACGTCCGAATTGTTATCCTGTGATCCCGCTGAAAGTGTGTGAGGTTCTGTGCGCCTTTGGGACCGAATAAACCAATGGACGAGACTCGAGAGGTGTGAAGACCAATCACTTTATGTCCCGGAGAGTCTTACCGGTGTTGAACATCGCGTTCATGCAGCTAACGATGTCGAAACCCTCCATGTAAGTCTCTCTTTCACATTTTAACTTTATGCTAATCCTGGCTCGTAGACTTTGATTCCTGTTTCACGATAAGGGTACCCGCAGATGCCGAGGAAGACGGACTGCTACGCTCGCTGTCTTTCTCTCAATCCGTGGCTTTAGTTAACTTTACTAAGTAGTCAGAACTTAGAAGTAGAGGCGTTGGGACTTACGGGCATGTGTAGTACAGTTAAAGACCTGCCTGCCCTTCAAATTGTGATCAGATTGATTGTGGTCTGGACCGAGCCATTGCGGCAGTCCTAGTCAAGGCCGACAACAACATTTTGAGCACGAAAACAATGCGCGGCTTCCCACGTGATCTCAACTGCTTTCATTTCGACCACCATCAAGTCAGTGCCACTGTCAATCCGAGTAGCAGCCCCAAAGCGTTCAGCGTACACGGAAACTGCAACGCCGCTACAAGGCAGTCCGTTCATGACCAGTCTCCGAGTCGTTCATCCTTCAATGATTGTAACATCGTCGCCTAGTATATTTAGTAACATCGCTCTTGAGTGGCGACACCTACGGGTGACTCGTAGGTGCCGTGTAGGATGAGGTGCACTGGGACTTTGGGGCGACACTTAGGTGTGGGGACAACTGAGGTGTGTTGACACCTTACGGTGACACTTAGGTGTATCACTGACGCGCCCATTACCATTTGAAGACAAGTTGTATTTCTAGCTACGCATATTCACACCTAGGTCCCGCACTTAGGTGCTCTGGTGATTCGAATCCGGAAACACCTAAGTCGGGCGATCTGGGTTCATTGTAGTTGCTAGAGGCTAAGTAGGCTCTTGACAATCCGGTAGCATCCGAAGCCAGCCATTATGGGGACCTCTCGACTCAACGGCGGACTCTGTTTGTAAACAGACGTAGATACTAGACTTCGTTCACGCTGCATTGATGGGGAGCCTTTAGCTTTCCCGTAAGACAACGGAGACGACCAGACGTACCAATGGTTGTAGAGGTGCCTGATATATGCTCTCGGGTATATTTTCTCCATAAGAGTGGGCGGCGCAGGTGAGCATCTTGGAGCAATCGAGTTTATCAGCACGCGCTCCCTCCAGCGTGAGGACGTTGTTCTTTGGCCGCGTCGTTAGCCGTGCTCGTCTCCTATACCTATATGATTCTCCCTAACGAAGGCTGAATAATGGAAATGACAAGGAAAGAACGAGATAAACATACTTCGCTGGCTAGCATGGAGCAAGCTTGGAGAGAGGTTGACTCGTCCACTGGCAATAGTTCGGCCAGTGTCCGACGAATTGAGAGTAGGAGATGCAGGCGCGATGCAAGGCCTATGGGGTCATGAAGGCTATGAAATGACGAGAACGCGTCTTATAAGATCGTTGTTGTGGCCGACGCGTATGGTGGTCTCAAAGTCGGCGGAGCCACCGATGTAATTGTCACCGCGGTTGTCGGTTCGAGAGAGCAGATATCTCAAAAGTTTAACGCGTAATATTTGGGTTTATCCTGCATTGAATGAGCAAAAAATCAAGAAGCCAAATAACTACAACACACCTTTGCCAAAGCTTGACTGCGCTGATTCCCAGACGTCGTCCTGGGCCAAAACCTTCGTCGACGCGTCCCTTGCATGAAATAAGACCAAGTTTTCCGGTCAGTAAGGCGCGCGTCGTCGTGGTGAGAGCACAGGAAAAGTTGCACAGCCACACGACTACTTTACTTTCCTACCACGATGCCGTCCACAGAATCGACACCTACTCCTACAAGGAAGGATACTCGCCACATACACCACTCGCGCAAGACGTGTCCTTCCAACACTAAGCAATCGTCAGGCAAACACACAACACACGACCCCGCAAACTAGACTGGCCATATAACGGGAGCCGACAAGATATTGCTCTTGCTCTCCGTCATCGACGACGAGCATTGGGATTTGCTCTTCTAGTCTCGACCACGACGATGCCCTCGACGCACGCCATTCGCCATAATCCAACGAGTTAAAGTGACGGTCCGCGTCGCGCTTTTTCTATACCATCTCTATATCGATCAGGAGAATTCGAGACGTCGAGCCGAACGTGGAGACGGTGTCTGGAGAGGTGAGCAGTCACAGCCTTGTATTAGTTACCAGTCTCTAACGATTTCCCCTTTCGAAAGGCTTGCCAGCCAACTTTCCGACACGCTCACCTTCCAGGATCCACGTTCTCGCCTTTGTAATAATAAACCCAAAATAAACCTGCATTCCGACGTCGCCAGCATACAAATGTCACGACTCACCTTCGCTTCAGGAACGCTCTGATTGTCATTTGACCCGACTTCGCCTTCACCTGTTGAACTCTTGATCCCGCCATTTCCCGCCTGGCCTTTGGACGCAAAAGACTCGGATAACACGAATGGTGAGCTCTCTAGCGCGTTGTACTTTTGTCTCCGCTGACGGTCCCGCAGCAGATATATCCGAATGGTAGATTAGTGAGCGACTCCGTTGTTGTCGTAGGCTCATGTCTTTGTAACGCCTGAATGCAAATCTCTTTCTCTCGCTGTTCCTCCCCGTCATGAAGCTACTTCCAAGCTCTTCGAGTAGAGATTTTATTCTGTCAGCCATTTCGAGGTCCAAGAATCGGACATCATCCCTTACAGGATGCAAGCAGACGATTCCCCGCGCAAGGACACCCCGTCAGGCCAAGAAGACGACATTTGAATACTAGCCACACTCAAGAACCATCTTCCTGACAACGATGCACGGAAAATATATTACCAAGTGTTGAGATACAAAGACAAGGCATGTTCCAAGCACAAACACGATGTTTAGTTCCGAGATGTGATTCGCAATCAGTGTGCAAGTTCATTGCGAACGAAATACGAAGCTCAACATCTGTGTAATAAACAGATTTGAAGTGCGAGTTTTGCCGGCGACTGTCGAAGACAGCGAACGCGATTATATGTTCAACTCGACATTCCATGAGCCATCCAACATGAAAGCAGTTTGCAATTCGATAAATCCAACACAAGTCTATCAGAAGCGTCCCCGGACGACCTCAAGCCCGTCTAGAAACGCAGAACGCGCCGCTGCGTGCACGAACTCCGCGAAACAGATACAGGAGAGGAGAATGAGTCGACATCAGTATCACCTCCCATTTCAGTGGACAAGATCTAAGTATTGGAATAAGAATACATAGTAGAAACGCACCACGTCAAGTGGACAACAAGGACAGCAGAGGTGGTTCGAGTTTCTGTCGACACAAGCGGGGATGAAGAGCGTCCAGGGACAATGCGCCTGGACTCGGAGTTAGTCGGGCAAACTCGACTCACGATGGGACGGGGTGTCGGCCGTTCTGCGCCTGAATCCCGTAGAGAAACTTCCGGGATGTTGAGCTGACAACAGCCTGCAACATAATCCAAGGATAAAAATATAGATACACACTTTTGTGTAATAAGAATAGTTGCTCCTGGTGCAATGAGCTCCAGTTAATAGCCTCCATCAGTTGTATACCATCCTGTCGGGTGCATCTTTGAGACAACGGTGGTCGGGGACGAGGGTACGAGTTTACAGGAGAAAAGCGACGGGTGAATTGAGGTCACAGTGCGGGTGTCCTTTGACTCCTGATCGCGTACAGCCGTCTAGTCACCAACCCAACGCGTCGCCCGACCTCCTAGGAAGTTTAGAAAGAAGGCGCGCGTCATGAACACCCGGCGGGCCCCGTACAAAGAGGATAATCTCATCTTCATTATCGCACGGCTCCTCTAAAGACGGTTTCCAGAATGAGAGGGCTTTTCTGCGCTGGCGGCTCCTCTTGAAAAGACTTGGGGCGTGCGGTGCGAACGCAGGACGTAGCGAAGCCGTCACTGTCCGTGTGTCCGTGGGGATAGTCGTACGCGTGTCCATGTGTCCCTGGGGATAGTCGTACGCGTATATCTAGCATAGGGCCCATTAGCTCTGAATAGATCTTGAAAAAAAATGACTATATACATAACCGTTAACCCTCTCAGCTAGTCCATCAATGTTCCAGAGCCTATTCAGAAGGCGTCGACGAGGTCCTTTTGACGTTGGCGAAAGTAATAGTGCTCGTAGTGAACGCAAACTTTGTTGAATACGATGTAGCCGGTCCCCGTCGATAAAGTAGATTTCGCCAGGAGCGTTCTCCGACGAGATGGATAGGACATGATATCGAGGCAGCGGAGAGGCTACGTGAGTAGGAGGTCGTCGGTGCATGATGGTCAGAACAGAAAGGTGAACCCTAACCTTAGCAGGTTTGACGGAAAGTTCTGTATCATATGTACGGCACTGTGAGTACTTGACCACAAATGCCAGCTATGGAGGCCTATCGACTTGTTTGAATGATATGGAGAGCAAGGTGTCCCATGCGAACTGGAGTGGCCCGGACCCGACTACGCGACGCGCCTTTATCAGCCACGCCCGATGCTGCCCATTGTTCTTCCTCTCCCCTCTGCAAATAACACCCCTCCTCCAGTGCTGATGATTCCGGCAAACTCTAAAGAAATTTCTAAGAAACACGCGAAGAAGATGGCTGCAAGCGGTTGGTCCAAAAGGTGTTGACGGGCCGTTCTGGCAGGAGCGTCACAAGTAAGATGAGCCCGGAAAGTGTCAATATTCGCGAGTTGTGAGGAGGTTAAAACGGTGTGTGCCCGTCTTCCTGGGAGGTATGCGTCTGTAGGGCAAGATGGTATATGGTTCCGTGGGAGGAGGCGCTCGGAAGGGTATGGAGGAACTCAGGTCTCATACGTGTCGTTGACACGATGGGCGCATAACAACAGCCGTGAATCGTAGTTTAGCTACACACAGCATCCGTTAATTTGTACTGAACTTCGAGAAGGATACAGACGACATACAAGCAAGGGTTTTTGGTCAACATTGGTATACGCCCAGCACAAAAACAAAGTGGTCCGGGAGAGGAAGCGCCAGTCAATCTGCTGTCATCGAAAGGATCGCCTTCGCCACAGTGTCAGGGTCTAGGGCGCCGATGTTGACCGTGCCGCGTTCAAGAGGTGCTGGACGGGTGTTCTGTGTCGAGACTGTCGGAAAATCTTAAGTCCAAGAATAGTTAACAACCCTAGAACTTCAAACATCCGTTTCACAAAGCAACCCTCGAAAGCTTCATTCTCCAAGGAAAGAGAAGGGCACCCGTTCAGGATCCATGGTGGCGAAGGGGGTCGCATCGCTTTCCACAAATGCGAGTCGTAGAGGCATGCTGGACGAGAGCGCGAAGTCGTGGTGAATCGTGATGGTCGAGCGCACAAATCACGCTAAACAAACATCCGGTCACACACGTCGAGCACTCGATAGCGAAATATGCCGGCAACAACGTTAGGTCGATGAGAATAGGAATGGCAAAATACAAAACACGGACCGAGGGAAAAACTACATCGAGCAGAAGTGGAAGGAGCTTATAGTCAACTAAATTCCACCACCATCGATTGCATCTGAAGAGAGAAAATATATATCCATCAAATTACATTGAATTTGACTAGGACTTTTTCTGCACCCAGAAGCTAGGCCAGCGAGGCTGCTCCACATTGTAGACGCATGAAAAACCGTGTTCGGTCCCGAGTGGCTCGAGGTGGGGTGAGGGCGAATCGGCGGCCACGTTCCCTGGATAATCGTCGGCGCAAACTGAGAAGAAGATGGCCGAAAGCAGTCCGAGATTCGCCTGAAACCGATGAATATGAGTTGCGTATAAAAAGCGGGATTGCTCACTGAACTTACCGGACCCCAACAAAAGCTGGACCGGCGCGGTGCCTTCCCTTCAAGAACGTGTCTTCAAGGGGTGAAGATCATGTTTCGAACAGTGTGAAGTTGCGGTGCGCGTAAAGGAGGCGGCGAAGTCGCCGACATTCTTGTTACTCCCACTGCCTCTTGATCAGGTCGAGGACAAGACAAAATAGAGAATCACGTACCACAAATTGGTTCGTCGTGGTTCATGGTTGGTGCCAGGGATGTCTATGATTCGGAAGCCGTTTTAACAGGCACGGGGTCGTTTCTGCGGGAAATGAAATCCGAGAAGTGTCAGAGACGGCGGTGACTCGAGGCAGACCGTTAAACTGCCAGTTTTGTTTCCCTTTCTTTCAAGCTCTTGATGATCATGCAAACTTGTCTAGCTGTCTGACCATGCGTCAAGTTTCGCGCGACCTACTCAAGGTCTCAGCCTCGGTTGAAGACGATAACGTGTCGCGCACCTTCGTCGCCTGCTCATCGTCTTTCCTCGGTACAAGCCGCTGAAAAGTGCCATGGATTCTTCCTTCGGAGCTATGAAATTCTCTCGCAGTGCCTACGAAAGTGCTCCATCGCAAGGAGAATCAGCACCCCGGGGGAATTTGCTAGCTGGTCGCGCTTTTGCGATGCTGGGGGAGCGGGATAATGTAGAATTTGAGTATACGCGTCGCTTGAGCGGAATGAGGACAAGAGTGATGAACAAGTGGACGAATGAAGGCACGGGGTGGGGAAGGTGACACTACGAGTGATCTGGAATATGGAATGCTGCTTGTCGCGACGGGTGTGTCGACCAGACTGGTCGTCGGTGGTCGTTCGGAAGAATTTCGATTTGTCCCTCTAGAGAAACAGTAAGAATTGAGACGAGATCCGGCAGAGCAAGGAAAACACACTTCATTGCGATTCTGATATCGATAGTCGTTTGTGCTCGCACCGGAAGGGCGACAAGCGCGTGCTAGCCCAACGGGGATCCTATAAAACACCTCGACGTCGCTTCGGCATAAGTTGGCGTGTTCACCGTGTGATTGACGAAGTCTCAGTCACTGTAAACGTGTCGGTACAAGTCGAGTGTGATAATAAGCGCAATGGGCTTCGTGCTGTCGATGGATACGGAAAATCTTGAGGAATCCGGGACTGAGAACCCACGCAGCCTGCGGGATATCCTGTCGTGGGGAATGGCGCGCGATTCCGGGAGACTATTCGAGCGGTAACATGGTGGTACCAAGAGAAGGTGATCGCTGGTACATGGTGGTCAAGAAGAAAGAGCAGTGACCCTAACCTTACGCCGGCGACACCTCTCAAATCCTGCACTCGGACAGTCGTTGGGGAAGAGCATATAGATAAATATTCAAATTGGATTCCGATAGCAGGATGAATAAATAAGTATCTAAACCGAGAATTATCTAGCACGAGACAAAGAAAACATTGGACACAGGAACTTTAAGCGCACTCTAAGCTGCAACTCTTCAAACCATCTCCGCTCCGTCTCGCTTCTCGACTTGAATCTCGAACTCGCCGGCATGACCCGCCAACGTCTCGCCACCCACACCCGAGTTTCCTTCGACTCCTTCTCGCTTCTCAACCTGAATCTCCTGGTCCGATCCCCCATGAGTGTTAGCCTTTCCCGCCACGGCCTTACCACCCACACCCGAGTTTCCTTCGACTCCCTCTCGCTTCTCAACCGGCATCTCCTCGTCCGATCCCGCATGAACGTCAGCCTCTCCAACATGACGCGCCGCCGCCTCACCGCCAACACCCAAGTTCTCTTCTCCCGCCAGGGAAGCCGTAGCATCGGCCGCTTGACCAGCGGTGTCAAGTGTCGACGCGGTATTCTGCGTATCGGCAGGACCGATACTGGTGAACCGGATGCTCTCCGCAAGGCTGCGCATACCAGAACCCAAAGGCGGAAGGGAAGAACGCGTCCAAGAGTCATTCGGACGTGCTTCGCCAGACATGACACGTTGAATGATCAAGGTAGGGGCAGCTGCCTGTGGATCACCTTGTTAGCACAAAATATTAGGAATATGAAGATGGAGATGTACAGTGACAGCATTGAGTAATCCATATACATAGTAGTTTGTATGGCTCCAGTATGGCAAGTAGACATCCCTGACACGTAATCCAAGATAGAGAATATATGTTGCTGAATATAGAAAAGCAGATTCGACCAGAATCTCCAGGAGGCCACGATATGTCCTAGCACTCTTGAGTCCACCAATGGAGAGAATTCGAAAAATGATGAGGAAGGTGGTGAGAACATTAGTGGATGCTGTCACAGAGTAGTAGACAATACTCCAGTTTATCTGACTGAGAGAAGCAGGTGTAGATGGATCACCAGAATATACTACAACCATATTCAAAATATGGCTGACTATAAGTTGTATCAGTAAGCTAAATGAATATTAGACAAAGTGCTCACTTAATACACAGAGAACACAAAGTAATGGAAGACCAGCAATTAGATAGTTCCTATTGTAAAGCTGCCAACATCTCCAAATCTAAGAATTTTGTCAGCATAATATGAAAGAAAAAAGTGTTTCATACATTAATGAGCTCAGCAAGAATTGCATTGAGTGCAATTGTTGTATCTGCTATAAGATTCAGAGCCAGTCGCTCCTTCGACCAATTCCCATCTCCATATGTCATAATATAGCCCAGCACAGAGTTCTGTGACTGTCCATGAGTGACATAGGTGGAAACTAGGGTGTTCCAAGATATTCCCATCTGTATAGTTGCTAGTGCCCATATCACAGAGATGATAATGGTTAATGCAATTCGTTGAGTAGGCCATCCATTGACACTACGAGCACCTACACAAAGGAATGAGCTGAGAAGCACAGTAAAAATATAAATATATACCTGTCTGATGCAGAGTAGAAACAAAGATCATGGTGTAGAGGCCATAGGAAGATTTCAATAATGTGTTGGTTGAGCCAGGCAGTTATGATCTGACTGACCACATCATCTGACATGCCAAGTGCTTGAGCAACAGAGGACATGATAGCAGAGGTTACTGAGGAGGAGGTAGTGAAAGAACATTCATCTTCCTCTGCCTTTATATCCTTACCAGCACACCACATCAATAAGAGAATGAAACCGGAACACATTGATAGTTCTTAATCTACGGAGAAGTAGCTCAAGTATGTACACATCAGTCTTGTTCCGTAGACACCCCGCTTCACCGACATCTCGTTACTACCCCGGACAGAAGCTGTTAAGTTGTGAACAGCGGGCAAGTGTGTCGACGATCTACTTGATATACAAACAGTTCCGCGATCTCCTAGAATCCAACCGCAAGCGGAGTGCAAGTTCACTGCGAATGAGCCGTGGTCTGAGGCAAACTCGGCGAGAGACCCCAATGTGATTCTAGCGATGGGGGAGATATCAGAACACGCGTCAAGCTCTAGCACGAAAATGAACCAGAAACGATATATCACTCGAATGAGAAGGATGAACGGGTTCGAGTTTCTACCCACATCCCCGAAGATCTCACCTCGATGCGGGAGACGAACACCGAAAGACTAGCAAGTACTATAGCCGCGTCCGCAACAGATCTTCAAGACTGCTCACGGGTCGAATTCAAGGTTCCATGGGTGGGGCAGCCACTCGCCAGTAACGGAACACGAAGACGCGATGTTGATTCAAAGAATGTGATATACGAGATCGACAAGGTGTTCGTCGCGGTCGTCGCCCGTTCTCCAATGGCTTGGTCCGTGGCGAGCATTTTTCTTGATGCATGAGGACATTTAAGAATAGACAGGGCGAGCTGATAGTGGAGTTGAGTCATGTAAAGGATATTCATAGGCTCACATACCACTGTAACGCGACGAAAGCAGGTGTTTCCATGGCTGCCAGAACTCGGCTATCTTGACGCGAGCTCATCTCATAAGACCGACGACTGCGTGAAGCAGGGTACGTCGTTTCCGTCGTTGTTAATACAAACGGATCTATCACAAAGGTTCGAAAGGATACATCTTGCATTGAATGAACGAAAATCAATGGCTCGAACGACTACGGGAACGCACCTTTTGTGACTAGGTAGATACACAGACGCCGGGTTCCCAAATTATCATCGACTACTCCCTCGCACGCAATACGACCAAGTTTAGCAGTCGACAAGTCAAATATCGCGACAGTACGAATATGATGATGGTGGTTGAGAGGAGAAAAGTTGCACAGCCACTTGCCTACCTTCTTCCACCATCACGGCGCGGAAAACCACGTATGTAAAGATATGGCACCATTTGCGTGCATCTGCCGATGAAAACACCAACACTGGGTACTTGTATCGGGGGCACCGGAACAGACGCGCAAATGGCGTCGGGAAGGCCCCGTGCTACCAACAGCGACGACGACGCGCAGGAGACTTGTTCATCCCACCACGATGCCTCGACCTGGACCTTCTCCTTCATCCAACGCTGCTCGGATCGCGCCTACAAGCGATGGGGAGAAATCCTGTCGCGTACGCGGTCAAGCACCCAGACGTGAAGAGCGCCTGTCATAGAGGTAAAAAAGGCACATCCTTAAATTCAAACTTCTAATAATTACCAGATATCTAATCCCAACGCTTCTCTGGCTCTACCGTCTCCAAATACCTTCCAATGCCATGGGCCGCCCTTACATTATCTGGACCGTTCGAAATCGACGACAAGGTTGCGACCTCATCTTCGCGTCGCCCGTCCAAGACGCGCTCCGCATTCTCGCCACTTCGCCTTCACCTACCGAGACCTTGATCTCACCATTACTGGCACGGTGCTTGAACGCAGTCCTTGCACGTGCCCGAAAGACTCTGATGACATCTTGAAGTGGACCGCGTCCGCTGATAGAAAGAGGGTGAGCTACACTCGCGTTGTAACTTGTATGCCCTGACAGTCTTAAATGCAGGAATTTGAAACTCGAAGCTCGCGTCTCTCATAGCTCTGAGCGTGGTTGAGAGCCCATCAACTGCGCTTGGTTGTCTGACTATGAAAAGGCCTATGCGGGTGAGTGGAGCCAGATGCAAAGTGGTAGTAAACTCACCTCTCGCTAGTGGCCAAACGCGTTGAAACAAGGAGGAGGAAAACGAGCTTGCGGCTGAAGCTCCGGCGCGGCGGCTTGCATCGTTTCATTGCTGTTATAGGTTCACTTGTGCATATGCCATGCTCTGTCAATAGGATTTGTTCCCGGGTCTGTACTTTCTTCTCCTGGCTTCGGAACTGGATGCCACTAAAATCTTCTCTGAGAATGTCACCCCAGTCTGATGCCACCGCGAGCTGTGTTTGAACCATTCGAACCATGAAACACCTCGTAGCAAGCAGGAAGTTGAAAAGAGATGAACTCGCCCGGAACGCCACTCAGCACAGAAGTCTCACCTTGGAATACACTGAAGAAGACGGTTTTTGAATACTTGATAGATACCAACAGTAGGTAGCACACGACCTGTAGGTATTGCGGACTAACACATGTAAGTATCATCACCGCGTGAGTAACAGTCGTGAAACATGTATTCGAAAACGACAAAGTCTGTAAGCGAGGCAGATTAGGATACCATAAGTACAGCTCCTTTCTTAAATAGAATTAAGTATCCACGGAAGGGATTCCCCAGCTCAACGCCGCTATTCCTAGCCCAGTGGTAGCATGGGTGTACTATAGGTGCGATGGGCAGCCGTAAGTAAACGAGGGCGACGGCGTGATAGAGAACATACCTTGTCTTGACGCCGCTACTAGTGCCGCTTTACATGCCATCAAGATAAATTCGACTGAGGGCCGTCTATAGATCCCGGGCAAGAAAAACGGAACACGAAGGCGCGATGTCGATTCAAAGGATGGAGGTCAACAAGATGTTGGTCGCGGTTGTTGTACGATGATCTATGCAACACAGAACAGTTCCGAGCAAGGACTGTAAGGAGGTGGCGCTCCAAACACCTCTACGGCGTATGGAACCATACTTTACGAAGGAGGCGACAGAGCGGACAATTGTTTCGTGGACGACCTCTCCGAAGAATTTCTGGCAGAAGGACAAGGATCCCGCTACGGACGTCGAAGCGGCCGCTACGAAGAGTGTTCCCTGATGCCATCGTGACGGTCCAATTGTTCGACGTCAACCCAAAGACGTACAGGTTGGACCTAAAGCTCTCGTGGAACGGGCGCGAGGGGGTACAGAGGCGGAGTGGCAGAGGGTTTCTGGATAACGATCAAACCAAGGTAACAAGGTTGAACGACTTAGGGACAACTTACACAAATAGGTTCGCATCAGCGTTCGAACATACAATGAGATGAGACCCCGACTGTAAGAGGTTCGACGGGTACAGCAGATAGAGCTCGTACGCCAAATGTCCATTTGGACAATTTGGAGAGATCCATTCGAGATGTAAACGACATTTCCGAGATCGGTTTATCCCAGGCTTTGTGAGACCGTCCTGGGGTAAATGGGAATGAAATGGTGTCGGTTCCAGGCGCAGCGGAGGCGACGCGGCAGATACATTTCGACATGTTAGACTCTAGCTAACGCTTCGCCCAGGCCAGAAGTCCATTTTTCCATGACTGTGATCCTCTTACTCCAGCGCCACATCATGCTAAATCGAAATATTGCGACCTTGGCACAGTCGGTATTGCGCTCGAGCCGTCTGCAGTCTAGTCGTCGACCCCATGAGTTGAGCGACAATCAAATGAGAAAGTAAAAACATACCTCAACAGCCTATCCGTATTGATCTCTCTAGCGACAACTTCATTTCCGTCGCCCATCCTTCTACGCTCTATCATCCAGTGCGCACTCATATCGTCTCCGAATGGCATCGCGGACGTGGGTTGCCTAGAGTTGCCTCGACAACCGCGATGAATTCGTACCCATGTCGTTGGTGAAACAAAAGCTTGTGGTTTCTGTAGGGTTCGAGTCCAGGAAACGGGCATATTTCGTGCAAAGTAGGCGCCTGGAACGTAGAGGCAGTTTTCCGTACAAAAGGCTGCAACAGGCGTTCTCAGTGAGGCTGGCATGCGCAAAATAGTAGACATACCTTTCGGAAAGAAAGCCAGATTTCATCCACGCCATCTGGTTCAGTCATCGCGTCGCATGGGCGATTTGTTGAATGCCGCGGCTCGCTTCCTAGAGATGTACGCACGACGGTAAGGGTGCATTCACGCGTCTGAGAGGGAATGGCGCTGGATATCAAGGAGGTAAACTAGTGTTGGCGTGAAAAATTGTCTCTTGCGTAAGGAATATCGAAGCAGCCGAGAAAATATCAACAATGAGAAAAGGCAAGGGTCCTGCGGCAGTAACTGTGATCCTGAGGCCTAATGGCTGGGATCAGAATTAGGTTGTTCATTGTACGAGTGTAGAATTGGGATACGCACCTGCTCTGATTTAGGTGTCGATTCTGTCGGCGGCCTTGTGGTAGAGAGCAAAGGTAGGCATGTGGCTGTGTTACTTTTCCTTGTCCTCTCGCCACGATGACATGTGCCTTACTGACTGGAAACCTTGGCCTTATTGCATGCGAGGGACGCGTCGACGACGTCTGTGAATCACGACAGTCAGCTTTTGGCTAGGGCAAGAAAGTGTGTTGTAGGCATTCGGGCTTTTGATTGTTTATGCTCATTCAGTGCAAGATAAAACTACATTATACCTTGAACTTTTGAGCTATCTTCTCTCTCGAACTGACAACTGCGGTGACGATCACGTCGATGGCACCGCCCACCTTGGGACCATTATACGCGCTGCCCACTACAAAAAACGCACTCTCCTCATAGCCTTCGTCACCCCCCAGGAATTGCATTTTGTACTCTCAATGCACCGGACACTCGTGGAAACCATTGCTAGAGTGGATCGTTGCGGTGGACGCGTCAACCTGTCTCAAGGCTTGCTCCATAGCCACCCATGTATGTCCATCTCAATTTCTCCTTGTTGTGGTCATTTTTTATCTGTCGTTAGAAACATGGATTCAGTGTTTATACAGTCAAACACCACGCCGTTGAAGCGACTAGCCTGGTTGTGGACGGGGGGAAGCAACTTGAAAATCGGCATGAGAACCATACAGACAGAGGCGCCACGGTTGCCGACGCAGGCAAGAAACAACGTCCTCATGCCCATGGAAGGCGTGTTGATGAACCCGTTTACTTCAAAATTCTCTCCGCTGAATGTCGCGGAGAAATATACCCGGCAGCATGTCTCAGGCGCCTCCGAAGGGACCTCTAAAACCATTGGTACTAGTGCTGTGTATGGTTGCTCCTATCAACGTCAAAACTTCAGCGCTGACACCGCTTTCGGGTGCTTCCTCGTCTCTGGGCCGAAATTTTCATCCCAACTGGTCTTCGTTCCCCTCATCACGGTTCGCGAACGCCCTCGCCCAGCACCTCCATGAGCGCTGGAGACTGGATGAAGGCGGCAACCACGTGGTCATCTGGGTCTGCCACAAACACTCATGCCAATGGACACCGAGCCATGGACAAACGCCCGCGCGCGCGCTCACCACTTCCCGGTTGTAAACACGATAAAAGCTTTGAAGCCGCCCGTGTATTTATGTGGCCCGACTCTCCCTTGTCTGAGATCATGGAGCCTGTGCGCCTCACCCAAATCATCCAAAGTTATGCACTCGACGAGCAGTGGCTCACCGTCAACGACGACGGCGACAGCGACAGCGACGTCTCTATGAGCGAACCCGCTGACAGTGATAGCCCGCCCAAGGTCCGATACATCGACCTTTCCAAACAGCCATGGCTTCGGGCGTTTAAGCGGCTTAGCGCGGCGGTAACCATCCACCAGAAAAAGGCCACGTTCATTGTGCGGGACGAATACAAGGAGTTCATCGAGTACGCCCTGTCCGAGTCTCACCGTCTCTCCCGAACCTTCGTCACCGGTCAGCCCGGCATAGGCAAGTCGTTCGGCGCGGTATATTTCCTCTTGTACCTCCTCGGCTTGGGAAAGTCGGTGTTCTGGGTGCAAGACGACTCCACATTCTACTTCGACAGCCACGGCGTGCAGCGCCTCCTCGACCCGACATTCGTGCCAGTCTCTTCCGAATTTCAACGCGCTCTCATGGACAGCTGGGTCCTCATCGACATGGATCAAGACGCGATGCCCAGCACCACGTACAATCTCTCTCCATGTGTGATATGGATGTCGCCCCCACACGACAGGCGCTGGCGCTACTTCAAGAAGCACTTCAGGCCCTGCACGCGCTGGTTCATGAAACCATGGAGCGCGAGAGAAATCATGGCCGCAGCGTGCGTTTTCTGTTGCTGTTCATACCCGTACTGACCTCGACAAACACAGGGACATACTCGGTAATCTTCACCACGACGTGATAGCCAGAATGACCTGGTACGGCCCCGTCGCGCACGATCTCTTCTACGGGGCTCCTCCAACAGAGCAGGACATGAGCAACGACATCCGCCACGCCCTCTCTGCCAACCCATTCGCCATCGATGCACAGCGCGGCACTTTCCACACCATTTTCCTCATCATGCCAGCCAAAGACGATAGTGGACGGGAGACGTTCTACGCCAAATTCCTCACACCCGCAGTTGCCGAAATGACCTTTGAGATTGCGGAGAATTGGATGGATCAGCTGCATCTGTCCCGAGCATTTGACATCCCTTCCACGCAACGAGTCGCGGGCAAGCTTGTTGAAGGGCTGATGCACCGCGCCCTCTCGCGCGGTATGCCACTTCCAGGCGTTTTTGGCGGTGGCGTGGTGGCTGCAACCCTCGAGCTCCGCAATGCTTTCACCAATCTGCAGACAGGGCAACGTCCCCTGTACCTCCGCCCGCCGCTGTTGTCAGACTTTGCTCCCGTAGATGCGATGATCGTGCTGTCGGACGGGCGGCTCGTCCTCTTGCATACTTCTCTGGCGCCCCCTCACAGTAAAGACTTTGGTATGATGCTCCGGATCGTCGATAGATTGGTCGAGGGAGAGGGCGGTGATGTGTTTTATTGTATCGTTGGCGGCTCTGCTTTTCGTGTCCGAAACCTGGCTTGTGCAGCTGTGAATACCTTGGTTCGGCTGCAAGATCTCGCCATGTGTTCAGCTGAGGAATTTAGCGATGAGGTTGGAGTTGGCACCCCTATTGCGCGTGAGAGGATCTGCGACTTTCGGGTCGTTGGGGTCACTTTCAGTCAGCAGGAAGGTTTCAATGAGGTGGATCTGAGTGTATGATGGGCCGGTGACCACAACTATGATTCGATCCTATGTACCAATTTCGAGACTTGAGCTACACATATATGATTACTCTCTCTTCTTGAAAAATCTTGTGATACTTTGATGGTGCATCCTGTTTGTTTTTTGTAGCTGGCGGGGAACACTGAATATGTTCATGGAATCCCAGACTCTCATGGCGGGCGCACTCGCGTCTATGGTGTGAAGAGTGTTGTTATTGAAACACTGCCCCATGTATGCTTGACAATTATTATTCCACAATTGAATCTTGATACGTCTTCGTTGAATCAGCGGCCTATTTGGCGGCATTTTACCCAACTCTGTCCCTAGTCATTCATGCGCATCATGAGAGGAGATTCAAGAAGGATTATCTGATGCCATTTCTCGCAGAATGTCATCGACGGCTGAATATTGGCTCTGAGGAAGGCTGCGGCGTTCATTTGAATAGTCGCGCCGCACAAACCGAGAAATGGCATAATGACCAACCAGTTACCAAACTGCCACATGAGGGCATCGGCTGGCCTCACACTGTCAGCTTCAGCGCAATGTGGTCCTAGTTTGAGCGCGCACTCAAAGTCGATGATATGGAAGCGAGTAGCTTTCCGTGTATCAGTGTCTCCCTTCTGGACCAACTCATATTAAACGACCTATTTATTAGATAACTTAATGGTTCAGAAGACATCGACAGCAAGGTAAAACAACATCATGATATAGCAATCATTACACAGTAATCAAGAAGAAAACGTAGCGATGAACAGAAAAGAGATGAGTAACTCCAAGAAGAGATACAAGAATCATGTAAACAGTAGCATAAAAAGTGCAAGCAATTCAGAGATAAAACACCCAACCATATACTATGAGGACGGAAATACAGACCATGGCTGATCCAGTGTGGACATAGGACCATCCCGCTTCCACTCCGTCGACTGCCAATGATACACCGACTCTCCCCCGCCCACCTCTTTCATCATACCGAGCCGACGAGGATCCGCTGGTTCCTCCGTTTTGAGATCTGAGAAAGTGAGCGCGTGATGCGTCCACCCTTCCTCCAACCCATAGTCAGGAGTGGAATTCGTTGATGACGAAGCAACCAGGTCAGGCGTCGCAGCCCATGATCCTGTCTCGTCTTCATCAACGACCGCCTCGGTCTCGAATGAGGAAAAGTCGAAAAACTCGAACTCGTCAATGGAGGGAATAGGCGGTGAAGACGGTCGTGCTCTAGAGCTACTTCCCTCGCCTAGAGACGTGGAACCATCGGGCACAGCACCATATCCTTTAAATATTTTGTCCAAAGTGTCGGAAATGTCAGACGATAGTGCCCTCTGGCTGGCCTCGGTCGTTTGCTCCAGGAAAACGCTAGCGTCCTCCTCAGTTTCCACTTTAGTCGCCTGTTCCTCACGCTGCTTGAGCGTTTCGTTCCAAGGTCCTTCCCAATCGGTCTTCAACCTTTTTGGTGATGATGGTTCGTTCGCGACGCCATTCATAAATGGTGGTGTCGCACTAGGTGCGGTCGCAGGTGGTGCATCCTCTTCGCGGGGACGTTTATTACTAGGAGATGGTGCGGGGAGAGTAGCGGGTCGTTGTTGAGGTATTGATGAATGAAGTTGCGGGGTCGAAATTTGTTGGAGCGAAGGGGGTTGTTGAGACTGAATTTGCGCGAGGGTGGCTGCATTCATGTTCTGGTTTGCCACCATCTGTATCGTATTGCTGAACCCTTCGTGAGCCTTTTGAACCTCGGCTAACATATGACGGAGATTGTCCAGGCTAACTATGAAGCGTGGGTTCGAAGAAGACAGAAATTGACGCTGCTGCTGAACGGTAACAATCTTGGCGAAAGATGAGAATCGGAAACAGGTAAAGACAAGGGAAGCTCACGATGATGGCCACTTTGCGAATCCACGCCTCGTTCTTGAGGAAGAGGAACAACATAGGGAGCTTCGCATCCAGATCCGCAGCAGAACGGAATAACTGCTCGACTACGTTGTTGTACTCCATGCGTTGCTCCAGAGGAACTGGCACGGGAGGAAGATTGTGCATACCTAGCCTGAGGTCAGCGGGGAGATTAATTACAGTACAAAGAAAAGGACTTACGATTTTGGATGAAATCGTTCTTCATGGTATTAAGCATGTTAGTGACCCGCTGTAGCTGCTCCTGATTCGAGCGCACGAACTGCTGCATCACGACTTTCGACTGTTGCGGATTAACAGTAGGTCGGTGTTCTTGGTTCATGCCATCATGGACGGCATTCGACATCCCACCAGGTACGAACGTTAGATTCGTTGCTGCTTGGTTGGGATGCATCATAGGATTGCCATTTTGAAGAGGGGAAGCTGAGAAGGGGCGGTTGGGAGGCATTCCATTGGGAACATGCTGGGCGGCGGCGTTGGGGGTACCATGAAGCGAACTGCGAAAGTTGGTCTGTTCCATAGCAGTATGCCGCAAATGAGCGCGATTCGTCTCTATGAAGTTGATAATGCCCTCGTTGACACCATTCGCGCGGAGTTGCTCGACAGGCTGGTCAACGTATGACGTGGTCATCTGCATTTAGTGGGAATTGGGCATGGGACGTGGCTGACCGGTGGGCCCATGATTGAGCTGGTTGGCACCCATCGTCGCCTGATACTTCCGCTTCTGCTCGAGCACCGTCGTGATATAGGCATTGTCGAACGGCAAGATGAACTCCTTGTAAATCTGTTCTATCTGATGCGCCGTCGCAGGACCAGACTTGGGAGGATCCACGCCATTTCCAGGGAACTGCACAAAGCCGACACGTCCGGCGATGACGGACCAAAGATCCCAATGAGACACGCCCTGGTATCCGCCTTCCTGAAAGACCACGGAATGGAGGGCATGCATATCCAGTGAACGACCCTCCACTGTGATAGTCCGTGGATCGCGTAGACTTCTCGACTTGATAAAATTCTCAAAAGCCTTCTCGAATCGTTCCTTCTCGAGGGGAGGTGGTAGCTGACCTATAGGAAGGGAAAGCATCGCCGCCGAAATGGAAGGACCAGGAGCCCTGTTCATCCCCAACGGGTTATTCAGTTGCTGAGAGGGTTGATGAGTTGTTGAAAGGGGACGATTCGGAGGCATAGGCATGTTCGTGGGAGTCGCCTGAGCATGATGCTGGGAAGGACCAGGTTGGGGGTTGATTTGTTGCGCGGATTGTTGACCAAAGGGCGGACCTTGGAAAGCGGGGTTGGTTGGCTGCATCCAAGAGGGTTGTGAGCCGCCGCCAGAAGTCTGATTCATGGGACCACCAGGAGGACCATGCCTGCGATTATCGTTGGTTAATAGCGGAACAGAAAACGATGTTTGAGGATAACATACCTCGGATTCTGCGGTTGTTGTTGTTGCTGCTGCTGTACACCGTGTTTAATGAACCAGCTTAGCGTTTCCTTTCCCTTCGCGAGCTCGCTCTGCAGATTCTTGGCTTCGTCCAGAGAAATAGTAGAACGACCAGCATGGGCGAATTCAAAACCAAGGGATGACTCGTGGAACGTGGAGAGCGCAAGATCTATCGGAGTAGGACCAGCTGCTGGCCGTTCCTTCAAACGACCAACACCTAAAGCTCATCAAGTCTATGAGCAATGTGAGAGAAGACGACAGACATACCATCGATCACCACAGGTTCTCTACTGATATTCAGGGGACCTCTAAATGACAAACCATCACTTTCAGTTGTTTCTCCTAGTTCTGTTATCCAATCCTCATCGTGAACGATGGCCACTTCGACTTCAGGACACTGGTACAAATGATATCAGCATGTGGGACACTACCCGCCGCTGGAGATCTTTACCGTCTGAAGAATATATCGGCTGAGTTGACATGATGGATTTAGAAGCTGAAAAAGTTTGAGAACGAATATCAACAGAAGCCAAGTTCTAACAACTGACTTCGCTTTTGAGGAGTCCATGACTATCCTCATCAGATTCAGTCCAGCTTGAATCGCCCTCTTCGTCAGAAAGTTGTCCCTCATTTTCGGATTGGGGACTGCTTCTGGCCTCAGAGAACAACTGTCTCTGACTACCGGAAGAAGGCGACGACAGGGATGACGGGGAAGAAGACATCGACGAAGAAGATGATGTCGAAGAGAAAGGTATATGTCCACCGAAAGAAGGCTGATAATCGTCTGGATCTCCATTTATCCACGAGACCGTTACGGAGCGACTAAAAATCTGTTTAAAGAGTTTATCGCGGATGGCGATACACAAACCGCGGGTGAAGACGCATTGGTTCTCGTAACCATAAGTCGCAATGCCAGGTGACGGAAAGAGGCGCGTCTCAACACCTATAGTCGTGTCCCATGATGAAGCCACCGACAGAGATCCCCCACCCAAACCACCAGCGAGAAATTTTAAGGATACTTCTGTTGACCTTTCCGGATGAGAGAAAGCCGCTGAGCCCCATGATATGCATTTGTCGCATCCGGTGATGAGGTATAGCGTCCCAGAACAGGCCCTGCGCCCCAAGTCGACGTTCACGTACTGGTACCACGACTTAGCGTGTTGAGCGGCATATTTTTCGTAAACAGTGCGGTTCTTAGCGTCATACCGGTTGGCACCGGTGGGCAGCATTAAGATGGCAGCCTGCGTTCGAGTGCTGCTAAATTCAATCCCAAAGCCCCCGCCAGCTAATCCCCTATACATATCAGTGAGTGACACGATGGAAAGCTGTATGCGAAAGTACACACGGAGCTTCTGCCGAGGCATCAAAAGACAACGATCGCCTATTTACGTCCGAGCTGGTAATGGAGGCTTGAGGCCTGTGCATAGGGAGGATCTGGCGTATCGGATTCGGGCCGAGTTCGCGCAGAGGCAAAGGTATAAAGTCGGGCGGGACGTGTCCAGCATTGACTAGGTGATGGGCATCGACGTGAACGTTCAAAATAAAATCGAAGCCTCCACCCGCCGTGAGCAGTCCAAGATCACCAATGGTGACACCTTCTCGCTGGTACTCAGCAGGAAGGCCTGCATCTGGTTCAGGAATCCAGAGGGGATATCCATGACCGCTCCGCATAAGTAGGCGTCGATAGGCAACATGAGCTCTAAGATCCGACATGGACGAAGGGCATGACAGAAGGGATGGTGCTCGTAATTCAGTTCTTAAGGCCCTGCATATACAGCACAGAAGAAGCATCGAATGGCACATGTCATGATGCTGTACTGATACGCATCAACATGGCCACTTGCGGGATAGGTCAAAGCATCGCTTTCAATAGAGTTTATGGAACTCACTGTTAGAAAACGAGTTAAGAGATGGGGAGTGATGACATGACAACGCGACTTACAACACCCACTACTCCACAAGACATGACTGAAGTAGAGCCGTCAAACGCGCACCGTTTGACAAGACCAGGCGGTTGAGTACATGACATGCCGCACGTTCGTCATGGTGGACGTAACAACTTAAGGACAAGTGCACGAGTTTTTCTAAATGCCGTATATGGCATGAACGTCGGGCCTTGTTTCTCAACCAACGCGTTCATTGCTCGGGCCGGAGGACAAGGATAAGAACTGTATGTCTCTCTCTCTCTTCGAGTTGTTCTAGTATGATTTATCCTGATTATGCGTATAGGTTTGTTCTGGCGCGATGCTGGGGAGTTGCAGCGGCGTCAAGGGGATGCATGTCTGATAAGGCTTCTTCTTCGCGGCTCACTATACTTCACTGCCAACGCTCATGGCGCGCGGGTCTGCTCGTTCTGAAGTACCGAAGAAGCTGGTGCTCCCGTAGATGTCCGCGAACTTGATATTAAAATGTTCGTTGTCGATATTGACATCCTCCCAGGAGTATCTTCAATTAGATCAGCCAAGCCTGATGGGGTTCTCGTGGATTCAATTTTGGATTGAGCGTACAACCGTACAGAAAACTCTCTAGTACTCCGAGTCGGAAGGGCCCACAGCTTCATTTTCCGAGTTGAATGCGGGTGAATATATATAAGAAATAATTAAATAATTATGGTTTACATTGCACTTCGATTTAAAACACCTTGTGAAGGTCCTTTCCCTCAATGCAAATACCCTCACTCCACGTCTTCTGAGCAGTTGATAAGACTTGTTAACAATACACACTCAAGACTTGATTTAAATCACTTCAATTTTAAATTCAAGTTTAAAATACAGAATTTAAAATCTTCTACCAAGTACATACATTCTTGTCAAAGGCTTCATTCTACGAGGCTTATGCATTCGCATTGCTCCTTGAGAGAGCAGAGCAGGAAAAGGCGTCACAACGGCTGTTGCAGCATCTACCTGCATGACAATGTCATTGCGGGTTAGCTTCAGAAGGCAGACATCCTCACAGGCAAGGTGAGCACACGTAAGGATGCCAAGGTTGTGTTCAGTTCCATTCGTGGAGTTGACGCAGCATGACATAAACAACAGCTGTAGTGAGCACAAAGTCAAGCCACTACCCACCGGTGCATAGCCAAGTGGTTGTTCCATCAAAGTCATACACAGACTGATAACGGGATAAGCACTAATTTTAGGCAGAAAACGGGTTAAGACTTACCACCGGCAATCCGAACACTACTCATGCTCCCTGTACTCGAACTAAAAGCAAGTTAGATGGTTCACGACAAGAGCAGCCTGGCAGAGACTCACATATGTGAAAAGCCCGAGTCATGCGTTGAGCTCACGGCCGACAACGACGACGAGGACTCGCGACATAGAGGTTGATGAGTCGATGGAATGTTGACCGATATCGTCGTGGCGCAAGAAATCTTTGCCACACCCTGGATACGGGCACTTGTGCGCTGCGAATGGCTATCAGTAAAATGATCAAGACGATGAAATCAGAAACTCACGCTTTTCGTACGTGTGTATACTCCGCACATGACACTTCAAGTGCTCGCCCCGCGCAAAGCACTCCGCACCCAGGCACCTTGCAAGTATGGAGCCTCGCCCCCTGGTCGGTATACCGTAGTCGCCGTCCGTGACACGACGATTGTCGACCGAGTTGATGGTAGGTACGCGACGACCTCCCGACTTTTGGCTAAGGTTGGGAACTGGTATCGGGACGGGAAGAGAAATGGAAGGCCGAGAACGACGACGACCTTGGAGAGGGGGTGGTCGATATGCAGCTGAGGAGGAGGCCGAAGAAGAGTCCGTGGCGTTGGAAACGGTGCGCCATGAACGGGTGGTGACACCGAGGAAGGGTCAGGGTACGGGCTGTATCGCCCTCGAGTGGGCGTACTCCGCTTGGATCCTGCAGATCCGCCGCGAGCACGGCGCAAAGTGCATTCGCCGTCGCCGTCGTCTTCATCGTCGAGAGATAAAAGGAGCAGCTGCCACGGTCGCAAGTCTCTTGTCCAGCCTAGGGGGCAGAAAGGCGTGGTCGGCATGACGAAGGGTGATGGAGGCAGGACAGCAGTGAGAGAAGCCTGTATACTATAGAGTTGAGTAGGAAAAAAAAGAACAATGAGAAGTACATACCTTCTTGGGCTGGATGGGTCCGCAACGCCATCCAGTCGCAAAGAATCCAATCTTTACCTCTAAAGAGGTAAAAAATCCCACTGCCAACCGCCAAAAAGTCCGAAAAGCGGTGCGGCTCTTCCAGAGGCTTACGCGATCGTGCTGCTCGTCAAGAGTGCAAAAGCCGTCTTGGCGGCTGTTGTGAGCCATCCTCGCGAATCCGGGGCCGACGAAGCACGAAAAAGAGAAGGAAACGGGCCAGAGAGGGCTAAGAAAAGCCTAGATACGGTAAGTTCGGGTTGAACAAAAAATGAAGAATGAAAAGATACGCACCGTTAGCGCCGATTGCGTCCGCGTCGCCATCCAGCCGAAATATCCAGTGTGCCCGTTGCAGGCACGAACGCGACGGCGTAGGGCTCATTCAGCCTCTTCAAGCCTGCTGCCGTCGTCCAAGCGTTGGAGCTCGCTCCAGAGGCTTACGCGATGCTCGTCGACAGAGCAAAACGCGACAAAGTCGTCCTGGCGTTGCGGCGGTCTCAAGACATTCGAGTGGGGTGGGGAGAGCGCAGCGCAGAAAACGAAAGGACGGCGACAGCGCAGAGGAGGCGACGGCGCATCATGATGGTGGGAGGCAAGATGGAAAACCGGCCCTGATGCCGGCGCAGGCAACGTGAGGGCCGATGAAACCTGCTCCATTGTGTACCCGAATCGATCCGTCGGGTACACAATGGAGCAGTTTCAGCGCTGGGGAAAGTCGCTTGGCAAACACGGCCAAAGCCTTTCCCTCCTTGACACCGCCCACCACCGATGGACGCGCTACACCGTCCAAACGATTCCTGCCGCGAGAATTGTCGTGCTAACCGTGTTTTTGACCGTGAGTGTGCTGTGGTTGACCGCCTCGGTCGCCTAGAACGCCGCCTGGCCCGCCACGTTCTACCGCCTTACCTCGTAAGTCGTTCGTACCCTTTCCTTCTGTTCCTGCGCTTATTCATCTCGTTTCAGTTCTCTTCACGCCTTCAACGCCTCTGGTGCCTGTTGGAATTGTTGTTACTACGTCCGTCAACGGTGAGTTCAAGATCTTTTCTCTATACCGCTACTTAAGACTTCTTTTTTGTTAGATTTCGACTTGATGGAACTCTCCGTGCGTTTGAGGCTGACGCCGTGCCGGTAACCGATGTTGGGGCTTAGCCTTACATCCTCAAGTCCGAGACAGCCCCATTTTTGCTACACGCACGCCGACGAGGAGTCCATCTCAATGTCCAAGGGCCAACTTCTCCCGTTTGTTCTTGCTGGAGCTAGCCACTCACCCAGAAGTGGTGAGTGCCCTTCTATTCCTTGATTGAGTTTCTTACCGACGACGTTGTTAGACATTTCTAGTATACGTCGTTAAACACGACGCAGAGACGCGGCCTTCCTTAAGCGGTAAGTGCTTCTTCGTCGTCTCCCATACCCCTCACTTCTTCGCTATAGAGACTCGAGCGCTGAACATCATGCTGTCACCGCGGGCGTAGGTGAGTGATCTGTGTCGCCTTCAAAATCAGGATGCGATGCCTTTGAAAGAAGGTTCTCGATGATGTGGTGACACAACAGCTTGTTCAGTCACTCTTAACAGCCCACCACGATCTACGCGCTGTACTTCTACCATTCCGGCTTTGTACGATGCTCATAATCGTCACCGGCATTGCCGCCATCGCTTTTCGGGACGCGTCGTGCTGTGCTTACCTTATCACTTGTCAGTACTCACCATGGCGAGACCTACGATGACCTCCCGACCACCGGTAATAGACTTTGGGCCCGTTCTCTCCTGTTATGCACCTCTCGTCTTCGCCATATTTCTCATGCTCCCCGAGCTGATCGAAGCGGCGGTGTGAACCCCATCGTCGTGGCAGTAAGGGGACGAGCAGGTGTTGGCGGTGCTTGCAATTAGTTTGAAAGCGATAGGTATGTCTGTGAGTTCCTTATCTTGTCGTTGACGAGCTTGCTGCTCGCTTAGTTAGAATTTTTTTTATCCACAAGCTGGAAGCCACTTTGTGCGTCGTCGTAGTTACTTCTCATATTCGTACTCATTTCCCGTCCTTCTCTCAGATGTCGACTCGGTCGTCGGGGCCTTCCTTGAATGGTGAATTCTCCGCTTTCCTGTTTCCTACACCACTCATTCCCTTCGTCATAGATGCACACCGCTCCCAGCATGGGCGTCAACCTGGACAAGTTTGATTGCCACTCCCATCCTGACATGGGGACAAACGTGAAGCTTGGACCTCCGATGGTATGCCGACCTTGTCTTTTCACTCTTCTGAGTCTCACTCACAACTTATCAGACTTCGGGAGTGTAAGCGACACCGCTGTCATTGTGTGCGACGTTGCGTCCGTGACACGTCCTTATCTTGCTTCACGTCGGCGGGAGCAGTCAGACGACAACACGCCGTCGTTATTGCGCTTGGACCGCATTCGGTCAACAACTCGTTCTTCGCTCCCGGCTTACATAAAGTCTGGAGCTTGGAGTTTGCGAAGCTTTACGAGAAGTACGAGAAGGAGGGATGGTTAGCAATGCAAGACGATTGTATGCCATTCTCGAGGCCCAGATCGAGATGTGACTTACAAGGGTGCTGCCAACGGTTAGTTCTTCGTTTTCTGGCTAATATTGAGTTTCTAACCTAAGGTGTCAATATGGATAGTCAATCGGGGTAGGCTGTGGCGGAAGTTGTGTGCTATAGTTGTGGTGGGTGGGTGGGTGGGTGAACAGAGTGGGAGTGATTTAAATAAGAATGATTTAAAGATCAAGGTGATTTACATTAGTGATTTAAATCAGTGATTTAAAGTGCATGATTTAAACAAGATGGTTATACTTGAATTATATGTTTAAGGATTTGACTAGGGGTATTGTCAGTTTCAGTAGAATGCCCACTGTGAGAATCATTTTAAATCACTCTTTGTTTTAAATCAATATGCAATTCAGATCATAATTATTTAATTATTTCTTATATCTCTACTGGAATGCGGTGCACGAGGCAACACTTACTTAGCAGGTTAGACAGAAGTTGTCCAACATAAGTGGGAAACTAACCGGCGTATTGTGCAATTCTAGATCTGATTCCCCACTTCAAAGTGTATACGCCACCGCATGCTAAGGTCACCCTGGCTGTTCTGATGATGTATTTAGCAATACAGCCTGAGACACCCCCTGCCCTCTTCGGTCACCCTCCGACGCGTCGCTTTACTTTCCTCGTTGAACGATGTCGCAGGTTGTTATAGACAATACTGACCCCCGTATACTTTATACAGGGGAGAACTGGACGACAGTCGGCCCCTTCGAGGATGGATACGGCGTTCCTGTGTATGGCGGGTCCCAAGCGATGACTTCTTACGAAGGGGATCAGTTTTCGTTCAATTTTAGAGGTGCGTAGACATCTGAACCCGAATCGAGGATAACGATTTGACGCGGTTTTAGGTTCAGCTATCGCGGTGATAGGCTCTTGGGACTACAGCGACCATCCTCTTCCCGAATGCGCCCTCGACGGTGAAGTCATAGGTGGTGGTCCTAGTGCTGAAGTTATTGCTCGCCGCACGCAGCAAATGACAAGTTCGGCATTTCCTGATGAAGTCCACGTTTTCACCAATCAGTTGCCTCTTTGCAGTGCCCATGGCCTGCTTCTTGGGCTCGAGCATCGGCTGACCGTCAAGGCAACGAGCTCCGCTCGACTGGCGTTCGACTTTTTACGATATACACCTCCCGAATCGGAAGTCTCAAACGGAAAAGTCCTTTATGTTCAGGATTACGACATCGAGTACATGAGGGAATGGCAGACATCTCAGGGAACTACTAGTGTTCCGGCGGAGGATGTGCTTTATCATGCGACGATGGCATCTGAACATGGTGCGAGCTTCGAGATGCAATTCACTGGTAAGAGCCTCGTGCTTTTGTTCGAAAATCGCTGTGCCTAAAAGGTCTTTTAGGAACCCGAATTACGATGATTGGAATCTTGGATAACTTGAATACGAAAGGAACTCTCTCCATCGTGTAGGTACTAGGTACCTTTCAACTGTAGAATCAGACGACGAGGTGGGGAGAACTGAGATGCATATTCTGTAGTAAGTAGGTGGTATAAGTACTGTAAGTACAATGGTCCTAGCTACAATGAGAGATGGTCTAAGCAACGAGAGAGACAATAAGTAGACTAGAAAGGGAATAAGAGAATAAGAGAGATGGTCTGAGTGTAAGTACAGAGTAATGGTCCTAGTATGCCAAGCATAGGCCAAGTTAATCCTCTACATCCCATACAAACTTTAATTTTCAGCCTCCGGGCTGAACAGTGGCAGGGTTGAACCAGCGCCATGCGCTCACGAATTGAAATGACCATATATAGTCATGCGAAATCGTCCTCATCGCCATCATCGGCGATGCCCGAAAGATCGGACGGGTTGACGAACTCCGTCACCTTGAACTCCTTCCCCGACCTCGCAAAATACGGGATCAGCCTGAACGCGGCAAATTTCAGCCGAGAGACGACACCATTCAACTCGGCAAGATAGTATGCACCGCCCGTGGTGCGACGCACAACGACCATAGGGCCAAAATACCGCGGTCTAAATTTTCTGTTGGTGCCGACTTCGATTTTCTTGTTGAGAACGAGTACCAGGGCGCCAGGACGGAAGTTGTAGTCGTGGATGGTGTTTTGGAAGCGGCGCTGAAAATCGGCGATGGATGCAAGACGCGCTTTGGTGACGCGCTGCTGAATGTGCGCAATGTCCTCGTCTCGTCGTTCCAGCTGACGCGCCCGCATATAGATCAGATCCGAGTCGGAGAGCTTGCCGTCAAACTTTGGGAATAGGAATGTCGCATATAGAATGTCAAATGGGAGGATGGGTTCGATGCCGTGGGCTGCGTAGAATGGGGAGTGTCCAGTGCGGCGCGATGTGGTGATGCGATCCGCCCAGAATGCAAGGTGTGTCTTCTTCGGCCATAACTTCTCGTTTCCTTCACAAAGTCTCTTCAGCGCATCTCGGATTGGGCGATGGGCGACTTCAACAACGCCGTTGGCTTGCGAATTGTAGGCGGAGATACGGATGTGGACGATACCATATTTCTGGCGGAGATACTCCAAAGCAGCGACCATCGGTGTACCGTTGTCGGTGACGAAGATTTCGGCGATGCCGCCCCAGCGACAAAGGATCTCTTCAAAGATGAACTGTCCGACTGTATCACCGGTTTCGGATCGAAGTGAGCGGAACTCTGGCCAGTGCGTGAGGCTACAACGTCCTTGGATGATGTACTGATAACCATTCGCTTTAGGCATGTGCATTGTGTCGATATGACACTTTTGGAAGAGACCGGCGGGCATAGAGATCTTGGGCGGTAAGTGGACGTGTTCTGTGGATTCCAGCTGGCATTCATGACAGGTTTTTAGATACCATGCGATGTCGGCATCGACGCCGGGCCACCAGAAACGGTCAACAACTCGTCGACGGACGCCGTAGAAGCCGCGTCGATGACCTAGCTCATCGTGAGCAAGACGTAGGATCTGCTGTCTGTCGGTATATGGAACAACAAGCTGGTGTCTTCCGGTGCGATCGCGGCGAAATAACTGGCCACTGGCAACGAAGTACGGGCGAGATTGCTGCTGGAGAATGTGGAGTTTATCGGGTGGAATGGATGGTGGGCATTTTAGACTGGAGAGGTAATATCGGATGTTGTCGAGCTGGTCATCGCGACGATGCGATTCTTCTGTTCTTGGTAAGTCGACTGTTTCCTGAGCCGTTGGAAATGCTAACGCAAGTGCGCCAGTGTCCTCTCGTACTTGGATAATCTTTGACGCGATACCGGCAACTTCGTCCTGCAAGAACGACGAAATCCATACAGTGCAGCCTAGCACTTCTTCATCAATCCAATCCTCTGCATCTTCGTCAGGTATGTCCCCTACATCGTCTGTCTTCTCTCGCCGTGACAGCCCGTCAGGCCCTTTGAACCTCTCGGCGGGTACATGAACGAGGGTGAAGTTGAACATGAGAATAGCGGCGATCCAGCGATTGACAGAGGCATTGGGATGGACATCAGGGTGGTTGATCATTCCGCGTATGTATTTCGCGTCCATCTCAACAATGAAATGCTCTAACCCGACAAGGTAGATTCGCGTGAAGTGTAGAGCGCGCCAAAGACCGCGAAGCTCGATCTTTGCCTGTGAATAACGGAGCTCGACATCAGACCAGGCGATGGAGCCAAAACGGGCGATACGACGTTGTTCGTTGGAATCGAGCTGTTGAAGAACGAAGCCGCATGCAATCTCGGAGGAGTCGACGCCTAGGATCACGTCAAGACCCGACTTGTAATCGATGGGGCGAATGGCGGGACAGGTAATGACAGCCTTCTTTAAGGCATCCATGGCTAACTGATGTTCTTCTTGCCAGGTAAAGGGTGTGCTCTTCATTGTGAGCTTGACGAGCGGCCGCGACATGGCGGCAAAGTTTCGAATCCAAATGCGCACTGTGCCGGCCATCCCAAGGAATCCTCGGACCTGCTTAACGGTACGACACGGCGGCCAAGTTGTGACCTTTGTAACTGATATATCTTCTGGCAGACGGCCGTCATAGTTGCAAGTCTGCCCAAGGACTGGTACCTCTGGAACAGCAAATCGATGGGCGAGCTTCTTCGCGGATACGGTGGCGCCAGCGTGGCCGAGGCGGTGAAGGATACGATGGTCATCAAGTAAGTGCAACCATACAAACTTTCGAACTTTGGGGTTGTCGGGATGTCGCTCATAGTCCCCGTTAGGCAGCTCGAAACGCGTTCGACGACCAAGAACTGTTATGTCGTCGATAAAATTAGGAGCAACGTCGGTCTCGTGCTGGAGGAGGAACGCGATGTCGTGATGGAAAATGTTGACAGATGTCGTCCATCCCTGTGGCAGACGTACTAATCGCATGGGCCCAAGGTGTGTATCGATTGTCATCACGTCGCGAGAGCTGATTGCTACCATCCGCTGGTTATAGCCCGACATGAGATCAAGACCGGTGTAGATTCCTCGCCCCGCAGCGTGTTCGCAATACTGGTCTGGGAGCGGAGGTTGGCCTGTTGTCCGTATGGTATGCCTGTTCATGTCGTCTGGATTGACAACGATTCTGACTTTGCCATCCTTTTTAGCGACACAAAACCATTGCGTGCGATATGAGCTGTCGGATGGTTCCCATAAACCCAGGCGGACATTCTCTTCAACTTGTTGGATAACTTCTTCACGGATACCGGGTGGAATGGGGATTGATTTACGCGCCCAAGGTACGTGCTCGACTAGTGGAAAGATGACGGGACTGAAATAGTCATCGCGCAGAGTACCCATTTCATCGTTGGTGAATGAGATGGCCTTCTCGTTAAGCATGAGAACGTTGACGGCCAGGGCGCGCTCTTCGGGGAGCAAGAAGTCGTTATCGAGGATGCCGAGAGACTCAAGACGTTCCTGAGTCAGACGCTCGGATGGGACAAAGGGAGTTGGGAATGGGGAAAGTTCTGGGAGAGAGAGCAGGGGGTCTTCGGGAAATTGTCGTCGTACTTTTGCATCTTCAGGGAGTACTGCGGGGACCGGGTTTGCTTTCTTGTCTACACTCTTGTAGAGTAGAGTGTCGGACATATGACTGAATGTAAATGTTTCTTCGAGCGTAGATTGGACAAACGCGTGAGATTCAATAATGCTCGGGGTTCGATCCGGTAAGTCCGACACTTCTTTCCACTGTTCCACGACGTCGTCGACAGTGGATATTCCAAACGAAGGGCTCGGTCGCTTCCGTTCCTTAGTCTCGACGACTCGGTTCTCCGGGCTATTGGAGTCCTGCTCCCATATACGGATGGTGACACCGGATGCCGTCTCCCACTTCTCAAGACGGACAGCGCGCTGCCACGGACGACCAAGCAGAATGCGATAAGGCGCTTTTGGAACGATGTAGGCATGAGCAGTGGTGATAAGGCCATCAATGGCAAGCTGTACTTGTTCAGCACATCCAGGTAATTCGTCTTTGGCTCCGCTAGCAGTTTCCATGATTAATCGCCTGTGTTTATTGACGTCTAGGCCACATTCTCTCGCAAGATCTTCGCGGATAACGACTATTTCTGAGCCCTCATCCAAGAGAGCGAGCTCAGGCTGCTTGCCAGCTACAACGATATCGATGACACGGAGCGGCGTAGTGAAATCAAGAGGGGGAGCAGGACATGGATGGGTGATGGAAATTGGGGGAGATAGGATATTGGCTGCTACAGCAGCAGCATCGTTGGGAATACGGTTGGTACGTTCATGATTGACCGCTTCCTTGACCAGATCTTTACTGATTGCGTATAGGTCGCGTACTGGCAGAGTAATCAGCGCGTCAAGGATCTGATTGTAGACGCGATGGACAGCGGATGGATCATCGACTTTGGATTCAAGGCGGTATGCGGGGTGACGGGGATCATGTGGAGTGTGTGGTATGAAATCTTCCTCCTTCTTCTTTGCTTGCGCTGACTTCTTCTCGGTGAATAGTGGAGCGGGAGCGGTTTGTTCGTCAACGGGGAGCTGGACGGTGTCTTCCTCAGCGTGCATGGCCTTCGGTGGCTCATCAGCATCGGCGCTGGGTTCTTCTTCGGCGGGCTTCGTGACAGATTTCTTCGCTTGGGCTCGGGTAACGGCTGCAACATTGGCGGAATCCTCTACATCGGTGGACTCCATTCGCAAAAATCCCCACCAGACATCCTCGGCGGGCTCTTCTTCAACTTCTCCCTTCTTCTCATCAACTTCCTCTTCTTCTTCTTCTTCCTCCTCAACTTCTTCCACGATTGCTGCGGTCGTGCAAGCGTGGCCTATGTCAATCGCCGTGCGATCTAAAAATCCTTCTTGGGAGCGGGAGCGGAGGCGGTGGTTGGCTCCGGCAGTGAGCCGCCAAAGATCTCATCGACGGAGTACTTGAAACCCCTGCGCTGTGGGTGGCGGCGGATAGCACTTCCATTAAGGAGGCAAAACCTTCGATTTACGACGATAATGCGTTTAGCGTCAACGTATACGGGAACTCAAGGACACTCGGCGACAAAATGGGGGCCTGCGCAGAAGTAGCAGCCATCCTGCATGTTGTTGGACTGGGGGAAGTGATTGTGGCCGTCGTTGCGCTGGAAGGCAGGGTTCTTGAACTGGTAAGTGGTTGCATACGTCGAGCCCATTGATGATTGACTGAGGCTTTGAACTAGCGGCTGCAGCATCTGTTGAAACGCCGTGGTTTGGGCAAGCGACAACTTCTCGAGTGCCGCCTGAAGATCGTCGACGGTGGGACCAGCTACTTTCTTGGTTTGGACAGCTGGAGCAGCTGGCGTGTCGGAGTCGGACTCATCAGAGTCAGAGCGGGCTGCCTTCTTTGCTTTGCCCTTGGACTTCTTCGACCGCCGTTTGCGAATGCGCTCATCATCGGAGGAAGCGTCGGAATCGTCATCAGAGTCGGTGTCATAGACGGTGGAACGTAGGACCCAACGACCAGCAGCGAGGACTTTGGAAATGTCTGGGGGAGTCTCCCTGGTCCATGTCGCGTCAACCTGCGAAATACGATCTTCCAGGCGCTGTTGGAGACGACGATCGAAGCCCTTCCAAAAGGCACGCTTTACCTCGCTGTCGGATATGACCTTCTTCTTCTGTAACGCCCCGGAGACGGGCGTAAACTGGCGATGATACTTGTCGAGGTCGGCCTCACTGCGGAACCCGCGGCGCCGCCATTTGCGAGCAATGTCCTGCAACTCACGAAGAGTGTATCTGCGCTTCCGCGATGCGTAAAAATTGTCGGTGAGCTCCTTTTTGAATTTATCCCAGTCACACTTGTTGACATCGGTGTCGTAGCCATCAGCAGTCCGCCAGAGCTGCTTAGACTCGTGATCAGCATAGCGCAAGGCAGCGTGCACGCGCTCGCCACCAGTAACTTTGTGCGTCTTCGCGAGCTCCTCAAACTCAAAAAGGAAGTCATCTAGCTCGTTAATGCTATCGGTCGAGAAGTGCGGGGCGTCTTCGCTGCGTGGGCCGGGCATGGCTCCAATTCCTGTAGCGGTGGACATGATTGGCGGCAATGGAGGCAGTAAGGGGACTGGTGACGGGGGAAGGGGAACAGCGGCTGGCGAGAGTGGAGATAGAGGAAGGGAACTGAGCGGTGACGGTGGAGGCGACGGTGACGCGTGAAGAGGAGGTAACGGCGGGGTACTGAGGGGTGATAATGGGAGAAGCGGGGAGTGGTTATGTGTCGGAGAAGGTGTTCGTGAGGGGAGATCAAGGAAAGAGAACTCAAGCGGTGGGAGCCGTGCAGGCGACGGTGGGAGAGTAAACGGTGGTAGGTCTAGCTCTAGGATAGGAGCTAGAAAGGATGGACGGATGGGAGATGGAGAGACGGGGCGGAGGTCAGGCTCAGGAAGAGTAGATGGGCCTGAAAATTGAAGACGGCTGAAGCGTCCGGGAAGAGCTGAGGGCGCAGCAGTAGGGTCACGGGCAGTAGCAGGACGGATGTCGCGGTTGGCAGCAGCACGACGCCGTTCCGCGTTCCTTTCCCGGATGATAGCTTCGGGGTCGTCGACAGCAGGTAGGAGACTGCGTCGAGCGCGTCGGTCAGCCGTGATGGGTGCACTAGACTGCACTCGGATGGGAATACGCGACAGACGACGCGGATCTGAAGGTCTACGATCGTTCGAGATAGCGGTGGGCTCCAGATGTAGGTACTAGGTACCTTTCAACTGTAGAATCAGACGACGAGGTGGGGAGAACTGAGATGCATATTCTGTAGTAAGTAGGTGGTATAAGTACTGTAAGTACAATGGTCCTAGCTACAATGAGAGATGGTCTAAGCAACGAGAGAGACAATAAGTAGACTAGAAAGGGAATAAGAGAATAAGAGAGATGGTCTGAGTGTAAGTACAGAGTAATGGTCCTAGTATGCCAAGCATAGGCCAAGTTAATCCTCTACAATCGGCATCTATAGAATTGACGAGAGTGACGCTGTCAACCTTTCTTTCCCGCCTGTGGGAGCTGGTCCGGATACGCTGTTCCAGCAGGTTGTATTTCAATCTGACGCGCTGGAGAACAAGGAGCATCAGCTCACCGTTGTTTGGGACAGTCAGCCCGGGACGCAGCGCTTTGGATTGACCAATTTTTATATCGAGACGTCGGGCGCACAGGCACCTCCTCTGATTAGTGCCCTCCCATCTAGCACGGTCACGCCTACCAGCTCGTTTATACCTGGTCTTTCGGCGTCGTCCGTGTCAGCCAGTGGTTCCAAGGCTCCTATCGCTGCAATCGCTGGCGGCGCAGTCGGTGGAGTCGTTCTTATTATTTGCGCTCTCCTCTGCCTCTGGTTTTGGCGTCAGAGACTCCGAAAGAGGAGTTTCACTGAGACAGTCATTCAGGAAGAACCATTTGCTAACAGCCTTCGTGCTGGGCCTTACACTTCTGGAGTAACTGAGGATCAGGCTATGTGGCAGAGGGAAGAACCTCTTCGCTTGTCAATTTGGTCGGAAGGGTCAAGTATCCCAGTGTCTAGTCCATCAACTGCAGAGACGCGGTACTCATCTATGAAAGCGGAACAATCTCGCGCACTATATGGCGGAGGGCAGTTCCGTGATTCGAACGTCCCAGAGGTCAGGTTGCACGAGGATAGTGGGATACGTATGAGTTTTGCAGCGGGCGCGACTGGTCCTATTGATGTCCCGCCTGTTTATGCAGCCATTTGAATAATTTAATAAGAGCAGCATGATAATAAAGTCTTGCTCATGTTCAAAAAGGAGGCTAGGTTTGGAGCTAGCCTTGTTGCAGGAAGGCGGGAAAGAAGACAAGACGAAACTGCCGCCGGCAAACATGACTTGCTTTTCGCCATCATCTCCCCGATACGGCCCATGCAGTTTGACGATGATACAAACTCACGACCACAAGTTAAACCGTTGTGCTCGAAAGTGAACAGTGTATTCAGGTATTGTTCTTCCCTCCTTTTCTCTCATCCCTCTCAAAGTTAACTAGTACTTCTAGGCGCAAACGGACTGGCGGGCCGGCAGAGAAAACAGAAAAGCACGACCTGCAGTGACCACGGTGGCCCAGGATATCAACGATACGCGCTCAAGAGGCGGCACCCGTTGTACCGTACGAGCACCAAGTCCCAACGTATGCGTGGCCACCACGCGGTCATGTGCTACCCGCGCCAGCTTCTTCATGTCGTTATCATCGACGGGCGGCGCGAAGCGACTTATCCGGATGTGAACCCATGAATCAGGAGATCTGACACGGCCCTCGACGATTCCCATTTCAGTTTCCAAGTGTGGCGCAATATGAATTGAAACCAATCAGTGAGGACGTGGGTAACTATTATCTTCTTGAATGCTCCATTGAAATGTTTTTCATAGATTTTTTTCTACCTTCTTGGCTACGGCTTTGTCGTCGAGTTGCCTGAACTGGTGAACAAAAGCCATCGGTATCTTCCGGGCGCATCGCTCATTGTCGTCTATAGACAGACACGTGAAAAGTCGCTCTTGCCTTTCTGCCACCACCGACGCCTTCCTGTAGCTTGCCTCTCCACAGTCAACAGTCCGTGTCTCAACCAGTTTCTATTCACTTCATCTAAAAATCACGACATACCCACCATGTCTGGTCAAGCGACGACCTCGGATGCTATGTCGCCCTCCGACCTGAGTGTTCATGGTTCCCCACCCAGCGATTGTCAGGTAAGCTTTATGCGACGCTCTCTTCGCGTTTCTTGATCATCTTGTTCAGGCTTCATCGTCGGAGTTGGACGAATTCGCCGATTACAGGTTCTTCCTGTTGCCTATCCCGCCTTGCAGCGAACTTGCGCCATACGACGCGCTATACGAATTCGAGCCTCCCCAGGCTCCTCACTTCACTATGCTCCTCCTCGTTCGCTGGATTAATACGCATTGCGCGCCGGTTTTACCTGAGGAGCTGGACCTTGGTCCTTTGATTTTGAGGAAGGTACCTGAGGAGAGGTTTATGATTGCGCTGGAATTTGCGCAGAATGCGCCGCCACTTCTGGTTGATTCCGTTTCTGGCCAGTTGGTCCAGTAGGGATATGTTTGTTTCCTATCATTTATGATGACTGGCATCTGTATATCTGGATATCTGTGTATTTCTGCTTTTAGTGTTGATTTTGTTATGTTCCTGCTGTGTACGCTATTCAGTCCATATCTAGGTTATCTTTATACCGCGTCGATCTTCTCAACGCGCTGGAATTTCGACAAGTTTTTGAAATGAGGTGTTGAAAGTGTGTTGAAGGAAGTGCCGCCGGCAAAGATTGCCAAGCTTGCTTCCTGTCCATCATCACTCATTTGAACTCGACCACGTCACCATAACTTGGAGGAATCATGACGCTCGACATTACCATGCACATGAATATTCCATTTTATCGCGCTTAACGGTACTTGCGGGGTGGAGATGAATCAACTGAGAAAAAAGGGGGCCTCACTATTAAACCAGGAATTGCAGAAGGGAATTAGAATTTGCTGGGCCAGAAGGTGCGTCTATGTCTTTTTACCCTCGTTTCGACGCGTCCAATGATACCGCTACAGTCTGTCGGAAATGTAAAGCCGGCAATATGTCGTGCGCTTCTATAACTACACATCACGGTGGTGGAACTACTTCATGAACTTCTGCCAGGGATCATACGACCTTACTCGTTTATTCTACCTCCGTCGCCGTCGGTGGTCTCGGACTCAGCCCACACGAAATCGGTTGGATCATGTTCGCGTGGGACACGGTCAACGCCATCCTGCAGGTCTTCCTCACCAGCACGCTAATCCGCAAGCTCGAGGCCCGAAGGACGTTCATTACCTCCATGTCCTTCCTTCTCGGCAGCTTCTTCGCGTTTTCGTTCTAGAGCTACTTTGCTCGGAAGGCGGGGTACATTGATTTGCGTGTCATTACTCTAATAGTGATACATATGTCATTTAATTTCTTCATATCTTCAGCGTATGGGGCTGGGCATGTGCTGGCCGTGCAGAGCGCGACGAATCGGGAGACGCTGGGGTTGACGAATGGGCTTGCGCAGATGTTTAATTCAGGCGTGCGTGGGTTCGCGCCTTCCATCGCGTCGTCCTTGTTTTCTGTCATGCTGTAGAAGAACCTGGCGGGAGGTTTCATGGTGTACGTTGTGTTTTGGATTTTGATGTCCATTGGGGTGAAGCTCTCTATGCGCATCCCAAAGTCTATGACCGTCTCGTCATGAACGTGGTAGTTACGGTGCAAGGTGTAACTGGGCTTTCAACATAGAAGTTCACAATCCCCGCGGTCTGATGGAACTCTGTCATCCCAGCTCTGGTTGTTCTGAAGAACACGGTACCATGACGCGTGCGCCACACGTGATGGTGGCAGGAAGATGAAATTATGTAATGACAGGATCGTCGAGTCTCTTTTTCACTATCAAGGCTTAAAATTTAAAAGGTCAGTCCATCTAACTTTGTCCTTAGACAACCCAAATTGATAGATACAGCAAACCCCAGATGCTTTTGAGACACGAGTGGCCTGCAATACGCGATCTTGCGCAGAACGCTCCCCGCAACCATGTCACCTTCGAAAACTTCAAGGAGTTCGTAACGAAGGCGCTCTATTATGGCGTTCCGCAGACAGCGCCACCACCCTCCTCTAATCTCGACGCGCCCGTCAACGTCGCTGCCTGTGCTTTGGCCGCCTTGCGTACCTGCCTCAAAGAGATCACGAGAAATGGATCCTTGCCGTACTCCTCGCAGACTATCGAGTTTGTCGTGCGGACGCTACCATACATCGCGGCGTGGATTGCCTACTTTATTCGTCACATTATTCTCCCTGGGTGCGATCATGGTTTCTCATGTAGTTTCGCCAAGCTCTCGTCGGGTATCGTCCTACAGCTTATTTATTGCGCCAAGGATTTCCCTCTCCTTCACCAGGAACTGGCGTCAATGAAGGCGGCGATCCGGGACATGAAACATTCGGCACCCACCTTCTTTCTATCCTTTGTCGTCAGCGCACTTCTTCACTGTTCATCGTTACCGAAAGGCTCGAGCTACGACTACAAACTCTTTCTTTCCTCCCAAGGCGCCAGATCTCAGTGGAAAGTCCACTGTAATTGCTTTCATATAATCAACGAGATCATCCCAGAGGGTTATAATCCAAAGAAGCACGATCTCCCCCAGCACGCTCTTGAACTCTTTGATATCATTTTCAATGAGTACGCTTTCTTCACAGATGCCTTCCACTCATGTGTTAGGTTCGGACTTGGCGCAATCAACGCCTCGACAACCATGGACGTGAAAAGTTTTGAGGATCTAGTGGCATCCATGGGACCACTGTTTCGCGTCATGTTGCCTTTCATGGAGACGGAGACGGTGGAGATTACTGATTATATGTTGGACCACGGCCATCTCCATCGAACCTGTAAGATGATGCGCACGATCATATGTTCCAATCATCTCCACGCCTTCCTTGATCCCTCGAATGCCGTTAAAGGTCGCGATAGAGAAGCCATCCTTTTCAGGTCAGTAGACGCCATAGTCAGAGGCGCTTTCCATATCAGGCTCCTGGTCCAGATCTATGGCCACCGCGTCGCAAAACAGGTCTTCGACGATCAGGCCGTTTTTTGCCTGGTTCGCGCTCACCACCTGATATCGGATAACCCAACATTAGTGTCAGAAAAGTTCCGAGTTGCATATGACGGCTTGATGTTTTTCCTGATAGAACTCAGACTAGCACCCTTCCTTACGCACTACTCTGTTCTCGTGTCCGCCCTGAGGGCCCAACGAAAGCTGCAGCCTTTCGTCTCCAGGGATCTGATGGCGTCAGAGAAATGGAAAGACTACGAGGCTCGTCTGGAGTATATGCGAAATGTGAAAGCTCTGTTCGATAAGACGGTTAGATGTATTTGTGATTCTGCAGTGGTGAGTCCTCCATCATACTCAGCGCGTTGTTAAGAACCGACTTCCTGCCATAGTGCCCAAACTTGCAGAGTGATATAATTTTCCCCTTGAGAAGATGCTCGGGATGTGCAGTTCGTTACTACTGCTCGCGCGCTTGCCAAAAGAAAGACTGGAAGGAACGACATCGGGGGGAATGTGCTTTAATTCGTCATGATTTCAACGGTTGGTGCAAAGGATGCCACACAAACTTCTTTCGTTGATCCTCTTCTTTAGCAAACATTCAGGCAGTGTCGTCTCGAGACCGCTTCTTTCTCGACCATGAGTGTCGAACCTTTTTGCAACTTTATATGCACCACGATCATGCCTTGGTGCGCGTGATGGATTCCACCACTACGCCTGTCACGTTCTTCGTCGACGCCTTGGAGAATTACAAGCGCATGGATAACTATTCTCATGTTGCTGAGTTTGTTCAACGGAAGGAGGGCATAGCAGTGTACACGCGCCGTCCAGTTGGGTCTATGACGATGCCGACGTCCATTCCGATGCAGTCGAAGTTGGCGTGTTACGATTATAGTACTCTGAATAGTCCCCTTACCTACAGGCCTTTGTGACATACTGACCCCCGAGGCTGACGCTGAACAGACTTGAACTGAATAACAATCGGGAAGGAGGGAAGGATTACTGTTGTGGCGGCTACTGTTCGTATGACCGGTCCGGTTTCTTAAAGTTTTTGTGGTTGCATCGTTCACACGAAAAGTAGCAGAGGCTCAGATGCTTGCAAACGTGTCGGTAATTGGGTGATAAGACACTACAATTTTGGCGAAGTTGTTGAGATGTACAACGAAGAGGTGAAGAAAGTGCCGCCGGCAAAGACCGCCCAGCCTGCTTTCTGACCATCATCATCACTCGACCACGTCTCCATAATTGGAAGAAACGTGGACGCAAGATGAACCTCTGTACCTCAGATCCTACGTGCGAACATAACGATCCCTTATTTCTTCGATATTGATTTCCTTTCTGGTTCCCAAGTGTGGCGCTGCGGTAGTTCGACATCGATCGCACAAGTTCTATGCAACTGAACTTTTCTTGTGAAGGCTCAGAATGCCCCAATCAATAGGGGATACCTTTCTGGTGTATATGGCGCTCAAGTGACGGAAGGCTGTGCAAGATCATGCTCGTTGATGACTCGTTATGAGCCTTGAGGTATCAATCCATTCAATCTTAGTGATTTTCCCACCTCCAAGCCCTGCAGACCTTATGGCACGTACAGCTCTGTGTACAGATAAGTATCATGGTCGACGTTGTATACCGTCGCCTCTTACTAGGTACTGGGCACAGATACCCATTTTGGGTCCCAGAACCAGACCAGTCGCTCCCAATCGAATATCGGAATCGTGGCATACGTATCGGGGACGTTGGGCTGATGACTGAGGACGGGGGATTCGACTTCCTGTTCAACATACATCACGAAGCTAATCATCCGATGAACGGCGGGCGTGTTCCGCCTGGTTTTGAACCGCTTCCTCTTGTGGACGAGGAATTGCCCATTCGAGAAATTCTACACATGCATAAGGCGAAGACTACCATAACCAGTGGGCAGGTCTCAAAGCGAGCGCTTGCGCTGGAAGGCTCTGCTGAATTAGCGTGAGTTCTCTTTACATTTTCCGCATCTCAATTTGATGTGCGGAAGTCCTTTCGCAGGCGGCGGTTTTGGGTTCGAGTTCTCCGTCGTAAAAGCCGAAGCTGCCATTCTCATGCTCCCTGATGGCGCGACGCGTTACGTTGCTAAAAGCCGGGCAACGTATTCGAAGTACGCCAAAGAGAACGGAATCTCCCTTTACCAATACGTGAACGGCACACTTGGTCGCGAAGCGCCCAATGGGTCCTTGTACATCGTTACTGGATGCGATAAATGCCGGTCTTGGGGAACAGCAGCTGTTGCTCAGCCGGAGGATAAGCAGGAGGTCTCGCTGAAGTTCCTGGCTGGAGGACTTGCGCAGGGAACTATGGCTGTACACACCTCGTGCAGCATCGATTTTGGGGTTGAGACACGCTGCTATCCTCCCGTTCAAGGGACACCTTCGCCTGAAGAGAACCAGTGTGTATTCGCGAGGGGAATCACAGTGGTCGTTCGCGAGAATCGCATTGCCAGTAAAATGTTTGGCGCGGTTCAGCTCTCGTACATTTCAGGATCTTCCAAGGACCGTGATTGGAGTGCTTCTGCCTCTGGCAGTTGGGCGCCGTTTTCTTCTTCGACGTCCTCTTCGAGTTCGAGCTCGAGCTCTCCGTCTTCTTTGTCTTCCTTTCACCGTCAATCGAGAGATACGCCTTCCGACAATAGCTCTGAGGAGAGATTGAGCGACGAATTCGATCTTGGTGCTGATGCTGTTGAGTTTCCTCAGTATGCTACGGCTGTGAGGTTCCTTCGTCGGAATAGTTTTACAAAGAATGCTAAAGAGTTACATGAAGGTATTGAATCCCGCGCTCTACATTGGCGAACACGTCCTTTCCATGGTCAGTCGGCGTTCTCTTTGTGACACCATCTGACGTTATGCAGTGTCCTTCTGCGGAGCTTGCTGTTATCGAAGACGAGACGTGGATGACCGCCATTCCATCAAACAAGTCCGAGACAACGGTTGACTTTTCCGGCTTACTTCAAGAAGTTTTACAGCAGAATACTGTGGAGGACATTGATGGTTGGTAGATTTCAAATCTGTTCTCACTCGCTAATATTCACTTGCTCCATCCAGGAATCGTTACACTTCGAGAGTTTGATGCTGACGTGGACCAGCATCCACCGTTGGAAAATCAAGAAACTCCAATGATTGAAGAAGCGCCTGCTGCTTTGAGTCCTATCGAGCACGAGCCAGTCATGTATCATGAAATACCAACCTCAACGACGTTGACAACTCCTCGCCAGGAACGCCCTGATGAGGTTGACGATGTCGACAAACCACCAGCCACACCGCCTCAGCAGGCTTCTGTTCCAGAATCTCCTCGAGCATTTTGCGGTAAGTCAGGGTTAACCACGAGCATAACGAAGAGTGCTGACTGTTGGTTAGGTCTGAAAGGCTTTCTCCTGTCTGCTTTGAGGCAACGCTCGAAAACCGGCGACGACAACAGTATGAATGTCAGCATCCCTTCGCGGCCGCGTACGTCAAAGAAGTTGACGCTAGGCAGACTTACGGTTGGACTTTTTATTCGTCTTGCAACCGGGGCTGACGTGAAGACTTTGAAAGAAGACGAGGAAATCCAACGTCGACAAAAACAACACATCTTCTTTGTTTTTCAAACGTTTCACTGTAGGTCAATCTTTGCTGTGCCTTTTGTTTTATGACTGAAGCGAAGCAAAGACTCGGAAGAACAGGCGGTCGGATTATAGTGATGAGACGTGCGTCGGGGAAGGGAAGGATCCTTTTGATCGTCCGTCTATGGACAAGTTCTAAACTTGCGCTTCGACAATGTCTTAAAGGAACATTCTGTATGTAGTACTTGGTAGGAAAGGTGTGCTTAATATATGTGTATCTGGTATGTGAAAGACTTGGGGTACAGAGGGAACTGGAAACCAACGACTTTGAGGTGTTTCCCAACTGCTTCCACCTCGGACCAAAATCTGAGCTCCACAGTCTCTGGCAGCAAAACCATTTGACTAGAAATGATTGAGAAATGATAATGCAGGACTAACTTGGGGCACTCGGAACTTGCCGAAATCTCCCTGTTTTTGACCACCATGAGCACAAGAAAGGGAATGGTCATTATCGTCTCCAACGGCGTCCACAGCGGCGCGACGCGCGACGTTCTTGGAAGATGAGGCAGTGTACGTCTAGCCCCAGACGGATACCCAACAAGGCAAGTTTCCTTTCTGCCAACACTTGATACATCTAGTAATCATTACTCTCAGCGGACACAATTCCATCTTCTCGACGGCCCTACTGGCTAGCATTTATATCGCTTTGACCATGTAGCCAACGTCTCCCGAGCCAGAAAGGCGCCGCGTCCCAGGGATTCCCATGAAGGTACGTCTGATACAGTTTATGCATTTGATTACTACTTCCTGATAGCATACAAGAACCCGTCATATCCCTTGTCTCCGACCGTTCCAATGACGGTCGCGTCCACCTCAGCATCGTTTTGGATTGCATTGACGAGGCGGCGGACTCCCTCTGAGCTCGGATCTTCGTATTGGAGATCGGACACTTTGCCATTACGGACAACGTTGTCGACGACCTGCACGGTGGTCAGCATCCAAAGCCAGCTACTTTAAAACGCCAAAAAGCTCACAATGACTCCGCCGCTTCGGATTATCCTCTTTGCTTCCTCGAAATACTCCAGGTTTGACTCCTTATCCGCGTCAATGAACGCCAAGTCGAATTTGGGCGTGTCAGGGAGCTCCTTCATGGACGCGCTGGCCGGGCCAACCACAACTTTGACTTTGGAAGCAATTCCGGCTTTGGCCAGATTCTCTTCTGCGACCTGGGCACTGTTTAACGTTTGTGCATTTCGACGGTAATGTGTTCTCACCTTCGCATGTTTATCCTCCAACTCAAACGTGATTAGTTGCCCATCGTCTGGGAGCGCTCGAGCCAACCAGGTCGTTGAATATCTGAAATGATATCAGGTCTTCGACATCTAAATACTTCGACGGAAACGCACCCTCCCAGTGTCCCCACTTCGACTATCCTCTTCGCGCCAATTGACCTGGCTAGGAGGTGCAAGAACTTTCCTTGAGTAGCGCTGACAGCAATGTCGGGTAGACCGTTCTTGGAACTATTCTCCACTCCACTTTCAAGCGCTGCATCGGGAGTTATGAGCAGAGACTCGAAGTATTTGTCGGAGCGAGCCCAATCCTCATACGTTGTCGGTTTTCGGAAACCATAACCTGGACCATGGTGGGGTGCTGAGTCGGCCATGATTGAGTGTGCTTATTACTTGTTAGCGGGGCAGGTGGGTAATGCGTATTCGCTCGATATCTTTATATATTAATCTGACAGTGGACAGTGTTTAGAATCTGCCGCATGATATGGGCAGCTGCGCGGCAGTTCTACCCCCTATCCCTTCTTATCAGATAAACCTTTGCAATATCTACAGGAACGCGATTATCTCTGAGAGGACCACTTTGTCCCGAAAGCGACGCGCCTCTGACCTCTGGGGACGTATTTTTTCATCACGAAAGAACCAAGCTCTTTTGTGCCTGTCGATACGGAGTGCTTTTCAGATCGTTGAAGGATCCAACCTGTCGCTCAAGTTTGACGGGAGCGTGAGATTCTCCACACCAAAGGTACGGATTCTCATCAAGGGTTTTCCTGTCCGTTAGCTAAGTGTTCGTGAGATCGCAAACGCCGCAGATGACTTGGACTCTCCACAAATACGCACAACTTTTGTTATAGCATCTTTCTGCGGAATACGCCATACTGATGCGAAGTCTCATGCTTCGGTCAGCTTGGTAAGTCGCTTACTAGCTGACCGATCACTATTGACTTGCTTTTAAAGAGGACCCCGTCGCTGTCAAGACTCCCAGAATACCATGAGCACTCCAATCGCCGTCGTCGCAGGAGTAGGAACAGGCGAAGGTACGGGTGCCGCTGCTGCCCGTCTTCTCGCGAAACGCGGCTACACCATCGCTCTTATCGCCCGAAACGCCGACAGTCTTGCTAAATTCGCTGACGAATTAAAGAGCGCTGGTGGCAAAGCCGTTGCACTGCCAGTAGCGTCGTACTCGTATGAGCATATTACGGCTGCGTTCGAGTTCCTTCCTGCTGGACAACTCCGAGTCGCGATCTACAACGCGGGCGATGGCGTATGGAAACCCTTCCTTCAAGTAACCCCATCCGATATCCAGAGGGTCACTCAAAGCAACATCGAGGGTGCATTCGCTTTTGCCAACGCCGTCATCACGCGGTTTAAAGCCAACGAGATTGATGATCGTGGGAAACGAGGGACGCTTATCTTCACGGGAGCTACGGCGAGTCTTCGGGGAAATACGACGACCAGTGTGTTCAGCGCGGGCAAGTTCGCGTTGAGGGCGCTGAGCCAGAGTTTGTCGAAGGAGTTTGGGAAGGAGAATGTTCACGTCGCGCATGCGGTTATTGATGGGGGAATAGCTACCGCCCGGAATAAGGAGCGGAGAAACGATCCCGAATGGGAGAAGAACGCAGATGTTCGATTGGATCCTGAGGATATCGCTGAGGTAGGTCGACCCTCGTTCTGATACGGTGTGCTCACCTAACTCCGTATTGGGACAGGCGTATCTGGGCTTGGTGGATCAGAGGCGTTCGGCGTGGACGTGGGAGTTGGACTGTAAGTATCTCCATACTTCCTTATGAGCGTGGCGTAGACTAACGAGGATATTGATAGTGAGACCCGCCCACGAGAAGTGGTAATAAACGAATTCCCAAATGTACTTGTCACAATGTATCGCGTATCACAACCTTACTCAGTCTGCGTTCCCCTTCAAGTATACTGCCTCCAGGAAGACCCTCCCCTGCATCATCATTGCATGATCCCAGAATTCTAGTGTCGGGCGAGAAGCTTGGTCTGTGTTCTCCTTCAAGTATGCCGCATCCAGAAAGATCCTCCCCTGCGTTGAATACGTTTTTGTTGCTAGGCGCAGCATGATTCAAGAATTCTAGCCCGCATGGAACGAATGTCATGAGAATGAGGCGGCGGAGAGTATAAAGGCCCAGTATCGTGAGATGGTGTTTCCACACATCACCCATCACCCATCTACGCATCACCTACCATGTCTGTCTCCGAAGCCCAGCGTAAAGCAGGCGAGCAGTGGATCGCTGATGTGCGGTCTCCTGATCTCTACTACGCGTCATTCATCTGACTGACTAAACCTTGCCAGTTCTACCGCCTTATGGAGACTTTCGACTTGAGGAAATGGGCTGCGACCTGTCTTGAACGCGACGTGACGTTCAACTATACGAACATGCCGCCGCTGAAGGGCCATGAAGGCGTGTTTTCGGTGTTTACCCAGATGGCGGGGGGCGTGAGCCGCATGACCCACGAGTGAGTGTCTGGCTCTCTTGCTTTTTGGGATTCACGTGCTGATGGGATGCTGCAGGTTGAATGATGGTATTCGTCCTTCCCTCCACGGCGTTCACGTCCAGTCCTTGATCACTCTAAAGTGAAAGTTCTCCCCGACCGCATTTTGGTTGCGTCTACGGTCCACTATCGGTTTGTCAACGGGGAGAGAACGTCTATGAAAGCGTACGCTGTTCTGCACAAAGGGCCGGAGGTACGTGGGGTTTCGTCGGAACGGGGATGGATGTCGATTACTCACTGGGGTTAGGACGAGAAAGCGAGAGGGTATGACATTTATGGTGATTTTACGCCGATGTTGCAGATTATGGCGGCGTTGCAGGTGAAGGTGGGGAGGAGGAGGGTTCCCCCTACTGCGCGCCGCATGCTCCGGAGGGGTGATGAGTAGAGTTGGTTGTACATAGATTGTATAGAAAGAAAGCAGAATTGTAATCCTACAGTGTACAATTGTGTTCAGTGTATCATTTGTCTGTGCTTTTTACTTTTCAGATTGTAAACGACTCGGTACAAGTATGTTTGTGAAAGATAAAACTCTTACACAGTCTAGTGGGAGGAGGTTGTGAATTAGACACTTGGACAGTGGATAACTTGATCAGTCCCGATTCAAGATTCACTATGTTCCGTCGGCTTGGTCAGTAGCTTCTGATGTGATGTTGTCTACTACATGAGGTGTTGCGGCTTAGACGATGCTCCCCGGTTGATGTTTCAAAATTCAAATTCCCTTCTACAATAAACATGCGCCACACAACTTATATATGAATTGAGTACCCCGACGAGTCAGGAAGATTATGCAGCGATAGGTAGTACTGATTCTTGAAATTGGTAGTGTCCACGAGTGATAGTGTCTGTGCATCGGCTGGCGTATGGCACCTTCGGGCTTGATAGGCAAGCCCTCACCGGCCTTGGACTGAAAACAACATCCGCGTAGATGAGAAGGCTGTTTCTAGCGTACTGAGACAGGCATCTGTGTTATTTGTAGTGCCTAAGTGAGTATAGAGCAGAGGCGGAGTGTAGCCGTCGGCGAAGGCGCCAGGTGAAAGGTAGTGCGGATGGGTCTACACGCTTGGAGGTGGCGATGTCCGCATCCAGATGGTGCTGAATTGCATCGAACACTATGCTATCATGTGGAACCATGCTCACAGGCAATTTTCGGCGAGAGCGAAGGAGTCGTGGCGGGGGCAGAAAAAAACGCGAGCGACGAGGTCGATTAGAGCAGAAAATTGGAGGGTTAGCCCTTGTCTTTCCAAGTCCTCTTGTATCTTCCGTCGCGATATACAGACGGGAGGGGAGGAACAGAGCGTTATTGGCAACAAGACCCCAGTGAAGCTGATTGATCACAATGAAGCTGTCATGGACTAGTGCCAATATGAGCTTCTCCGCACTCCTGTCGTTGAGCTCGGTGATAGGTAGAACTCTTTCAATCTCCAGGACCGGCGGCCTCATAGACGGTGTCCGCAGGCGAACCGATGCTTGAGATTGAGGATCACCCCTCAACTCCAGACGTTGCCGCGCTACCTGCATCCGAGTGACCGGTGCTAGATAAACCGCTCCTAGAGCCATCCGAGCTCATGGGACTAGAAGATATCGGGCTCAGAGATCGAGCGAGGATGTATTTCGAATGGGGAGAGATGTGTATGCCTGGGCCAGAGATGGACAGGAAGTCCTCGGGATGCATAGCGCGCACGATGTAGAATCGAAGCTGTCGCCTGCGCCGTTAAGATGGTGAAGAAGAGAATACGAGTTGGTGTTGCAGGAACAGGAAAGTTGCTATGGGTTTGGAAATTATTTTATTTCGCCAGACGTTATGGAAAGTCAACCAATGGCGCAATTCCTTTTTCGCGTCTAGATTAACAGTCAAGTCTTTCAATTGGGCATAAGCTTCTCTGAATATGGAGCAAGACAATTGGACGCACCGTGCGATGTGTACATTTCTGAGCCTGCCCTTTGAAGAGTAACCGAATTCCTCCTATACTTAATTTTGCGCAGTTTCACGGTATATGCGAAGGAACATTGTTAGTGAGACTCCTGTAAGACCGAACGGCAGTCTATCGTTCAAAAATCGTCAACCATTGTACAATGTTGTCGCGCCCTAACACCAATCATCCTGTTCAGTCAATGTTCTGATTCAGAATAGTGGGTCGTAGATTGCGGTGGCAAACATGACCAAATATGGAAGCTCTACTTGACCTCCACCACCTTTTGAAACAATGTCGTCCGTCTACGACTGCTTCAGAAAACACCACCACCACCACGTTTTGAAAATGAAACAATGTCGTCGGTATACCGACTCCCAGCCATCACCCCGCGTCCCCGTAAGGATCCCCTGCCAGTTCTCCGGACTACTAGTCAAGTATCCGTATTCCATCCCAGAGTACAGTCTGCCTTTCCCTTCCTATATCTTCACGCTTTCCCTTCCCAGCCATCGGGCGGCACGGTCGGCATCCCTATTGGCTTCGTCCTTGATGCATGCTTTGTACTAGCTTGCAACCAACAGGGTGAGCTGTACCTCTGCGACTCGCAAGAGCGGGTCGCCGGCAACGATTCCGACCTGGACAAGCTGTTGGCGCCAGGATATTACAATTTTGTTGTCGTGCATGAAGGAGGGTATGCCGTCAGCGTCTTCTAGATTCTGTCTCTCTCTCTGACGTGCTCCAAGGGTACTCGATTATGATTACGAACTTTGCGAGTCGTTTGCCGCTTGGAAGCCGCCTGTGGAAATACCAGGCCGTTGGCTGGGACGCGAGGACGACAGCGCTCCACCCGCCCGGTCCGTCTCCGACGTCAGTGACGCGGTCAAGATGGACGACAAAGTGTGTATAATGACAGGAGCTGCCGCCGGTCTTCACGGGAGCCATATCGTCCCGAGCAGCGAGGCTTCATGGGTACGTTTCGACAGTGTTGACATCGTTCAACAATCAATCTAATCCGTTGCGAATCCTAGTTCAAATCTCACTTCCAAACTCTTGTAGGATACGGCGGGAATCCGGTTAAGGATCTTAACTCTATGCGCAACGAGGTTTCGCTCCGTGCGGATTTGATTAAACAAGGGCTCGACCAAGGGCTCTTTCTATTTGCTCCATATGGAGATGATATGGTAGCTGTCTTTGTCCAGGACGATGCCCATGACCTCGCATATGAGTACCACATGAGGGCGGTCAACTTCCCGACCCGAATCCGGCGCGGGTATCTCTTCGTGCGCTTCGCCTGGAACCTATTCCACTTCTCGGCCCCTGGGCTGGTAGACGCTGTGGCCACGCTGCGTTGCCCGGAACCGCGCGTGGACGGAGACTCTTCGAAGCGAAAAAGAGCAGAAAGTTCAGCTGGTGGGTCTGAGAAACCCAAGGAGGATGGCCCCAAGAAGAAGAAAAAAGATGTCAGAGGTGGCAGTCGAGGATGCAACGACGAAGATGTTGGGGGCAGCCATGGGGCAGGCAACGATGAAGATGTTAGAGGTGCCTATGATAGCAACAGCGACAGCCTTCTCTTGACTGCTGATGATGAAGCTCAGCTTGCAGTATTTGAGATGCTGGATAAGGCACTTCAGAGTGAGTACTGTCTCTATTGCTTGACTTGACTGACGAGCTGTCTCCTCAGCTCGTCCCTTGACTGTTGAGGATGTGCAGGCTGGGCGATACCATGGGTTCTCTAGGATCAAACGACTCGAATATAGGTATCGGCGGGCCAACCCACAAGTCTCTGCGGTGGGGGTTGCACGTGTATGGGAGGAAGGTGATGATGACCCAGGATATTGATAACATGCTTGGGACCTTGTTTTATAAATTCTTGACTATCTCGAAGACCGACTTACGATCTCTAACCTAAACCTAAATCTGGAAGCAGTCCATTGGCTGCCACTTCAAGTTGTGGCTACTACAGTATATAGGGCTGTCTCGTATATGCAGCGTCATGCGCTGTTGTCATCCTAGTTTGTAGCTAAGTAGTATCTTGAAGATAGGCTGTGTAGTGTACTCATTTGCAGTACTTATTACGCCCTGTGGCATTTGCGTACTATCATTTGCACTAAGATCTGAGCTGGGTACAAACGCGGACAAGCAGCCGTTACTCAGAACCTAACTTGACTAGTAACACTTATCTATGTTCATTTTCCGGCTCATATTCGACGTCTGTGTGGGAGGGCGGGGTCCTTTTTATCGGAGTAGACAAATCAACGGTGCAGTTTCTGGTCGTTCGTCATCGATCCTCATCTTGCCACGCGCTCTCGTCTAACTCAGAGCGCTCAATGGTTCGACCAGCAGACATGATTTGGGGAAGTCCGAGGTCGGGGCCGCCAACTCAATATGCTCGACAGATAATTGCAGATTGGCCAAAACCGGCATACTTCTTGCAAGTACTTACAACTGGGGTGAGCATGGGTTATTTGATCAGATTGTACTTGCCAAATTGAGAACCTTTCAAGCTTTCGAGACCCAGTGGCGTAATCACCCTAGAACGAGTCGAAAGCCTCGGGCTATTTGAAGGGAGTTACGGTACTTGCCTTTGTCTTTCGGGATGGCGAATCGATGCCCAATTGTTGGCTTTTTACTACCTTGCACTACATTCAACTCCTCATCGCTACTTGAAGAGACTACATTGATAATAGGACGTCGGATTATCTGTACCGTCCACGAACCAAGGAATATGGTATACATAAACTCTTGTTCTTCGTCCCCAGCGCTCGAAAATTCGGTGCCATCAGCACCAAGCTATGCTTTCCGCAATGTTTCCTATCGAGCATCCTCCGCGAACCACGTCCTCCGATAAATTCACCACTCATCTTTCCTTCACAAAACTTAAGATTTGTACGTACCCAGCATTACGTTCAGAGAACTTGACTCGAAGAAAACACGATCGATTCTTCCTTTTACTACAACCGCTTGACTACGAGACTGGGGTACATAAGAACTTGGGACGCTAAAGGAACGGAATCAGCCTGAAGCAAGTGGCTTAAAGTTAAATATGCTCTTACCTGATTCCCTAGAAGAACCTGCTACTGCGGCGACCAATCCATCGGCCTGATGGCGCACGGCGGCGAACTGTCGTGTCATCATCTCCGGTGTCTTCCTCGTCGCCAGCAGTGTCTTCCTCATCGTTTCCGCCAGTGGTATCGTCATCCCCACCAGCAGTGTCGTCGTCGCCGGTGGTGGTCTCATCGTCACCACCTGTAGTTTCGTCGTCACCAGTACTGGTCTCGTCGTCACCGGTACTAGTCTCGTCGTCACCAGTACTAGTCTCGTCGTCTCCGGTACTAGTCTCGTCATCTCCGGTAGTGGTCTCGTCATCTCCAGTAGTGGTCTCGTCGTCTCCCGTAGTGGTCTCGTCGTCTCCCGTAGTGGTCTCATCATCTCCGGTTGTAGTCTCATCGTCTCCGGTAGTGGTCTCGTCGTCTCCACTAGTATCTTCATCATCCCCAGTATCCTCATCCCCCATATCTTCTTCGTCCTCGTCCCCCATATCTTCTTCGTCCTCATCCCCAATAGCCTCATCACCTAATAATCATTGGTTAATCATATCCTTTCAGTTGTGAGAAGTGCATACCTCCACCGCCACAGCAGCATCCACAGCAGCCCCCGGTCATTGGCGCGCGCCGCTGGAGTCCAACCGCACGCCGGATCGCGTTAAGCCCGCGCGCATCGATGGACCTCAGTGCCTTGGCCAATTCGGCGTGGCGCCGCTTAGCCTCGGCGCGCTTTTGTGGGATGCTTGCTCTCGGGATCGAAGAACGCGTGTTCTTGTGACCGTGGTGCGGCGCACGACGACCGAGTTGAGATCCTCCATTCGACCTGCCAATGTTATGAGTACATTAGACGCAGAGAAATGAGATTTGTGCTCACGAAGGAGAAGCCGCCATAACACTAAGTGCCATCGCCGCGAGAACGAGTACGGAGGATTTGGAGAAGAGCATCGTGAGGATGGTTGGAGTTGAGAGAGAACTTGGAGGTGGATGAAGACAAAAAACCTTAGACTACCTGCGTCTAAAGTGAATGTGTGAGCACTGCTGGAGATTCAAGCTGTCAAACCGAGTCTTTTATAGGTGAACTCTACCGCACAACCGGTGTTGCTCATGAGTATGCTACGCATGATGCTGCACTGCTTTCATCAACGGTGCGCATAGTGATGCGCCGATGGACAGTATCACCGGCACTTTGATGACGACTAGAGGGCGAGTTGTTAATGCCAAGGACATTTATCGTGCCAAGGCCATGGCATACAAAGAGCACTAAGCACTTCGTATCAAGGGAAATTCGGATTTATCAAGTAAGGATACAACAGGATGGTTTCTTCGCACGATCGCACATAGCAATGTTCAACCTAAGTAGCAACCGTATTAGTGATGTGCCCCAATGTTGTGCATTAGACCATACTGTTCAAAGTTCCAAGAGATCAGTCCTGGATCAGTCGTCACCTACAGCACCGGCCTGACCGGGGCTTCCAGCCGACCTCCATGCAGCTAGTATCAGCCCGACAACGTCGTCGACGCCCTTTCCTTCCTTTACACTCGTGAAGATGGTCGGTCCATCACCTCTCATTTGCTTTGAATCGCGCGCCATCACCTCCAAAGATGCTCCAACGTACGGCGCGAGATCCGTCTACCAATAGGTAAAGACGACAAAGACTGACAAGGAGAAGCCTCACTTTGTTGATTACCAACAGATCAGACTGCGAGATACCAGGTCCGCCTTTGCGAGGAATCTTGTCTCCGCCTGAGACGTCGATGACATAAATGATATAATCGGCAAGCTCTCTGGAATAGTTGGCGGCGAGATTATCGCCTCCGCTTTCTACCAATAGAAGCTGGCAGCCGAATTTGGCTTGGAGGGTCTCAAGAGCGCCCATGTTTGCACTAATGTCCTCACGAATTGCAGCATGCGGGCAGCCGCCGGTTTCGATTGCGAGGATACGAGAGGTGGGCAAGGCCTTGTTTTTGATGAGAAACTCTTGATCTTCTTTAGTGAAGATGTCGTTTGTGACAGTGCCTGCGGGACAAGTCAGAGATGAGAGCGGAGACGACTAGAGCACAGTACCGAGATTGTATTCCGTTCGCAATTTCTGGCACAGAGCCAGCGTCAATGCTGTCTTTCCTGAGCCTACTGGGCTGATCCGACGCGTCAGGACACGACATGAAGAAGAGAGAAAGCATACCCTCCGATACCAATCGTAAATCCGCGTTCTTCAAAGTTTCTTGCAGAGTAATCCGGCATGTCGCGATCAGAATACTTTCCTAGTAAAATGTGAGGCGGAATCGGAGTCGAAGACGAACTACCTGCTTACCCGCATGGTCATAGTGCTCATGTGTATGGCCGTGCTCACCGCCATGGTCGTGCGAGTGTGGCGCACCATCGTGGGAGTGAGAATGCGCAGGTCCGGCTCCAGCGGTCAAGTTGTTGATGAAAGGAACGTTCATGATGATAGTCGTCAATGAAGAACAGGCTTATCTTATCTTTGCTGCCTGCGATTGGAGGTGCACGTGGTAGTCTTAATTAAAATCTCCTTTTCGGGATCTGCTCCTTCTTTGTTTCCAAGTCCTATGAAACTCCTGAACTCTGCCTTCTCATTGCCAGCTTCTATTCAACCGTTTCGACTAACTTTCACCCTCGTTACCCCAACTAGCGGCAACTTGATGTAATATGAGGCCTGTACAATTAAAGTCTTAGGTAGGCACTTCCCGACTCTCCGCTCTAAAAAGGTACTTTGGGCCGCCTTACGCGTCCTTGCTGGTATCTGATCCCCCTTGGTCAAATTCAACCCTGCCGCCCGTTTCCGGCCATGTCACCCCGGGCGGCATCGGATGTTGATGCTTTCGTTGAAACAGTGACATGATGTTGGTCGAATTGCTTTGAGAGATTTGATTCTCAGTCTCGGTAAGCAATATCACTCCACGCGTTGATTGTGCGCTGAACACTCATTTGTAAAGCAGAGTCTAGGAACTGAAAGTTGAAACTGTTCCTGCACTATACATATTGCAATTTTGAATGCGGAACCGCACAGATATCGCGCGTTCTCCGAGGTCGTATTCACCCCACCGGACATGACCCTTGGCCGGGACTCGTTATCTAGCCCATCCGGAAAGACTCCAACAGCTAAGTACCTCGTAACTGCGTGGTTTTCTATGGATTCCGTACAGTACGTATGTTTAATTAAATGTAGCGCATGTCCGGAACTATACATTTGAGCCCCATCTGCGTGAGTCCTTCCCCCGTACTTGACGTGTGTCTTTGGTAACTCACCATTGCTGGCAGCCGTAACCTGGCAAATCTCCACCCTCGTCGTGACTCTGTCAGACTGTAGTCGAACTGTGTTTGAAGCACATTGGATTCCCCGGCTTCATCGTAGCATCCGAGCTTGACTAGCCGGATTGGTGTATTTGGGCGACTATCACCTTATTCTCGTGCCGAACCGCTAAACGCCACCGTTCTTTCTCAGATCAGCCACTGATACGCGGTAACAGGACTTTCCGTCTAGCTTCAGTGGTTCTGTTCTCCTCCATACTTGCACTGTGGCGAAGCAGCTGTCTTACTTTTGGCATTGGGAATGCTATCAATAGTTGTTGGGCCAACAACGGCCGTTGTGCCTCGAGGAATGTACGGCTGTCATTCATTTGCATATCCTTCTCAGGCATTTCCATGGACTCACTATGACCGAATACTATAGAATAACGTGGTGGCCATCGAAGATGGGTGTACGAGATTTCACCACTTCCGTGCCGGCGTGTTCGGTGGAAGTTCGAGCATGCAGGAATCGCACTGTATCTCGACCATAGTGGCGCACACTCCACCTGGTCAAAATTCTGTGATGTCAAGGTATATCCAATCACTCCATTGATTTGGCGAAGAGACTGTTTTAGGGTTGCGAAAACACCTCAACTCGTCATTATGAAATGGATTGATCGAGGCACGATCCTGCCAGGAGGATGGGCCTGGCAACGTTCTCGGAGTTTTCCCTCCATATGGATCGAAGCGAGTTACCTGAATCGGCACCACCTTCTCTTCCTCTTACCTTCATCTCCCTCTTCATAAAGCTCGCCTCTGCTTAAGAGAGCACCATCTCACTCCCTTTCCCCACGTTCTCTACTTATCTTTTCTTCGATGGCCATGAAGTCGGTTTTCCTTCTGTCCGTCTTTTCAGCGACTGCAAATGCTTACTGGTTGATGGGTGTTGGTTCGTATTTTTTCGTGGTCGCCAGTCTCTCCTCTGAATACTTCCTGATTACAGATACTTTGTTTGACAATCCCCAACGTCTAGACCCCATTATCTCGCCCAACGGGGTCGCGACGCATGCCCATAAGGGTGAGAAACTTGTCCTCGTTGTCTAACAAGAGAGGTGATTGACGAATCTCCAGTCCTCGGTGGAAGCAATTTCGATGCAGCCGTAAACACTGCCAAACTCCGTCAGAGCCAGTGTACAACCACTCCCATCGCCGAGGATAAATCGTCGTACTGGGTTCCCGTGAGTCTTTCAACTGCCCGTAGACGTCGGAGTACTAATTGGCTTCGTTCAGAATTTTTACTTCGAGTCAGTATGTTACTCTCCAGGTTAACAGCTCACTCAATTATTCTAGATGGGCGAATGGTTCCGTCAGCGATGTTACTGGTGGCGCCGTGATGTAAGTCATTTTGCGGCGTACGACACATTTACTGAACATTTCGTAGCTGTACGTGGGCATCTGTTACCTGTTACGTAGGAAGCCTAACGTTCGGCAGACTATCTGTTCCCCGATGACGCCGGAAAAACGACGCCTTTTCCTGATGACGTGAGTACAAAGTCAAAGTTTAACGAAAGACCTTTGACGCAGTTCGTTATCTAGTTCCGTATGATTTCTGGTACGACGAGGTATTCAGAACGCAATCCGGTTCTAATAAAATATTCTAGGAACCCCAACTCTGCGTTCGTATGATGCGTCAGACCCCGCGCAACAAGCTGTCTCCTACTTGTGCCTCGATTACAGCGCTGGCAGTTCCACCACGCGCCACACTGGAATCCCTGATAAGAACTGCCCGGATGGTATCCGTGCCCAACTGGTAACCTACTCTACTTCCTTCCAAGCGTCGTTTACTGACTGTGTTCAACAGAACTTCCCTAGTTGCTGGGATGGCAAGGTAAGAGCCATCAACTTACCGACAGCTAACACATATTCATGCTCTCTTAGAACGCCGATTCTGCTGATCACAAATCTCATGTCGCTTTCCGTTCCGGAGGACCAGATACCGGTGATTGCTTGGACCCGAAGTTCCCAAAGTCTATTCCGCGTATCTTCATTGAGGTACTCGATCTTCCATCTTTGATATTCAGGATGCTTACTCGGATACAGATCTATTGGGGTACTCAGGACTTCAACAATGTTCGTTCTCAGGCCAAGAACCCGAACCAGCCATTTGTGTAAGTAGCTTCTGTTCCCTTTTTTCCTGAAGTGCCATTAAAACGCCGGTTTAGTTTGGCTCAAGGTGACGCCACGGGATATGGACATCACGGCGGTCGGTGACATATCATCAACTATGTGGGTTCGTTGTTGACTTGCTGTGACAGATTTCATCAACGGGTGGGATACCCCAACTCTCCAGAAGGCCGTTGACGGATGCCACTGCAGTATGTCCTCAACAGTATGCGCCGTTGAATCGAATTCCTAATACATGTAATAGACCCCTACGGTGACCCGCAATGCTGCGCCGATGCTGGAATTTTCACCCTCCAGAAGAACAAGCAGTGCAAGAAGACCAACATTGTCAACGAGCGAAGTACGTGGTGGATGTTTTCGAGACCGCTTATAGTCATACATATCTGTTTCTTAGCCACTGGGCTTTTGGCCAAGCTTCCCGGAAACAATCCCATCTCAGGTGCTGGAGGCAAAGCCACCAACGTTGCCAACAATGATGACCCCGGCTTCGTGTCCCCAGTGTACGTCTATACGGATGGAAAGTACCCCGTCGCCGCCTACACTGGCGTTTCTAGCGGCGGCTCCTCTGGTTCGCAGCCGAGCCTACCCGGGGGCAGCTCGATCTCTGCATCGAGCCCGAGCTCCTCAAGTTTCGCATCGAGCCCAAGCTCCAGTTCCACATCGAGCTCAAGTTCCAGTTCCACATCGAGCTCAAGTTCCAGTTCCACATCGAGCTCAAGCTCCAGTTCCACAGTTCATCCAGGCTCCGGATCTCATGGTGGCTCATCGGCTTCGACAAGTGCTGCAGCATCGTCGAGCACCGGTGGTGGCGTCTTAGCCGCGAACCCCCCTTCATCTTCTGCAACGTCTACCGCAGTAGTAGCGTCGTCTTCTACCGCTTCATCCACTTCGGCCTCGGGTTCCTCGTCGACTGATACATGCAGCAACGACACTCATGACGACCACCACCACAACCCACACCACGGTGCCCATGGTGCTCACAATCGCCGCGAAACTTCTCGTGCTCGCCGCGCTCACCGTCGTCACCTAGATTATACTGGTGCGAACACGTTCTGAGATGCGAGACGTTTGAGTTGTGCTTTCGTTTTCATTCCGATACCCTCCCGTTATGATGCCTATTGTTATTCCCTCACGCCTTTCCTAGTTTTTGCTCAGTGAGCCTATGTACAAATGTTTTCAATCACCTCACTATCATGATCCGCTAGACGGTGAATGTGATGGGGGTGCTGGTTATGTTACTCAAGTCTTGGTATCGATTACACTGTATGTATACATTGTCTGTGTTTGTGTCTCGTATATACTGTAGTTCAGTAGAGCTGAATAGATCAAGTCTGCACGTCCTCTAGATAAAGTAAATGTGCGGTTCCCGCATGATGATGCCCATCTTCCTCATGATCTCGCACACGTCCTTCTTATTCTCGACCATCTTACCCTCCGCATCGGGTATGTAAACCGCCTTCCTCATCGGCCGAACGCGCGCCACCCAAGACGGCTCGCTCTCCCACAAATTCCCGGCGCTGGTTCCCTTTTTAACAAACTGCTCCAAGTCCATGATAACAGTGGGCGCGTCTCTCGGCAGTCCGAAGCTTATCCGCCGATTGAACCAGCCACACATCAGCCGCGCTAGCCCCGCGAGAGCTGCGTACGTCGCGGGCTCGAGCATGCCGCCGTGCGCGGGATCCGGTATGTCAGATACGGCCCATTCCGGGTGGCCGCGACAGAAGTACTCTAGCTCGTCGCGGAGACGGACGGAGAATTTAGCGTCGACGATGAGGAACTGGTATATGCGGTAGAAGGCTGCCAACGGGGTGTCGCGTCCCGGTGGCGGTCTGGGCCGCAGGCCCATGCACGACGTCAAGTTGAAGAATGGAAGAGAAGCCTTAGCTAGCGTCCGGCGTGCCTCGGGACACTTGGCCTTCGATACGCGCCATGTATCAGCGCGCACGGGCCATGGGGGGAAACGCGCTTCGACGCCGGCTGGGTCGGCGATGAGCTGGATGACGGTTGGGGGGAGGGGTTCTGTGCGTTTTGTTAGGACTGGCATCGGTTCCGGATTCAAGCGTGAGAGGAATGGGAGCACACACGCTGCCTGCTGTAATATATGCGTCTATTTTGACTGTGGACACGACATTCGGGTGCCAAGGTCACGAAATTGAGAGCGATGGCACGGTACCTTGAGAATTCTAAAAAGGGGTTGTCAGCGTTAATGAGCCCAAGGAAGGGTGAAATGCAATTCAGTCGTCGTGTGTCTAGTGGTGCTGTACTTACGGTAGATTCGTATCGAGAAAATGTATTCGTTATGAAATGACGGAAAGAAGGAAAGGAGCCGTTATTGCGAGTCCGTGATGCTTAGGTCTGGTACAGGATGACTGCATCTGAAAAACTTATCATCAGCTCGAGGATGAAGTTCTGCGAGTCCAGGCTTACCACTTCACCTATTCACAACTTCGTCGTAGCAACGTCGTAGGAGTGAAGTTCGCCACGGAATTCTCCCGTAAAACAGCGCGCATAAAAGAGGTCAACTGATGTGCTGCTAGAAACAGATTGCAGCTAACCAGCCAGGAGTCGTGAGAAAAGTGACGAGATGGTTACTAGGGCGCCACATATCCTGAAGACTTTAGGCTGAGGGCCTGAAAATCTTCTGGTTCCCTTGGAAACAACCATTCAGGCATCATAGATGAGAATCGCGTATCCGGCTACTTAGGAGCAACCGTGTTCGACATTGCCATGAAAAGGTTTCTTGGAAAATTGAACAATCAAGGCTCCCGGCGCGCGCGACGACGAACAAGTACTGGGATCAACCTCGAAGCCACTACCAGACAATAACCTGGAGAAAGTGTTTAGCTTTGAGCCATGAAGAAGGTAGAACAAATCAGAGCTTGAATTGCTTCGGCTCGGCACCGACAGTTCCATGTATACGTTCTCATGCGTATCAGAGTGGGTTCTGAATGCGCCCCATATTTGCTAGAATGTTCCCGTCTTTGATGGGGCTGTCGTCGCAGGTGCATCACTGTATGCGAAGAAGGTCCGACGGCCGGATATGGAAATACCGCCTAGCTCTTACGGTCATGTCGTCTTGCCTCATTTTTGCTCTAGATAGCTTTGACCACGCAGAGAACATACGAGACCTTTCGCTGGCACTTGGATTTCTTATCGACGAGCTGTGCCCTGGTTGACCAGTGTTACTTTACAACTCTACCCTCTGGCCAGCCTTTTTCTGGGAGTCTGCCGATGCTGGGTTTAGTGCTTGCCTCGAACAGGACGCCTTGAAGATTGTTCTATAATCTATCACCGCTGCAGCGTTGAGGACACTTTAGGCAGAGGAGCGGTTTTGAGCGGGCGGCCCGAGAAGCGGAGCTACTTGGGGCATGCAATCCATTGGTCTTTGGTCTTGGTGGGTCGGTTCCTCGCGAGTCTTCAGTCCCACTGGGTACTCTATTTGCCACTCGCTAGATTGAACGCTTCTTGTGTTCTTCGTTCGACGTTTCTGTTGCATATTGGTCTGGTTCGCTTTGATTTCGCGCAAGAGCACTATTCGTCGCCTAATGTCTAATTGTCCTGTTCGGTTTACAGCCTGGAGTGCATCCCTATTAGATGCGGTGAGTACTTCAAGCTTGCTTCATGGTCCAGCAACGCCAGCGCGTATAACAACACGAAGAACTCGGCTTGTGAAAGGCTTTTTTAGGTTCATTCACTGTGATTCACACGTTCCTGGTGAGTTAGGTTCTTTCGAGAGTTGTTGCATAAAATTCCTCCTTAACCATGCGCGAGTTTCTCCTTGCAATTTTGTTAACAGATGGAACTCTCGCAACACTCCGAGTCTTTTAGCCACTGCCAGACTGAGATCCGGCATTCCTCAAATAGGCAACTCCGACCCGAGTCTCTCCCCGATTCCCTAACTTTCGAGAACGTTCTCACACAAGCACGACTGCACGTTCCTCGTCGAATTTTGACATCATACGAATGTTCGAGTATTCTCACTGGTGGTATAAAACGAGAGAGTCGCTGGCTGGCTTACCTTCAAACAACAACTACATTGCAATGTCTGTCTACTTCTACGAACCGAACTACCTCTTTGACCGCTTCTTCGAGAATGCTCTTGGGCTTCCTCAGCGGCAGGTCCAGAGTGATAACACAAACACCGCGCCCAGTGTCCTCCGGCCAAGGTAGGCTCCGAGTGGCATTGATTATGATCTTATTGACAATATTTAGAATGGACCTCCACGAAGACGCGGAGAAGAATGTCGTCACCGCTTCGTTCGAGCTCCCAGGGCTGAAGAAGGAGGACGTCAACATTGATGTTCATGATGGACGTCTGACTATCACTGGCGAGAGCAAGATTTCGAGTGAGCATGAGGAGGAGGGGTATGCTGTGAAAGAAAGAAAGTTTGGAAAGTTCTCGAGGACGTTGAGGCTACCTCGGGGTGTCAAGGTAGGATTATTGCCTGTGGCCTTGGATGTAATGGATGGCTGACGAGTTCGTGGTAGGAGGAGCAGATTAACGCGTCGTTGGAGAATGGTGTTTTGACGGTTACGTTCCCCAAGGCTGCACCAGAGTCGGCGCCGAGGAAGATTACGATTGTTTGAACATATCATGAACTTTCCATTGTATTAACACCCACTTTGAACTGTATCGATTAAAAACATTGTTTTCTTACGCCTCAGCATTACTTGTGATACATCAATCCTGATAGCCTAAGGCATCGGTATACTTAGCATGATGAATGGCGTTAAGTTCCTGAAAGATGGCGCCTTTCTAAATGGCTCTGCATCAGTTGACCACGAGTACGAAGTACGTGTGTGAGTAAATCTGAAGGGAAGATGCGATCCTGTGATTTGTTCTGATCTTTTCATATAACTACGAGCATTGCGTCTAAAAACCAACTTTCATGGGGCTCTTAAACGCGTACTGACCTTGGTGACACGCAGATGCTCAAGGTCCGAGGCACGAGGGTCTCACAGCGTCTGCCAGGCCAAGTCTAAGAGGCGGACGGCCTGTTTCTCGATCGTGTAGATTCCATTCTAGTATACATGTCTTTTTGGGGACGCCCGATTACGAAATCGGCGTCTTGCTCGCTACCTTCATCGTCGCCCGCATTTTCTCCCCACCCTCCTACTCGCTCTAAGTGGTGGGTTGTCTGGATCAGCATCCAGGTCTAGGTCGGCCTTCCACCCGAGTCTCCGGCTGCCGTGGCGATTCGGTTTTCCCTTGCCCACATCTCAGTGTGGCGTTCCTCAGTGGAAACCGTCTCGACCTTTGTCTCCCCCCAGCCGAGACCTCACCCCAAAACCACACGGTATCCTTGATACCAGTATTCTCCTTTCATCCTGCGCGTCCCCACTTCGTTTGGTGTTGCTGTGGCCTTTGCGGGCTTACCTCGCTAGTCCGGTCCACTTCGCAGGTCTTCTCGGAAATGTGCTGTTCCCTTAGGGAGATAGTGGGCGCTATTGATTCTACTACGCAGAACGGCCACAGCTAGAATGGATGGCCTTGAAGTCGACCGTGGCGCAAAGCGTAGCATGTCACAGCACGTGTTTCCGGGTTAGGCAGGTGACCATTTGTCTTTCATCCAAGCTTTTTCCAAAACCTCCATCAACTATCGCGACAACATCATCAACGACGGCCACGACGCGCAACAGCGATGGACGGCCTCCGATACGCCGTCGAGCACGTATTTATGCCACCCAAGTTGCCACAGGCAGCGGGCGACCCGACCCAGGAATTGGCGCGAGAGAGCGCGCTTGCAAGATATGTCGCTCGCGCAGCAGACAATTTTCCGGCTCTCGAGATGGGTACAGAGTGGATGGCAGTTGTGGAGATGCTCAAGGCGCTTAAGAAATTGCATGGAGACACGCCATATACGGTGGACAAGTTGCGGCAGCGCTTCGTGCACATGTTGCCCGGTGGTGGGTTTATCCTCTATAAATCGAAATTTCAGCCCTTTTGACGCGATTTTTTAGATGTGACTGCGCTGCTCATTCGCAAGCAGAATGCAGGGCTCATCATCCGGCGTAACAATGACAACGTCGTCTTTGAGGTGTTCGAGGTCACCGCGCCATCCGCGACGGTCGTACAGGCCGAGGGAAAGCTTATCTGGTCATTCCCTGGCTCTGCCGCCGAGCTTCCCATCGCGACTTTTCAGCGGTCCGAGTTCCAGAAAAAACTCGCGTCTTTTCTCGTGCACATGAATCAGGACGAGCTCGACCTTCTCGCCAGAGAGGCTCGTAATATCGCAGTGCACCCCAGACACATCAGCGTGTTGCTCATGACGATCCTGATCGCGGCTGGAGGCGAAGATAACGCGGTCATTTCCCCCACTCGACGAGTCACCAAGCGCATAGCTGATGAAGCGCTCTCAACCGACAAAACAGCAGGCATCTGGAGGCGGTCCCCGCTGTACCTCCTCATTAGGGTCGCGATTCAGACCACTCTAGTCGATCCCGTCCAGTACAAGGCGTTTATCATTTACTTCATGGCGTCTCTCCTCAAGGAGGCCAACAAATCGACTGTCAACTTGCCATCGGCTACCTTGTCACACATGTGCTCGAAGATAGCTCGACGGGCGGCGAAGCTGGGTGACGAGTTGCCCCAAGCCGTCATTGACGAAGCCTCTTTTACTTGCGAGGCGGTACGGGAGGTAATCCAGACTCGATGGGAGGCTATTCAAGCAAAAGAGTCTGCACCCCCCGTCGGCTGGTCCACGTTCGGCCTCGACATCTACGACGACTGCACTCTACAGCTTCTCAACTCGTCCGCCTACATAACCAACGTAATCCACGATCACTCGTCCTATGTGTTTACTTCATCCTATGTCCCCAAGCACACGCGTCGTTTGTGTGATTATCCATTCAACGACGTTCTCCAACAGACCCTTAAAACGTTTGTTGAGGAAAAGGACGCGTCTCTTGTCCTTGCCGACTTTGAGGCCACCGTTCGGGACAACCTAGATAATTGGGTGGATATGAATCTCACCGCGCCTGCCGCGCCCGGACTGCTAGAGGGAAAAATCAAGCAGTACATGGCGTTGGCCTCGGAGCAATACCAGAACAACGCCGAGAACCAATCGCTCATGATACTCGTCGTTCTTGAACTTTGGGTCGCTCTCGACAAGATCGTTATAGATCGTCTTCCTCTCTTGGCGTTGTATTCTCCAGAAGTCTCCGTAAAGCTTTTGGAACCGCTGCTGTTCCGTAGGTCGGGCGAGTTGGCGCGTGTTCGCGACGTTGCCCTCTACATACGCCGAAGGACGTCCGATGCAGAAGCCGGGAACCGACCATCCATTTTCGCGCCCCTTACACCCTGGTCGTTTTGCGCCCAATACTATGCGTCATCGCAGGCTATGAAAGATGGAAAGACTATCATTGAGAGAAAGGCAAAGACCAAGCGGGATGAGAAGCTCCAGGAGTTGAGGGAGAAGACCGCCGAATATAACGCGTGGATTGCGAAGTGCAATAGAACGGAGCACGACGAAAACTGCTACCGTTTCGTAGGCGGCCGAAAGCGCAAACGAACCTACTGCGCACGATGCTCTCTCGATGTACGTCCTTTCCATATATTACTCGTAGTATTTTTTCAAACATTTCCTTACAGAGTGAGCGGCCGACGATAACCAAGTTCGAATGGCCCTTGCCCGATAAAGAGCTGCAGCAACAGAACATGATCTTCGAGCTGTATTGTCCCAAATCATTCGCTTTTTGGAGGGAAGCGACTTATTACATCCTTCACGACCGCCTCACGTTCACGCAAGATAACAATGGTCGTTACTCTGCTCGCGGCATCCACTTGTACATGACCGAAACTCAGGGCCTGTTGTTGAACAACGTATCTTCCAACAGGCTCACCGTCGCCTCCAAGACTGCCGCCGCGCTTGGCAATGTTGCTCTTCCCGTGCAGTCGACCGATGTGTGCGTGAAGCATAGTCGCGAATGGGAGCTCTATGACACTTCCGGCCAAAGATTCATCTTGAAGGATTTCCATACGGCAGACACTACCCGCTACGGCACCCTTACCCTTCCCGACACGAAAGCGTACAAGGGTCTCCAGTATGCCATCACCAACACAAATCATACGGAGAATCAAGTCATGGCGCGGCAGGCCTTATGTCCGTACGATCTTAGTCTGCACGAGTACGCCGCCTTTGGGACGCTTCGATCCGGCAGCGTCCTACAGTGGATGAATATCTCTCGTGCATTCGCGACGCGGTCCCTCACCTTTAATGCCCAGCCCGTGTATGTGCTTATTTCCCAACAGATTGGAAAGCTTTATTCCGAGACGGTTGTGGCATGTCGAGTTGCCGTCGTTTTGCGAGAGCCTGCTGAAGGCGATGAAGAAACGATTTGGTGGCCACCGTTGTCTGCCGAAGGTAAGCGCGTGTCGTACTACCATACTTGTACCATTCTGTACCAAATATATTATGCTTTTTCCTTACTTGTCTGCCGTCTGTGTCCCGTTTGTCCGGCTTGAGCTGCCGTTGAGTTTGGTACTTTGCACGTCGTTAAGCTTTTGCGAAAAATGAAGCCAAGTTCAACTCGAGTTTTAGAAAATTTGTCAATAGTCTCCCCTCCCGAAGGTACATGTAGTGCAGACAAATAAGTAAGGGTACTACCAATCATAGCGCGCAGGTGCGTGACCCGATATCCAACATGTGGCGCACAAAAAAAAAAAGAAAACAATGCCGCGTTCCGACAGCAAGTACCAACTGTGTGGAAGCTGAAACGCCGCGACATTCATTCAAGCACGCTCTGACGCCAGGGGTCCACACAGTCCACACAAGGTGGTCGTCATCACCATGGTACTCGCTCCAGACCAACAGGCGCACGGGAGAGGAGGAGACACACTGACTGTGATAGTGAGAGGAGGAGGAGGAAAGCAGTGGTGGGGTTTCTCGCTGTCCGCGTCCTCTTTATACTCCCTGGAGGTGGCGGTGCTGTTGGTTCGTTTAAAGTTGGAGCAGGTGGTCTGACGACACAGGCGCTTGTTAGGATTTGGCCTGACCCGAACTGTGATTTCGAGTATGTTCTGTTTCCCGTCCCCTCACCACAACATTAAGGGCCTTCTCTGGGGCTTTCGAGCGATGTATACATGTCTGGTTTTTCCAACATACACCATCGAGGATTCAACGCTCAAGTCCTGGCTGTCCGTCGACCGCGGGGAGGAAGTGTGGCACGATAAATGTACCTGGCAACGCATGTTTGCTCCTCAGCCGAATTGCTTGAAGCATGTCTTGAGAATATTTGTAGTGTCTGTCCCTTGTTCACAGTAGCAATCCTCTTAAAAATCCGAGCTCATCGAATGTAAAATCGCCTCAAAACACTTAGCAGAACCTCAACAAAACACAAGACAAGTTCACAGAACACACATGGTCAGGTCCCTCTATTCAAAGCTTGAAGCTACGGTGATCGCGGCTCCATGGACTTGTGTGATTTCCTAGCAACCTCCTTCACCTCACCCTCATCGTCGTCGAGAAACCATGTACCCGATTTTCCTTCTCCAGGTTTGTCCTCTCCGCCTCACGTCGTGCTCTAGACTGAGATTCTTCCAATTAGCTCTTGAGATTGAAATGGTACGTGTCCCACCTATGGCGCTTGTCAAGGCTAACGACGTTAAAGGCGAGCCGTGGAGCCAGAGGCGCGATGCCCTCGCACGCAATATCAACGTCTTCACGATGGAGGAAATAAAGCTGAGGGTTCGCGTCGGGCACAGGTCCGCAAGATTACCTCTGACCGCGATTCAAATCTGACGCCAGCTAGTTTCCATGGCACACCGCTAGATCGGCTAGCGACACATTCCGTTAATTGGACGACTCCCGACTGAGGACAGACCTTGGACATCCCGCTGGCGCAATGTAAAAAGTTTGTGGACTTTGGTTTTCTTCACCACGCTAATCTTGTCGTCAGTTCTTGGTGTATTTCGACTCGAGGAAGGTAAATTTTACCTCTTCTTTGAATGCCGTATCGTCTCAATTTGCACAGAATTGGAGTAGGTGGACTTGATGCATCTTGGCGCTCAACGGAGCGAGTTCCGGGGTGTTTTCCGCAGATCTTGAGGTTTGTATGTTTCCCGCTCTACAGTCCACTCTATTCTGAAAAGATCTTGCTCAGTTTTGAGGGCTCCCGTAATCGGGCTTGGGGTTGCAGTGGCGCTCGCCGTGGGACTTGAGGTACTTGTTATTTTGACTTCTGTGTTATTCCATCCTAACAATTTCCATGGTGGTCAGAGGAACATGCGTTGTCGCAAAGGTAAATCTTACCTGCGTTTCGAGTCCGTTATTTCATTCATTCCACAAGAAACGGGGTCGTGACCCGCAATGAACACGTCCGAGCAACGCGACATCCAAACTCAATGGAGATCCAGATCTGAACGAGTCTTATTGTCAATTCCGCGGGCTGGAACGAATGAAGGTACGTCACTTTTTAGTTCAGCTTCGAAAGTTGAACATCCACGTTAGGAAATTTTGGCTAGGATAGCGAACAAGCGACCCAGTCGACGACGGCACTGGCGAGACTAAAGGATACCCAACCCATCGCCTACCAATATCCTAGAAACGGCGCGTGACCCGCGAGGAACACGAGCAAGGCCCTATCCGGACGTGGTGGAGATATGGATCTGAACAAATCTAATTATGAATTCCGCGGGCTCGAGTGAATGACGGTACGTTACCATTTGATGGTTCAACTTTGAAAGTTGAACATTCTGGGCAGGAACTTCAAGCGAGGACAGCGACAAGAGCCCCAATACAGGCGCGAGGCGAATCCAAGGACTCCCGCCTCGTCTTCATCCCTCGCGCCAATCCCGCTCCTGCCCAATTGGACTTACCAACTACAATGTTTCCCACAGAAGTACACCAACAACGCGAACGACTGAGACAAAGGTTAAACTCCTCAATATTACCCCCTTTTCAACGCTAAACAGTCCGTAGAAACGAACATGACATTCGCGATACGACGCCACATAAGAAATTGTTGACAAGTTCGTCCCATTTGGGGTTTGATGCCGATCTGGATCTGAGGCCGTTAGTTACGAAGTCCGCGGTTTCGGCTAAGTGCGCGGTACGTCACCTTTTCACGTAGCTTTCAAAAGTCCAACATACCAAATAGGAAGATATGAAGGGTGGGACCTCAAGAGCAGCGAGAGGACGAGGAGACAGTACGGGATGTTCAGCGTTGATTCTCGCCTTCTTTGCGCTCCGCCGTCGCGCGAATCCAACTTCATCTCGGGCCTCATCAGAGTCGGCGGCGACCTCAACCGAGTCGAACTACCTTCAGGAGCAGAGGAAGGAGGCTCATGGTATGTTCACCATCCATTAAATGATCGCGTTGCCCACACCCTTCTAGGCACGCGACCAAGTTCAACCAGTCCTCACGCCAACGCCACACGTCAAATTTGACCAACAAGTTCTGCCATTTGGATTCCATAGCGACGCGGATCTACATTTATTCAACATCAATTGCGCGGAAAGTTTCCCGAACAAGCAACGAAAGTACGTTACCTTTTAGTGTCATGTTCAAAAGTTGAACATGACTGTTTAGGAAATTCTGCGGGACTTTGGCCAGGAGCTCGTGCGCGACTACACGGCCGCCTACTGACCGACTCAGCTATTCCGACTCCGAGTCACCGCTCATCAAAGTCGACTCTCGCATCCGGCACGAGTCGAGGACGCCCTCCAATAATGGACAAGATACCACCCGGGAACAAGCGCGGCAGGCAACGAAGGAAGCGAAGAGAATAAGATCCAGATCTTGCACGTATCCATGAGCCGGAAATTAGCGAGAAATAGAAGAGGTACGTACCATCTTTATCATGGTGCTCGTCGTTTGAGCTAATGAGAAGGTCAGTGCGACTTCAAAGTCCTCTCAATGATGAGGACTCTACACCCGTCGTCGAGGACGAAACAAGAACGTCAACGAGCGCGCCTCGCTCCTTCGTCGTCGTCACCGAAGTCACCATGAAATTTGGATTATCCGCCACAGTGCGCGTCCAACTTATCAGGTACGTACCGCGGTAACTTTGAGGCTTTTAGTAACGACATTATATAGCGTCTGCCGTGGACATCGTCTTCTTTTCGCCTCCCGAAGTATGCAAGAGAAAATCGGCGGTGAAGTTGAATTGAGGGCGCGGATTGTTGAGGTCGAGTCGGGTATAAACTGGCGCGATTCTTGTCGCCATACGCGCAGAGAATGAGTAGAATAGAGATAAAATAAGACTGAATAATGTCGACAAATGCATCGTAGTCTGTACTGTTTCCAAGCAATGCAACCTTTAGTCTTTTGTTAGAATGAATAAGTTGGACTTGAAGAAAACATACCTAGCAGGTCGGCCTAGACGACGTGTCACCGCCGCCATAAACGTCCTCGACGTCCCTAACACTTGACGCCTATGCCCCAAGTCCGCCAACCAAGTCATAACACGTTCCTGGAAGTGTGGTCAGTAACGTTCAAGATTAACGTAGGAACCGCACTCACCATAGCACGCAGTACAGTTTTACGTGCACATCGTCTTCTTCAATACGTCGCCACGCAGAATACAAAAACCTAATTCGAGGTGAGCCGAAAACCATACGGTAGTGGTTTCAATGAAAGCTTACTTTGTGTGTTGATGACGGCAACGTTATTCTAAGCCGCCATAAGTCCTCCGCATATTCCGCAGTCGGCGCAGAGGGTCCAGACGTCGTAGTCGTTGCGGAGCGTCGGAGCGACGCGTTGGAGGTCGTGGTAAGAGCGCAAGTCTCAATTCGGCCAACGCCGAGTGATCGACATCACTTGCGCTCTTACTCTCACCACCGCCGAGTTCAAACTCTTGCGTTGAATAAATTCAGACTTTCTCTCATCCTGCGCGTGCCTCTCTTGTGTCGGAATATACCCTTAAAAAGTCTCGTTTGACACATCCCGATGGTCCTTGGGGCGGGACAGCGTGTCAAACGCGTCTTATTCACTTTCCACCTTGACTTCGCCTTCCGTTGCCGTTAAATTCGACTTTTGCTATCTATGACGGGGACTACGGGTGCCTCTTGAAGCCAATCTTATCGCGTCGGGACCGACATCCTGGGAAGGGTGACGCGGCCTTTCACCCTTGCCTCCATCCCCATCCCATGTCAATCTGGCCTCAGCTTTCTTGGGAATTCCCCCGTGCCGTTAATCGCTCATTAATCTACACTTTGGAATTCGTTTACTCACGGCGTAACTCGCGCAGAATACGCTGGGCCCTGGAAGTCTGCTCTACATCTACTTAGGGATAGGATTTTCATTCAACAAAATAGGTACGTGCCCCTTCTGTTTATCGGCAGTGCTGACGCTTTTGAATAGGCTTTATTCGTGACTGTATGGATCCGCGGACCTCGCGGTCTAGTGATTAGAACGCCAATTTGGAGTTCGCGCCTCGGAAGCCTCTTTCGTTTGGTTATGTGTTCTTGACAGATTCTTCGTTTACGTTGCGGCGTTACCATGCCCTGTATTACGACAGCGTTATGCCTATGGATCTGAGAACGTTCGACTTGGGGGACCTTTTCGTGTCGACGAGATCTCGACTTGGACTCTACGGGTACGTTGGTCTTAATACTGATATCTCGCCTCGACGAACTTAAAACTTCTCTAAGATATTTATGCAACGTTCCTCGACCTCTCCGCTGCCTCGTTCGGCTCTTTAGGCTTTCAATTCACCAACATTCCAAACACCAACTTACGTGTGGCGCGAAATACCAACATTCCGCAAATTCGGTTGACAAAGCCAAACGGATGGCCTAGCGACGGCAACGTCATCGCCCTCGAATCCAAACTGTATGGATTTCGTCAGATCTGGATCTTGACCGGGATATTCTGGGATATAGCCGTGGACCAGAGAGGTGTCCCCCATTTCATTCTTCCCTTCCCCCCACCACTCTCACTTGCCTCTGGCACTCACCACAACCACTATGTTGACGCCGTCGGCCGTCTCTTCGACGTCGTTATGCTGCCTTTGTCGGGATCGCGACCTCATCGTCATGTCCGTCCCGTAGGTGTCTTCATAGTATCATGCCCGAACCTGTACTGACTGTTCGGCGCGTTGAACAGACGGGCGGGACGTCGGGATAGGACTGTTTTATCGCTCTTGCCACCTCATACGGAATCCAATCGTCACCCCGGACGACTTCAACATGTTCGACTTGGGCTATAAGGGCCTTCAAGTCGGGGCGGCGATGGTCAGCGTCACCCACCACGGCGACCTTTTACGGTCACGGTATGTTGAACTTTGACCCTCAATCATGCCGGTTGATTGACTGAGTTACCTTCCTTCAGATCTCTTTCAAGTTTTCCGACTTTCCTTGAAAATTTTTCGTTACTTATTGTTAGTCGTGCCTTCACTCTCATCGGTCTCTTCGTTGACATTCGTCTAGGTTGGACTTACTTTCACGACGGCTGACACTAGTTGACTCTTACTCGTTAATATCTTGAAGGTATGTCGATCTTTTTTCATCCTTGGTCTTCAGCGATGTTGACGACTTGCCTTTAGACATCGATGCCTTCAAGATTACTATCCTCGCCGACCACGTCTCTCAGTACGGGGTCGCTACGCTTCTTGCCACCCCGTATGTCTACTCTTCTCTTCTTTGCCTTCGTATTACTTCACCGACACTGACTCTCTCGGGCAGACCTCGGCCTCACTTGGCTAGCCTTCAGCTTCGACATCGACAACGACCACGTCCCTCGTTGAAGAAAGATCTTCTTCAACACTGGCTCCAACTCGACCAGCGGGTACGTAGCGTCGTCTCCGTTGTGTTCTTTCGTTACTGACTAAAACTTTACTAGGTCTCGATGGTCGTCGCCGGCTCAAGTATGTATGCTCCTCTCCTTTCTCGCGCTGTTAACCAACTTGAGCAGAAGTCGAGCACACCGGATCGCCTCGTCGAGTGCGGCCGAGTGCTTGTCCCCTCGAGTAAGTCTTCTCCAAATAGTCGTCTTGCTACCCGACTGACCACGTTCATCTTAGACTCTTTTGTAAACTCGGCTTTGCGCTGTACGGATCTGCGCATCTCTTTGGCTTATCTTGAGTTAAAAGCGATACAGCCGTAAGTATTAGCATGGCACCATGCATATTCGTGATCTCTGACGGCAAACTTTTCAGCAGTCGCTCGGATAGAGAGAGGTCTGAACAATTCAGTAAGTTTCGGATTTGATTGTCAGACTACGTGGCACTAACACTTTGTTACAGAAGTGCAAGACACTGTTTGATTTCGATGTACAGAACGAATGTAAGTTGCTTTGTACCACGCAGATTGGTATACTGACAAGTCCGTTAAACAGGTGTAGATTAGCCGCTAGTGTAGCACACAATTTGTATTAGAAATAGTTCGTCGCAAAGCTGGTAGTAAGAGTAAAGGGCGTCGAAAAACACGGCGTTGACGTCCCGGTGGAGTCGGCGAGTGAGATCGTTGTCGGAGGCGAGGTCTTGTCGAGAGACGGCGTAGACGAACGCCGTGGCGGCAGTCTTGAGTAGTCGTAGATAGTGTCAAGATCGATCTGAGTGGGGTACGAAGGCTGGATCCGAATACCAGGGGGATAGAGCACGTCGTCATGTACCTCTTCGTCCCGTGGCGTTGACATAGGATAGCTAGAATAAAAGTTTTTCAATCAGTTCCTGGCCTTCCATGAAGATCTGTACTTACCATAACACGCGGTTTGCCTGGTTACGTGCAATATCGAGTTCTAAGCCCGTTGAGTCACTCGAAAGGCTAAACCACGGTGAGCCGAAGACGTTTAGATATGGTTTACTGTATATATAAAGCTTACCTGAATGTTGGCGTTATTGACTCACCTCAAAGATGTCCGCATGTTCCGCGGGCGGCGCAAAGAGGATTGACAAGTGTTGATGTTGTTGAGGCTCGGTGGTGAGACTGCAAGTCGCCACTCGGGCATAGCCGAGTGATCGAGCTCACTTGGACTTGTACCACAACCAAGTCAAGCTCGTTTTCTCTTGACAATCGATTCCATATAACCGACTCCTTGTGTGCAGCCGGAATTAGAATCGGGATTCTCTCTACTGCTGTTAAATTTACCATCCCGACGGTTGCTGGGGCGGGAGACGCGTCAAAACGCGTCCTATTCAACTTGGTCTTCATTCCGCTGCTGTCAATACGACTACTGCTATCTATGACGAGGTGCTCTGGTGCCTCTCCAACTCTATCTTATCGAGTCGGTACCGGCACCCTGGGAACGTGGACGGCGCTGACGCGGCCTTTCACCTTTGCCTCCATCCCCCATCTCATTTTGACCTGGAAATATTTTCTTTGGGACAGTCCTCCTCGGCGTTGTTAACGCGACTATTACGCCACTCTGGGACATTACCTTTGGCATCTTCTTCGCCAGAATGTCTGGACTGAGCTCCATGCTCAAGGACACGGACTCTATTCAAAAAATTGTAAGTCCCCCCGTTCCTGTACCGCGTCGACCGTGACTGGTGTTTCATGTTAGAGTTTTTTAAAAGACTGTTTAGATCCGCCAACCGCGCGGTCTGGTGATCTGGGTAACGCAATGTTGCTCATTTCTCGAGTTCGCGACTGGATCCAGGTTCTCGTTCAATTAGGATTTCCGTGTTTACGTGGCGGAGATACGAAGGCCTCGGTGATGACGACGTGAGTCATGCGAATCCCCGGCTGTTGAACTTGGGAGATCTGGATCTGGGATCCTATGTTCATCGACTTGGGCATCGGTATGTTCGCTCTTATCTTCATGCATCTGCAAGCTCACGGACCTCGACTTAGGCGGCTACACGATCTACTCTACTGTGCCCTTTCGCTCCTCGCTTCGTTTAGCGCCAATCCAACATTATTCAATTCGCCAACTTACGTGTGGCGTCAATTCCAACATTCAACGAATTCGGGTTGGCAAACTCTAATGGACAGCCTAGAAACGACACGGCATTCCGCTCTAAATCCCAACTCCACGGATCCTCGCAGATCTGGATCTCGCCCGAACTGTTTTTGGGATATATAACCCGTGGGCGTCAGGATATTCCCCCCATTCCCTTTCTTCCTCTTCCCCCACTTCGACCTCACCACCACCACCACCACCACCACGGCGTTGACGACGACTTTGTTCTAATGCTGCCCACGTTGGTCGTCGACTCGTCTTGTCGGGGTGAGCCATTTCCTTATAAACCCGCCATGTTGGACCTTATGCTCATCGTTGGACAGGCGTCGGGATGTTGGACTTGATGTTCTGGCGGCGCTATTCCCGGACTGATCTCGCGACGGCGCCGCCGCCCTCGGTAGGTTTCTTCTTTCAGGCATGTTCAACATGGAACTGATGCCGGTCGGGCGTGCTTTTCAGGCTGCGTAACTCTCGCGCCCACTGCCCCCGGATATCAACTTTGACTGGGATTGGTCATGTTGGTTTTGTTGATCATGGTAAGTCCATGTTCGAGTTGTTTGTTCGTTGACTTATTTTTACTTAAGGACATCGACTTCTTCGCTCGAGGCTTGGACTATACCACCACGGACCCTTCACTCGACACTTGGACTGTGCCACCACGAACCCTTCACCCGCCTCCCTCGACTATGCACCGGTAAGTGTTGCTCTTACTCATTGTCAACTATGTCATTGACATCGTCTTATTAGACGTCGGCCACCTCGTCGTCTTCGGTAAGACGTCGATGTTGCTCTTGTCCTTCGTTGGACACCTTCACCGACGTCTCGATCTCACGGCGGGGCCTCTAAGTTAATCGTTCTCATTACGGTATGTTCATCTTTTCGATATCTGTTGATTTGATCGCTAACTACCTTCATGTAGCCTTGACCTTAGGCCTCTATCATCATCGAGGTATGTATGCCTTCTCCCTCGTCGTTCGGTTCAACATACTGACTAGTCTCTTCTAGTCCTCAACCTTGTTACCTTTGTCGACGTCCCGCCTTGGGATCGTTGTCGCCGCCGTGAGTACGACCTCCGAGTCCACTACCATCAACTAACCTTTCATTCAGGTCTTTGTTGACGACTCGGCTGTCACAGTCATCGGGTACATCTTCGCCCTACTCGTTATGTTTGTGTCCGATGTTGATTATACACTGTCAGGCCGGCTCCTCGTCGACCGAGTCAGCAACGAGTCTCCCACTGGTACGTTGTCAATAATGTCCCTTGGTTCGCGAGCTTCAGTGACTTTGTTTCTTTGTAGTTCATTTCAAACAGCAAGTCGTTTTCTTGTGCACGCTGATACCCGTTGGGTCTTCAGAATCGCTCTCTTGTAGAGACAACGGGGGTGAGTCATTTCGTTCATCTGGTCCTTCACGCGCTGAGCATCTCCTTGCTTTAAGTAGACTGGATACGTACACACGGTAAGCAGTTGATTGTCTGATTTCGTACAAATGAATTAACACTGTTTGATACAGAGACTGGATTCGTTCGGATGGTGCTTTGAACGACTTGGTAAGTGGCTGGCTGCTTTGTCCTTTTTGTTCACTCGACTGATTTCGGAGCAGGAATGTGCGCGACGCCATTGAAAAGGTAAGTACGCCACGGCCACTAGTACGAAGTCTGATCTTTTCAACTTTGCAGTGCTATGAATAAATTTTGACGGGTTCTTCGAGCTCAGTGTGAGCGCAGCGGTAAGCATTTACGTCTCATCGTTGAATAACTGGTGACTCGCGCGTAAGGGATAATACTTTTGTTACCGCGCAAACAGATTTGCGCTGAAACCGGTCTATTGAATAGTTCAAAACAAAAGGTAAGTATCTGTCTGTAGCGATAATTTACTGTGCTAACGAGTTAAGCGAACAGATGTATCGTCGAGTAGTTTCGTATATACCAGTCGTTATCTGTATGTATGAGACAGACTAAGGGAGGCGGAGCGAAGGCGTAGTTTAGGATGGACGAGACTATATGGGAGCGTGGTGGTGCGGATATGATAGTGTAGCGTGGTAGAAGTAAGACGGCGGCGAAAATGCCGTCAAGACGAGGGCGCGACCCGTCCGTAATGGGGAGGCCTTGTATCCGAGTTAGACTGTGGGAGGCAGGGCGAAGGCGATGGATGAGATTATATGGGAGTGTGGTGGGGGCGGATAGCGTAGTGTAGCGTGGTAGAAGTAAAACAGCCACGAAAATGCCGTGAAGATGAGGACGCGAACTGTCCGTAATGGGGACAAGCGCCGCCAGGCAGGTGCGCAGGCACGACGGAGGGCTGTCTTCCCGTTCCTTCTCCTGGCGCCTCTCGCCCATCGTCGTCTGCTCAACCAACGCCAGTGTCCGTCACCACGGCCCACGACGCTCCCCATAACCCCGCACCAAGCAATGATCTTCGCCAAGACTCATCTCCAACCATCCGCCATTTTCTCGCGGTAGTGTCCTTGAACGTGTTGGCGGACAGTAGAGTAGGCGAGAGACGGGAACGCGAACCGGGCGGAAGAGCAGTGGGGGCTGGAAAGAGAGAGCGGAAGCACAGCCACAAGAGCTTTTGTCTTTCATCCAAACTTTTTCCAAACCTCCATCAACTCTCGCGACAACATCATCAACGACGGCCACGACGCGCAGCAGCCATGGACGGCCTCCGATATGCCGCCGAGCACGTCTTTATGCCGCCCAAGTTGCCACAGGCAGCGAGCGACCCGACCCAGGAATTGGCGCGAGAGAGCGCGCTTGCAAGATATGTCGCGCGCGCAGCAGACAACTTTCCGGCTCTCGAGATGGGCACAGAGTGGATGGCGGTTGTGGAGATGCTCAAGGCGCTTAAGAAGCTACATGGTGACACGCCATATACGGTGGACAAGTTGAGGCAGCGCTTCGTGCACATGTTGCCCGGTGGTGGGTTTATCCTCTATAAATCGAAATTTCAGCCCTTTTGACGCGATTTTTAGATGTGACTGCGCTGCTCATTCGCAAGCAAAACGCAGGGCTCATCATCCGGCGTAACAATGACAACGTCGTCTTTGAGGTGTTCGAGGTCACCGCGCCCTCCGCGACGGTCGTACAGGCCGAGGGAAAGCTTATCTGGTCATTCCCTGGCTCTGCCGCCGAGCTTCCCATCGCGACTTTCCAGCGGTCCGAGTTCCAGAAAAAACTCGCGTCTTTTCTCGTGAATATGAACCAGGACGAGCTCGACCTTCTCGCCAGAGAGGCTCGCAACATCGCAGTACACCCTAGACACATCAGCGTGTTGCTCATGACGATCCTGATCGCAGCTGGAGGCGAAGATAGCGCGGTCATTTCCCCCACTCGACGAGTCACCAAGCGTATAGCCGACGAAGCGCTCTCAACCGACAAGACGTCAGGCATCTGGAGGCGGTCCCCGCTTTACCTCCTCATTCGGGTCGCGATTCAGACCACTCTAGTCGATCCCGTCCAGTACAAGGCGTTTATCATTTACTTTATGGCGTCTCTCCTCAAAGAGGCCAACAAATCGACTGTCAACTTGCCATCGGCTACCTTATCGCATATGTGTTCGAAAATAGCTCGACGGGCAGCGAAGATGGGTGACGAGTTGCCCCAGGCCGTCATTGACGAAGCCTCTTTTACTTGCGAGGCGGTACGGGATGTAATCCAGACTCGGTGGGAGGCTATTCAGGCGAAAGAGTCTGCACCCCCCGTCGGCTGGTCCACGTTCGGCCTCGACATCTACGACGACTGTACTCTACAGCTTCTAAACTCCTCCGCCTACATAACCAATGTAATCCATGATCACTCGTCCTACGTGTTTACTTCCTCTTATGTCCCCAAGCACACGCGTCGTTTATGCGATTACCCATTCAACGACGTGCTCCAACAGAACCTTAAGACGTTCGTCGAGGAAAAGGACGCGTCTCTTGTCCTCGCTGACTTTGAGGCCATGGTTCGAGACAATCTGGATGCTTGGGTGGATATGAATCTCACCGCCCCTGCCGCGCCCGCACTCCTCGAGGGAAAAATCAAACAGTACATGGCGTTGGCCTCGGACCAATACCAGAACAACGCCGAGAACCAATCGCTCATGATACTCATCGTTCTTGAACTTTGGGTCGCTCTCGACAAGATCGTTATAGAGCGTCTTCCTCTCCTGGCGTTGTATTCTCCAGAAGTCTCTGTCAAACTTCTGGAACCGCTGCTGTTCCGTAGGTCGGGCGAGTTGGCGCGTGTTCGCGACGTTGCCCTCTACATACGCCGAAGGACGTCCGATGCAGAAGCCGGGAACCGACCATCCATTTTCGCGCCCCTTACACCCTGGTCGTTTTGCGCCCAATACTATGCGTCATCGCAGGCTATGAAAGATGGAAAGACTATCATTGAGAGAAAGGCAAAGACCAAGCGGGATGAGAAGCTCCAGGAGTTGAGGGAGAAGACCGCCGAATATAACGCGTGGATTGCGAAGTGCAATAGAACGGAGCACGACGAAAACTGCTACCGTTTCGTAGGCGGCCGAAAGCGCAAACGAACCTACTGCGCACGATGCTCTCTCGATGTACGTCCTTTCCATATATTACTCGTAGTATTTTTTCAAACATTTCCTTACAGAGTGAGCGGCCGACGATAACCAAGTTCGAATGGCCCTTGCCCGATAAAGAGCTGCAGCAACAGAACATGATCTTCGAGCTGTATTGTCCCAAATCATTCGCTTTTTGGAGGGAAGCGACTTATTACATCCTTCACGACCGCCTCACGTTCACGCAAGATAACAATGGTCGTTACTCTGCTCGCGGCATCCACTTGTACATGACCGAAACTCAGGGCCTGTTGTTGAACAACGTATCTTCCAACAGGCTCACCGTCGCCTCCAAGACTGCCGCCGCGCTTGGCAATGTTGCTCTTCCCGTGCAGTCGACCGATGTGTGCGTGAAGCATAGTCGCGAATGGGAGCTCTATGACACTTCCGGCCAAAGATTCATCTTGAAGGATTTCCATACGGCAGACACTACCCGCTACGGCACCCTTACCCTTCCCGACACGAAAGCGTACAAGGGTCTCCAGTATGCCATCACCAACACAAATCATACGGAGAATCAAGTCATGGCGCGGCAGGCCTTATGTCCGTACGATCTTAGTCTGCACGAGTACGCCGCCTTTGGGACGCTTCGATCCGGCAGCGTCCTACAGTGGATGAATATCTCTCGTGCATTCGCGACGCGGTCCCTCACCTTTAATGCCCAGCCCGTGTATGTGCTTATTTCCCAACAGATTGGAAAGCTTTATTCCGAGACGGTTGTGGCATGTCGAGTTGCCGTCGTTTTGCGAGAGCCTGCTGAAGGCGATGAAGAAACGATTTGGTGGCCACCGTTGTCTGCCGAAGGTAAGCGCGTGTCGTACTACCATACTTGTACCATTCTGTACCAAATATATTATGCTTTTTCCTTACTTGTCTGCCGTCTGTGTCCCGTTTGTCCGGCTTGAGCTGCCGTTGAGTTTGGTACTTTGCACGTCGTTAAGCTTTTGCGAAAAATGAAGCCAAGTTCAACTCGAGTTTTAGAAAATTTGTCAATAGTCTCCCCTCCCGAAGGTACATGTAGTGCAGACAAATAAGTAAGGGTACTACCAATCATAGCGCGCAGGTGCGTGACCCGATATCCAACATGTGGCGCACAAAAAAAAGAAAACAATGCCGCGTTCCGACAGCAAGTACCAACTGTGTGGAAGCTGAAACGCCGCGACATTCATTCAAGCACGCTCTGACGCCAGGGGTCCACACAGTCCACACAAGGTGGTCGTCATCACCATGGTACTCGCTCCAGACCAACAGGCGCACGGGAGAGGAGGAGACACACTGACTGTGATAGTGAGAGGAGGAGGAGGAAAGCAGTGGTGGGGTTTCTCGCTGTCCGCGTCCTCTTTATACTCCCTGGAGGTGGCGGTGCTGTTGGTTCGTTTAAAGTTGGAGCAGGTGGTCTGACGACACAGGCGCTTGTTAGGATTTGGCCTGACCCGAACTGTGATTTCGAGTATGTTCTGTTTCCCGTCCCCTCACCACAACATTAAGGGCCTTCTCTGGGGCTTTCGAGCGATGTATACATGTCTGGTTTTTCCAACATACACCATCGAGGATTCAACGCTCAAGTCCTGGCTGTCCGTCGACCGCGGGGAGGAAGTGTGGCACGATAAATGTACCTGGCAACGCATGTTTGCTCCTCAGCCGAATTGCTTGAAGCATGTCTTGAGAATATTTGTAGTGTCTGTCCCTTGTTCACAGTAGCAATCCTCTTAAAAATCCGAGCTCATCGAATGTAAAATCGCCTCAAAACACTTAGCAGAACCTCAACAAAACACAAGACAAGTTCACAGAACACACATGGTCAGGTCCCTCTATTCAAAGCTTGAAGCTACGGTGATCGCGGCTCCATGGACTTGTGTGATTTCCTAGCAACCTCCTTCACCTCACCCTCATCGTCGTCGAGAAACCATGTACCCGATTTTCCTTCTCCAGGTTTGTCCTCTCCGCCTCACGTCGTGCTCTAGACTGAGATTCTTCCAATTAGCTCTTGAGATTGAAATGGTACGTGTCCCACCTATGGCGCTTGTCAAGGCTAACGACGTTAAAGGCGAGCCGTGGAGCCAGAGGCGCGATGCCCTCGCACGCAATATCAACGTCTTCACGATGGAGGAAATAAAGCTGAGGGTTCGCGTCGGGCACAGGTCCGCAAGATTACCTCTGACCGCGATTCAAATCTGACGCCAGCTAGTTTCCATGGCACACCGCTAGATCGGCTAGCGACACATTCCGTTAATTGGACGACTCCCGACTGAGGACAGACCTTGGACATCCCGCTGGCGCAATGTAAAAAGTTTGTGGACTTTGGTTTTCTTCACCACGCTAATCTTGTCGTCAGTTCTTGGTGTATTTCGACTCGAGGAAGGTAAATTTTACCTCTTCTTTGAATGCCGTATCGTCTCAATTTGCACAGAATTGGAGTAGGTGGACTTGATGCATCTTGGCGCTCAACGGAGCGAGTTCCGGGGTGTTTTCCGCAGATCTTGAGGTTTGTATGTTTCCCGCTCTACAGTCCACTCTATTCTGAAAAGATCTTGCTCAGTTTTGAGGGCTCCCGTAATCGGGCTTGGGGTTGCAGTGGCGCTCGCCGTGGGACTTGAGGTACTTGTTATTTTGACTTCTGTGTTATTCCATCCTAACAATTTCCATGGTGGTCAGAGGAACATGCGTTGTCGCAAAGGTAAATCTTACCTGCGTTTCGAGTCCGTTATTTCATTCATTCCACAAGAAACGGGGTCGTGACCCGCAATGAACACGTCCGAGCAACGCGACATCCAAACTCAATGGAGATCCAGATCTGAACGAGTCTTATTGTCAATTCCGCGGGCTGGAACGAATGAAGGTACGTCACTTTTTAGTTCAGCTTCGAAAGTTGAACATCCACGTTAGGAAATTTTGGCTAGGATAGCGAACAAGCGACCCAGTCGACGACGGCACTGGCGAGACTAAAGGATACCCAACCCATCGCCTACCAATATCCTAGAAACGGCGCGTGACCCGCGAGGAACACGAGCAAGGCCCTATCCGGACGTGGTGGAGATATGGATCTGAACAAATCTAATTATGAATTCCGCGGGCTCGAGTGAATGACGGTACGTTACCATTTGATGGTTCAACTTTGAAAGTTGAACATTCTGGGCAGGAACTTCAAGCGAGGACAGCGACAAGAGCCCCAATACAGGCGCGAGGCGAATCCAAGGACTCCCGCCTCGTCTTCATCCCTCGCGCCAATCCCGCTCCTGCCCAATTGGACTTACCAACTACAATGTTTCCCACAGAAGTACACCAACAACGCGAACGACTGAGACAAAGGTTAAACTCCTCAATATTACCCCTTTTCAACGCTAAACAGTCCGTAGAAACGAACATGACATTCGCGATACGACGCCACATAAGAAATTGTTGACAAGTTCGTCCCATTTGGGGTTTGATGCCGATCTGGATCTGAGGCCGTTAGTTACGAAGTCCGCGGTTTCGGCTAAGTGCGCGGTACGTCACCTTTTCACGTAGCTTTCAAAAGTCCAACATACCAAATAGGAAGATATGAAGGGTGGGACCTCAAGAGCAGCGAGAGGACGAGGAGACAGTACGGGATGTTCAGCGTTGATTCTCGCCTTCTTTGCGCTCCGCCGTCGCGCGAATCCAACTTCATCTCGGGCCTCATCAGAGTCGGCGGCGACCTCAACCGAGTCGAACTACCTTCAGGAGCAGAGGAAGGAGGCTCATGGTATGTTCACCATCCATTAAATGATCGCGTTGCCCACACCCTTCTAGGCACGCGACCAAGTTCAACCAGTCCTCACGCCAACGCCACACGTCAAATTTGACCAACAAGTTCTGCCATTTGGATTCCATAGCGACGCGGATCTACATTTATTCAACATCAATTGCGCGGAAAGTTTCCCGAACAAGCAACGAAAGTACGTTACCTTTTAGTGTCATGTTCAAAAGTTGAACATGACTGTTTAGGAAATTCTGCGGGACTTTGGCCAGGAGCTCGTGCGCGACTACACGGCCGCCTACTGACCGACTCAGCTATTCCGACTCCGAGTCACCGCTCATCAAAGTCGACTCTCGCATCCGGCACGAGTCGAGGACGCCCTCCAATAATGGACAAGATACCACCCGGGAACAAGCGCGGCAGGCAACGAAGGAAGCGAAGAGAATAAGATCCAGATCTTGCACGTATCCATGAGCCGGAAATTAGCGAGAAATAGAAGAGGTACGTACCATCTTTATCATGGTGCTCGTCGTTTGAGCTAATGAGAAGGTCAGTGCGACTTCAAAGTCCTCTCAATGATGAGGACTCTACACCCGTCGTCGAGGACGAAACAAGAACGTCAACGAGCGCGCCTCGCTCCTTCGTCGTCGTCACCGAAGTCACCATGAAATTTGGATTATCCGCCACAGTGCGCGTCCAACTTATCAGGTACGTACCGCGGTAACTTTGAGGCTTTTAGTAACGACATTATATAGCGTCTGCCGTGGACATCGTCTTCTTTTCGCCTCCCGAAGTATGCAAGAGAAAATCGGCGGTGAAGTTGAATTGAGGGCGCGGATTGTTGAGGTCGAGTCGGGTATAAACTGGCGCGATTCTTGTCGCCATACGCGCAGAGAATGAGTAGAATAGAGATAAAATAAGACTGAATAATGTCGACAAATGCATCGTAGTCTGTACTGTTTCCAAGCAATGCAACCTTTAGTCTTTTGTTAGAATGAATAAGTTGGACTTGAAGAAAACATACCTAGCAGGTCGGCCTAGACGACGTGTCACCGCCGCCATAAACGTCCTCGACGTCCCTAACACTTGACGCCTATGCCCCAAGTCCGCCAACCAAGTCATAACACGTTCCTGGAAGTGTGGTCAGTAACGTTCAAGATTAACGTAGGAACCGCACTCACCATAGCACGCAGTACAGTTTTACGTGCACATCGTCTTCTTCAATACGTCGCCACGCAGAATACAAAAAACCTAATTCGAGGTGAGCCGAAAACCATACGGTAGTGGTTTCAATGAAAGCTTACTTTGTGTGTTGATGACGGCAACGTTATTCTAAGCCGCCATAAGTCCTCCGCATATTCCGCAGTCGGCGCAGAGGGTCCAGACGTCGTAGTCGTTGCGGAGCGTCGGAGCGACGCGTTGGAGGTCGTGGTAAGAGCGCAAGTCTCAATTCGGCCAACGCCGAGTGATCGACATCACTTGCGCTCTTACTCTCACCACCGCCGAGTTCAAACTCTTGCGTTGAATAAATTCAGACTTTCTCTCATCCTGCGCGTGCCTCTCTTGTGTCGGAATATACCCTTAAAAAGTCTCGTTTGACATCCCGATGGTCCTTGGGGCGGGACAGCGTGTCAAACGCGTCTTATTCACTTTCCACCTTGACTTCGCCTTCCGTTGCCGTTAAATTCGACTTTTGCTATCTATGACGGGGACTACGGGTGCCTCTTGAAGCCAATCTTATCGCGTCGGGACCGACATCCTGGGAAGGGTGACGCGGCCTTTCACCCTTGCCTCCATCCCCCATCCCATGTCAATCTGGCCTCAGCTTTCTTGGGAATTCCCCCGTGCCGTTAATCGCTCATTAATCTACACTTTGGAATTCGTTTACTCACGGCGTAACTCGCGCAGAATACGCTGGGCCCTGGAAGTCTGCTCTACATCTACTTAGGGATAGGATTTTCATTCAACAAAATAGGTACGTGCCCCTTCTGTTTATCGGCAGTGCTGACGCTTTTGAATAGGCTTTATTCGTGACTGTATGGATCCGCGGACCTCGCGGTCTAGTGATTAGAACGCCAATTTGGAGTTCGCGCCTCGGAAGCCTCTTTCGTTTGGTTATGTGTTCTTGACAGATTCTTCGTTTACGTTGCGGCGTTACCATGCCCTGTATTACGACAGCGTTATGCCTATGGATCTGAGAACGTTCGACTTGGGGGACCTTTTCGTGTCGACGAGATCTCGACTTGGACTCTACGGGTACGTTGGTCTTAATACTGATATCTCGCCTCGACGAACTTAAAACTTCTCTAAGATATTTATGCAACGTTCCTCGACCTCTCCGCTGCCTCGTTCGGCTCTTTAGGCTTTCAATTCACCAACATTCCAAACACCAACTTACGTGTGGCGCGAAATACCAACATTCCGCAAATTCGGTTGACAAAGCCAAACGGATGGCCTAGCGACGGCAACGTCATCGCCCTCGAATCCAAACTGTATGGATTTCGTCAGATCTGGATCTTGACCGGGATATTCTGGGATATAGCCGTGGACCAGAGAGGTGTCCCCATTTCATTCTTCCCTTCCCCCACCACTCTCACTTGCCTCTGGCACTCACCACAACCACTATGTTGACGCCGTCGGCCGTCTCTTCGACGTCGTTATGCTGCCTTTGTCGGGATCGCGACCTCATCGTCATGTCCGTCCCGTAGGTGTCTTCATAGTATCATGCCCGAACCTGTACTGACTGTTCGGCGCGTTGAACAGACGGGCGGGACGTCGGGATAGGACTGTTTTATCGCTCTTGCCACCTCATACGGAATCCAATCGTCACCCCGGACGACTTCAACATGTTCGACTTGGGCTATAAGGGCCTTCAAGTCGGGGCGGCGATGGTCAGCGTCACCCACCACGGCGACCTTTTACGGTCACGGTATGTTGAACTTTGACCCTCAATCATGCCGGTTGATTGACTGAGTTACCTTCCTTCAGATCTCTTTCAAGTTTTCCGACTTTCCTTGAAAATTTTTCGTTACTTATTGTTAGTCGTGCCTTCACTCTCATCGGTCTCTTCGTTGACATTCGTCTAGGTTGGACTTACTTTCACGACGGCTGACACTAGTTGACTCTTACTCGTTAATATCTTGAAGGTATGTCGATCTTTTTTCATCCTTGGTCTTCAGCGATGTTGACGACTTGCCTTTAGACATCGATGCCTTCAAGATTACTATCCTCGCCGACCACGTCTCTCAGTACGGGGTCGCTACGCTTCTTGCCACCCCGTATGTCTACTCTTCTCTTCTTTGCCTTCGTATTACTTCACCGACACTGACTCTCTCGGGCAGACCTCGGCCTCACTTGGCTAGCCTTCAGCTTCGACATCGACAACGACCACGTCCCTCGTTGAAGAAAGATCTTCTTCAACACTGGCTCCAACTCGACCAGCGGGTACGTAGCGTCGTCTCCGTTGTGTTCTTTCGTTACTGACTAAAACTTTACTAGGTCTCGATGGTCGTCGCCGGCTCAAGTATGTATGCTCCTCTCCTTTCTCGCGCTGTTAACCAACTTGAGCAGAAGTCGAGCACACCGGATCGCCTCGTCGAGTGCGGCCGAGTGCTTGTCCCCTCGAGTAAGTCTTCTCCAAATAGTCGTCTTGCTACCCGACTGACCACGTTCATCTTAGACTCTTTTGTAAACTCGGCTTTGCGCTGTACGGATCTGCGCATCTCTTTGGCTTATCTTGAGTTAAAAGCGATACAGCCGTAAGTATTAGCATGGCACCATGCATATTCGTGATCTCTGACGGCAAACTTTTCAGCAGTCGCTCGGATAGAGAGAGGTCTGAACAATTCAGTAAGTTTCGGATTTGATTGTCAGACTACGTGGCACTAACACTTTGTTACAGAAGTGCAAGACACTGTTTGATTTCGATGTACAGAACGAATGTAAGTTGCTTTGTACCACGCAGATTGGTATACTGACAAGTCCGTTAAACAGGTGTAGATTAGCCGCTAGTGTAGCACACAATTTGTATTAGAAATAGTTCGTCGCAAAGCTGGTAGTAAGAGTAAAGGGCGTCGAAAAACACGGCGTTGACGTCCCGGTGGAGTCGGCGAGTGAGATCGTTGTCGGAGGCGAGGTCTTGTCGAGAGACGGCGTAGACGAACGCCGTGGCGGCAGTCTTGAGTAGTCGTAGATAGTGTCAAGATCGATCTGAGTGGGGTACGAAGGCTGGATCCGAATACCAGGGGGATAGAGCACGTCGTCATGTACCTCTTCGTCCCGTGGCGTTGACATAGGATAGCTAGAATAAAAGTTTTTCAATCAGTTCCTGGCCTTCCATGAAGATCTGTACTTACCATAACACGCGGTTTGCCTGGTTACGTGCAATATCGAGTTCTAAGCCCGTTGAGTCACTCGAAAGGCTAAACCACGGTGAGCCGAAGACGTTTAGATATGGTTTACTGTATATATAAAGCTTACCTGAATGTTGGCGTTATTGACTCACCTCAAAGATGTCCGCATGTTCCGCGGGCGGCGCAAAGAGGATTGACAAGTGTTGATGTTGTTGAGGCTCGGTGGTGAGACTGCAAGTCGCCACTCGGGCATAGCCGAGTGATCGAGCTCACTTGGACTTGTACCACAACCAAGTCAAGCTCGTTTTCTCTTGACAATCGATTCCATATAACCGACTCCTTGTGTGCAGCCGGAATTAGAATCGGGATTCTCTCTACTGCTGTTAAATTTACCATCCCGACGGTTGCTGGGGCGGGAGACGCGTCAAAACGCGTCCTATTCAACTTGGTCTTCATTCCGCTGCTGTCAATACGACTACTGCTATCTATGACGAGGTGCTCTGGTGCCTCTCCAACTCTATCTTATCGAGTCGGTACCGGCACCCTGGGAACGTGGACGGCGCTGACGCGGCCTTTCACCTTTGCCTCCATCCCCCATCTCATTTTGACCTGGAAATATTTTCTTTGGGACAGTCCTCCTCGGCGTTGTTAACGCGACTATTACGCCACTCTGGGACATTACCTTTGGCATCTTCTTCGCCAGAATGTCTGGACTGAGCTCCATGCTCAAGGACACGGACTCTATTCAAAAAATTGTAAGTCCCCCCGTTCCTGTACCGCGTCGACCGTGACTGGTGTTTCATGTTAGAGTTTTTTAAAAGACTGTTTAGATCCGCCAACCGCGCGGTCTGGTGATCTGGGTAACGCAATGTTGCTCATTTCTCGAGTTCGCGACTGGATCCAGGTTCTCGTTCAATTAGGATTTCCGTGTTTACGTGGCGGAGATACGAAGGCCTCGGTGATGACGACGTGAGTCATGCGAATCCCCGGCTGTTGAACTTGGGAGATCTGGATCTGGGATCCTATGTTCATCGACTTGGGCATCGGTATGTTCGCTCTTATCTTCATGCATCTGCAAGCTCACGGACCTCGACTTAGGCGGCTACACGATCTACTCTACTGTGCCCTTTCGCTCCTCGCTTCGTTTAGCGCCAATCCAACATTATTCAATTCGCCAACTTACGTGTGGCGTCAATTCCAACATTCAACGAATTCGGGTTGGCAAACTCTAATGGACAGCCTAGAAACGACACGGCATTCCGCTCTAAATCCCAACTCCACGGATCCTCGCAGATCTGGATCTCGCCCGAACTGTTTTTGGGATATATAACCCGTGGGCGTCAGGATATTCCCCCCATTCCCTTTCTTCCTCTTCCCCCACTTCGACCTCACCACCACCACCACCACCACCACCACGGCGTTGACGACGACTTTGTTCTAATGCTGCCCACGTTGGTCGTCGACTCGTCTTGTCGGGGTGAGCCATTTCCTTATAAACCCGCCATGTTGGACCTTATGCTCATCGTTGGACAGGCGTCGGGATGTTGGACTTGATGTTCTGGCGGCGCTATTCCCGGACTGATCTCGCGACGGCGCCGCCGCCCTCGGTAGGTTTCTTCTTTCAGGCATGTTCAACATGGAACTGATGCCGGTCGGGCGTGCTTTTCAGGCTGCGTAACTCTCGCGCCCACTGCCCCCGGATATCAACTTTGACTGGGATTGGTCATGTTGGTTTTGTTGATCATGGTAAGTCCATGTTCGAGTTGTTTGTTCGTTGACTTATTTTTACTTAAGGACATCGACTTCTTCGCTCGAGGCTTGGACTATACCACCACGGACCCTTCACTCGACACTTGGACTGTGCCACCACGAACCCTTCACCCGCCTCCCTCGACTATGCACCGGTAAGTGTTGCTCTCTTATCATTGTCAACTATGTCATTGACATCGTCTTATTAGACGTCGGCCACCTCGTCGTCTTCGGTAAGACGTCGATGTTGCTCTTGTCCTTCGTTGGACACCTTCACCGACGTCTCGATCTCACGGCGGGGCCTCTAAGTTAATCGTTCTCATTACGGTATGTTCATCTTTTCGATATCTGTTGATTTGATCGCTAACTACCTTCATGTAGCCTTGACCTTAGGCCTCTATCATCATCGAGGTATGTATGCCTTCTCCCTCGTCGTTCGGTTCAACATACTGACTAGTCTCTTCTAGTCCTCAACCTTGTTACCTTTGTCGACGTCCCGCCTTGGGATCGTTGTCGCCGCCGTGAGTACGACCTCCGAGTCCACTACCATCAACTAACCTTTCATTCAGGTCTTTGTTGACGACTCGGCTGTCACAGTCATCGGGTACATCTTCGCCCTACTCGTTATGTTTGTGTCCGATGTTGATTATACACTGTCAGGCCGGCTCCTCGTCGACCGAGTCAGCAACGAGTCTCCCACTGGTACGTTGTCAATAATGTCCCTTGGTTCGCGAGCTTCAGTGACTTTGTTTCTTTGTAGTTCATTTCAAACAGCAAGTCGTTTTCTTGTGCACGCTGATACCCGTTGGGTCTTCAGAATCGCTCTCTTGTAGAGACAACGGGGGTGAGTCATTTCGTTCATCTGGTCCTTCACGCGCTGAGCATCTCCTTGCTTTAAGTAGACTGGATACGTACACACGGTAAGCAGTTGATTGTCTGATTTCGTACAAATGAATTAACACTGTTTGATACAGAGACTGGATTCGTTCGGATGGTGCTTTGAACGACTTGGTAAGTGGCTGGCTGCTTTGTCCTTTTTGTTCACTCGACTGATTTCGGAGCAGGAATGTGCGCGACGCCATTGAAAAGGTAAGTACGCCACGGCCACTAGTACGAAGTCTGATCTTTTCAACTTTGCAGTGCTATGAATAAATTTTGACGGGTTCTTCGAGCTCAGTGTGAGCGCAGCGGTAAGCATTTACGTCTCATCGTTGAATAACTGGTGACTCGCGCGTAAGGGATAATACTTTTGTTACCGCGCAAACAGATTTGCGCTGAAACCGGTCTATTGAATAGTTCAAAACAAAAGGTAAGTATCTGTCTGTAGCGATAATTTACTGTGCTAACGAGTTAAGCGAACAGATGTATCGTCGAGTAGTTTCGTATATACCAGTCGTTATCTGTATGTATGAGACAGACTAAGGGAGGCGGAGCGAAGGCGTAGTTTAGGATGGACGAGACTATATGGGAGCGTGGTGGTGCGGATATGATAGTGTAGCGTGGTAGAAGTAAGACGGCGGCGAAAATGCCGTCAAGACGAGGGCGCGACCCGTCCGTAATGGGGAGGCCTTGTATCCGAGTTAGACTGTGGGAGGCAGGGCGAAGGCGATGGATGAGATTATATGGGAGTGTGGTGGGGGCGGATAGCGTAGTGTAGCGTGGTAGAAGTAAAACAGCCACGAAAATGCCGTGAAGATGAGGACGCGAACTGTCCGTAATGGGGACAAGCGCCGCCAGGCAGGTGCGCAGGCACGACGGAGGGCTGTCTTCCCGTTCCTTCTCCTGGCGCCTCTCGCCCATCGTCGTCTGCTCAACCAACGCCAGTGTCCGTCACCACGGCCCACGACGCTCCCCATAACCCCGCACCAAGCAATGATCTTCGCCAAGACTCATCTCCAACCATCCGCCATTTTCTCGCGGTAGTGTCCTTGAACGTGTTGGCGGACAGTAGAGTAGGCGAGAGACGGGAACGCGAACCGGGCGGAAGAGCAGTGGGGGCTGGAAAGAGAGAGCGGAAGCACAGCCACAAGAGCTTTTGTCTTTCATCCAAACTTTTTCCAAACCTCCATCAACTCTCGCGACAACATCATCAACGACGGCCACGACGCGCAGCAGCCATGGACGGCCTCCGATATGCCGCCGAGCACGTCTTTATGCCGCCCAAGTTGCCACAGGCAGCGAGCGACCCGACCCAGGAATTGGCGCGAGAGAGCGCGCTTGCAAGATATGTCGCGCGCGCAGCAGACAACTTTCCGGCTCTCGAGATGGGCACAGAGTGGATGGCGGTTGTGGAGATGCTCAAGGCGCTTAAGAAGCTACATGGTGACACGCCATATACGGTGGACAAGTTGAGGCAGCGCTTCGTGCACATGTTGCCCGGTGGTGGGTTTATCCTCTATAAATCGAAATTTCAGCCCTTTTGACGCGATTTTTTAGATGTGACTGCGCTGCTCATTCGCAAGCAAAACGCAGGGCTCATCATCCGGCGTAACAATGACAACGTCGTCTTTGAGGTGTTCGAGGTCACCGCGCCCTCCGCGACGGTCGTACAGGCCGAGGGAAAGCTTATCTGGTCATTCCCTGGCTCTGCCGCCGAGCTTCCCATCGCGACTTTCCAGCGGTCCGAGTTCCAGAAAAAACTCGCGTCTTTTCTCGTGAATATGAACCAGGACGAGCTCGACCTTCTCGCCAGAGAGGCTCGCAACATCGCAGTACACCCTAGACACATCAGCGTGTTGCTCATGACGATCCTGATCGCAGCTGGAGGCGAAGATAGCGCGGTCATTTCCCCCACTCGACGAGTCACCAAGCGTATAGCCGACGAAGCGCTCTCAACCGACAAGACGTCAGGCATCTGGAGGCGGTCCCCGCTTTACCTCCTCATTCGGGTCGCGATTCAGACCACTCTAGTCGATCCCGTCCAGTACAAGGCGTTTATCATTTACTTTATGGCGTCTCTCCTCAAAGAGGCCAACAAATCGACTGTCAACTTGCCATCGGCTACCTTATCGCATATGTGTTCGAAAATAGCTCGACGGGCAGCGAAGATGGGTGACGAGTTGCCCCAGGCCGTCATTGACGAAGCCTCTTTTACTTGCGAGGCGGTACGGGATGTAATCCAGACTCGGTGGGAGGCTATTCAGGCGAAAGAGTCTGCACCCCCCGTCGGCTGGTCCACGTTCGGCCTCGACATCTACGACGACTGTACTCTACAGCTTCTAAACTCCTCCGCCTACATAACCAATGTAATCCATGATCACTCGTCCTACGTGTTTACTTCCTCTTATGTCCCCAAGCACACGCGTCGTTTATGCGATTACCCATTCAACGACGTGCTCCAACAGAACCTTAAGACGTTCGTCGAGGAAAAGGACGCGTCTCTTGTCCTCGCTGACTTTGAGGCCATGGTTCGAGACAATCTGGATGCTTGGGTGGATATGAATCTCACCGCCCCTGCCGCGCCCGCACTCCTCGAGGGAAAAATCAAACAGTACATGGCGTTGGCCTCGGACCAATACCAGAACAACGCCGAGAACCAATCGCTCATGATACTCATCGTTCTTGAACTTTGGGTCGCTCTCGACAAGATCGTTATAGAGCGTCTTCCTCTCCTGGCGTTGTATTCTCCAGAAGTCTCTGTCAAACTTCTGGAACCGCTGCTGTTCCGTAGGTCGGGCGAGTTGGCGCGTGTTCGCGACGTTGCTCTCTACATACGCAGGAGGACGTCCGATGCAGAGGCCGGGAACCGACCATCCATTTTTGCACCCCTTACACCCTGGTCATTTTGCGCGCAATACTACGCGTCATCGCAGGCTATGAAAGATGGAAAGACTATCATTGAGAGAAAGGCAAAGACCAAGCGCGACGAGAAGCTCCAGGAGTTGAGGGAGAAGACCGCCGAATATAACGCGTGGATTGCGAAGTGCAATAGAACGGAGCACGACGAAAACTGCTACCGTTTCGTAGGCGGCCGAAAGCGCAAACGAAGCTACTGCGCACGATGCTCTCTCGATGTATGTCCTTTCCATATATTACTCGTAGTATTTTTTCAAACATTTCCTTACAGAGTGAGCGGCCGACGATAACCAAGTTCGAATGGCCCTTGCCCGATAAAGAGCTGCAGCAACAGAACATGATCTTCGAGCTGTATTGTCCCAAATCATTCACTTTTTGGAGGGAAGCGACTTACTACATCCTTCACGACCGCCTCACGTTCACGCAAGATAACAATGGTCGTTACTCTGCTCGCGGCATCCACTTGTACATGACCGAAACTCAGGGCCTGTTGTTGAACAACGTATCTTCCAACAGGCTCACCGTCGCCTCCAAGACTGCCGCCGCGCTTGGCAATGTTGCTCTTCCCGTGCAGTCGACCGATGTGTGCGTGAAGCATAGTCGCGAATGGGAGCTCTATGACACTTCCGGCCAAAGATTCATCTTGAAGGATTTCCATACGGCAGACACTACCCGCTACGGCACTCTTACCCTTCCCGACACGAAAGCGTACAAGGGTCTTCAGTATGCCATCACCAACACAAACCATACTGAGAATCAAGTCATGGCGCGACAGGCCCTATGTCCATATGATCTTAGTCTGCACGAGTACACCGCCTTTGGGACCCTTCGATCTGGTAGTGTCCTACAGTGGATGAATATCTCTCGTGCGTTCGCGACGCGGTCCCTCACCTTTAACGCTCAGCCCGTGTATGTGCTTATCGCCCAAGCCGCGCAGCAGATTGGAAAGCTCTACTCTGAAACGGGAAACCCGATGTGGCACGTCGAGTTGAAGTCGCCGTCGTTTTGCGAGAGCCTGCTGAAAGTGATGAAGAAGGTACTGGACGATTCGGTGGATAACTGGCGAGAGGTGGCCACCGTCAAGACCATTGTCCTGCTCTCATGCCGACTTTTGAGCGCGCTCAACGAGGAAGGAACCCCGACTAGCCAGAGTGCGCATGATTTGCTGCGTACTGCTCGCGACACGACGTACAAGTGGTTGCAGTCGATCATCGTCCAGCTTGAAACCACACCTCAAGGCGAGGTGGACACTATCAAAGCACGTATATGTGAAATTGCCGCTACGTGCTGTTTGACTTACGACGTCGACAATCCGGAGTTTTCAAACTCTGACCTATCCATTCTCATTCATTCATTTATCGCAATCAATGCGAACTCTCCGTCTAAACGGGATACTTCGTCTTCGCCCTCGCGCCTCCTTCTTGATCGCGTGCACCGTCTGTTTCACTCTCTTGAAGGGCGTATTTGGGACCAGATCTGTGTTGATGCTCAAGGACTTGACGATGCGGTGCGAGCGATCTGGAGCGTGTATCAACCTGGCTCGGTGTGGCAGCGCATGGCGTCCCCAAACGATCGTTGGTTGGCTTGCAAGACGCAGTCAGGACAAGGGAGGGCATCTCAGAATGTCCAGATCAATTTGCTCAGTGGGGAGCTCTTCATCGATGGGAAACCCATCGGTAATCTTCCAAAGAAGATAACGGAGGATCCTGTATATACGCGGCTATTTGGCAAGGTAAGCATGTTATGTGTTGTCGGCCTATAGCCATTCTGACATTTGTGTCTAGGCGGTTCTTCGGGTGGTGCCTTCGGGCGTCTCGGGCATGGATTATAAGAGCGTTTTAGACGTGTCCGGATACGAGGTTAGTTTAGTTTTGCCTTCCGGGAAATATGGAGGACTTATCATTTTCCTAGGTCTTCTTCGCCACGAAAGAGAATGGGTCGGTGGTCATCCGAACACGGTCCTTGGAGACGGCATTCGAGCCTTTCCTTGAATATATTCCCCCAACGACGTTTCAAGGCGATGTCCCTATTCCTTTCGTCGAGAATTATGTCCATTGGTTGAACCTTGACTCTCATATGATCGAGCTCCGTCCATTGGAGACGCTGTGGGAGCCCTCGTCGTTAAATTGGAACATAGACTTTGACGCAAAGGTCATGAAGGACCATCGAGGCCATGCTTTGGTGGAAAAGAACAGCCCCTCATTCCAGATGGTATATCAGCGCCTACAGTCGATAGAGGACTCATCGTTCGTTGTGATCACCAAGGCTGGGGACTTGCTCAACGTGCACCTTCCTCGTCTCCATCTCGAGTTCTTCTTGGACCCTATCTTTGGCGAACTGGAATCGCGCACCTATCCGGACAATATTGTTGCGGAGGACCAGTCTCTTCAGACGCTGTATGGTCTGCAGTCAAAGTTGGTCCTACGGGAACGCCGCTCGCCCGAAGCCGACCCCGGTCTCCCAGAGATTCGTCGCGTCCTGATCCCCCGTGGCGTTGTCAAGTTTTCACCCAGCGCAGACGGGAACCACGTGGAGGTTCTCATTGACACCGATGTCGTGAACAAGCGTACAGTGCCTTATCTCGAGTATACCGCCAACACCACGCTCGGGATGCTTGTGGGAAATGGCAGTCTGGAATCGCGCCTCTTCAAGATTTACCTTCATGCCCTGACAAGTCACTGTGCGCCAGATCCGCTGTTAGGGCGTACTGGTGTAGAGGAGGCCCTGAACGAGTTGCGCTCGGAAGCCTGCTTGTCTTTCCAGCATCTAGAGACGGCCGAACTGGCACTCTTGGACCTCATACGTGATTTGACACCACGTCGCGAGTTCCATCCTCCCCGGAAACAAGAGACGGAGACGATCCGATGGCACGACATTCCTCCAACATGCCAGATCACTGGTTTCGAGGCGCGCGTTAAAGACATCATTGCTTACAACGAGAAACTGGCTGTATTCCGTGAAACCGTCGAAGACGCGTCCCCTGCTAAAGAGCCTCGCCAGCACTCACCACCTGCTCTGCTGAATCGCGCCGCGGCGCGGGAATTTGGTTTTGCGAACCTACTCTCTACTTGGAGCTCCGGCGAGACCATTTGTGATACTGTCTATCATTCACGCGACGGTATTGAAGAGTGTTCTGAAGCCGCCTATGCCGCAGCGCTTGCGGTTATCCTTCGGGATCCACGCAAGTTTCCCCTTCCTCATCCCCCCGAACTTTACAGGCTGTTCAAAAATCATTGGTCCCCTATGGTCAAGCGTGACCTCGCCAATGACGCGCCGCTCTTGTACGATCGTTCGTGGCTCGGCAAAAGTGATTTCAATCAGACATTCCTGGCGCTTTACGACCTCTGCACGTCCCAGACTTATAGCGAAGATGAGAAGAAGTATAGCCTGCTGTTCAGTCTGCCGGCGCTTGCGTTTGGAGGAGGCGAAGAGATGCGCACTATTCCGTATCTCATAGCCTTTGCCCTGCTTCCAGAACGGTTTGCGGAGATCCAGAGTCCCCGATATACTTCGTACGACCTCCAGTATGGATCTTATCCTCGAAATGAGGACATACAACCTGTCCTTCAGCGCCATATACTCCCTCTTGAGCAGACACCTTCGCACGGATTGATGCAGCTAGGGGATGAAGAGCCGGAACATTATGAAACTCGCCGTCGAAAGCACTATAACGAGCGGGCCGCCAGCAAGAAAAAAGACCTTGCCAAAGCTCTCCTGGAGTCGTGGAACGGTTATCGATATAAGGACGCTCTATCCTTACCCAACGACACCCATTATGCCAGCTATCTCAATACCGCCGCCATCCTTGTCGAGGTTGGGGACATTTTCCAACACTGTCATCGCAACAAAAAGTTGAAAGAGTTCGCCACGAAGATTCAAAATAGTTTGGCGCCTTTGGGAATTCCGAAACAAGGTGGTATCTTCCCGCCGCTGATGACTACCATGGACGAGGAGATTGTTGAAGAGCCGCGCCCTCGTCATGTCGTGCATACGCCTTTCGTGAACCGTCTCCTTCGCGAACGAGACCCGCCGTCCTTGGACGATCATGTGCTGAACGACCTGAGCGGTCCCGGAGCTCGCGCACTGACCAATTTAACGCCGAATGCTCCGAGTGTGGTCGCGCTCGAGCGAATGCTTACCGAATTCTCGGAGACCGATGTTGCATTGCAGAGCCAGTACGGCCGGGATAACCAGAACAGCCTGGTTTGTCTCAAAGCCAGTCTGCAGCCGAACGGCATGCAGGACGACCAGCCCGTTGATATTGGTCTTCATCTAGCCAACTGTCGCGCGGACTTTGATCGTCTGTTTGAGGCGATACAATCCTTCCTTGGACCTCAGTCTGAATCGGAACGGTTGTTATTCGCAGGAGGATCGTGGCCCTGTTTGAACACGCGGGTTCTGCTTCACCAGATGACTAGGACTCGATGGATAGACTTGAGCGCCGAGTGGCAGGCGTTTCTGGTCACGTTCGCGATATCTATGGTGCGACTTCAGCAAGCTGAGCGTCTGTCGTGGCTTGCTGGCCTCAACAAGCGAGAGGAAGTCGAGAGGGAACTCGGCAATCTTCGGCTTCCTGACGCCAGTTTACTTGTAAAGCATCCAGATTGGTTACTCATTATGGTCAGTCAATGCTTTGATTCGTGTTGTATCATAGTTTGCTGATATACTATTCGGTCTACAGATTGAGCAAAACTTTTTCGCTCGAGCGATCCAAATCCGCGTGGCCCTCGAAATGTTCGCGCCGTCCTCTGGGAAGAACACGGCTTTGCAGCTGAATATGGGCGAGGGAAAGTCGTCAGTTATCGCGCCGATGGTAGCGACCTCGCTGGCCGATGGGAACAAGCTTGTCCGGATAGTCGTGCTGAAACCGCTGGCGAAGCAGATGTATCAGCTCTTGGTGGACCGTCTGTCGTCTTTGCCTAACCGACGGATTTGCTACTTCCCTTTCTCGCGTCAGATGAAGACCGGTCCGGGGGGCATGACACGCATTCATAATCTTAACATGCAATGCATGCTGGACGGCGGTATCGTTGTTATTCAGCCGGAGCACATTCTCTCGGCCAAGCTCTTGACGATCGACAAGCTGTTGTCTATGGTGGATGATGACGCGAATGACGGTGACCGAGTAGATGCGCGAGAGGCTTTGACTGCGCAGCATTGGTTGGAGGAACGCGCGAGAGATATCCTTGATGAGAGTGACGAGGTGTTGCATGTTCGGTACCAGCTGATTTACACCAAGGGTACGCAGTTCCCGATGGAGGGCCACCCTCAGCGGTGGACTGTGATTCAGGACGTGCTATGTCTTGCTGCTAGGATGGTGGACGAGTTGAAGGCGGAAGCGGATACGGAGGGTGACAAGACCAACTTACTCGAAGTCTCGCGACGTGTTCCTTCCGCTTTTCCGCATATCAAGATCCCCCAGCATGAAGGAAGTGAAATCGCAGCTACTCTCCGCGCTCAGATTGTCGAGGCCATCTTGGACGGCGAGCTGTCGTGTCTCAATATCACTCGGTTCAATGCCTCTACGAAGAAGGCCCTGCGTGGTTATCTTACGAATATGGAGGCGAACGACGAAGGGATACTCTTAAAGCGAAACCTGGCCCATACCGCGGCTTTCAACGTTGTTCTCATCCTCCGCGGAGTGTTGGTGTATGGCCTCCTCATGTACGCCTTACAGGATAGGCGATGGCGAGTGGATTATGGTCTAGACTTATCGCGTCTATTGCTGGCGGTTCCATATCGCGCAAAGGATCTCCCGTCCTTACGATCCGAGTTTGGGCATCCCGACATTGCCATTTTGCTCACGTGCCTTGCTTATTACTATCATGGGTTGAACCGCGAGCAGATGGACGCGACTTTGAAGCATTTGTTGATGCTCAGCAATCCGGTAGACCACTACGAGCAGTGGATTCGGGTCATTCCAGACGAGGACCTTCCTGCCGGTCTACGCGATATCAATGGGATCAACATCGATGACGCCCGGCAGCGAAATCAGATCTTTGAGCTGTTTCGGTATAACCAGGTCGTTGTTGATTTCTTCCTGGCCAATATCGTCTTTCCAAAGGCGGCCAAGGAGTTCCCTCATAAGCTCCCCACGTCTGGATGGGACTTGGCGGAGAAGAAGGCGAATGTCACGACTGGGTTTAGTGGGACGAACGACAACCGGTATCTCCTCCCCACCTCGATCACGCAGGAGGATCCGGTCGAGCAGGGTGGTACCAATGCGCTCGTATTGACATATCTTCTTCGACCGGAGAATGCGTCATACCACTGCACGCGGAATAGAGACGGCAAATCGAGCTCTGGGATGGATATCATCGCCCTCATCTCTAAAAAACCGGCAATTCGTGTTTTACTGGATGTGGGTGCGCAGATGCTCGACATGAGTAACCAAACGCTGGTCGAGAAGTGGCTTGAGCGCATGCCTGCCGATGTGGAAGCTGGTATTTTCTTCAATTCGGATGACGAGTTTACGACGATCACACGTGCTGGTATTGTGGAACCGCTCATCTCGTCCCCGTTCAAGCAACAGACTGGCAAGTGTATCGTGTACCTCGACGACGCGCATACGCGCGGGACGGATCTCAAGCTTCCCCTCCACTGGCAGGCTGCCGTGACGCTAGGCAAGAAGGTTACGAAGGATCGTCTTGTTCAAGGTATGAATCTTCTTTTTTCATATACCCGATCCTTCTTTGTTGATGAGCCGTTCAGGATGCATGCGAATGAGACAACTCGGTCGAGGGCAGTCGCTTGCCTTTTACGCACCCCCTGAGATCGATGCTGCTATACGCCGCGTGGTTGAAAAGCCCTCCGGACGGCTCAAAATCTCGGATGTGATCAAGTGGTGCATGCTGGAGACGTGCGCGGATATCGAGCACCATGTTCCTCAATGGGTTCAACAGGGAATTGATTACGATGCTCGTCAAAAGGCGCTTCAGTCCCTCCGGTCGATCGAAGAACTCACCGAGGGGAATATCAGGCCGGTTGAAAGTGTGTGGCTGCAGAAGGAAGCCCGCACTTTGGCCGAGATGTATGAGGGTGGCACGTCCGTCCCTATTGGTCGATATATTCGTCGGCATCCTCTCCTCGCTGATAGGTTGAACATGATGGGTCTTCAGGCGCTTGCTCACGACAATATGGACGAGGAGCAAGAGAGAGAAGTTATCCACGAGATGGAAGTTGAAAGGCATCCGGAACGGCCTCCTCCTCTTGAAGACGCGAAGCATGTGCTCGACCCTCATGTGGTGTCGTTTGTGAAGACTGGTGTGATTCCGGAATCCTCCCCAGCGTTCCATCATATACCGACTGTGTTGAGTCGTGTTCGCTATTGGTCGGATCATTCAGGCAATGCCATCTTTGACGATAATCTGCTTGTCACTACCGACTTTGCGCTGACCGTTCAGCGCGACGGGACGCATATCGAGGTTGAATTTTGGAAACAAGCGCACTGGTTCCTGTCGACCAATCTTGCCGATGTCAAACCGGCTCGCTGCTATGTCGTCCTCGTCAGTCAGTGGGAGCTTCAACGCCTACTTGGTTATATTCGAAATAAGGGCCAGAAGTCTCCCGTCCGTCTACATCTGTACTCCCCCAAGGTGACGCGGAGCGCGCAGTCATTCGACGACTTGTCATTCTTCTCTTTTCCACCGCTCCAGCCGACTTCCCCTCGACCTTCCAAAGCTCATATGATGCAGCTTAATCTGTTCTCAGGACAGTTATACCCGACGTCGTTTGAGGATTACAGCGCGCTTTGCGAGTTCCTGGGTCTTGATATTACGGGGACGTTCAACTCGCAGCCTGATGGATTCGTGCTGCCTGCGAATCGCCGAGACTCGATGAAGGCGTGTCCTTTTACTGTCAGTCCTGTGCGGTTCTTGAAGGAGCTGATGGCGATGCGGAGGAAGGGCCATGATTTTGGGTTGACGCCGCTAGGCAAGCTGTTGAATGGGCATCGAATGACTGCTGAAGATTTTGAATGAGACAAAGGTTGGTGTGTGGTTGTTGTTTTGTGCGAGCGGGTTTCTGACTGTGTGTTTTTTGCAGGGGTTGTGGTCTCGAGGTTTGCTAATTATGCTTCATATAATGTAGATTGTAGATTGTACTATACCTTGTGCTATTCGTCGTATTTTAAATACTCACTTACTGTTTGTTGAAGCGGTTGGGGAGGAAAGTAGCAGGATTAAGAATGGTGCGAACGCACTGCCTTTGGAAGATCCCGGTGGTGCTCTTATTGTCAAACTGGGCATTAGTTACAGAGAGGGAGAAGGCAGGACGAATGAAGCCGAAGCATTGAAGTAACTCATTAACGATACTTTCTTGTTATACCTTGTCATCTTGGCATTGTGTGTGCTCTGCTAGAGAACTTGAACCAAAATCTTTTCTTCAATGTACTACTGCCACTACTCGACTACATACGACACTGGGAACACTGACATCCTAAGGAATGCAAAAAGAACATATGTAATCAGTCAGAAGCAGACACCTCAAAGTTCACGAGCGGATAATCACCTTCATCCCTAGAAGAGCCTGTTACTGCGGCGACCGAGCCAACGGGGGGATGGCGCACGGCGGGTCTTTCTAGCGGTGTCGTCTTTACCGCTAGTGGTGTCGTCTTTACCGCCACTAGTAGTATCGTCTCCGCTGGTAGTGTCGTCTCCGCTAGTAGTGTCATCCCCGCTAGTAGTGTCATCACCGCTAGTCGTGTCGTCTCCGCTGCTGGTGTCATCTTTACCGCCAGAGGTGTCATCCTTACCGCCAGACGTGTCATCCCCGCTGGTGGTGTCATCCCCGCTGGTGGTGTCGTCTCCGCTAGTGTCATCCCCACTGGTGTCGTCTCCGCTAGTGGTGTCGTCCCCACCGGAAGTGTCGTCGCCACTAGTAGTGTCATCTCCACTAGTGGTGTCGTCCCCACCAGAAGTGTCGTCGCCAGTGGTATCGTCTCCTGTAGTAGTGTCATCTCCGTCGTCGGCGTCATGATCGTTCATTCCACCTTCAAGTATCTGTATTAGTAAAAACGCCACGCGAAGTGAGAAAGCTGGAAGACTGACCACCACCACAGCAGCAGCAGCAGCCTCCGCCGTGTTTTCCGTGCTTTCCGCCCTGCTTTCCGCCACCGGTAGTAGTGGTGGTGTCATCGACGTCGCTCACGGCGCGGCGGATTTCGTCAACACCCCGAGCGCCTATTGTGCGAAGGGCCCTCGAGAGCTGGGCCTTGCGCTTGGCTTGCTGCGCGGCGCGCTTTTGAGGGAGCGTCATCTTGATAGCGCGAGCTGCTTTGTTCGCGCCGACGTGGCGACGACCGACCGCTCCATTAGATGCACTAAAAACAGAAACATTCAGTTTGAATGAACTGGCAGTCTGGAAATTGAAAAACATACCCTGGAGCACCGGCCATAGCAGAGACGGCGCTGAGGGCCATGGTCACGAAGATCAGAAGACTAGATTTGGAGAACATTTTGAAGATGAAGAAGATGGGTGATGTAGAGGTGGGATAAGACGGCCTGCGTCTTGTTGAGTTGTGAGGGATGAGCGCTGCTGAAGATTCCCAGCCCACATCCAGCTGCCTTTATACTCTAGACCCGTGGCTGGTGTAGGTATCGGCGAGCCGTGAATAGAAACCACTGGAGCTATCGTTTGGAGACAGAATACATGACAACGGGACTGGCTCAGCGCCGTGCAGCGCCTCCAAGATCATCAATACGGCAACGAGTCCAAGTCGCCATCACTGTTTCCCGTCCGTTATTTTTAACTATGCCAAACCTGTCTGAGAAAGCAGATCTCAGCCTGTTTCTGCAACATATGCTCAAGTTCATGGTGACCGTTTGAGTTGAAGAGAGATTGTCACGAGACAACCAACCTTTATTTATACATGAGCTTGACGGTGGATCAAGATGTATTCTGTAAATATAGCCAAGCGCAGTAGTATCTATCTATCTATCGTTTGCTGAATTTAGGTAGGCCAAAGGACAACCGCAAACCAACTGAAATAAAGAACAAGTACGCGATGTAAACACCAAAACCACCCGCCAGGTTTTTCTGCAAGGTGAGGGAAAACAACGACGAGGCAACGGATGGCGCAAATCCACGCGTCCCCGAGTTAGCCATCTGGGCAAAGCCATTCGTCGACCCCAATGTCTCCCTACTCGTCGCGCTCTGAACAATCAAAACATGTACTGCCCCATACGCCGTGTATATCATGAGATTGAACGTCATGTGCAGCCCCATGAGCGTTATTACACGCCAGTCTATATAGCCCGCCTTGTGAGCGAAGTAACTTTCGAAAGAGAAGGCCGCGAAGGCCGCAAGGAGGAAGGAGGAGGACGTGATGTATGCCCGTCGTGCGCCGAGCTTGCGGATTAGCGTGCTGGTGAGGAAGACCTGCAGGATGGCGTTGACCGTCCCCCACGCGAACATGATCCAACCGATTTGGTACGGGTTTAGTCCAAGGCCGCCGATAGGAATGGAAGTAGAGTACATCAGGGGCATCAGCACTTCAAATGAAGTGCTGTTGAACGAGAGGAAGCAGTAGGTAATGACAATATTGAGAACATTTTTGTTAACGATCTCGCGGAAAGATGGCGTTCGTGTATGAGAAACTGGCGTCTCCGGTGCCTCCGAACGTCCAGTAGTGCCATAATCCGTATCTGACGTGTCATTGAGTAGTGGCGCGCTCGCGGAGTCTTTTTTTAACTTGGTGATGGAGGGATGTGTCTGAAACGACAAGCACTGTTAGATTTTGTCATGATGTCAAGACACAAACACACCTCTCTCAACGAAGTAAGCGTTAATATGAAAATGAGAAACGCGAAAGATCCAGCAACACCACAGGGAAGCAAATATGGATGGTCCTTGAATAACGGTAGCCGACTGAAGATGGGCCATCTATCTTCTGGATCCGCCAGCAAACCGCCCAACATTGGACTAAAGTAGGATAAGAGCGCTATTTCGGAAAGTATACAGAATACGTACCCCGTCGTTGACCCGATACTCCACACGAACGGTAGAATGGCAAAGGCATCGCCGATGTTGGTCGAATCGGTAAGCTGACAATGCCAACTTTGATGAGCGTCGCAGTGTCTAAGCGAGGAGGGACAGAAATACCTCGCCCATGATTGTTTTCGCTACACCTGTCAACAGGATCAATTAGCTTGACTGATGCTGATGAGAGCCATCTATTTTAAACTACTCACCAATGTTGCCATTAAATATACCTTGCAGACAACGAAACAGGACAAGAAACCAGAAGTTTTTCGAAAGCCCGAATCCCACCATGGACAGCGCCAGTCCCAGAGGGCCCAAAAGCAGCACTCGCCGTCGACCGAATACATCTGCAGCGCGCCCCCAGTGAAAAACACTCAAACATTCGGCAATGAAGAAGGCTGACTCCTAATAGTGATATGGACGAGCGTGAGCGCAGCTCCTACGTTATCCGTACCACCTACAATTAGACCTGCATAGTACCCCGTCTTCGTCTCGTCGCCTCCAGTAATCCCAGTCCTCCGCACGAATTCCGGCGCGAACGGATAAATGACAGTCGCAGTGATCGGTTCAGCCAACTGCACCAAATACACAACGAAAAGCTGGAACGTTGGCAACGGCGTCCGCAGTGCTGCTGTCTCCGTGCTCGGGGTCATGGCTCACTACGCCCGGGCTTTTCGTGATGGGGGTTTGCAAAGGAGTCATTCTTTTGTAATGGGAGAAAGGAAGGGATTTACGTATGACTAATGAAAAGCCAAAATCCATATGGTCGCTATCTTGTGATCAGTTTCCGGGTAAACCGACGCGTCGCGCTTTGGCCACGGCCATGGCCTATGAAGACATCTTACTGAAGAAAGTGGGCTGACAAGATTGCTAGAGGATGTGCGGAGATCTTGGTGTACAGTTCGTTGCAAGGAAAGGCAACTTGAAAACCAGGAGCTCCCTAAATCCTAGGGTTCAAAATTAATGAAAAGATAGACGGCTCCAGAGCCGTCCTTACCTGACCAGCGCGCTGACCGTCGAAGACTGATATCGGTCGGTCATTAGGATTCTCAGATCCGTATAACTGTACGTGTCACTTGAGACTTACACGATAGCTCGCCATCGTCACGTTTGAAGGTACCATACTTCTAGTGTTGTCCTTAGTACGTCCTAGCTGCCCCAGAGATTTCAGCACGGACAGCGACATCAAAGGTGGTTGCGCATAGCCAAACTCACAGAAGATACACCAAGGTACAAAAAAACGGGTTTATTTGATACAGTTCATGAGTGGTGTTGATACGTTTAACAGGTTGTAATGTTCCTCGGCGCCGATTCAGGCTCAGCTTTGGGGAACGTGACAGTCAACACGCCATTCTCTAACGACGTGTTGATCTGCTCTTCCTGGAATCGGCTCGTGAGCACTCCATGCTTCAGAAGAAAATGAAGTCTTGACACCAAGAAGCCTTAACGTCCTCGAGAACGTCCCATACTTTCTACGTCACCGCATAACCCTCCTGTTCATGCTCCCTCGAAACTTTGCTCTCGCCGGTGATGGTTAGACGTCCATCGTGGACATACCTGTTCAAAGCTCGAACGAAACGGCGATGATGTTCTTTTCCGCGTCTTCATGCATCCATTCTGATTTCTGCCAAATAACGTTATCAGTAAGTGGATCATGATGAATCCGAGTAGGAGCCTACCTTGGACGGAAGACACCGCATGCAGTATTGGTGTTATCACTCTGGATCTGCCGCTGAGGAAGCCCAATAGCCCTCTCAAAGAAGAGAACGTTCTCGAAAGTTCGGGATTCGCGTCGGGCGTCGTTTACCTATATCAGCAGTTCCACTGAATCAGTGAATCAGTTACTGCACAAACCGAGAAGATGAAAGAAGTCCTGCTCCAGTGGGCCTTCACACGAGGCAACGATGACTCTGGTTAGACCAGCTCCCAATTTCCACACACGGCGTCGTACGAGGCCAAGGGACACTACGAAAAGCCAAGGAAGGTGGGGCGCATGAATATGGGTGTAGCATTGTCCGAGGAAGTCGAGAGTTTGCAGATCTGTCTACGTTAGCGCAGCAACGTGTCCAGGTGTCCAGATGTTTTGAACTTCTGTCCAAATGGGCGCGGCACAGGTTCACGTACAGCACTCAGCGGCCTGCGGATGAGTCTTTGTTGTTCAATACAAGATAACGAAGTCTGTTCAGCTCCCATTGATCCAGAAACTTTCCTGAGCTGGTTATAGGCCGCAGTCCTTGAGGCGACTTGCGGAAAACATAGCAACATGGACGATCTCTGTAAAAGATCAAAGGCGGTCAAAGAGGCGGACAAGTTTTGAGGCGTGATGATGGCCGATTCCCGAAAACCAAGACAAAAGCGTCACGTGAGGCACAGGCAGCACTCACGACGCCACATTCGTCCCAGAATCAGGGCCTTCAAAGGCCGGAGTCAGATATAATAAACTATATGGTGGGTACATATAAGCAGCAGGTATGTTAAAACTAATTCTCTAGGGTTATATCGATCTACTATGAAGCGTTGGTATTAAGTACAGTCCAGTCAACGATGATCAGTCAGTTCTACACATTGGATCTACAACAAGACAATCAGTCAATGCAGAAGCAGAAAATCGAGCATAACGAACCTCAAGTCATACAAAGTCTGCAGCCGTCAATCTATGTCCGTTCCCGCGAAGCAGTTGACCCATCGGCGTCAACGCAAAGTCGTGCCCTTTCCTTCTGACCGCTATCAGCTCCCTCAACCAAAGAACCGGGCTGACGCTAAACGGGCATTCGGTCTGGAGCGCTCCACGACGGTGTGGCGGAGCCACAAAGCCATCAGATTCTGCTCTCATGTTTCCGCTGGTATCGATACCCAGGAACTGCCGAAGTGCGATATAATCTTCAAAAGACGAGGGGTACAATTGCCCTGAGAAAAGGTTCAGCTGAAGCATCAGGCGCTTCGTTGGTCTTGGAGACTCGGGAAGTAGAGGTGGCACGGAGTAGAAAGGCTGAGAGAAGTCGTCGAAGACCGGCGCGCTACGCGTCACTCTCGGTGAGTAGACATGTAATCGAACGGGGGAATGATGGGCATCTCGAATAGTAGGCAGCAATTCTTGGGCCTCCCACTGACTTATGAGAACGAGGTAATGACGCGACGGATTGTCATCCACAACGTTCGTAGACAGGAACCAATGTACCGGCTTCCAAAACTCAGTTGAAGGCTCGTGCTTGATGCTGAGAGCAAAATCAACAGAGGCTAGGAAATTGCCATCGAAGATCTGCCTAGTCGAATGATCAGACCAATGTCGTATGTTCCACGACTGAAGGAGCTTGGGTATGGTATGGAATGCGTTCGACCGCGCAGGGACGTTCCCTGTTTCCACGAAGAACTTGACATCATCGTGGAGACTGTGTTTGCGGTCAACAGCTCGAGGAGGTCTCTCCAGGACACGCTCAACTTCCATCTCGTGGATGACCTCACGCTCCTGCTCTTCGTCCATGTTTGCGTGGCCTGCTGGATGAACGCCTAATTCAAGCAGTCGCACCATAAGATCTTGATACTCTGCGGTAGACGGATCAATAGAATTGGCCGGAACAGCAGAGTACATTTGCTCCAACGTTCGAGCCTCCTGCTGCAGCCAGGCAGTCTTCAGAGTTTGAACAAGACCCGCGTTGAAATGAGGGTTGGTGAGAAGCGGCTGGAGCGCTGTATTACGGTTCTTGTAGTCGATACCTTGCTGAAGCCACTGAGGAAGATGATGCTCAATCTCTGCACACGTCTCTAGCATACACCACTTAATAACGTCCGAGATCTTGATAGTACCGGTTGGTCTTCCATTGACGCGACGGATGGCGGCGTCTACTTCTGGCGGGGCGTAGAATGCAAGCGATTGACCACGACCGAGTAGCCTCATTCGCATGCAACCTAAAGAACAATAAGCATGAATACAGTTCAAGAATTCACTGCTTTATACATACCTTGAACGAGTCGGTCCTTAGTGACCTTCTTCCCTAATGTCACGGCGGCTTTCCAGTGGACAGGTAGCTTCAAATCCGTGCCTCGTGTATGTGCATCGTCAAGGTAGACGATACATTTGGAGGTCTCCTGCTTGAATGGCGACGAGCGAAGCGGTTCTACCATACCACCCCGAGTGACAGTCGTTAACTCATCATCTTCATTGAAGAAAATGGCAGCTTCGACTTGGTGAGTGATGGGGATGAGACCAAGCCAGTGTTCGGCCAAGGCTTGGTTACTCATGTCGAGCATCTGGGCGCCCACATCAAGCAGGACACGAATACTAGACTGCCGGGCGACGAGGGCTACAACTTCTCTACCTGAACACGTTTCACCATCGTCTGTTCGAGTACAGTGATATGACGCGTTTTCGTGGCGGAGAAGATACGATAGTACAAGAGCATTTGTGCCCGCTTGATCAACCGGATCTACCTGTTTGATCGAAGCCGGCAGCAGATACTGGTTGTCGTTGGTACCACTGAAGCCCGTCGTAACGTTGACCTTCCTCCCAGCCAAATCCCACCCAGACGTCGGAAGTTTCTGGGGATACTCTTTCGCCGCGTTGGGAAACACGATGTGGCTTAGGTAGAAATTGATGACAACACGATTATCATGGAAGAGCTCGAACACCCTGTGGCGTTGCTGCGCGTCATCGATATTGATACTGTTAATATCTTGTAGGTCGATGGGACGATCCGTCGTCACTTCCGCCATCCATTGGTCATACTGATTCGCGGGGTCACTGAGCATGAGCAGATGCTTGAGCGCCGCATCCATCTGTTCCTCGTTCAGACCATGATAATAGTAGGAAAGGCAGGTAAGAAGAATCGCAATATCAGGATGGCCGAACTCCGAACGGGGAGATGGGAGATCCTTTGCACGGTATGGCACAGCCAACAATAACCTGGCAAGGTCAAGACCATAATCCACCCGCCAGCGCCGGTCCTCAAGGACATAGATAAGAAGCTTATGCACCAAAAGACCACGGACGATCACGGCAGTTGCAAAAGCTGTTGGTAGTACACGCTTCAAGTCCGCTTCTTCCGACACAGCGTCCAAGTTGGAAATATATGTGCGGAGAGCAGCGCGGTCGCCGTGCTGAAGATGGTGGATGGGTAACTGAGGAAGGGCGCCGCTCATGACAGCCTGTACAACCTTGATACAAATAGCCGAGCGGACGTCCCGCCCATCTTGGTGGGCAATCTTGATGTGCGGAAATGCCCATGGCCTCATGCGGCGCACTTCGAGCAGGTTCCTCAAAGCGGGGTTCTGTTCTTTAAGGTCATCGACGGCCTTAGCAACAAGACGAAGCATGTCCTGAATCACGATCCATCGATTAGGATGGCCCTCCATCGGACTCTGGACACCCTTCGTGTATATGAGCTGATAGCGAGCGTGTAAGACTTCGTCGCTTTCATCCAAGATATCGCGCGCATGTCTATTCAGCCAACGCTCGGAGTCTAGGGCATCCGAAGCGTCCTGTCGAGCTTCACGAGTAGCGTCGGGTTCGATTGAAGACAGTAGCTGGTCGATCGTCAACAATTTGGCTGAAAGGATATGCTCAGGTTGTACAACAACGACCCCTCCATCCAACATGCACTTCATATTCAACGTATGGATGCGCAACATGGCACCCGCGCTCATGTTCATTTGCCGGGAAAAGGGGAAGTAACAGATTCGTCGGTTAGGGAGGGAGGAGAGACGATCCACAAGCAATTGATACATCTGCTTGGCAAGCGGCTTGAGGACCACAACCCGCACCAACTTCTCGCTGTTCGCAAGCGACGCTGCTATCATCGGAACAATAACCGAGGATTTTCCTTCGCCCATGTTGAGTTGAAGCGCGATATTGCCCGGAGACGACGGCTTGAACATTTCGGATGCAACTTGGATTTGGAGTTTGCGAATGAAGAAGTTTTGTTCAATCTGACAAATTGTAAGTTCAACATTCAAACGGCGTAAAAGCGTCTACAGACCATAATGAGCAGCCAATCTGGGTGATCCTTAAACCAATCAACGTCGAGAGGATGCAAGTTCCCCATCTCTCGACCTATCTCCTCGCGGCTAAGCCCTGTCAGCCGTTCCGCTTGTTGAAGTCGGACATGAGCGATGGCAAAGGTCGTCAGGAAAAGCTGCCATTCATCACTCAGTTGGACCCATTGAGTTCGAGACATCTGAAAGAGTATGGATCGCGAATTGATCGATGGCCATAGCCCACTAGCCTGCATGATGTGCTCCAAGTCGGACTGCGGCGAAAGCTCAGACTGGATTGCAGCTAAGATGCCTTCAAACTCGGCTCGACAGTTGCCCAGATGGAGCCCGAGATCGAATACAGGGCCCCCATGAACGTTCCCGGGCTGAAGGGGTAACGTCCCTCGGAGGCGATTCAAGCTGGCTTGCACACCGGTTCCATAAGTCCTTTGTAATTGGCGCGTCGACATGGAAAAATCTCGGAGGGTGTCTTCGAGGGCACGGATACTTGGATCGTTGCGTGTCATGTTCGAAGAAGCGAGGGATGTGGGAAGTTCAAGGTCGTTCAGGGGATGACGGTCCAATGGAGGCGGAGATCGTTCCTGCATAAGCCGGAGAAGACTCTCCATTCTAACGTTGTGGGTAACACCATGGTGTAGCTCAGGACCAAGCGAGACGTCTAGCGGAGGAAGACCGCTATCATAAGCTAGGACGTTCAAGACGGCCAACGAATGCTCTACTTGCACGGTGAACTCCTTCAGCCGTTTATTGCGATAACATTCCTGGAACACAGTAGTGATCTCGTCAAGAATAGACGTCACAAGGAAGTACTCTTGAAAGTGTCGTTCGTTGCTGAGAACAAGATCGATGGCGTCACTCGGCGCGACTTGATACGTATTCCACTTATCGAGCAGTCCGGACACAAGAACTGATGCACGACTGGAGACCTGGGTATCATAGTGTCTCCGCCGGCGTCGTAAATACGCATCGTCATCTTCATTCTGTAGCCGGTTTAAAATTAGAGATGGTGTTTGCTCTAGAGGTCGAGTTCTAATGTCGACAATGGATTGAATGGTATCGCGTCGAACAATTGTTCCAGAGGACATATTGTACTGACTCCATTGCGGGGTTGGGATGTGGCGGAAGTGGTTGGGAAAGAATGCGAATGCTGCCAGATACGGGATAGCCCAGGCGGCTGAGGGACAACCGTACGCGACAGCGGGAAGACTGAATAGTAATGAGTATTGCTTCTCCTCCAAGGTATGGGGACCGGAGCGGAACACGTCATAGATGGGCAAAAAAGTACGATTTAAATCGGTCTGTAACAGCCACCTTCGGTGATAACCCAGAACTTTCTCATCTTGACCGTCCTTGGATATGAGGGGCCAGGCTGAAAAGCGGCTGTAAAGCGACTGCGGAGGTCCGTCAATGGGGAAGCTTCGTGGGTTCTGCGCCAGAACCATGACGGCGGCGGCATAGTGTGTCGTGGCGGTCTCCTGAACACCATCACGTGATGTGTAGGGAGTATCTGGGACGCGACTAGGCTGAGGTAAAGTCAAGACATTCACAAAGCCCAATTCCCTGGATGCTGCTCGACGCAAAAGGGGATGAAGCGAGGTCTCCGACAGCTCTTCGGCGACTGGATGCGATTTCGGTCTGAAGACACTGCATTCAGCATCGTGCGCTAATATCTTGACCACTAATTCCTCGAAAGCAGTAACCTGCGACGTCGCTGGGAGACTGTTCCAAGTAATACACTGGGTCCTTTGCGCCTTGATAGGGTAGTATTCACGTCGAGGTGTCAAAGACCGTATCTGTTCCAGTAGCTCCAATTCGCCATGCTTTAAGGACTGGAAAGATAAACAGGCCGCAGAGGCCAGTTCGTGCAACGCCTCTTCTACACCCATGCGTTCAAGCAACGGATCCGGAGCGCAATGGCTTGTGAGCGCATGCAGGTAAATCTTGTAGAGGCGCGCCTCGAGACTCCCATTCCCCGTCAGAGTCCCGAGCTTCGTGTTGACTGTGTACTCGAGGTAAGCGACCTCTCGGCGATGTTCAACTTCGGTGTTGATGTAGACATTCGCATGACTTCCGTCAACATTGAGATTGAAGCTGACAGCTCCGCGAGGTATCAAGACACGGCGAGGCGGTGGAAGAGTGGCAGCGGGAGTAGACGAACGGCCGCGGAGAACCAACCTCGTCTTCAAGCCATAAAGAGTCCCAAGTGACTGATCATTGTCCACAATAGTGCCGGGGTAGGTACAAGACTCCAATACTCCAGATCTCGTGTCAAGTTTGAAGTCGAGATGGAAACGGGGAAGATGGACGGGGAGGAGGCATGATTCAGAGGAATCAGAGCTGCCCTTGGTGACGACAATGAAGCTCGGATGCTCAAACGCGCTGAGCCGACTGGACACTGTCTTGAACGTGGAGCTCTGGACGTCTACCATGAAGTGTCCACAGCGATCCTGCATGATCCTTGTGTCAAAGTTGATGTGCCAGTCGACTTGTGAGGACTCCCACAAAGTCTTCAAAGGGCGGAACTCGATTCTCTTTGTCCGAAGGTCCAACCAGTGTGCGTAATCTTCGACGAACGGTGTCGGTAAATCGCCTTTGAACATTTCGAAAGGAATGTACTCCAAAAACGGCGTATTCTGTGATGCCGTGGAGCGCGTCCGGACAACCACTTGACCATCATAGCAAGCGAAGAAAACCTAATTTCATTAGCTTCCAGTACCTTCCTTGTCAAGAAAATAGCGCTCACCTCGTGCCCCGCAACTTCCAAAACGGTTTTATAGTCCATGTCTGGAACCCCGGCGGGTACCACCCGAAGAACAGCCTATACGGATGTCTTAGCGAAATCTTAGGGATGGAACAGAAGCTGCACCTTGCCAAATAAACGAGCGTACATAGGATGTTCGGTAATTGTCTTGGGAAGGCTGCCAATGGGTTTCCCGTCGATAAAGAGCTCTCCGCTTAACAAGTTGATCTGAACAGTTTGTTGTACCTGTCCATGGCGCGGAAGTGTTTTGCACTGGAGCCAACGCTCATTCGGAGATGGCATCCTAAGCCAAGGTGTTCCGCGTTCATAGGCACTCCATACAGCAACGAGTGCATCGTCAAGACCACGAGAGTTGTGGTGTATATGCGCCCATAATGTATCCTCCAGCGAGTGAAGAAGTCGGAAAACGCAATCCATGAGGATGCGTAAAGGCGAAGAGGATGTGTCGCGTCTCGAATGAGAATGTGCATTGAGAGCGATAACAGAATACATGAGAATGGAGACTTCAGAGGAAGACAGCGCCCCACGCCGTACTTCGTAGGTCAGACAGCAGATAGCCGCGATCTCACATATACGAGCTTTGATGGAATCAACCTCTTGCTGAGGCGTCGTGTCGAGCTGAGCGATGATGGACGTCAACCACTGATAGGCCGTTTCGCGTGCGGCGACAAGTAAGGCCATGGCAGCGCGATCAACCTCCGTACCCGTCTCGTCAATTGCGGCCAGTTGCCGAAGCGTCACCAAGATGACCGTTTTAACAGTCGCCACCTCGCGCCAGTTAGCGACCGAATCATCCAAGAGCTTCCTAAGCACGGCAAGCAGACTCTCAGAGAACGATGACGACTTCAAGTCAACGTGCCACTCAGGCGAGCCAGCAGCATTGAGATGCCCAACTTGCTGAACAGCTTGTGACACCAAAACATGAACCGGTTGGGCACTGAACGTCAGAGAACGCGTAGCGAGAGCTCTGAGGATGTTCATCCACTGTAAACGACCACCAGAACGAAGAGTACCAAAGGCGATGAACTCATGCAAGCTGAGGTTATGCTTGCAATCCACCTGTTGAGCCTGCACCATGTTTTCGGTATGATTCGTGCCACCAACAGCATACTGCAGCACATCGTAAGCGTCAGAGGGCGGCAGGGACAGAGTACCGAAAGGAGTCGTGTCGATATCATGGAAATGGGTATGAATGTCGACCTTGCTATCGGAATCATATAATTTCCATTCCCGTTCGTGAGCTACACACACATCGGAGACTTGGGCCGGAAGAGGCACAAGAGCATGCTCGCCCCGCACAGCTTGTGAAGCAAGCGTTATTCGAGAACTGCTCGTGCCAGTCAAGGCGATCTGACGGTTGTTCATGTATTCGCGCACAATGTCCCGATCTGAGACATTTGACGGGGATGAAGAGAAGCAATGACGCAAAACGAAGTACGTCGCCTCTCGCCAACAGGAAATCTGAGGTGGGCAGAACAGTTCAAACAAGAGATTTTGCAGTTCTAGTTCGTTTGCTGGCAGTGGCCATTGCCAGCGTTCGATAGTCGGCGGATTAGCCTAGAATCATTTTGAGGTCGCATTCAATGACAAGCTATGTAGAAAAGGAACGTACCCCGAAAGCACATTTCTCACAATTGTCCCGTTTTCTCCGTCTATTTTGATGGAGCGTCCTGCAAGTCGAATCGTGGCTCATCGCATTAAAATCTCGCAACCACACATTATAAGCGGCATTCTTCCTCGCTAGCTCACGCTGCTTCTCTTCTCTCTTAAACCTTGCCTGCTGCTCAATCTGGTCTTTGGCCTGGCGCATCCGCGCGCCGTGGACAGAGTTGTAATACTGGACGGAAAATGACTCTGGCCTCAGATCGCCAAACAAAGAGGGAAAGAATCCTTCCGAACGAGTTTGTTGTAAATGGCACGCGATTTCCTTGACCCGCGCTAGTTCACTTGATCCCCGGAACAAAAGCGGTTCCAGTAGGCTTGTAGATACCTCGGGAGGGTATTGCAGAAGGAGAGGAATTTGATCCGTCACAATCTTGTCGAGAGCGACCCAGAGCTCAAGGAGGACAAGCACCATCAATGAAGTATTCTCGGCATTGCCTTGGTACTGCTTGAATGCTAAATCGTGATAACACTTCATTTGGTTCAAAAGAAGCTCCGGAGCAGCGCTGTCGGTAAAGGACATGTCAACCCATGAGTTAAGATAATCCCGAACAGCAGTTTCAAAGTCGGCAAGGGCAATGGCGGCATCACCATGTTCGTCCACGAACGAGGATAATTTCTGTCGAAGGACTTCGTGGAAGGGATAATCGGATAAACGAGCGGCGTGTCTGGGTATATGCGATGAGGTGAAGACTGGAAGGGGTATACTGTTAAGGACACCACTGATATGGGGGGAGGAGTTTGCAAGTTGGAGGCGTGTATCGGCGTCAAGGTCAAGTGTGGATGGATTCCAAGCACGAGGTCGTGGTGACTGAGCGTCACGTATTACTTTCCAGCGGCGGGAGATTTCCGCTTGTGCAGTCTCGCAGGTAGTCCGTGCAAGACGAGCAACCTCGGGATGCGTGGAGTCGCGTAGCTTGGCGATCCGGCCGGCAATCTTTGTACACATATGGGAGAGAGTCGTCGAAGCAAACGGGGTCTGGTGGATCCGAGCTTTCTCGAGGAGCATGGTCATGAAGTAAATCACGAGCGATTTGTACTCGCTAGAGTCTGACAGCGTGGTCTGCATAGCAACACGGGCCACTAGCCAAAGTGGAGACCTGCGCCACGGCCCTAGCGCCCTGTCTTTGCCCAAAAGCGCGTCGTCGGCGATGCGTTTGGTCACGCGGCGAACAGGTGTCGATATCGATTTGTTGACTCCAACGGCCGCGAGGAGACTGACGAGCAAATCTGTGATATGTTTGGGATGGGCGGCAATGTCGTGCTCTAGGTCGGTATCAAGTTCGTCTACGTTCATTTGAGCAAGGAAAGACGCAAGATTGTTCTGAAAGTGTATAGCGTGAAAGGTCGCGGAGGGAATCGTGACCATAGATGCAGGGAATGTCATCTGCAGTTTTCCGATAGACTGCACGACAACGGCAGCGGGAGCGCTGACTTCGAAAGCCTCAAAGACAACCTGCTCGTTGCGATGGCGTATAATCAGGCCGGCATTCTGCTTTCTGACTAGGATCGCAATTACATCTAAAGAACGCGTTGAGAAGGAAAACCTAGTTCTGCGTAGATACACTTACTTCCTGCGGTTAACTGCGCAAATCTTTGTACCAGATGCTCGGCAGTGTACGGCGAGCTCCCATGTAGATCCGTGGTCGCCTTCAGCATGTCAAGGACTACGTTCCACTGCTGTCTATCAACCCCCATCGTGGTCAAATCCGCATGCTCCTCGGCTGCTTGGGTGAGCAGTTGTATGAGCGCGTGTTCCTTTGAGAGTCCCTGTGGAGAGGGCTCGGCCGTCTGGGGCAGCTTTGGCGGCATAAAAACGTGCTCGACGACATATTGTAGGTGCTGCATCGCTACTGCGCGCCTTCTGCGCCGTCGCCGCCGCCGTCAATACGTAGTAGTAGTGGTTGGGGAAGGAGAAGGCGTCGATCACTTGACCCGAAACGGAAGTCATAAAATTTTGATCGCGACGCGTCCTATAGGTATTTTAGGACTTTCCCAACAGTAAGAAGAGTTGAAGGCCATTCTCTGCTTGGGCATGGTGGGAACTGGCAAGAGAGATTTCCCACATCGCAACAATCACACGTACATTCTTTGATGGGAAGGTGGGAAGAGATCAATTGATACAGTCCGATTCCAATCAAACTAAATACAAGGAGAATGGGCTTATGGATTTAAGATATCACAATCTTTCTCGGCGCAGACTCTGGTACAGCCTTGGGGAACGTGACAGTCAACACTCCATTCTCCAACGACTGTTCTTCCTATCATTTACTCGTTAGTAATCCGTTGTGAAAAGAACGAAACCGCCGTGCTTACCTTGACACCCTGAGGAAGGAAGCCTCAGTGTCCTCGAGAACTTTCTTTCCTTCACAGCAAATCCCTCCTCTTCGTGCTCGCTCGAGATCTTGCTCTCGCCGGTAACAGTCAGACGTCCATCGCGAACATCAATGTTCACGTCCTCTTTCTTCAGCCCGAGTAGCTCGAACGAAGTGATGATGTTCTTTTCTGCACTTTTATGCAGGTCCATTTTAAAAAAACTGTTAGTAAGTAGGATCATGATGAATGCGAGTAGGAGCCTACCTTGGACGAAAGACACTGCGTGTGGTATTGGCGTTCAAATCATTCTGTATCTGCCGTGATGGGGAAGCCCAAGAGAGTTCTGAAAAAATGCGGCTGAAGAGATAGTTCGGTTCGTAATACTTAGTAGACGGACATTGCAATGTGGGAGATAAGCCAGGCCAACAGTGTGAGAGTACGATGTCAAGATTGGATGAGGAACGTGAAGTCGCGCTCGTGTGAGAACCTTCTCGGAAGTTCAGGAGTCGGGTCGGGTGTCGGTTGCCTAGTATTTGGGCACCAGTCAGTCATGACTCGTCCCGCTAAACCAATGAATGGACAATCGAACGAGAAAAGTGTCGCTCCAGCGGGTATTCACGGGCAAGGGCACCGGCGAGTAGACCAGCTCCCTCTTTCCACACAAATGTTCTACTAGAATTTGGGTAGCATCCACATTACTTCCTGCGCCATGTCGTCTTTGACTTTTTGTAGTAGTGTCCATTGACCTTTCTCCGAGTCAAGTGTTGTCCTAGGCGGGTCCTAGGAAGCCAAGAATTGGCGGATCCGTCTGCGTGCTGAGCAGCAGGCTCTCCAGCGGGTTTGAACTTTTGCTTAATGGGCGTTTAGGCAGAGATACGCGCAAGTCCTCGGCCTGTAGAACGAGAGTCCTCGATGTGCAATACATGGTAATTGGCAGGTCCATTTCCACTGCGAAATGCTACCAAGAAGCGTAACAACTGTTCTTTGCTGAGCAACGGAAAGCGCGAGGGGACAGCAGCACTCAAGGAACGAAACGATACCAGTCAAAGATAAGTACAAGTGGGCGCGCTGGAGCTTGAAGCTTTAGACTTGATGATGGTCGCAAACAAACATGAAACTCATCACGTGAGCTACGAATGGATAATGAAAGTAACGCCACATTTTACGACAGCGTCAAGGTCTCCTAAGCCCTGAGTCAGAATAAACTAAGTACTACATAGCAGACACGTTAAAAACAAGTTTGAGAATTACATCAGTATACAACTACGGAACATTTTACGCATATTGACGGTCATCTCTTTCTCCCAAGCAATGAACTCCTCACGATCAGGCATCTCGGTATCAGGGGCATTCGATACTTTCCGTGGTTCCAGATCGAGCGCTGCTGTTAAGCGATCTTCAGGAGTTAACAACGGAAGTGGCGAGGCATAGACAGCGGGATCGACGGCCGAAGACATTATTGGCTGATAGCACGGACCGAGTAGATCTTTCGTATGAGCAATTGTCATCTTCTTGAATATCCTCGGGACCAGATGCGCCACTCAGCGCTCGGACATTCGGGAGTCTTTCAAGAGCCGGATAATCAGCGGGGTTCGTGCCTAATTGGGATCCTTCTTCAGTGAAGTATTCTTCGTCAAGCTTCCGAGTATCGACTACTTTGTGGCGCATCCTTCGTTCTGCTTCTGCTTTCACTCTGCGTGATGTGCTTCAGTAGGCGAAAATATGGGTTAGAGAAAGTATACTTGGTATACGCCTCATAATCTTCTTGAAACTCCCATGGTTTACTGATCTCATCGGGGGATATCTTTTCAAGATCAAACGTAAATTTGACAAGAGGCCTCTCGTTTAACCAGTCGTCGTACGAAGTAGTCGAGGTAGAGGCAATGTCGGATGCATCGGATAGCTCGGAGTCTCCACTAGAGGAGGAATGCACAGACTGCGTGTCATCTTCCAACTCCTGTACCGCCTGATATGCCGCCTCAATCTCCTGACGCCACTCAGCATCGTGTTCGCTAAGTTCAATAAGATGCATCGCCTCATTTTGGGGAACAAGCTGATATTGACCACGTTCGCGTACATCACGAGTCGTATAAGGGACGCGCACCACGGTTCGCGCAAGAGTAGGATGGAAACAGTCCGGCCATGGCAGAGGGGGAGTGCAATGTACTGCTTCACGTTCGAGAGGATGAGGCGCAGAGCTAGGCAGGATGGGACAGGACATCTCGGGGAGCGTGCCCACTCCGGGGCCCGGAACCATGCCTCGGGGAGAGACTAACATGATGGCCAGCGCATGAGGCAAACCCACTATAGGTATGCCGCCCCGCCACTAGGTAAACATTCAGATAGAGGCTTAAACGAAGAAGAAATAATGACCGACCTCGACTACACAGGCGAGGAACTGCTTGTTCTGCATTTCCTCGCATGCTTTGGTGGCTACAGGATCCTCGAAGGCAGCAATACTCGCAACGGGGTCGATTTGAAACACAAAATACTCTCCACAAAGAGGAAGAGACATCGCAGTGTCTGGCTTGTGAAGAGAGCTGTACAAGTCTTAGCAGGAGAGTAGCGAGTCAGAATGAGGCGACTATGTTGACAGGTGTGGCGAAAGCCAAGATGAATGCGTGGGAAGTAAGGTCAACAACACCTCTTCAGGTCCGTTCATCCGGCCATCACCGTGGTCACAAATATCTGACAAGTCTTTGGCAGGCATCTCAGTGCTACTCTTGGTGTACGCGATACTTAACCACGCAACTACAATGAGTTTGAGAAACCGGACAGGTCATACCCACAATACTTTGCCTGAAATTCGAAGACACGAGTACCGCCACAATAGTAGTCATTCCCGATTGTTACATGCAGCAGCAGAAACGGGAGTCAGTATTTCACAAAGACCTGTAGATAAGCCGACCCTTCAGAATACTATAAGTATAAAAAGTCAACTTCGACTTCATCGGAATACCAGTCGTCGTCGTCATAGACCCGACTGGACGGCGCGTCCACACTGCTATGCCTTCCTTCCGTCGAACAACCTCAGCGACACGAGAATAGTTCTCCATGCTCTTGTACTTCTCCAAAGGTTGGAGATTGACCATGGCAGGCGTAGCGGTGAAATCAAGCACGCGCACCAAGGCCTGATCGTCGCCCTTGCGAGTTTGCAAAAACATTCGGCAGTCGTACTCGAGAAAGAAGCGGTCACAAGATGACAGGGCCTGAATGTTTGCTAAAGAAGAGGATCAATAAGCACAAGTTCGCGTGCGACATCCTTGGCACCTACTGTTGAAATCGTTACGAATTGAAGCACATTGCTCCCGATGTCGTTCCTTCCAGTCTTGCTTCTGGCAAGCGCGCGAGCAGTAGTAATTAACTGCACATCCCGAACATCTTCTCCATTGCGTTGTATGAAGTTGCAGGTTTGGGCACTGTTAAGCGGGAGACAGTAAATATTTGATATTTCTTAATGACATTACGATGGAGAACTCACCGATGCGGAATCGCAAAGACATCCGGCTGCCTTATCGAACTGCTGTTTCACCTCTCGCATATCCTCAAGACGATTCTCGTATGCTTTCCATTTCTCTGACGCCATCAGAGCCTTGCAGACGAACGGCTGGAGCTTTCCGTGGGCCCTCAGTGCGGAAGCGAGAACAGAGTGGTGCGAAAGGTAGGGAGCTAAGCGTTCCAACAACAGGTGGAGCATCAAGTCGCCATACACGGTCCGGAATGATTCCGCCACCAATGTTGGGTTATCCGACATCAGCTGGTGAGCGCGAACCAGGCTGAAAATGGCCTTATCGTCGAAGACCTGTTTCGCCACCCGATGTCCATAAATCTCGACCAGGATCTTGATGTGGAAAATGCCTCTGACTATGGCGTCCACCGACTTGAATAGGAGGGCCGATTTTGCGGGAACTTTGGCGGTACCAAGAAAGGTGTGGAGATGGTTGGAATGGATGATTGTGAACATCATCTCGCAGGTTCGGTGGAGATGTCCGTGGTCCAACATATAATTAGTAATCTCCAACGTCGCCATGAGAGGCAACATGGCTCGATACAGAGGTCCCATGGACGCCACCAAGTCGTCATAGATTTTCAAGCCCACGGTTTTCGAGGCGTTGATCACGCCAAGTCCGAACCTAACACATGAGTGGAAGGCGTCCGTGAAGAAAGTGTACTCGGTGAAGATGATGTCGGCGAGTTCCAGAGCGTGCGGTGGGAGATTGCGCTGTTTTCGATTATAACCTTCTGGGATGATCTCGTTGATTATATGAAAGCAATTACAGCGGACTTTCCACTGAGACCTGGCGCCTTGGGAGGAAAGAAAGAGTTTGTACTCATAGCTCGAGCCTTTCGGTAACGATGAAGAGTGAAGAAGCGCGCTGACGACAAACGATAGAAAGAAGGTGGGTGCAGAATGTTTGTTGTCCCGGATCGCCGCTTTCATTGACGCGAGTTCTTGGTGAAGAAGAGGGAAATTTTTGGCGCAATAAAGAAGCTGTAGGACAATACCGGACGAGAGCTTGGCGAAATTGAATGGAAACCCATGATCGCGCCCAGGGAGAATGATATGATGAAGAAAGTAAGAAATCCAGGCCGCAATGTGTGGTAGCGTCCGCACGACAAACTCGATAGTCTGTGAGGAGTACGACAAGGATCCATTTCTCGTGATCTCTTTAATGCAGGTGCGCAAGGCGGCCAAAGCACAGGCAGCGACATTCACGGGCGCGTCGAGATTAGACGAGGGTGGTGGCGCTGTCTGCGGAACGCCATAATAGAGCGCCTTCGTTACGAACTCCGTGAGCTTTTCAAAGTCGATATGATTGCGGGGAGCGTTCTGCGCAAAACCGCGTAATGCAGGCCACTCGTGTCTCAAAAGCATCTGAGGTTTGCTTAATGATTGAAAGGTGTCGTAGTCGCTGGGACATACCACTGTCTGTCAAAGGAATAGAACCCGAGCCGGGCAACGTGGATATCGAGAGCCGTTAACCTGTATGTTCCTGTATCTATCAATTTGGGTTGTCTAAGAACCAAGTTAGATGGACTGACCTTTTAAATTTTAAGCCTTGATAGTGAAAAAGAGACTCGACGATCCTGTCATTACATAATTCGTCTTCCTGCCACCATCACGTGTGGCGCACGCGTCATGGTACCGTGTTCTTCGGAACAACTAGAGCTGGGATGACAGAATTCCATCGGACCGCGGTGATTGTGAACTTCTATGAAAAAGCCCAGTTACACCTTGTGCCGTAACTACCGCGTTCATGGCGAGACGGTCATAGACTTTGGGATGCACATAGAGAGCTTCACCCCAATGGACATCAAAATCCAAAACACAACGTACACCATGAATCCGCCCTAAGCACCAGATGAGTGGCAAGATGGCAAATGCGTCACCAATGTTCGTCGAGTCGGTCAGCTAATTCAACAATCATCAATTATGTTCAGATACAAACAAGGTGGCGTGTGCTACCTCAGCCATAATTGTTTTTGCTACACCTGCGCAAGTCTAAATCAAGGATCCCACAAATGTATACGTGACGCTCACCAATGTTCCCATTAAAGACGCCTTGTAGGCAACGAGAAACCAAAAGTTGTTCGAGAGCCCAAATCCAAGCATGGACAGAGCCAGTCCAAGAGGTCCTATCAACAGCACCGGCCGACGTCCAAACTTGTCTGCGGCGCGCCCCCAATGAAACACGCTCAATGATTCCGCGATGAAGAACGCAGATTCCTACATATCACTCATTAATCTCACGTTCCTTCCATGAAGCGAAAAGTTAAAACATACAATAAGGCCAGCATAGTATCCCGTTTTAGTTTCATCACCTCCAGTGATTCCGGTTCTCCTCACAAACTCTGGCGCGAACGGGTAGATGACAGTCGCGGTAATCGGTTCAGCCAACTGCGCTAGAAATACCACGAAGAGCTGATATTTTGGGAGCGCTGTGCGGGTTACGACTTGTGTCCTGTCGCAAGAGGTCATGGTTTGAAGAGACCTAGCATGCCTACATGGAGTTATTTCATCAAACGAGTCATCGGTGCATTTGTAATTCCGCCCATTTAACTTGGCTATCGCACGTTCAGACGTTAACGTCTACGCGACATAACGCGCTTTTCGTTGCTACAAGAGCGCTACAGGCTGTTCTCGGACATTGCCCAAAACTACAGTGGAACGTTAGCCAGAGCTTCCTGTCGCCTTGAGATGGAGAATACATACTTGGATCCTCAACACTTGCGGTTTCCAATAATATATGGCTACAGACATGGATCTATACCCCATCTCGCACAAACAAATGCTAGAGAGACCCACCGACAGCCCAAATTGTCCGCATTGACACTCATGGTTTACAGGGGGGCATGAGTGTGGCGAATCCGGCGCCACAGCCGATTGCTGGCCGAACTGGGGTAACGTGGACCCAGAAACGGGGCATAGGGTGTGTAAGATTGCTAGATCATGGGACAGATAGTCCAACGGTTGTGCCGAGTGCAATTCCGGCATGTTCCATTTTCTACGCATTCGTTACAATGAGGTAGAACCCTATCCGGCTTCGACTTGAAAGGCAGGACCTGTCTGCGTGTTTTACGTGTCCTTGTCTGTTGACAACAAATCCGCTCAACCCCGTTCCGGCAGGGTTCTCATGCGTGTTGAGCTAGGTTGGGAAGATGAACCTATATACATAAACTTGCTTGGGGGGCGAAGCCATGCAAAGAGCGGTTCCCAGTCGTCCTTTTCGCGATTGTCCGGTGCAGTTGAAGGATAGCCCGACAAGCGTAGGCTCGAATTGTGGCGAACTGCCTCCTGAACTCGACACACACAATAGAGTTGAAGGAAGAGATGCAAGCTGCGCATCACGTGATTGAAAGGGACAAGTACGCGCGGCGCGAGCTCCCACAGATTCAACGATGTGCATGCTATAGTTTCAGGGCTACCCATTACACCATGTTATCGTCTGCTTTTATCTCCCAGTCAATACCAGAGCAGCCGGTGCACTCGCCGGAGAGTGTGCTTATTGACCGTTGAACCGAATGGCTACACGGGCAGTAGTCCTCATCTAAATCAAAGCTGGGAATGTCAAATGAGTCTTAGAAAAGTGCTGGTGTGGTGAATATAATTCAGCAGAATACTATAATATATTAAAGAGGACATGATGGCCATTATGATTGCAGGAGGAGTTGGTAGCTCCAGCACAAATGTCATGACTGTTCAACTGTGCCACTCTTTCAGACTCGTTGCACGGTTCACTACACAGTTCAGTGTCAAAAACGACTCCGGACAGTACTGGTGCAGCTGGTACAATACCCAGCACTACCAAGGCAATCCCTCAGACCTCAGAACAAACCTAGAAGCATGTTGAGTACCAATGAAGGATCAAATTGAAGAGACACGTACAGTTCTTTGTACTTCTTTTCGGGTCATAGCAAAGCCCACGGAACGACAACCTCCTCCCAAATACCACGGAACATCTAGCTCAATTCAATATCACATATATTCCTCTTCATCCATATCATCAAAAGGCCAATGCGCCGCAACCTCAGCCCGTTCCTCCTCCGACTCAGCCGCCGCCAATCCATCCTCCTTCATCTTGCTACTACGCTTCATAGCCTCTTCATAGCGCTCACCAGACACCCATCCCTCCTCCCCAAACCCAATCACATGCCGGCACACCTCCAAGATTTCATCCGCCTCTTTCTGTTCTGCATCTAGCTTCCTCGTCTCGCGTATATCCTCAGACTCAAACACGACTGGACACGGCGTGCCTCCGCCCGTGAGCGTCCCCCATTTCTCTGTTGCCTCTATTAACGCAACTTTCAGCGCGAGCGTCTCGCCCACCCACGGGTCACTGGCGTCGTCGAAAAGGCGGCGGCGGAGCACGCTCATAGGTTCCGTCAACGCCGAATAATGAAGTCCATTGTACTTCTCCGTGTTTTTGACGTAGTGGTAATGGACGAGGCGGCGACGGTAAAGTGCCTGTGCGCCGCTTTGCTGGAATTCCTCCAATTCATCAAACTTCTCCGGTAGCGAAGGACGCGTCATAGATCGGGTAACATCATCGTAGTTCTGTAGCCTTTGTGGAATCCCGGCGTGGAGAAACAAGGGTAGGATTGAAGTGTGTTGCCAGTCGATCAGGCCAATGATGCGCAAATTAGAGTCGACGATAATGTTGCCCGGCTGGAGGTCAGGATGACGGATGCGGAAATGACTGAGCGCCGGGTCACTGGGAACGAGTGACGACGCGATGAGGAGGTAGCGGTGAAGGTTCTCGACGTGATCTGATGGCGGCTGCTTCTGGTACTTGTAAGCTTCCCTCCTCATGCGCTGGAACGGCAACAGCGGTCGACCGAACCGTTGTAAATAAGCTAGTTCCTTTTTGGCCCCTCTTACAAGGGCGGCTTCGGCACTTTCGTCTATAGTTATCAGTTAGTTGAAGGGAGTAATAAAAAAGGCAGGGAGCGGCCTACATGGTCCTCGATCAACGTCGAGTTGTGATCTCCTGCCATACCATAGACGCAGACTTACATCTGGACCGACGCAGAAACGCTCGTCCTCTAGCGGGATGCCAGGGACCCCAACCTTCACCAAGTCCGCAGTATAGTATAGGCTACCCCCAGCGGGAAAAGAAATCGAAATCATCTTCGACTCGAGTTCAGCAAGTTGGCGGGTGATTGAAACGATTTCCTTTTCGCCAAGATTGAACCATACATCGTTCAAGTTGGTGCCTTGTACGAATTCCATGAAGACATACTCGGTTTGCGCCGCGTTGTCCGGTACAGGCGAGTATCCGTAGACCTCAGGCGTAGGCAGCCCAAAGGAACGGAGGAAGGCTATCGTAGCCACTTCACTAGCGACAGTGAAGTACTTGGGAATTGTAACCGGATACGGGATACGCGCCACCATTCGGAAGCCGTCGCGCATGGTGATGAGGAAGGTACGGTTGAATCCGCCCTCGGCGAGCTTTGCCAGGTCGACTATATCATCAGGATTCCTACCAACGGATTCCGCTGCAAGCCGACGTAGTCCATCGACGTCGAAAACACGTCTGCGTTCTGCCTGGCGAAAAGCCTCGTTATAGCTGATCATATCAGATCGGTTTAGACAAACGACATGGATAAGACTTACATCCACCGCCCTGACGTGTAGTTGAAAAGATCGTTACGGGAATGCGCCGTAGTCGAGAACGCGCGGCGTAGCGGCAAGTGGGTAGTCGAGGCGGCGATGGAGCTCGGGCAGGAAAAGGATAATGAACGCGGCGAGGAGCGAGAACGGCGCAGAGAGAACGCGACTGGAATGGCCAGCAAGTCAAAGATGAGCCTCGCGCTCCCAAGGCAGGCCATGGACGTTCGATTCAGATCTCAAACATGAGTCTCACGGCCCCCAACTGGTCAACGGCAGGTGCCTCCATCGAATTGTGCCATGCGTTCCATTTGCAAAGGACTGTAGCAGCGCCATTAGACGCGTCGGAATGAGGCTGAAAAGACATAGACACACCTTCTGGCCAAGTAAGTTCTAATTCCCCTCTGATATAGGCTCTCCTTTTCTTGTTCTATTCATGTCCATCCAGCTTTGGCCATTAACCGCGATAAAACGAAATAATGGTAGCTTCGAGCGCCCATGGTTCCTCCAAGTTATGGTGACGTGGTCGAGGACAATGATGATGGTCAGAAAGCAAGCTCCCGATCTTTGCCGGCGGCACTTTTTTATCTCTTTATCCATCCTCGTCGAAATTAATAGCCCTGTTGACATACATACGAAGCGGCTTAACTGGAGAAGAGACCAATTCGAAGCAAGTCTCATAGCGGTATACAGCCAGCTACATGATGCCACTCAAATCCATCTATACACTCTTTTTTAACCTTGAATGTACATGCCTTCCTTGCAATCTTTCATGAACCTGCTAAAATCAGCCGCCATCTCCACAAGCTCCTCCTCAGGACTCATATGCTCAATCTCCTCATCGTCTTCCTCCATACCCTCCTCGTCATCTTCCTCTGACTCCCTTTCCTTCTCCAAATCTTCCTTGTACCTTGTCTCAGCGCTCTTTACAGTACTGACCTGAGGCACAATCCTCTCAACGACGCTCCCCATCATCTGCGCCGCCTCACTATAAATTAACTGGTCATTGTCGCTCATGTGCATGATGTGATACAGCCCCCGCATATCAACCCTCTCGAGTTCGAGGGGGCACTCCGACAGCTTCATGATCTTCGAGACCTGATACGACGTGTCGGCAAGGTCCTCAGCTCGAATGCTCTCAACACCCCCGGGGAAAGCACGTCTGAACGCAGCGAGCTGGGCAATCGCGTTGCCGCCTCCAAATCCGAATGCAGCATCAAGCAGATCGGGGCGACCGGTCTCCTCACGCGTCCACCCGTTCAGGAGCTCCAAGGCATCTCTGATAGCGAGTTTGGCGCCCTTGACCGCAGTCGCGTCGTCTTTGGCGTTCAGGACGACTTTGATGCCTGCGTCGAGGAAGAATTGTTTGGCGCCTTCCGGTGCGGTCTCTTTCTCCTTGAGGTTGGTCTGGAGGCCTTCGAGATATGCGATGCCGCTCCGGAGGAGCATGCCCTTGAGCGTATGGAATCCGGAGTACCGGTACTCCCAGTAAGGTCCGTCCTCATCGTCTTCTGCGCTTTCGTGAATGTATTTGAGATTCAATTGACCGGTCATGATGGTGGGATAGAGAGTGAGTGAGTCTGGGTCTGAAACTTGGCTGTCTTAGAAGCTTCGCTACTTAGTCATCCGTCGGTCCCGCCCCGAATAACTTGGTAAGTGCATGAATGGGATCCCATGCACGACTCCTTCATGAACAAGCATGAGGGCCTTCGGGAGATCCTCAGAGGGAACTCAAGACTATCGAGTTCTTGAAAAACCAAGCCCTGAAGCGCGTCAAGCCAGTTACTTACGCGGGTCAACCAAAGACTTACATACCGGGAATAGGTCGCAGGTACATTTCCCTCGGTATACCGTATAGATCCAGTGTGCTATAGGATGGTGATAGTACCGTTCCGCATGTTGTCGCCAAATACGTAAGTACCCTAAGGTTAGGGTTGACGTTCTCTATTCGTTACCACGTAGCCCTCCCCGCCCGTTTCCTCTCATTACCTCGATACATCGGGTCACGCTCGCGAAAGCGTTACATATATTGGCGGGGCGAGCATGCCTGTTTGACTAACGACGGTCTCAGCAGTACACGCTTTCAATGTCGTCGTGCTAGTTTTCGGCTGCACCATAAGAGGTGAGGTTCCCGCGTTCAATTTCACCTTGGATGATAAGAAGGGTTCCCTTGGTATTTTCTCGTTGGCACTTCCTGTCAATGCTGGCAGAAAACTCGATAACCATTTCGCGACCTTCCCTCCTGCTCTCGCTATTTGTGAGGCCACAGAAAACTCCACACCTGTTCTTCTTGCTATTCTCGTTGACGGGGGTATGTTTCGAGAGTACCGCCCCATTCCAATATTAATGAGTCTTGACTTTAGATCTCGCCGACATTAGCCTCGAGGTCTATCACACCCACATCTGTTTCGTGGAGTTTTCGCCATGCCGCAGCCTACGTTCTGTTCCCAGACGGGCTGGAAGCCGTTCGTGGGGTCGTATCACGTTGACGGGGGTATGTGTCAAGCGTCGATTCCCATTGCAATAGTAATGGTTCTGATTGTAGATCTGGTCGGCATTAGCCTCGGGGTCCATCACTCCTCCAGATGTTTCATGGGGTTTTCGCAATGCCGCAGCCTCCCCAGACCGGCTCGACGCCGTCCGTGGAGTCCTATCACGCTCCTGATGAACTTGTGTTAATCGCGGAACTGCTTCGAGTTCACCTGTTGGACAGTCGCCGGCAAATGCGTATGTTCTTCTATCCGAACTACACTTCACCTCTGATTATCACACAGATGTGTAGCTCCACACAATTATATTTTGTTCGCCAAGAACTTACGCCCGGATTTCGATTTGAATCTCGGAACTGTTCTGTCTTGGGTAGATTATCGTACAACAACCGCGACCGGCACCTTCGTATTCCGTTATTGAGTGGCGGTGTGGTAATAAAGGCAGTGTAGTTACAGTATCTGCTAGTCTCTCAGCATTCTTCTCCCGCGTTGAGGTGAGATCTCCGGGAATGTAGTACTAACCCATCTGTGCTTCTCATCCGAGTGATTCGGTTTGTTCTGGAGCTCGATGCACGACCTGACATGTCCCCGTTCTTGGAATCGTACTGGGGTCTCCTCAGCCTCGGACGGTGCTGTATGTTCACTGCAGCTCAATGTAATGAACTTGCACTCCACTCCCGGTTTGGATCTAGGAAATTGTGGAACTGTTCTCTTATCAAGCTGATCATTGATGAACTTATTCACTGTTTACATTACCACAGCCTCTGTGCAGGGTAAAATGAAGTCTGGGCTTACAATGTGATGTGTACACACTTGAGCCTTTGCTTTGTATAAAGGCTGAGGAAGATGAACATTCTTTCACTACCTTCTCATCAGTAACCTCCATTATCATGTCTTCTGTTGCACAACACTTTGATATGTCAGATGATGTGGTCATTCAGCTCATAACTGACTACCTCAATTATCACATCATTGAAATCTTTACCTATGGCCTCTACACCATGATCTTTGTTTCTACTATGCATCATATAGGTATGTATATATTCACATCTTGATTGTGCTCGTCAGCTCATTCTTTTGTATAGGTGCTTGTAGTGTCAATAGATGGCCTACTCAACGAATTGTGTTGAGCATTGTCATTTCTGTGATATGGGCACTGGCCACTGTCCATATGGGAATATTTTGGAGTGGCCTAGTTTCCGCCTATGTCACTCATAGAAAGTCACAGAACTCTGTGCTGGGCTATATAATGGGAGATGGAGACGAAAAAGGACCCGTGTTTATCCACACAGAGGTCAGTCCAGAAATTTCGGGCCTGTGGACAATTTGTCGGGACTTTTACTTTTTGCCATTGTCCACAATTTGTCGGGACTCTCTACCTAACATCCGAATTTTGCCCCGATTATCGTCCAAATTTGGAAATTTCGGCCCGACCCGAACTCGGGTCCGTCGGGTGACTGCCAAAATTGGCTGTTTTCGACGAAAGTTCGCCACTACTGTACTATTACGATCATAGGTTCGGTCACAGGTCACGGCTGAAAAAAACGGCCTGCGCCAATAATTTTCTTTTGATTAATCTGATTTTTTTCGATTAAATTTTGACCAAAACTTTGCCTTCCACCGAACCTATGATCGTAATAGTACAGTATTGATGCCGATGTCAGGACTTTTGACCTGACCTTCGACGCTGAAAGCACCTTTTGTCGGGATTCTCAATCAGACCTTCCGTCAGATTTCCAAAAAATTTGTCGGGACTTTCAGAGTGACCTCTGGCAGTATAATCACGGGTCCTGACGAAAACTGGTCAAAAAAACGACTGTTTCTGAATCTCATAGCAGATACAATGATTGCACTCAATGCAATTCTTGCTGAGCTTATTAATGTATGAAATTATTTTTTTCTATACAGTAGTATCATACTGATGAATTCATAGGTTTGGAGATGTTGGGAGCTTTATAATCGAAACTATCTAGTGGCTAGCCTTCCATTGCTTGGTGTGCTCTGTGGATTAAGTGAGTACTTCATCTACTATATTAAAGTAGCTTACTGATTTGACTGATAGTCAGCCATATTTTTAGTATGGTTGTAGGATATTTTACTGATCTATCTGTCTCTGCTTCTCTCAGTGTGGTAAACTGGAGCATTGTGTACTATTCCGTCACAGCATCCACCAATGTCCTCACCACCTTCCTCATCATTTTTCGAATTCTCTCTCTTGGTGGACTCAAGAGTGCTAGGACATATTGTGGCCTTCTGGAGATTCTGATTGAATCTGCTTTTGTATATTCAGCAACATATCTTCTATATCTTGGATTATATCTCAGAGATGTCTACTTGCCATACTGGAGCTTCACAAACAAGTATGTGTTTGCACTACTTAATGCTGTCACTGTACGTCTCCATCTTCATATTCCTAATATTTGCGCTGACAAGGTGATCCGCAGGCAGCTGCACCTACCATGATTATTGGACGTGTCATGTCAGGTGAATCGCGTCCGAATGACTCCTGGACGCGTACTTCCCTTCCGCCTATGGGTTCCGCCATGCGCAGCCTTGCAGAGAGCATCCGGTTCAGCAGTTTCCGCCCTGCGCGCACGCAGAACACCGCATCGACACTCGGTATCACTGGTCAAGCTGAGGATTCTACGGCTTAGAGACCTCAACGAGTCCGACGTGAGTCAGACTCGCGACTCGTGACGTGAGTACTCACGTCAAAAAAGGTCCTGCTCAGACTCGCATCGGACTCGACTCGCGGTGACTCACGAGTCATCGCGAGTCTACTCGCGAGTACTCGCTATGAGTCCGAGTCATCTCGGATACTCACAAGTACTCGCGAGTCCATCACCTCCCAATATTCATGCTCAGCGAGCATCCCCGGGCAATGGCACAGGGACAGTCAGCTGGGCATGAGGATGAGGTGGAGGTGATGGCAGGAGGGTGGTAGGGTGGTGAAACAGTGGTGGTGAGGATGGTGAAGCAGTGGTGGTGAGGGTGGTGAAGCAGCAGTGGTGATGGGCGGGAGTCATGGTGATGATGGAGCAGAAGGAGGTGGTGATAGTAGAAGGTGGAGAAGGTGAAGGTGTCCGTCGTCGTCCTCAACGCGTTGAACGCATTGAACGCGTCATCGCAGCGTCGTCTTCCTTAAGTCGTCCGAGTCCTTGTCCGGGTCGTCCTCTGCTGCGTCACAAAGACGGCAGCAGCAGGCTTAGCACACAGCCAAAGCCAAAGACGCACCCCACAGGCTGTCTGACAATCGTCAGAGCAGCAGGAGCGACAATCGCCGCATCCTGGGTGGTCGTGGTGGTGGGAGGAAGTAAGAGAGACGACCCGATCAGACGCTTACGCGTCCTTTCGGATCTCGGCCCGATTCGCCGGATCTGGCGAAATAGTCGCGTATGGCTCGTTTGAGCGACGCAAGGGTCCGTTTAACTAGGTAAAATTTTGTAAATTCATCTTAAATATAACTCTAAATATTTGCGAGTCATCACATGATGACTCGCGCCCCGGAAACTGATACTCGCACTCATACTCGGACTCGTCACCATGTGACTCGCGAGTCCCACGAGTGCGAACTCCGAGGTGCCCGAGGCGAGTCGAGTCCTGGCAAGACTCGCGGACTCGCGGACTCGTTGAGGTCTCTAAAGAGTGGCAGCATGGAGTGAGCTTGAATTTCTGGTATTTACTGTTTCCTTTGTCTTGTGCTACGCAATTCTCGGTTTAGATACTTATTTATTCATCCTGCGAACAGGATCAAATATTTATTTATATGCTCTTCCTCAACGACGGCTCGACTACAGTCAGTTTATGAGGTGTCGCCGTAAGGTTAGGGTCATAGCTCTTGCTTCTTGACCACCATGTACCAACGATCATCTTCTCCTCGTACCATCATGTCACCACCTGAATAGTTCCCTGGAATCGGGTGCTATTCCCCACGACAGAATATCCTGCGTACTGCCTGTGTCTCCGGTCCCGCATACCTCCAGAGCTCGCGGGTCTTGCACCGTCGACAGTGCGGAGCCAGTGTCACTGTCAACAACTCCATCCGTTTACAACCGCCACGCTATATCAATCGCATGGTGAACACGCCAGCTCTTGTCGAAGGGACGCCGAGGTGTTGAGCATGAATGTCATACGATAGCCGTCGCGTGAGCGCACTTTTTCGGTGTGAGCCAACATGAGTACTGAAATGGAGTGCGTTTATCTCGCCCTGCTGGCTGCCCTCTCAATTCTTACATTTTCTCCAGATGGAAGCGCGCAGACGACTATCCTTGTTGGTATACCAGTCGCGACACGCAACATCATGTCCTTTCCTTCCCCATCAGCTTGTGTATGACTCTCGTCCTCACATGCCGCATGAGCGACGTGTATACTTTGATTCTATATCGCGTTCGAGAGGCTCATCTTTCCAACCGTCTCTCCCACCATTCTAGCCCCGGGTCCTACTAGCGAACGCGTGGGATTGGCCATCCTCAGCTCTACACGACAACTGTGGTCCCAACCTAACATTAAATGGGTTGCTCATCTACCAGTCATCATCTTCTGCTCATGCCACCATGTCACCACTTGAATAGCCTCTTAAACTCGTGCACCATTCCGCCTAAACGGCCCTTACAAGTACAAGTTCCTCTCTGCTGCCTGGGTTTTCCGTCCCGGGTAGCACAAGATTTTGCATATCCACCGACAGCGCGGAGCCATTGCGCTGATACCCACTCTCGGTTTGGCGTTTCAACTGGCCGCAGGTTTCTGCATTATCAACCTTAGACGCTATCCAACGCCGAGCCCTTCGCGCCCTCTGGAGTACGGCTTCACCGCATGTACACCCTTCACTTCAACTGATGCCAGTCAGTCGTCTCCAGCCATCACCTTACTCGAAATGGTCAGACAGACTGGGTTAGGACCGCTGGCCTCAAATATATTACTGTTCCGATTTCTATTCATCTTACGCTCACTGTAGCCCCGCGCCGGCGTCGACTCGCGCGCATGCCTCTCACGGATTGGAGAATGAAGCTTTTGCTGGTTGCCTTCTCATGTTTGAGGTTCCAGGACAATACGGTGCGGTGCATTGTTGACTGTTTTATACACTTGGACTTACATTCTTCCTGCAGTCTCACGATACTACACTCCCGACACAGAATACTTTATTTTGCGCTCTGAAACGCCACCTACATCAACAGATGATAGTCACGAAACGACATACTGAGCGTGCATGAATGGCCGATCCCATGCACGACTCCTTCATGAACGAGCCTGAGGGCCTCCGGGAGATACTCGAGACTGTCGAGTTCTTGAAAAACCAAGGCCGAAACGCGTCCAGCCAGATGCATAGCTGAGGGAAATTTCTCAGTTACTTACGCGGGTCAACCAAATGGACTTTTACCTTTTTACATACCACCGTTCACTGCGAATAGGTCCCACGTACATTTCCCTCGGTATAGATCCCGTGTGTTGTATGATGGTGATAGCATACCATTCCGCATTTCACCCTTCGTCGGTGTTAACCCAGGAATGCCGGCGGTGTTTACTTTAAACGTCCAAGAGCGTTGTTACGCGTATCGTCATTTCGGCCGATATCCAACCTGTAGACGATTAGAATAGATGAAATGCTCAAATAAGGCCGACGTACAAGGCGTTCATGCCATATATGGAATTTCACACTCTCTTCTGTCCATCGTGACCCATGCTCTACGCGACGAGCTCACCCACTCGCCTCAACATCGGAACGAAAGCGACAGGAAATAATGAACCCTCGTGAAACAGGTGTGATTTTAGGAGTTGCTTTGCCGGCGAAGCTCATAGACCCTGCTGTGCGCCAGACGCGGGGCGTCCATCTTGCTTCAATGCGAACGTCTTCCTCTATGCGATAACCGTCCTTGATGGATCTCCTCAGAGTGCAAAGTGCTACGTTCACGAAATTTGATCTCCAACCGACCAGGATGGCCCTCCAAGCGGTCTTGGGACGTGACTCTTCAGGAGTACTGACCGTATCATGCTTATTGCTGAATGCGGGGACACTTCAGGAAAAGATGTACTTATCCCTGAAAAAGAGAGGCTGTATAATTGGGTACGTGGAATCCCGCCAACGCCAACACGTGTCTGATGGGTCTTACTAGGTGTCAGCGTCTATCGCAGATGTCATCGCATCGTTCAGCCTGTGCCGCGTCCAGCAATGCACGAACAACAAGCCCATGTCGGTTATCGATGTCTCCTCGCTCGCAGCGGACACAGATACCCGCTCTGGATTCTCGAGCCAGACCAAAATCTTCGCAAAGTCTATGGTCAGCAGGGTATCAGCATCGGTGACGTCGGACTCCTGTTCTCCGCACCATATCACGGCCAATGAGTGTGGCGCAGTTATAGGGAACCTCTCGCAATCTTAGTACATCAGATGCAGGACGGAAGGCATGGTATCGAAGCTTCAGACTGGCGGTTCTAGAACAAATTTGTTTGGAGTCGTGCGTTAGCTTCTCTTCCTCTGTCAGCTTCAGTTCAACTGACTACTGTGTCCCTAGCACGTTCCGAGAAGACTCTCACGCAATTGTGCGGCATGGAGAGGGGATTGTATTGAGCCAGGACTGCCCAAGTATTGAATCATAATCATAAGATCAGATAATGGTCAGTCTCTACAATTTCTGGACACGCAGTTGAAACATAAGGGTATGTCAAAATTGAACGTAGCAGTTGCTACAGCGCTGCTACACGCAGTTACTACAGCAGTCGCTACAATTTGGGGATAGCGTCCGGCAGTGTCGGAGCTTCAAATACATTTGGCACATTTTTGACCAGAAGGGCTTATATGGGTCAACCTCGGGATCTGCTGCAATTCTAAGTTTGTAAGAGATGCCACCCCTCGGGGCCATGTCCGCCCAGACAGAAATCAGCGAGTAGTGAAATAACTGGCAAGCAGAAGGACGGGATTCGTGCCAGCCACTGCCAGATATATTTTGAACTCCGACGATGCCGGCCAAACGAAGACTGTCACAACAATTGTAGCAACTTTCGTGTAGCAAGGCTGTAGCAACTGCTACATTCAATTTTGACCTACCCTATAGACTCGGAGTCAGCTAGTACCGGATTCGACGTCTTACTATAGGCCTCCGGGTCTGGGTCCAGCTTCATCCGTGCTTCGTGGCGACGTCGTCTCTTGCAGGCGCTAGCCCACGAGAGCAAGGCAGACAATTGTTCCTTCAGAGATTTCTCTTTAGCACATCCACCATTTCAGAATTGCTTTTCCTGCTACGCCTTGCTTGTATCACAAAACAAACGTGCAACGCTTAAAAATATCTCTACAGACAACCTTTTGACAGGTGTAATGGAGCACCTCCCAGGTCTTTTCACTATACCACAAAGGGCCTTGTGATCTAGTCTGCCGGAGCTCTTGTCTCCGAGCCAAACGAATTCCACATACGTAGCATCTTAAAACTCGCCGCCAAAAATCCCCAAAAACCAGAAGCTTTGCATACCACCCACCACCAGTTCTCATACTACTTAGCATGGATTCTTCCGGCATCTTCAAACTCAAAGCGGAGATTAGGCAGCGTCATCTCGAGCAGCTAGTGGGACTTGATCTCATCGATCTGCCGCTCGAGGGTAAGCCCCGAGCAGGATACGACGACCTCGTCAAATGGACAAACAACAGTCAAGCGCAGATCCAGGCGGGCATCGCGAACCGTGTGGTCATCGACTCGCTATCTTGGAGGTAAACTAATGAAAATTATTCCTAGGTGACCGGCTCTCCGATCAACTTCAACAATGCTTTCATGGCGTTCCTAGAAAGCGCTGCTATGTATCTGAGGTGCGCGCTTATTGTCTCGTCAAGCGAGTTCAATCTTGTCTGATTCAAGTGACAGAGATACGTCTCTCGTCATTCAGGCCGTGAAAATGTTGCGAACCGGAAATCGCAGTGGGGCTCTGGAACTGCTCGAACGGTCCACTGCGCAAATTGACGCACTGGTATGTTGTTTTTTCTGTGTACAAGCTGGTGCTCAACGAGTAATGCCAGGCCGACCTGTGGGACATGAGGTTTATCATGATCTGTGGTACGTGGCAGCTGCATCTGGATACTATGAAGTAAAACTCACAATACGGTAGATCTTGTCGAGAAGCACCCGGATGGACACCCCATCCTCGTCGGCCCATACTGCGGAGCGTTTGTTCCAAAGGACTTCACCAACCCTTTCATAGGGGTCGCATTTAAGGTCTGTTGATATTATTGAGAGTACTTAATATGAAATCTGACTGAAAGACAGAGAACCAGCGTCACGCAGGAAATCATCAATGACCTTCTCGCGGCGTTGACAATTTCAGTTCCCGAGCAGTTCCTGTTTGGCGGACAGATCTCCAGGGGATTCTACTATCCCATGTTTTCGACATATTCCGAGCAGCCTTCTAGTGAACCTTTTAGTACAGCTTTTAATCTTGCTTTGTTGCTTTAGCTCTACTCACCACGACAATTGTAGCTCTCGTCAAAAAGGCCATTCAAACTATTTCTTCATCGGCGAGCACGACAGCTGTTACGCACGTTACTGTACGCCAATCGTCGCTCTTAGTTGCAGTGCGTACTCATGGTGTATTCCTAGGGCCACTCGCTTGGGGCTGCCTACGCGTCGCTGTGCTACGCGCAGCTAATCATCGAAGGGACCGGTACGCCCCAGGCGCTCCCAGGAGATCTATACACATTTGGCTCTCCACGCGTCGGCCGCGGGGACTTTGCGACTCCGCTCAAGACAACCGTGACAGCGCCCTTCGGCTGCGCGTGGCGGATCGTCAACGATGGGGATTATGTTACGAAGGTTCCGGCGTCTCCGCCGTGGCCGCTCTCGTTGGATCCGTTCATCCACGTCGATGCGCTGTACAACATTTACAACGATGCCAAGCCCGTGCCCGGCGCTTCAGAGATTGGAACTCACCCAACGTGGGCGATTCCTACGGCATTGAGTCCACACTGTACGTTTTACTTCAGCAGCAAAGAAAGGGTTGATTTCATTAACGTGATTTCACGCCAGATACTGAAGAGTACTACAAGTCGCTAACATACGCCACGACGGGTAGTCCGCCCTCCGGATATGATGATCTCCAGATAGCTGTGAGCGCCCTGGGAGGTGCCGACTACTTCAAGGATGCAGCGTCACCTTCTGTGGACCAGCGTCTTGTGGAATCAGTAAAGCCGCAGGACTTTGCAGTCTCTTCGACGAAGTGCACCTTTTCGATCGACAGCGTCGACCGCTGTGCCCGAGGTGTTTTCCAGGTGGGATCGCTGGTTGGCGAGATCACTGCGTGGGGAGATGCGACAGGCATTGCCCCGGACAGCGTGACTCTGTACTGCAATTCGCTGAAGGATTTGTATGGCATTAATACGCGATGCGTTTTGCGAGTGACGAACCCGAAGGAGGCCAATGTAGTTTTCATCGCTGAGAGTGTTGTCGTAGCCGCTGCGGTGGTCTGCATGAAGTCCGAAGTCCAGGAAGTGCGCCTCGACGGAATGTGTAAGTGGGAGTAAGTCTTATCCGCTAACCTTATGTACTTGGCCTATACTGACATTGAATGTAGATTGGCTGCTACACCACTGGTTGACGAGGTATCTGGGGAATGGCAGAAGGCTACGGAGGTATTGTTTGAGAAACTACTTTCCACGAGTGCGTAGATGTGATGGTCAATGTTCAAACTGCGATTGTGTAAATAGTAGGCATCAAACAGGATGGTTTAAAGAGTCCGTTCGCGTGATGGCGTAAGAAAAAAGACCAACCTGTAATCAACCTTTCACAGCGGTTTCTCATCTTGCACGTCCAATTTGACTGCGACCGTCGCTTAGCAGAGAAGAGATTTCAAGCGTGCCAGTGCTTCTGAGAGCCAACAAGTCACGGCTGATATAGTTGTTTCGTCGGAAAAGATCACTATGAAGTTAAATGTTAAACATGAGAGAAGTATTCCGTGGGCGTCGCAACCCTTTCATCGATGGCAGGAAAGAGTTAGAGAGCAGGGAGAGCTGTGGGAAACGAGGCGATCACATCACCTGGCGTGACAAGTCGCGTCTTTGTTGCCAACCTTGACCTGCAGAACTGTACGTACGTTCTTCAGGTGTCATGGTTGAAAAATACTGCGATGTGAGTTAGGTATTTTTTTGGAGGGCACGCGAACTCACATATTTTTACTCCAGGTCCTTCCAAAATTTGCATAATCCTATCCTACCCCTACCTAGCAGGCATCCCTTCTTCCTTTTCTCCGACGTCTTTCTTCCAAGTAGCGACGTCAATTTCATATTCAAGACCCACGACGTCCCACAGGACCTCTTCCGCTGCCTTGGCACGAAGTACGCCCACATCCGATACGCCATGTCCTATCCGCGGACTTGCATTGCCAGCGATAAAGAACGCGTATGTGCTTTTACTCGCTTGGTTATTGGAAATTAACTATTTTGTAGCCAGTGGTAGATTTGAAGTCGAGTTTAGCACAAACTGCTATGCTGTCGCTGCTCACTGGAGCAACACAATACGACGCCAAGAGTCGACATGTATATGGACAATACGCGACAGATCATGCCATGAACGACGACCGAGGTCGCCGCGCCATGAATGGGACATTGTACCTTGTCACCAGCTGCGTCAAAACACGTACATGGGGCGCAGCTGCTTTCTGGCATCAATCAGAAAGCACCACAAATGTGTGCCTCAGATTCCTCGTTGAATTTGTGGGGCGGGCGGGCTCTATCGTCGCACTCAAAGGCAGACATTCGTTCCTTCGGACATTTCTCTCTGTAGCACGTCTACCATTTCAGATTTGCTTTCCTTGACTACGCCTCGCCTGCGAATGTGCAAAATGAAGTTTATTTCGTCGCACCGCGTAACACTGCCGGAGTCACTGATGATCGACGAGCATGGGACCGCATTTGTCTGTAGAACGGACTGGCCTATTTCACGACCCACACTCTCCTTGGTGTACTGGTGAAAGCGTCTCCCCCGCCACAGCTGATTAATCCAGTAATAAATATCATTTGCATCGTCGCATATTCACTAATCGTTACGAATATCAAACAAACATCGTACGTTACTTCTGCTTCGTCCCCGTCTTCTGCTTAGGTCGGCGCAGGGTCATCGCTTTACATCTCCGACAATACTCGCCGCCACGGGCGAAGTATCCCTTGGCCAACGACCTCCTGCATCCCTGACACTGCTTTTTCTTTCCACCATAATCGTCGAGGATACCCAGTGGCAGAAGTGCATTCGACCTAAAAATGTCGTCTCCCCGCATGGGTGGGGCTTCCGTCCCAAGCGCGATGTATCTCTGACTCAGCGCTGCGAGCCTGGGGGTGAGACGCTTCTCCTTCGTGAAGTGGTCATGTAGGAGCGACATCAGCTGGATGTCCTTGGCTGCATAATCCAAGGACTTCGGAGCGACCGGACGCTCTAACCATTTCGTATGGTCCACTATGAGTGATATCATACTTTTGTTACACGCTGGATGAATCCTAGTGCACTCACCCACACTTTCTTCTCGATCCTCCTTCGTTCCCAAACGTCGTTCTGTCACGCTGTGCCGCAAGCCGGCAAGCACGTATAAAGAGCGGTGCTCTCCTTTCGCCCATACGAACCCTCCCAAGTAGGAGGCAAGTCTAGGAATCCGCTTCGCGTCATCACCCTCACGGGACAGCACCTCCGCGAGCTGAAGGTCGATGACATTGACGATATTGACGCCATACTCGTGGTAGAGCGCTGACGCGTCCATCCGACCATCGTAGAATATTTTACGGATGGAGGGAGCTTCCAAGAGGTCGAAAATAGGCCGAAGAGGACCACTTCCCAATGTGTAGATGTCAAAGATGTAGATTGTAGCCGGGGGCAGCGTGGTCGCATCACACATAGTGATCAACGATAGGCGACCATCGTCAGTGCCGAGTTCGAGTCCCTCGCAATCTACATATATCGCGGAAGCCTGGAGGAGGTCTCGATGAGCTCCCATCAAGGCGTCCGTGGTATCGCAGAACATGTAGGTAGGCATGTTGGCGATGGGAAGGCAAAGGGACCTCAGCCCGGGTCTTTGTATATGTGACCGAGTTCCAAGTCAGCTGTCGAACGGTCCTTTCCCACACTATCTATCTTTTAGTAAGCGGTCTATCTGTAGAGACCTCCTCGCACTCGATGTTGAAGAACGGGCACAGTGAAATGCACAAGAACAGCAGCAGTTAGGCGAGCAGTTTCTTTAAGAGAAATCGAAGGGGTATACAGCGCATCTGTGCTGAGACCAGTGCTGCAGTCGTGTACCCAGGCTTTGAGGCGGCTATCGGCAGAAGCTTAAGTCATAGGTCACCTGGAAAGATAACGCCAGCAGGAAGATTCCAAAGTTCAAACGTCCACGCAGTGAGATGTTGGAAGATCTTTGTCGGCTAGAGACATGACTCGTGGCGTCCAAAATCAAGAGGCAAGGAGATATTTACCCAGAGAAGCTCGACCGCCGTCCAAGCTGCAGCGGAGAGGTGTGGCGTAGAGCCTAGAGGGATGTACCAGGACAGCGCGAGAAGTCTGGAATCTAGCAAGAGGCAAAAAAGCAGGCAACGAGCTGCGCATTATATAAGTAATGTCATACGGCATACAGCTAGCTGGGACACACAAGGAAGTGGAGAGGAAAGATATTATAACAAACCAAATTTAGATCGCGGCATGGAACGGCAGAAGGGGCTTGATCCGAACCTACTTCTGTCCCATCATGACCGATGTTCTCCGTGACGAGCTGCCCCGCCCGCCCGCCTTGACGTCGACAACGATAGCGACAAGAGCCACCAGAAATAGGTACGACTACAAGAATTACTTTTCCAGCCAAGCTCTCAGACCCTGCTTGTGCACCAGACGCGCGACATCCACCAGGTTACATCTTGCTCCAGGGCGACCGTCTTCCTCTAAGCGATAACTGTCCTTGATGGCGCCGCTCTCCGAAGTGCTACACTCGCGAATCTTGATCTCCAACCGACCAGGATGAACCTTTAAGACGGTCTTGGACGTGACCATTCAGGAGTACGGGCACATCATGCTGCAGGAAAATATGTGCCCCTGAAAAAGAGAGGCTGTATAACTGGAGTCTGGGTGCGTCGAATGCTGTCTACACTAACACGCGTCTGATGCGTGTCTCGCTCTTCCCAGATGTCCCCACACACGGCGTCAATCCCAGATGTTACGCGTCCAGTAATGTACGACCGACATGCTCAGTTTTCTCCCTCGCCACGGACGATACACTCTGGGTTCCCGAGCCAGACGAAAATCATTTCAAAGTCTATCGCTAGGCTACGCTAGCAGGGTACCTCGAAGCTAACGGCCGATGGCAGCCGAGTCCTATCCATACACATGCAGCAGAGTTGAGTGCAGTGATAAAGGAAAACTGTGGCTTGCTCTTAATGCACCGTATGTGCTTTTACTCGCTTGGTTTTTGGAAATTGATTATTTCGTAGCCGGTTGTAGATTTGAAGTCGAGTTTAACACCACTCGAAAGCTGCTATGCTGTCACTACTCACAGGAGCAACTCAATAGGACGCCAAGAGCCGACATGTATACGAACAATACGCGACAGGTCATGCCAAATCGTAGTTCCAACGTCATACCTAGGTCGCTGCGCCATCAGGGTCATTGCACCTTGTTACCAGCTGCGACAAAACACGTACGTGGGCACAGCTGCTTTCTAGCATCAATCAGAAAGCACCACAGAAGTGTGCCTCAAATTCCTCGCTGGATGTATGGCGCGGGTGGCGCTCAAAGAGGCGGATACTACTACTACTACCATCCGATTGGGCACCATTTTTGGCAAGACATTCGTCTCATGTTTCGGTCAGCTTGGTAAGTCGCTTACTAGCTGCCGATCACTATTGACTTGCTTTTAAAGAGAACCTGGTCGCTCGCTGTCGAGATTCCTAAACCACCATGAGCACCCCAATCGCCATCATCGCAGGAGTAGGAACAGGCGAAGGTACGGGTGCCGCCGTTGCCCGTCTCCTCGTGAAGCGGGGCTACATCATTGCTCTCGTCGCACGCAACGCCGATGGTCTTGCTAAATTTGCTGACGAATTAAAAAGCGCTGGCGGCAAAGCGGTTGCGTTGCCAGTAGCGTCGTACTCGTATGAGGATGTCACTGCTGCGTTCGATTCCCTTCCTGCTGGACAACTCCGAGTCGCGATCTACAACGCCGGCGATGGCGTATGGAAACCCTTCCTGCAAGTAACCCCATCCGATATCCAGAGGGTCACCCAAAGCAACATCGAGGGTGCATTCGCTTTTGCCAACGCCGTCATCACGCGGTTCAAAGCAAACGAGATTGATGACCGTGGTAAACGAGGGACGCTTATTTTCACGGGAGCTACGGCGAGTCTTCGGGGAAATACGACGACCAGTGTGTTCAGCGCGAGCAAGTTCGCGTTGAGGGCGCTGAGCCAGAGTTTGTCGAAGGAGTTTGGGAAGGACAATATTCACGTGGCGCATGCGGTTATTGATGGGGTGATAGCTTCCGGGCGGAACAAGGAGAGGAACGATCCTGAGTGGGTGAAGAACGCGGATATTCGATTGGATCCCGAGGATATCGCTGAGGTAGGTCGACCCCCGTTCTGATACGCTGTGCTCATTTCAGTTCCGTGTTGGGTACAGGCGTACTTGGGTTTGGTGGATCAGAGACGTTCGGCGTGGACGTGGGAGTTGGACTGTGAGTGTCTCCATACCTATCAGCACAGCTTCGGTTAACGAGGATATTGACAGTGAGACCCGCCCACGAGAAGTGGTAAGGCAAGAAACGAATCCAAGTGTATCTGTAACAATGTATCGCGTATCGGAAAGAAGCTTAATCAGACTGGGTTCTCCTTCCAAGTTCCGGGTCCTCGGGAGTCCCTGCCCTGCATTGAATGCGTTTGTGTTGATAGGCGCAGCATGATCCAGGAAAGCTAGCCGGCGTGAAAAGAAGGGATGTCATGAGAATAAGGTGGGGGAGAGTATAAAAAGGTCAGCGTCGTCACAGCGATCTACCCAGCACCTACCTACCATGTCTGTCTCTGAAACCCAACGTGAAGCAGGCGAGAAATGGATCGCTGACGTGCGTTTTTCTCTTCGCTACGCGTATACTCTTCCGATTAAACCTCACGATAGTTCTACCACCTCATGGAGACATTCGACTTTGGCAAATGGACGGCGACATGTCTTGAATCGGATGTAGCGTTCAACTTTACGAACATGCCGCCGCTGAAGGGCCACGAAGGGGTGCTCTCAGTCTTTGCGCAGATGGCTGGGGGTGTGAATCGCATGACGCACGAGTGAGTGACTTTTGCCCCACTTGTTGATATTCACGCGCTGATGGGGTGTCATAGGCTGGATGACGGTAAGTACTCGTCTTTTCTCCCCAAGGTGTTCATATCTTTGATCACTCCGTATATAGTCAAAGTCCTTCCTGATCGAATTATGGCTGCGTCTACGGTCAAGTATGGGTTTGTTAATGGGGAGGAAACGGCTATGAAGGCGTTTGCTATTCTGCATAAAGGGCTGGAGGTGCGTTGGTCCCGCCGGAGAAACGGGGATGAACGTCGACTTACTGTGATTTATGCCTATAGGACGAGAAAGCGAAGCGTTATGATATTTATGGTGATTTTGCGCCTGTTTTGCAGATTTTGGCGGCGCTGCAGGTGAAGGCGCAGAGTGGGAGTGTGTAATGGATAGGAGGACGATGTATCAATCAATCCAGATTCGCCGTGTACCGGTCGCTTTGATATGGCAGTAGCTTTGATCATCTGATACTGGTACTGCAACGGCCGAAACTTCAGATTCCTTTCTACCATCAGTATGCGCCACTTATATGCAGCTACGGCGCTACGTGAATTCCGTCGGATGTCTTCTCATCGAGTACCTTCGCCAAGTCCCTCTGTATATTCACTGTCTGCGTCAAATCCGCTACAGCCATGAGAAAAACGGTGTGCAGGTAATAATCACATCACCTGAGGAGATCAAACCGACACAGCCGTTCCGGTAACTAAAGCAAGATGCCGGCCGGCAACTAAAATTTGCTTCCGCTCTCACCATCGCCTGCTTTCACCCAAACCGCTGCGCGACTCAAAACCACTGCGCGACCCAAACTGCTGCTCCGCCAAAAACTGCTGCGCGACTCAAAACCGCTGCGCCAACCCAAACTGCTGTGCTCGCTGTGCCAGCAAAAACTGCTGTTCGCACTCAAACTGCTGCCCGACCAAAACCACTGTGCCGACCAAAACCGCTGCGCCAACCCAAACTGCTGTGCTCGCTGTGCCGACCAAAACCGCTGTGCCGACCAAAACCGCTGTGTCGACCAAAACCACTGACACTGAACACCACTGTGCCGACCAAAAACCGCCATAACCCCGTTATCGCCGCTTTAACGCTAAGAACCTGACATCCGTGTCAAGGTCTTAGCGCTGTTCCACGTGGCACGGCCGCGGCGCCCCCTCGCCGGGAGGCTCCGGGGAGGCTTTTCTTGGTTCACTCTAGTTACAATAATCCATTCATAACAATAGCTACGAAATATCCCAATGTATTTACTAGTAACAATTAATCTAAGTTTTGTATGATTCTTTCCGTTTCTCTTTCTTTTGATGTTCAAAAGGTTCTATTGCTGCATTAAGGAATGAGACTGACAAGTAGTTAGCTTCAACGTAATTGTAGTTATCGAATGTAACATACCGTTGCTAAGAATATCATTGGTTTGGCCAGAATATGAATCTTCATCGTTGAGAAGCAGGCGCTCTTGAATGGTCGGACTGACGTGCTGATTTATGTTGTAGTTCGGATCGGCGATGACCATATTGCGAATCGCGCGATACAAGAGGTCTTCGGCAGCTTGTATTTCGGCTGCAGCAGAAGCGGCTGCAGGAGACAGTTCAGAGGTTGGTATAGCAAAAGAAGGATCCTCCGAGATGTAGTCGACGTCCATAGAGCAATCCTCAAGACTATGACGGCGAGGCGAAGACGGAAGCTCAGAATCGACAGAGCCAAATACAACACGTAAAGGATCGTTACGTTGAGGAACAGGTGCTCGTTGGTGTTTCCGTGGCGGAGGCGACATCAATGGCGGCGTCTCGGGAACAATCTCCAAGCTATTGTCATCACGGACAGCTGCATGAAGAATTTCAGGAAGAACATCCTGCATGGGAGTATCCGAGTGTAATGGAAGGGAAGACATGTCAATATCATCCAATGGCGACAATGGAGGGGTCGAGGAACGCGTGGGGTACAGTGCTAATTGATTTGGTGGATAAAATGGACGTTCAGGAGCATCGAGCGGGGTGGGTGGGTCTAATATGATCGTGGGGTCATCCGTTTCGTCGTCTTCATCAACGTATTTCTCCTCCGCCGCGAGCCAATCATCAAATGGAATATCAGAGGGCGAGTTGATGCCAACTGTTGGCACCTCATGCGTCGATGATGGTACGTGTACTGCATCTGATGAAGGGATCGTACGCATTTGTGCGCGGTAGTCCTGCATGGCGGCTTGCTGATTGAGCTCGTCGAAGAATGTCGGCATAATCTGTGTAATAATAAGAAGTATCCAGACATCGATGCGTGGCAGGCGACCAGTATGAAGATAAGGGAGGAAGTATTTTCCCTTGATGCGCCCGTTGAACGACTCCAAAGGGTTGTTCGTCCGAGGGATATCTGCTAAAGGAACACCAAGAATCACGGCAGCTTTGATAGCTCCTTCTGGAGACCGTGCAACCCAATCGGAGTACGTCTTGATATACCGTTTAAAGTATGCGAGGAACGACAGTGCGGCGACACCTTGTTTTCGTGAGAGAACATCGCGGCGTTTGGAGAGAGTCGTAAAATGTGAAAGCTCCTCATTGTAGAGCCTAGATGCTTCATCGTAGCACGTAACTTCCCTCATCAAGCGAACTAAAAACGCTGCTAATCGTTTCCGAACCTCGCTTCGCCCATCTCCCTTTGGAATGCTCTTCAAATACTTGTTGAGTGCATTCCTCCACGACTGCCAGATGTGGAAGATACATATCAGAAGGAATATCGCGTCCCAATGGTGTGTAAGACCACCCCGCTCGCGAGGATCAAAGTCAGTCATACCGACGCGGAATACGATAAACTCTCCCTGAGAATTCACGCCCAGTCCAACCCGAAAGGCACCAAGAAGATGAGTCATGAGCTCAGTATCGTAGTCCGCGTGGACAGCCTTCGTCTTTTTCCGCGCCGAGAACATGATGAATGCAATGGGGATGCCTTTCTTGCGGTTGTCGGTAACCAGAAGGATGGCGAGGAGCGTCCGGGCTGAGCAGAAGCCAAAAGTGAGGTCCATATGGACAAGCTTGTTATGCCCGAATTTCCAAGCTGCGTCGTGCATCGCTGGTGTCGAGATGATCATTTCGAACCGCTGCTCGGGAGTTGTAGCGGTCTCGGCAATATGGGGTTGATAATGGAGACAGGACGCAGTCATTTCGGGACTGGGAGGCGATGCGGATGGACCGAACCATTGATGGAGGTTGTCCTCTGGTTTGGAGCGCTGTGGGACACCGACTTCGGCTGCAGCAGTACGATACAGCGAGGAAGAGTCATGTACAGCGAGCCGGTAACGAAAATGTTCATCACCAACTGAGTTTCCCCAACGGGAGACAGCATATTTGAACGAGAGAGATCTAACCATGCTGATAGGTGCACGGTCGCGAAGTAAGGAAAGGGCATAGTCACGAATGTCGGGATGGAGCGGGATGCGTGGATTATTCTCCATGGTGAGACGCGCCCTACAGAGTGCTGAGTGTGCGAGAATGCCCGAGATTTCCACTAAAGCAATAACAAGGCCCTCTAGAGCGCATATATGCGTTAAAAGTTTATAAGAATTTGAGAACAACGAAGTCATTTTCTCCATGGTAATTAGTCGTATCCAGCATGGACAACCGACGTCAGGCCAGCTAATCTGCCGGTTCTCACTCTCTTTGACGCCGGCCTTATGGTCCGTCCCGCACAAGCACTGAAAAACGCGCTCCGAGCGGTACCAGACCCCTTCCTGTAACGTGGACTTCTTTGACGCGTGCCGCGCCTTGTTCACATGGGGTTTGGCCGTCGTCTCGGTGATATCTCCCAACACTTGGCGGGTGCTTGCTTTGCCCTTCCCGCGTGGTTGTCGTTCCTTGAGCTGCGACCAGCGTATAGCAAATTTTGAGCGTACATCGCACCAGTCGAATTCTGGTATGTAGAGGTGCAGGCTGGCAAAGTGTTCATGTGCAGCGTCTATAGATAGGATGATGAGCTTTATACTGTAGACAGTATAAAGAGGACACACCCTGCGATTTACGCGTATAGTCATACTTATATTCCTCACATCCTCCTTCGTCGACTATTTGCTGGATTGTGGCGCGTGTCGTCGCAGAAATTTGCAGCTGAGTGGGAATATCAACGGAACGCGTGGATTTGTTTGGTTTCGGCGCATCCTCGAGGCCATCAGCGATGCCGTCAGCCGCGTCGTCGTCGTCGTTGTCATCTGGGGTCATAATTCTGGAGAAAAGAGTGTCATTGAATGGGAAAGGAACGAAGATGAGCGTCGGAAGCAAGCCTCGGGACGTCAATTACACAAAACGTGTCATCGACCGGTAATTAAATCTATTTATATACACAACCGATCTATTTATATACACAAGCGTTTACTCCAAACCGCTGTGTGAGTTCAAATTCCCTGTCTGGGACACATCGCGTCTTTCTTGCGCTCCCCCACAACGTTCGCTACGCACAGGCCTTTGTTTTCAAAGCGTCCTCCTTCGCGAATAGGGCAAGGTTGTTTGTCCTGCGTCTGCTACGATATGAGGACTATGGGGGGCGGGACGGCCCTCTACACCAATATGTCCCAAGACGCCAGCACTATTTCGCGACTGTGTCTGAACATACGAACTGAAGCTGAGTTTCCGAGGTACCTGCATCCTACTGTTTTAGCGACGTCAGCGACTTAGCTCGCAGGAGGCCCGCATTCGACCCACATAGTCTTTAGGCCGCAGACTTCCATCACTAGGACCGGCTGGCCAATTAATTCCTATGGATATGCACCGTATGCACTTTGACTCCGCTGGTCACTGAAAATTGATTCTTGTGTACGGGACTAGCCGGTGCTGACTTTGGAGTCGAGTTCAACACCATTCGAATGCAGCACTTCCGCGATATGATGCCAAGAATCGACATTTATATGAGCAAGCCTATACGCTGTGGTATCAATGCGTTAACCTAGGCTCCAAATGGGACATTCTAACTCGTTACCGGAGAAATCGATCTAATTCAAGGCGTCGTGTCATTGAGGCACGTTCTCACCCTGCTACTGTTCTACATGTTCTCAATATGGACCTTGCTCTCCACACCATTTTACGACCGGTGAGTTTGGCGCCGTTATGGGGCAACCTCTCGCAATCTCACTACATCACAGGATGAATGGTGCGGAAGGTCTCCAAGGTGGTTCAGACTCGTGCGTTAACAGCTTCTCCCCGCATCTCTGCTCCAGTTCGACTGAATAGTGTGTCTGTAGCATGAGAAGACTCTCACGCAATTGTGTGGCGTCGCATCACCGAGATGGCATGATTGAATCGAGGCAGGACCGCCCAGGATTGAATGATTATTATAACATCGTATAACGGTCAGTGCTCCGCGATTATTGGAGATGCAGCAATTCAAATGTGGAGAAAAACAGCAATTGACACATGGACTCCGGGTCACATAGCACCGTATTCGACGTCTTGCTATCTAGGCCTCCGATTCCGAGTTCAACGAAGATTTACTCCATCCGAACTTCTCGGCGACGTCGTCTCTTGTAAGTAACTGTTAGCTGGCAGAGAAAGGGAGACAGCTTTTAGAGATTTGTCTCTTTACCACGTCCACCATTCCAGATTTCTTAACTACGCCTCGCCTTTATCACACATGCCATGCTAAAAACAATCTCATTACAGACATCCTTTTGACAGGTGTAATGGAGCACCTCGCAAGTCTTTCCACCGTGCCACAGAGGGTCTTATGTTCTAGTCCTGCCGGAGTTCTTGCCTCCGAGCCAGAAAAAACTCCCATGCGTATGTTTAAAAACTGGCCGCCGAAGCTCATTCAAAGCCAGAACGTTTGCACACCACCCACCACCACAGAACATACTTCTCATACTAGCATGGATTCTTCCGGCGTCTTCGAGCTTGTCAAAGCAGAGATTAGACAGCGTCACCTCGAACAGCTCGCAGGACTTGACCTTATCGATTTGCCGCCGCTCGAGGCTAAGCCGCGCGCAGGGTACTCCGACCTCGTTAAATGGACCAAAGACAGCCAAGCGCAGATCCAAGCCGGCATCGCAAACCGTGGGGTCGTCGACTGGCTATCTTGGAGGAAAACTAATGAAAATTATTCCTAGGTGTCTTCGGTGGTATAGCCGGCTCTCCAATCAACTTCAACAACGCCTTCATGGCGTTCATGGAAAGTGCTGCTGTGTATCTGAGGTGCGCTCTTATTGTCTCGTCAGGCTTTGATCGTGTCCGATACGAGTGACAGAGATTCGTCTCTCATCGTTCGGGCCGCGAAAACAGCGCGAGGGGGGGATAACAGCCGGGCCCTGGAACTGCTCGAACAGTCCACTGCGCAGATTGACGCACTGGTATGTTGTGTATCTGTGTACAAGTTCGTACTTAACAAGTAATGCCAGGCTGATTTGTGGGGCATGAGGTTCATCATGATCTGTGGTACGGCGTGCCGACTGCAATTGGATACTATCAAGCAAAACTCACAATGCGGCAGACCTGGTCGAGACGCACCCTGATGGACACACCATGCTTGTTGGTCCATACTGCGGAGCGTTTGTTCCAAAGGACTTCAGCAACCCTTTCATAGGTATCGCATTCAAGGTCTGTCGATTTTGTTGTGAGATAAGTATGAAGTCTGATCGAAAGGTAGGGAACTAGCCTCTCAGAGGAAATATACAATGATCTTGTTGCGGCAATAACCATCGAAGTTCCGAAGGAGTTCTTATTTGGAGGACAGATCTCGAGAGGGTTCTACTATCCTATGTTTTCGACATATTCCGCGCAGGCCTCTAGGGAACCTTTTTGTACAGCTGTCATTCTTGCTTTTCCTTAACCTATACTAACCACGACAATGGTAGTTCTCGTCAAAAGGGCAATTGTAAGCATTTCGTCATCGGCGAGCACTACATCTGTTACGCATGTTACTGTACGTCGATCGCTACGCTTACTTGCAGTACAGACTAAAGTTATATTCCCAGGGCCACTCGCTTGGAGGTGCCTACGCGTCGCTGTGCTACGCGCAGCTGATTATCGAGGAAACCGCTACGCCACAGCTGACCCCAGGAGATCTATACACCTTTGGCTCTCCACGTGTCGGCCGCGGGGACTTTGCGGCGCCTCTCAAAGCGGCCGTGACGGCGCGCTTTGGCTCATCATGGCGCATCGTAAACGACGGGGATTATGTTACGAAGGTTCCGGCGTCGTGGCCGTGGACAAAGGATGCGTTCATCCATGCCGATGCAAAGTACAAGATTTATAAGCGACGCGAGCCGGAAGCTGGTGCTTCAGAGATCGGGACCCACCCGTCGATGTCGTTCCCTACGACATTCGAGCCACACTGTATGTTTTATTTCAGCAGCCAAAGCAAAGCTGATTTTTTCAACGTGATTTTGCGCTAGATACTACCGAGTACTACAAGTCGCTGACGTACGCCACAACAGGTAAACAGCCCTCCGGAGATGATGATCTCCAGATGGCTGTGAGTGCCCTGGGGGGTGTCGACTATTTCAAGGGTGCCGCGTCGCCTTCTGTGGACCAGCGTCTTGTGGAATCAGTCAAGCCCCAGGACTTTGTCGCTTCGACGCAGTGCACTTTCTCGATTGGCAGCGTCGACCAGTGCGCCCTGGGGATTTTCCAGGTGGGTTCGCTGGTTGGCGAGATCGCTGCATGGGGAGATGCGACAGGCATTGTCGCAGACGATGTGACGCTGTACTGTAATTCGCTCAAGGATCTGTACGGCGTTAATACGCAATGCGTTTTCCGAGCGACTGGCGATACGAACCCGAAGGAGGTCAATGCGGTCTTTGTCGCCGATGGTATAGTCGTAGCCATTGCAGTGATTACTACGGAATCTGAAGTCCGGGAAGTGTACCTCGAAGGAAAGTGTAGATGGGAGTAAGTGTTATCCATATTGAACCTTACTTTGGCAATACTGACATTGGATGTAGATTCGCTGCTACGCCCCTCGTTGACGAAGTATCTGAGGAATGGGAGAAGGCTACAGAGGTCCTATTCGAGAAACTACTCTCCACGAATGCGTAGATGCGATGGTCATGGTTCAAACTGAAGTGTAGTCGTGAATTAGAGAGCCTGTAATTTACGTTTCGCAGTAGTGTCTTATTGTACACAACCAATGCGACCGCGACGAAACTAGAAAAGAGATTTGCGTGCTGAGGGGCGATGGCAAGGACATCGTAAGTATCACCAATACTCGTTTCCTCAGAACGGATCGAGGAATGGCGCCAATATGGAATTGAATGTTATCTAAGACCAGCTTGGGATGAATAGTCGCTCGAACGTGTTATCGGTGCAAGCTGGCGTCAATAGCGGCTGAAGAAGCCTGCTAGCGCGGGAAGCCTCGTACGAGCCCCGAGAGCTGAGTGACTCAGGAAAAGAATCTGTATGAACCCTGCCAATACTTTATAGAGGTTAGTTTACAATTACAAAACGACAAGCTGCACTTCAAGCTGGGTAACAGTTGAATGTAGTTACTTACGAACGTCGCCGAGGTACAAAGATAACGTAGATATGTGTATATAGCAGGAACATAACCAAACGATCAACAAAAGCAGAAGTATGTACACCAATATATACAGATGACCATGAAATCAACAAAACAGCCACATCCCTAGTCAGTACTGAAAAAGCTCCTCCAAAAACCTCTCAACCGTCATATCGCTCTGAAACCATTCTTCACTCAGGCTCTCAGGCAGCGGCCGCTGCATGCCCTCCAGCACATCCGGGACGCGCTCCTCCGGGACCTTCCAGCATACCACGAAAACGAGGTCGAGTTTCTCTGGGAAGATGGGTGTATCGGTAGAGAGCCATTGTACGAGGACAGGCATGTCGACGCCGGGGGTGTAGGGATGTGGGAATTCGTATAGCGCTTGGGAAGGTGTGAGGTTGTAGCAGGGTGATATTGGGGGGATGATGTATGCGTAAGAGGGATGGTTGCTAGCCTGAATGAGGTAAATGCGAAGAAGGGAGTGTTCTGCGTACTGAGGCTCACCTGTTCAGCTTTCTTCTTTCCTTTGCGCGTCAAGTTTTCGTTGCTCGTAGCTAAATTACGCTTGTGGGGACGAAGAGGGGATATTGACGAAGCAGTTTTGGATCTAGCGGCCTCGGCTTGGGTAATTGGGGCCATGTGCACGAATGGTGTAGCTGCGAAAGCCGCGTTGTGGCGAGGGTGCTGATAGTAGCGGAATGCGGCTTGAGCGTTGAAGACTGGCGGCGAAGAAACCTTTTGTTCTAGGAGTCGGGTGAAGGAAGTGTTCCGGCGGGATCGAAGATTGTCGGACATGGTGCGTATGTCGCGGTAGTCGGTGAAAGTGAATAGAAATACGCAGAGAGCAGACGACAGGAAGGCGTCGATGGGCGATTGTTGGTGGTGGAAACAAAAGACTGAATCTACCTCGTGTCTGTGGACCAGACGACAATGCACGACCATCCCGGAGGATGCCGGTGGCCTTTGTTTGCCAATTCGAGTAATAACTCGACGATGAAGCCGACCGACAGCAGAACCAGATACTAGTATCTATTCCAAAACAGATTAACTGAGGCATTGAAAGAAGTTAGAACCCACATTTTGTGCCACTGATATCGAATTGTTAGCGCGCCACACTTGGACACAGAACTGGGAATCTACGTCAGGGATATAACAGAAGTTTCATAGCTGTATCATCCTACTAATCACTCCGCGTTGCCCGCCGGTGATAGGCTGTCCGACATGAAAAGCTGTAGCTTCAGTGGGTGAATGACTGTCAGACCGATTTAGGTACTACCACCTACAGTAAGCACACATGGGTACCGACCTCAAAAGAGAAATGATCTCTATGCAAGTTGGACTTGATCTACATAGATGATTGTTAACCACACCCAACTCTGTTTAGAATTCAAGGCGAGATTGAGAAGACGCGGCACGCGGAAATGGGACACACCGAGAAATGACGGTATAAGCAGAAATCAAGGGGTAGGAAAACGAGTCGGTCAAGATTTCTTACAAGAATCATTTCTGTTGAGCGGCCCTCGCTCTACGCCAACGCCAGATTGTTTAGCTGGGTAGATAATTGGCGTTCATTCCGCCGAAAGTGTTAAAGCGTAAGCCAGACATCGCCGGGACATGCGACGTGCGTTCAAGGCAAGGTTCAAGGCCGAAGGAAAGCGGTGAAGCGAAACAGAAAGTTCAGATGTACAATTGAGCATCGAGCAGAACAACCAAAAGACGTCCAATCTCCACAGTTCTGTGATAGGCGCCTTCCCAGTATTTTTCAAGTTTGAAGCAGCCAGTATAGAGAGAGCCAAAGTTTGTTGAAGGATTCAGAAGGAAAGAGGAAATTGCCGCCGGCATGCTTTGCCAAGGTCGCTTTTTTCCTTCCTTCCATCATCATCTTATCGACACGGCCCCATGTCCGGACGGCTCACGAACACTGGATGAATCGCTGCCCTATTACTCGGCCAGTGGATACAAGCGAATCATGGCTCGGTGAGCAGCAACTGCCGAGGGAAAACGGACGCGCCTAGAAACAGACAAGCACTGTCTACAACGACGACGGGGGGTAAAGGATACGCGCTCAAGAGACGTCATATTTGTCTACGTATTTGCGGCTAGCGCGCGCGCTGGTATGTCTGCCTGTTTTGAAAATTTCCTTTGCGTTGACCGTCTGCTAAGCGCATCCCGACTGCAATGGCGACGCGTTGAATTTGAAGGATCTACACTACGTTCATCAGTGCGTTTTTGGTTTGATCTATGGAGAACATGCGCTGACGAAGGTCAGACAGACGGACTCCACGCTCTAATATCATCGCTCAGAAGGGCGGGTTTCAATATACGAGTATACGCCATCATAGTCGTGAAATGGTCTGCCAAGCGGCGATGTGGGACTATCAAAGACGGCTATTCGGTGTGCTGCTGTTAGCCGTGCTCTTCGAAAAAATGCATTAACGACGCTTGTTCTATTAGATTCGTCTGTCATCGAGAAACAAGCAGAGCCGGGTGCGTCGTTTTATGTTTTGTAACCTGGAGTTTCGTGTTGATAAAGTCCATCTTGCGTACAGGTTATCCTCTTTCTGCAGTCAACGCCTGTGAGGTCGTACGCGTCCCAAGATCAATTAGCGCCGTCGATCCAGCCACCTAGACGCCGTCCTGTAGCATCCTCCTTCCTTCCGTTTTCAACGAACGTCGCTGTTCTGCCTTTACCAGGACTGCTTCGAAGATACTGCAAAACATCCATTACAGATCAACGTCTTCTAGGTTGTTTGGCGTGGCTAGTCGTCAGGACGTCCTAAAACAACCTGACACGCTAGTTGGCGAAAAGCAACGAATGCTATGTCTTCTACTTTGATGCTCCTCGCGAGTCCTCGACGGTTTATCATATCTGGATTTCTGGCCATGGACCGGTTTTTCCGCCCCGTCCCATCTCGTCGCTCTTCAATAGTTCAGAGTTCTTTCCTTCGAGCAATGAACCCACTCTATTTATCCTTGCGTCGCGTCCTCCTGCGTTGTTGCTCTGGGAAATGAAAAGCGCAGCAGAGAAATGGCCACGACCACGTGACAGGTAATCATGGAAAGTGTGGCGCACTTACCGTGAGGTACCGTCTCAGCTTAAATGCCTGACTACGTTTCTTGGGAGGGAGCTCTTATACTGCGCATCAACTTGCGACTCGTTTAAGCATCGGCGCATCCCCAGCTTCTCAGAGGTATGTGGACATTGGCCAGACTGGTCAACAAAGACGGTGGCTTATTGTCACGTGTCATTTGCCTCTATCTAACTTGTCCCAATTAGATCGCTTCTCCTACAACTATCACCACTATCTTCTCTTGTCTTTTCTTGTTTTTCTTTCGGTGAGTTTGTCACGATTGTTAGGCGATTTAGCTTCGTCTCACCTTACTTTTAGCTATCTACACGCATTGTGAACAAACCTACAATGCCTAACGTATTTGACGCACTCGCCGCGTCGAACAAAGAGCAACTGAGGCTCTTTGACTCACCCAACACACTACCCGTCGCTGGCGTTCTGTATCCTGTCATGATTGACGGTAAACCCAGCTGGAGCGATTCTGTACGCCTGCAGTTACCTCCTGGAACTCTCGACAATCACTAACAATGGCTTCGTTTAGGATACCGATCTCGTCAAGACGACGCTGGCCGCCTACCTTAAGGAATATCCGATACTCCCACCTGCGAACAAAGAGGTGTGTTCGCTATTACAAGCCTAAAGCTCTCGCTCACTGCAATGCTTTAGGATCATACACTCGACGATGATGCCAACTCTCATAGTGGCAAATCCAATATGCCCCCCAAAGATTCCGAATCCTCCATGCTCCATGCTGCCGATTATCATATACTCTCCAATGCTGCCAACATCCCTATGCCCTCCGATGATACCCACCTTGATGATACCAACTATCCTGAGCCAGCGATAGAATATTATTCTCCTCCACAGACGACCACAGAGCTTCCCGAACCCCAGTCTTCCTTACCGCAATTGCCTTACCCTCCCCCTCCAGCGATTCCTGTAGTAAACCCAGCAGGCACGACCGCGCCTGTTACGATCCGGCCACGCACCAAAGCTCAGAATCCCCAGGCTCAACCCGTCTGTGTGGCGAACCCACCACCTCAGGCTACTTTAACCCAGCCTCGCGCTACTCGGATACCACAGAGGGTTCCGCAAGCGCTGAATGTAGCAGCCATTCCTGCAGTGAATCAACCAATTCACACCATACCATCTCAACCCCGCGCTACTCAACCGAGGCCCCAAGCTCCTCAGACTGCGAATACGCAACCGGCTCCTGTAGCAAATGCATCGGTTCAGACTACAACTGCCGCCCGACCGCTACCAAGGCCTAGGGCTCAGAAGCCTCCGGCTCCCCACGCCGCTGCTCACAAGCCTGTCAAGCCATCTTCTCTTGCCCCATCCATAACCGCATCTAACGACACTGGCGCGTCGACGAGGGGGCCTGCACCCAAGTTAACAGCTGCTCGGGAACCTACTCAATCTTCTGCTCCTGCTCCGCACAATGTCGTGCTCAATAAACGTCTCGTCATGAGCAACCCGCCCGCTCCTCCTCCAAAACGAAAAGCCGAGGAAGAAGATTCAATGCGTAATGTTAAGCGCAAGGTTCGTTATATTTATTACTTCGTCGTGTTAAACCATACTCACGTGAAGTTATATTCAAGCAAACGCACAACGACTTCCATGTCATCCAAGGCGACCGGCTCGGCGCTTTCATTCTTTCTCTTAATGATCCTCCAGTTCTCCCTGTTGGATATTTCCTCTCGAAATACGACCCTCCCAAAAAATTCTCAGACTTTCTTTTGTTTATTATGCCTCATGGTGTTCCGCCGCCGTTACCTTCCGGTTACGTCGTAGTGGGGGGAGAGGAGTTGAGGGAACTTCAGCATGGTCTGAGGCGGCAACGGCAAAAGATGGAGACGGAGAAGAAGGTGGCGGCTCATCCAGGAAATGTCCACGCGTCTCAGTTTCCTTCGAGAATTCCCGTCTACGCGCCCCACAACGCGAGTGTTTCCGCTCCCGCTCAGGCAGCTGCCCAACTTCCAGCGCCTTCCATGTCCACCGTTCCTCAAGGTTCTTCCAGAGCTCCTAACAATGTGGGCTTCTCTGTTACTCTCGCTCCTCCAGCGCCGTCCATGCCCGCCGCGTCTCAAATCACCTTTACTCCCGTGCATACGCCTAGCAGTGTGAGAAGCGCCGCCGCCGCCGCTCCTCTTCCCAAGCGTTCTCAATCTAGGGTCCCCGCGCCTAAAGGGGGTGTCGCTCCTCCCGCTGCAGATTCCAGGTCACGACGCGCTGCATCTACGGCTCCCGTGGATGTCGCTATAGCGCCTACTTCCAGACCCGTTACGCAGCAAATGCCCGCTCCCATGCCTCAGTTCGCTTTCAGGGCTCCCAGCGCTATGGCTGTCCGTCCTCCCGCTCCTCCGCAGATTACCGCCGGTAATTCTTACATGCATCAGTCCGGTGTTAGGGCTCCCAGTACTACGCCTGGCACTCTGGGTGTTCCCGCGCCTCAGATGAGCGCCGCTGGTCCTTTGGATGCGAACTTGTGGAATACGTCTTCCCAGCCGTTGGATATGAACATGTTTGAGCCTGTGGACTTTTTTGGGATTACGCTTTAGGGATACACGCTTTTGACTCGTCATGGTTTGATAATTGTTTTCTCTATTTATTGCTGTCGTCGGTTTCTGTGTCAGTGTTGACTTATCGTTTTCGCTATTTATTGCTGTCGTCGGTTTTTGAACAACGAACGAATGAACGAATCGGAACTCTGGAACAGGAAAGGTATATTGGCTAGCAACTTGGTGTTGTGTTCCCTCAACAATGTACCAGCTCGTCGATGTTTGTTCCTCGCGTGGATGGTTTGACACGCGGCTACGACACCCACGCCGCCTGTATATCACAGACCAACTTCCCCAGCCAGTGTATGAAGGCTGGTATTAATCTGGATGCGCTCGAGTCTATGTTGCAGCGCGTTTTGTTGGATGATCGAATCACGAAGATTTTGAATGCAGGTATGTTGGCTTTGTTCTTTTCTGGTGTCGAGACAGAGCCGTATAGTAAACGTTATGAGTGCCGGTTGTTTGATGATTGGATGTAGATACATTTAACAGGGATAGACACTGACAGAGCTTATGTAGTCGTTCCGTAAAATCTTCCTCTTGTGTACACGCCAGATCCGACACACTTTAATGAGTCTTCGAGGAAGGGAAATAATGTAGACATGAGTTGAATAGCGTACATTGCAGGAACACAACAAAAAGAGCGACGAAAATACGATAAGAAACAAACATATCCCTACTAAGCGAGTTTCCCAGAGATACTGTTGATTAACCAGAAAAACTCTAGCGCCATCGCCAGCCTTTTGTCTGGCACCTTTCTCGAAACTAAGTAAAGGCCCAAGGTCCAACTCCGCAGGTAAAACCGGCCCACTTTACGAATGATTCGGCGAACGAGGATAAGCATAGTGGAGTGCGGAGCTTGGGGAAGCTAGAATTCGTAAAAGCGCGTCGTAAGGCGCGAGTTCGCTGCATGGCGGGATGGGGAGGAGGCAGAACCTGTAATCGGCGAATTCGTCTGGCTCAGATGATGGAGCCTGGATGAGACGTTCAGTAAACACGAAGAGCGCGTCGCGAAAAGCTTACCCTGAGGAGGTTGTAATACTTCATTGGATGAGGAATATTGAGCACAAATGTCGGTGGGCAACGGGGCATCCGAGGCTATTGTTTGATGAACAACAGACATCATCAGCGATTGGCATCGAATTAACCTTGGGGCCACACTTACAAACCGACTCTCGGTCTTGATATTCACGCGTCGATGTTGATAACATGGGGAACACCAACATGCCTAATAGCCGTCCTTGGCTGTCCCACAGTACGTTAACTCGTAGCTGTTTGACCAGTTTGTTAATGTGATGCCAAAACCGTACATCTTCAAGACCGGACCGCGCCGGACAATCTGACTGGTACATTTCCTGTATAGATTAAGTCAAAGCTCACTGCAGTATGATCGTTTTAAACGAGCTCGGAACGTCAAGAGGGTCGCCAGTCAGCCGGGATACGACTGGCAGAGGATAAATAAAACTGAAATGCTCAAAAAGGGCAAACATACTATTGCGCGGGGAGTAGGCCCAAATGGCGCATCTTGAACGCGTATTCTTCACCGCTATAGTGACTGCAGATGTCCGTTTCCGTTTTTGACGTCCTTCCGTTTTTCACGTCCTTCCGTTTGCAAACAGTACTTAGTTGCTGTTGACCGAGAGAGGAGTCGCCTGCATACACGGCGGACAGATTTAGAAGGCAGCGATTCATCCCGTTTCCGTGAGTCGCCCGTTATCCCTCTGGGTTATTATGCCGGTGTGTTGGGGAGAAGATGATGGAAGGAAAGCAACGTTCGCCGGCGGCAGTTTCCTCTTTCGTTCCCTCTTCCACGACTATTGTACATCTCAATAGTCTATCTCTCTCATGGCTGCTTGAAAGTTCTATTCCATTCGTCGCCTTACCGTACGTGTCACGTCGCCGCGTTCAATCCAGGTTATCTCGGGATGACTCTGGAAATTACTCGCAGCAGCGATAAATTTGTGACCCAGGCTCCCCATAAACACTAACAAAACACCTCGACGTAGAGGTAGAATTTCTTTACCTTCTTTTTCTGCACTTCTGAGAAGTCCTGCCCGGCACGTCGGCATCTCTTAGCTCCAGCCACCACGACGACTACCATCGATCTTGGCCCAACAACATGCATCCTGCGTATAAATCTGAAACGATACCATGGCACTGTAAGTAGCACACGAACTGTTAGAGCTGCTTGTTCAAACCTCTGTAGTATTTGTCCGGCATGTCCAGATCACCTTAAAGTCCTCGAGCGACAAATCCGAATTCGCCCTACGGGGCTCGTCGACGATGGCGGCAAGGGATGCCGACTTCACTGTGTTTGCCGGCTCGCTTGCATCTGCCATTGCTGATGATGCAGAGAGAAGGCGGTCCACAGTCCCAAAACCCAACGCGTCAATACAGGCATGGAAAGACCTTGGCGTCGATGACGATGCTCTCTTTCCAGACGAGTACCTCAGAAGAGTCGCAGGAATGTATCACCCCTTCACAATAGTCCCTGATCCGCACAAGTATGCGCAGAAAGCCACCTGGCAGAGGTTCTCCCGAACAATCGGTGATCAACGCGCCGTACCGGCTCTTCTAGTGGTTCTAATGACGGAGCCTCCAAATCAGTTCCAGTTCCTTGCAGCGTTGCTACGCCTGGCTCAGAGTATCAAAGTCAATCTGGCGGCTATGGCCGGGTTCCACTACAGTCTACCGCCGAGGCGTACGTTCTTCATCGACTTAGTCTGTTTTCATTCTAATATCCTTTTGAAGGCTCTTACGAAGAAGACTATGATAAGGGGATTGTGGCATATATTAACCTAACTCTCTCCAATTTCCTTCTGGTTAATATCATCCTAGCAGTTGCGCAAGAGCGCGATTGCTATCCGAATCTTCTTCGTCTTGCACGGCGGTCGCAGGTATGGGATCCGCCACTGGCCACCGATCATCATGGGAACACCCTCGATGCTGCCAACTTCGAAGATCGCCTCCATCACGAATTTTGGCGTTCCCTCAGTGACGGTCCTCGTCCTACTCAAGCTGAGCTGCTGGAAAGGATGCATCACTACAGCTCTCGTTGCTTCAATTTTCTAGTATCATGGTATGCAGTCATGACGGAGTCCTTTTTCGCGGCTCGCGCACTGGATAGGACATATCCGGTCTATTTCGGCCCTGAACAGTTGACGGCGGTAATCCTGTTGCAACTACAGAATCTAGGCAGCGCGTTCAACGTGCACTCCCTAGACGCATCCGATCCAGTCGCGTTTGTTCGCCATTTTAATACCTTATCATCGTTCGCGGCAGATTTAACCGCTGCGAGTAGCGGGGATCGCGGGACTCTTCCAGTCGCTCCAGTCCCATTCCTATCCTTACCCCCTGAGCTCCATCTACACATACTTTCCTATCTCCCGACTCGCGCCCTTTTGTCCATCATGGGTGTTTGTACCCAGATGCGCAAGGTCTGTCCCGAGCTCATCTACATGAACCCTATGGCTATCATTGATGATTTCCATCCGCTCTATCATAATTATTTTGTTGGTGATCCTGGAGTTGCGGATGTCATGTCTAAGCGCTTCTCAAAGCTCCTCGCGTTGCTCTTAGCCCAGCCACAGCTATTCTTGCGCCTCTGTACATTCACTCTTCGAGCGTGTGGCGTTCCAGAAGGCCCAAGTATCAGCCATTCAAACTATGGCCTCAATATTAATGATCCCATCGTGGAACACATGATCAACCTATCGCACCTCGACTTATGTATCCCACATCCTATCTGCGCAAAATGTGCCGCACGGGGCTCCTCATGGTGCAAAGAAAGACTCGAGTGTATCATCCCTGATCTCATTCGCCGTTGGCCTTGTCTTCGGGCCTTGACTATTTCCTATCTTCGCCGGGATGCTGTGTTGGATCATGACACTGCCGAGTCGTCTGAAGTGCCGCGCTGTATAGAGCCAGCGAACCGTAACCCTTCATGGAGTCTCCAGTCACTTGAGGTCAAGCAGTCCGACTGGGAGCGAAATGTACCCCCAGCAGGGCAGCAAGACCGTCTTCCACTATACCATCTGGTTCAAATGAGTGCTCACACCCTACGTCGGTTGGAGCTTCATCCGCACTCTCTGGGAGCCCTCGGCGATCTTGGGATGTTTCCTATTTGTCCACTGGTCGAGCACTTTAGCATTCGCTCTGCATTGACTGGGCCCATGTTAAAAATCTTTCTGAAGCGATGCTTTCCTGCTATCACCTTCCTCCATGTATCCTTTGATACGACTTTTGCCGATTTCACCATACTCGTTGAAAACTTTGGACGCCTAGATTTGTCAGAGTGTAAACTCCTTCGACGTGCTGCCGTTGATCTCTATCCGATCAGTGGATTTCCTCCCTGCGTGGAGAGCTTAGATTTGGGAATTGGGTTCAATGTGAATCACATCTGGGCGACTTCGCATACGATGAAGGCGGTCCACCTGTCCGACAAAGCGACTTATTTCGAAGGACCTGATGGAGATCAACCGGCTCGTGTTGTGTTTGGCAGCCTGGGACGAGCGTTCCCTGATTTGTATTGCCTGGACATCGGTGTTGGCAATGATGGCGTCAAGGACAAGGATAACATGATGGTACGTCGTTGCGCCTTTCCCCTCCATGCCCTTCTGACACTGCCTTCTCAAGAACACACTTAGCAGCATTGTATCTGGCTCACTACCGAATCTACGCATCTTGATTCTCACAATTTGTCACGGGCTGCTCTGTTTCCGTCTTCGTCGAAGTGACTTTCCAAGTGATGATGGGGGTGATCGTCGCCAGCACGATTACGCTGTCGTCTTCTTCCGTGCTTGTCCCTCATTGAACATCATTTCTTTCAATGGCGCGCCTTTTGACGATGCTCCTGCCTTCATTCAACCAGATCGTGTATGGAAACGTGCCACCGTTGACGGAGAAGTGGAAGCGCAGATGACGGGAAGTGAATCCCTTCCGTGGAAAATCGGGCAGGCTCGCAGGATCGATCAGTCCAAGAATATTTGGTTGGGGTGACTAACGAACCCATACCTACTCACCGCCGGTGATTCTTTCAATCTGCGATTGATACCATGCCTTTAATGATTAACGTTCTGTACCACTAATACTACACCGCGAAGTATCTATTTACTATTGAATAGACTTTATTACTTGACTGATGACGCAAATCCGCCAATGAACTGCATACATAGTGGAAAGTAAATCAAATAGTAAGGTGTAGAGGGCGCATTCAACATTGTTCTGCCAGAGGTGAGGGGAGAATTTGCCGGCGGCAATAGGGTCAGATACATGGTCCAAAATTGGCTCCCACCACCACCACCACCACCTACCTACCTACCACTACCACACAACCACCACATCTCACGTTCGTCTTCCGGCTTTAGCACGTCCTCCATACTTGAATATTCTCGCCGTTTGATTATTACGACCTCTGAACAGCTATGCACCTTCTCGTGACACCCATGCTGTGCCTTCGCAAGACGTACATCAAGAGCTACATCAAGCAGTATCTTTGCAATCTACTCTGCTGTTAACCCCCCCTCTTGGAACGATTCGCATGAATACCCCCAACCGTCCCACGTCCAGCACTCCCCAGAAACGTGCGCTTCTCATTGGCATCAATTATGCCTCTACGCAGAAGCTGGACTCGACGAGCAGAGGCGAGCTAAAGGGCTCGCATATAGATGTATCGCAGATCAAGAATCTGATTACGAGTGTGTTATCCAGTTTCTCCTGCGGCGCTTCCACTGACGCGCCTTCTAGACGCGTATCACTACTCTCCCGACGATATCGTGACACTGATAGACGATGGGGTGGAGCCGCATTTACAGCCTACGCGCGCAAATATTGTATGTTCAGCCTTGCCTCGAAGCACCATGCTAACTATACCCAGTTGCGAGAAATCGACAACCTTGTACGCAACGCGAAAGCCGGAGATCACTTCTTTTTACATTGTACGTCTCCCTGGGATCCTCCCGCCAGCCAATATGATTTATTGGTAGACTCTGGACATGCCGGGCAGAGAGAAAATGAAGATAACACGGAAGAAGATGGAATGGATGAATGTCAGTGATTGAATAGCTGACTTCGCTGGTGTCAATTGATCAACGCCTAGTTATTCTGCCAATGGATGCCATGGGAAATTATACTGATGACGAGAGATTGATGATTCGTGACAAGGTGCGTTCTTCTCGTTTTCGCTTCCACTTGTCATCCTCTTATTTAATTTCGCAGGAGCTAAGGGCACGTCTTGTAGACCGACTGCCTCGAGGATCCAAGCTCACCGCCGTCTTCGATACGTGTCATTCGGCCACACTATTAGGCATGTCATTCCTTTTCCTCTTTGAAACCAGAATTCATCGTACGCTCGTAGACCTGGAGCATTCCCATTGCAACCGTGTCTACATTCCACATGTGTCGAAAGGCCCACGCAGATCACGCCCCCTTTGGAATCAAAACGTCCGAAAGAACGCTTTGATCAGCAGCCGCGTTGTCTATCAAAACAAGCGTGTTAGTGCGTCCATAGTCGAGACGCGCAAGAGCTCCATCCGGTACTGCGAGGGTCAGGAACGCGTGCGGACGCGGCATCTCAGTCTGAAGACGACCTACGATCCGGGGACTACGTCGGCGCCGATGTATCCCATAACATTATGCGAAAGCCCCGATGCAATGTTTCCATGCAATGGCTGGTGCAAACCCGACCACGACATGGACCGAATGCCCCAAGTGTTATCACTATCTTCTTGTGAAGATAGCCAGATATCATGGGAGAATCGAGGCAAGTCCATGACAACCGCGTTGGTCAAGATTCTCCGTGCGTCCTCCTTTTAGTTTTTTTATGTGATACTTACGTGCTCATAGGGGAGAACCCACATCCCTTGGTCAAGGACCTCATGCTCCGCATCGTTCACAAGGTGCACAAGTACGCTGTGAGATTGCATAATGAAGCGAAGGAGTACAGACAGTGGATGAAAGTGTACTGGGATCAGGGCGGCAAGAGGCTCGCAGAGTTGACTGAGATGGACAACTTCCAGGATCCCCAGTTGTCAAGTCTCCAACCATTAGTAGGTGTTGGCTTACGCTCCTGGGCGCGCGTTGATCCCTTCCTTCTTAGAATTTTAATGAAGCCCGTTGGAATCCGTAAAGAAGACTACGGATGTCGATAGGAGCGTGTTGTTGTATCCCGTTTTTGATTATTGTCGTTTATACCCGTAGTTCTTAAATTACAAGTCGTCTGCATCTGTGTTCATTCGCCGTGTTGTCGTACAGCTACGGGGGTGTATATGGAACACAGACCGGCTCTTTTTGTACCACATTGCGGTTGCGGGAAGACCAGACGAGGACCGGCCCCTTGGCAATAGTGTACGGCTTGCCGTCGCGTTCTGTATTGTTCGCCAGAGTGTCGACAAGCAGACGTAAGTATAATCGCTTCGTGTCCGGTATATCCCTCTCGAGAACAGAGTACTGTATAACCTTTCGTTAAAGATCAGAAGAGCAACCTCATTCGCTCGCTCTCTAGGAGGAACCTCAGTGTCAGGAAAGTCTTTGAGGTATAGAAGTAACGTAGATATGGTAGCGTACACAGCAGGAATACAACAAAACTAACAAAGAAAGCAGAAATACACAGTTATATCCAGATACAAGTCATCCTCAACGATAAGAAACAAACAATCCCTACTGAACAAACTGCCCCGCAACGGGGTCAACCAGAAGTGGCGTCGTATTCTGCGCAAACTCCAACGCCATCGCAAACCTCTCCTCCGGCACCTTCCTCAAAACCAACGGACCAAGGTCCAGCTCCTCAGGTAAAACGGGTGCACAGTACACATTGATCCAACGCACGAGGAGAAGCATAGTGGAGTGCGGAGATTGGGGTGGCTCGAATTCGTATAGCGCATCGTATGGCGCGAGTCTGCTGCAAGGTGGGATGGGGAGGAGGAAAAACCGGTAATCGGCGAATTCGTCTGGCTCGGATGATGGAGCCTGGAAGAGACGTTCAGTAAACACAAAGAGTGTGTTCGATGAAGCTTACCTGATAGTCGTTGGGTGGGGAGTCCTGAATACTCATGTCGGAGGGCGACGCGGTATCCGAGGTCGTCATTTGAAAAGACATGATGTGATTGTTGGTTGAAGTGAATAGAAATTGGTTGAGACACGGATTGTTGACCGTGGAGAGGCAAACGACAGAGGGCGTCGGTGGTGGTAGATGGTAGTGGAAAGGCAAGAGCAGATTTTCCACGTGTCTGTGGACAGACGACAATGGGCGATGCACCCGGGGGATGCCGGTGGCCTTTGTTCGCCAGTTCAGGCAATTCGACGACAAAGCCATTGTCAAACACGCAGAAGAAAATCTACGAGAAACAATTTGACTGGGCCATTCAAGAGCAGATAGTAGTTACCTGTATCCTTAGTGATTGGCGTCCAATGAATATTGCGCCACATTTTGAAACCGAAATGGGAATCTACATCAGGGCAGTAACACAGCTCGTAGTTGGACATCGAATATTGCGGCAAGTCACTTAGCGCCGCGTATGACACGAGTAAGCTGTCGCGAATATAAAACCTTCTACGCGTAGGCCAACGCCAGGACTAGCTCGCAGGCGCAATCTCCCAGTGTTAATCCTGCCGCGTCGGTGTCTTTTCTTGATAACATTGCGAGCAGCAGCGCGCCAAATAGCCGTCCTTAGCCGTCCCACTCGTGGCTGTTTGACCCAGGTTTGACCAGCCAAGTTGTCATGACTATTTGTCAACGCGGAGATGATGCCTAAACAGTATATCGTCAAGACTGGATCGACTTTTCGTTGGTACATTTCCTCCATAGATTAAATCCAAGCTCACCGTAGGATGATCCTTTTGAACGAACTCAGAAGGTCGTCAGTCGCGCCGTTGTTGCGCGGGATGCGATTGGCAGACAGTAAATAAGAGGGAAGTGTTCGAAAAAGGGAGATGTACTATTGCGCGGCGCGTGTTCTTTGCCGTTATAGTGACTGCAGATATCCGTTTCCGTTTTCATGCTCATCCGTTTGCAGGCACTTGTTGCCATTAGGAGTAGTCTGCGTACACAGCGGACAGATTGAGCAAACAGCGATTTACGTGAGTCGTCCGGTCATCTCTGGGTTATCGCGACGAGTTTTCCTGGGAGAGATGATGATGGAAGAAAGGCAACCTTGGGACCGTTTGCCGGCGGCAATTTCCTCTTCCTTCCCTCTCCCACAATTGTTCCACCTCTTCATAGTCTATCTCTCTCCTCTATCTCTCTCCTGGCTGCTCGAAATGCAAAAAATTATAGCGCTACAGTCGTTTCGTATTTCTTGGAAATTTCTGGAAGCATTGGGGCCAGAACACGGAAGCTAACTTGCTTGTTCATTCATTGCAGGTAATTCCAGCACTACAGAACTTGACAAGTTCGACATTTTCCGAGATGCTGTGTGCCATGCTTAGTTTGCACGAGGACCGTTCTTTCCGCGACTGGACATCCCAAAGCTTTGCGTGCCGTTTTTCAGATCAGGAATCACACTGTTCCCTTCGTTTTCCAATGTTATGTTCCGGTGCGCTCTCCTTTTTTCGTAATAACAGGTCTGAAAGGAGGCAGGGCTAGGCAATTAATGCAAGACCCGTGTGGCGCACTTCAAGGGTCTCGTGCCACTTCGAATGAAAGGTGCACTTGTCCAGTCGAAAGCGTGTTTATCTGTCTTCTCAGGCCATACGCACTATCTCACAGTCGTCAAAGTAACAAGTGTATTCATGTGAGCACAAACAAATCTTCCCGTTTGGTCCAACAAAGAGTGTTGGTTCATGCTCAGGTATATATTCCTCGCTCGCGCGGTCAACAATGCCCCGCCGATCTTCCAACAACCGCCATCTCATCTTACGTTCTTCGTGAGTTCTCAGTGGCTCCCCGCTGACGTGTACCATGCCATACTGCGTCTTACTAGACTTGTGCAGATCATCGCAGCTGCAAAATGGGAAACGTCTTGGACGAACTCTACAAGTCCAACAAAAGGGACCAATTACTGGCTGATATGCGAAACAACTCGCCCATCGAAGGCGCTTCCCACATTCCTACAGTTGACGTATGCCCTTAGCTCCTAATTATGGCGCTTGCAGCAGCCACTGACAGCGGCTTTGTCCAGGATACTCCAGCGGACGAGGGTGTACGAAATACACCTTTTCACAGACCTCCTACCGCCCCTGCTCAGGACATAAATGTGCGTTCAATGTTGATCAATCAACACTTTGCCGCCTCATCGTGGCGTTCAGAATCAGTTTTACTCTAATGGTATCAGTCCTGCTCTCGAGACTGCCTATACGGGGCCAGTTTACACTACTCAGCCTCGCGCGACTCTCCCTGTACCCCGCCAGGCTCAGTTACCTCAGGGCCCTCGCATGCCGAACACAGAGTCAAGACGCATCGTAGGAATGTTGCCAGTACATGCTCCGATAGCTGTAGACCGCCCTCGCGTTACTCTGCCGCTACCACAGAGAGCTCCACGTGTACTCCCCCACCAGGGTGTCCAGCCTCCCCTCGCTCAATCCATGCTCGTATCACGGGACAGTGATATCTCGCCTCCTCCTCAGATCCTGAAGCGAAATTTGAAGGAGGAACAAACAAGCGACGTCTCAGAGCGCGTTGTCAACCCCAAGGTTCGTCGTATTATCGTACTATGTTCGATAGCAAGCAAACTCATTTAATTCCAGCCCACCCATGCAGTTCCAGTTCAAATCCTGCAAAACGAGGAACTCGTCAGATTCATCATGTCCCTCCCCGACCCGCCTGTCCTCAGCCCCGGACAACAGCTCTTCGTTCACAAAACTTTGACAGGTTCCCAGCATTTTCTTGTTTCTATTTCGATTCCTGGTGTCGAGCCGCCAGTTATTCCTGGTTTCGTCCGGGTGCATTTGGAAGACGCTGTGGAGAAGCTGAAACAGCTGAAGTATTCTTTGAGAGTTTCGCCGACGAATGAGCTAAAGCTTGCTGCGACGAAGAAGGAAGACGAAAGGTCTCATGGTCCAAAAAACGTTTCTGCTCCCATGGTTACTCCCCGCGCGCCCGTAATGCCGAGTTCTGCTCCCATAGTCCCTGCGCCTACTCAACTGGGGCTCTTTGACTCACTCAACACATTACCCGTCGTTGGTGTCCTTTATCCTCTCATGATTGATGGTCAACCCCACTGGAGCAAATTTGTACGCCTAGCAGTTGGAACTCCCAACAACCACTAACGATGGCTTCGTTTAGTATACCAATCTCGTCAAGACGACGCTGGCTGCCTACCTTGAAGAAAACCCTATAGTCCCGCCTGCGAACAAAGAGGTGTGTTCACTATTACATGTCTCAACCTAGGCTCGCTCACTACAAGGCTTTTAGAATCATACAGATGATGATGCCAATGAGACCTGGTAAGCTGGATGTATGTCGTATTATTCAGTGGATGCCATGTATGCACATGTAGTAGCTAGGTAGAACAGACAGATTGTCATCACCCTGTTTTGCCGGTGTATTCATTTTTTATCTTTCAGTCTTGCGCAGTATCAGACACTCAAACAATTGTTTCACATGCATGCGCCTCCAGTCAGAAGACGTCGTCCTGTCAAACGGCAATGACTCACTCCCATGGTCCGTGCGCATTCCGCCACTATATAAGGACCACCCTTCCCGCTGTCTGATTCCTCGCCGCTCTGGCCCTGGCTTAGACCAAGTGTAGTATCTGTTCTTAATAGCTTAACCGCTATTACGGAGGCATAGCCTCCAATATTCGGTTATCTAATTTTTGCCTTCCCTCTTCCTTGTGCTCTGCTTGCAACACGGGAATACGATGACCTTGCCGTTGCACTCCTGGCTCGTGTTGTCTGGGGATCTCCTTTCACTTTCTTTGTCCGCGTCCAGTCGGGTGCCTCCATTTGGCGGTGCTCGGGATGCGGCAAATAACGTGTGGCGTGCAATGTGTTCGTCTGACGGCGGTTCTGATGATTTCATTCCCAACTTTGCGTATTGTAGTTGGCAAATTCGAATAATAGGTTCAAGCTAAACTGAATCAAATTTGACAGGATACAAAGTAATGACTTTTCCTGTCTATTTCTTATATCGACTTCTCGAGACGCTTTGGCGTAGGCTGAAAACATTCCGGAAGATTGGTAGACTCCCACGATTCCCCACGTATGAGCGCCGCCAAGCCTCGTGAACGAGTAAACGTCCGCGATACCTGGAAAGACAGTCTCAACATGCTAATGGTCGTTCCAAAGAAAGGGGTCGACATACATGACCGGCATGGCCAGCACTGATGAAGGCGCCCGGTTTTCCATGAACACCAGCGATGTAGGGAGCATCTGATTTGATTTCATCAGAAGAGTAGCTTCATGCAGTAAACACCTTGGAGTGTGAAGCACTGTCCACGGAGCGGGCACATACGTTCGACGAACTGTCGCTGCGAACCCATTCGTCGTGTACACGACCGAACGAGGTACCTCTCCAATAATCGATCTGCACTGTTTCGTGGCGATGACTGATGAGAGAAGAATTTCGCATTCCTTGAAGCCAGAAGGAGAGGCCTGAAGCGAGATGAGGATATCCCGGAGAAGACATGATACGGACTGGGAGATGAGGTGAGTGTTTCGAATGGCGCTACTTACAATGGTAGACGCGTAGTACGTACTCCTGAACACCACAGCTGTCATATGATAATTAGCGGTCTGGACACCGTCTTGCCAGTGAAGCCGTCGCTGATAAACCGTTCATCGCAGTTTAGTAATTGAATGGACCTAGATGGGAGGACACCAGAAGATGAGAGGTTGTCGTCCGCAATGAGAATCTCCGCAGTTGATTGGCTGCGACCGTTGGTCAGAGCGCTAAAAGATCCGTCGGCGAATCGACCAGCAATAGCAGTGAGTTTTTCCAAAAAACGCCATGATCTCCAAAGCATTTTCCTTCTCCTGCGTAAAACGCGTGTGGTAGTAGATCCCAAAGCCCTTGGTGGGGCGTGTAGGTGCGCGATTACACGTTTACTTCTAGTCTCAAGAAGAGTAAGCAGGCATGAAGTTTAAACAACTGCGTCAAACATAAACCAAAGGCTGCCGGCTTTAAAAGACGTTTCTTTTGAACCTGCCGTTGGACAAAGGCGTCTGGTGCAAGTGACGAGACTGATTTCGTTAACAGATTTCAGTGACCTCAACTCTATGGAATGTCAGATTGTTAGCGAGGTGGAGGTGGACGACGCGACATGCAAGTAGTGGTGGGAGAACGACGTGACCAAAAACGTGACATACCCGTGACGTTACCCGAAGTGTCACCGTGAAACTCTTACTTCGGGTTGTGGCGCCTTTCCTTCCACCACCAAGTCAGGAATTTGACATGTCATGTAGGTGGCTCTCCGTTCCGGTGCTTACTGTATTCCTAGATAAAGTCATGGACTCTGGTGACTGTTGTCTTCGATTCAAGTCTCGAGGGCGTAATTTCTCCTGGATGGTCTAAGGTAATACATGCAATTATAATAATTGTCCGCTTGGGTGTCTCTATCTCTCCGCTACCTCAACCACCCTGACTTCTCCGCAGATCCGTGCCATTGTGCACTTTTCGCCACATCGTTCAACCTGATCCTGTGGCCCTAGTACAATGACATTTTAAGCGACCCCCGCATTGTCTGCCTGATAAGGCAACAGTCCATTTCCTCGATCAGTGGACTCGTTAAACAATGGCGTCGCGCGCATTATCATTTCAACGCGTGTCGGCATATATATAGGCTTGTCCTCGCCCTTGGTTCCCTCAGACTCTAAAAGCCCAGCGCTCATCACACATTCTACATCTACCTGTCTTCTCTTCTCAGCACTTCCAACAATGGTTTCGCTAGGCGCCCTCGTTCACACGTTTATGAACAAAGACCAGTGCTCGCCCCAAAAGCGTCGCGGCGCCATCTTCCCCGCTGACTTTAACGTCTTCTCCACCACCCTGTGCGACGAAAAAGAAGCGGGTAGTACTTGGGAGTTCCATGCCCCCAGTCCTCCGGCGTCTAGGCAGACGTCCAGTGATGCATCGGTCGCGTCTCCGGCTCAGGAAATCGTCTCGAGGTATCGCAAGAAGCTGACCATCACCGTGCCGCATCGCGTTGAATTCTCTTCGTCGCGCACCAGCAGCAACTCCTCTGCCTCTCGGAGCCATACTCTCGTGGGCTCAGATATAGAGTCACAGTTCATCGCTCTGCCTACGCTCTTCGAGGACAAAGGCCCGAAGCTTAGACACGACCCAGTCTGTGAAGGAATCCTTGCCGATGCTGTGAGTTCATCATGTTGTTTTGTCCTTTCGAGTATTTCTTCTTACAAAATACTTGCAGCGCAACGAGACGATAGCCGAAATGAACAAGTGCGGCGCCTCGCAGAGGGAATCTCTCGTTTGTCCTCGGATTGGGTGCAGAGACATGCTTCGTAATGCTCGTGGTCTTAAAATGCACCTTGCTCTTCATGATATTGGGAAGGAAGTTGATGGACTGTACGTTGTTCTTGTGTTCATTCAATGGCTTCAGTCATGATTGTTCCTCAGTGCCTTCGAATGTCACGGATGCGAAGCGCGCTTTGAGACGAAACAGGGTCTGAACATGCACCACTGCCACGACCCGCCTATGGATCTGGCTCTCCTCCTGAAAGTCCCACAGTTGGTATGTGTTAATCTTCCTCGATCGCTTGACATGTCGTTGATTTCTCTCCACAGCTATTTTCAAGCGACTCTTGTCCCCGTTTACTGCCACTTTCTCATAATTCGCCTACATGCCTAATCACACTGGTACTAGTTAATTGTTTCTGTGCCTGCTCGCTATCATCGTCTGTAGCCTTAGATTTAAGTTCATATTCATTGTAGTATCCCTTAGTTCCGGCTTCTATGCATATCTCATTTAAAAACAGCTTGTTTCGTTAAGTGAACCGTCGCCTAGCCGTAACCGCCTCTGTTCTCTCCTCTTGCCTTTCTAAGTGAACGAGTCACTTCATCCTCCAAGCGCTCCTTGGCCCTTTCCCTATAACCATCACACTCGTCCACGTAGCTAGTCTTCAGAAGAATTCCCGTAAGCGGAGGATACTGGGTCCAACGTCACTTTAGATACATATAACCTGGCAGTCGGTTGGCCCACATCATGGTAAGAAGAAAGGAACGTGATCGCGAAACGGTACACGCGTGGTTTGCGATCGACCGGCGAACGCCGAATACCTTTCTCGTCCCATCATCGTTTCAAGAATGGCTCAAGCTCAAGGCTTGGTCTCCGCTGAGTCGAGGTTCCAGCTACGACAAGCTTGAGTCAGCAACTTGAAGAGTAAAATCACGTATGTCACAGAGCCTTGCTTACTGTACTAAGCGGAAAGTCTTCCTACTATTGTGCCTGTGTACGCGTAATCCAAGGTTTATTCATCCTTTGCTGTTCAATACCCAGAAAATCGGGAAATAACAGCAGTTAAAAGGTGAGCAGCATGAAGGTGCAAAGGCATCTACAATGGCTGCCCTCAACGTCTCGAACATTATGTCTCTCCACGGCCAAGTGGCGCTCGTCACTTGCGGCGGCACCGGAATGTACGGCCCACACAGCTGCATGTACACTTGCTAATGTTGGTTTTAGTGGCTTCATGATCGCCAAGGGCTTTGCTGCGAACGGAGCGAAGGTCTACATCACTGGGCGTCGCGAGGAGGTCTTGTGGAAGGCAGCGTCGTCGTTGTCCGCTAAGGAAGGGGTTCTCGTTCCGTCAGTATCTTCCTTCATCACTTACTTTCATATGCTGATGAAAATTCTCACTACTAGACTCGTCATGGACGTCACCGACCAAACGAGCATTGACAACGCCGTCAAGCACCTCGAGGCCGCAGAAGGCAGGCTGGACATCCTCGTGAACAAGTACGTTTTCGTGTAGAGCCTTCTTCTCCTCAAATCACTTACGGTGTCATCGGTAGTGCTGGCATAGGCGCTCCCACGTCGCAGACCGATCCCGATTTTCTCCAGAAGAAGATGGCCAATTACATAGCAAAGAAAGATCCCCTGGAGCACGAAACATTCCAAGGCTGGGCCGACGTATTCAGGACCAATCTCTTCGCGTCTTTCTTCGTCGTGCGCTCGTTTCTCGACTTGCTTGTCAAGGGCGCGAAAGCGCGACAGAGCACTGCATGTGTTATTAATGTGGGCTCCGTTACGGCTTTCATTAGGAGCTGGGTCACTGTCGCGAGCGTGTGTTGCTTCTACTCCAGTCCCGTTAACCGTGATCTGATCTAATCCGTGTAGTTCGCCTATGGCTTGTCGAAGGGCGCACTTGACAAACTCTCCATCGGGCTCGCGACGGACTTTGCTCATCGCGGGGTTCCTGTAAGAGTGAACGTCCTGCACCCGGGCATGTTTCCGTCTGAGATGTCTCCGCCAGGTGCCATTGAGAACATCGATAGTACGCCCCTCCCAGGGCTTCTTGAGCCGGTGCCACTGCGGAGGGCTGGGACGTTAGTCGTCTCTTTGTGAATGGGATTCTGACAGATGCTGATGCGTTTACAGCGAGAAAGAAATGGTCATGACTGCGATGTATCTGGCGGCTTGTACGTACACCAATGGTGCATCACTTGCTGCCGATGGAGGTATCAAACTGGTTAATCCCTGAAGGCCGTCGTAGAACTCAGCATTCTGTACCATTCATATTTCCCATGCACTCTCACAAGTCACCGTAGTTTGGAAATCAATAATCTCATCCCTGAACCTCTGAGCCTGTAGTATCATCATGCCCAACCCTTCGCGAAAGGGAGTACTCCATTGTTCTGCGTCGAGCCAGGAGGAATTACGAGCCGTACCTGTCATGATGCGGGCACGATGGATATGCCTGGAATCGCAAAGACCGGAGATGCAAGATGTGAACAGGCCTAAGACGTCAGAGAACATACAGGAAACCGGAACTGCTAGACTTGTAGACCGACTCTCTCAAGCGGGTGGGATCATGAGCACAATTCGCACTTGCAGCGCGATAAAGGTTTAATGGTGCATGAAAAGCCATTCGTCCAGAATGCTGATATATAGGTACACCTTCTGATAATGAGGGATGCCCCCCCTGCTCCTCAGGATTGACCAGCCCAAGACCGCCGTCAACGTTAATCAACGTCCCATTAACATAAGTACACGCCGCCAAATACATCCTCTTCACTGCCAAACAAATCAGCATCACACCTATTCATGAAGAGGAATAGCCACTAACGTTCCAAAGCTCTATGAATGAGAGCATCACGAAACAGGGAAGCCTATTGCGGAGGCTCTGAAAAGGGTGTTTTGGAAGAACTAGTGGAAGCGCTCAACTCCTTCGGTAGCGAATGATGAAGATTAGACGATGCAACATCTCGGCGATCAAGACGAGAAAGTAGGTATTTGCATGAGCAGAGAGCTTGGCAAAGAACAGTGTCATTCTGGGGAGGGTCAACATTGCGCAATGTATACGGGATTCAATAAGTCATCTTCTAATAATGTCCCGGGAACCATTTCAGATACAGCTTGAGGGTTTCTAGATCGCTGTCAAGGTTCCCATCTACAACCTTTTCTTCAGGTATCATCGGCGACTTCATTACAACAATGTTCCCGCGCAAGTTCCGGTCACATTGTCCGTCTGTGAAACGAAGCACAGCCGAGTTTGGCTTTGATGCATTTGGCCACCAGAACATGGCTAAAAACGCGTGTTAGAGCACGAACAAAATGTGTCGGGGAGATGCGTACTGTAGTAGAAGCCATTCTTCAACCCAATGATTCCGGGAGAAATGATATGGTGCTCAGCGAACTCTAGTGCACCTGGACGCGGTTCGGTAACGCAGAAGTTTTGAAGAAAGTTTTCGTCGGCAGGGAAATACGGATTGCCATCGTCGTAATCGCACTTGTACTCTATCTCGAGCAGCTCGGGGCCCTCGCCACCTTCACGAAAGACGATAGTCTGTATTTTTTCGGCTACATTCGCGTGAATAGACGCGTCGGAAGGAGGTCTTTAACGCACTTTTTGTCTCCGGTTCCGAGTCCATGGTGGTAAGAAGCTTAAATACTTGGGAAGCACATAAGCATAAATATGCTGTAATTAATTAACCAAACTAGGTTACTTCCCCAGTATGCCTGTGACGACCCAGCGACTCGGGCTCTCATAGATGATGTAAGGCTTTGTCGTTCCTCGTCTTCCCATGAGTTTCTTGTTGAACCTAGAGCTCGAGTAAGTAGGTAGTACGCGACGAGAGCTCAGCCGAAGAGATGAAGGCTAGTAAATTCACAGTACCTAGAGCTCGAGTAAGTAGGTAGTACGCGACGAGAGCTCAGCCGAAGAGATGAAGGCTGAGGAAAAGAAAGGAAAAGCGAAATAAGCTATGTCTATATACAGCGTCCGATCACTGATCCATGCGTGCGCCTCACTGTCTCTCGGCCGAACGACTACATTTCCAACACTCCCCCTCAACGAGAATCACTTGGAATCAGTCCAAGTTTCCGAGTTGAATCCAAATGGTCACTTGGACCAAGTCCTTTAGTGAAGATGTCGGCCAGATTCTCTTTTGATGGCACGGCACGCGTCTCGATCACGCGTTCAAGTATCGCTTCGCGAATCCAATGGCGATGGATCTTGATGTGCTTGTTCGAGTTCGTAATTTGACGCGAGTTGAGATTCCGGACGGCGGTCGTTGAATCGATGTACAACGGGGTTGGGTTTCGTCGTGGGAAACCGAGTTCTCCTAGAAGTTGACGGAACCAGATGGTTTCGCGTCCTGTGGAGCCGGCAGCGTAGTACTCGGCTTCACCGGTCGAAGTCGAAACGGCGGTTTGTTTCCGTGCGAACCAGGAGAATACACCAATGCCGAAGCTCAGTGCAGATCCGGAGATCGAACGCCCGTGGTCTGGATTGTCCACGAAGTTCGAGTCGCTGTAAGCATGGAAATCAAGCGACGGGTTGCCGCCCAAGACCAGCGCATAGTCGGTCGTACCCTTCAAGTACCGCAGAATCCGTTTCACTGCTTGCCAGTGAGTATGTCCCGGATTCAGCATGAATTGCGAGACTTGCTGGACAGCACGGGTGATGTCCGGACGCGTCATGACAGAGGCATGCATAAGTGAGCCAACTGCCTCAGCGTAGGGTACGTTCCTCATTGCGGCCAACTCAGGAGAGTCATCAGCTGGACATTCAAGTTTACTCAGTGCTTTGGGAAGCATAGGACTTGCAACTGAATGCGCCTCAGTCATATTGAAACGCTCTATAAGAGACGTCACATAAGACTTCTGAGAGAAACTGATTGTCCGAGCAGAGCGATCCCGAATGACAGTCATGCCCAAGAGTTGAGAGATCTCCCCCTTGTCCGAGATAGCGAAGTGCTTCTGGATGTCGGACTTGAACTTCGAGATCTGAGCGAGTGAACTGCCAAACAGAGCGAGATCGTCAACATGAGAAGTGACGATGATGACTCCAGAAGAGGACCGGCGAATGAAGACACAGGGATCGGATATGCAGCTGTGGAAGCCAATAGAAAGCATGATCTCTTTGAGTTTCTCGTACCAGAGGTAACCTGACTGCTTGAGACCATACAAAGCCTTGTTTAGCTTCCACACCCATGTCTCCTTACCCTTGACCGAGAATCCGGGTGGTTGCTTCACATACGTCGGCTGATCATCAGGGATTGAACTATTGAGGAAGGCGGACTTCACATCAACAACATGAATTTCCCAGTCGAGGATGGCAGCGACGGTTGCAATTCCACGGATAGACTCTATGCGAGCGGTCGGAGCGAAGGTGTCAATGAAATCAACACCGGGGATTTGGGTGAAACCCTGAGCAACAAGACGAGCTCGATACGCCTCAATCTGGCCAGTATCGGAGTTCCGCTTCAAAGCGAAAACCCATCGAGTCCCGGTAGGTTTCCGACCATCAGGTGGTGGAACCAAAGTATATGTCCCGGTCCTCGACAGCTGCATTAGCTCGTAGAGACAGGCCTCCTTCCATTCCAAACGGTCTGGACCAGAGAGAGCCTGAGATAGATTTGAGGGTTCTTCACCACGGGCAACATGAGCAGTCTCAGAGCCACCAGGTTCAGGATTGCCATCTTCCGAGTACTCGTAGTCCGTCAATTCACCATCTATAGGGTGATTACGCAAAGCTTCCTCCATGGCACGAGTTTGAGAACGTGTCTTAGCTGGCGTAGCATCAGACGGTGCACGTGGATTAGGTCGAGGCGCTGGACGAGACGGAGCGGGCGTAGATGGCGCTGTGGGAGTAGATGTCGGCGGCGAAGGTGTAGGAGGAATAGAGGGTGCAAGCGACGCATGAGGAGGTAATGGCTGAGAGGAAGTGGGAACATCGTCGAAATCGACAGAGCGATCGCCAGAATTGTACTGGAGAGACGAATAATCATAGGACTCCCCCTCGGCGCTCAGAAGATCTCCCCCTGGAGTGCGGTTGTCGAATCGACAAGAGATATATGATCCAACACCCTTTCCTGGAATATAAACCTTGTACGCCTTGCGGTGTTCATCATACCCCACAAAGAATCCTGGAATACCGTGGCGGTCAAGTTTGTGATCCTGCTCGTTGTTGTATACCCACGCTTTACATCCAAAAGGACGAAATTTGCGGCTATCGGGCGGTCGCTTATGCCACAAGGTATACGGTGTAGTTCCCTTGGGTAGAGGCTTGGCGTAGCAGCGGCTCCGAATGGAAAAGATGTACGACACACCTTCACCCCAAAGTGAGAGTGGAAGATGAGCGTCGATGAGGATAGTGCGGACACGGTCAAAGACCGTACGGAACAGCCTTTCGGCGCGTCCGTTCTGCTCAGGAGTATGCGCGACGGTGTTTTCCCAACGTATGCCACGCTCCTTCATGAACAGAATCCACTCGTTCGAGATGTACTCCCCACCGTTATCTGTCCGGAAAACCTTCAGTTTACGCCCAGTAGCGAGCTCAACTGCTGCAAGCCAGTGTTTGAAAGCCTCGAAAGCGTCACTCTTGTTGGTGAGAAAATACGCCCAAGCCATGCGCGAGTGGTCATCGAGAAACGAGATGACATAGTAATGGTGCCCTTGAATAGTCCGAACGGGCGCTTTGCCCCACAAATCCGAGTGGACCAGATCAAGTGGCTCTGATGCATTGGAATCCGACTCAGGAAAGTGTGCACGAGTCAGTTTGCCTTGGGCACAGGCGTCACAGACTGGTGGTTCGGCAGCCAATTCTTCCTTCGATAATTTGACGGTGCGTCCATCCAACTGGCCCGAACGGTACAGGTGTCGACAAGCGTCGTAATTGAGATGACCGAGCTCGCGATGTAACTGTACCAGTTTCGAATAGATTGGCGGCGGCGATGGAGAAGTCGTGTACGCAGTGGTAGGAGGTGCAGAGTCGAGGGAGTAAAGCCGTGTGTTGTCCTTCGTAGCGGTGAGAACGACGTGTTCTTCTTTGTCAAGGAGAGACTGGATGAAAGCACCCGAGTCATCCTTCTCGAACGCGACACATTTCCCGGCGCCGAAGACAGTATAACATCCTGCTTCGTCGAGGCGCGGTACTGAGATGAGCGTTGGTTTCGAGTCCGGAACAAAGGCGGCGTCCTTGAGAAATAGACGCGCACGGCGGCGTTTAGGAAGACGCGCCAGAAACACAGCAGTACCACGACCCGCGATCTTCATAGAACTCGCTCCAAAGCCGGTTACGGTTTGCGTGACAGATGGATGATGAATTGACGCGAAGTCAGAACGGATAGAATGGATGTGGCCAGTTGACCCGGAATCAATGATAATGGGAGGTCTACCGGAAGTCGTACCAGCTGGATACGCTTGCTCGGACGTAGACTGGAGGGGACACGAAAATGTAAGACAGAGAACAGTTGCCATTAGGTGGAGAAATTAATTACATGGCTCCCGTCGGATACATAGTTCGTTGAGGTCGATGATTTTTCCTCCCCCTCACTCTCCACAGCATGGGCCTTCTCCTTGCCCTTCTTCTTCTTGCCCTTGCCTTTGCCACCTCGCTTGTACTTCCCACCTCCCTCCTTGCGACAGTACGGCGCAGTATGACCAGGAGTGAAACAGTTGGTGCAGTAGTACTCCCCCTTGGCGGCGAAGCTCTGCTCCATCTGCAGCGCAGCCGCATCGACACTGACACCACCGGCGGTATTCTTGTTACCGGCGGCACGAGTGCGTTGCAGGTTGAGGATCTGCGAGACGGTTGTCGAGACAGTCGTCTTCCTGGTAAACTTGAACCCAGTGACGAACTGGTACCAGGTCTCGGGAGAGTCGGGTTCGGAGGGAAGAGTGGTGATGAGGATAGCAGCGGCGAAAAGTTGGGGAATGTCGAAGCCGGCGGTCGCGATGTTGTGGATGGCGGTCTGGAAAGAGGAAATATGAGTCTCCAGATCCTCTCCAGTCTTGTACGGGCGGGTGAGTTGCTTGAATTGAATCATGAGCGAACCAGAACCGCGTTGCCCGTACTCGTTGCGGAGAGTATTCCAGCCATCGGCGGCAGACTTGCCAACGAGCTTCACGATCATCGACGGATTGACGCACTGCATCATCATCGACGAGAGGTAGCCGTCGACCGTGACCCAAGAGGTGAACGTCCTGTCCTCGCGGTTGGGGCGCGATATACGGCCTTTCAAGACGTCGAGGCCTTGAATAGTACGCGCCGCGGTCTCGAAAAGCGCGCTCCAAGGCATATAATTTTCCTGGCCTTGAAGAACGGCGCGTTCGTGCGTGGGGAACAGGGCGTGTGCACCCGTCATCGGCAGCCAGTTCTCTTTCAACGGAATGACGGGAGTAGACGAGTCTTCGGACTCTGCCTCGAAGGCTTCGTCCTCTTCACTGCCCTCCTCGTCTTCGTCTGGCGGACGCGGCTGCGATGGGTCGGGGTTGGTCATGGTCGGTCAACGATGATGATCGGATAAGCGCGATGGGATCGATGGAAAAGATAGCGGGCGACGACGACGAAGAAGAATAGAAATGTTGATTCCAGAGTCTTGATATTCGGTGGTTAATTAGGCGGACGCGGGGCCCATAACCTGTTGAACCTAGAGCTCGAGTAAGTAGGTAGTACGCGACGAGAGCTCAGCCGAAGAGATGAAGGCTGAGGAAAAGAAAGGAAAAGCGAAATAAGCTATGTCTATATACAGCGTCCGATCACTGATCCATGCGTGCGCCTCACTGTCTCTCGGCCGAACGACTACATTTCCAACATTTCTAACTCAGTACTTTCCTAGATCCTCGCTCAAATCCGTGGACGTCTCCCGGGTCGGAAGCTTTCCTACCAAGCTTCGCGAATGAGAATGGTGGCGAGCAGGTCAAGGACTAAGCCACTTCGTCTCGCAGGTCGGTTTGCCCTTGACGCAGTTGTGAAGACCTGATTCTTTATCTTCTATTGTTGATTATCCTGGTATTGGACTATCCATCTCATCGCTTGCATTTGCTATCATTATACCACAGGTTCTCATTTCTTATTCGTTATCTGATTATATTGTCTGTCCTGTACTCGCTGTCCTGTTGTGTTGTACTAGTTCACGCTTTGAAATTTCGTACCGCGTTACAAATTGAAAGTGGCTTCGAGGAATTAAGTGTTCAGATGCTTTACGGATATGACTGGCAGAAGTAACACTCACGTCGCTTCCTCGTTCTCCCGCCCACGGGAATCGACAAAGTCTACGATTAAAGACGAAGACTTTATCCAGGGTTTATAGACGGTATCACTATCCCAACACTTGTACAAATCGCAAAATACAACAGCTGAATTGCAGTACAAGAATCAACAATAAATATCTACCTATATAACTCAGGTATCAACCAAGTCTACGGGTATCTTCATTAAGCCAGTGCATCGGGATTAATCAACTCGTCAAAGAGTTCATCGAAGTTCACCTCTGCAACCTTAGCATCCTCCTCCTTGTGGTCATCTTGCTGATCATTTACACCGAAGAGCGTCGGTTTCTCATCATCCTTTGACAACTCCGACACGTTCTCTCTGTCCTCCTGCACCTCATCGCTCTCGTGCGCGGTTTCCCCCGAAGACGACACAGGCGAAGCCTTATCCACCGAAGGCGCCCTCATCGTCCCATCCGCCTGCTTCTCGACCGCCTTCCTGCCCCCACCTGGCAGCGGAACAGGATAAAAAGTCGGACACCCCCGCGGCCACATGTCCTTCCTCTTCATATCCTCCAACACGCGCCACCACCCTACGATCGTCGTCTTCACTTCGTCCGGGCTCAAAGCCTTCATAGCCAACCGCTCTTCAAGGCCTGAATCGGATTTACCAAGACCACGGACGACGGCAACGGTCTCGATGGACTGGCCCGGGAATTGTGTTTGGCGGGAATGGGGTAAGTGGAAGAGGATGTCGCCAGGGAGAGGCTTGGGCGCTTGGAGGCCTGCTGCGTAGAGGAGGAGCTTGTAGCGATGCAAGATAACGTAGTCGTCGATGCAACGGGGTGCAGTCGAGCGTTGGACAGTAGTTTCCTTTGCGATTTCATGCTGCTGGAATGGCGTTGCTGAAGGCGGAGAAACGGTTTCGTTTTCAACGTAACACTAAGAAAAAAGAATTTATTAGCAGCTTCTTATTGTGTGAAGCAAAATCATTTACGATGCTTGGCTCCTCCTCAACCTTTTCAGTAGTTTCAAGATATTTCTGTGAAATACCGTAAGAACGCAAGTCGGCCGGGGATAAAGCATGGAATCACTCACAGTCTGAAGAAATTTCGGTGCTTCCGAGATCGTATCCATCTGAGTCCTCGCCTTCTTCAAGGGCTTCTCCATCTCCTCGACTTTCTCTTCTTTTTCTGCATATTTCCTCTTCGGAACAAGAGGCAGTGTTGCGCTCCTTTGTAATTGAGGAGCCGGTTGTGGCATAGGTACCTTCGATACCACACGCTGACTTGGCTTCGTGACCAGGTGCGCGTACGGATTAGCGCCTAGACTACCTGCAGTTGACGTGGATCGTTGTAGCGGAGACGGTCCCGATGGAGGGCGTCGGTTTGCCGTCGTCTTCGGGTGCTGAGCAGGCAGGCTCTGCGTCCGTTGAACTGGAGCTGGCCGTACATTTGCTCCATGAGGAGCAGCGAATTGACGAGGTGCCTGCACGGGACCGTTCGACATACGAGGTGCATACTGATGCGCAGACGGCGCCGGGTGCGTGAACTCGAAACCATCGAGTTCGAGGTTAAAGGTTGTGGATTGACCTGAATAATTGGCGGTAGGTTTAGCAGGCGGATGCCCATGAGTTGATGTCGACGACTGAGAGTGTGAACGTTGGATCTGGGACACGGCAAGTTGCTGAACTGATGGCAGTGAAGGCATGCTCGACGCGTTTTGAAGACCTTTGGTCGCCGAGAGGGGAACTGCAGAAGCTGGAGCTGTCGCGCGTGTCGCATGGGGCATGTTCATATTCATGTTGTAGCCGGAAATGGTGGACTGAACTGGAAGACTACGCGTCTTTTGAAGCTGTCCACCGGGAAGAGCACCTTGCGGCCTGGATTGGAGATGAGAGAATGAGTGACCGCTGTCCCATTGTGGAGGAGACGCATTGTTGTACGCGTTGGGTGGCGGGCGGTTGACACCGCCGGGCGTCGGTTGGTACTGTGCGAGGGGCACGTGCTGGGGTGCAGTAGGCTGGTATTGTACGAACCGCGCGGGCTGCTGTGAGGGTGGTGGCATCTGCGCCGTGGGGTGTTGTCGCGTCCTTTGAACCTCGCCTCCCGGGAGACCACCGTGTTGCGTGGATTGGAGATGAGAGAATGAGTAACCGTTGTGCCATTGGGCAGGAGGCGCGTTGTTGTCCGCGTTGGGTGGCGGCGGGTTAAAACCGGCGGCGGGGATAGGTTGGTATTGTGCATGCTGGTGTGCGGTAGACTGATGTTGTGCGAAGGGCGCCTGCTGCTGTGGGAGTCGTTGTATCTGGGGCGTGGGGTATGGCTGAGTCGGTGCATGTCCACCACCTCCACCTTGAGGCATGGAGAAATAGCCCGCTTCGGGATAGAGACTAGCACGGGCATAGTGAGTGGGGTTCATGTTAAGATTGGTTGACGGAGGCGCAAACTGCTTCTCGCGGGACTGTAAAGATCGGTCATAAAAATACACGAAATTCCACGAAATAAGACGCGCTTACTGGCTGCATACTATCACCCAAAGCGTTCGCCAGCGAACTGCTAGAGTAAGAGAATTTCGTGGTCGGATGCATGACGAAGGTGGGGAAGGGAAATGGGAGTAAATGGGAAGGTGGAGTAAATAGACCAGCAATAAAGCTTTGCTTGGTCACGTGAGGTCAAAGGGCGTCGTCCGCCTTTGAAGTGGCTACAGTACAATAATGCCCAGTGAGATGTAATGATGCCGAGTGTTGTGGACAAATGATGACCACTTCAATATGCCCGAGCAATGAGACGACAGTAAGCGTGGCGCAAATATTATAGATCGGACATTAATGAACCGAAAGCAGGAACATGTGTTCACTCATTGTTCACAGGCTACAGGCCAGTTCTAGCGAGAAGAAATCACTGTCCGGAAACGCCAGCTTGCGAATAAAAAATAGGGCAGAGTATTCGGTGCGGGGTTGAAGTCTGACCAGTCAGCGAGCTGTTAATTGGTATAGTGTTAGAAGATCCCGAGAAGACACTTACCAGGATACTCCCGACAATATACGTATTTGAAGAGTCAAAGGAGTCGATAACCGGCGTTCAGAGACCACAGAGAGATAAACAGTTCCCGTGGGCCTGTAAGACTTTTGCACTTTACAAGCAAACAACCGTTAATAAGTAGCCATGTGGCCGTGCTTCGTGGCCACTGGCAGAGTGAATCGTGATCCAAGTGGATAGACTCTTGATATTCAGTTAATCGTTTTGATTCGAAATGTCAATTTCTGAACGTACGAGCTTCGGATATCATAGCAGTCCAAGCGTAACCAATGCAAGAACTGCGCGCGGAGCGTCTATGGAGGAAATGCTGTTGCTGAGCAATTCCCTCCCAACGCGCCATGGTAGTGCAACGATAGATGTGATCTCTGAGTGGTGCGCTTCACGACCAACTGCCATAGACGCGCTAAGGGTAGCCTGAGGATAGCTTAGCAGGAAGGAGGAAAGAGTCTGGAAAAGACAAGGAAAAGAAGGAAGATGGAAAATGCAGGGTCGGAATTCTCCGCCAAGACGATGCCAAACGTGGACAAGCAGCTTTCAGAACTCTTACTTGGACTCTACTACTAACGCGTATTTACGTCCACTTTATGGCTTATGTTCAACGTCTCTGGAAGCGCTGAGCCCTTTTTTATCAGAATCAACGGTGGCTCCAAATTTCTCTCACTCTTCATCGGCGCTCTCCCGCCACTGCAGCAGCAGCACGGCGCTGCATCCTTCCAAACCTTGTTATTCCCTTCAGTATTGTCCTTTCCAATCACAGCCTCCCGTTTATACTTGATACTTCTCCCTCGGAAAACTCTTCGCTCTCGGGGCTACCAAACAGCACACTTGACTATGATGTATAGGCCATTTGATTGTAGTCGTTATCAAATCGAACGCACAGAACTACCTTATTACGAGTCGCCATTTGAAGGGACGCGATAACCAAATGCAGAAACTCGTCACGGTACTTGCCTTTGTCTTTCGGGATGGTCAATCGATGTCCATTGTTGTCTTCTTCTGCTACCTTCCATTACATTCCACTCATCCTCGACACACCATTCCCTGCGACAGAGTACAACCATCCAATACTATGGAGAATGGTGTCGGATTATCTGTGCCATATACCAGCGAAGGAATATGGTACGCATCAGACTCCTCGTCGTGCTTCTCGCTAGGGCTCATCCATCCATCCACAGCATTCGAAGATTTGGGCCCCGCATTCCGCAAGCCCTTCAGCACCACCCCTACATCCCGCACTATTTCATGTCAAGCATCTTCCGCGAGTTCGACGTCCTCCGCTACGTCGCATCGTGTACAACTCCCCATCTATTCCCAAACGACCGCATGTTGCTCACCGCAAAGAAGTTTGGGGGGCCGGATAGCGTCGCTATCCTCCTCGGCGCGGATCGTTTCGCGTTCATGGCTTCGCTCAGTACGATGAAGCAGTTTGAGAGGGAGAGGGGAGTCAGGTTTTTGGGCGTGCAAGAGACGGAGTGGGTGTGCATTCAGCTGTGGGGGGTTCTTGAGCATTGGAAGGCAAGGTATCCGGATAAGTTTCCGGGGAATTTGGTGTGTAGGTATCCGGTGCCGCCACCGCCGTTGCCTGCTGTCGTGGAGCCAGAGGATTATAGCGGGGGCTCGGCGATTGACTGGGACTCTTTGTATGAGTTTTGGGTGACGCTTCCTGAGGCTGATTCGGACTCTAATAGCTCGGACGACTCGTTAGAGGAGGTGGAGGAGTTTGGGCGATTTTTGATGGATTATTTTAATCCCAAGAAGGATCAGTCTGAGTTTTCGTTTTTGACGACTAGGAGGGAAGGTTGGGGTAACAGGCCGTTGAGGGTGTCTGACGCTGACATAGCGCGAGCGGGAATAGATTGGTATCGGTATACCTAAGAAGGGCAAGAGGTGGGAACGACATACTGTACATGTTGTCAATTCGATGTTGAACGTTGAACCTTGTAACATGGATAGAAGAACTGAGGTGGTACTGAAGCGACAGTGCCTGCCACGAACAAGACTTGTTTAAACACGAAACAGATGAACTCACTAGTACTTGTATCAAATCGTTTGAATATCGTTCAGTCTTTGAAGACGATCTGTCCACATAAGTTCCTACTGGCACGTTGAGCTCGAAGAATGACATCTCAGTGATTGTCGCTTCAATCGCCGAGGTGGCGATGGAAAAGGTACATCAAGAGGGAAGTCAATATTCATGATTCCATCTGGTCTTGTGGCTGAAAATGTACAGGGCCCGCGGTGGATGCAATCATGAGAAGAGTGGTACTAGTCACGTGTAGGCGCCAATCCATCTTGACCAAATACGACGACACGGTGCAGATGGATGGACTTACTGCCCCCACGAAAACATCGGTGTGGTCATACGACGGTATAACTACGGCGTTATTCCTCGTTTTCGTTCTTGACAGCTCCTACTCAAGACAAACGACCATCTGAAAATCGAACAAGGTGTTGTCTTCATCGTAATCGCCTGGATACCGCCATCATTGTAAGTAGGTTTCCTCTTCAGCTGAAATAAGTAGTGCTTATATTTTTCTTGGAAGTCTTGTTGTTTAACAGGCCAGTGTATACCAAGCCCCAGGACACTCTTCTCATCACAAACAATCTCTCCCATGCCTCCGGATCCCTCAAGCAGCACGCCCCGATGGCGCCCGAGTGCAGATGCTTCTGAATCTCGGGAGACGTCTCGTTCCTCGCCAGCGTCTCGTACGTCAGCTAATAGCGATATTTTGCGTACGTCCTCCTCGGACACGTCCAGCCTTCAGGTAGTCAGCCAGCTGGTTCCGGAATGCTTTCATCGATGGAGGGTGAAGACGTTCCAGCCATGCTAGCCCCTTGTCATGAGCGTCCTGGAATGAATAGGCGCACCGTCTTTGACTTGAAGCTATCGACTGGACGCGTCCAGAAAGGTCAGTGTCCGTGTTGTACAGTCATTTATCGCCTAACTCTGTTGCAGCAGGAAACGACCCGTTCAATTACGAGAACAAGTATCCCGAAGATGAGCCATACAAGGAGATGGCGGAGGAGAGCAGGTTTTGGAAGACCTGCGTCGATGAGGCGGCAAAGGTTGATGCCGGTAAAGTGGCAGACTGGACGGATGCACTTGATGTTCTACTCGTTTTCGTAAGTACGCCGCTCGCTATCCGTTCGGAGCTCATGTGTCTGTTTTCAGGCTGGTTTGTTCTCTGGCGTCGTCTCGACATATGGCTGGTATTTAGTAACAAAAGATTTTTTAACACACGTCCTATTTACCCTGATTTCGACACAGGTCGCGACCGGTTCTCAAAAGTCACGGAGGTCTCTAGCAAGTGAGTCATTTAAACACAAGTGCAGGATTTACCGAGGCAAACACTTCACTGGTCCTGCAAGCTGTTCCTGATGACAGACTGAGGCCACGCCCGGTGCCCGAAGTGCCATCTCCCGATATGGTCAGTCCGCCTCGATGAGCGACCTCGCCTGAACCCAGGGGGTTCTGACAGCAAGCCTATGCGAGCAAATAAAGGCAAAGGAATGTGGCAAAGCGGGAGTAGCGCCAGGAGAAACTGGGGGGGGGAGGGGGGAGGTGAGCGGGGAGAGAGTGAAGAAGGTGGCGGTACGATGCGGAGACTCCTCCGCAGCAGAGAGTAAGAAAGATAAGTCTAGAGGGAAGGAAAACAGATGGGAATCGATTGAAATTGGAAGAGTATAGCGGAAGCTGAGCATCGAGGAGGAGGATGGTACATAAGGGAATGCGACGAGCATGATAGAGCGGGGCGGGTGGCCGCCGCCTGGAGCGAAGTACGCCGCGTGCCGACCGGAGGTCCCGCAAGTAGCGGTGAGTGCCGATGGTCAAATTATGAAGTACTTGCTCTCAACCTACGTCGAATCTTGACCGAATCATGACCTGCGTCGGAAACCGGTGATCAAAAAAGAACCTGTGTCAAAAGGATGAACACAAATAGAACCTGTGTCAAAGTGATGGAAATTTTTCAAACCTGAGTGTTTTCAGAGTGATTTCAGATGGACCTCTTGTTGAAATCGTTGAGAAATAGGAACCGTGTGTTGGAATATGCCTGAAATTCATTTTTGTTACTAAATACCGGCCATATCGACATTCGTGTGTCAGACTTTCCAGAATCTACAGGTCGACCCGACAGAACTTGTGTACATCGTATTGGATGAGCTTCTCAGTATTCAGCGCGCTATTGATGAACATGGCCCCGGCTCCTCCAAACACGTTCCTCGCTCTGACACCTCCTTTTATGCGTCCCAAACAAGTGTTTGGGTTAATACGCTCTGGTTCGTGAGCTTGACACTCAGTCTGACCACGGCTCTTATTGCCGTTGTCACGAAACAGTGGATACACCAATACATGGACTCCACCCAGTTAGGTGCCCCTCGTGCTTGTGCTCGCGTTCGTCAGTTCAGGTTCATTCAGCTGGAAGCGTGGCATGTTCCGGCGATTATAGGACTCTTGCCTGTCCTGATGCACGTTGCCCTCGGCGTTTTCTTTTCGGGTCTCATCATCCACATACGCTCGCTGAACACCCCAGCGGCGGCGGTCGTGGGATTGATCGTATTCTTTGCATTGCTGGCCTATATAGGCACCAATCTCTTCCCGGTGTACGATCCTGCATGTCCGTATAAGACGCCCCTGTCCTCCTACGCGTACTTTGTCTTCCACCGTACCCGCAACTTCTGGTGTTCCACTTTCCCCACAACCCTCATTTCGTGGAGCCATACCTCAGCGTCCTTCACGAAAATTATCTTACGACGATGGACACATGCCGTTCCAATACAATTGCCACCATCTTCCGAGGCCAAGCTAGACCCGGAAGATGAAGATGCGTTTTTCTCACTTATGGCAGCAGAGGAGGCGATAGTCAGTCATGTCTTCGATTCCATTGACGCTCATGTAGCTGCATGGGCATACACTATTTCCTCAAACCCGTCCGTCCGGAACATTGTGCTTCAGGCAGTCAGCAACCTCCCCCTCGATGTTGTCCCTATCGTTAAACAACGCATTGGGGGAAAGGCTTTGGAGAACGCGCTCAATGCGGTTATCGGATCTGCCGAGTATTGGGACCCGTGCCGTCGACCAGCTTTCGAGCGTCTTCTGCGATCCATCTTCCGCCTCTTCCCTACGACCAACCTGAGCCCTCTGGTTACTCAACCGGCTCGCCGTTGTGAGGGTTCGTTGTCCAAGCTCCTTGATATCTGTAAGACGGACACTACTGCCGAGTTCATCGGTGAACAGATATTACACCCATCTAAAACATACGATGCTGCTATCTGGGCCCAACTTCTAGCGAACGCGTTCTATTCCGACTCAGCGTGGCTGGAGGCAGGAATCTTCAGCGAGGGTTCGGTAGTATTCCAGACCTTTGTACGTTGGTTCTGCCGACCTCATACCTGTGCGCTTTGCAAAGGCCACGCAGTCTACACCTTGGAAACCTGTCAGGAGGAGTGTAATTTGACCGTACTTTCTAATGGCCAAAGCATGGCGTCTCCCGATGAACCTGTATTTCTGCAGACGGCTGTCATTGACTTCCTGAAACCATCGCTTTGCGATCTTCTGCTGCACATAGTTTACCCTCCCTCGTCCTCCGCCTCCGAACAGAGCGGCCTACCTAGCGACATTAGGCTACGCCTTGCCCTCATCCAGAAAGAGTGGATATTGCGAACTAGTCACGCCTCAGATGAAAATAATTCATCAGCCGCCGCAAATCTGATCACAGTCGTGTCTGGTAGTGTCGGAATAGGCGCCTTGGACTATAGTCACATTAATCACAAAGCAGTTTTTTCTGCCACCTTTCGTGCTCTGAAGAGTGTCATAAGCGAGACGTTCGAGACGGATATACTTTCTCTTCGCGATAGGCAGCGGCTACTTCATCCTTTCTTCCGATCCCTTGCTACGTCGAAGGATCTTGCGCTGGAATATTTGACGTGGATCACAGAGCCCATCGCTGATAGGATCATCGAGGCGGTCTTTATGGGACCAATTCCCCTTTCAAAAATGCTCCCCCTGATCTCCGACATGCTCTCATCGGTTGTTCATGTGAAGTGCCGAATTCTGCTGCCAAAGCTTTGTATCCAGCTATGCAAATGCGGATGGTTGGCGGTGATGGGGCCGAGGTACTTTGGTCAAGTCAGAACGGCACGCTTGACTAGGCGGTCATATTCCTTCGCCGCGGCCGCGTTCGTCGAGGCGCTTCACGTCCTAAAGCGCCAGGCCAACCCAGCATATAACGACGTCCTGGAGTACACCCAGGACGCCTCGAATCTCCTTGTTTTGTGTCAAATTTTGTTATCGTCGGATAATAAACGGCAGCTTAAACTTGGGCGGTTGGTCTCGCACGTAACCCCGCTGATGTGGTCGGCATGTCTACGAGACTTGGAGACTTTCATTCGCAACGATGGAGATGCCTACGCAACCTATGTAGATCTTCAGGAGGATCCTGCGCATCCACATGAAGATGGACGAGAGGTGTTTTACAGACCTGTCGCTGAGTTACAGCCTCTCCTTGCCGACTTTTCAAAGCATGTCCGAACGCACGAGCATGACTGTGACTGTACCTGGAACATTCGTGAGGTGTGTCGCTTGTCCATGCGGTGTCGGACTCGTCTCTTACTAATTAACACTTTCCAGGCTGAAGTTGAAAGTTCGGAGAAGAGGATCGGTAGGTGGCGCAATTTCTGGCTGTTTGGAAGGAGTCGTCCGGATACTCTCGTGCAAGACGGGACGGCGATGGTATGAGATAATAGCAGTAGTGACTAGTAATTCCTGATATGTATATGAGTTGTCTACGTTCGAATAGGATAGTTTAGTAAAGCGTTGAATGTACAAGTGAATGTATGTTATCCGAGTCACCAGTCAGGCTCCGTAAGGGACGGTAGGCCGAGTCTATCATCCACAAAGTAAGCTGCAGACAGTATCAAAGACAGGATCCTGCCAGTAAAAGATACAGCACCGGACCAACGTAGCCTGACGGAACTTCAAGCACACATCGATACCCTTTACACAATCACCCTCGAAGGGCATCCCGAGGTTGCGGCTCTAATCGAACGTTATGCTTGCTGTGAGACCTTCCTGAAACTAGTAGCTGAGCACATTACAACGCGTATCGATGTGCAGTCCTGGACAACCTACATCAGATTCAAGGCCGAAGGTCTCAGATACTTGTGAGTCACACCGTGCAGCTACCTGAAAATCAAATATGACTTGAGTTCAAGGCTATGTAATGACATCGAAAAAGCTCTTAACGCATACGTACGCAATCAACGACGGTCTCGGCGGCAACAACAGCCTCTGGTAACGCGTCTTTACGATGATGGCCGGTGCGGACCGCTGCCCAAGGTTCATGTGCAGATCCGTTATGGGAAGGATTCTCTTTTCTTTCCTCGTTGTGTTTGCGATATAGACCTCGTAATATATTCGCCCACACTATACAGGTCTCGAATGGGAGTATTTCCTGTCCTTGTGGAACGATGTCAGTAACTAACTTGTAACCAGGAGCGGTCCTTGAAATTGACTGGTGTGTGATTCTACGTTGGATAACCAGTAGTATTTTAATAGTAGAGACAGTAATCACAAAAATTGAAAGTCCTTCAATCATCCTGCGAAAGGAAAGTCAAACAGGCCAAGGATGCCTCGAGTGCCTGGTACTAACCAAAGTAAAGACCTCAAAAGTAGCAGGCTTCAAATTCGACAAATCAATCTTCAGAATCGTGAAAAGCCCATTGAGGTCGGCACGAGAGCTCGAGCTGGTCTCAAAACGTCTATCCCGGCAGTAAGCGCAATGCCCAGACTAGAAGCAGAAAGGAATCATACGCGTAGGCGGTAGACGTAACCCCAAATTCACTATATGCAGTCAATGGGTCAGTGTATGCACCATAGCTTCTCAAGGCCCGAATACTCACCCAGACCCGTGCATCTCTACAAATGCATACGACGAATCATCGAGCCATTGCAAGCCCAGGCGAACATCGGGATAGAAGACATTGTTTGATCCCAACAAGCCGAGTTCGCCACCGAGGCCAGGCAGAACGCGAGCTAGGACTTTTCCAGTCGGGTCCGTCAAGTTACCACTGTGTAGGAAGAAGGGAATGAGAAGAAGGACTAGGCTGCGACGCGTGCTACGAACCCCGTGAACCCGATGACGGCGCGCGTCCCAAAGGGCCCGGTCGTAGTTCTGGTAGCATCATCGATGAAGAGCGTCCCGTCGAACACCTTGGTCAGAGTTGGGACTGCGGCCTGTGCGGCGAGAACGAAGGCGGAGAGAGAAAGGAGGGACTTGGAGAACAACATGTCGAAGTGTGGATGCAATTGGTGCCGAAACTAGTCGCACTTTTATTCCTACCAGCGCCCAGCCCTTGATAGTCATCATCCGCACTGCTGACGAGGTGTGTAGTAAATGCGAACACGTTTGAAGGCGGAAATCGCAAGGTACAAGTCGACGGGTTCCTCGTATGGTACTAAAATCGGTAATCCTGAATCAGCACCTATGGGCTCGCCTGGGGATCGTCGACGTGCGAAGGCACGGAAGGAAGCGGATAGATATACCATGCTGACTGACCGCCGGGCGCGCGTACCTGGTTGTGAATGAATAGAGACCATCTGCCAATTCTGCGGGTCGTGGGAGCCGGAAGTGTCGTGTCGGTCGCGCTCGGAAAACGGAAATCAGCTATTGATTGATAACAGCCACAGGAACAAGAAGTTCGAAGGCGCTGCGCAGATAAATAGACTTCTCAGCCTGCGTATGTATATTGAATCATCTCTGCTTTCCGAGAGCGCAATGATGGACCAGCCTCGATTGATGATATCAATACATCTCAGAATGTTTCCTGCTGGATCCGCTTGCCAAAGTGACTGAGGAGCTCTTTCAGCGACGAGTAGACTGGTGCTTCGATACTGCTTTGAGAAGTCAGAGCGCAGTAACACTGATGACTGGGAACAAACTGGGAACGATGCATGGCTCTTGGTTACATTCCGCCGTAAAGGATACTCTGGACGTGAACGTCAGTAACAGTGCACACTTGTTAAGCGGCATCTCGTTTAACAAGCATAATAGAGACAGTAACCGGACTGTCATAAGGATATCTACAAATAAACAGTCAGATAATAAAAGGTGCTTAACACCAATCTACTGACGATCATACCATGTTCCAAGTCTCATGTAACAGAGCTGGCAATGGCTTGTAGTGAGCGCCATTGTCGTTAGTCGGTGCTGGCGAAGGGGACTTCTACATGTCGCAGGAAGAAATGAGGTTCCTCGAGCTTGAAAGGGTCTGTAATATTAAACGGCTTCAAAGGTGTGAAAGCTCAGACGATAAATCACTTACAACGATGAGGATATTTGCTGAAGAAGGAGAACATAGATACGGGGAGATACCAAAGTACAGGATTGATGAGGTCGTGGTCAGCATCCAAGCGCGTGACCGTGGTGATCGTCACAATTTCACCTCTGCACCAATTTCGACTTTGTTGAGCATGGAAATAGCTGCGCCGTCCCGTCGACACCATTGAATTTTCCTGGTCTCTATTCAAGCGAAAAGGAAAGGTACCAAGGCTCTGTACGCTTCTCGCCTTTTTTTCCACTTATTGTTTAGCTTATTGATCTGGTAGTGTCGAGAAAAAATCGGTGACATTTGCTGTGAGGACTCCATCTTCGTCTCACCGGCTGGGCTTGAAACGTATTGCACCAGAAATTCGACCTGGCGCTTTTACTGTGGTTTGGACATTGCACGATTAAATTTTAAGAAGGACGTGGTGTAGGCTCGTCTAATGAACGCTAAACTGTCCATAGCAAGTACGGAATGCACTCATAACTTATTGCCCTTCTGTCCTCTGCCGGTAACAAGGATTGGCAAGTCTATGGCGCCAGAGTTCGGGCCGAACAACTCTTTATTCGTCCCTCCATTACTGTCGCTTCAGCCAGAGATACGTTGGTCTTTCCCAGTCACATCTTGCCTGCGTCAGAAACGCGGACTTTATTAGGTTCGGCTACCTATGTCTGCCATTAGCAACCAGAACCGAAGGCGACGGGTTACATGTTAGCAGTTTGGTTCCGTCTTACTCAGTTGAAGGGCACCCATATCCACATTCGGGGAATGCGCTGTCCAGTTACACACAGTGACAAGCCACAGTCGATTGGCGTAGATCTCGACCTCTACTCATCGATACATATTTGGCACCTGTCGACAATTCCTGGGAAATCGTTTGGGTGTTTCGAGCGTTGGCCTGTCCTGCCAGGCTGCAGTCTTACGGTCATTGCTCGAATATAATGGTGAGCTTTTCTTTGACTGTCAAATTTCGATTAGGTTAATGAATTTTATAGCTCTCCGGCCCGCGCAACTTTCAAAATTTCCCGTCGTTGAAACGCTTCAACATCGTGCGTAAACGATTCGGGCGTCGCCTCAGTTAAGTCGACGTCTTCGTCCTTCGGGACTAGGATAGATTTGTGCCTTTGCGGTTCTGCTTGTACTTCAAGTGCCGTTTTTATCGCTTAGTGCGCATTTCACGTTTGTTGAAACTGCAGCTTGCTCGCGTAGTTCATAGTTCAGACTTTCGCCAGCCACCCACACGATGCTCGGACGCGCCAGGGCATCAACGACATCGTTTTGCCGCGTCATTTTAGAGCGACGTCGGCAAGACGGACCCTCAGTGCTCAGCATGCGTATGTTCCAACGCCGCCAGTGGTGATTTGGACGTCGTCCGTCGTTATAACATCCTCCAACTCTCCCGCCGCACCCGCTGACAATCAGGCTGCCGCCTCTCCCTCCGTTAATGTTGCTGATATTAATCTTGACGCGCAATGTGGTTGAAGCGCCTACCGATGCCGACGACGAACATGATGAATTCCGAGGCCGCCAATGAGGCTGGCTACTACTACGACGACGAGGCAGATTCCGACGGACGCGGCTCATGCCGCCGCTGAGGCTGATCCCGCCGATGAGGCTGACTGCTACGCCTCCGACGAGGCTGATCGCTACGACGATGCGCTACGATGGTTCGATTGTTTTTTTTTCGTCTACATACGCTAAACTGGCTATAGCAAATACGGAATGCACTCGTAACATATTGTCCTTCTGTCTTCGGCATTAGACTTGTGCCAGCGTTCGGCGCGGACTCGCTGTGCATTGTTTACCTCTTCCAAACCCTTCAACCTTGTACGTCTTTTCTCTTCTTCCCGCCCTATCCTCACCTACCTTAGCCGTTCCACATCTATGTTAACTCGTGGCTGTTTGACCAGCCTTTTTGGTACTATTTGTTAACGTGACGCCTGAACCGTACATCTTCAAGGTGAGACTGCGTCGGACAGCCTGATTTTTCGTCGGTACATTTACTGTATAGATTAAGTCGAAGCTCACTATTAGTCCTGTAACCGAACCCTCTAATGTGACAAGTCGACGATAGAGGGTCCTGGTGTTCTCGTGATAATTTTGGCACTGGGAACATCACGTCCGTATATAGTATATGATCGAGAAAATGCCATGTTTTTGCCACGCGTCAGATCCAGATATGCATCCCAATCTAGCGCAATGCGCCTCTTTGTCACTTACGACGGCGTCAAAATCACTGGCGCGTCTACTTCTGCAACAAAAATTACATATATTTCTCCAACACGTATTCCACCGCTTCTCGGTACCGGCCAAATCATAATCAATTCTCGACCAGTAGACACTCTGGGCAGCTCCTGTTGACGCTTTCGAGGCCTGTTACCCCAGACACTCAGTCGCCGATGCACATTGATTCTCCTCACTATCGCTCCCAATCTCTGGGCTTCGAAGAGCCAGCCACCTTGGGCGACACTAAGGCTTTCCCAGAAACAAGCACACAGAGCCTACAAGAAGCAGTCTACAACTTGGCAGAAGAGCTAACTAGACATCTCGAGAACATCTTCAACGCATTTGAGTCCATCCGCCGTTGAAAGCGACAACAACAGTCGTGTCTGGGCGCCCAAGTCGACAAGCGCATGCAAGTCACGCGGATCCAAATGGAGCCAAGCCACATGGCAGGCAGGCAATTTTTTCGATCATATACCATATACGGACGTGATGTTCCCAGTGCCAAAATTATCACGAGAACTCCCAGACCGTATATCGTCGACTTGTCACTTTTATACGGTCGGTAACGAGACTAGCTCACTATAGGATGATTACTTTAAACGAACTCGGAACGCCGCCATCGGCCGCGATACGACTGGCAGAGGATATATAAAAATGAAATGCTCGCAAAAGAAGACGTATTATTGCGAGGGGGGTAGACTCAAATGGCGCATCTTGAACGCGTATTCTTTGCCGCTGCGGTGACTGCTGCGGTTCTTCGTGCCCATCCGATTGCAAACAGTAGTTACTGTTTACCGACAGAGGAGTCGCCTGCATACACGGCGGACAGAGTCAGAAGACAGCGATTCGTCCTGTTCAGTGTTTTCGTGAGTCGCCCGTTATTCCTCTGGGGTATTATCGCGGTGTGTTGGAGATGATGAAGGAAAGCAACCTTGGCAATGTTTGCCGGCGGCATTTTCCCCTCTTCCACCACATCTCAGTAGTCTATCTCTCTCCTGGCTACTTGAAGCTTCAGAAACTGGCTGCTTGAAGCTTCTGAAAGGCCGTATGTTTGGGAAATTTCTGGACGCTTTGTGGGGGGGGGGAAAGACAGGGGCTCCATTTTTTTCATTCTGTGAGCCTGCTCTTCCCACTCGTAGTGCTTGAGCTATTGGCCTGTTTCTTCAAAATCTTCAACACATCTCTACTCCGACTCATCCCCGAACTCCTTTTGTGTTGGAAATAAGGGGTAGTTTTCGTGGAACTGCTGACTGTGATATATATATGCATATACGCTGCCTGTAGTGCCAGGCCCCGTTTTTCCAGTGTACTCATTTTCAATCTTTCATGGTGCTGCACAGGCGGGCAGTGTCAACGACTCAGACAGTGCGCGTGCCGCGAGTCACCGTTTCAGCAATGACTCACTCCCATGGTCCGTGCCCTTGCGCCACTATATAAAGACCGCCCTTTCGCTGTCTGATTCCTCGCCACTCTGGCCCTGGCTTAGACCAAGTGTAGTATCTGTTCTTAATAGCTTAACCGCTATTACGGAGGCATAGCCTCCAATATTCGGTTATCTAATTTTTGCCTTCCCTCTTCCTTGTGCTCTGCTTGCATCACGAGGATACGATGACCTTGCCGTTGCACCACCGGCTCGTGTTGTCTGGGGATCCAGTTTCACTTTCTTTGTGCGCGTCCAGTCGGGTGCCTCCATTTGGCGGTGCTCGGGATGCGACAAATGTTGTGTGGCGGACTGCTCAATCTGTTGTTTTGGGGATGTTATATTCTGTATTGTGGGACTAGAAGTTCCAAGTACGGTTCAGAGATGTACATCCCCATTGTGCACTCTTGCAATCTCTCATACTGATTCCTCGAGACGCGTCAGTCTGGTTCTAAAACATTGTGGAAGCCAAGCTCATGTTGAATTGTGCTTGAAAACTGCACCTGCATTCCGGACACCACATTAAGATTTTCTTACTCAAGGACAAGGCAATAAGTCAAGGATCTACAACGCGTCTCCTCCCGTTTGCTGTCAATGTCTGTGCGCCACGCCAAGGGTCAACCTTCGGCACTCGGGCCGACACGGAACAGTGACGTACGCGCTTTGTACCCCGTGATCAACAATGGGCCTGTGCAAACAAGACCAACGTTTCGCTCTTGACCACTGACAGTTTCAAAGTCTATGTTATTTCCGACATATCTCAATACTTGACCGCCACCTTTCCCTAATACAATGGTGCGTTTAACTTGACATTTCTGTACAGATTTGTTGACTGTTTTGCAGGACAACTATGGGCGAAACCGGGATTCTATAGCGGACATACAAGAAAATCTCGAAACCGTATTCAGCGAACACCCGTCTGTGACCAGTAATGCGGACGGCGACGACTGCGTGCCCGTCGAGGTTCTCCCCGAGATATTTAGCGCGTTGACGGACATGCACAATGGACGCGAGATACTCTCTGACAGTGACCTGGCCCAACTGCGAAACTTTGCGGAGCAACAGCCGGGACTTCTCGTCACGCCCGCGTCTTTGGTCGGACTGCTCGCGGCATTAACCAAGAGCTCCCCAACGGATAGTCCCGAGCTTGAATACGACATGGAACTACGGGGGCGTAACAGTGATCGTGATGAGTTTGAAGGCCGGTCGCGCTCCTCGAGCTCGGGCTCGGAGGGCACGTCATACCAGCGCAATAGTAGTCGTCCTCCGTCGAGAGGACCACCGCAGACACCCACCAACTCTGTGTTCGATACCCACAGAAGACAACGCTCGACGCCACTTGGGAACAATGCCCCGTCGAGCTGGACGCATCGACCGGCGCCACCCAGTCGTCGGAAGAGTGATGCTGGTAATCGTAGTGACTCGGAGGTATGTACCACATATTAGGCTTTGTCGTTTTTGCTGATCAGCGTCTAGTCTGGCGCGTTTGGCCGTTCACTCTCCCGTACACGCAACAGAGCCCCCTCCGATCCCAAATCCCCAACAACCGGCAGTATGTCGCCTGATGTCCATGCCTCTCTCGCATCCCCTCCCTTTCGCCACTCTTCGCGTCCTGGTTCCAGAGCTAGTCGCCATCCCAAGACACCTAAACGCGCGAGCCCTTACGATGATCACGCTTACTCTTCACCCGATGATAATCATGACTCTACTGCCACCTATGATTATCGCGGTGAGCGTGACGATCAGGAATTCATTAAATCCGTCTCGACTCTTGCCATGCCCCGCTCATCCGACTCTGACGGCGAAGATGACGACGATGCATTCGGTCTGGTCATGGACCGGTCTGTTGCGAGCTCAACGGTGTCCATGGAACAGTCTGAACGGCTCGAGGCGCTGCAGAAAGTTAACCAAGAACTCTCGCAGCGAGCCGCAGAGGCGGACCGACTTTTAAGGCGTAGAATCGAGGAGCACGAAAACGAGGTGGAAAACTATCAGATCAAATTAGATGAATTGTCCAGCGAGCTTAGCGCTAGTAAACGGGAGGAGAAGGACCTTCGAAACAAAGAGGTGTGTAAACTAGTATTAAGCATATCTCTTCCTGACACTTTTTCAGCGTGCCAATATGGCCCTTATAAGCTCATTAGAAGCTGAAATTGCCAAAACCACGAAAGCGCTTGACGGTGCGCGGACTACCTATGCCTCATTACAGAAACTTTACTCAGAGCAGTGCAGTAAGTCCCAACAGCGTGTTCATACAACGTATCTGACCATCCTTCGAAGCTGCTTCGGAATCATATAGAGCTGACCTGCGTCAACGCGACGAGCAAATTCGTTCCCTCAGAAACAATCAGGTCACCCAGGACCTCGAGGGCGAGAAATTCAAACGCGAAAGCGAAGCGTACGAAGCGCGCATCGCAGGCCTCGAAAGCGAGTTGGAACTTGCCCAACAGGTCCAAGCACAGCTCGACGAGCAGAAGCAGGAAAATCTCCTGCTCAAAGAGACTATCGACCGCATGCGCTTCGACATGGACGAACTTCGAAACAATCTTACCGTAGCACAAGGCGGGTCAAGCAGCGGCACGTCTAGTCGCGCGAACACCATGAGCAAGTCTCTCGGGGCGGAGCTGGCCAATCGAATAAAGGAGAGTTGGGGCGGCGACGACGAGGATGAGGAAGATCCACCAGCGGAAGAGGAGGAGGAGACGACGGTGGAGGATGGAAGCGATGGGGAGTCTTTCGTGCAAACAATCATTACGCGGAAACGGGTACGTGGCTTCATACTTCGCCAAGCCTTGCTAACGTCCGATGTAGAAGGTCGCGAGTCGGGCAAATAGGGTGGAGACTATTACCACACACGAGGAGATCAAGGAGTACAGCGACAGCTCTGTGCAGTATGAGCCTGCGCTATTCCTAAAGTCGAGTGCTGCCCAAACGATGCCTCCGCCGCCGCCGCCGAAGGTGTCTTCCTTCAGCATCCAAACCGAGCCTGAGCCGGCGGCGGAACCCGTCTATATCAGCCTTCCCCCGCCTCACCGCGAGACTGCCGAAATGGAGATTCAGACGGACCCGGTGGAAGTTGAGGTCAAGCAGGAAGAGGAAGAGACCGAGATGGTCGCGTCGTCATCCAAGCAGACCATCGAGGACCAGCCACCGGCGTACACCCAGATTACCGAAGAGCACGACTGGCAGGTTGCGGCGGACACGATCAAGAAGTGGCATGCAGGCGTCAAGCTGCCTCTCGACGCCGTGCGTGGGGGTATTTCTCCCGAGACGCTCGCGGACTGGAAGGCGATCAAGGAGGAGCTCGGGGTCGAGTGTGGCGTCATCGACAAGATAATCGCCAAGTCGGGGGAGCGGCTGCCGCCCAAGGACGACAAGGGCAAGCGCCGGCGCGGGCGGTTCTACAACATCTACAACACGTACGTGTATGGCGCGGGAGGAGAGGGTGGGATACCCGCGTCGGGGATCGTCGCGCACACTGCGATCGTGGTCGGCGCGTCTGCGCTTGTGTTTTTGGCGCTGGGGCCGTATCTGGGCGGGCAGCCGACTGCGCCGGGGAGTGCGACGTATTACGACCGCGCGGCGTGGAGCAGCTTCAACACGATACAGGGTGCGGGGGAGGGGTTCATGCCGCCGGATGGGACGGCGACGGTATGGAACTTTTTGGGGCGCGTGGGGGGCGGCGCAGCGAGGGCGGCTCGGGGGTGGCCGACGTGATGACCTTTTTTACGACTACAATTAATATGCGTAAGTTATGTAGATGATACTCTTTCTTCCTCTTGTTCATGGCCTCTCTTTTCGTGTGGTATAATTATGATGGATATTATGATACGTTCGTTCCTAGTACTAGTACGATGATACCACGCGCTCCCTCCCTCGTTGCTTGTTGTTTATTATACATACCGACTCTCGTTGACTCGCTCTCTTTATGCTTATACTTGCGAAATATTCTCTTATGTGTAGCTTTGTTGAGGTTGAGGTTTGCCAATCGGGCCTGTTTTTGATGAGTAGCAAGCTGCTCAACCACGTACTGTGGCGCGGCGCCGCCCTGATCCCGAGTCACTTCTGGACATTCAAAACCCGTGTTATTCGTGTAGAGACATGTAGTTATATGGTAATTTGAATCATCGTCACCTCCTCGGAGGTGCGATTCATTAGTGTCGGTAACGTACATCTAGGTAACAGTATACGAGTTCCGTAATACAATCGGAGTACGCGAATGTTATAAGTACGATGAGCAGCGAGCACTACGCCACATGCTCAAACGGCGCGCAAAGTTGGTTGCCGCGACATCAATCGAGCACGGTAAGATACTTCAATTTAAAGGACCAGCCAGGTCGCTCGTTAGCTCGTACGTTTACTGCGCGACATGTCTAAACACAAGGTGGGGTTAGCGTAAGTGCGTAGAAGAGTAATCAAACAAAACGCAGAACTCTCCGTGCCTGTCGCGTTCCATGGTCGAATCGCGCAGGACGGAGAGAACGACGTGAAAGGAACTAGGAGACATCCACAAGCATCGCGTTGTGAATGAACCCCCCTGGGGAATAACAAAGAAACCGGTCAAAGGCTAGGAATCGGTGCTTACCGTTGTTCAAGGGAACCTCAATCCAGCAGCCTTGTCCCCAACGAGACAGCAAGACAATTAGAACCGTGATGAGGGTATCCGTTCTTTCGATATCGGGTAGCCAGGCGCACACGGTACAGGTGGAAATAATCTGTTAAAAGGTCAGTTCAAGGACAAGACAACAAGCTAACAAAAGACTCACCGATAGTCTCTCAACGACGAGCCGTGAGTAGAGTACAGTATCGTTAAACTACGTCTAATGTCAAGTACTGCTAGCAAACAAGTCCATTCCGACGGGAATTGTTAAACTGTAAGTCGCCGTACTATGTACTCGAATATCCCATCTAGCCGTCCAGTGAGTGTCGGTTCAAGTCCATAACAAAAGCGACACTCACAAGTTCCATAGCCGAAGGGATTTCCGAGCAGCGTGAGCACGGCGTGCTGCTACTCCCATCAGCGACGGCATAGTAGGGAAGTTCAGTCGCTCGTTGGTCAGTCGAGACCACGAGTTGGACTCGAATTCATGCAGCCGAGGTCTCGCTAATGAAGACCTATATAAACTAGTCGAGTCGTGTAAGGAATTGAGCGAAAACAAAGCCGGGACAACATACCAGAGTCAAAAGTCAAAGAAGACCGAATCGGAGACACAAGTCAAGTGCCGGATCCCAGAGCGACGACGGCGTGAGTGCATTACGGCTCCCAGAGTGAGCTAAGAACAATCTAAGAGGACTGTAAGTCGCGAGCCAATACTTATCACGAGAAACGTACCTTTCGCTGGAGTATGAGAAGGCAGCAGCGGCCTTCGCCGCTGTGCTCGCGTTCCTCGCGTCTGCCTTCTCGAGAGTCAGACGTCTCAAATTAACAGTCAGTCCGAACAAGACTCACCTAGGCCACGTCTTCGAGCGATGAGGTCCGTCCTCGGTGAAGCTAAATGTCAGATTAGTATCAGAAGCTGGTTGGAGTGAAGAGCTTACCATGGCAGCGTTAAACCGAGATCCAGGCGAGTCTGTACAAGAACGATTGATTCAAGACTCGAGTGATCAACGCGTCAACTTACCAGTCGCGCTCCATCCCAGTTCCGCAGAGGAGCGTAACAGTCGGCGTGTAGCCGAACTGTAGTTCACCGGCATGCAGCCGAGTGAAAAGTTCTCTCCAGAAAGTAGACTTGGCCGTTCGGATCGAAGACCGTGTTGCTATAGCGCGTGCTCGTCTCCTGAGGGTAACAGTACTCTAAACTCTGTGTTACTGTCAAGTAAGTTTTGGACAATAAAAGTGCCACTTACAAGTTCTCGAGACAGTTGTAGGAACCGTTGTTGGGCGTCCTTAGAGGGAAATGCCGAGTTTGAAGAGTGTAGGGATCATGGCGTCCATCGCTCGAAGGGTGTCGGTCGCATCTACAGTCGGAGAGTCAGTAACAAGAACGGTCCAAGCAGATTAAACCGGACATACTTACCATCTTCAAGACAGTCCTCGAGACTGTTGTTGTCGAGTTTCCATTCGCGAACACAGCCTGTGAGAACACAGAAGGCATAAATCAATTGTCCGAGTCGAGTGAAATTGCTCACCGACAGAGAAGTAGATATAGACGCGACTGTCTCGGTGGGTGAGACGAATGACCTGGAGCGCGAGTGAGTATGGCCGGTTTCTCAAGGGACTTGTGAATGGTGTCTGTCCGTCGAGTCAGTATACAAAACCCGGTTGAAGAGAAGCGCGTACCATGGACGAGTTAGACCAAATCAAAGCGAATCTGGGCATTAACGATTGAGTAAAGGTCCCAGTAAACAGCGTGTCGACTTACCAGTCGAGTTCCTTGACAGTCTCGTCGTTGATGCCTGTAACAAATGATCAACTGACACGGCAATACAACTAATTTGGACAACGCACCGGTATGATAGTCTGAGGGTGTCAGCCGGCTCGTAGCCCAACTGTCGTTCACTAGCACGGAGCCCAATGAAGTATCCAAAAAGGAGACGGCGGACCCGACCGAAGACCGTCTTGTGCGGTTGCGTGTCTTGAGGGTTTTGTTGTAAGAAGCCATGTTCATATGGCGAGGATCGTTGGTCCTCTTGACGAAGAGTTTTGTTAGTCAAGGTGAAGCAACCGGGCTGTTCAGCTTACCTTGTTTCTTGAGTAACGTTGACGCTTGGATCAAGGCATTCCAAGCTCGGGAATCGTCAAGGCTACAGCGCAAACAACCAGTCAGACGATAAACACGGCGTCGGGATAACCGAGCTCACCTTGGGACCAGGTATGTTCCATCGCTGTAGTCAGAATTAAATGCTGGGGGCCAAGGTCGGGCGTCGGCGCAATAGAACAGCGCGCTATGAACAGACATTTTATTAGTATGGATGAAGGGTAGAATAAACGTAGGCGTACCAAGAATAGACAGCGGCCGTGTCATTCGCGAGGGCTGGTCAGAACGACCGGGTTTGGGATTGTTAGCGGCGGCGTCGAGTACAGAGAGAGCGTAAGGCCATGCTCGACGTGGGAGTGATGCTAGGGCCGTGGTGGTCTGGAGGACGAGTTCTAAATCTGGGAAACGATGAGCAGACGAAATATGAGGGGAAAGGGCATCAACGTACGGAGAGGCCAGTCTGTCTGCTGCAACGGCAGCGTCGTCGAGCCCGCCTTGTTGATCGCTGTCGAGGTACCAGACCGACCAGAAACTCTGCGGAGAAAAATGTTCAGCGAGCTCGTGGACCAAGGAGAACGTCGACGACCTACCAGAGGGCTTGTATCCATGAGAAACGATGGCGAGACGGCGGCGAAACTGAAAATAAGAGTGGAGTCAACAAAGTGAGATGGTGGTGGGAAGAAAGAAGCCCACCCGTGACTTTAAGCGCCCGGTCACGCTTTTGGACGCGTCGGGAAAGCAATGGCGAGGACATCGGCGACGACGACTAGAGCATCTCTGTAACAGTAGATAAGTGTGTAGAGAGATGAAGGGAGCGAGCAGATGAAAAGAGAGAGAAGAGGAGAAGAGAGGAAAGAAAGGAAGTGGGTGATGATGATTTTGGAGGAATTGCTTCGCCTTTTATTGCATTTGGAAAGGCGTAGACTCCAATCAAAACGTAAAATAAATCCAGTAATCGGGCGCCGTGACCCTGGAACATTGATTGACGCGAGAAGTCCGGAACTTGTTGGCGGATTATTGGGACGCCACGGGAATCCGTTTCCAACGTCCTACGCGAATTAATCGCCCTGACCGCGTAACAGCGGCGTAAATATCTCACTTTCAAGCATCACCATTGAGCCATGAAAGTCGTTGAGCCTGCTTCAAGTCAATGAACCAAAACCACCAATAATTGTGCCCTCCTCGTGAACATAGTGTATAAACCATCGTATTCATACAATCTTGAATCTTCCAGCATCCAAACGAACGGAGCTGTTTCAAGGAGGCAACCCTGACTTCTGATGGAGGAGTCACGATGAGCCGTTTGAAAAACGGAGAAGTTGGAAAACTTACAGATCTCAATTTCGAGACGGAGATGCGCACCGCTTCGCGTTGCGCTCTCTCCTCCGTTCTGGGCGCGGACACGGCTCGCCGTTTACGTTCTGATGAAATGCCACAGGGTCAGTATGAACTTGAAGCGATTGAACAACGGAAAAGGTAAACCTTGGGGGTGCCACATTCAATTCTGCAATATTACCGTGTAAATGCAATTGGCGGCCAATACGGCGCCTGGAATAAGTCTAGACAGAGTACATACAAGTGTCTCCGTCGCCAGACCGGACCAGTTTGGGCGGGAAACGCGTTTTCGCCAAAAGTGTCAGCGGGACGGAGGACGAGGACCACGCCATGCGTCATTACCCCGCATCCAGGAGGGTCAAGATAAGATTGTCGAGGCCCCAGACACGTCACAGGGGCCAGGAAATCCTCGTGCTATCGATTGTCAGGGTCCAGTACGCCTTGCAGAGGCGCAGACGCGAAAAGTAGGCGTAAAAGCGTGTTCTGCAGTCCTAGAACCGTCGGAAATTCGATTACATAATGCCTACAGCAATATCCAAGTAAATTTAGGTCCGCGAGAGTCGCCAGAGGGCAGGAGAGCAAGGGGGCGCGTTGGTGTAAGTGTCGCCAGATCGGCGTGGTCGTGGTACGAGTCCAAGTTTAGCCGATCACTTGGCGTTACCTGGCCTGGATCGAACACTTCAAAGACGATATTTCCCCATCAATTCCGAGCCAGTACGGCCTCTAGAATGTCAACCCAGTTGGGTATACCCGCTGGACGAGCGGAGGAAATATCCCGTGTTGAACACGGGATATCATCCTGGTGACTACACGAACATCACCTCCAGGGTTCCAAGCATCGATCGTACGGGTCTCCTGGCTGCCCTGGAAGGAAGTTTTCGAGAAGTTGAAAGTTGACGTTTCGGGTTTACTGACTTTGGCTTAACGTCAACCTTTGGTATACTGGTTAGTCCGTCAATTTCTCTGAGTTTGACTGTTTACCATCTTTTAGTAGGATACTATGTCGTACTTTCTCCACTATTTTGGGGCTGTCTAGCACTATATTTCATGTCCAATTTTATGATACATATTTTGTACTACCCCCCAATAACACTTTTTGAAGGGTAGTCCGACAAGTTTCCTTCACTTTTCTAACATTCGTACAGACGTAATTTTTGGTCAAAATCACTTTATTCGGGTGGTAATCTACACATAGACATCTACGCGAACAGGTAATCCAAGGTACAGAATGGGCCAAGGGCATCGCGACAGCGCAAGAACGTTCCGCCACTTCCACCCCATCAACTTCTCCCTCCCGAAACAACGCAGAATCAAGCGTCACATAGACGAAGCACGGGGTAACGACACTGCGCCAATAACGCCGTGGATACCATCTACAAAGAGTTAACTCCGGGGAAATGATCGAGTAATTTTTGAAAGTACTAACCTCATGGCTCCAAAAGCGAGCGAGTGATCCTGACCAGATGACGCGGAAGCGTCTATAGCAATATCATGCCGCCCTCTAGTCCAGCGTCCACGTCCCCGCCAAGTTCGTCCACGTTCAAGACCAAGTAGAAGTGTGGCGCTATTTGCGCTTTGACGTCCGAGTTCGAGGAACAGCGAGAAGCCCGCAACGCGGGCGCAGCGGCGTAGAGCCGCTGCTCGCTGTGGACATAATTCTAGTGCAGAATTCCCCGTTAGTCGTGAGACGTCAGGGATACAAAACGAACATACCTGAACGAGGTCCCCGTCTCGAAGTTTCCTAATTCGTCCGTTGAGCCCGAAATGCCTCAGATCCAGATCGGGATCAGGGCTCCAAGTACTCCCGAAATGGTCCCAGGTCCAGGCTACGTTCGTCGTAAAATGGTTTCTCCAAGCGTGGCGGGATTGTTGCTTGAAGTCGCGGTTCTCACCGCAGTGAGAAGCCCGCAACGCGGGCGCAGCGGCGTAGAGCCGCTGCTCACTGCGGTCGACGTCCTGAAGGAGTTTCGAGTTATTAACAAAAAAAATGAAGGGAGATACAGGTACGTACCCGAATGGTTGTCCCGCCAACCTTCCAAATCCAGTATTAATCCCGAGTTCGCTCAGATCCAGATCTTGATTGCACGGGTCTATTTATCCGCGAGTGGAAGAAGCGGCGTCCTGTACGCAATGTGGTTTGGAGACCGCCGTCTTTCTATTCTCTGTGTAACCGAGTTCAATGCAACAACGCCGAGAGGACCGAGATACTCACTGAATAGACGTTCAAATGGCGTTCAAACTGGATGAATGTCGTCAAAATAGACCTCCAAGAACGGAGCAAAACATACCACAATTCCCCAGAAAAAAAGCCGGTCCGGCGAGGACACCACACGCTGCCCTAGGTTCAAGATATCGTTGTCCAGGGCCAGAAGACTTTACAGAAGGCGGAAATCAACGTTAATGAAGATATTCAGGCGATGCGAATGGACAACTCACCCATAGCGGAGGCGGCGCAGCCGCCTCCGCGTTGTCTATCAAACCGTCGGTTTCACTGACAGCAGGGATGATTAGACATGTCGTCCATTTCGAATTTGATGTCCAAATTGAGATAAAACTAATGAGATCTCGTTAATGATCCCTCGAAAGTAGGGATCCAAACTCACCGAAATTGCCAGACCCAAACGCCGCGCCGGCGAGGCGACACCACGCCGCCCAAGCTTCAAGTATTCGTAGTCCATGAAGGGGAGTAGTCCAGAGAGCGAGTACGAGGCGGCGAAGCCGCCGAGATCGTCGTCGCTGCAAGATTTGAGGTCGTTAAAGTCGTCCTGTTCAGCGAGGACAGTTAAACCGCGTTTCCTAAAACCGGATGCGTTATGAAACGCAGGGACGAATAAACGGGAGATACGTACCGGAGGTGATGTCCAAAACGAGATGGAACTAATCAATCTCGGACAATCATCCCGCCCGCTTCAACAATGTGACCAAAAAACTCACCCAAATCATGCGGGAAAAAAGCCGCGCCGGCGAGGCGAAACCACACCGTCGTGTGTCAACGATCCGGCATTCAATTGCGAATGAAGTTCTTCCGGTACCAAAGTTGTTGTCCCGTGTGGGTCCAGGCGCCGCCTACGTTGTCCTAGCGCGTTTTGGGTCTTGAGCTTTTGGGAGTTCTGAGCCTAGAAGAAATGAAGTCGAAAAAGCTCTGAAACTCGGAGACGAAACCGAGGCCGAAAGTTGGATCTGAATAACGCACCTTGAGAGAACACGAAAAAGCTTCTGCGGCGAGCAGCGCGCGCTGCCTGAAGTGCAGTAAATTGTTCTATGCCGTTCTGTACCCATGGAACGCGAATAACAATGTCGGTGACACTTTGGACGCGTCTGTAAAGAAAAGTCAACGTTCAATGTGGTGGTCAGAAGGAAAGAATGACCTTGCGGGTATTCGGCCCGATGTGATCGACGTTGTGCTCAACGTTGAACCATCATGTCGTTGAACCCTCTGGACGTCTGGGATGCCCAAATTTGTTTTCTCCTTGTCAAGACGACTCCAAACGGCTCCTGGAAGAATTACTCGCGAGGATTTCGAAATTGGACCCGCTAAAACGTACTCCACCGCCAAAAGAACGCTTTTTTCAACATTTTGTCGGCAAACTGGACCGCGACGCACCTTGTCTATGTCCAACAACGCTTTAAATCTCCTGATATCGAATCTCTTCTCCTCCTGACTCGTCTCCTCCTTTGAAACTCGATGACGCGTTTTGATCTCGATTCTGGACGAATTGAGCCATTACTGGAAGAAACCTTGAGCTCTGAGAAGCCCGGAGGGACGACAAACGTACCATTTGGGAAGCAACTTTGCGCGATGTTTAGAGGACGACGGTGACGACTTGGAACGCGGTTCTCGGGAGGGCCGTTACGATGGTACCAGTTTGAAAGACTGCGTGACAAGTTTCCGGGAGGACGGGGTTTGCAGGCAAGATAATTTTTCCTGTTCTCGATCATCAACAACTGACGTGTTTCCAATATTCAGGCGGCTTCTCCTGACCGAATCTTTGTAGCTCTTGTTCTGTGTTCTGGTTGAATTGAATGCTATTCCTGTTATCACGACGTGCTTGGGCTCAATTTTGCGAACAGTTAGACACCACTCAGTGCTATTCAACCATTCTACTCTCTTGGTCAAACCCTCAAGTTCCATCAGCGCCGAAATATCCGAGGCCCGCGATTGTGGCGCCGTGTTGCCCCTGGAACTTCCTGAATATTGCGTCTGACGGAGTACTGTTCTTGGATACACAAATGCCTTGTCGTACTTGACAATGTATATATGTATCGAGAGCTGGGAAACCGCCATTCTTTCCAACTGTGTTTTCTGTTCAAAATTCCCGGAGGACAAACAATTCGACACGGCAGGATCTCCGCGTAATATTCTGGTGATCGAGTCTGTAACGTTGCTTGTGTCACCATGGAGTCTGGAGCCCGATTCCAGCACGGAGGATATTTAGCCGAAAAGGTATATAACATTGTCTTCCTCCGTTTTGGTCTTTCATTCCTCCCCCCACCATGTCGTCGTGATGCCCGTACTCGATCCCTCTCCTTTGCTCTCTCGTCGTCGTCGTCGTCGCCGTCATCGTCATCGTTGTGGTCTCCGCCGCTATAGACCTCACTCTCGACCATCATCAAGCCGCCATCCTCGACGCGAGGAGGTCATTGCCGCTTTGGGCCCGGCCTCGCGGTTATCAAGTAAGTTTTCATTCTTCGGTTAGTTCTTGCTCATTGTTGATACTGTTCTGCATAGGTTTGACTCTTGTATGTTCGCTGCCTTGACGGCCTCAACAGTTTGCGATGTATTCACGTATTCGGTATGTTCTCTCTCTTTAGTATACCCGGTTAAGTACTTACTAAGGTTCTTTCTAGGTACGGCACCTGGACACGGTCGACACCTGTCAAATTTGACAGTCAAATGGACATTCAGCCTAGTTACGGCCCACTCTCTGACGGTAAGTCTTCGATTAGGGTTCTGGGTCATCAGTATACTAACTGGACCTTGGTAGGACACGACGCGGGTTTTCTGCAATACGCCTTACCCGGGTCCGCAAAACGAGTCGGAAATGCTCATTCTACGGTATATTCGGGCTCGGGTTACAACAGGGAACAGTTGTGGTAAGTTCTGGATTCCGGTTTTGGCCAGCTGGTATACTAACTCTACATTGTAGACACAACTGGTATTGGCTACAATAGGCGGTTACCCGGGTCCGCAGAACGACTCGACAATGTTCGTTTCCGGGTAGGGTTACAGCGCGAGTACCAGGGACCAGGCTATTCGAGTTTGCGCCACACAGAGGTCCTGACCGGGGTTGGGAGTTGGAGTTGGGAGGAGGCTGCGAGTTGGACACCCCCTGGTGGAGATACTCTCCCAGAGGGTGGTCCTTTTTTTTGTAGTAGAGTTTGTATTAGGTAGACGCCGCATTATGAAGCCAGGTTACCATCACGTGACCGAAAAATAAAAAACTTGTGTTCATTTTGCTCAGGGACGCCCGTAAAAGGCGTTTTGTCCCTTCAGAGTTGCCTTGTAAGGAGTATCTTCCCTGCAGGAAAGACGGCAGAGGTCTGCCGTAGTCTTACCATCAAGAGGGCGCGAGGATCAACGAAGAGCTTCTTGATGCAGCGAAGACAGTCTCAACAAAGCGAAGACACAAAGACATAAACACCCCAAAGAAAACCCTAACACCCAGCAATAACACTTCCTTCCTCTCATGTATTCAACGCGTCTCCAACCAGACGTGTGGCGGAACCGAACTCGCGCATCAGAATAGCACAGCCACACACCCACGCTTTTTTCTTCCCACCATGACAGCACCCTCAAGACGCACTCGCAGGCGGAGTCAGAAGCGACGCAGACGGGCAGTGCCACGGATGGCTTTGAAGGAACATCTAGGTGTGTGCACAACAGAGTAGATGCTGCACTAGGCTAATCATTGGCAGACAGAAGCCCGATCGCGTAGCACCAGTTTATGGCGTTCAATGTAATCCAAAGAAATATAAAGTCCTTTAACCCACAAACGAGGGACATGCACAATGGGCGCGAGATACTCTCTGACAGTGACCTGGCCCAACTGCGAAACTTTGCGGAGCAACAGCCGGGACTCCTCGTCACGCCCGCGTCTTTGGTCGGACTGCTCGCGGCATTAACCAAGAGCTCCCCAACGGATAGTCCCGAGCTTGAATACGACATGGAACTACGGGGGCGTAATAGTGATCGTGATGAGTTTGAAGGCCGGTCGCGCTCCTCGAGCTCGGGCTCGGAGGGCACGTCATACCAGCGAAATAATAGCCGTCCACCGTCGAGAGGACCACCGCAGCCACCAACCAACTCTGTGTTCGATACCCACCGAAGACAACGCTCGACGCCACTTGGGAACAATGCTCCGTCGAGCTGGACGCATCGACCGGCGCCACCCAGTCGTCGGAAGAGTGATGCTGGTAATCGTAGTGATTCAGAGGTATGTACAACATATTAGGCTTTGTCGTTTTCGCTGATCAGCGTCTAGTCTGGCGCGTTTGGTCGTTCGCTCTCCCGTACACGCAACAGAGCCCCCTCCGATCCCAAATCCCCAACAACCGGCAGTATGTCGCCTGATGTCCATGCCTCTCTCGCATCCCCTCCCTTTCGCCACTCTTCGCGTCCTGGTTCCAGAGCGAGTCGCCATCCCAAGACACCTAAACGCGCGAGCCCTTACGATGATCATGCGTACTCTTCACCCGATGATACTCACGACTCTACTGCCACCTATGATTATCGCGGTGAGCGCGACGATCAGGAATTCATTAAATCCGTCTCGACCCTTGCCATGCCCCGCTCATCCGACTCTGACGGTGAAGATGACGACGATGCATTCGGTCTGGTCATGGACCGGTCTGTTGCGAGCTCGACGGTGTCCATGGAACAGTCTGAGCGGCTCGAGGCGCTGCAGAAAGTTAACCAGGAACTCTCGCAGCGAGCCGCAGAGGCGGACCGACTTTTAAGGCGTAGGATCGAGGAGCACGAAAACGAGGTCGAAAACTATCAGATCAAATTAGATGAATTGTCCAGCGAGCTCAGCGCCAGTAAACGGGAGGAGAAGGACCTTCGAAATAAAGAGGTGCGCTACTAGTATTAAACACGTCTCTACCTGACACTTTTTCAGCGCGCCAATATGGCCCTTATAAGCTCATTAGAAGCGGAAATTGCCAAAACCACGAAAGCGCTTGACGGTGCGCGGACTACTTATGCCTCATTACAGAAACTTTATTCAGAGCAGTGCAGTAAGTCGCAACAGTGTGTTCATACGACGTATCTGACCATCCTTCCAAGCTGCTTCGGAATCATATAGAGCTGACCTGCGTCAACGCGACGAGCAAATCCGTTCTCTCAGGAACAACCAGGTCACCCAGGACCTCGAGGGCGAGAAATTCAAACGTGAAAGCGAAGCGTACGAAGCGCGCATCGCAGGTCTCGAAAGCGAGTTGGAACTTGCGCAACAAGTCCAGGCACAGCTCGACGAGCAGAAGCAGGAAAATCTACTGCTCAAGGAGACTATCGACCGCATGCGCTTCGACATGGACGAACTTCGAAACAACCTTACCGTAGCACAAGGCGGGTCGAGCAGCGGCACGTCTAGTCGCGCGAACACTATGAGCAAGTCTCTAGGTGCGGAACTGGCCAATCGAATAAAGGAGAGCTGGGGCGGTGACGATGAGGACGACGAAGATCCACCAGCGGAAGAGGAGGAGGAGACGACGGTGGAGGATGGAAGCGATGGCGAGTCTTTCGTGCAAACAATCATTACGCGGAAACGGGTACGTTGCTTCATACTTCACCAAGTCCTTGCTGACGGCCGATGTAGAAAGTCGCCAGTCGAGCAAATAGGGTGGAGACTATTACCACACACGAGGAGATCAAGGAGTACAGCGACAGCTCTGTGCAGTATGAGCCTGCTCTATTCCTAAAGTCGACTGCTGTCCAAACGATGCCTCCGCCGCCGCCGCCGAAGGTGTCTTCCTTCAGCATCCAAACCGAACCTGAGCTGGCAGCGGAACCCGTCTACATCAGCCTTCCCCCGCCTCACCGCGAGACTGCGGAAATGGAGATTCAGACGGACCCGGTGGAAGTTGTTGAGGTCAAGCAGGAAGAGGAAGAGACCGAGATGGTCGCGTCGTCATCCAAGCAGACCATCGAGGACCAGCCGCCGGCATATACCCAGATTACCGAAGAGCACGACTGGCAGGTTGCGGCCGACACGATCAAGAAATGGCATGCAGGCGTCAAGCTGCCTCTCGACGCCGTGCGTGGGGGTATTTCTCCCGAGACGCTCGCAGACTGGAAGGCGATCAAGGAGGAGCTCGGGGTCGAGTGTGGCGTCATCGACAAGATTATCGCCAAGTCGGGGGAGCGGCTGCCGCCCAAGGACGACAAGGGCAAGCGCCGACGCGGGCGGTTCTACAACATTTACAACACGTATGTGTATGGCGCGGGAGGAGAGGGTGGGATACCCGCGTCGGGGATCGTCGCGCACACGGCGATCGTTGTCGGCGCGTCTGCGCTGGTGTTTTTGGCGCTGGGGCCGTATCTGGGTGGCCAGCCGACTGCGCCGGGCAGTGCGACGTACTATGACCGTGCGGCGTGGAGCAGCTTCAACACGATACAGGGTGCGGGGGAGGGGTTCATGCCGCCGGATGGGACGGCGACGGTGTGGAACTTTTTGGGGCGTGTAGGGGGCGGCGCAGCGAGGGCGGCACGGGGGTGGCCGACGTGATGACCTTTTCTTTTTTTACGACTACACTTAATATGCCTAAGTTATGTACATGAATTCTTTCTCTTGTTCATGGCCTCTCTTTTCGTGTGGTATAATTATGATGGATATTATGATACATTCGTTCTAGTACGATGATACCACGCGCTCCCTCCCTCGTTGCTTGTTGTTTATTATATCGCATACATACCGACTCTCGTTGACTCACTCTTTCTCTGTCTCTTTATGCTTCTACTTATTATCGATGCGAAATATTCTCTTATGTGTAGCTTTGTTGGCTGAGGTTGAGGCCTGCCTGAGGGTTGACAATCATAGCATCCCGGTTGTTGATAATGATGAGTATGAAGCTCAAGATCAAGCTGCTACCATCTCACAATGTGCTGAAGGCAATGTGCATCCCACCAAACACCTCATTATGGTGGTCAAGCAAACCTTAGGTTTTGATACACCCTGGTGGTGGCACATTTTCTTGCAGGGTGATAAACAGTATAGGCTCGGTATCTTATCACCAAGTAACTATTAACCATGGAGGAGGCTTACTTTGTCACAGTAGGGTGGCGCAGTAAACCCTAGGTTTTGATACACCTCGGGTTTACTGCGGTAAGTAACGGTATCGATACGGTATCAAAACCCCCCGGGGAGGCCCTGGGAAACTCCCCTAGGACTCCGGCGGACCGAGTGTCTGAAATGGCCCTCAAATCCGCACGATTTTAGAGGTTTTGGGCCTCAAATCCGCCAAAAATCGCCGAGGAAGTCACATCACGTGCTCAAATGTCACGCATCCAATTTTCCTCGCCGTGGCGCAATTTTACCGTTTCTGTGCATTTGAGGGGCTCTATAGATGTCCTGGCCTTCCAATTATTGAGTCTGAATGATAAAAATTCAGTTATATTCATGCAAACACTATGAAGCAAGCTATGAAGCCGGTTTTGGTCTAGCTGGAATCCGAATTTTTAAGACTGGTAGCTCGGCCAGAGCTTTCTTGACCGGCGCAGAGGACAATGATGTCCAGTGACCAATGGCGAAAGGCTTCAGCTCTCTCCGAGAGAGCTCGCTTCCTCCTTCAAGAGCCCCGGGCCCCAAATTATAGACCATATTCTCGACTGGAGCATGAGTATGTAGATGGGCCCCGTATGAGCCATATTGGGCTGAAAAAAGGAACTCGTCATCGTCTTCTGGATCAGAATCGGCGGCCTACGTATGAAGTCAGTGGTGATAGTTAAACACAGGCTAATACTTACAACTCGTAGTGGTAGATAGACCCGAAGCGAGAGGTACTTGACGCCGGTCGACGAATCCGCCCTATCAATAGAATCATACCGACCACTATTACCCTTCTTGTATATATCCTGGATTTCGCCGATGTACAGGCGCTCCGAAGAAGATCGCATTATAACAATGCCCGTGCGACGCAAAGGATTGATAGCTGAGATGTTCCGAGTCGCGAGATATTCGAGGGCTACAAGAAGACTTCAGACAAAGAATTTATGATGCTGAAGAGTAACATACCATTCCCAGTTGTGAGTTTGGAAACATTGCGGGCCACCGTCTGCCAGCGAAACTCTCGTGTTTTCTTCTGTTGCTGTTTTTGTAACACTACACGCTGATCCTGACCTACGCGCACACGGTGCGAAGCCTCCTTGATAGTCATCTTGAGCTCGCCAATTTTGCCGTCCTCCTGCGACTCCTGCTCCACAGCGGAGACTTTAGGATGGAATTTCGGATTAATCTGTACGACTCGCTCAGATTTAGCAGTAGTACCTGCTTGTAAACGCTTTCGTAATGCAAGCATGAGGCTGATTGAGACCTTGCCATTCGCATCCAGGATGTAACTTGCATACGAAGGTATCGGTGGAGTAACCGCCGGTGACTGCGCGGCCGAATCGGACTGAGGCAGAATAGGCTCTACAGGCACATCTTTCAATGCGTCCATCTCTGTAACAGCATCGTCGTAGTCTTCGCAGAGGGCAGAGTAGCGTGCAGTCATGTGGGCAGATTCAGCCGTGTTCAGTGCCATGGCACCGGGCACATTCTCATCATGAGGAGCACCGTCGTCCTGATCCAGCCCATCCTCATCCTCATCCTCAAAGTCTGATTCATACTCAGACTCTGCACCACCGTCTTCTTCGGCAACAACAGCCTTCGCAGGGACTTTTGTAGACCCGAGAGGCGTAAGAAGAAGTGGATGTTGTGTTGCAATACGAAGGTGGAGAATATCCCGACAGATAGCGACAGCTTCATCGTGGCCGATCTTAACTAAGATATCAAGATGGGCACTGGAAAGGTTTGCCGTCGAAATGTCTTCTGGACGAAGCTGCCTGGCGCCTCCAAAGTCCATGAAATACCCGATCGCCGATGTACGCTCCGAATTCTTGATCTCGAACTTGCCCGTCAACATTATTCGCTGGCGTACCATGGCGTGCTTAACGACAACCAGGAATTCGGCAAAAGTAAAGTTCGGAAGCAGTTGACGGGCGTATCCAAAGAAGTGCTCGAGGAATTCAGTCCCTAGAAGCCATGGACAAAAAGGCTGATTTGGATAGTACTTGGAGAAGACGAGAGTGAGGAGAATGAGGGTGTCACAAAGACGATTGAATATATGGAAGCTGGCCGGTGAAATGAAGGACCGCGTGGAAGAGTAGAGATCCGGAAACTTCTTGATCATGAAGTCGACATGTAGCTTCCAATAATGGAGCCAAAAGCGCGCACGAAAGGCACACACAACCCGATCTGCTGCTGACATGAAGGGGTTGAGCCATGCATCGAAAAGCAGCCCTGTAAAAGTCGTGAGTGCCGTTAAGACAAGAGAGCCGCAACGACAACCTACCAAGAATAAAGAGATACGAGAATAGCCCTTCCCAGCCTGGGCGAATAGTAGACACTCCATCTGAGTTTGATGTCGTTGTTGATTCTAGAGCTACGTGGTGAAAGATGCGACGCGCCGCCCCATCATCCTGTTTGTCCACATTCTCGACATCACGAACGACCAGACCGGCAGTTCCGGTCTTGTAAAGATCGATGAAGGATTGGTTCACAAGGCAGCTTGAGCCCATGCTAGCCGTATGCGTTCCGTGCTGCGGCTGGTTTCGCGCTGTCTTGCGGGCATGTGGAGCATCTTCTACAGAGACAACCGGGCCAATGTCGGAGAAGATGGGAGCGGAGAGGTGAACGCCGTAATGAGAGTTATCATATGAGAGTTTTCCACTCGGGGTTTCTGTTGAATCGAGGAGATGTTGTGCTAACAATTCAGAGGCAGCACCGTCGGCAGCAAATGATACAACATGAATCTTCTGTTCTGCGGCCATCTTCAGCACGGTGAGGTTCAATTCGTATATGTCATTCCCGGTATCTTTTCCATCTGTTGGAATGAGAGCAATAACAATCGGTGCGCAACCAGGCAAGGGCACCTATGCTCAAGTTAGCCCAGACTCCGTATTTCATTGATTTGCCGCTTACCTGCATCACGATCGCTCTGACTTGTTTTGCCATAGCATTCTCTTCGGAGGCGCGATCAATGATATGATCAATATCTTCGACATTGTCGACCACACAGTGATGCATAGGAAGGGTGGATCCCAGTATGTGACTACCGCATGAGTTCGAGTATGACAGTCTGGCCCGTACTTTCGTGCAGTCCCCAGCGACAGCTATAGCCCCGTCAAACTGCATCCGGTCCATGAAACGTCGAACACGGGCAACGTTCTCGTAGATGAGAGCAGGGTTTTGCAGAGCGTCATCAGACTTGGCAACTAATGAGCTATACAATAAATCAAAACCTTATACAATGTTCACTTTGTCGAAGAACTCACCGTAAACGTCTCAAGGTCGGTCCCTCAATTTGCGAACGAAGAATCTCATACTGTTTTCGCGAGTTCGGTCCATACGAGCGCATCAGAGTCATAAAGTGCAGATAATGCTCCGGATAACGTACTCCGCGGACAAGTTTTGTGTTCGAGGAAAAAAGGCGGATGAGCTTGTCATCAAAGACCTGACAGATCTCTGTAAATGTTTCGCGCCCGACCAGTTTTCCGGAAGTTGCATGACGATAGAGGGAAAGGAAGCACTTCGCAACATCATCCTTCTCAAGAAGAAAGTGGAGGTTGAAAAGAACGGGGTCGTCAAGTGTTTCCAAGAACTTGCGCGCGTCAAATCCACGAAGAGCTGACTGTGATGTATACCGTTCGCGTGCTTGCAATAACACACGCTGTTCTTCTTCAGGCTTCTCGGCCTCGTGAATTTTCTAAAGAAATGTCAGAAAGCAAGCACTGTAAGAGCAAAGACCACGTACACGAAGGATTGCGTTGCGAAGAGCTGGATCCTTGCTGGTCGTCCGGCATTTGTCGCAAACCCCATCTGGATTGGCTGTGACGCCTGAACAATCAGGTGCCTTGATCACACCTTTCGCATAATCGACCTCCCACCGTCGAAATCCTTCCAAGACCCGGTTAACCGCGCTCATTTCCCATTTGGTCCAGAGCGTGATCTTTGTCTCCTTGTTTCCCTCATGTGGAACTCTCACTGATACCGCTGCCAGCCCGTTCAATCGCTCGTCCTCCTTCTGCAATTTCATTTCCTTAAACGGTTTATAGGGGAAGAGCTTCCGAGCGACGCGGGCTTCAAAATCAACGGATATACCACCATAATATCGTGTCGGTGTTCGTGCAAGGTACTCTTTGTAGTTCTCTCCATACAGCTGCTGACATGGTATCGCAGGAGGTCGTGAAGCGACTTCAAGTTCAAGTCTCGATGGCATCGGCTTCTCTTGTTTTTGTGGGCCTGCTGGTAACGTCGAAGGGGCAAAGAAATTAGAGATGGATGGTGTCTGCGACCACATGTGAGTATAATAATTGCGAAATTTGGGTGGTACATACCGTTTTCACTGTCTTAGTCACATAGGTCATCCTTTCCGGCCGCAACGATGGCTCCAGGACGTTGGATTTAAGCGGCGGAGGCTTTGAAGACGACGATGGTGTTGCCTTGGTAAAGAAGGATGCGATTGATTTCTTGCCTGTCGCCTAGAGAACATACTGTAAGGGCATGGTCATTCAGTACAAGCATGTCTTACAACAACTACAGCAGCTTTACCGCCCGTGGCGGAGACGCGGATTGTGGTGACACCCTTGATTTGGGGACATTTCGCCCGGTGCGTGCCCCAATTCTTCCATTCGTACTCTCTTTTCACTTCGGCACTCAGCTTATATGTTTTCTTACACCCACGACACACCACGCCGTGAGTTGTGAACGAATCAACCCACTCATCATCTCTGAACCTCTCGGCTTTGGGATTTTTAGGACTGATTGTCTCTACGACCGACTTGCCTCTCTTGTTCGCCTTCAACCTGGGATCTTCGGCGTCACCCTTTCCTTCAGGGTGTTCTCTCTTACGACCCCTATGCCACCATGAGTCGATTGTTTCCTTGAGTGACAGGCACTTACTGTTCCCCGCTGCGCTGGGCCTGGGTGTCATCGGTCATTTCAACGTCGGCGCCTGCATCTGCAGGGTAAGGATTGTTCATCAGTCCGGAAGTACTAGACACGGTGTCGACTTCCATGCCGGCGTCTTCTGTTGTCTCAGAGATTCGCCCGGGCGGCCTGTCTGCGGTGGAAGTAGACAAATGGAGCACTGAGGCATCGTCAGAGGACACGGGCACGATAAGCGAGACCGCCGTTGGTAGGGCTACTGGCGATTCGATTGGCTTCTTGGGTTTTGAGCCCCATCGTTCTTGTGTAACACTGTCGCGTCCGGTGAGCCGTCAACTCTTACCGGCCAACAGAAACTTACGGGAGCATCAACAGTCTTTCGAGCACTACGGCTCGCATTTCCTCCTTGGCACTGTCCTGCGCCGCGCTGGTGTCCTTGTTGTGTTTTAGGGCAAGCACGGCCATCATAACGAAGAGCCCGCAGCTCCACGCGTCAATCTGACGTTCGGTAGGGGGCGGCGCGTGAAGGTCAAGAGTCCATTCTACACTCCAGTCGATGGCCGGACTGCCAATGCGGTCCATAATCACGTCCACTATTTTCAACATTAACTATTCATTCGTAAGTCTACCTTAGCCTGCTTGTAGTTCGCGAAGCTTACTGGTTCAGCCCAATAAGATGATTGTAAATCCGGAATACTGTCGAAGATGTTGCTTGTGCGTTTTCCGAAGTCCACCCAGCCAAGAACCCAGTGAGAGTTGTCCTCGCCGAACATGGGAAAGAACCATCGTGAGTAGGTGCTCAAATTGGCGAGTGTCTCTCCGCCCTGAAGATCAATGTAAGTACTTGCCCAAGCATGAAAAAGTTTTATGCGTACTGCAGCATGGATGTGCTCCAAGATTGTTCCGTAATTCTTATTCTCTTTGACTGTGCCCTGTATGAGAGGACCGAGCCATGTCGAGAAGATACACCAGTTTGCATCTGGGTTCTCGGCCGCATCCTCTTGAACAGCCGCGCAAAAGGCATTAATGACTGTGCCGGGGAGTTTTTGTCGTCCTTGAGCCAGCGCAGTAAGATCGCAACGAGTGACATCGATATTGCGGATTGTACGCGTCTCTGACCGGACGCGATCTGGTATTTCCAGAACCCTCATGATACGCGACAGTTTTATAGCCCCATGTAGAGTACGACTAACGAAATTTTCCATCACCGGATGATGCCGAACTACTTTCTCACCCCTCAAATCCGCCATCTTGCCACTTAAATCCGCGATCTCCCGCCGAACTTTGGACCAATTTGGCCTAAAATCCGCGACTTTTCGCCGCCAAAATCGCGATTTTTGGGCCCTCAAATCCGCTAAAATCGCCGGAGTCCTAGGGGAGTTTCCCAGGGCCTCCCCGGGGTTGGCAGGTAGGTTTCGATACCGGCACGTGATTTTTCACGTGACAGTGCGCTGGTGCTGAGAACATGCAGTGAGCGGCAGGACAGAGGCGGGACCACGGCGGCGCACCGCCTGCGCCACATCACGTGTCCAGAACACGTGCCGGTATCGAAACCGTTAGTAACGGTTTCAAAACTGGGGCCTCCCGGGGGGTCGGTATCCATACCGTTACTAACACCCCCCGGAGGTTTACTGCGCAACCCTATGTCACAGGCCTGCTTAGGACAGTAAAAAGATGAATCATGCCACATTGTAAAACGGTCAGCTTTCATGAGATGACCACCGCAGGGATCGAACCTGCAATCTCCTGATATTACGTAATCGTAGTCAGACGCGATGCCATTTCGCCAGGCGGCCGTGGTGTGTGGCGGCGGGGAGTCCACAACTCGAAAACCGATAAATCCAGACACGGTAATCGAGGGCGGCGCAGCATTGTAGCATCATCGAGTACAAGATCGAGTAGGAGAAAAGCAAGTGACTCAGGCGCTGACAGATTGTAAATCCTGAATGTTGATTTGGGAAGAATCTGAGGTCGATTGGACCCAATCTGCAGCATCGATGTCACAACTCACCGCCACCGTCGATGGCCCTCAACTTTCGTCGACATGTCTCCCGAAGTCATCTATTCGGTATCAGTGTATGTCTGAATCTGATGACACGGAGCAGTACTTGTCCTAGACAATAACCCACTGGTGCTTACAGGGTGGTACTTGATGTTACTCAGTAGCATGCTACTCCACGTCTGTTGCCTTGCGCATGCTTCCGTTTCTCACTCCTGCTACCCAAAATCTCTCCAAATAGCCTATCTGTGGTTGTGCGATGGAGAGCAGATGTCGTAAACGCAATTCTGCTTCCCTTCTTGTCAGAAACAGCTAAAACCAAAGAGCTGATCTGACATACCATCGGTAGACCGTATGTGGACCGAGATAGATTAGGAGTACAGTCAATACCTGGATATATGCGTCAGTAATGTGAGTACGGGGTATCGGGAAGCAAGTACGCACTAGCTTTAAGTCACTGCGTGTTATTGTCCCACTTCTGCACCTATCTAAACGTGGCGAGCAAATCTGGGCATCGGGATGGCTGAAAGTCTAGGCACGTATGTTCATGGGTCTCCGGCTCGAGTCTTCACAAAAAGTTGCGGCTTATGGAAACGTCAGTCGGGGAGGTTGCAAAACAATGGGTGTCTTACCGCTATGCCAACAGGGACTCTACCGGATGAACACTTCACAATAGTCTGGCGTCTAGGGAAGAGATATGCTGCATCGATTGCGAGGCTCCTCCGGCCATGCAATCGCGTCGCAAGAATGGACACTGGAAAGGATCCATCCCCCAACGACTCTAAACGCATGAGAAGCGCGTGAATGATGGCCACCGCCGCGTCATTGGGATGTATCAGCGTCTGCTGCCGCATAACTTGGGCTCACGAGCAAGGCAAGGAACCGGTCCAAACCTGACTATATGCGCCATCAGTAAGTACAAGCGCGTACATGAGAACGAGTACGCACCGCTTCATCGTCCATGCCCATGGCCGGAAGCCATACTTCGGCGCCTCATAAGTCGGGGAACCAGTGGGTACCTGCAAGCAGCAGTTGAGCCAACGACGGATCAAGATGATCCAGACGATGAGCATGCAAATCAGTCGCTAGGCTCGTCCGCCCAGTAGTCCGGAGTTGCACCAAGTCGGCACGATGAGGTGGAGGTAGAGAGCGGCACAGTCACAGCGGCGACGATAGGGAACATAGGCTTCCGTAGTGGTACATTGGAGAACATGGTGGTAGCAAGACAAGACAAGACAAGACGCGACGCAATAGCAAAGACGCGTCATTACGTCACTCCGAATTGGTCGCGGACTTGAAAGTTGATACCAGTGACCAGTGTGACTTTCCGTCCCAATGCGAGAGAGCGTTCTGGGACGTGCAGCTGTCTTCCCGAGAGTATGACGAGTGCGTAACGAGTGAGTAGTGGAGGTGTGCTTGGTGGATCTTGCGCATGTGTCGGCAACTCGATATTCAAAATTGAGGAATGGGTGTGCAAGAATCCAAGGTTATCTTCATGATTAGGGAGATGATTATGTTGAGCACTTTGGAGAAAAGAACCTGCAGTGCAAAAAATCTTCTGTGTAAACTGGTGTACATGTACAATGTGAGAGATTCAGTCGGTGTCGTCTAGGAGATAAACTAACTCTATAAGTGTCAACAGTCCATCAGTCTAAGTAAATAATCGAGTACATCGGTATCAGGGGAAGCAAGTACAAATGAAGATACAGGGGGAAGAGGGCGCATCAACGTCGAGAAAAGTCAGGGGGTGGGTGTCAGCGCCGCGAAAAATCAATGTTAATGCCCGACTCGTCGTCGTCGTCACTGTCATCGGAGTAGTGCGCGACGCCATAATCATCAGACTCTCCCGCCAGCGACTGTAATTCGCTCTGAAAGCTGACGCCCGCCCGCGGCGCCGCAAACTCACGCACCGGCGAGCTGTCCAAACTATCCTCGTCCTCATCACTTCCTAGTGACGGCCGGCCAAATTGGAGCGTGTCACCCTCAATCATATCCTCATCGTCGTCGAAACTCGTATTCTTGAGCTCCGTTGGGTGGTCGCCCCAGCTCGACACACGCCGACTGTTGGTGAGAGCAGACGGATGCCCGCTCAACACCTCGGCACTCGCGCGCGCTGCAGCGCCGCCTCGCGACTTGTTGTAGCTGGCCCCAGCCGTGTTCGACCTCGCCTTCTTGATGGCACGGGGGGGAGCATCATGTGCTGAGGCTTTGGGCGTAAGCACGCTTTTCGATCCCCCGCGACCAAAGAACATGAACGAGATGAGACCGCCAGAAGACGGCGGTGGCGTCCCTGGCTCGACGGCTTCCTTCTCCTTGCGGGACTTTTGCGAAGACCTTCGGCTGATGCTGGCGGAATTGCGGAGGCGCGACAGTGATCTGTCCAACTTGACCTTTTCCTTGGTTCGGCGCGCAACGTCAACGACAGTGCGATGCCTGCCTAGTCGAGAAGGGCCGGGGGTAGGAACATTGGGGGACGTCGTCGCTGTTTTCGAAGTCTCAGCCTGTATCGGGTCGCGAGAACGAACAGGTCCGCCAATCCCAAACACGGCGGTGATATTGTGCGCGAGGCGCTTGAATCGACCCATCTTGGGAAGATCAAAGTCCACGCCCTTCATCGCGACGGACGTTTCCTGGGGAGATACCAGAATCTGATCGTTGGCCGTATCTTGAAGCCATGTTTCTGCATTGGGAAGATCCTGCAAAAACCATGGGTTGCTCTACAAGATGGGGTTAGAACCATGGCTTGGACAGCGGAGGCAGACTTACCCGGACTTCGCTGAGGGTGATCCGGGAGTTGACGTCGCCCTCGAGGAGATGTTCCAGGAGGTGCATGACCATGCCGCCTTGGGAACGTTCGTCTGTCGGATGTCGTCCACCGGTAGGGACCTTGTCGCGACCCATGTACTCCTTAACGTCCCACTGGCCCTTGAGGATGAGACGGTAGACTTGAAATTCGCCAGCGACGCCGCTTTCGCTAGCGTGAAAGGGGACTTCGCCGAAAAGCAAACAGTAGAGTGTGACGCCGAGGGCCCAGACGTCGATGGCTTTTGTGATAGGCTGAGGAGGTCGGCGGTTTTCTTCGTCGTCTACTACAGAGTCGTAGACGACCTCGGGGGCCATGAACATGGGAGTGCCGGCTTTTATCGCAAGATTTGTATCGTCGAGGAGGAAGGGATCTTCTGGATCCTCTGAAGGGGTGCTGACGCCGAGGTAGGATAGTCGTTGGGCATAGGAGAAGTGGGCGGTGCCAAAATCGGCAATTTTGACATGGGCTCGGTCTTTTGTCCAGAGGAGGTTGGCGGGTTTGATGTCGCGGTGAATGATACCTTGAGTGTGTACTGCAAGCGGTTAGTGGGGGAGATAATTCACGTGCGAGGAACTTACGATATTCCAATCCTTGAATGGCGTCGCGCAAAATACGGCGCGTCTGTCCAAGGTCTTGGATAGGATTTCCGTGGTCGTCCTGCCACTCGACCTCGCCGCCCTCGCAATACTCCATAACTGGCATCGAATATATATAAGCAATTAAAATCCTGAATAATCTGAATACTTACCCATCCATATAGTCCGCATAAGGCGGTCATCGAGTACCTCGTAGAGCTGGACGATAGACGGATGGTGCAACTTCTTCATAATGGCAATCTCGCGCAAAATCTTTGTCTCCTCCGAGTGCAGCAGATCGCCGACGGACGTGTGGTTTGTCGGGCGAGGGAGGGCCTGGCGGCGCAGCTGGTTATACTTGCGCTTATTCTTGCCCTCTGGCGACTCGCGCTTGAGAGCCTTGATGGCGACGGTGCGCTCGACGCCGGCGGGGGTAATCTCTGTGGCGCGGTAGACAGTCCCATTCTTGCCCTGGCCGATTTTGACCATGATCAAGTACTGATTGACCCGGCCGGGCTCGAGGACGACATGGTTGGTGGTGACGACGGCAGGCACGTTCGGTGGGCGAGCGGGTCCACTGGGCGCTGTGCTCGGCATCGCGGGACAAGGTCCTTCATGAAAAAGGTGCAGTTGTGACGGTAAGAGGTCAAGATGCGCGGCACAAATAAACATTCATTTCAAAGCCCCTCTCCTCCTCCGCCGGCTTGCTCGGGACCCCGGCTACCCCCTCTTCGCCATATCGGGACAATTATTGACTAATCGGGAACAACTACTTCTACGCAGTCACACAGTGCGCTGGTGCCTCCCTCTCGCATTTGCATTTGTCCTCCTCTTTGACGTCTTTCATCACCTGCAAGATATCAGAACACATGTCTACCGCGCTCCCGCGTAGCATAGCATCCCATCACACGCGAGCACAGGGCCATGATCAGCCTCTGCATATGGGGCTATGTATAATGTATCAAGTATCCACTTACACTCTCGACGTGCTGTCCGCATCCCTAGCACAATCCGCCGTCATACCATCGCACGTATCCAAACAAATCGGGCTCACCTTCCACGTCGTCTTCCCGCATTTCTCACACTTGACCGCGTAGCACATATTCACGGGCACACTCTCCATCATCCGGGCTGCCATTGCTATCTATGGCATCCACTTGATTAGCCTCACTCTATTGTTCGAAGTCTGCTCACCGTGAGTTGTAAGGAAGATTCAAAAGATTGTTGGTGTGGAGATTACCAGCCGCTTTCTCTCCCTTTTATACACATCTCGATCCACCACGTGATATTATTCATCCTTCCCTTGGTCACGGTAGTACTAATCGTATCACGCCCTACACTCGCTAAGCACCCGCTCGTGCCTCCAATATCGCGTCGCGCAGCCGCTTCACCGCCTCTTCTATATCCGCATCCTCCACCGTACTAAACGACGCACGCACATACCCCGTCTTTCTCCCATTCGGATGGAACGCCATCCCGGGCAACGCAATCACCCCCTTCTCAAATGCCCTGCTTCGGATCACGCTTTCCGAGTCTTCCTCCCCCGGTGGTCCCACTAGCAGCTTGAACCTACACTCATTAAGAATCCCAGCTCCCTGGGTTCCAAGAGAACGGAACGCACCAAAAGAACATCCCGGCCTCTGGAGACACCCATTCAGCCAGTCCTGTAAGATGTCTATGCATAGCCCGTTCAAATGCATCTCGCTTCCGTCGATAGAACTCCGCGACATATTCCGTGTGTGCAAGAAACTGCTCATATCCCCAAGAGCGCAGCAACGACAAAATGATCACTTGCGTCAAAGAAGCAGTCTGCAGATTCGCAGTAGACGTCTACATGGGAAAAAATGATCGCAAAAACGCCACACATCAGCCATCCAAGCTTCTGACATTGTGTTTCATAAACGGGGGGAAGGGGACGTACGTGTCGATCCATCGCAAGGATAATCGCATCTGGGCCCGACGCGTAGCCAATCCGGATTCCGGCCGAAAGCACCTTTGACAGGCTGTCGAACCGAATCACCCGCCCCACCTCTGCCTCCTCCAGCTCGAGCGTAAAATACGACGGGTATCGGGGTCCAGTCCCGTAATACAAAAAGTAATAGGGATCATCTTGGCCAGAGTAAGCATTGCAAACAAATTAAACAACAGCCCGAAACCGCAACCGCACCTTCCAGAATCAAAAAATTATGTTCCCTCGCCAGCTGGAGCACTTCTTTACGCCGTTCCAGCGTGGCAGTCATTCCGGTAGGATTACATCCGTACTACCCAGATCATCAGCAAAACGCATTAAAAGCACGCATATACGCATACGTACAGGAACCGTGTACAACACTCTCGGTTTCATCCTGTCCTTGGGCCAGTTTTCCAGAATCGAACGCAAGGAACTCGACATGATACCATGTGAATCAGTCTCCACCTCTAAGTAGCCCGATCTCCAGAATCAGCGGGGAAAGGAACAGAGCGACGACAAACACGCGTTTTTTATACACAGAGAGCGCACGCGTTACTCACCGATCTGATCACACTCGAGGCTTTGGAACATGGGAATAACGCCCCTGCAGTATTCAAAAAAAGTCATCATCATGTATGCTCCAGCGAAGGAAAAGAAACGCGTACGCATAAACCGGAGACTCGACCAAAACCGGGTCGCCTCTATTCACCAGCGCAGTCACCGCCTATAAAATCATACGCATCATCATCATCAGCACAATCCTCCCACGTCCAGCACGCATACGCATACGTACTTACCTTACATATCAAATCCTGCGATCCACTCCCAACAGTAATGCGCCAGCCCTCCCCTTGCCTTCTCCCATGCACCCTCTCCTGCAACTCCCCAATCCACCTCCTCAACTCCGGAATCCCCGCCGTCTCGCTATACTGCAACCCCTGCGCGAGCTCCGCCTCGCTCAGCCTCACCTCCATCTCCTCCTCCCCCTTCCCCTTCAACCCAGAGCTGACGGTAAAGCTAAGAGACGTAAACGGGAACGTCGTAGGGTTAGGTTTCCCGGCTAAGAGCGAGAGCACGCCCGGGGTGGCTTCGAGCGGGAGCAAACTGCGAACTTAGGACGGAGGGAGGATGTTAGTAGAGAGATCGTGATTACATAGATAAACTCGCGAGCAAGACTGACTGGGGCTGGGTTTGCGGTTTTTAGCATCGGCGCTGAGGAAATCGTCGTAGAACGCGCTGGGCAGGGCTTTGACATTGCGCGGCGCAGATCCGTTTCCGTTGAGGAGCGTGTCGGTCATTTCTTGTTAAGGATACGGATCACTGACAGGCGCCTGTATTAGCACACGCGCATGCAAAGGCTCGCGGAACGGAATGAGTTCTCTCACCGCGCGTTTCAATTGAGTCTGCCCACCGCGACTGCGTGGTGGAAACTAGAAAGCAGAGTCACCGCAGAATCCAGATTCAAATCATGACTCGATCCTATACCCGATGTACATCGGAGATTCGGCTTTACCGAAACCACACCTCCCCAATGACTAATTGTGCACTCGGGAGTCGGTGAGCGCTTCTAAGCAAGCCCGAGCACCATGTACGACGCGATACAAGTTCGCGTCGTACATGGTCGGATTTACCATCAAGCTTTTGATTCCCCATAATCTTAAATCTCCCACCCTGCCCGATATAGAAGCACTTTCTCTGACTCGCTTTTCACGTTCATTCCCATGCGGGGTAGCTACCATCGACCCGACGTGGGGACGAACACATGGTTGCCGTAGTACCGCAAAACCTGCCTTCTCATCTCTTCTTATTCATTATCCATTTGAACCATTCCTCAAAATCATACACAACCTCTTATCATCAGACCCCCGATATCCTACATATGTACCCGCCACACCTCCCCTAAACCCATCGCCCTCCCACATACACTCCACAATCTAGACCGGCTCCATCTATTCTTACCATCCCCCCTCCCATTGGCCCCCAATTAATAACCTTCTACGTTCCATGATTCTCGACCTCCGCTGTCCAATGACACTGATAGCCATGACGTGGGTGGCCCATCACCCGTGCCTTGCCCAACAGTCTCCGACTGCAAATCATCATGGCTAGAAGACTAGCGCAGGGGGTATAGTTACCCCACTGACAGTTCTGATCCACTTGCATGGAAGCCTCAATGGAAAAAACAAACTACTCTTGTCCAATAGGACCCCGACACACCCTCGATCCAAATCTACGTGTATCATATACATCTAATGCTAGTCGCTCGACGCAACAGCTACTTATACTATCCGCGAAGATGAATAGAAAAAATACAACTTATGTACGACATTAACCATTTATACACCTCACCGCTTCTCCTTCACAAAGAAATGAAGAACGGTATAACTTGCGGCAATAAACGTCACAAAGAAAATCCCGAGCGCCGCGATATTTGGCCACCAAAACGCCTGGGCGTGGAGTCCGAAAACAGACAGAATCGTGGCAGCAGGTACATCCAGCTCCACTCCATACTAGAGCCAAAGCAGTCAATACAATGTCCGCTGACAAAGACCTGTAACTGACCTTGACCTCTTTTAGCGAAAGGTATCGGAGTTCATTCACAGCCAGGGCCTCAAAGGCGGCATGGAAGAACGATATAATATAGAGGAACTGCAAACCCGGTAGTATCGTCTCCCGACTGATCAGCAGTCCAGCGAAGAGTAAACTGGGAGAAAGCGAAATGAATGAGCACCAGTTCGGAAGAACAACCAGGAAAGTGGCGTACTTGAACAGCATGACGAGGGTTCCAACCAAGCTCGCGACACTAATGTTGGAGAACGCGATCGAAAGAAGTAGCACCACGCTGGCGGTTGTCAAGTTGAACAAGACGAGCGTCAAGATGAATTTCCAAAACGCAGCAACAGTGGGAACGAGCCCGGCGAGACCATACACGATGCCTCCGAACATGAGTGGTGGAACTACCCGTAGTGGCAATATATCAAACAGGACCTGTAGACGAAGCATTATGTCAACTGTCGCGAGAATTAAAAACCCTTTTGACCTTGCTGGAGAAGTACGTGAAGGCGGAGTAGTATCCGTTCGACCTAAAACATACAGATCAATCCCTCGCCTCATCGGAAGCTATCACCGCGAACCCACCTTTCCCGCATAAACAGAATGCGTTCATTGGCGAATAGACCCAAGCTTGACAGACAGGAGAACCCGAACAGCGAAAGCGTGAAGAAGAACAATCCTATTGAGCATGCAGTCAGCAATTCAATGCCGACATCATTTGATGCACTGCATACCCAGTCGGTTTTGAAACCCTGCTATGTCGTTTCTAGACGGACGATTAGAACGGAGATATACACGGTTCGAGTCAGAGCACGGCTTACGTGACGTTGTGGAAGAACAACCCACAAATCACTGAATAAAAGTCCTGTTATCATTTGGGCCCCAAAACTAAAGAATTGAAAACTCACAAGCTAGAGCGATCGACGCCAAATAATGCGCAGCTAAAAGCGCCGGGTCCCTGTACAGGTTCTTGAACGCACGCCCGCTCAGGATCCTGAACTGCGTGCCCCAGCTTGCACGCTTCCGTCCCCTCAACAAAGACGTCTCGAACGCCACGTCTGGAAGTTCGTTACCCGCGTCCACATTACTCCCGTTCAATCTTCCCTGTTGCTCCCTCTGAATCTGATCAATCTCCGCCTTGATATCACTTGCAATGCTGCTCTGGGCATATGCATTCACGAGTGCGGTCAGCTTCGGTGCCATCACCTCGTTGCCCTCAGTAGTGGACCCCGAGACGGCTTCGAAGAGTTGTGATGTCTTCCGCTTGATATATCCCGTCGTGGAACTAATAGAACTCGGCGTGTGCGAAGATGAATTCGAAGAGGGATGAGAACGGACAGCTAAAGGGACCGCCACACTAGGACGTGCCAGAGCACGTTCCTCGTCTGCCAAATTCGTGTCATCCTCGACAGGTGACGAAGGTACCAGCTCTGGAGAATCATCTCTCGATACGTTCACGAGACTCGCGTTCATAGTAAGATCGACTGGATTAATGGCAGGACGTTAGAACCTGGTGATTGCTCCACAAAAATAACTTACTCAGGAAATCGGCGATATTGAAGCCAGGAGGGCATGGTCGTCCAATGCCGGCGAAGTGTCCTTGGCACTTCGAGAATTCGCCAGCGTACACAAGTTTTCCCATCGCTAAAACGAGGAGTTGATCGAATAGAGCCACAATATTACTGCGGGGCTGGTGTATTGTGAAAACGACGGTGCGATTGTAATCGCGGGCCAAGGATACTAAACATTCCACGACATTAAACGCGTTGTACGAGTCCAGACCTAAAGAACGTCCATGAAGAAGTTTCGAGAGCATATCGGAAGACTTACCACTCGTAGGTTCATCCAAGAAGAGAATTGAAGGACTTGTCACCAGTTCGCAGGCGATCGAAACCCGTCTTTTCTCCCCTCCGGATATAGATCTATGCCCTGAACTAGCCGTCAGCCAGAAAAAGATAAGAGGTTTGGATGTATTTACCACTGTCGCCGATCCTCATGTCCTTGATTCGCAGAATGCCCAATTCATTCAGAGTTTCCAAGGTCCTGAACTTCTTGGCTTCGAAACTCATATCTCTGGGTAACCTCAACAGGGCGCTGTAGAGAACGGTTTCGTACACAGTCAGCGTGCTCATCAGGGTATCTTCCTGGTCGACGAATCCAGTAACGCTCTTGAACTCGCTGTCCCCGACTTCTCGTCCGTTTACAAGCGTGACACCACCAACGGTACCGCGCTTGTTCTTACGTGCAAGGATGTCAAGCAAAGTAGACTTGCCCGCACCAGAAGCACCCATGATGGCCATCACTTGTCCCGGTTTAACGGAGCCAGTAATATTGTCGAGGATAGTTTTGGAACCCAGTGTGTACGTGAGGGAGGAAAAGTGAAGGGACGCAGGAACGTGTTCCGCCATAAGCTTGCTCGCTTCATTGTCTGGCAAACGAATCTGCCCGAACTCGCCACTACCTGCGCGACCGGCGTACCAGAGAATGGCGGAGGAAAGAATCACGATAAGACCCGCACCCGCGGCGCTGAGAGCTACCCAGCGCGTATTGTCGGGTTTAACAGGACGCTAAAAAACTTTAGCACCCGGGAAGCGAAACCATAGTCGGAACTTACGACGTAGCCTGGTACTTGCGAGTAATGCAAGCATTCGCCCCCTTCGCACTGAAGAGAGATGAACGGATCACCAAAGATGGTCAAGATCAAGTCGTTCATAGCAGGCTCTTCAAACTTGCAGCCGGCGCCAGACTTGCAACTGAAAGTAGCAGGCCCACGAATTTCTTCCTTCAAAAAGTCGGTAATGTCAACGCTCCCATCCTCTCCACAGATAAATCGACCTGGTACACAACTGCACTTGATGTGCTCGCATGCATACGTTGTGGTGTTGGTATCGTAGCCCGGGACTGTCTCCGACTTGCAGGTGTCCAGAGCGCAGTAGAACGATTCGACCTGCGCCGTCCAGAACTGGAAAGAACAAGTACTGTCCTGTTTTTCGCAGCTGAAGGTGACCTGGGGAGGTCGACCGGGGAGCTGGTCGATAATCTTACGGTCTGTTGGACGGGTTAGCGGAATCCATATAATAGCTAATATACTTACTTGTAACGTCGCACATCTGATGGTTATTGAATACAGTTTCGCCACCATCATAACAAGTCATGTTCGCGATTTCCTCCGAGTCCAGAGCGCCAATTTGCCCTGCTAGCGGGAATCCAATACAAGCATTGTCGTTCTTGCACACTGCAGGACCGCGTCAGCTCGGATGAGGGGTTGACCGACGTGGCGCGTACCGTTACAGTTTATTCCACCCCATCCTTCTTTGCATTCGCACGTTTTGCCGTCTTCACGTAACCGTCTCTGATCACCATCAGCGAGCGAGTCGCACTCTGTATCGCTCGGTTAGGCGGCTGGTGACCAAGTAGACGATGGTAACATACGAGGAATAAGACAGTCGATACCTCCCCATCCAGGAGGGCATTTACACTGTCCGTCGTAGGGGTCGCAGCTGCCGTATTGGCCACAGGTGAACGCGGGGAGAAGGCAATTGAAGCAGGGCGGACATTGGTCTATGAGAGATTTAGCACGGCAACGCCATATTAAAGGGCGCTCGTACCTCCTGGACGCGTAACTGCTAATGGCTAATATTCCAGTCAGAAGTCGCCTTCATCGTTGACTATGATGCATACCGAGAGCCCAATGCTGCTGACCGGCTGCGGGCTCAGCCAGGACGTATTCCGCGCGGTAGAGAGTAGTGGTGATGACAAGAGGAGTAGTAGGCGCAGCATCGTGTGCGTCGTCGTCGTTGTCGGGACGAAACTTGTCAACATCGTCGGCGACGTGCTCGTCGTCGGGATGTAAGTGTGACCTTGACTACGTCACAGGCATGCTAGGGTCGTAACCTAGTTTGGTTAATTAATTACAGCATATTTATGCTTATGTGCTTCCCAAGTATTTAAGCTTCTTACCACCATGGACTCGGAACTGGAGACCAAAAGTGCGTTAAAGACCTCCTTCAGACGCGTCTACTCACGCGAATATAGCCGAAAAAATACAGACAATCGTCTTTCGTGAAGGTGGCGAGGGCCCTGAGCTGCTCGAGATAGAGTACAAGTGCGATTACGACGACGGCAATCCATATTTCCCTGCCGACAAAAACTTTCTTCGAAACTTTTGCGTTACCGAACCGCGTCCAGGTGCACTAGAGTTCGCTGAGCACCATATCATTTCTCCCGGAATCATTGGGTTGAAGAATGGCTTCTACTACAGTACGCATCTCCCCCACACGTTTTGTACGTGCTCTAACACGCGTTTTTAGCCATGTTCTGGTGGCCAAATGCATCAAAGCCAAACTCGGCTCTGCTTCGTTTCACAGACGGACAATGTGACCGGAACTTGCGCGGGAACATTGTCCTAATGAAGTCGCCAATGATACCGGAAGAAAAGGTTGTAGATGGGAACCTCGACAGCGATCTAGAAACCCTCAAGCCGTATCTGAAATGGTTCCCAGGACATTATTAGAAGATGACTTATTGAATCCCGTATACATTGCGCAATGTTGACCCTCCTCAGAATGGCAGTGTTCTTTTAAAAGCTCTCTGGTGATGAAAATGACCACTAGGAAACATTCTGATGCCTTTCCCAACACCCATTAATTGCCCTGGTAATCGGTGCGCCTCTTATCTCCAGTGTAGCGCATTCGCATCGCCTACTATATAGGTCTGTGTTGTTCCGAATTCGAGCTTGGAACTTATCAAGCTGCTACGGCCGGATCTGCTTCCTCTTCAGTTCAGGAGGAAAGAATCCACGCAAGGTAATCAACTTCCAGGATACCAACTCGAAAGGAGTCGAGCACTGGTTTCCTCTCAATGTCGTCCCTCCGTAAGAACTGTTCCCGCCTGTGCCCTTGTGAATAACGCGAACATCCTTCCAGCAAGCCCTAGGGATCAAACGCCGGCGCATCTACCTCTACTATTCAGACAAGCCCTTCTCCAACAGTTCTGAGCATCCAATATCGTACGAAGGGAGAAGATACCTAAGCAGAACGCCTCTGGCAAGTAATGAAGGTACAGGTCTTATCGAGGATACCTTTGCTCGCCGTCTGACTGTGTAGTTCAAAGTTACTGCTCCCAAACAGCCAGCAATGCCTACTACCCAGACTTGAAGAGCAAATAGTACCGCGGCTCAAAAGGTGACACTTGTCATTACTGAAATTGCGAACTTAAACGTCGCTGGCGTATTAGCTGCCCAGATACACGAACGTCAAGTTCGCCTGGTATCCTTTGCTCCTGGGACTTCTTCCGGCGACTGGCTACATGGACGAGTGTGAACGGTTATTGAGAACCACGAAGGGAGCCGATTACTCGGAAAAGCAGGCGTTTATGGAGTCGAAGGAAAGAGAAAGGAGGCGGTTACGCCTAGCGCAGTGCCAGTTCAGTCAACGAGTGATGGAACAAGCTGATTACGCTCTGGTCGGCACAAGTCGAAATGGATCTCGTCCTCATTGCCGCGATGTTGCATCGTCTAATATTCATTCGCTGCCGAAGGAATTGAGCGCTTCCACTAGTTCTTCCAAAACACCCTTTTCAGAGCCTCCGCAATATGCTTCCCTGTTTCGTGATGCTCTCATTTATAGGCAGAAGAGGTTTGGAACGTTAGTAGCTATTCCTCTTCGTGAATAGGTCACAGGTGCGATGCTGATTTGTTTGACAGTGAAGAGGATGTATTTGGCGGCGTGTACTTATGTTAATGGGACGTTGATTACTGTTGACGGCGGTCTTGGGCTGGTCAATCCTGAGGAGGAGGGGGGGGGGCATCCCTCATTATTAGAAGGTGTACGAATGGCTTTTCATGCACCATCAAACCTTTATCGCGCTGCAAGTGCGAATTGCGCTCATGATCCCACCCACTTCAAGGGAGTTGGTCTATAAGTCTAGCACACCAACTTAAATCGAGTTGTTTTCCCAATGTATTACCAGTCTAGCGCTTCCGGTTTCCTGGCTCGAGGCACAACGAATCCCACTCAGTAGTTGGAGTGATCCCTTTCGCGAAGGTAAGTTGTTTTTCCGCGCCACACTTTTCGGACACATGTTACTGCTGGATTGAGGCCCGCCTTGGCTCCGTACGGGGCTTGAATTCGCCCTACGACTCAAGCCTCTAGTCCTTCAAAATGCGAAGAGACCACTCGCAGAGAGCCCAGTGCTTGCTGTGCAAGAGGCCCTGAGAACAGTTTGAACTGGCTTGAAGAGGAAGTTGAGGTGGACTTCAATTTGGTGCAATAAGTGGACATACGACAGGATCAGAGAGGCTCAGGTATGAAATTGTTGATTTCCAATCTACAGTAATTTGATAGAGATCATGAGAAATATCGAAGGGTACAGAATGCTGATTTCTACAACGGCCTTCATGGATTAACTAGCTTAATACCTCCATCGGCAGCAAGTGATGCACCATTAGTATATGTACAAGCCGCCAGATACATGGCAGTCATGACCATCTCCTTCTCGCTGTAAACGAATCAGCATCCATCAGAAATCCCATTCAAACGAGACGACTAACGTTCCAGCCCTCCGCAGTGGCGCCGGCTCAAGAAGCCCTGGAAGGGGCGTACTATCGATGTTCTCAATGGCGCCTGGCGGAGACATCTCAGACGGAAACATGCCCGGGTGCAGGACGTTCACTCTAACAGGAACCCCGCGATGAGCAAAGTCCGTCGCGAGCCCGATGGAGAGTTTGTCAAGTGCGCCCTTCGACAATCCATAGGCGAACTACACGGATTAGATCAGATCGCAGTTAACGGAACTGCAGTAGAAACAACACACGCTGGCGACAGTGACCCAGCTCCTAATGAAGGCCGTAACGGAGCCCACATTGATAATGCATGCAGTGCTCTGTCGCGCTTTCGCGCCCTTGACAAGCAAGTCGAGGAACGAGCGCACGATGAAGAAAGACGCGGAGAGGTTGGTCCTGAACACGTCGGCAAAGCCTTCGAATGTTTCGTGCTCCAGGGGATCTTTCTTTCCAATGTAGTTGTCCATCTTCTTCTGGAGAAAATCGGGATCGGTGGGAGCGCCTACGCCAGCACTACCAATAACACTGTAAGTGATTTGAGGAGAAGAATGCTCTACACGAAAACGGACTTGTTCACAAGGATGTCCAGCCTGTCTTCAGCGGCCTCGAGGTGCTTGACGGCGTTGTCGATGCTCGTTTGGTCGGTGACGTCCATGACGATTCTAGTAGTGAAAATTGTCATCAGTATATGAAAGCAAGCGATGAAGGAAGATACTGACGGAATGAGAACTCCTTCCTTAGCTGACAACGACGCCGCTGCCTTTCGCAAGACCTCTTCGCGACGCCCAGTGATGTAGACCTTCGCGCCGTTCGCAGCAAAACCCTTGGCGATCATGAAGCCACTAAAACCAACATTAGCAAGTATACTAGTACTTGTGTGCGCCGTACATTCCCGTGCCGCCGCCAGTGACGAGCGCCACTTGGCCTTGGAGAGACATAATGTTCGAAACGTTGAGGGAAGCCATTGTAGATGCCTTTGCACCTTCATGCAGCTCACCTTTTAGGTGCTGTTATTTCCCGATTTTCGGGTATTGAACAGCAAAGGATGAATAAAGCTTGGATTACGCGTAGACAGGCACAATAGTAGTAGGCCGCTTAGTACAGTAAGCAATGCTCTGTGACTTGCGTTACGTTACTCTTGAAGTTGCTGACTGAAGCTTGTCGTAGTTGGAACGTCGACTCAGTGAAGACCAAGCCTTGAGCTTGAGGAGCCATTCTTGAAATGATGGTGGAAAGAGAGATGATCGGCGTTCGCCGGTCGATCACAAACTACGCCTGTACAGTTTCGCGATCACGTTCCTTTCTTCTTACGCCTCCGACCGCCAGGTTAAAGTGACATTGGTAAGTGTTGTACTCTGACCTTGACATGGGCGAAAACAGACACCTCAAATTTACCCAGTATCCTCCGCTCACAGGAATTCTTCTGAAGACTAGCTACGTGGACGAGTGTGACTGTTATAGGGAAAGGGCCAAGGAGCGCTCGGAGGATGAAGTCACTTGTTCATTTGGAAAGGCGAGAGGAGAGAAAGGAGGCATTTACGGTTAGGCGACGGTTCACTTAACGAAACAAGCTGTGTTTAAATGAGGTATGCATAAAAGCCGGAACTAAGGATATTACAATGTATATGAACTTAAATCTAAGGATACAGACGATGATAGCGAGGAGGCACAGAAACAATTAACTAGCAGTACAAGCGTGATTAGGAATGTAGGCGAATTACGAGAAAGTGGCTGTGAATGGGGACAAGAGCCGCTTGAATATAGCTGTCGGGGAAAGATTAACGGCGTCGAAGGCGATCGAAGAATCGGATTTATACATACCAACAGTGGGACTTTCGGGAGGAGAAGCCAGATCCATAGGCGGGTCACGGCAGTGGTGCATGCTCAGACCCTGTTTGGTCTCGAAGCGTGCTTCGCATCCGTGACATTCAAAAGCCCTAGATGAACACTTAATACGGAAGCCATGGAATAAACACAAGAACAACGTACAGTCCGTCAATTTCGTTGCCAATGTCATGAAGAGCAAGGTGCATTTTAAGACCACGAGCATTACGAAGCGTGGCTCTGCACCCAATCCGAGGACAAACGAGAGATTCCCTCTGCGAGGCGCCACACTTGTTCATTTCAGCGATTGTCTCGTTGCGCTGCAAGTACTCTGTAAGAAAAAATACTCAAAGGACAGAACAACATGATGAACTCACAGCATCGGCAAGGATTCGTTCACAGACTGGGTCGTGTCTAAGCTTCGGGCCTTTGTCCTCGAAGAGCGTGGGCAGAACGATGAACTGTGACTCTATATCCGCGCCCACGAGCGTAGTAGCGCCCTCAGAAGAGTTACTGCTAGTGCGCGACGAAGATAACTCAACGCGATGCGGCACGGTGATCGTCAGCTTCTTCCGATACCTCGAGACGATTTCCTGAGCGGGAGACGCGACCGATGCATCACTGGACGTCTGCCTAGACGCCGGAGGACTGGGGGCATGGAACTCCCAAGTACTACCCGCTTCTTTTTCGTCGCACGGGGTGGTGGAGAAGACGTTAAAGTCGGCGGGGAAGACGGCGCCGCGACGCTTTTGAGGCGACGGCGCTGAGCACTGGTCTTTGTTCATGAAAGTGTGAAGGAGGGCGCCTAGCGAAACCATTGTTGGAAGTGCTGCGAGGAGACGACAAGTAGATGTAGAATGAGCGCTGGGCTTCGAGAGTCTGTGGCGACCAAGAGCGAGTACAAGGCTATATATATACACCGGCACGACGCGTTGAATTGATAATGCGCGCGATGCCATTGTTCATGCAACCAGTCCACTGATCGAGGAAATGGTGTGTTGCCTTATCGGGGAGACAATGCGGGGGTCGGTTAAAACGTCATTGTACTACTAGGGCCACCGGGATCAGGTTTAACGGTCTGGCGACAGGCGCACAATGGAACTGATCTGTGGAGAAATCAGGGTGAAGGAACTAGCGGAGAGATAGAGCCACTCATTACCTTGCAACATCCCAGTAGAAATTGCGTGCCCGAGGCTCGAATAGAGACACGAATCAAAGTCAACAGTCCATGAGGTATTTTCAGAGCATGATTTTACCTAGGATTGCAGTAAGTATACGTACTCGGATCGGAAGCCGCCTACATATTTTGTTAAATTCCTGACATGGTGGGCGATTTGAAAGGCGCCACAACCCGAAGTAAGAATTCCCTCGGCGTTCTTCGGGTAACGTCACAGGTATGTCACGTTTTTGGTCACGTCGTGCTTTCTTTAGTGCTTTCATGTCGCGTCATCCACCTCGCTAAGCACCTGAAATTCGATTGAGTTGAGGCCATCTGTTAACGAAGTCAGTCTCTCCATTGCATCAGACTCCTTTGTTCAACGGCAGATTCAAGAGGAACGTCTTTTCGAGGCGGCAGCCTTGGGTTTACTACGTTCGACGCAGTTGTTTGAACTTCATACCTGCTTAATCTTCTTGAGAGTAGAAGTGAACGTGCAATTGCGCACCTACACGCGCCACCAAGGGCTTTGGGATCTACTACCACACGCGTTTTTTGCAGGAGAAGGAAAATGCTTTGGAGATTCATGGCGTCTTTTGGAAGAACTCGGTGCTATTGCTTGGTCGATTCGCCAACGGATCTTTTAGCGCTCTGACCAACGGTCGCAGAATTAACTGCGAAGATTCTCATTGCGGACGCCAACCTCTCATCTTCTGGTGTCCGTACATTTGAACGGCGATGAACGGTTTTCCAGCGACGCCAGCTTCAAGGCGGTATCCAGACCGCTAATTGTCATATGGTATAAGGTACAGCAGCTGTGGTGTTCGGGGGTACGTGTCTACCTATAAAAGTAACGCAAATTGAAACACTCACCTCTTCTCCCAATTTTATCATGTCTACCGCTCATTCCCCTGGATATCCTCATCTCGCTCCAGGCCTCTCTTTCTGGCTTCAAGGAACACGAAACTCTTGTCTTATCGGCCATCGCACGACGAAAAATCTGCCCGACAGTGCAGATCGATTATTGGAGAGGTACCTCGTGCACGACGAATGCGTTCGCAGCGACAGTTCGTCGGACGTATGTGCCCGTTCCGTGAACAGTGCTTCGCCATTATACCCTCCAAGGCGTTTACTGCATAAAGGTACTCCTCTGATGAAACCAAACCAGATGCTCCTACATCGCTGCTGTTCACGGCAAAACGGGCACGTTCATCAGCGCTGGTCATGGTATGTCGACCTCTTTCTTTTGAGTCGACCATTAGCATGTTGAGGCTGTTTTTGCAGGTATGGCGAGGACGTTTACTCGTTCACGAGGCTTGGCCGCGTTGTGATATGTGGGAAATCTTGAGATTCACGGAATGTTTGCCGCCTACGCCCAAGCGTCTCGAGAAGTCAATGCAGTATGAGAAATAGACGGAAGAAGTCATTATATTGTGCCTTGTTAACTTCGATTCACTTTAGTACTAAGTAGCTTGAACCTATTATTTGAGTTTTTTCCAAATAAAAAGGTGTCATGAAGGCCGCCGTCAGACGAATACGCCACACGTTATTTGCCGCATCCCGAGCACCGCCAAATGGAGGCACCCGACTGGACGCGCACAAAGAAAGTGAAAGGAGATCCCCAGACAACACGAGCCAGGAGTGCAGTGGCAAGGTCATCGTATCCCCGTGTTGCAAGCAGAGCACAAGGAAGAGGGAAGGCAAAAATTAGATAACCGAATATTGGAGGCCATGCCTCCGTAATAGCGGTTAAGCTATTAAGAACAGATACTACACTTGGTCTAAGCCAGGGCCAGAGTGGCGAGGAATCAGACAGCGGGAAGGCTGGTCTTTATATAGTGGCGCAATGCGCACGGACCATGAAAGTGAGTCATTGCTGTTTGACAGGACGACGTCTTCTGACTGGCGGCGCACACACGTGAAACAACTGTTCGAGTCTTTGACACTGCCCAAGGCTGAAAGATAAAAAATGAATACACTGGTGACTGGAAACAGGGTGATGACAATCTGTCTGTTCTACCTAGCTACAGGCATGGTATATGCATACATGGCACCCACTTAATAATACAACCCAGAACATACATCCAACTCGCCCAGAAATCAGGTCTCATTGACATCATCGTCTGTATGATTCTAAAGCCTGGTAGTGAGGGAGAGCTCGAGGCATGTAATAGCGAACACACCTCTTTGTTCGCAGGCGGGACTATAGGATTTTCCTCAAGGTAGGCGGCCAGCGCCACCTTGACGAGATCGGTATCCTAAACGAAGCTATTGTTAGTGGTTGTCAGGAGTTCCATTAGGCAACTGCAGGCATACAGACTTGCTCCAGCTGGGTTTACCATCAATCATAACAGGGTAAAGGACGCCAGCAACGGGTAGTGCGTCGAGTAAGTGAAAGAGCCTTCCTTGAGTAGGCGCAGTGACTATGGGAGCAGGACTCATCATTACGGGCGCGTGCGGATTAACCATGGGAGCAGAAACGTTTTTTGGACCTTGAGACCTTTCATCTTTCTTCTTCGTCGCAGCAAGCTTCGATTGATTCGTCAGCGAAACGCTCAAATGATACCTAAGCCATTTCAACTTCTCCACAGCGTCTTCTCCATGTAACCGGACGAAACCAGGAATGACTGGCGTCTCGACACCAGGAATCGAAATGGAAACAAGGAAATGCCGGAAACCTGTCAAAGTTTCGCGAACGAAGAGCTGTTGTCCGGGGCACAGGACAGGCGGGTCGGGGAGGGACATGATGAATCTGATGAGTTCCTCGTTTTGCAGAATTTGAACAGGAACTGCATGGGTGGGCTGGAATTAAATGAGTTTGCTTGCTATCGAACATAGTACGATAATACGACGAACCTTGGACTTGACAACACGCTCTGAGACGTCGCTTGTTTGTTCCTCCTTCAAATTTCGCTTCAGGATCTGAGGAGGAGGCGAGATGTCACTGTCCCGTGATACGAGCATGCATTGAGCGAGAGGAGGCTGGACAGCCTGGCGGGCGAGTACACGTGGAGCCCTCTGTGGTAGCGGTAGAGTAACACGAGTTCGGTGTATGGCCATCGTCGGAGCCTGTACTGGCAACATTCCTACTATGGGTGTTGATTCTATATTCGGCGTGCGGGGGTTCTGGAGTAACTGAGCCCTCCGGAGTAAAGGGATAGTTGCGCGAGGCTGGGAAGCGGAAACCAGCTTCGCATAGGTAGTCTCGAGAGCAGGACTGGTACCATTAGAGTAAATCTGATTCTGAATGCGACGATGAGGCGACAAAGTGTTGATTGATCAACATTGAACGCACCATCATGTCCTGAGCAGGGGCGGTAGGACGTCTGTGTAGGGGTGTAGTTAGTACACTCTCGTCCACTGGTGTATCCTGGACAAAGCGGCCGTCAGTGGCTGCTGTAAGCGCCATGATTAGGAACTAAGGGCATACGTCAACTGTAGGAATGTGGGAAGCGTCTTCGATGGGCGATTTGTTAAGCATATCAGCCAGTAATTGGTCCCTTTTGTTGGACTTGTAGAGTTCGTCGAAGACGTTTCCCATTTTGCAGCTGCGATGATCTGCACAAGTCCAGTAAGACACAATATGGCATGGTACACGTCAGCGGGAGCCACTGAGAACTCACGAAGAATGTAAGATGAGAATAGTGGTCAATGGCGGTTGTTGGAAGATCGGCGGGGCATTGTTGACCGCGCGAGCGAGGAATATATACCTGAGCATGAACCAACACTCTTTGTTGGACCAAATGGGAAGATTTGTTTGTGCTCACATGAATACGCTTACCTCGACGACTGTGAGATAGTGCGTATGGCCTGAGAAGATATATAAACGCGCTTTCGGCTGGACAAGCGCCATTTCAATGGAAGTGGCTCAGGTCCCTTGAAGTGCGCCACACTGGGACTTGCATTAGTCGCCTAGTCATACTCCCTTTCAGACCTGTTCTTTCAGAAAAAGGAGAGCGCACCGGAACGTAACATGGGACAACGAAGAAACTGTGCGATTCCTGATCTGAAGAACGACACTCAAAGCTTTGCAGAGAATTGGGATGTCCAGTCGCGGAAAGAACGGTCCTCGCGCAAACTAAGCATGGGACACAGCATCCGCGAAAATGTCGAACTTGTCAAGTTCTGTAGTCCTGGAATTCAAACCTGCAATGAACAAGCAAGTTAGCTCTTGTGTTTTGGCCCCCAATGCTTCCAGACATTTCCAAGATATACGAGACGACTGTAGCGCTATAATTTCCAGCAGCCAGGAGAGAGAGAGACTACTGAGATGTGGAACAAGTGTGGAAGCAATGTGGAAGAGGGAAGTAAAGAGCAAAATGCCGCCGGCAAACATTGCCAAGGTTGCTTTGCTTCCATCATCTCCTCCTCATCACACCACCATAATAACCCAGAGGGATAACGGGCAACTCACGAAAACAGGATGAATCGCCGTCTTCTCTAAATCTGTCCGCCGTGTACGCAGGCGACTCCTCTCTCAGTCAACTACTTGCAAACCGGATGGGCATGAAAAAGGGAAACGGACATCTGCAGTCACTACTTACAACTACTTATAGCGCCAAAGAAAATGCGTTCAAGGTGCGCCATTTGGGTCTACACCCCGCGCAATGGTACGTCTGCCTTTTTTGAGCATTTCATTTCTATTTATCCTGTACCAGTCGTATCCTGGCCGACTACCCTCTTGGCGTTCGAAGTTCGTTGTAAAACAAGCATCCTGCAGTGGGCTTTGTCTTAATCTATACAGGAAATGTACCGACGAAAAGTCAGACTGTCCGACGCGGTCCCACCTTGAAGATGTACGGTTTAGGCGTCACGTTAACAAATAGTACCGAAAAGGCTGGCCAAACAGCCACGAGTTAACAACTGTGGGGCGGCTAACGACGGGCGTGTTGGTGTTCCCCGTGTTATCGACATCGACGCGTGAATATCCAGACCAAGAGTCGGTTTATACAGTGTAGCCCAAGGTTAATTCGATGCCAATCGTTGATGATGTCTGTTGTTCATCAAACAATAACCTCGAACGTCGCGTTGCCTCCCGACCTTTGTGCTCAACATTCCTTATCCAACGAAGTATTACAACCTCCTGAGGTAAGCTTTTTGCAACGCTCTCTTCGTGTTTACTGAACGTCTCATCCAGGCTCCATCGTCCGAGCCAGACAGGTTCCTCCTGTTACCTATCCCGCCTTGTAGCGAACTCGCACCATACGACGCGCTATACGAATTCGAGCCTCTTCAATCTCCGCACTCCACTATGCTTCTCCTCGTTCGCTGGATCAATTCATACCGTGCGCCTGTTTTACCTGAGGAGCTGGATCTCGGGCCTTTGGTTTTGAGGAAGATGCCGGACGAGAGGTTATCCATGGCGCTGGCGTTCGCGCAGAATGCGCCGCCACTTCTGGTTGATACCGTTTCGGGGACAGTTCGTTCAGTATGTTCGTGTCCTATCATTTATGATTACTGGCATCTGTATATATCTGTTCATGTCTGCTTTCGTTATTAGTCCTCTTACCTTCCTGCTGTGTACGCTAATTGATGCATATCCACATTATTTTTATGCCTCTCCGACACGCTTGACGGCGGATGCTGAAGTTCCTCTTAAAGAGCGAGCGAATGAGGTTGCTTCTTAGATCCTTGACGAAGGGCTGGCAAACAATATCGTGCTTTGTTCAAAGTTAAACCACTACATAAGCTCTGTCTATCCTTGCTGACTGACATATTTCTACAGAAAAGGAAAATGGTAGTATTCCTTCGGAACATCGTTAGCTCAACCGGTACTCATAACGTTTAATATACGGCTCTGGCACGACATCAGCAAGGAACAAGATCATCAGCGCTAACATACCTGCATTCAAAATCTTCATAATTCGATCATCCAACAAGACGCGCTGCAGCATAGGCTCGAGTGCATCCGGACTAACACCGGCCTTGATAGACTGGTTACGAAAGTCGGTCTGCGATATGACAGGCGGCGTGGGTGTCGTAGCCGCGGGAAATCCTACAGCGTCGCCAACAGCTTTCAACGTCTTGCAGATCTTCTTATGAGCGTGTCCCCACTATCAGCACTAGTAAGCCCAAATGCCTAGACACGAAGCGATTCTACTTACGTCTGCTTGTTGACACTCGGGCGAACAGTATAGAACACGACGGCAAGCCGCGCATCGTGGCCAAGTGGCCTGAAACTGGTTCCTGCACGGCTGATTGGCGCAGATAGGCGTCATCGTAAGAATATACAGCACGTTCCGAGTGGTCTCCCAGGGCCGTGCGCACGCGTCGGATATGTTTTTCCCTTTGAACTGCCTTGAGCCCGCCAAGATGTGCGGATGGTAGCGCGTCTCGTCAAAAGGGAGGACCAGCTTCGCATGCACTGCACCGCCTGTCTTGGACAGCATCGAGTACAGCAACATGTCATCGAAAGTTCCCTGTTGGACGTGTCCGATACGCGTGAGAACGTCCAGTAGCGGCTCCGCCTGGTCGTCGTAGAAGTACGCCAATGATACACCGTCTGGCTCGATGCCCTCCATCCGCGCCATAAACTCGGCCGTTATCGTCAGCGGATACTTGTACCACATCCGTATGGCAAAGTCATACTCTGCAATATTCGCAGGTACCTCAGCAAGTGCGCGGTTGAGCAGTCGTACAATCGTCCGCGGAAGTGTAGCAGAGCGCATAAAAGTAGGAACGACTGCGGGATCATCGCTGAAGTAGGATAGGAGGTGGATGAGCTGAAAGGACGGGTACTCGTCCAGCCACCTGCAGAGCTGCGTGGCGGACTTGGAAGGGTCAGGCCCCACGATGTCCTTCAACGAGAAGGGCCAGCCGCTCGCTCGGGTAGAGGGAACAATGTGGATGGCTGCCTCGAGATTGACGTCGATCGGGGAAGAGAGAAGACAGGCAATGGCTATCATGAGACTTTCCATGTCATCTCGATGCGGCATGAAGCCTGGTGAGTATTTGCTCAATCCTGCTGGCCTTGTCGCATAGTTGATCCAATGCCAACAATGGAATTCTTTGACAACAGGATCTGTGCGGTCGCAGTTGCAGGTCTCCATACGCTGCGTGAGAGTACGCATATCGTCCCGCGAACGTTCGGTTCGTATGAATGTCATGAAGGCTTGTAACACGCCGGGATGCGCTGCGCGAATATTTGAAAGCATGATGTTGCCGTAGAGGGAGGAGCCCTTCTTCGGAGCAATCGGTAGGAGGTTATTTAGTGGATGGTCGAAATGAATCAAGTGGATAAAGTAAAGGTAGTAGCGCACGCAGAATTTCGGAGTGAGAGGATCTCGTAGGGAGCTCTGGACGTGCTCGACAGCACGAGCAAATGTGATGCCAGGCATAGTAGAGGCGCCAATGAGATCTACAAAAATATCAGCACGCAGATGAGGCGGTAAGATTAAATGCTGACCACGGGCGTGATTGAATTTGACAGGCTTTCGGTGTTCGCTGTAGAACGCGACAGCCTTGTGAATGAAAGCACGCGAGAAGTACACACTAACGGCCCAGTCAGTCAAGAGAATGGGCTAGAGATGAATACACAGACCTCGTCAGTGAAAGCAGGGAAAAAACGATTGAGAAGAAAGGATGGGAAGACGAAGGTTTATATACTGGGGAATGTAATCTATCTAAAAAGGGAATCCAGTATGCACGGAAGCGAGGAAGAAGATCAGCGCGGATCAGATGAGATAGGGAGTCCACTCCAACATTCACTGAATGTCACAATGAAAGCGGAATGAAGCTCAAAAAGCGATGAACTTTACATTGAGGACCACGGGATTGAAACGTCGATGAGTTGTTAACTCGATAGCCGATGAAATAGAAAAAAATAATCAATAGAAGACGTGAACTTTTCTCGTCCTTCGTTCAGAGCCTTGTGAAACAGTTAGCTCTACCGGTACTCGTAACGTTTGCTATACAGCTCTGGCACAACATTAGAAAAGCACAAGATCTCCAATGTTAACATACCTCTGTTCAGGATCTTGATGATTCTATCATCCAACATGCCGCGCCGCAGCATGGGCCGCGGGCGCAAGCGCATCCGAATACACGCCGGCGTTCATACACTGATTCCGAAAGTCATTCTGCGATATAGCAGGTGGAGCGGGTGTTGCAGCCGCGGGAAATCCTGCAGCGTCGCCAACAGCCTTCAACTTCTTGCAGATCATCCTACGTTGCATATCCCCACTACCAGCAATATGTATGAGCTCAAACATCAAGACACGAAGCCATTGTACTCACGTTCTGCCTGCTGACAATCGAACAAACAATACAGAACGCGACAGCAAGTTGTGCACCGCAGCCAGGTGGAGACATCAAACTCGTTCTTGCACGGAAGACTGGAACACATGGGACTCGTCGTGAGGATATAGAATAGGTTCCGAGTAGGGCTATGCGCACGCGTCGGAAATATTTGCATCTCTCGGCGTCTTCGAGCACTCCAAGATCTTTGGATAATAACGTTGAGCATGATATCAGTGACCCCCACCCGCGCGTCCGAAACTCGTGACAACGTCTAGGAGCGGCTCGCCCTGCTTGTCGTAGAAATATGCCGTGGATACGCCGTCCACGACGCTCTCCGTCCGCGCCATACACTTGGCCATCAACGAGAGCCAGCGTGGTTCGCCAAGTTCGGGTCAGCTCCGTATGCGAGGAGGAGCTTCGTATCCTAGCGTTTCTAGAAAAGCAGATGCAGAAGCGTGTCCTCCCGGAGGTCGCGGGCGCACAATGCTTTGCAAGGGACGAAGTTGGGCTTCGGTTGAAGGGATGAATGGACGGGGAATCATGACCAGCGAGTGGCGGTACATCAGTGCGAATACCATTTGTCGCGACTTGGGATAAGCAAGGTAAACAAATGCAAGGTCATCTGGCTTGGGAACTTGTTACATTTAAACCAAAAAGTTCTACAAGCAACAGAGGACAAGTCAGAAAAATTAAAACAGAAGAATATTACACTTACAGATAAGTAGACATCCGGTGGTGTTTAAAATATTTTCCACTGGCATAAGACCAAGGCTCAAAGCTCTGGTAGGTGTTGAATAACAGGCTGTAACACTTCCTAAAGGCGTATCGGTTGATGACAGCATGTCGTTTTAGTGTAGAATAATCACGAAGGAGCAACGCAGGCGGCGCGCGTCAGGGAGGGAAGAGAAAAGGAATTTTGTGAATGAGGCATTATGAGGGGAGGAAGAAAGAAATTGCTAGTCAACTGCCGGCCGGCGGCAACTCTGGGACCGGAAAGCGGACCGATATCGATGCCGCCGGCAATTGGGTTACTCTTACTCTTAACCACCAACACTCAAGTTCCAACTTCAACTCACTTTAATCTAGACTGTCTCTTCAACCACACAGTCCTCTGTTGAAAATCGCGAAATTTGCCTCTGTCGCTCTTCTTCAAAGTCTCTTTTCGAAACTCGCACGCGCTCTCTATTTCCTCCACCCACGTCATATTTAGAGGCTATGCATCTTTTCAACAAACTCCCATGATATGCAGTCCGCAGTCACTGCCAAAGCTCGAGGACCCCGCAATCCAGGTAGGAATCAACGACAGCCACCGAAGCTCAGCTTCTTCTCCTGCACAGCCTTATGGCACGATGCGAAGTCGTAACTCACAACAGCCTTGCTCACGCTTTCCTCTCCCCAGCATCATGGACACTCCGCCCAGCATTTCCGGTGAGTCATGGGCTTTCACCTCCGCCCTTCTGCTCATGAACGTCCAAGCAGCTTTCGATGTGGCAATATCAGCACAGATCAAGAAGCTCCAGCTCACCGCTGACGCGCCTTTATTTGATGCGTCAACCCCGGTGGAGCTGTTGAACATTATTGCGACAGAAACAGATAATTACTTGGGGAAAGATTCGATTCATCGGACGTTGGACTGGTCTGCTAGTATCATCGAGCCCCTCCTCAAGTTCTTCAGCGCTATCGATGCGGGTATCTCATCTCATCCAGAGTTAGGCGGCATTGTATGGGGATGTATACGCTTCATTTTGACAGTATGTCTTTCTCCCTCGAAGCTGTCTGGTTTTTCACGCGTAGAGAAAAGGTGGCTTGCTCCCATTCGAAGTACTTCGACATGATTGTCACTACCCTTTCGGACATTTCCCTTCGATTACATTTTTACCAAGACTACGCACTTGTGTTATATAGAAACTCGAGCCCCGTACAACAGGTACGTACCCATGACACGCTAATTCAACCACTTATGCTTCAGGATCAGGCTCTTGCACGCGTCTATGGTGCTATACTTGACTTTTGTCATGAAGTCCACTACGTATTTCATGAACCTCGTTCAAGGAAACGAAGAGGTCTCGCGCGGAACTGCTTTCCCAATCGGCACTTTGGACTAACCAGCTTCCAGGATCGTGGTCGACACTCGCCATTTCTATCCAGCCATGGTGCGAGGCCAAGATGCGGCAAATAGTTGGCGAACTTGATCGAGTACAATCTTACCTTAAGGAGGAGGTCGAGCACGTTGACAGAATGACCGACCTTCACACCCGTAATGATGTCGATCGACAGTTGATGAGCGTCGAGCACTCAACCGTCCGCATCGAATCCGGTCTTTCAAAGGTGACCCAGTATATAACGGAGCAAGCAAAGGTCGCTGCCGACACAAGAGAAAAACAAGAGTATGAGGACAATAGTACAGATTTTCCCGCTTCGTTGACGTGTTACCTGATGAGCTATATATTCAGGATTTCGATTCCACAAACTGATTGTCAACATACCTCATACTGAGTGCGGCGGCATGCAAGAAGAGATTTACGCCAGGATTAAGAATGATCCCTACTTTGGTGATTGGTTACTCCATCACAGGGAATACGAAAGTTGGGTAAAAGGTACCAGTGGTACACGCGTATTAAGGGTGGTTGGGAAACGTACGTGTCACTAGTCTGTTTATAATGATACTAGCTAACAGCGCTATGTTCTTAGCGGGTGCCGGAAAGACCGTGTTAACGTGAGTACGAACTCTGACCGACGACCTAAATTGTTGTACTAACGCGCCGTAACAGGTCCTTGATAATCACAGACCTTGTTCGGTATCAGAAAAGCCTACCTGTCTACGACATTGCCGTGTCCTTCTTCTACTGCCGATACGATGATTCAAACCGGCAGAAACCTTTAGATATCCTGGGTTCAATATACCGACAGCTGCTGTTACAGCTTCCTGCGTACCTGCAGCACCAGACGGAGACGCGTTTGTCGCACACGGTTCCGGAATTGATAGACGCTATCCGTGGGGCTGTCCCGTACTTCAAGCGGGTATACCTTGTCATAGACGCCCTCGATGAATGTCCAGCGAACGCGCTCGAGCTTTTACTACCCGCCCTAAAGCGACTGGAATTGAATCTTCTCCTCGTCAGCCGGCCCATGTCGCGGTTCTCGCTATATTTTACGACAGCACGGATTCTAGAAATCACCGATACAGACGTAGCCTCAGACATCTGGCGCTACGTGCATAGGCGTGTCTACAACCCTGAAGAACACGAGGCCGTTCTTCATATCTCGAACCCAGCGTTGTTTAATGAGGTTGTTGATACGCTTGTTAACAAAGCTGATGGAATGTTAGTTCGGCCCCCGTATATGTCATGATCTTATTAATGGATATCATAGGTTTCTATGGGTTAACCTTCAGATCCTGCATCTATGCGAGCAGAGAACAGACCATGACATCATGGTAGCGCTGGATTCGCTTCCGCGGGGACTGATAGCCACCTTTCATCGCGCTCTCAAGCATGCGTACGACCTCTTGGAACCGCGTCGCACTCGCGTGAGGCGTGTTTTCACTTGGCTGATATCCTATGGTGGACCGGTACCCCTCGACCTTCTGCAGCAGGCGATTGCTGTTGAGGAGATGGACGCTGTATGGGATGTTTCCAAGCTGGTCACAGATCCGAAAAGTCTGGTGGATGACTGCGCCAACTTGATTAGACTTTCCCACAAAGGCATCCAATTCGTGCACGCATCCGTGCGGGATTTTCTGCTAGAGGATAACGGAATTGATACTCCTGCTATGCGATACTTTTTGTTCTCGTCGATACAGCAGCAACATTGCGACGTCTTTTTTGCGTGTTGTAAGGCGTCTCAGCTTCTCGACTGCCTCCCGAACTGGATGCCATATACACCTCTGATCTCGTATATTCAGACCGACTCTCTTGCGCACATTCGTCATGTTGATGAGATATGTGATCCTCATGATGTGCTTCCTACCTTCAAGAGCATGCTGTGCTTGAAGAAACTATCACCCTTCCATAAGTACGCTTGCTTTCTCACTTCTTTCATAGTAATGAATGCTGAGAGTCGGTGTTAGTTACTTCGACGACTTCATTAGTTTTGGCCCTGAAGCAGACTTTGCCGTACTCACTCATCTGTGCGCCTACTTATCCTGCACCCGTATCTTGAGTCACCTACTTCGGTCGGGAGATGGAAGTGTAGGGCATCTCGACCGCGGTGGGCGCACCCCATTGCACTATGCCACGGGATTCCTCTTTCCACCCAATCGTTTCTTCGAAGTATCTTCCAAATGTGCTCGTATGTTGCTACAGGAGGGTGCTGATGCGCGCTCAATGGACGACAACCGGCTTACCCCATTACACTACATCGTCGCCAGGCCTACTATCGCAGCACCCGAACTCGACACCGACGTCATGTTGGCACGGATGTTGTTAGAGTACCACGCGGACCCAAACGCCAAGAACCTCCAAGATGTACGCCCAGTCCACCTCGTAACCATCAACGACTATATAAATCGGCGTCTACTGTCGTTTCTTGTACAGCGTGGCGCGAACATCAATGCTCGCGACCTCCATGGGGACGCTCCTCTGCATCTCCTCTTTCAGAAACGCTGGGTCAGCAACGAGGACACGAAATTCCTGCTCTCATGCGGGGCTGACCTGAATATGGAGAACCACGCTGGCATGACACCGTTGCAGGTTCTCCTCACACGGCCAAGGGCGAAGAGCTATTACGAGCGCCAGCTGGTCCGACGTGTCATTGATACTCTTCTTGAACACGGCGCGCTCGTTGAGCATGTGTTGACACAGCCTGAAATATTGCGTACGATCCGGAGTAATTGGGGAAGCGATAGGCAGATGATGCGGAAGCTTTTTCAGTCAGACGAGGAGAGCGTCAAGATCTCTTTCGACGGGTTGAACGGTACGGGCGAATGTGGGAGCCTGCTGCCTGCGTGGCATGCTCCCTGTAGCTCACCGGACCCGCTTCTGCAACGCGACAGTTCCTTTCTGGTTGATTTGCGCACACACTCTCTCTGGTAACCAGTTGACCTTACGATACTGGTTCTCTGTCTACTTGCAGTGATTATGTATTTGCTGAGGAAGAATTTACGGTTCACAATCGAGTCTGACATCATGACACTGGTCCTAAGGCAGTACTTTCAGCCCAATAAGTATAGTATGTTGTCTAGGAACAAAGCGTGGCCGTCAAGTAAACTCAAGACCAACGAACTTTTTTTTTCCAGCGCGAAGTGCGTCTGAAGTCCGTACAAGTTAGACCATAGTTTTCTTGGACGACCGATCCGTGAATTCATGATGAAACAGGACCTCAAGCACCGATGTATGCCATAAATCACCATCCGACTTTGTGCCCCAGCGATTCAAGTCAACAGTTGAAACAGTAAACCCATCTTTCCCGCCGGTCTTCAACGCTCGTGTTCGTAGTAGCGGAATGCGGCTTTCGCAGCTACTCCATTCGTGCACATGGCCCCGATTACTCAAGACAAGGTCGCTAGAGCCCAAGCTGCTTCGTCGGTGTCACCTCTTCGTGCCTCCAAACGTAAAGCCACTGGCAATGTAAACTTGGCGCGCCGCGCCGCCAAAGGAAAGAAGAAAGAGACTCAACAGCAGGCAAGCCTCGCCTCAGTACGCAGAACACGCTCTTCGCATTTACTGACATCAGTCTCATTCAGGCCAACCATCCAGGCTCCTATGGATACAACATCCCTCCAATAGCGCCTTGGAACTATGAACTCACACCGCACCAAGCGCTGTACGAATTCCCACATCCCTACACCCCCGGCGTTGATATGCCTGTCCTCGTACAATGGCTTGATAACCTATCGTGCACCCGTTTTCCCTGAGGGACTGGACCTCGTTTTTGTGGTTTGCTGGAAGGTGTCAGAGGAGAGGGTTCCGGATGTGCTGGAGTTGATGCAGCGGCCGCTGCCTGATAGCGAAGAATGGTTTCAGAGCGATATGACGGTCGAGCGGTTTTTAGAGGAGCTCTTTCAGTACTAGGGATGTGGCTGCTTCATGATATTCATGATCATCTGTATATATTTGTGTACTTACTACAGCGGTAAAGAATACGCGTTCAAGATGCGCCGTGTGGCTCTACTCACGGCGCAATGGTACAGCTGCTTTGTTCGAGTATTTCCCTCTTATTTATTACCATCTACCAGTCGTCCGGCCGACAGGCGACCCTCTTGGCGGTTCCGAGTTGGTTTAATGAAGTGTAGGTGCTCTAATCGATTCAATATGAGCTGTACTTTCTTCCCTAGCAAATATACAATTTTTCGAAACTGCAAGTAGATACCGAAACTATTAACTGTCACCGGACAGAACTTGTGCGCGAATAATCCAGAAACGCGTGGTCAGAATTGTCACGTCGCAGAAGCGACCCTGGCGAGCTATACGCGACATGTCATGAAGACACCACGCTCCCGCATCCACCCAAACCAGGCAATCCGTTAGAACTACTAGTCGTCTTAGCCCTGTCCTCATCCAACACAAGAAGCTTTCCCATCATCTTCTTATCGTTCCCCCAGTTCCTCCGAATCGTACGAGATATTTCAGGCTCAGCCAACACGAGGTGAACGAGGGCGCCTTCTTCAATAAGAATACCAACGACACGGCGGACCAGGTGCCCTTCGTACTGGCTCTTCACTCTCGGCCGTATGAGCAGAACCTGCAGCGGCGTCAAGCCAGCGTGGTTCGCCAAGTTCGGGTCAGCCCCGCAAGCCAGCAGGAACTTCGTATCCTCGTCGCTGACCCAGCGTTTCTGAAAGAGGAGATGCAGAGGTGTGTCCCCGTGGAGGTCGCGCGCGTTAATATCCGCGCCACGCTGCACAAGAAACGCCAGCAGACTCCGGTTCATGTAGTCGTTGATGGTTACAAGGTGCACGGGGCGAACACCCTGGAGGTTCTGAGCGTTCAGATCGGCGCCGTGCTCTACTAACATCTGTGCCAACATGACTTCGGTGTCGCTTTCGGGTGGTGCGATGGTAGGTCTGGTGGCGATGTAGTGTAATGGAGTAAGCGCGTTGTCGTCTGCTGAACCGGCGTCGGCACCCTCCTGTAGTAACAAAAGGGCACATTCAGGAGATACGTCAAAGAACTGAATAGGTGGAAAGAGGAATCCCGTGGCATAGTGCAATGGCGTGCGCCCGCCGCTGTCGAGAAGCCAGACACTCCCATCTCCCGACCGAAGTAGGTGACTGAGGATACGGGTGCAGGATAAGTAGGCGCAGAGATGAGTGAGCATAGCAAAGTCTGCTTCAGGGCCAAAACTAATGAAGTCGCCTAAGTGACTAAAACCGAATATTAGAACTCGTGACTAAGAAAAGGGCAAAAGACCAAGTGTACCTATGGAAGGGTGATAACCTCTTCAAGCAAATCATGCTCTTGAAGGTAGAGAGCATGTCACGAGGGTCGCATATCTCATCAACATGACGAATGTGTGCAAGAGAGTCGTTCTGAATATACGAGATCAAAGATGTATATGGCGTCCTGTCTCGGAGGCAGTCGAGAAGGCGAGATGCCTTGCAACACGTGAAGAAGACATCGCAGTGTTGCTGCTGCATCGACGAGCAAGAAAAGTATCGCATAGCAGGGGTATCAAGTCCGTTATCCTCTAGCAAAAAATCCCGCACGGATGCATGAACGAATTGGACGCCTTCGTGGGAAAGCCTAATCAAGTTGGCGCAGTCATCCACCAGACTTTTCGGATCTGTGACCAGCTTGGAAGCATCCCATACAGCGTCCATCTCCTCAACAGCAATCGCCTGCTGAAGAAGGTCGAGGGGTAAGGGGCTACCATAGGATATCAACCAAGTGAAAACACGCCTCACGCGCGCGCGACGTGGTTCTAAAAGTGCGTACGTATGCTTGAGAGCACGATGAAAGGTAGCTATCAGTCCTCGAGGAAGCGAATCCAGCGCTACAATGATGTCGTGGTCTGTTCTTTGCTCGCAGAGATGCAGGATCTGAAGGTTAACCCAGAGAAACCTATAATGTCCGTTAATCAAGATCATGACAGACGGGGGCGGAAACTAACATTCCGTCAGCTTTGTTAACAAGAGCATCGACAGCCTCGTTAAATAACGCTGGATTCGAGATATGAAGAACAGTCTCGTGTTCTTGAGGATTGTGGACACGCCTATGCACGTAGCGCCAGATGTCTGGGGTAACGTCTGTATCGGTGATTTCTAGAGTCTGTGCTGTGATAAAATGTAGCGAGAACCGCGACATGGGCCGGCTGACGAAGAGGAGATTCAATTCCAGTCGCTTTAGGGCGGGTAGTAACAGCTCGAGCGCATCTGCTGGACATTCATCAAGTGCGTCTATGACAACGTAAACCTGCTTGAAATGCTGGACAGCCAGACGGATAGCGTCTATCAATTCCGGAATCGTGTGCGACAAACGCGTCTCCGTCTGGTGCTGCAGGTACGTAGGGAGCTGTAACAGCAGTTGTCGGTATATCGACCCCAGGATATCCAAAGGCTTCTGACGAGTTGAATCATCGTATCGGCAGTAGAAGAAAGACACGGCAATGTCGTAGACAGGCAGCCTTTTCTGATGCCGAACAAGGTCTGTGATTATCAAGGATCTGTTACAGCGTGTTGGTACAACAATTTAGGTCGTCAGTCAGAGTTCAGACTCACGTTAACACGGTCTTTCCGGCACCCGCTAAGAACATAGCGCTATTAGCTAGTATCACGATAAACAGACTAGTAGCACGTACGTTTCCCAATTACCCGCAACGCGCATTTATCACTGCTACCTCTGACCCAACGGTCGTACGCCGGATGATGAAGTAACCAATGACCAAAGTAGGGATCATTCTTGATCCTGGCGTAAGCCTCTTCTTGTATGCCTCCGCACTCAGTATGAGGTATGTTGGCAATCAGATTTCTGAATTCACGTTCTGGATATATACCTCGTCAGGTAGTGCGTTAACAAAGCTAAGATCCTTACCATTTTCCGAATATTCTTGCCGTTCTCTGCTGTCTGCGGCGACCTTCGCTTGCCCCTGTATATCCTGGGTCGCCTTCGAAAGACCCGCTTCGATGCGAACGGTTGAGTGTGCAACATTCATCAAATGTCGATCGACGTGATTGCGGGTGTGAAGGTCGGTCATTCTGTCAACGTGCTCGACCTCGTCCTTGAGATAAGACTGTAATCGATCAAGTTCGTGAACTATTTGTCGCATCTTGGCTTCGCGCCATGGCTGGATAGAAATGGCGAGTGTCGTCAGCGACCCTAGAAGCTGATTAGCCCACAATGCGGATTGGTAAAGCAGTTCAGCGACAGACCTCTTCGTTTCCTTGAACGAGGTTTATGAAAGACGTAGTGGACCTCATGGCAAAAGTCAAGTATAGCACCGTAGACGCGTGCAAGAGCCTGATGCTGAAACATAAGAGGAACAAATAGTATGCCATGGGCACGAACCTGTTGTACGGCGTTCGAGTTTCTGTATAGCACGAGAGCGTAGTCTTGATAGAAATGTAATCGAAGTGAAATGTCCGCAAGGGTAGTGACGATCATGTCAAAGTACTTGGAATGGGAACATGCCACCTTTTCTGTACGCGTGAAAAACCAGACGACTTCGGGGGCAAAAGACATACCGTAAGAATGAAGCGTATACATCCCCATACAATCCCGCCCAACTCCGGGTGAGATGAGATACCCGCGTCGATAGCGCTGAAGAACTTGAGGAGGGGCTCGATGATTCTAGCAGACCAGTCCAACGTCCGATGAATCGAATCCTTCGACAGATAACGATCTGTTTCGGTCGCGACAATGTTCAACAGCTCTTCCGGGTTTGACGCATCAAATAAAGGCGCGTCAGCGGTAAGCTGGAGCTTTTTGATCTGTGCTGATATTGCCACATCGAAAGCTGCTTGGACGTTCATGAGGGGGAGGGCGTAGGTGAAAGCCCAGGACTCACCGGAAATGCTGGGCGGAGAGACCATGGTGCTGGGGAGAGGAAAGCGTGGGGAAAACTCTTACGACCATTATGGCATAAGGCTGTGCCAGAGAAGAAGCTAACGGCTTCGGATGTAATGATCATCATCGAGTGGCAGTACCTGATGGCTGTGAATAAGAACGATTTGTGGCGACGTATTTTCGAGTTAAATTCTTTTTCGGAATGGGGTAAATTAAAATTGAAACATGTACAATCGAGTCCTACAAACAACAAGCGTCAAGTTAGCAAAATCGAAAGAGAGAAATGCTGCAATTACCGATAAGTCGGCATCCCGGTGGCGTGAAAACTGTTTTCTAGGCTTCGGCCGCACCGTAACTATATGATACGGCTTTTATGGCTCTCGTAACCGTTCCGTAAGACACGTACGGTTACGGCCTGGTACCCGCTAACTCGAGGAGATTGAGATGAGTACCGAGCAGTGGAGGTGGAGTTGGAGGGATTCTATGTGTCAGGAGCAACAGTGACTCGGCCCACCTGCCTCTCAGGTTTGTCGTGCTCGCTATTCATATACGGGTTGTACGGCACCATCGCGTCCATGCTGTATGCCTCCGTGATCCTTACGGTCGCAACCTTATGCTGCTACGCCGCGGATCCCTACTGTTTTCCATTGAGACCAAGCTCTGGCAAGCGTTCAATAACAGCCTGTATCCCTTCGTTCATGACAATATGCCATTTAAGTTGAAGTAGCCGCGAAAGAGAGACGAAGGCGGCGCGCAGCGGAAGGGAAGCTCAAGGGAGTTTGTGAATGAGGGGAAAGAAGAAAGAGTGGCTGGGATAATGGACTGCCGGCCGGCGGCAATTCCGGCCCGATTGAACTGACATGTGCCGGCTTGCTCTTAGTAGCTACCAACAATCAAGCTAAGCTTCAAGTCCACGTCCGAGTCATTTCAACCTAAACTATCTCTCAAACCACACAGCCCTCATGTTCAAACACGCGAAATCAAGCTCTATTGAGGGACAGATACACCGTCACAGCTATCTTGCGGAAACGCGATATCGTTCAGGCTCAGTCAATACACGTTATACACACGCGCCCCCCTTTAAGAAGAATACCAACGACACATGCCGCTTGTAATGGCTCTTCACCGTCGTCCGTACGAGCAGAACCTGTAACTTGCGTGCAATGAGTGGTTCGGTGGCAGTTTGTTATTCACAGAACACGGAAACTCCAGATCGCCCATTTGGTCTTGCACGGAGAGTACGCGCCCATATAAAGACGAATGTAGCATGGATGGGAAACGATAATGGGAAATTTTACCACGCAGGCTCTGAGACGCAGCCATGACGAGAAGGGGTACCCCGGATGAAAGGCACTGGAGATCTCCTACACCAGAACTTCTCGAAAAGTATCACCAAGGCGAAAACGAGAGCCGCGCCGATAATTTCTTCATAGCCTCTAAATATGATGTGAGGAAACTGAAATGGAGAGCGTGTGCAAGTTTCGAAAAGAGGGGGTGTCCATGTTAAGGTTTTAAGGGACAACAAGCGGCGCGACCTACTTGTTTCGAGATTCAGGACTTGCATCTGCTCCGACGATAGGCGTGCGCTGCTGAAGCTCAGAGATATCGGTGTCCGGGTGCAGGGCAAGTATCTTCCGGTTATCAGTTTGCGTACGACATAGAGGCTGAGAATGCAGCAGTGGGGTACTGTGAGGAGGTCTAATGGATGTGCAAGGAGTAGAAGTAGGAAAAATCAAGTATTTGGTTTTCTAGGAACTTGAAGGATGGAACTGAAATGAATAACAGACTGTAACCCTTCCCAAAGGGTTATCGGTTGATGACAGTGTGCCGATTTAGTGTAGAGTAACCATGCAAAAGCAACGAAGGCGGCACGCCGCAGGGAGGGAAGAGAAAGGGAATTTTGTTGGTGAGGGAAGGAAAAAAGAGCAAGAAAGCCATGCTAAGGACTGCCGGCCGGCGGCAACTCCCATGGACTGGACAGGTAATGATGCCGTCGGCAATTGGGTTGATTCTTGCTCTTAGCCAACTCTTGACAACCAAGCTCCAAGTTCAATCAGCTTCAACCTAGACCATCTCTTGATTCACGCAGGCCTTTGTTCAAAAACGCGAAATTTGGAGCTCTCTTTCTCTTCTCCGGGCGCTCGAGTCCAATCGGGGCCATTCATTGCATATCTTAGAGGTGCTTCAGGTCCTTTTTCTTTGAACTGCAAGTAGATTAAAGGACACGAGCTTGTACGCAGACCAGTCATCTGAACTGTCCCGTCGCAGAATCGGGTCGTGTGCGCTATCGGCGGCTTGGACGATCAGTCAAAAGCCTTCTTCTTGTTCACCCTTTCCTCATCTGATGAAGAAAGCTTCCGCGTTATCTTCCTATCGTTCCCTCAATACAGGATACAACAAAATGAGTACTCTAGTCCTATTACACACACAAGCGCTGTATCATAAAACATTCCGTGACATTGATACCCTTTTTTGTCATCTCAACACCGCCTCCAGTTTCCTCTCGAGAACATACGACAGCCGTCGTAAAACGTCCACGCTAATCCCTCTCGGAGGCGACCACGGAAGTATTCGCCCACACGTCCCAGGAAGCTTGAAATCCAGCTCTTCCGCAATAACATGACAACAGAAACACGGCTTTTTCGCCATCCCAATCGAACGGTCATGATCCCCATACTGTCCGGAGCGATTAGCGTCAAGTACACCGAGAAAGCAAGAACCTTACCATGAACAGCGCCTTGATCTCTTCCCCCACGTCAACCTCCTCCGTGTTCGTCTTCAGCGCCATGAGAAGCGCCTCGTTATGCACCGCCCCCTTAAACTCCCTCGGCCCCAACAGCTTCTCTCTCTCCTTCGTCTCCACCCTCAATCCACGCAGGAGCTGGCCCACGTCTTCCATCTCTGCATCCGGCTTGGGCGCGCGCACGAGGCAAAACGTCATGTTCGCCGACGTTGCTGGTCCACGCGACACACGATGCAGCACAATAAGATAGATAACGGCGCGGCGCCAAGACGTGCTTGTGCTGAGACACGCCCGCGCAAAGTGATTCACCTGCTCGACACGAGGCAAGCCTCGGATGGTCTCACAGTCGCTAATGCTTTCCCCTGCGGAGGATCAGCATAATGGAGAGCATCAAGAGTGGCTGAAACCCTACCCAATTCCGCAAACAAGGTCGGCGGAGGTAGCGTGTACACGAGCATGAGGCGATCTATAAAATCTGTCCGCGAGAAAATCGTGTTGAGGACGGGTTCGCTGCACATGACAGAAGTGAGGAAGAAGTATAAGCAACGCCCGTTGAGGATGTCCGAGCCTTCTCTTTCGAGGAAGGCATCGCGCAAGTGGGCGTACTGCGTCGAAAGAACAGATGTCCATTGAAGAATGGTGTCGGACGCGAGTCTATAGTCCCTAGTGCCCGGAGCTCTGCTGCTTCGATGGGGAATATCTGCCATCAGATGCGAGATAGACTCGGGAATACTGACATAGGATTCCCATGTCTCTGTTCCGTTTGGTTGACACTCAGCGAGGACGCGCTCTAATGGTCGGCCGAAGATGGTATCTGAGAAGCCAAGAGTTTGGGCTATTTTACGGCGGCAATGGTCGAGCATGAGGGGCATAATGGTGGCGAAACGGTCTTCGCTTCCACAGGGATGAAAAGCATTTAATAGGGATTGAATATAGGACTCGCTGTCACCGCCCCTGGGCAAAAGTCAGACAGTGTCGAGAAAGAAGAGAAGACGACTCACGACGCGCTGTGTCGCGCTTGGAAGATCTCTGTTGTGGGTAGTTCCTCATCGTGGTCGACGATGCCGACCAAGGCTAAACCTAAAGGGACCGTGTATGCGGCAGGGCCGACCGCTATAGCATCCGAGCTCAAAGACGTGTTGAGCAATAGCGCGACGTTGTTGCAGAGCATCGTGAACGTCGCCGCCCTCGTCATTGTCATCGTCTCCATCCTGTCGTGTGCAAAATCGGGTGGCACGAGCTCGCTGAGCAGGGTCGTTAGTGTCCGTATTCGGAGCTGCAGACGGCGAAAAGCGCCTTCATCGTTGTCGTCCATGGTCTCCAGCGATGTCGAGAGGAGGAGAAGCGGAGCAGGAAATCTGCATGGGGCGATGGTGGTCGAAAGACAAGAACAGCCTCGATCGCGATCAATGCCACATTTAGCGCCTATTTAGTAAAAAGCCTATTTTGACACCAAAGCGCGAACTGAAAAGGATTCGTTTGGATCTGCGTGCTACCTATAACCCACACACCATCACGTTTTCTAGATTCCAAAGTGACAATGAAAAAGCTTGGAGAAAAATACACATGAGCTATTTACGGGCAGCTCTCAAAGAAATGGAAAGCAACTCGTACATTATTCGGCTGGTATTGGCGCGCGTCACTGTCCACATGAATGAGACTCTCGAACGACGGAAGAGAGAGGTTGCTTGGAAAGCCGAAGGGCGAAGAAAATGATTGCTATAAACAAGCGCTAAGCCCATGCTGTCCGACAACGTACTGCGCAGTTGGGATCTCCAGGATCAGACTCACAATCACCATTCCAGATAAAAGAGAAACCTACATGTCTAGTGGGCACCACCCTCACTCCCGCGCTCCCAAACTCACGGCATCCATACCTGCCTGATAAAATATGCCGACCCAGCAGGCGAAAGCCTCATTGACGGACGCGCAGCAGCCGACCGCTGACCCTCATCCCCAAGCACAACAGTCGGCGAATTCCTAAACGCACGACCCAACCTCTCCGTCGTCCGATCCACAACAGCTATGTAAACAGACCTAGTCGACACCATCTTCTTCACCGACAACACAATCCTATCCAGCGATAACGCCGGACACGCAGAAATATCCTCCAACACGATATACGCCTTGTCAAAATTCTGCGCTACGAGACGGATGGATTCTTCCAGCTGTGATACGGTGTCGAATTCGAGCGAGGTGTACTGGTGTTGTAGATGAATTGGAAGATGAGAGAGAAGGTCTCGGAATATAGAGCCAAGAACGATGAGCGGATCGAGATAATCCGGGTCGTGGGTTTGACAGCGATAGAAGGATACACTGATGTCCAACGTTTCGCGGTAACGTTTGTGTTGATGCAAAAGGTCGTCCAAAACCACATATCTGATCAATCTCTATAAGCCAGATACGTGCACTGCAATGGGAAAACTCACGCTGGGTTGTCGTTCCCTAAGAACGCCGTCAGCCGTAGAACACCTCAAGATAAATCTGCTCACCTTTGCCATGGATATGAAGTATGCGGTCTGCCGAACGAATCTGAGCCGCGGACAGCGGTACTGAGGACCAAGACAAATACTCCGGTGTGCGCAAAATCCAGTCCTCTGTTCCCAGATCAGGCTGAAGGACCTTTGCGCGCGTATCAGCTATTCGCGCATGGGGAATCTGCATTAACATCCGTCGATATTCGTGGACTGAAAACATCGTCAGACCAGAAATGAAAGACACAAAGGAGAAAGCTACCCTTGTGCTGATAGTCCCCAGTCTGCTGATTCTCGATAATATATCGCCGATCTTCTTCTGCGCGCAGTCGAGCATGACTGGAACTATCGCTGATAGCCCGACTTTTGCGCTCGTTCTTGATAACACGCCTGAGCTCTGCCTCTGCTCCGTTGAAATTAGCGAGTATGCGCCGCATATTAGCACTCTTCCAGGGGTCTTTGCTGGGTAGTGGTATAACTAGCAATGGTATCGGACCTAATCATACAATCAGAAATGGAGACCCAATTCAAGTAGGGATGACTTACCATTGACGCGGCTGTGATAAATATGGTACACTTCATAGCACAAATCGAGGATGGCACCCAATACGCGAGCTAAAGCCTACAAGTCTCCACATTAGCTTGTTGCAGAATTCAAGAAAAGCTACCAACCTCTTGAACAGGAGGGGAGTTGCGATACACAGCCGGATCGACGTCTCGATAGAACGATAACCTCGAGCATATATCCTTCAAAATCCTCGTCGCCGACTCAAAGTGTTTCGAATGTCCAGACATAACCTGCCAATCAACGTTAACCCATCTACACCCTCAACGCGCACAACACATACCGTCAAGACAAAGCGAATACAACCCCACACAAAACCCGCTAGTACCGGATGCGCCGACACCGTATCCTCCACTACATTCAGAAAGTGCTTGAGAGGCTGTATAATGTTCCCCGACCAATCCAAAGCGCGATGCACGAGCCAAGCTTCCACAGGTCCCCGTGCGCCTTCCTCAGAAGTAGTCAACCTGCGCAGAATACCCAAAATTTCATGGTGATCCGAGAGTTGGCCCGAATCCGAGTCCGCTTGCAATCGTGTAATGTGCGAGGATAACACGTCGAAGACTATCAACGCAGTCAGACAGAGAACACTATGGGGTAATGTCGTTGATTCCTACCTGGATTGCGGGGCCCTCGAGCTTTGGCAGTGACTGCGGACTGCATGTCATGGGAGTTTGTTGAAAAGATGCATAGCCTCTAAATATGACGTGGGTGGAGGAAATAGAGAGCGCGTGCGACTTTCGAAAAGAGGCCGTGGAGAAGAGCGATAGAGGCAAATTTCGCGATTTTGAACAGAGGACTGTGTAGTTTAACAGACAGTATAAGTGGAAGTGAGTTAAATTTGAAGCTTTGTTGTTGGTGGTTAAGAGCAACAGTAACCCAATTGCCGGCGGCATCGTTACCGGTCCGCGTCCCCGATCGAAGAGCCGGCCGGCAGTTGAACAGTTCCACTAAACCTGCCAGCACTTCTTTCTTCCTCCCCTCATCCACAAAATTCCCTTTCTCTTCCCTCCCTGATGCGCCGCCTGCGTTGCTCCTTCGTTATTATTCTACACTAAAACGGCATGCTGTCATCAACCGATACACCTTTAGGAAGTGTTACAGCCTCTTATTCCACACATATCAGAGCTTTGAGCCTTGGTCTTATGCCAGTGGAAAATATTTTAAACACCACCGGATGTCTACTTATCTGTAAGTGTAGTATTCTTCTGTTTTAATTTTTCTGACTTGTCCTCTGTTGCTTGCAGAACTTCTTGGTTTAAATGTATCATTACCTGTAAGCTCCCAAGCCAGATGATGGTCTTACATTTGTTAACCTTACATATCCCAAGTCGCGTCAAATAGTATTCGCAGTGATGTACCGCCACTCGCTGGTCATGATTTCCCGTCCATTCATCCTTTTGACCGAAGCCCAAGTTCGTCCCTTTTGTGGTATGAGCCTTGGCCCACGCTTTCCTCTCCCCAGCACCATGAACACACCGCCCAGCATTTCCGGTGAGTCGTGAGTTTTCACCTACGCTCTCCCGCTCATGATCGTCCAAACAGCTTTTGATGTGGCAAGATGAAGAAGCTCCAGCTTACCGCTGACGCCCCATTGTATGGGGATGTATACTTACGGTATGTGTTTCTCTCTCAAAATCGTCTGGTTTTTCACGCGTAGAGGAAAGGTGGCCTTACCTCGTTACACTACTAGGCCTATCATCGCAGCACCAGAACGCGACACTGAAGTCATGCTGACACGGATTTTAATAGAGCACGGCGCGGACCCGAACGCGCAGAACCTCCAAGGTGTTCGCTCCGTGCAACTTGTAACCATCAACGACTACATAAACCGGAGTCTGTTGGCGTTTCTTGTACGGCGTAGCGCGGACATCAACGCGCGCGACCTCTACGGGGACCCGCCTCTGCATCTCCTCTTCCAGAAACGCTGGGTCAGCAATGAGGATACGAAGTTCCTCCTCGCATGCGGAGCTGACCCGAACTTGGCGAACCACGCTGGCTTGACGCCGTTGCAGGTTCTGCTCACACAACCAAGGGTGAAGAGCCAGTACGAGCAGCACCTCGTGCGTCGTGTCGTTGGTATTCTGATGGAAGGGGGCGCGCGTGTGTTGGCTGAAGATCATGATGAGGTATCAGGTACGATTCGGAGGCAGTGGGGGAACGATAGGAAGATGATGAGGAGGGTGAAGAAGGATAACGAGAAGGGGAAGAAGCAGTGCGGTTTGGAAGAGTGTGGGAGTGTGGTGTCGTCGTGGCATGTTGCGTATAGCTCGTCGGACCCGCTTCTGCGGCGTGGTACTTCTGAGGACCAGTTTTTGGGTCATTTGCGTACGAGCTCTGTTCGGTGACAGTTGACGACTTTTTTGGTTGTCTACTTGTAATTTCGGGAACATCGTACATTTTCTGTGGAAAACCTTATGGCTCACAATCGGTTAGGAGCAGCAGCCTGAGGAAGCAGCCCGATAACTTCTTGTATGAACTCCCGAGACCGTATAAGTTTTTTAAAAAAGTGCGTCTAAAGTATGTTTTACCCACAGTTTTCTGAGTTCTCGGAACGATTGTCCAATGGATTAGCGAATCAAACAGGAATCAGGATCTCAAGCCATGGTGGAGAGCCCAGGTTCCGGTATTCAAGATCTGAATGCCGGCGCACTATCAAAGCCAAATCCAAGCACCGCCACAAAAAGTGCTTCTCCTTTTGTCCAACACCCAGGTGCAATTTTCGACTTTTTCCTTCAGGAAATCCACCTCCCCCCAGCCTCACGACCGGCCTCCTGCACTGCCTCCTTTTACTGTTCCCATCAAAGCTCTCCCACTGAATTTAGCCTATTAGTTCCTCATTCGTTGACGCCACATCTCAAATACCCGGAAAACAGGAACGATACAGAGCTCTCACGGTCGCCCTTCGATCTTATTCGGCTTCTCGCGCTCATTGAACTGAGTACCGAGTTTCACGTTCCCGTATCTATCTACCTAAGGCAGTCGTACCTGCTCCGCCATACAAATGGCCACCCACTCAATCTGGCAGCTTCGTCCGAAGTGATCGTATTCGACAATAATAGTCAGGCTCATGGCGACAGTGGTGATAATGCTTCTTTGTACGCCACTTACCGTGTCACATCGGACTGTTTATCTCGTTTGTCATCACCCATGACAAGCCAGCCATTCATGTGGCGTCCAGAAACGCCTTCATTCGCCGAGTCAACCGAATCTTAATAGCTACTATGTTTAGCGCTCCGTACCCTCATACTTAGTAGCCGATGGAAGGAAACACTCGCTGGAACGTTTCGGCTGCTCTAACGCGCACCCACTCTCGGTTACTTTAAAGAAGGCTCTCGGTGTTCAACCAAGCAACCTTCGAGAGGTTTGTATTATCGAAGGCTTTCGATGCTCCTTGATCTTTGATATCATCCCGGCTTTCAATAGTTCTGGCAACATTCCGTCGCAGTGCTAATGCAAATCGAACTCCTACTCCGGACTAGCCGTGGTAAGTAATACATGGTTCATCACAAAGACGACTTCCCGCTTACTAGCATTTCGTGAATCCGTGCAGATGAATTATGGTCTACTGATGGCTATACAAGAGCCCTGGCTAGTACAACGAGTCGCTACGCATATGGGGTTTATCTTGTACGCCGTTTATCTTAGCTTTAAAACATTGCTCCGTCGGTGACAGAAATAACGGCTGAGAGTCTTTCATTATGATTTCTATCAAAGCCATTCCATGACGCACTGTTCATGATTTGTGCACTGCTGGTCGGAACGATCCCCATTTTGCCACCACAAGCCCACTACCCTGCCAGGACGTATGGGATCGCGAACAATGTAGCCTGAAAATATACGAGCCTCCCCATGGACCTTGCAATCGCACTCTGACTTTAGAATTGAGGCGTCCCACTCCCGGTGATGTAGTGGGCGCGCTCAGACAATCCTCAGAGCAGACACGTTTTCGACGCTCATGACGGATGTATTCCCGGATGCCACAATGTCGTAACCCTCGTTGCATTCATAGCCCCGGCGATTAGACTGTGACCGCCTGATGAGCCCATCTCATCAATCATTTTACATACAGCAGGTATCTCGGCCACTGTACTAATCTTCTATATCTACCCTCTCTATCCCCAACATGGCGGATTACACTCTCCTCCCAATGGCCCCCTCCTCCTTCGACGAAGAACGAAGTGAGTCTGGTCTTTTCGTCCTTCGCTCCGAGGTTGATTCGCTGCGGCTAGGCATAGGCGACTCGGATTCGGACGTTTCTAGCGTGAACATCGACTACAATGCCAAAACACGAGAGCACGCCAATCTCAGACGGTCCCTCAACGGACGACACACTGCTCTACTCGCCATTTCATCCGGAATAGGTCCGTGCATCCGGCCTTACTCCTCTCGGTATCAAGTGTTAACCCATTTGTTCTGCAGGTACTGGTCTTTTTGTGGGTGACTCACTGTGCATACTGTTCGCGTCCTCATCGCTGTATAGCTCGGTTCTGGGACTGCATTGTCCGACGCTGGTCCACTGGGTATCTATCCGTGTTCTACATTCTAATCATCGTCACGGGGCTCACTGGTTCGCTTTTCAGGTCTTCTGCTTGGATATGCCTTGATGGGATTGATCACTTCTGGCGTCGCCTTCATTAGTGCCGAGACGGCTGCGTTTCTTCCTGTTAGTGGAGGCTTTATCCGTACGTACTCCAACACAATAATAGCTGCATTCTTCATGTCATATTCTTAGGTCACATTCCCATGTTTACGGATCGCGCTTTGGGAATCACTGTGAGTCAAGTTGTTACGAGATGTCGGCTTCGTTCTGAAACGCGCACAGGTGGGATGGATGTTCTGGTACCTATTAGCCATTTTCGCAGCGGCAGAAGTCGTCGCTGCGTCCAGTCTAATCGGGTATTGTGCGTGATCTTCCGTCAAAGATTTCGCGTATCTCGTTCAAGTGATTACCTGTAGGGAGACCGGACCTCAATCCTGCGATATTCATAAGCGTTTTCGGCTTCCTCATGGTCGTTTTCAACTTCCTTCCCGTTCGGTTTTACGGGGAACTAGAATTCTTCTTTGGCATCCTCAAGTCGCTTCTCATTATCGCCCTTATTCTTGCCGGAATCATTGTGGATGTGGGCGGATCTCCGACTGGCGAGGTGCGTGTGTACCTTACAGCGAGACGCAGAGGGTGAACTCGTGGTTTACGACAGTATATCGGCGGCAGGAACTGGCGCCCAACACCGATCAAAGAATATCTGGTATCTGGCAGCACTGGCCGTTTCCTCGCGATATGGAGTACACTTAGTAAGTCATGTTACACCTCTGCACCCCTTCTTCCTGACAGGTACGCAACAGTCAACGCTGCGTTTGCTATGGGGAACATTCAGATTACGACAAGTATCGGTTCAGAAGTCATCAACCCGCGCGTGAATCTTCCCAAGGCTATGAGACGCGTGTTTTGGAGAATCTTCTTCTTTGTATGTTTCGTGTCTCTGTGTTGAAGTCGGACTCATACTTCTCATAGTACATCGTGTCCTTGATTGTTGTCGGTTTGCTCATTTCGGCGGACGACCCTCGCCTGGGAACTGGTAGCGCTACCGCGTCATCGCCGTTCGTTCTGGCCTTCAATACCGCTGGTATCAAGGTCTTCCCTTCGATCATCAACGCAGTTGTAATCACGAGTGCATTTTCGTCTGGGAACGGCGTCATATTCCTCGCGTCGCGCACTCTTGTTGGGCTTGCCTCGGATGGTTCGGCGCCTCGGTTCATGCTCAAGACCAATCGCGTCGGGTAAGGCTATGTCTTTTTTTTAGTGTGTAGACTCTTGACGGTTCGTCCTACAGTGCACCGTACTGGGCCGTGGCATCATCATGTATCTTCTTACCTTTGGCTTATCTGAACTGTGGTGGTGAGACACCAATCACGGTCTTCAACTGGTTTACATCATTGATGTCCGTGTTCAAATTTCTTCGGAGTGCCTTCAAGCTGACTAGCAGTGCACAGTGCTGTAGCAGGGTTGAACATCTGGGTTGTTATCTGCCTGGCATATGTCCGCTTCTACTTGGGTATGAAGAAGCGAGGATTTAACCGCGACGATCTATTCTACAAGAGCTGGGGCCAGCCCGGAGTTGCTAGTGCGTACACAGTTCCGCTAGCCAACGATACCTAACACCGCCCCAGTTGCGTGTGGCATTATGTGCTTCCTGATAGTGTTCTTTTCCGGATTCGCAGTCTTCTTCCCCGGAAACTGGTCAGTGTCGGCTTTCCTCTCCAACTATGTGAGTGCTACCGTTTTCTGGTGCTGCTAACTGTTGTTGAACGCACACCGAATAGATAAACTGTTTCGTATTCATTGGATTGTACGTGGCGCTGAAGTTTACAATCAAATCTCCGTGGATCTCGTATGAAGACATGGATTTCTCTCAGATGGAGGCTATCAAGGCTGAGAAGAAGGCGCAAGAGCTCAGTGACACAGACACGTCTAACATCCCGTGGTGGAGAAGACTGATAGAGAAGCTTTTTGATGCGTAGCCTTTGTCTCCACGTAGGTACTCGACGAAAGTCAGTAAAAATCATCATCGCGGCTTAGATTTTGACTTAGCCACTCAACACCTCGCGCCACTGCTCTCAGTAAACAATGAATTTCACCAGCCTGAACGTATACTGTTTAATCATCGGGAACGGTCCGAAGCACGTGGCCGTGGTCACTGATCGAAACTGGTTAACACTTCTGATTTCCCTCTCTCACCAAATCCATCGTCTGTTGTAACACTGACGAAGGTGATATCAGTCGCAATCGCCGTACTCCGACTAGCCAAGATAACCTAGCCTATCTCACCGGAATATTTATGCCTCTTCCTAGGAACAAGGTGCACAAGCGGCCCGGGAAACCAACCGCGAAGGCGATATGCAGTCCGGATGCAACACCTCTGGGCGACTCCTACATGGGACGTATGGAGGGTGCTGAGGGATGGAATGCCGTTATCTCCATTATTTGTGAAGGATTCAAGATACCAGGTTTGGCAAGCCCTCGTCTTAATGAATGCAGTTAACCGTTTGCCAAATTTAAAAGATTTAACGACGCGTCATGGTCTCAAGAAGGTTCACACCGAGTTTGATACCATCTATGCACGTCTAGATGGCGCGTATGAGGCTTATAAACACGAGGAGAAGATTACTGGCGGGATTGTCGGTGTATACGCCAGGATGTGCGCCGATGATCTTCTACGTGACAGGCTGTATAGAAAAGGCAAGGAATACTTCTAATGTCATACACTCAAATCTCATCGTCAAACTAATCTAGGTTTCTTGAGGCGAATATTCCCTCTCCTTCGAGTGCCGACGGCTCGCCACCTTGCTCTTCGTGCCCTTTGTGCAATAACTCACAGTCTCAACACTGAAGGCCGACTTGAAGTCGCTCGCGATTTCAAGTTTGTCCTAAGGTCTCTTGAAGACTTCCCGGATGACCCAGTGGGCTCCGAATTGGGTGTCGCCGTTCTGTCTCATGCCATTCAGGCAGTCGTCGGCTTTACTGCAGAAAGTACACCTCCCCAGCTTTTCAAGGAACTGGACATGGTGCCCATACTCCAGACTGTCGTCAACAGCGCTAAATACCCCTTCGCATCCCCATATCTTCTTGGTCATGCACACAGCCTGTTCGCAATTACACCTTACAACTGCGCCGTTGCCTGTAAAGAAGTCCCTTCTGCCATCACGTTTTTGGTTGCTGGCCTTCGCAGTGCTAGTCTCTCTTTCAGATGCAGCTCTCTACACGCACTTCTGCGACTGTATGATCACGGTTCAGAACATCACCATATTCCCATAGACACGTTTGACCTAACCGAGAAAATACAACACCTCCCCGGACACCAACAGTTCGAGAGCTCTACCGTTGCAACGACGATTATGGATCTCATTGTCGGCTTGGCGGGGTACAAGATCAACAATGACTTATACCAGCTCGGTCTTGTATTCGCCGAGATTTCCATTCGCATTCCACAGATAGAGTTCTCTTTCCCCGCGAGTGCTGCCGTCTCTAAAGGCACTTCAACGATTTGGCAGGTAGAGCCAGCCAAGATATGGATGGCTTCTCTCCGCACCTGCGCCGCCGCCATCCGCGAACACGGCAAAGAATCAGAGCAGCACCTGGCTGATATCCTGGAAATCAAGTATCTTTTTCGACTGACCGCAAATGCATCGGAAATGGGGAAAGCTCTGGATTTGGCGGAAAAAGGCGTCGAGCGATACCCTGATTGCGCATTTTTCTACGACGTTCTGTGCATCCGAGGATACGCGCAGCACGAGGGTGATTATGCAATCAGTCTGAAGTGGGCGAAGAAGGGTTTGAAGTGTCTCAATACACCTCGATTTCTCCGACTGCATCTACTACACTACGCTGTTACCTGGGCGGGCTTCCTTGGCGCTGTGAAGATGAAGAATGCGACGACAACCGAGTATGCATGGACTGAGGGTTTGGCGTTTCTGACGAGTGCGTTGGAGGATTCAGAGACGTACATCAAGGAAGCACCTCCGGACGCTGTTTACCTGAAGGACATGCTCTCCTGGAATCTTCTTCTTCGAATCGCCATAAATGGTCCGGAAATCGGTTTGGATTTGGGCGAGTTCAAGGTCGGCCACTTCTTTTTCATTGATTACCTCTGGTTCTCATTATTTCTCAGGATACAATACAAAAGATCAGGGACACTGAAAGCATTCGGAGCCTCATCGGCGCCGCAAGTGAACGTACAGGACCGTATCTCTTGCAAGAAACGGTCGTCAGACTATACGCGGAATCCGTCGCAGAGTGGGGCACAGCCATACGAAGAAATGACAGGGTGCATATGTGGGAATCGTATCGTCCTAAAAACGTTGATGAGGCCCTTGCCAAATGGTTGGAGGACCTGCCCGTCGATGACTCAAGTGTCTATGCATGTAGAACACTTCAGTCTAACCCCACTGTTAACTCCAATGCTGTCGCGTTGTATCGATGCTCGTGGTGCCGGAATTGTAGTGCAGTTTTGAGGAAGTGCTCGATGTGCGATAAGTCGAGGTAAGCTGACCCTCATCTAAACTTTTCATATCGTTGACCTTGATTTCTTAAGATACTGTGACGCATCTTGTCAAAGGGCCCATTGGAAGGAGCACAAAAGGCACTGTCGACCTCAGGAGTGATTTGGCGATAGATTCAACAGGAACAAGCGAATGACTTGTTTACCTTCAGTAGAGAAATATTCATCAGCTCCTCGGCCGCTCGAACTGAATAGTTGTGGTCTGTCCTGCAGCGGGAAGGCCGCGTATTTGAAGGAGCGCACATAAGGGCGCACGGTGGCTGTGCATCACGACTTCCAACGGCGACATTTCACAGCGCTTTATTGTCACTGTTTCTTACCTTAACGCAAGGGGGTCATCGGATGCTTTGTCAACGCCTTGTACGTCCAATACCGGCGCCTTCCTCGTCAGCGCGGCTGGAACTTCTTCCTAAGCAATGATCCCACGTCGTATTATTGTCACAGGACACAGTATATAAGCAACGCCCACTCCAGAAACTTGGCAACTCACCAACATTATGGAGACCATCAGCATCCAGCGCAAAATCGGTAACACGACTGTTCCCGCGATTGGATTTGGTGTGATGGGGCTGAGCATCGCGTATGGCGATGCGGGGAGTGACGAGGAGAGGTTGAAGGTCTTTAGCATTCACCCTATTAATGTTCTGATGACTTATGCGCCGCTCTAGGTGCTGGACGCAGCGTACAACTTGGGCTGCACTTTCTGGGACACCGCAGATATGTACGGTGATAATGAGGATCTGATTGGCAAGTGGTATATTCATCCTTCCCGTCGATGTGCTAGATTTTGAAGGATGCGCGGTACAGGTTCCAAGCCAATCCAGAGAAACGCTCGTCGATCTTCCTCGCGACCAAGTTTGGATTTACGATAACAGGCGGGAAAGGCGATCCCGACTACGTCAAGCAACAGTGCAACAAGTCGCTCGAGCGGCTCGGCGTGGAACACATTGACCTGTACTACCAGCATCGTGTGGACGCCACTGTTCCCATCGAACTCACAGTCGGCGCGATGGCCGAGTTGATTAAGTGAGTTTCATTGCTCAATCGCAGTCTTCGCCTGACGAAAAGCGGGATCGAACGCCAGGGAAGGCAAAGTTCGATACCTCGGACTATCCGAATGCTCATCCGCCGGGCTCCGTCGCGCGTATGCTGTGCATCCTATCGCTGCTGTTCAACTCGAGTATTCTCCCTTTTCATTGGAGATCGAACGTGCGCCTCTTAACCTCCTCTCTACCGCACAAGAGCTAGGGGTTGCCGTTGTTGCATACTCACCACTTGGTCGCGGACTTCTCGGCGGTCACATCAAGTCTTTGGACGATTTGGCGCCGGACGACTCTCGCAGACAGTTCCCTAAATATAGCGCGGAGAATTTCCCTCGGATCCTTAAGCTTGTAGAGAAGATTAGGGACATTGGGCAGAAGCACGGAGCTACACCAGGACAGATTGCGCTGGCGTGGGTGTTGGCGCAGGGAGAGAATATGTTTGTTATTCCTGGGACGAAGAAGGTGAAAGTGCGTTCAAGTTCGTTTTGATGACTAGGACTACTTACTCACGAGATGCTTAGTATCTTGAAGAGAACGTTGATGCGTCAGATGTTAAGCTGAGTGAAGGCGATATCGAGGAGATTAGAATGGCAGCCGACGACGCGGAAATTGTGGGTGCGAGGTATCCTTTGGGGCTGCCGAATATGTCCTATGTCGATAGTCCACCGTTGAAGTAAGCCCAATCCGCTGAGATGAGCGGAAAATGCAATGAATGCTTTTCGTGTTGCTGAAAAATGAGGCGCGCGAGATGAAGACCGTACCTTCATTATCCTTCATATCACCGTCGTGTACCAGTTAAGTGCAGGCACGAGACTGAAGGCAAGAAAGTCTGTTAAGTTGGAACAGTCGTATTCTTATAATTGTGTGACGAAAGGAATTCCTGTGGAGATGAAGAACTCTGTCATAATCTTAGAGTAACAGGGGCGCGCCTATGGAGGCTACGCAGTAATGGTGACACGCCGATCTGCAGCATAAACGAGCGCATAGAAAGAATCGATGTTGACGCCAGTGTCTGCAGCGTTATCCTGGCAGAGGAGAGCCAATATTCCTACACGTTGTAGCACGAGGCATGACAAAAAGGATCTCGTCAGTTAGCGGACACTACTTGGGACACTAACTGGAATCGGTACTGATATCAGTTACCTCCGACTGATTTCAGTTGTGGTCTTCCCGCCCCCACCACTGACTGGAATTGGGATCCCGCACCCGACGGCCGATGGTCCTAGTCGGTATCATCTACGGTACTGATTAGTAAGTTGGCATCGCCGTGGGATGGGTGGAGGACATGTCGATTACATACGCCACGCCGCTGGCCGCCCATCATCACTTATGTTGATGCCAGTGCTGTGTCTCGTCTGGTGTTCTTGTTTTTCGCTGAGCTCTATATCATCACCTCGGTGTGTAAGACTCTGCGTGTTTGTTTGTCGGTAGTGGTGGTGTCATCGTCGTCTTGATTCATGTTTGTGTCGTATTCTATTTGCTGGGTCGCCGTCCGCCTACACACTTGCTCTAGTTCGGCCTCACGCGGTACGCTGCTTGGTATTTTTGTCTGCTTCACGTCGTCATTCATGGTGGAGGGGAGAATCGAAAGGAAATGCTACAACCCAAAACGGAACGGCGGCGGCGGGGAGTACCAATTCCAGTTAGTAGAGAACGGCGGGGAGTGTCCCTGCCAATGCCACTCAGGCAACTCCGATTTCAGTTAGTTTAATCCCATCACAGTTATATATATATAACTGACGAGATCATAGTTGTATATACTCTTGTAGCACAGAGCTTGCGCGCTCTATACATGTTTTACTGAATCGGGCGCGTTTAAGTGAAATGAGAAGGTGAGTACAGTCTGAGCTGTACCTCAAAGCCCTTCGGGTCAAGAAATCGTCGCGGGCCCAATTTCTGAAGTTCGAATCCAACAAAGATTTAGCTACTGCCAGTGAAAACTTGAAAACGGAAAGGAAGAGACTAACAGCTCAACAGGCACCGGAACGGTCTCGATATGTGCCCATTTAGGTCTCGGGGATATAAAGCTTCAGGTATCGATGAAATACCGCATCCGCCTTCCGACTTGAAGTAACAACCTCTTTCGCCATGAAGTCTGTTTCCATCTACACATTTGCTGCGGCCTTCACCCTCTCCCCCACATTCACGTTTGCCACTACCCTTGGCTACGATCTGAACTACTCCGAAGGTCATCCCTCGCCACCGTCGCCTGCTCTGACGGTGCGAACGGTCTTCTGACGAGAAGGTTTACCACTCTCGACTCCCTCCCCTCTTATCCCTACGTCGCCTCGTCCGACTCCATTGCAGGGTGGAACTCGCCACAATGCGGGTCCTGCTGGAAGATCACCTATACGGATGCGGCAAATGTACCGCACTTTATTACCGTCACGGCGATTGATCATGCGGCGAGTGGGTTCTATACGACGCTCGACGCGATGAACGACTTGACGGGCGGGCATACGGTCGAGTTTGGTGTCGTGACGGTGTCTGTGCAGCCTGTGAACCCGGCTGCTTGTGGGCTCTGAGGTTCGGACTGCGGATATTCGTGGACAGATTTGGACAAATACATTTACAAACCGCCTCTTTTCACTTTTGTTGACCGGAAACAAACTTTTGGTTTTAGATCTGACTTTGGGCTCGCTGATAATGTAGTAAAGTCAAGGACTGTATATTCCACATGTCAACACGAACACTCTACTACTCGTTCATTCTTGAGGGCGGCAGTGTCTTTTATGCGCCGTCCAATGAGCTCTTTGACAGGACGCGTCGCAGTACCTGTACACGATTTCAATACAATCCACTAAGTTCATCGTGATGAAGACTTACCTCGACTTGTCGCACACTGAACACTTTCTCAGAACTGCGCTACTGGTCCCGCACCACGAACACCGATACAGGGAGATGTTATTCGAGTTAACGGTGGGATTTGGTCGGATCGTTTTACAATCATAGATGCTGTCATCGACAGGCAAATCCTCGAGCCATTTGGCGAGAGCTTGATCAACGTTGTTGGGAACATAGCACTCGCGGACGTTCTCCAGGTCAATCCGCCGAATGGCGGTGCCCCACTCCGCGACAGACTTGGCGTATAGCTCGACAACTGTCTCTTGCAGACGGTACGGTGCTGTATGTTCTGAAGCCGGACCAATGCGAGTGCGGAGTTCTTCGCTGTCCTTGATTCGACGAAAGATATCCTGAGGGCAAAAATTTAGTATCCTTGCGATTGGAGAATTGAAGAGGCATCTACCTTGAACTCTCGAAGATCCAGATTAATGGCGGGGCCTTTCATGACAAGACGGAGAAGGACGTTCCACGAAAGCATCTCTTTCAAGAACATAGCGTCCCTTGGTGCCTCGGCGATGTAGGTCTCCGAGTCCTCTAGCGCGCTCGTCAAAAATGCTAAACCCTCGGTCCACGTATAGTCGCTCGTTGATGCTGACTTCATCATATGCACACCCAAGTATCCCGCACAAATAACGGCATAATGAAGTAGATCCAGTCGCATGAGACGGGATATCTTGGGGCACTTCAAGCCTTTCTTCGCCCAGCGTAAGGAAATCGACGAATTCTCGACATGCCGTTTGTGGCCTCGTAAGCACAGCATGTCGTAGAAAAATACGCATTGTGGGTAGCGCTCAACACCTTGCTCTGAAAGCTCGAAAGCCTTCAGAACCTGCGCTGTTGTCGGTTCTATACAAAGATGTTTAATCTCCAAGATATCGGCTAAATGCATCTCGCTTTCACCTCCCTTTTCGCGGATTGCGGCGGCGCAGATGGGAAGACACGCCTTCCATGTCTCGGCCGGCTCCAAATCAAAAAGCCGCGGAATAACTGCGTACGCCGGTAAAGACCATTCGACATACGGAATGCGAGTCGCTATGTCCGCCAGGAGCAAGCCGAATTTGTGCGCGTTGCTTTCGCCTCCTTTGTACTTCACTATGCCTGTGAAGTAATCCATAATAGTCTCGTGGAGTGCGTAGCTTTCGAATTCCTTGTGATCCGGCAAGTCCTCTATCTTCTCCTTTAGCCCAACAATGTTGGTAACCATGTTGTTCTCCTCCGCACCGTCTTCGTGCAACTGTAGAAGCGAAAGGAGAGAGGAGCATCTAAGGGGCCAACTCTTACTCCGAAGGCTGGCTACCAGGAATGTAATCGTAGACGGAATCTCTCTGCATATAGCAGCGCAGTTCGTAGGGGCGACGGCTATAAGGCTATGTGCATGACTGAGGAGATAGGGCGAAGCGAAAGGGTATTTGGCGCTGTCCAGGACAGTCTGGAGCACAGACGCGACATCCATCTCGTCGAATAGCACCGGAGGGGGTCCGCTTCCAGCTACAAAGCCGATAACTGGCTGAACCGCGTGAGAGAGGACGGCGACAGCCAATTCGGAGCCCACGGCATCGTCGGGGAAGTCTTGAAGAGACTTGACAATAACCCTGTAGTCGCGAGCGATTTCAATGCGACCGTCGATGTTGAAGTTGTGAGTGATAGCGCAGAGGGCTCGGAGGGAAAGGTGTCGAGCAGTGGAGATTCGGAGGAGAGGGAATATTCGTTTCAAGAAACCTGCTTGCAGTGAGCTTTGAGAACCACGGAAGTGATGAAGAGCTGCTTGCCTTTTCTATAAAGCTTGTCGCGTATTAAATGATCGGCGGACATCCTAGCGTATATGCCAACGATCCCACCAGTAACCTTCTCCTCGTGTTGAAACGTATCATACGCGTCATCAAGGTGAGCGTATATATTGTCGAAGTCGGCGTAAATCTTCTTCAAGCCATGACGCGTCGTTAGATCTGTGAAATCACGATACTGTAAGACCGTTTGCCGCGAGCACCATCGACTTACCTGGTAACTTGAACGCCTCGCAGATAATTGAGATAACCGCGTTCCATCCGACGGCGCCACCCATGCGATCCAAGTAAGCATCCGCTAGTGGCACTGATTCTTCATTGCATAGCGCCTTGGGCCTTGCAAGTTTACGTTTATATTTTTTGTTTCTTGGGAGCGGCATTTGTTCTAAACAAGTTGGTCAGTCCTTCTTAGCTGATTGACAAGCATAGAGCTTGCGCAGATTCTTACCTTTGTTGCGTACTTCTTTGCTCAACAGAATATATGCGGAGATGAAAGGATTGTGAAAGAGACCAAGACTCTTTCATTTCCTTTCATCATCAGCCGCGTGTATGGAGGGGCCGGCCCGTGAACCGGAAAGCACCCGAGGGAAGGCTGATATGGCTTTTGAAGATGGGTGAGCCGCCGTCTTTTCCTCTCCTGTATTGTCGACGAAAGAAAGTAGTACAGTAATCGAGTTGGTGGATGTATCAAGTCAAGGGAAGGCTGATATGGCTTTTGAAGATGGGTGAGCCGCCGTCTTTTCCTCTCCTGTATTGTCGACGAAAGAAAGTAGTACAGTAATCGAGTTGGTGGATGTATCAAGTCAACCCTTGTATCAAAAATGGCGCCGTTAATGCTTGCGCCGGTAGTGGCATATGGTACTCACCTGCCGATGCTCGGAATATCTCTCTTCGCGTTCCATCGTCGCTGGCGCAGACGAGTCCGGCTGCTGAACTGTATGCGATTTATCGAGCTGTAACTGCTTGCCCATCTGGGTCATTGCTTTGCGATGTCTCTGACTCCCGTCTTGCTGTTGATTCCTTGACGAGGCGGTTCCCTCGCTGGGAAGACTGTGGGTGGGTTGGTGTCAAAAATCGGCAGCTCGTTCAATCGTTAATAGCTTCTCTCAGGAAACGACGTGGGCTCACTGCTTTTCAGTGGGTCAAAGGTCATTCCGGCAATCCTGGAAATGACGGTGCTGATGCTCTCGCAAATAATGGTGCGCTTTTGCCCGCCGTCTCCGATACGACTCTCCGGTTGCTTCCAGGTGGTTTATTACTCCCAGGTGCTAGACTTGCTTGCCTCTCCGTTAAGAGCGCGTATCGCTTAATCTCAGAACGCGCACCGTTGACATTGACAAAGACATGTATACGAAACCTGGAAGCCGTTCAAGCAGCAGTTGAGGACAGGACTGGCTTAAAGCCTACTTGGGCAGCAGTATGGAAGTCGCTCGAACATCAGGATCTTTCCCGTAACGTTCGTCAGTGGATGTGGTATTGCCTTCATGGTGGATATCGCTTGGGACGGAGATGGCTGCATATTCCCCATTGCGCTGATCGGGCATTCTGTCAGTATTGTGGTCGCGAAGACACATTGTCGCATATTCTCTTTGAATGTCGCATCCCTGGTCAGGCCCAAGTCTGGCGTATGGCGCGTTTTGTGGTGGAGCAAAAGAAAATTGATTGGTGGGAACCCACCGTCGGCTTAATACTCGGTTCTGCATTGATCCGTATCAATTCAAGTCAACGGAAGCCTTTGCCTAGCTCGTCTCGCTTCTTGAGAATTGTTTTGTCAGAGTCAGCTCATTTAATTTGGTGTCTGCGTTGTGAACGTGTGACGGCGCGAGGCTCGGCAGCCCATTGGCTGAGTCCTGTTCATATTGAGAATCTGTGGACGCAACGTATCAATGAGCGAATTAGAGTGGATTGTTTGATGGCCTCAAGGTCTCGTTTCCATGGCTCCGCTCGGTCCGTACGTAGTGTAACTAGCACCTGGTCTGGTACGTTACGAGATGAGGGAGCCCTTCTGCCGTTCCAGTGGGTGCGGCAGCCTGAGTTTTTAGTGGGTATACGCACCCCCTCTCAAAGGCGTCCCGCTGGCGTCTAGCGTGAGTCCCACACTGGCTGGATCCCTCCCAGTCGGGCTAAGACCTTTTCTCAGGGTGGAGGCTCCCTCGCCCGTAGCTTGCCTTAATCACATATTTTCTAAGCACATTCTTAGACCCTAAAGCGGGCGGCGCAGTTCTCACCAAGTGAGCGTTGTTTCGTCCTATGCTTCCACAAAAAAAAAAAAAAAAAAAAAAAAAGTCAACCCTCGTGCCGGTCCGAGTCAGCCGAGTGCGTTCGGCACCGGCAAACTAGTGGCAAATGCCCTGTTCCTTCTTGCTTTTCGTTTTCACTTGGCATACATAATATCAACGCGCGCTGCTAGAGTATGTCCGATGACACCCGCTCTGTTGTGCATAGTGCCCTGAAAGCCCGACTTGGTACGTTCAACACGGTTCAAGGCATTCCTACATTATACAAGTTCGACATTTCTCATGTATCTTCCGTATTCCGAGAATCTCAAGAGGACCATACAGCAAGAAATTGAGGCAAGCAAAGTCGGATAGCCTGCCGCAAGCCTCCCTATTGAAGGACCGAATACAGGCTTGGCTTTTTGTGTCTTATTCATCATGCTCTGTTGTTGGGCTGACACACAAGCGCTATTTAAGAAGAACGGTAGCTCCAGATCTTTATCCTTGTGACTACTATTCTCCCGTCATGTTGGACCCCGATTGCTTCAAAGATCTCGTCGTCTCCCGTGGTATCAACTATCACTACTATTTCTCTTCTCCCAAGAGTGCGTCGAAACCGTACTTGCTTTTCTTACACGGCTTCCCGGGTACCGCATACGACTGGCGCCACCAAATCGCCTTTTTCTCTGCACAGGGTTATGGCCTTGTCGTTCCCGATATGCTGGGATATGGCGGTACAGACAAACCCGCAGAGGTGGAAGCCTATCGAAGTAGCCTCATCACCAAGGACCTTGTGGACATACTGGATAAAGAGAAAGCGGAGAAGGTCGTCGCGATTGGACATGATTGGTGAGATCACGTCTGTGCTTCAATACCCGAGGCTGATGTTGATTCATTGAAGGGGTTCCAAGACAAACAGTCGCTTGGCCAACTACTACCAGGATAGATTCATCGCCTTCGCATTTTACGCTGCGGGTTATTTCCCTCCTCCTGGCTCGCGCTTTGAAGACTTCGCGAAACAAGCAAGTTGCCTTCCCTCAGAGTCCTGACGACATCTTGATCCACATTCACACAGACTGCGCAAACCCTGGGATACGAAGACTGGGGATACTGGGCTTTTTTCTCAGAGGATGACGCCGCTCGTGTCATTCGTGACCATATCGATTCGTTCTACAGTCTCGGTTATAGCCAAGATACTCGTCAGACCATTACCAAGTGGTCCCCGGATGGAGCGCTCCGAAAGTGGTTGGAATCCGACTCCACGACGGAGTTCTTCATCTCACAAGAGGTATGTGACTTTTGTTTATTCTTAGTCGGTGGAGCTCTCGATTCATGACAACACAGGACTATAACCGGGCCAAAGCTGACTATCTCGCTTCGGGCATTGGGCCATCTCTCAACTGGTACAAAATTATGACGTCCGACGTCGACTTGAAGGACAACAAAGGTCAGAGCTTGGTGTCTCCCTGTTTTTCTCATTCTGAGCACCCGTTCCGACTGGCATAGGTATTCCGGAAGCGGACTACACCATTCGTAAACCAGTCTTCTTTGGAGGCGCACTTCGGGATTATATCTGTATCGCAGCCCTCATGCGCGCCGCTTTCTTCAAGTACGCGCCGAATTTTACGTTCCAGGACTATGACTCCGGACATTGGGTCATGATGCAGCAGCCGGAGGAAATGAATAAGGACTTGTTGGGGTGGATTGAGAGTGTCGTTCTGCCATGACTCGGCATCACGATGTACTAGTACAGATGTTGGCCAAGATCAATCAAGTGGTACTGAAAGGCTTTTTGTGCTTCATGAAAGTCATCTTGGGCAGGGATTACTGCCAGTCCCAACGCTCTTCGAGCATTGGTTATCTGACACAGGCCCTCTTCGTCAACAAACCGTTGCACTCACTTTCACAGGACGCTTACCTTGATTCCCCCCTGCAGCGATCGGTTTATCCAAGCGATGGCCGTAGAGCCTCACGCCTGCTAAGATGCAGAACGCAACAGCGAGGAATATGAGGGTGAGGTAGAGCGAAAAGACGAGGTTCGGGGACATTGGGAGATGACTGTAGTGGTTAAGACGGTAGCGGCATCGCAGGAAGCGACAGATTCGAAACGCGGACTTCTTAATTCAGACGCGGCACAGCCAGACTGGATGTAATATTCTATGGGGAAGATGGTAAGAGGACGGATCCCATGCATAGACTAACCGGAACTAGCCGACGAGTTGTACACGTGTCGTGACAGTCACATGCTCAACGCGTCTTCCAGTCAACCACGAGGATTCAGGCCTCAGGAGCCTTCCAGAAGAGTCTTCAATCCAAGGCTCTTGAATGTCAGTTCTCCTGCCATATTCGGGAGCGCTCAAGAGCCTTGAAACGTAACTGTCTATCAAGGATTGCGGAGTGTCCGCGGATCTCGCGGCGTCCATGGTAAGAGCGTAAGATGTCTTCTACCACCATCTCTTCCGGCTCTGACCTGTTACACAGGTTCTGGATTCTCTTCTCTAAAATCGCTAAAGGACAGATACCATCGTAGAATGGAAGCGAACAAAGTATACTCTCGTTGTCGTTTGCGGGTTTCTGGTTGCTCAATACCTTCATCCACAGCCCGACTCGATTGCCAGTCACGATTTTCGTCTCGAACTTGAAACGCTTCGGGACACCGTTGATGATAGTCATGTCCCTTATGAGAATGAATCGATTCCCCAACCGGTACCAAAGGTATACCATCCACATTGAACTGGAAATTGTTGAACTAATTCTAGACCAGATGCCGGACAACGATGATACGAGGAATCGGAATCACTTTAGAGAGAAAATGGGATGTGCCGCGGCCGACAAGGCCTATGGCGAGTTCCAGTATAAATGTGACAGCGCCGTGAGCATCTTACCCTTCGATAGCACTTAGATGATTCTCAATCACTCACGTATCGCCATACAGCTCCATCTCAACGAACCCATGAAGTACGTTCTACCAAAGTATGGAAACCACTGGCAGGCTTGCCATGATATCGTCAGAAAGCATGATAACGCGATGTGCAATGGCTGGAACGATAATATCAACACTCTTCTCATTTTCGTATGTGATTTTCTCGCCTAGTACACAATACTTCTTATACACGGCCTCTTGATAGGCCGCCTTATTCTCTGCGATCGTAGCACCATTCACAATCGAGTCGCTCAGATGGCTAATGGCTGACCCTGCCAGTAACACATCAGCCATTCTTCTGGGAATCTCTCAGAAACTCGCGGACATAGACTTGACCGCAGCACCTGTCGAAAAATTTGCCCCATCATCGTCGGTCAGAAGGATCAACATTTTCTGGTTCCTCAGCCTGACGATGGCGTGGATGACCTCTCTACAATGCCTCGCGTGCATGCACTGGGTTCGCGAATATCAAACAGATGCAGCGCTGTCTTACAAAGACTCAGTCGCACTTCGCCAACTGCGCTTTGAGGCGCTCCAGTACTGGAGACTACAGGACATCCTCGCATTCTTACCAGTGCTCTTCCAACTTGCACTCATTTTCTTTCATTGCGGTGTTCTCGACCTTCTATGGCAACAAGATCAATTAGCGGCCGCCGGCGTTGTTTGCGCTGTTATATTAGGACTTGGAGTCGTGTGTGCGACGACAATCCTTTCCGTCCTCGTCCGCATCCGAAATCACTTCCAATCAACCACCATCCGGGATCACATTCCACCTTTTTCTGCAGCCTCGCGCTTCTGGCTTGAAGCTGATAAAAAAATTCTCTTCAGGCGAGCTGATCGCTACGCGTACAACGCGGTGTACTGGATAGACATCAACTTTTCACAGAACGAGACCACTGTCATACAGTTGATGCATTGCCTTGAGGATCTTGATCCAGCTGAACACCGCGATATTATCCCTCCAGAAGACCATGTCGTCCTTCATGGACTCATTCGGAACTGCCTGTCCTTCAGCCATCATTCGCGCGCAGTTATCAGGACAAAGATCCAATTCACGTATCTATGTCGAAGGTTCACTGGATCTAGAGGGTCGATAAACAACGCTATGCCTGCTTTACAGTTCCATTTTGCTGAACTGTTGTTGCGTATCATCAAACACTCTCCCGAATTTCTGAACGAACAGTCGCCATTCTGGGGACCAGATCTTCCCAAACGACGTGAGTCTTCCTTTCCCGTCCCGTTTTTGACTCTGGTGCAGACGTTGTTTGACTAAATATTCCTCAGCGCGTCGCAAGCAGTTAGTCTCCATGTTTGAACATGCGCTTCGCCTGCTGTACAACACGAAAACGACGCCAGATTCGCATAATCTATAGTCTGGCGTTTAAGGTGGGGTATGTACCGTGATTGGGCTTATTACATAAGTCGACCCAATATATCCATGCCTGCCGCCAGCTAAAATAAGCGCATCCCGCCATCCACCCAATTCTGGCAAGAAAATCGTATCGGTGTCATCGTCGATGGTGGAGGACTGGGTCGTCATCCTTAGAAAGGATATATAGCACGGCGCGTACATAACGGCGCACGAACCGCCAACCGAATGACCTGGCGATACTTGCTAGTGACTCGAAGGACAATGATAATTCCCCCTCGGAGGATTCGAACCTCCCGAGGCTACCCTTTAGCGAGGGGGATTTGGTGGTGAGTGGGAGATGGAAGTGGGATGACGGCTGGTACTAGTACTGAACCTAGTGTACTGTGCTCGGAGATGGTATCGAATATGCTGGTGTTTCGCTCCGCCGTTGTTTCGCTTGCCGCCGTTATTTCGCTTGCCGCCGTTGCTTTGCTTGAAGCCGTCGCCACTCTTGCGCCACTCAGATGTGTGCCGGAATTCCTGGTGCAGCACCCTTAAGAAATATTACGAGGAAGACGGCTGCCTGCCGACCAGGGCTTACGCTGAAACCGACGTTGGCACCCATATACCCACCTCGTGTCGTTAGTATCCTTGTAGCACATTGTTGTCAGTGGTGTAATAACGCACCTTGCCTGCCTCGGATTGTGTCCACCCACTAGCGCTCCCGTTGCCGTTCATGCCCTCCATTTAATTCATCGAGAATATCAGCGCCGACGTATGGTCGAGCGTGCGGTGGGAACGGTCATCTCCAGAGCCGCGCCGTTAATGTCGCAGGCAACCCAGTCGTCGGAGACCGGTTCTCGTTGTGGTACACGCAAGGATATCGGTGTTGGTGCGAGCGACTGGTGCCCGGCGAGCCGCAGCGTGCTTGACTCGTCGTTGTCGCTGATCTGGTTGTCCATCCAGAGAACGTTCCGTGAGTAGTCGGGTCCATACAGATGAAAATAATGGTGGATGAAGAAGACCGGAATAGGCAGCTTATGTAATAAGCGCAATCACGGTACAGGCCCCACCTTAATCGACAGACTCTATACACATCGATCAACCTCACATTGCAAAAATCGATCGTGTATATAGCGTCTGTTTATAAGAGACTACATAATCTACTCGATCCTTTCCTCTGCGCGAGCATTGCACCGTCCTTGAAATTTGTCTTCTTGCTTCGTGGCCCCACCGAAGTTGAACCTGGGCATCGTCTATACCTCTCCGGCGAGATGCTTCTCCGGTCAATCAACAACTTCGTTGTCGCGCAGAAACCGGGAGCACTGGAGAAGAGCTACATTCGGAGGAGCATCTTGGACATCATGGGCGTATCGTCGGGCGCGGAATGGAGGGCGGCAGTGAAAGCGTCTGTGCGCGAATGGGGCGCCAGCATAGAGCGATATACCGAGGGTCGACTGTTCAGGTTGTTTTCGGACGTTCTAGTTAATCTAGGTCCGACCGCGGTTGAAGACGCTGATCTCGATTGGGACCACTTGTTGGCAGAAGTACAGGCGGAGAACATGGCTTTGGAAGCACGTATCGCTCATGCAAACCCAGCGCCTCGCCTCATGGAAGATCGGTAGGGAAATATTATGAAACTCATTACAGTAAAGGACGCGACTGAACGTAGGAGCGAATGCTATCGGTTTTCATTTTATTCATGGAGCATCAGACAATAAGTTGAACGCAGTACCCTACAAGTCGGCACTCCTAGCGTTACTGTATCCTGAGCTGGCAAAAGCCGGATACGTTCTCTGTTTCCTTCCTCATGAAGTTTGAACAAAGGTATACTCTGCCGGGCCTCAAGCTGACACTGCGCAGCGGCGTCATTACCCAGGGAGGGGGGGGATTCTGGAGAGTTACAGCGATGAGGAATTAGGATTCAGACCAACGATAGTCGTCGTCGTAGTGAATGATTACGGTAACCCATCCGGGTTACAAGTACGTGACCTCGGCATTTCCCGCCGCTTGCAGAATCTGCTGAAGACTCCCAACGCACACCTGCAAACCGCCTTCGTTAAACTTTTGCTACAAAAATGCACTGAATGATGTTTAAAAATGTGGTTATTCTCCGGGTCCCCTGCGGGCTTACAAGATTACCTCAATGACTTCGACGACTGGTCAGTGGTGTCACGAAGAGTTACTGAAAGCGAACACTATAAAATCATGGGTCATAGTTCACGGACAAAAATTGCCCATGGTACTGCCAGTACTTACCTTAGGGGAGAAGCCGCTGAAGTACAGAAGAGCGCTCACGTATGTAGGCCTGAGGATCACCCCATACATCGCAATATATTGGCAGAACACTACGCGAACATGGCTCAGATTACCAGAAAGACGGCTTGCAGCATATTCTCCATAGAGGGTGCGTAACTTTACCACCCCATTCCAGGCCGCCTGCTCTATAGGACTGCATCGATCTGTACTTGATCAGCGGGGCAGATGTGATACCGGATGCCTCACCGGAGCTTTTAAAAGAACTGTATGATGTCCAACTCCTGGTATTGTGTCGACTACTCAGAGCGAACAAGCGGTCGATGATAGCGCCGCTCTTTACTGAGCTCGGACTGCTCCCACTCCCGTATCGTCGCGTAATCATGGTTCTTCGATACCTCCAAAAGCAATTGACACCGAAGTCTGAATATGTTGAGCTGAGTATCGATAGCTGCAGACTGGCTTGCAAAAATGCTGGCTGACTGACCTAGAAAAAGCCATTGGCTACTTAGACAGGCGAGACGGCACCGATCTACCGCAAGCGCTACACCTCCCGAACGATACCCGAACTCTGACGGCAGATGCGGTGGACGCCATGATAAAGGCAGTTGAGGGTCTAGCAAAAAGCTGGCTTCAGTTCAAGATCGACACCATTTATCACACGTACCTTCTTCATGGCCGCCTGGAACCACTACCAGAGCCACAGGCTCACAGCGATGGAAGCACAAAACAATCTTTGTCCGTCACTATCTAGCCCTCAAGAGCACCAAACACCGCAATGCCCTATCCTATCTGACCACCCTCTAGCTCTCGAACAGCTGAGACAAGGTGACAGTCACTACGCGTTCAATCGTTCCCAGACCGGAGAGATTATGTTGGCTCTGTCACTCCAAAGTCGAGTCACCAGAGCATGCCATACTTCTCTGCACGGCGCGGCAGAAGCTTGCGGATATAAGAGCTACATCGCTTCTACCATCAAGCGTGATCTACCAGCAATAGTTGTCAGACTCCGCGACCTGCAGATAGATGACGAGCTGCACACACTCGAGACTCTGAAATTGATCATATTTCAGAACAATGCCTTCCTCGTGTCGCGCAGTTTGTGTACGATAATTGACAGTTCTTCAAATCGTTCAGACTCCCGTGTCGACGCCGGGACAATCCACGCCCATCGGTTCCGGCATCATTTCCGCAAGCGACCCAACCAGAATCTGACCGCGACGGTCAGAGCCCGACAAACGAAAGGAAGGAAGGAAGTCTATTGTCTCACCGTAATGTAACGCTGATGCACATCAACCTGGTGTACAACCGTATGAAAAAGGACAGAAGTCTCGCCATTCTCAGTCCATCGGGCGGATAGCGGCTGTTCCGAGATGGGACCGTCAACCACCACCGCCACCATCTACAGAGACGATGACTGAATATTCGCCAACCGGTATCATTCCTCGAACCCAGAACCTATGACCTTCGTACAGCGCACATGAAAGGTCATACAGATCCGGTCCAAGTGTGGACCCTGGACAACGGGAACGTCTCCTTGCTGATCTTGACACCGAGACCTAAAGACAGTTCAGTAATGGTTGACATCAGAAGAAGGAAGGGTGGGATAACCTTTATGGTGACCTAGCACTTCGTTACTCTCAGTCAACTCGGCAGCGCTGAGCTGTTACACAAATTGGCTCTCGTCCATCCAATTCTTACCTTCCCGGAAACCTTCAACTTAGTAGAAGCACTGAGCAGAGCTTTGGATCTTCCGCAAGCCTCTGGGTTATGAGTGCTCACCATTTGGCCACGGAGAGGAAACGCCAGAAGAAACTAATGGCCGACCGGTCTATCGACATGCAAATTGCTCAAGCAAGACATGCTGATCACGCGTGGGCTAAAGAAAATCTGAAGGAAATTCATAAAGAAGACACATCTCGTAATGAACATTGAAGAGGATGATATCCGAGAAGACCAAGAGGAAGAAGTCATAGTTGAGGACGACGACGAACACGAAGCAAACAACTAGGATGGATTGGAGCTATTTGACGATGAGGTTAGTGATTAAGTTTTACATTCAAGCTGTGATCTGAGCTCACCTGGGCGTAGGCGGCACATGTTGTGCACAGAACGAACAAGAGCATGACTGCAGCGATTGCAAGATCGGTAAGTCGGAACCAGGTCGGAACGGATCGAATACCAAAGTTCCCACGCCTACCTGTTGATCTCTTACCACCAATCGACGACATCCCCAATGACCACTCTATGGTCAATGACTCTGGCCTCAACGACGGGGTTAGTGACATGGAAAAAGTCGCTGACGATGACGCCACTGCTGCTACCGGTGGAAACGGATCTGGTGTAGAGGTTCGACTTGCTGAACACACAGAACTTCGCCACGTACGTGTTCTCCCTTGTCTTTCAACTAATTTTGACCACCGTATAGGAAGAAATTGATCACGTTTATGCACAAAGCTTGGACCGCTCTCTGGCAGCACCTTCTCGTGGTCACCGTCGTAGGAACCCGTAGAGTGCCGCCCGCTGACTGCAAAACGAGGTATGCAACGTCTCTTTCCTACTCGTCACTGCTTCTCACAAGTGATAGGCACCCTTATTCCCTACCAATGATCGACCTAGACCACCGCGCGCAGCCTCTCATCCGGCCTGGCGTCGAGTCTCGCGCGCAGCCCTGTAGCCATCTCTGTGCACCCTCGTTCCTCGCACCACATCCCGACTGTCTACGTATCGCGACGACTCTTATAATGAAAACGTTGTTGATGCTCAATATATGGACCTTGACAACCCCATCTTCCGCCATCGTACCTAGACGATCAACGTCCTGCAATTGAACACGTTCTCCGTCACGCCATTCGGATGGCCCGGCGACTGCGGTATGCCAAGATAACGCTTGTGTCCTGTACTCACCGCATTCCTAGGTACATTTGGGAGATTATGCTGAAAACGAAAGAGGAGTGCGGGGGTACTAATCTCGAACGTCTTCAAGACGCACTGGACAATGCTCAGTGGTCTTCTGGAACGGCGCCCCAGTCGGTCACCACGAGCAGCAGTGAAGGCATGTACTGATTGTTCTATCTGGTGGCACCGCTATTAATACACATACACACGCTGCAGATTCTCGCGCCGTACCTCCTGCTTGCAGAATCAAGGCGGAATGCCAAATGGGAGAAGCCGTACGCCAGGATGCGCCTACATATTCACCTGGAATCAGATCCAGAAGATGCGGAGAATACTACTATGGAGGCCTTAATTAAACGAACCATTTCGTACAGACAGGATTTTCAAGTACCGTGGAATCAAATCATTTAAATGCCCAAGTATCACTCAGTACGTCTGAATACTCAAAGCCATTTTAAACAGGTACCGTTCAAATGGGATTCAAACACGTTTTGAACGCCTTGAGGTGTCGAACCTCTTTATTTAAACGATCTCAATACATTTACTGAATACGTAGGGTTGACTCGGCGAAGGATACGATGTTAACCTTTCGTCCTCTGCAAAGTAGTAGAGTAAATTGTTTTTGTACTTGGACACATCGGATGGGAGACTTACGAGATATCGCTCTCAACGAGCTGTGCATCTTCAAAAGTCGGGTAGGTTCTCAAGTCCGTTCCGGCGCCGACAACCAGCTCAGTTGTTGACGGAAATTTCGACATGTCCCCGATATGATCCATATGGCTATGGCTGTGGTAGTGCAACGTCAGTAGCCGTCCATTCGAGAATTCAACAAAGTCACAACCTCCAAATAACTGTCCGGATCTCATCCAATGCAATACTGTTCTTGACCAACTGCTCCGGCACATCCTCGGGCACGTCCATAGTAAAGGGCAAGTCCTCCCCAGAGCTGAAAATCGTTTTAAACGACTCAAGGACGGCGGGTGCGAGGCTCTGAACGTCTTTCCTTCCTCCAAGATCGAACAAGAGCTTCTCTTGAGAGCTCTCGTGCTCGACGAGGAAAGAATACATGGGTGCTGCCCAGGTCTCATACCCAGGAAAGACGGGCTTGAGTACGAGTGCCGCGGGAACGTTAGACAGAGTCCCAACGTTGATTATAGAGACGGCGACTGTGGCGTTGGAGAGTGGGAAGTGCATTTGAGAAAACATGGAACTCTGAGGATGCGATTAGGGAGAGTTGCGGTTTTAAAGCGGTCGAGAGACAAGCTTGGTCATACTGCTGGTGTGTAAGGTTGGGTGTGTAATACGAGATAAAGATACTCACCAGAAGGCGTTGTACGCGGGTTTATAGAAGCGGCGGTTTGAATGGTATTTGACAGGGAGATGTTGTGTATGTATTGGGGTGTCCGACATTGAAGGATACTTGGCAAGGCTATAGAGATACTGCCAAATGAACATCAAAGGTCGCAGTGCGTTAGGGCATAGTATAGAGGACATTAAGGCACTGCAGCATTGTCGGAGCATAAAGTACTCCGACACGGAGTTCATGTAAGTCGGGTACACCTTGTCTGTCGCCTGACAAAGGCAGACCGCACAGGCGCTCACAAACGCCATTTTCACCGAACTTGCATTCAGGTTCTGTCGATGCCCATCAACTCAAACTTGATGGCGACCCGCAAGACCAGTCCCAAAGTTAGGCATCGCACCGAAGAGCTTCAGAGCAGTCCGACGAGCCTTTTAGCCGCGTTTTCAGAGCTATGTAACACTTAAGAAAGGGTGTTCGCGTAGACTTCTTGTGAGTGTAACAGAAGGAGTGGGAGAAATGCCGGCGGCATACGTGTCCTCTTTTAGCCCAAAACCATCCAGTGCATTTCAGCAAGACACTTTTACCCGCTTTCCTCCCCTGTCGCTCGCAATGCAGATATGTTGAGCTCACATCTGACCCTCGTCGAAAGCTGTCCTCGCCAAGGTAACCAACGTTGCGTCAAGTATGCCTGGGGCTTGCTTCTCGATTCTAGGCAACTTCTCCGCCGTACCCGCATACAAGTACGGCTCGTAATTTATACTAGTTCGAAGCAGAACGAATCCAACAAGCTGGACTATCCTTTCGCGAAGGTCTATGAAGGCTTTTTGTTCGGCGCAACACTTTTGGGCTCATGTTCCTGCTGGACAGAGTCAAATTGATTGCCCGCCTTGGCTGCGTACAGCGCTCGTTGAATTCACCTTACGACTTAAGCCTCTAGTCTTTCGCAATGCGCAAGACAAGCGCCAGGAGGATTATGCGTCCATCTCCCACGACCTCTGATATTCCCATCGCGTCCGTACCCTGTCCGTCTATTCCGTTTTTTCATTTGCATCGAAATCTCATCCATAATCGTACAGTCGACGGGCACGACGAGTGGAACGCAAAATTTTGCTGTCCTCAAGGACGTTCTTGAAGCAATGCGCCTATTCTTTTCCTCACAAGAGTCGAGAGCGATTTGAATGCACGCTACGTCTACTGGCTGTCGTTTGCCCGTCTAAATCATCCGCTACTTGTAAGTTACATTGAAATCCCAGCCGTTATTCGGTGTTTTGATGTCCTTAGCGTCGGGGTCCATCTGTTTTTCTAGGTCTTCACGATGACACGTAAGAGTCGATTTCACCGCCATGTCTTTCGACGGTTAAATACCTCTCACTTCCCTAGGCGAGATGATCAATCCTTACCAGTTCTTACCTCTTCCGTATAACATACCGCCTTCCTTCTACGTATTATTGGCTCTCCACGACCACCACAACTGTGTTCCCACGGACAACTGGCCACACGGCCTGCCGCTGTATGATCATTCATTCTCCGTGCTGCGGAATACAAGCTTTATTCATCCTTCGTCTTTGACCGGAGAATCGGGATTGATAACTGACAGCAATCTACCACTGGGGACTAGATTGGGAATGATTTAAAGGCTGACTTGCTCGACGAGACAAAGCATCTACGATGTCTCGCCTCAATGTATCCAACATCATGACTCTTACTGGTCAAGTGGCGCTCGTCACTGGTGGCGGTACCGGAATGTACGTATGGTCTAGTGCTCGCGAGTGTTTGTAGTATCCTGATGCGCTGTTAGTGGATTAATGATCGCCAAAGGTTTTGTTGCGAACGGGGCAAAAGTCTACATTACAGGGCGGCGCGAGGAGGTTTTGAAAAAGGCGGCGGCGGCGTTACCCGCTAGCGAGGGTGTCTTCGTCCCGTCAGTGCCTTCTTGTCTCCACATGATACTGATGAACATCCTAATAATCATCATCAGACTTCAGATGGACGTGACCGACCAGACGAGCATCGACAACGCTGTCAAGCACATCGAGGCCAAAGAAGGCAGACTGGACATCCTAGTCAACAAGTACGTTTTGCAAAGGACCGTCTCCTCAAACCACTCACGGTGTATACTAGTGCCGGCAATAACGCGCCTAGCTCCAAGACGGATCCGGACTTTCTCAAGAAAAAGATGGACAACTACCTAGGAAAGAAAGATCCCTTGGAGCATGAGACATTTCAAGCCTGGGCGGACATATTCGATCTCAACGTCTCCGCAGCCTTCTTTGTCGTGCGGTCGTTCCTCGACCTCCTCGTCAAAGGTGCGAATGCGCGCCAGAGCACCGCGTGCGTGATTAACATCAGCTCGTCTGCGGCGCTTCTCAGGAGCTGGGTTCCCGTTGGTAGTGTGCGTTTTATTTTGCTTACAGTGAGGTCGTGCTGATTATGAGGTCGATGTAGTTCGGGTACGGCGTCTCAAAAAGCGCCCTTGATAAACTCGCCATCGGGCTGGCGACGGACTTTGCGCACCGCGATATTCCGATACGCGTGAATGTCGTGCACCCGGGTGTGTTTCCTTCGTACTTGGTTCCGTCAGGCCCCGTTGATGCGGTGATTCCTGGGCTTATTGCGCCGATTCCATCGAAGAGGACTGGAACGTTAGTAAAACTTCTTCGTGAATTGGGGAGATGCTGATTCGTTTGTTAGGGAAGAGGAGATGGTTATGACTGCGATGTATTTGGCGGCGTGTACGTATGCGAATGGGACGTCGATTACGGTTGATGGAGGTGTTGGACTGGTTAATCCTTAGAATTGGCGGGGACCCCTCATCATCGGAAAGTGTAGTGGTGAGTATATCAGCATTCTGAACGAATGGCTTTTCGTGTTCCATCAAACCTTTATCGCGCTGCAAGTGCGAATTGTGCTCGTGATCCCACTCACTTGAGAGTCGGGCTGTAACACTTGCACGCCTCTTGGTGACAATTTAGAGATCCGATTCTTCGCCCAAGGTAATGCAAGTCGAGTGCCTCCGATTTCCCGCATGCTCTCGGACAACCTGAGCCTCTTCACATCTTGCTTCTTGATTCTAAGCATCTCTTCGAGTCATCGCAAAAGGCGAAGAGGCCTGAAGGAGATTCTGCAGAGAACCTGGTGCCAGCGGCGCAATAATTGGGTATGATGGTACTACGGGACTGGAAGTTCAGGCATGAGATGGTTGATTGTAAAGCTACGGCGATTTCTTAGAGTTCATGGGTAAAGAGGACAGGGTTCTACGACCGCCTTCAAGGATTAACCAGTGTGATACCTCCATCGACAGCAATCGATGCGCCATTGGTATACGTACAAGCCGCCAGATACATCGCAGTCATGACCATCTCTTTCTCGCTGTAAACAAATCAGCATCTGCCAGAAATCCCGTTCGAAAAGACACGACCAACATTCCAGCCCTCCGCAGTGGTACCGGCGCAATAAGCCCTGGGGGAGGCGTATCAAGGTGTTCAATGCGACTTGGGTCAACCATCTCCGACGGAAACACGCCAGGATGTAGGATGTTCACGCGAACAGGAATACCGCGATGAGCAAAGTCCGTCGCGAGCCCGATGGAGAGTTTGTCCAGTGCGCTCTTCGACGGGCCATACACGAACTGCACAGTGCATTAGGTCAAAGCGCAGTTAGCAGTAGAATGAACGCACGCTGCCGACAGTAACCCAGCCTCTAATGAGGGCCGACGCGGAGCCCACGTTGATAACGGACGCAGTGCTCTGTCGCGCTTTGGCGCCGTTGACGAGCAAGTCGAGGAACGAGCGGACGACAAAGAAAGACGCAGAGATGTTGGTCCTGAATATGTCGGCCCAGCCTTCGAATGTCTCGAGCTCCAAGGTATCTTTGTTTGCTGCGAGGCTATCCATTTTCTTCTTGAGAAAGTCAGGATCAGTCAGCGGCGAGGGACCGCTAAGGCCAGCACTACCGATGACACCGTAAGTGATTTGAGGAAGAGAATACGATACACGAAAACGTACTTGTTCACGAGGATGTCCAGCCTGCCTTCAGCGGCCTCGAGCTGCTTGACGGCGTTGTCGATGCTCGTTTGGTCGGTGACGTCCATGACGATTCTAGGAGTGATTTTCATCAGTAAATGGGAACATAAAGGAAGAAGGAAGATACTGACGGGACGAGAACTCCTTCCTTATCGGACAAAGACGTCGCTGCCTTTCGCAAGACCTCCTCGCGACGCCCAGTGATGTAGACCTTTGCTCCGTTCGCAGCGAAGCCCTTGGCGATCATGAAGCCACTAAAACCAACATTCACTAAGCATATATGTAATTGTATGGGCCGTACATTCCCGTGCCGCCGCCAGTGACGAGCGCCACTTGGCCTTGGAGAGACATAATGTTCGAGACGTTGAGGGAAGCCATCGTAGATACATTGCACCTTCATGCAGCTCACCTTTTAACTACTGTTATTTCCCGATTTTCGGGGTATTGAACAGCAACGGATGAATAAGACTTGGATTAGCACGCGTAGACAGGAAGACTTTCCGGTTAGTACAGTAAGCAAGGCTCTGTGACTTACGTTACGTTACTCTTGAAGTTGCTGATTCAATCGTGTCAGAGCTGGAAACTCGATTCATTGGCGACCAAGCCTTGAGCTTGAGAAGCCATTTCTGAAACGATGATCATGGTGGAACGAGAGAAAGAAATTCGGCGTTCGCCGGTCGATCACAACGACGCGTATACCGTTACGCGATCACGTTCCTTTCTTCTTACCGTCCACCGATCACCAGGTCTTATAGGCAGGCTTACTTTTAAGGTATTCATTCCGACCGACTCGGAACTGCCTAGGTAGGTCTTACACATGCCTATGGTGTGCACGCGGCGGGCAATGGGCGTGGATAGAAGTGTACTGGACTGTCGGACTGTCGTTCTGGTGGCGTCTCAGCCGATAGATTGTACGCGAGTACATCTTCACGGGACGCTTCGGGTGCTTGAATCATAGGCTATTAAGGGGAATTCGAGCCGCGTACAGACCCAAGGGCAACTCCCAGGATTCTTCATACAACCATCTTCTAAATTGAATTACTTCTAATCGTTTGCATCGAGCCAGTAGCTGTCACGCGAAGATGTCTAATTCAATGAGGAGTAAGACATGAACTGGCCCAGAACGTCAGAGAATAGGAATGTAGATTGTGCATTTGAACTCGACGCATGGCGACTTGGTCAAAACACAGTCCAGGACGCTTGGGAGCGAATAAGACAAACCGTTGGCCGGCCCGTCATACATCCAACGGCCATTCAACGTGCAAAGACGAGTTCGTCGCAGGCGTGCAGCCTAGTCACGGGAGGTCGTAGAAGCTCAAAGATATACGGATATGTTAGCCATGGGTCCCGGAAGCTAGATGCATAATCCTCTTGGCGCTTCTCTCCTTCTCTTGCGACTTTGTTCAAAGAAAACATAATGGACAGAGTCAGATTTTGTTCATCGCCATCTAGAATGATAAGGTGGTCGAAGCGACCGTCATTGGAACCGTTGGATATGATGACTCCGCCAATGAGACAGAACATTGACATCGTCTCGCTGCACAAGCAGCTGATGCTCATACCCCACAAAATCAGCCAAGGTGAAGAAAAAGACAGCACCAGAGCTTCCAAGCGCACACCATCCCTCGCTACGCAAGCTGCAGAGAGCCAAGACCATAGCACGCATAAGACAATGAATTGACTGGTTTCCGAGGTTGTCGAACCAAGGTCGATAGCGGGAGTATGGTACCCCTACAGCCCTCCTTCGCCAACCAGGTTTTTAAAGTAGACTTGTGCACAACTGAATTACGGCGGGTCAATTAACGAAACCTCCATTTTTCATAGGCGTGCGTGTCAATAGGAAATCATTGCGAGGGGTGTAGTATAGTATAGCGCGACGCCACTCGATTTTCGTGTCAGCCGAGCTCCATGTAATACGGGTATACAAAGGATGGTCGCGCAGAGAGTCGTATTCGCTGTCATTGGGATGGAACATGCGCGAGACGAATTTGACAGTCGGAGGTTTGTTTGGGCACGAGTGTGAGTTTGAAGGTGCTGTCTTCAAAGGGCGTTTCAGCTGGGCCGGACAGGACAGCGTTCCGTAGCCTCAGGACATGGGGAGCTAGAAATTCCGCCAGGCGGATTGGTAGAGGCGTCGCCGCAATTATAATTAGTTAACATGCTGAAGGGATCATGAAAAAAGCAGGGAGATGATGATGGTTTTGGTACAAGTGACGAGGGTACCTACGTCGAGGAAACGCCATAGCCATCTGAAGCGCTCGTTGAGTAAAATCTCCGAAATAATCTCATGCCACCTGCTAAACGGCGAGATTGTTTAAGGCATGCTGCCGGGCGTACAGAGCGTGTTTGCTAGGTTGTTGATGTCCCGTTGTGTGAGATCCTTCGACAACGGGAGCGCGGAAATGTGGCTTGTCGTTATGGGATAGAAATGTATGATTGGGAATGGATCTGTGATGCAAGTAATTATGAGCTCCAGCTTGAAAGTACAACTTACTTCATTACGGCGCGTTCTCTGTTGATGTGAAGCGGTTGTCAATCAAGGTCCAGCATTGCAGTGATTCGGGCATAAAGAAACGTCGGGCTTGAGAGCGTCTACTCTAGAATGGGGAGCCAGCTCTTATCCTTGCTATTCAAAAACCTGGGGCCCGACGGGGGTGAGTCTGACCATGGGGGATGGAGATGCGCCACCCGGTGATAGGTTCATGCGATGGGGGAAGGGAAGGGAAGAGAAAATGATGGGTCCAGGTAGTCTAGCGGCTATTAGGTGAAGTTATGCTTTGGAGTAGCGACAATCTTTTGTTTTACCTCGACGTGTTTCGGTGCTTGGTGAAGGACTAGGTGAGGATTGAGTACAATGTGGCCGTGTAGTCTAGCAGCTATTGGGCTGTGTAACTATTCTTTGTCGGACTTTTTTTGGAAACGTTGCGTGGGTCAGGTTAGGTGTTTGCCGTATTCGTTGGGCCAGGCTATGCCGTGCTTGCAGGCACGACTAATGATTACAGGCTGAGTATCGTTCGGTGGAGAAGTCAACATGAGATACATCAAGGTTCAAGGGAACGCGGCCTGCGCACGGACCCTCCGCCTTGATTCGAATCTCAGCCTAAATGGGGTAAGTAGCGGACGACGCGTCGGCCCAGACCCGAGACCATTGTCTGATTTGAAATTGGACCTGGACCACGACCACCACGACTCCATACCGACGCCACCTGTGGCCATGCCTCAATTCGAGGATTTTTCTGCGTGGGTGACAATTGACGGGACGCCCGCGGCAGAGTACCAGACGTCTGTTGACGGACGGCGGGTTACGTGCTATATTGCTTCAGAGGTTGGAAAGGTGCGCTGTCCTTTAGCGTGGTGACTACTTGCTCACCTGCTCTCGACTCAGGAATTTAAAATCTTCTGGGCTGATGCAGCTGTGCGCACGCCGACGCGAGGGGTTGCTTCCATTGACGGGCAGTCCTACCCGCCGCGCTACATCGAGAGCGTGCGCAAGAACGAGGCTACGCTGGCCAGCGTGCGGGACTCGGACACGTCTACGCGGCCGTTCATATTCGACAAGATCAACTTGACCGACGACGACGAGTACCTGGACGCGGCACCGTCTCAGCATCTCGGCGAGATTGAGGTCGTCATCCACAGCGTTAATTATTCAAGGAACCAGCGCAAGCACTACCCACCCAAGCGAGGAGGGCAAGGGAGCTATCGAGGTGGGCGTAGGGAGATTCAGACTGTCTATCATGAGAGGAGAAAGAAGGGCTTTGACCATCAAGCAAAGTGCGTGTCTTCGCCGTCGGTGTGTGTTGTACTCATGTATCATAGCCTCGGCGCGAGTCGCCACGTCCCCGCTTTGGCGTCATCCTCTAATCGTCCTCCTCGTCCGTCGTTTGATAAGCCGACAGGAGAGCCACTCGTCACGTTTTGCTTTCGCTATCGGCCGCTGGGTTAGTATTACATCGCTTGCTCCACTCGTCTTCAACATGTTTCCAGAGATACTCCGCGCGCAGGAGATTGTACCCCGTCCAATAGGAGTTGGTGAGGAAGTAAAGAGGGAAGAGGCGATTGACGTGGATGAATGGGAAGAGCCCGAGGTCCCCGAGATACAATATATGGGGGTGAGGACCTTTTCGCGGCTTCCTTACTCTTCGTTGACTTTTGCCATAGATGCGGATGTACATGACCATCAAGGACGAAGATGAAGAATCTCGTCCGCCCCCGGTCATGATTGATCTTTCTCGCGATGATGAGGAAGAAGACGTGAAGGATCCCGCTATCGTTCAGCGAGCACAGGAAGTCCATGTGAAGGAGGAGAGGACGCGCGCTGCTCACGAAACGGTGACAGTAAAGCAGGAAAGGTATGCCGAGGCATATATAGAGGCAGAGGATGGCGCAGGAGAAGCCGAAGAAGAAGACGAGGAGGAACAAGAGCAGGAAGAAGAGGAAGAACGAGATCCCGCACCAAAGCTCGAACCGCTGCCAGATGATGTTCGGGCGCAGATGGAGTATCATGCCTACGTGAGTGTCCGTTTCTATTTCTGGTGCTTGTGTTCACGCGTGCTTTAGAACTATCGCTACCATCCGGAGGGTATGCCTTCGTTGCTTGTGAGTTTCCTTTTTCGTTCCTCTTCCCGTTGCTCATTTCACGGCAGGACCGTATTGGGGATAGACCGTACGCGAGCTTTGGCTCGAGATATGCTCATTGATAAGTACTATTATTGCTCAACTCGCATTTTCTTTTTCTCTTGCACGCACGCGCGCATTGATACGGTACTCAATCGATATAGTTCTAAACTTGCCGTCTTTTAACTTACTCTATCTAATGAAAGTAGCGCCGTTTGTCTCTGTTGCTAGTGGTGTCTGTCCGACAAAGTTTTCGAGGAGGGTCATACGGCGAGTACATGCCAAATGCCTGGCCCAACTGACGTGTTTTCAAAACGTGTGTAAGCCTGTCTACATTCTCTCTTCAAGGCTTGCCTGATTCAAGTCACAATCACTGATAAACCATTCAGTGAACTGTATTTGACCTACCCAATGTTCTGTGTTCTGGCCGATTGACAAGCACCGTCGTTGTTTATTCGAACATGGACACGCTCTGTGAACTCCCGAGCGCGACGAAATCCGTGGACTGTTCGCTCGTCATGGCGGATTCGATCTTTGTACTCACAACTTAAGCATTCACCATGCTGGTGATGATAAGTGGATCTGGATGCGACAGATGCCCATCTTGGGGAATGGCAGCTGTTATTTGATATACCGAAAGGAATATGTGATTTTCGTAGGCGGACGACTTACGCAGTGGCGTCTCGCGAGTATGATCTCAAGGTGCACACGATTGGGTGTTTACTGTCCTAGTGTCAAGCGCTGAAAGGCAGGTGGTTGTTCGGATCTCATGTTGGCCCGACGAATCACACGGGATGTCAAAGAGAGAGGACGCGACGTGGATGGTATATTAGAACGTTATCTACGCTACGCGCATGACCACTTTGTTCAACTGCCAACCTCCGCACATGCTGATCTTCGTTACGTCTTTTTGAAACCTCTCTTTAGATCGTTCCAGGTTCAAACAACGCTGTCGCCATCGAGCTCATTACGGCCACATAAAGCAGAAGATGGAGGAGCGATCCAATCGCTTTCGCCAGAAGATGGCGATTCCCCGCATCTACAGTCCTTCCGGCCCGTCGGCGCCTGCATCTCGACGTGCTCAAGTCAACTCCGCAAATCCAGGGCATGTACACGATCTTGCGGTTGGCGGATACCCCCAGCCTCCAGGATCTTATGTTCTTTGTGGATCGTCTGTCTATCATAGCCATGCAGCATCTTCCGTTTGCGCCGAAGACGGCGATGACTCCCATCGGATCACTGAGTATGTGTGTGGCGTGACTCTACGGCGATCGGGTGGCGCCCTTGAACGACGCTTCCGACGCGTAATAAACAACGTTCCCGTGGGTTCTCTGTTGGTCCAATATGACTCCTTCATTGACCGATACCCTTCGCCGATCTGCTCTCAGTTTAATAGGTGCGCCTACTAATGATGCAACGTCTATCTCGCCCAAGGCCCTGTCTCCATCGGCCCACCCTCGCGAACATCTTCTTTCCGTGGCGGTCAGTTCTCGGTGCGTACTGCGACGTTGATCACATACTGATTCGGCATACACAGCACCCTAGTACTGGGAAATCGGCTGTCATTAACAATGCGACATGGATTACGTGGCCGAAGAAATGTAATGGTGATGAAGGACCTAAGGATCTGACTGCGTTTTTACAAAGTGTAATACTGTTGAGCCTGAGAAGGCTGATTGTTGGTTCTGTCATTTCGAATGTGGCACCCTTTCCATAGGTTTGAGCGTCAAGACAGAGTCCTGACTTCTGGGTAGATTGTCGACAACGTCGTCCCGAATGGTGAGGTCTCCAACTTGGGGGTCGTTGACTGCAATGATAATGAGTTGTAAAGTTCAAGGAGAATGACAAACCTGGGATTTGTGTCCAATGGGACCTTGAGAGACCTCTATGAACATTGATGAACTGGAAAGATTCCGTCCTTGTCAATGCGAACAAGGCGAGACATTGTTTGTAAATTCGATGACAGTGTGCACGTACGGTAGCTCACAAACCTATGACAGTTGTCAAGGTCAGAGTGCAAGACTTAGCAATGTCACTTTAGATATATATGACCTGGCGGTCGGTTGATCATGGTAAGAAGAAAGGAACGTGATCGCGAAACGGTACACGCGTCGTCGTGATCGACCGGCGAACGCCGAACATCTCTCTCTCGTTCCACCATCGTTTCAAGAATGGCTCCTCAAGCTCAAGGCTTGGTCTCCACTGAGTCGACGTTCCAACTACAAGCTTCAGTCACCAACTTCAAGAGTAACGTCACCTAAGTCACAGAGCCTTGCTTACTGTACTAACCGGAAAGTCTTCCTCCAAGGCTTATTCATCCTTTGCTGCTCAATACCCCAAAAATCGGGAAATAACAGCAGTTAAAAGGTGAGCTGCATGAAGGTGCAAGGCATGTACAATGGCTTCCCTCAACGTCTCTCTCCACGGCCAAGTGGCGCTCGTCACTGGCGGCGGCACCGGAATGTACGGCGCACATACTCTCGGTTCACATACGGTATCTGACGTCGACTGCAGATAGTGTTTCCAATCGTACAAATGGCGCCTTTGAGCTTCTCTCACAAAGATTTCCAGAAATTTGTGAAACAGCTGCATGTACACTCGCTGAATGTTGGTTTAGTGGCTTCATGATCGCCAAAGGCTTTGCTGCGAACGGAGCGAAGGTCTACATCACTGGGCGTCGCGAGGAGGTCTTGCGGAAGGCAGCGGCGTCGTTGTCCGCTAAGGAAGGCGTTCTCATTCCGTCAGTGTCTTCCTTCATCGCTTGCTTTCATATACTGATGCCAATTCTCACTACTAGCCTTGTCATGGACGTCACCGACAAAACGAGCATCGACAACGCCGTCAAGCACCTCGAAGCCGCAGAAGGCAGGCTGGACATCCTCGTGAACCAGTACGTTTTCATGTACAGCATTGTTCTCCTCAAACCACTTACAGTGGCATTGGTAGTGCTGGCATAGGCGCTCCCACACCGCAGACCGATCCCGATTTTATGCAGAAGAAGATGGACAACTACATTGGAAAGAAAGATCCCCTCGAGCACGAGACATTCGAAGGCTTTGCCGACGCATTCAAGACCAACGTCTCCGCGCTGTTCTTTGTCGCGCGCTCGTTCCTCGACTTGCTCGTCAAGGGCGCCAAAGCGCGACAGAGCACTGCATGCGTTATCAATGTGGGCTCCATTGCGGCCTTCATTAGGAGCTGGCTCACTGTCGCCAGCGTATGTTCATTCTACTGGTGTTCCGTTAACTGCGATCTGATCTTATTCATGTAGTTCGCCTATGCCGTGTCGAAGAGCGCACTCGACAAACTCTCCATCGGGCTCGCGACGGACTTTGCTCATCGCGGGATTCCCATTCGAGTGAACGTCCTGCACCCTGGTATGTTTCCGTCTGAGCTGGCTGCACCGCCTTCCGAAGAGAACATCGGTAAGGCCCTCCCAGGGCTTGTTGCGCCGGTACCAGCGCGGAGGGTTGGAACGTCAGTCGTTTCTTCGTGAATGTGATTTCTGATGGATGCTAATTCGTCTATAGCGAGGAAGAGATGGTCATGACGGCGATGTATTTGGCGGCGTGTACGTATGCCAATGGCGCATCTGTTGCTGTTGATGGAGGGATTACGCTCGTTAATCCATGAAGGCGGTACCAACTGGCCCCTCACGAGAGTCACTCATGAAGGCACTCTCATGACTGTTAGAATTCGGAGAGGACCACGAAATAAGAGCAACAAATAGTATTCGCGTTTGGCTGAGCTCTGCAAACGCGTGGGGAATACAACCGGAAGTACTCGACTATATATACTATCGCTGACTAACCAAAGTCCCAATCTAGAAGGTACGCGAACCTTCGATTGCCATCTCCAACAATGACACCCTCGGAAACTTTGTTGTGGTTATTGCAGACGAACCTCATGTGTGGCTGCGGCGGATGCTTGTCTCCAAGTAGAAATAGTAGTTCAAATCCATATTTTTTTTGCTACTCCACGGCGCGATTGGCTACTATTTACTACACCAGTCTATGCGCGAGGTACTGGCGCTCAGCGCTTTTTTTGGGAACAGGAAACACGGCGAATGAAGACTCAGGACGAGGATTGACACGTCAGTCCGAAAGTGCTGAGTAAAGACGGACCCACAGGCACCCATCAACGTCCCAAAGACCGGACTTCCAAGGCGTAAAGGGTTGGTTGTTGAAGACACATGACAGGCAGAGGGATCATGTTCATCCCAATCCGGCAACGTGACGGTTTCCTTCTCACCATCATCTACTTCGAATACGAATCTCGTTCCTCCAGAAAAACGACGGGTCGATAACCGCAAAATCAATGTCTGGGCGTACTTTGGAATTCAAAACACATCACATGGCGCTTTGGGGATAAGAGCAGCGTGGCTGGCCTCGCCGGCCAGGCTTTTTCGGGAAAAAGTACGTTTTTCAATAGTAGTTTTGGTTAATTTCTCGCTCATCTGCCCATAGATATCGCCGACAAAGCCCCCCTTTCCTTCTTGAGTTTTTCTGCCTTAGGGCGCCGATATCACGCTAATTGGAGCAGGCAGTCAGATTCCGTCGTCCGCATTGACTTTGCCACCGCATCCAGAGGCCTATTTGAACCAAGCAATGCGAGCTTGTTACCATGGAAACCGAGTTGTCGACCCATAGCAGTTGTGTCGTCCGATTCCGATTCTCGACAGAAAGGTGCGTATTTTGGTTCGTTTCAACATTTTTATTTCTGATCCTTTGTAGGCAGACGGCGTTCACTTTTCCCATCACGTACAGTATGTTCAGCCCTCTATTTTGTGCTATTGTGGACCTTAGAACCTTCCGCTAGGCTCTGCTGGTGAGGCGGCCTCGCGACCTCCCCGAAGGACACGACAAGTGGCGAACGATGCGAGACATTGGAACCACGCTGTGCTATGCGACTAAAGCATATGGTGGCCTCGCCGGTCCGACTTTTTTCTGAAAAAGGTGTGAATCCATTGCTTAAATTTCACGTTTAATCTGACCGTCCTTGTTAGTTCAACGGCAATGTTACGATCAGATATAGCACAAATTCCTTCAGTACGGAAATTATCGCCCTGGATGGCGATCTGTATCTTGCTGGATTCGGGGTTTATGGACGAATTGGGACGCCTGGACAGCGAACGCCTTCAGGTACGTTACGTTGTTCTTTCAGAACTTGCCGCGCTAATGTATTATTCTAGCGCCCATGGTGTCTATCACCTTGATGCAGTGAACAGCGGCGAAGCGCCGCTGTGCTCGCGTTGCGAGCTTTTCACTGCTGGGATCACGATGTCTGTCAGATACTTTGCGCCACACTTCAAGGTTTGTCTCATCCTCGACGCTGATGCTATGCTGACGCGTTGTAATTGATGTAGGACACTACTTTCTCGTCGCCTCTATCGTCCTCTGCTCCCAGCAACGGCTAGGCTTCCGTCAGAACTCCAAGACTCGCCGAGAATTGTCGCCATTTCAAGATGGACCTATGCTTACCCGCACAGCCCTGCACCTAAAGTACCCGTTGATGGCAATACAGATCTGACGGTGTTCGGCTTTCTGGACCAATTAGGACATGTTGGAGATAAATTGGATGCGGTTTGTGATTTTGGTCCGTGTTTCTTCCTAAACTAATGACTCAATTCAGTGCCTGTATCTCGACCCATGAGCAGTGAGCAGTGGCGCGTCCGCCCCTTGTGATTGCACTCGGCACTCGGGGCTTTCTATTTCGATTACAGGTTTCACCATTTTCACCATTATCTGGGTTATGGGCGCGACGTCTGGACGGCGCCTTCTGAACGTGATATGGATGCCATGCGTTGATGGTTCAGAGGCTCTACAGCCCTCACCTCGAGGCTAGATCGCCTCGAGCCCACTGTTCGGAACGTGGTATGTATACCATGCCCGACTTGAATTTGGTTTTGATGAATTTTTTATGTTTAGGTCGTCATCCTGCCCGAGATGTTTCTCACACCTCCCTCCGTACGTCGCCTTTACGCAGTTGAAGCCGCTTCATAGACAGTTTCAAGGCTCCAGCAATATCATCATCGCGCTTTCAAGGCAGACGGTTGTAGGGGGTGGAGGGGTCTAGCCCTCATACGGTCAACCCGACATTAGGAAGTCATGGCTCGAATACTACTGGTGCTATCCGTCCAGATGGGGGCCGTCGCTTCTTTCGGTACTGTTCGGCAGGTCTTTCAGCCATTTTCACACCGTCACTCAGATTCGACTTAATGATACCAGGCTCAATATGGAGGCTGTATTCGCCCATCGCTGTCTGGATTACGAGCGCCGACATACAAAATCGTACGCTCATCGAAGGTTCTCACCTTGAAGATACTTCCTCCCAATTGCGGATGTCGTTGTAGGCCTCGGTGAGTGACTTAAATAGTTTCTTTACATACCGATGTAGTTAATTTGCGAAGCTATACGCAGGCGGTATTCGGAGGGATGTAGAGCACATGCCGTCACTACGACTGCACTACGTGCGACTCGGGGGCGGGAGATTAGGATCCAACTTTTACACCAACACTGGGATGTAGGTATTGTAGACGTGCATCACGTACAGCGCGGAGCATTGGCGCACTTTCGACGTGGTGAGCTTTTCTCTATTCGGTGTATTATTACTTGCTAATCTTTTGCGTTTCAACCAGTGTCGAGTCGGGTTGGACATCCTCTTGACCTACGTCTTTGGTCAGTCGTGCAAGAACAAGGCTACGCTGGCCAGCGTGCAGGACTCGGACACGTCTACCTGGGCGTTCATGTTCGACAAGACCAACTTGACCGACGACGACGAGTACCTAGACACGGCAAGGCGAGATTGACGTGGTCATCCACAGCGTGGCAGACTTATCGAGACAAGTTCCAAGAAAATGATTAAACCCCCTTCCCTCTCTGTTACGGTCCATCTCTGAGTCGACGATGGGGGAGATATATTCTCGATGCTGATAATCCCAGTCACTCACAGAGATGAACCAGTTAGGCGCGTAAGTTCCTCGTGTAGGGGCATTATCTGAACGTCCTCTAGACGTGGAATCCTTTTTTGGTTCCTTAACGGGCGATGTCCATGAGTTTTAAAGCATGGAACAAGGCTAATGTCGAACCCGGAAGACCTCTATGAACTTGCAAATTCATCTAGCTCAGAGTTACTCACCTATGTCACGTATCTCGGGCGGTCCGAGATGCATATGACTGGGCTTCGCGGTTGGTTGGCGCATACTATGGCAGGGAAAAGGGATGTGATCGCGAACCGGTGCGTCGACCGGCGAATGCCGAATATCTTTCTCTCCTCCCACCGTCGTTTCAAGAAATATGGCTCCTCAAGGCTTGGTCTCCGGTGAGTCGAGTTTCCAGCCACGACATGCTTGAGTTAGCAACTTCAGGCGTAAGCCACAGAGCATTGCTTACTGTACTAAACAACGGGGCTTTTAGCGAAAGTCCTGCTATTGTCAGCCTGTCTACGCGTAATGTAAGCCTTATTCATCCTTTGCTCCCGAAAATCAGTCATCCTTGGACAGGGCCCATCTCTATGGGTAGTAGGACTATTTAAAAGTTGGACTGCATGAAAGCACAAGGCATCCTTAACAACGCAATGGCTTCCCTCAACGTCTCTAACATTATGTCTCTCCACGGCCAAGTGGCGGTCGTCACTGGCGGCGGTACCGGAATGTACGGCCCACACGACCACGTGTACACTCGCTGAATGTTGGTTTTAGTGGCTTCATGATCGCCAAGGGCTTCGCTGCGAACGGAGCAAAGGTCTACATCACTGGGCGTCGTGAGGAGGTCTTGCGTAAGGCAGCGGCGTCATTGTCCGCTAAGGAAGGAGTTCTCATTCCGTCAGGATCTTCCTTGATCGCTAACTTTCCTATATACTGATCAATATTCCACTGCTAGACTCGTCATGGACGTCACGGACCAAACGAGCATCGACAACGGCGTTAAGCACATCGAGGCCGCAGAAGGCAGGTTGGACATCCTCGTGAATAAGTACGTTTTCTTGTAGAGCATTCTTCTCCTCAAATCACTTACAGTGTCATCGGTAGTGCTGGCATAAGCGCTCCCACATCGCAGACCGATCCCGACTTTCTCCAGAAGAAGATGGACAACTACTTGAACAAGAAAGATCCCCTGGAGCACGAGACATTCCAAGTCTGGGCGGACCAATTTAATTGCAACGCCTCCGCGCCGTTCTTCGTCACGCGCTCGTTCCTCGACTTGCTCGTCAAGGGCGCCAAAGCGCGACAGAGCACTGCATGCGTTATCAATGTGGGCTCCATTGCGGCGTTCATTAGGAGCTGGCTCACTGTCGCCAGCGTATGTTCATTCTTCTGTAGTTCCGTTACTGCCGTCTGATCTAATCCCTGTATGTAGTTCGGCTATTGCGTGTCGAAGAGCGCACTTACCAAACTCTCCATCGGGCTCGCGACGGACTTTGCTCATCGCGGTATTCCTGTTAGAGTGAACGTCCTGCACCCTGGCATGTTTCCGTCTGAGATAGTTGGGCCAGGTGCCTTTGAGAACGTCGATACGGCCCTCCCAGGAATGACTGCGCCGGTTCCAATGCGGAGGGTGGGAACGTCAGTCGTCTCTTTGTAAATGGGATTTCTGATGGATACTAATTCGTCTACAGCGAGGCGGAGATGGTCATGACTGCGATGTATCTGGCGGCATGTACGTATACCAATGGGGCATCAGTTTCTGTCGATGGAGGTATTACGCTGGTTAATCCTTGAAGGCGGTCGTAGACACCAGCATTCATTACCATTGAATATTTCTCATGAACGTCACCGTATCTTGAAAATCAATAATCTCGTGCCTGCACCTCGACTCCTGTAGTGTCAGTATCTCTGCAGGTTCTTTTCCTGGCCGCTTCGCGTTTTGAGACCATAAGGGACCACAATGATGCTGCTTTTCTTGCGTATGGTGAAGGCCTCGAGGGGCTTGAGTCGTTGGGATAATTCGAACCCTGTACGGAGCCAAGGCTGGCATTCAATTTGACCTGGTCCAGCAGTAATATGTGTCCCGATAGTGTGGCGCGGAACACAAAAACTTACCTCCGCGAAAGGAATTACTCCAACTACTTACTGGTATTCGTTCTGCTTCGAGCCAGGATGACTTCCGAGCCGTACCTTTATGTATGCGGGTCGGCAGAGATGCCTAGACTCGAATGTGAATAGGCCCAGGCGTACTTGACGAAATATTGGTTGCCTTGGTGAGGACAGCGTTCGACGAGGGCAAGATGTGAGCTCAAAATACTTTCAATCCGAGCGATGTCGACGGGGAGAAGAGCGCGGAAAGGTTTCTTGTTGAAAGTTTCAGGTCAAAAGAAAAAGAGGACATATACGCCGCCCGCTTGTATCGCTCACCTGACGCAAGCATCTCACCTTGAGTGCTCGATAGCTCCGGAGACGTAACTAAAAGTCTATCAGGTTTACGATGAAGGCGCTTCGGTGGGATGATTATCTCTCGCAGAGCCTCCGAGGGGTGTGCGACCATTCTTTAAACTAATAAGATCACGGTCACTTTTCTTCAACTCCTTTCGCTGTCGAGGCACGAAGAGGCAGCTTGAACTCGTTTGAGAAATAACTTGATGTGGCACTTTTACTGCAATCATTGGGCACACTACAGGATGGGAGAGATCAGGCAGGAAATTATTTCTTTACCAAGCTACAGTGACTTGGATAGAGATCATGTGAATGGCACAGAATGCCGGTTTCTACCTCCGCCTTCAGGGATTAACCAGCGAAATACCTCCGTCGACAGCAATCGATGCGCCATTGGTATACGTACATGCCGCCAAATAAATCGCAGTCATGGCCATCTCTTCTTCGCTATAAACGAATCAGCATCCCTTAGAGATCCCGTTCACGAAAAGACTACTGACGTTCCAGCTCTCTTCACTGGTGTCGGTGCAATAAACCCAGGAAGGGCCGAATCAAGGGCGCCTGGCGCGCCCATCTCAGATGGAAACATGCCTGGGTGTAGGACGTTCACTCTAATAGGAATACCGCGATGAGCAAAGTCCGTCGCCAGCGCGATGGAGAGTTTGTCAAGGGCCATCTTCGACGCGCTATAACCTAACTACATGGATTAGATAAAACTGACGTTCCAGAACTGTGGTAGAATGAACAAACGCTGCCGACAGTGACCCAACTCCTAATGAAGGCCAGAACGGACCCCACATTGATAACGCACGCAGTGCTGTGTCGCGCTTTCGCGCCCTTGACAAGCAGGTCGAGGAAAGAGCGCACGACGAAGAAGGGCGCAGAGACGTTGATCCCGAATATGTCAGCCCAGCCTTGGAATGTCTCGTGCTCCAGGGGATCTTTGTTTCCTGTATGGTTGTCGATTTTCTTCTGGAGAAAATTGGGGTCCGTCTTCGAGGTGGGAACGTTTGCGCCAGCACTACGAGGAGCTGTAAGCGGTTTAGGGAGAAGAATACCCTTGTGGGACGTACTTGTTCACAAGAATGTCGAGCCTGCCGTCTGTGGCTTGAATGGACTTGACGACTGCGTCAATACTCGTTTGGTCGGTGACGTCCATGATGACTCTAGTAGTGAGAATATTCATCAGTATATAAGCGATCAAGGAAGATACCGACGGAATGAGGACTCCTTCCTTGGCGGACAAAGACGCCGCTGCCTTCTGCAAGACCTCCTCGCGACGCCCAGTGATGTAGACCGTTGCTCCGTTCGCAGCGAAGCCCTTGGCGATCATGAAGCCACTAACAACAACGTTCAGTTAGTATACACGTGGTTGTTTGCGCCGTACATTCCGGTGCCGCCGCCAGTGACGAGCGCCACTTGGCCGTGGAGAGACATAATAGTCGATACGTTGAGGTGAGACATTGTAGCCATTAAGAATGCCTTACGCCTTCACGCTACTCAGCTTTTAACCAGACAGGCCATGTCTAAGGATGACTGTTATTTCCCGATGTTCGCGGTATTGAACAGCAAAGGATGAATAAAGCTTGCATTACGCACCGTGGGACACGATACGCATTCGGAGAAATATCACCACCTGGTCATCGAGGTAGACAGACTGACAATAAGAAGACTTGTGCTGAAAGCCCGGTCACAAAGCAATGCTCTATTGCTTACTGCAGTCTTTAAGTTGCTGACTTAAGAGTGTTGTAGCTGGGAATTCGACGCAGCCAAAACTAAGCCTTGAGGTTGCCATTGAGTGATGGTGGAACGAGAGAAAGATGCTCGGCATTCGTCGGCCGACCACAAACGATGGTGACTGGCGCTTCGCGATCACGTCCCTTTTCTTTTTTCCATGCCGCCAGGTCATATATCCGAAGTGACATTGGTAAGTGTAGAACTCTCTTGACAATTGCCTAGGTTTATGAACTGCCGTACGCGCCCACGAATTTACGAACACGGCATGGCATCTCGCACTCTTTGATCGTTCGCATGGAAAAGCCTCAGGGTCCGAATTTGCAAGTTCACAGAGAGGTCTCGAGGTGGCTTTCGACCTAAATCCCGGATTTGTCATTCTGTATAAGCTTCCCGCTTCACAACTCGCCAGCACTTTTAACATCCGAAAAAGGACTACACTTCGCCCTTCAAATGATGCCATGCTCCATATTAACCAAGATATTACAACGCCTTTCCACGAGTAACATGCCCACCTGACCTCCTCACCTCTGCCAGTGAGTGAGATTATCACGGTTGATAATATAGCTTCGCCATCGTCGACTCATCGATGAAATTCTATGGACCATGACAGCATCAGGTGCAGATTCTCAACGTCATATGGTGTACAAAAGCGAAAGAAGTGATACAGAGCTGTGAGGTCGCGCCTCGACTTCCGCCGACTTCAGTTCCAACCCTTGAAGATCGAGATAGGTGAGCGTCTGCGCCTGCCAGTGCAATGTCTTCTCAATCACCGTCTGTTCAGATTCCAGGTCATCTGCCGGTGCTATGTCGGGAGACATCGCGTGTACTCTGTACAGCCGGCAGTCGCTCATGAATGTACGGTGGGCTCCAGACCCGAAGCCAACTCAAGACGGCGTGACTCCAGATTACAGTCAGTCAGAACACAAGTAAGGCGCGGATACGTGGATCTTCGGCTGCAATAAACGCCACTCTGCACTTGCAGGTATCACTGATAAAAATAAGCAAACCGAGGATGAGGTGTATACATTTCCGGTGCGTTTAAAGTAAGTACCAATCAACGCCTATACATACGAAGTCAGCTTCCGACGCAGACGCACAAATGCGATACGCCTACTTTCACTGTAGGTAGATGAAGCAGCCGGTGTTACCCCGGATTTTCCTGCTCCAATGCTGTTGTTATTCTATCACCCACCCAAGGAACAGAAGGCAACCCCACACTAGATGTTGGGGTATCGGTTTCACGGGCAACTGTGATGATGGATGCTATGCCATAATCCCATACTCACAACTACGGTCCTCCGAATCCTATACACAGAAGCAGCGTCAATCAGTGACCGGGTCACCTTTTGCACCGGTCAGCTGGTCGCTAGACTCACCGAGACCGCCCAGTTGGTGTTGAGTTTACACCGCACGTAGCTTCAATCAAAGACCGTGTCTCGCTCGCCGAGATGCCCAATTCATGTTGAACCTAGTTTAAAATCGTACAGCCTCAACCTGGAGCACATTGGAACGTGATCCTTTATCAACGGTCGTCTTCGGCGGGCCGACAAGCATGCTCATGTGAGCTTCAAAATCCTCTAGTATTAATTGAAGGTCATTACTCGCATCGGCGTTTTCATTGAACGTCTCTTCCACCTACATCATAGGGCGACCGTAGATAAGCAGCAACCTAAGCCTCTTCGACGACCATGTCGCCTGCCATTACAGGTTCGCTTCCCAGCGTGAAACGCACAACGGGAGCATCCGACCGCCAAAGGCAATGATGTGGCGCGGTAAGGGACTTGAACTCGGATCCCCTCAACCTGGAATCCGTTTCTCACGCCACAGACGCGTCTTCTCTCCTATCAAGAGTAGGCATGTTCTTCTGTTTATGATTTGCGCCACGATGTGTTGGCAGCCGTGCATTAGGGTCAGTCACCACCCGAACAGTCGAAGCACTGGTATCAAATCCGTGAGCGACCTTGAGTTGTGAATAGCAAATTGAACATCATAGTCAGAAATGACGGCAACTTTGTGAATGAGACTTTTACCATCGTGAAGAAACCTCGTCAAAGTATCACAATTCCATCGATTTCAAGAACCCAGAATTACAACGTCGTGCATTAACTGCAACCGTGAAGACGCTTGCTAGGTGGCATGACCACGACCGCTGACTATGATTATCGCTATCGATACTACAAAACGTAGCATTCACGGCTCTCAAGATGAAATTAAATAACACGGTACAGTCAGGTTGACACCGAATGAGTCAGGTCTTTCACAGAAGTACGGACATGGGACCAGCACAAGACCAAGACGAGCTTAAACGAAGGACGCCACTGCGACTGCCTGCGATAAGGTGTGATCTCGAGCGTGGAGCTGAGCCACTCGTGATGCTGTCTACTTTCCCCAGTGTGCGGGAAGGAGTAGCGTGATGGCCGGCAGTTGTACGTTGGAGACTTCTTGTAAATTTAGACGTTGGGCGGTCGAAGCACGTTTCATTTCGAAAAGAGATACACTGGGATCTCGCCTGGCCTTCGGTGGGTCAGGCGACATAGGCTACAATTATAGCAGTAGCATCACTCGGCGGTCTGGGGAATGTGTGGGTACCTCCGACATCGAAAACCCGACGCGTTCAGGACGAACAACAATAGAAACAAAGCTTCTCCTCTCAATCAGAGCAACGTAAGCTGAGGTACAATGCTGGAGAGTCAACCTATGATAGTTACAAGGACGAACACCGGATCAGTAGTAGCATCAAGATGCATACGCTGTCGATTGTCGAAAAGAGTCTGCCGATGGAGCCCATCAATATACGGTTCCAAATAAGATCTGCGCCCACCTACTTAGCTGTTTACCCCAGACTGTGATGTCTAAATCGAGCCCTCAACGGCGCGTTCGAATCAGCGGAGGGGGTATAGGTTTCAAGGGGGTACGTGATGAACAGTTGCCTGCCATAATCCCGACTGAATACAAGTACAAGGCAGCGCAGCGACGGTCAGAATAGGCATGCGGTGGTTCGGCAGGCAGAGTCGTTCGAGACGTGGATGAGTTGCGGCATGCATATGACATCGGGGTTTACGAGGCCAGAAATCACTTGACCGAGGATCGTGACTTGTTCTCGCGCCACAGTCGTGTCTCTTCTTCCAGATGCTCATTTGAAGCCAGACCTAAAGCTTGAACCATTTAGTAGTTTCTGACACTCGATTGTAATCGTCACAAACATCTGCTGAGCTATCAGGAACAGCTATAGAAAATCAGTTCGGGTGCCCCAATATTCCAAAGGTAGTTTTCCGCAGAGCTTGCCGCATCGAATGACTGCCCCTTTCCCAGGTCTCGTTCCTAGTCGGCCTTTGTGCGGGAGTCGCGCGCGCGCGTGCTCCTGAGAATGAATAGTGTGGCGCTGGAGCCAAAAAGCTTCAGGCATGGCAGACCGTGCACGTCAAATCACCAACGAGTGTATTGATAGCCAGAGCATCAACTATGATCATGACAGCCTATCCACACGCCACAATACGGCATTCAAGCACTAGTGGGTACGGTTATTTGGAGAGAGGCCGGATGTGATAACATACACGTCTTTATTCGGGCGATAAGCGCTTGGATGGGAGACTGCTTACCCATGCGAATCGCATTCATATCTCTAAAATTAATGAAGAGGTCCAGCGCTTTTCCGTGAGGATCCATATCTGAGAGGTCGATAACGGAAATGCTGAACTAGAGTCTCGGACGTCCTGGACCTGAGATCCCAAGTGGCGGATGCGATAATCTGGAGAGTTGAACGCGGTAAATTGGAAGGAGACCGCATGGTTATCGTGAGCCGTACGTGAAAGATGCCTAACCTTAAACGTGTATGTGAGATCACAGGCAATTCGAGGCGGTGAGACTCACACGCAGACGGTGTCATTCAGAGCATGTACACGTAGGTACGACGGTGTTTTTCTTACTTCTTCCCGCTTAGGACGATAAGCGTTCCAACTTCCCCTGTTCTTAGAGCTAGATTCGTGCGATGAGCTATGTATCGCTTGAGTCTTCTTTCCAAAAAAAAAAGTTGTTGAGCATGAGAAAGATGAGTGTCATAGAAACACGCACACCCTGATTCAGGAGACGAGCACGGAGGCAGTAGCAGGGACGACGGAGTACAGGATTCGGCAGGCGGGTGAAAGTTGCAGTCGAATTCACGTAAAGCGCGAAAAAAACTGAATAGAGGGTAGATGACAGTGACGCGCGTGATGATGATGCGATCCGAGCAAAGTGTTCACAATACCAGGAGGAGATTTGAGTCGTCGAACGGCAGTGAAGGTCCGAGGAGGAGCTTGAGCAGTGAGCACATGGAAGTTCCAGGACAAACCATCGAATCCGATCAAAGTGGCTGTGCGTCTTCCTTGTCTTGGTACTTACCACTTTCGCTTTGCTTGCTCCTTTTCTGGCATGTAGCGTTCAAACTGAATCTTCAGTGTTTCTACAGTAGCTTTAAAATCCGGGTTGGAAGGGACGCTGTCTTTCTTGGACTACCGCTGGCATGGTCTTCGTTTTTCTGGTTGCGGCATAGACTACAGCTCTCTGCGAATCATGGTGTTCTTCTCCTCGCAGGACAGATCTATCTAATGGCCGCAACACAAATAGACGTCGAATTTTTCCTGTTGTGGACTGAGACTTGCCGACTTGCATGCGCTGTAAGGTGGAATACAAAAGCGGGAGAAGGGGGTTTCATCATCTTCCTTCTCGATACAACAGCCTCAGGACTTCGGGGACGCGACGCGCCTAGGTAAGTCTGCGCTGTAGTTCCAGCCCTTGAAGATCATCATCATGCCGTAGTGATAGGTGGGCATCCGCGACTGAAATATCTTCTCAATTGCCGTCCGTTCAGTTTCTCATCAACGGAGGCCAACGCGGCGACGCCACTCCAGAGTCTTCAGTGGACCTTGGCAGGCCGCGATGAATACAACTCTGCGCAAGTATTTATTCGATCTTAGGGATAAATATAAGCACTCCGTCTCTTAGCGCGTCTAAAGAAAGTCTCGACTTATACCAGCGGATCAACTCCTAGTCGTTTTCGTAGGATCACTGTCCTGTCAAGGTCGCGGAGCGACCATATTATACGATGCAGACGTGATACGCCCAATTCACTGTGAGCAGATGGAGTAGTCGCTAATTACCCTGCACCAGTGCTTGTATGCGAGTTGTCGGCCCACCGAAGAGGACCGGCAAGTTCTAACGTACTTCAATTTAGCGGTATACAATTCTCAAAGTTAAACTAGGTTCAACATGAATTGGGGCGTCTCGGCGGCCTTTGATTGAAGCTACCTGCGGTGTGTGTGAGAGTACTAGTTGCGAAAGTTTCCGGTGTCAAACTGGGCGTTCTCGGTGAGTCTAGCGATCAGCTGACCGGTGCAGAAGGTGACCCGGTCGGCGGTCACTGATTGACGCTGCTTTTGTGTATAGGATACGGAGGACCGTAGTTGCGAGTACGGGATTATGACATCCCATCCATCATCACTGTTGCCCGTGAAACCGATACCCCAACACAGTCTGGGGTTTCCTTCTGTTCCTCGTTGGATAGGTGACTGAAATTAAATTGAATGAAAACAGCATACTGTATGTGGTCTCTAGAACTCCCATATCAAGTTGAAGATCATTAGTAAGTGCTCACATCAGCGTTATCATTGAACGTCTCTTCACCAAGGACCGACCTACATCACAGAGTGACCGTAGATAGCCTAAACCCCTCGACGACCATGTCTTGTCGCCTGCCATCACATGTTCGTTTCTCAGCGGGAAACACACAACGGACCGCCGACAATGATGTGGCGCTCATTAACCTTAACCTCGGATCCCCTCAAACTGGAATCTGTTTCTCACGCCACAGACGCGTCTCTCCCTCCCCTATCCAACCCCTATCAATAATAGGCCTGTTCATCTGTTTGTGATTTGCGCCACGATGTTTAGAATCCGTTCATCACTGACCACTCTACCACTGGAGATCCCGTATCAAATTCGTGGACGAACTTGTTTTCAATTGAATAGCAAATTGAATATCATAGTCAGTACATCTGCACCAGAAGGCCAAACTTGTGAATGAGACTTTTATTACAACCGTAGGGAAGCCTCATCGGAGGATCACAATTCCATCGATTTCATTGTTCAAGAACTTCTTCCATTCACTGTGAACGTGAAGACGCTTAAACTTGTACAAGCCGGGTACCATGACCACCATGACTGCCGACCGCTGACCACGATTATCGCCATGGCCCATCGATGGTAGAAAACGTATTCCCCGCGAAATTAAAGAACACGACACAGTCAGGTTGACATCGAATGAGTCACGTCTTTCACAGAAGTACGCCCATGGGACTGGCACAAGACCAAGACAAACTCAAAGGAAGGACGCCACGACTGCAGCGATAGGCGTGATCTCTGTGCTTCGTCATTTCTCGAGGTCGGCTGATGCTGTCTACTTGCCCCAGTGTGCGGAAAGGAGCAGCACGATGGCCGGCAGCCACTCCTGGTAAATTTGGACGTTGGGCGGTTAGCACGTTTCAATTCGAAAACAGCCTATACACTCATCTGGCCTTCGGTGGGTCACTGGGCGACATTGGCTACAATAACTGCAATCACTCGGCTGGTCTGGGAAATGTGGGTTACATACCTCCGATCCGACAGCGAAAACCCGACACGTTCAGGACGAACAACAAAGCTTCCCCTCTCAATCAGAGCAAGGAACAGTCAACTTATTAATGTTACAAGGACGAACACCGGAGCTGTCGAGTACGAATCAAAAAGAGTAATCCCGTCAATATAGGCACAGCGACAAGATCTGCAACTACTTAGCTGTGTATAGTACCCCAGACTGTGATGTCTACCAACGGCGCGCTCGGATTAGCGGTGGGGTACTTATGGGTTTCAAGGGGGGTACGTGATGGATGGTGCCGCCCGAATCAATATAGGTTAAAGGCAGTTAGGCGCGCAGCGGCAGGCAGGTGCGGTCGACGTTCGGCAGGCAGAGGAGATGAGTTGCGGCATTAGAGACTCAGGGTCCATGGCGCGCCAGTGGAACTTGGATGTTCGAACGTTGAAGAAGAAAGCATCGTGAAGGCTGACAGTTGGAACCGTTAACCAAGTATCGTGACAGGCGTGTCTCGCTGTCTTCGAGATGTTCCTTTCAAGGTAGACCTAAAGATACCTATGATTCGCGTACATCTGCTGAGGCAACAGGAACACCTAGGGAATCCGCCGTTCCGGTGGGCGGTAGGACAACAATGGCCGCGTTGAATAACCCAATTCGGGCTTTATGCGGGTATCGCGCGCGCTAGCGTGCTCCTGAGAATAAGTAGTGTGGCGCCAGAGCTAAGAATCCTAAGGCAAAGCGGTACTCCTAGAATTATATTGAATTATGACAGCCCATCCACACGCCACAATACGGCATTCAACTTCAAGCACTAGTGAGTACGGTTATTTGGAGAGAGGCCGGATGTGATAACATACACGTCTTTTAATTCGGATGATAAGCGCTTGGATGGGAGGCACAATTCATATCTGGAATATTAATGAAGACAGTGTGGATCCGTATCGCTATCTGAGCTGAGGTTGAGAACGGAAATGCTGAACTGGACCAGAGCCTGACACGGATGCGGATGCGGTTGGGAGAGCTGAAGGAGGTAAATGGCAAGGAGACCGCGTGGTTATCATGCAAGAGATGCCTAACCTTAACCGTGTAAGCTCGCATACATATCCAGTAGTAGGCAAATTGAGGGCGGTGAGACTCACACGCACACGGTGTACACGTAGTATGGTGTGTTTCCCAGGGCTGTACCTCTGGCTCAGGAATATATACATACTACCATCTTGCCCTTCTTCGTGCGATGAGCTTCTCTTCTTCCCAAAAAAGGCGTTTGCTTTCGAGCGTCATAGAAACACACACGTCCACGCCCTGATTCAGGGACGACGGAGAACAGGATTCGGCAGGATGGGTGAAGGTTGTAGTCAAGTTCACGTAAAGCGCGTAAAAAAAACTGAATAGAGGGGAGATGGTGCGATCCGAGCAAAGTGTTGACAAGCGAGAGATCTGCATCGTCGAACGACAGTGGAAGCGGAGCGCTGAGATTGCGAGTAAGCACATGGATGATGGAAGTTCCTAGACAAGATCAAAGCCACGGTGGCTGTGCGCCTTCCTTGTCTTTGTACCACTTCCTTCTTGGCTCATCAAGACTTCCTTCAGAGTTTTTCAGGCGTAATATGTCAGTCAGGTATACTTTAAAGTGACGCGCTCTCGCTCTGGTTGCTGCTTTTCTGGTGTGTCCTGGATCTTCTGTGATTCTCCAGCCGAGATGGAAGGGAAAGGAACCGTGCTACTTATCTCTCTTGAACGACGACGGAAGCTCTTACTCGGGCGTGATCTTCGTTTTTGCAATCTGGTTGCGACATACTCTGACGGGTCTACAACTTTCTGCGAAGTTCTTCTCCTCGCATGACGGATCTCTTATGTACCGTGCCTCCGCGCGTGCATTCCTGCTTTCTTTCACTCATCACGACTTGCACAATGGTGGTCTCGGTATTTGGGGAAGACGCCTTCGCGTTGGATCTTCCATTATTCGACGGCAGTACTCGGGCTTTGGATGAGTTTCGATCGATTACGGATTTCGTGAGTCTCCCCTTCCCTACCCCCGTCCGTTCGTCGCGTTCATAGCACACAGACGTCGAATTACGCTTGTTGCGGGATGTTACTTGTGGATTTGCATGCGCTCCTAGAGCATTTCGAGGCTATGCACTGTCATCGACCTTTGGAGATCACGGCAGCTCCTACTCCTACAAACCTACCGTCGCCGCCATCGTCATCGTCGTGTAGTTTGTCAGATTTGGTGGCGCCGCCGACACAGGACGCGCAGCCGATTATCCCATCACGATTGCGATTGCGGACGACGGATGGGCGCGAGCGTGTGGAGGCGCAGATTCAGAAGAGACGGAAACGAAGACGGGAGTATCCTTGCACGGTGGGTTGAGTCTTATCTCTCGCTCTGTGGGTATGATCCGATCCGACCATATCCTTACAGAAGACGCCCGGGTGTGTCAAGGTGAGTAACGCATGCTTGTGGAAGGTCTGATCAGTGATTTCGGTGAAGGAGTACCTGAATAAGAATGGGCTCAAGTATCATTTGGAGAAGGGCGAGTGCGTTGTTCCGAAGGCATGTGGTGGGCGGGGTCCCGAAGGAGGAGGCGGCGGAGGCGGGGACGCGCGTTGATAAAGTGTCATGTGATAATTGTGTACAGGAGGAGGTAACGCGACGAGGAATGGGGATGTTCCGCATGAATTGAAATAGGATGGATGGATGGATGCACTTGATTGTTGGCGTAACTGAGTAAGAAAAGAGAAAGGAGGAGAACAAGGAGAAAAGGGAGAGAACACACACTCAGTTGTGGCGTTATCAGAGGTGTATATGGAGGTCAGTTGTACAATTCAGTACAGCCCAGCGCGTGAAAGCGATGAAAGGAGAAGGCGCGCGATCAGTTGCTGGATTCGGATGACAAGTGGTCTGCGAAGCACACTTTGTTGTCGTGTTGAACGTGTTTTGGCTTTAGATCATATGCCAAATTGACGTAGAGACGTGACTACATCGCTTCAGCTCACTTGCAGACACACACCCATGCAGAATTTCGTCAATTTCGACTTTCAAGGAAATCAAGCTACTGTATGCGAGCGATTCAGGAACATGTGGCTGTGCAATTGCCTTGTTTAGTGAGATTCCGCCACGAACGTAACAAGGGAGCTGGAACAACGTTTTCTTGTTCTGCTCTTCTTGTGTGTGTGTCCCTTTTATACAAGTCGGGAGAGGCGGGGTAGAGTATCACATGGAGTGATAACAGCGGGGGTTCGGGAGGATCCGAGGTGCCGCGGGGGATCGTCCGAGTAGAGCAAGGTCAGTTGTCATTCATAGTGTCAATCAGTTGACCGACGGAAGGCAGAATTTGGACGGAAATGAGCAGCTGGGTGGCGTCTACCCCGCATCGTTTCCCCAGGTGAGCATAGACCCGTCTTCCCCGCATTGACTGAATTGGTGTTGTAGAGATCCGATCACGTAGCAGGTATTGTATGTAAACCCAGCGTAATAGCAGCGCCACATCGCAAGAGACCCCTTGTAGGGATTTTCTGTTTCCGTGGGCACCGCATATTTGTTGAGCCGGGGGTATCAGTTTTGACGAAAGCGGTCTCCGGAAAGGATGAGGCATGTTTTGACCGGAGTTGTGCGATCAGTCACAAGTTGCGAGGGGAAGTTCGGAGAAATGTTACGTAATACACGTGATCAATAAGCATTGGATTCAGCTGATTGGATGAATACCGGGCCGTTTAGCGCAAAAGAGGAAAAGGTCCCAAGTGACTGTCGACCACCACCAACCATCTCCAGGGCACACACACCACACGCACTCTACGCCGCGACTAATGCTGCGAGTGCTGCCTAATCCTGTACTCACCGTCACACACGACGCACTCAGAGACGTTGACGGCGACGACGCTCTTTCTTCCCTCTGGTTCCGTACGTTTATCCTAGTCGTTTATCGCCAGGGACGCTGATATACCCCCCCATTAGTTTTCACAAAGGCAAAGGGCGGTCTACTCGATGGTGAACGCCTAGAGAATATATCATGGCGGCTTTGGCACCGCGAGCTCGCCGACTCGCACTCGTATCGTCCGCTGACCCCGGAGTCGCCAGCGGATGGAACGGCACCCGCGACATTTACTGCCTCACACCCGCAGGGTAAGTCCTCCACGGCGTCGGCGACACTGAGCACGCTAATTCTTTGATTCCAGCGGGCGCAACGTCGCGAACACACCACATTGGCAAGGTCATTGACGAGATCAGCCTGCAGGCCATTACACTTCAACTACCAGAGCCGCGGTCGCATCTACCGACGCCCACGTCGGAGCCAGTGTCGATTGCGATATACACAGCCACCGATACCCCTCAGCGATCGCCGTCCCGACGCACCGCGGCGGACTCCGATTTTCCACGTGTCGTCGTGGTTAATCCGACCCCAAATCTTACGCCTCATCCTACTCCCCCCACCACTCCCGTGCTTCCACCTGCAACTGCTGCTCCATTACCTAATAATACCTCTGTCTCTCAGCTACCACCACCACGATCCTCTCATCGACCCACTCCAGTACGCCACACTATGCCAGTCACTGCTTCGCTGAAACCATCCGCTATTAAATTCTTCCCGGGATCCCCATCGTCGTCTTCCGAATCTTCAGAGTCGTCCTCGACGAGGACAGATAACTCTCCAGAACCTACCCAGCCTTCCTCGTCTACCACGACCGCCGATATTCCTCCGCCCGACATTCCACCGTCTCTCTGTCGCACAGAAACACTTCCTACATCTCTCTATGATGCCGACAAGGTCTCGCAGTCCATCGCTCGTAATGCCCGGCGATCCACAGGCAACCGAGTTCAAAAGGTGGCGACTCATGCCCGCATGCCATCTGTCAAGGATCGCGAGTCCCTCGAGGCCGAAGATCGGGCTCTGGCAGAACAGCAACGACTCGAGCACGATTTGGAGGCCAAGCGGAGGCGCGAACATGAGGAGAGGCAAAAGCTGATTACTTGGGAGCGAGAAATGGAGCTTGAGAGGCAGAGACGAAAAGAGCGGGAACAGGAGGCCAAACGACGAGAGGAGCACGAGAAGGAGCTCCAGAAGTTGCGAGAAGCGGAGAGATTGAAGGAACTCGAGCGCGCCAAGCTCCAGGCGGAGCGGGACGGCCTGTTACGACGGACGGCGTCTACGGGACGTTTACCCACTCAAGACACCGCCATTTTCGATTTCACCGAGGAGGCACAGAACGATGCACAGCACGGTTTGCAGCCTTCGGGCTCCTCCCACCCAGAACTCGCGCGCACCGCCTTTGGTCTTAACCGAGCGCTCAGTCCCCCCAAGGCCTCGACTTCTTCGGCGGCAGCCACCAAGACCCGCTCTCGCGATAACCAGCTTTTACCCTCCGCACCGAATTTGCAGGCTTTGGCTTCTCAAAAGGCAGCGATGCGCATGCAGAGCACCTTGAAGGGCGCCTTTACGCCGGTACATCAGGGCAGTCCTTCCAAGAGCGAGTCGTCCAAGGGTTCTTCGAGTCGGAATAGCAAGCAGCCCTCGCCCAAGCCACACCCGAACGGCGTCAAGCAGGCTCCTCGTGCTCGCTCCAAGTCCCCGTCGAAACCTCCCGCACCTCCGAGTCTTAAAGGCAAGGAGAAGGAGAAACAGAAGCAGCATCTGACGAGGACTGGACGACCGTTCGAATTATTGTCTTCTGACGAAGAGGAGGAAGACGGGGACGATGACGACGATTGGACCTCGGCTGACGAAGCCGACGAGGTCGAGGACGTAGTGGTGCTTCAGGCTTCGGTAAGATTTTTTTCAGTTATCGAATATCGTGTTTACATGGTTATAGACTCGACCAAAGGCTCGTTCACATTCTCCTCCTCCACCTCCTCCCCCGCCAATAAATCATCGGACTACACGGAGTCGTCGGCAGATGCCCGCCGACATGCAGAAGCATCTGCGCATGGACGAGCTCCACCACGCGTTCGAGGAGGCCGAGCGCCAGAAGGAGACGTTTACTTTCAACAAACTGCCGAAGCGGAGCTACTCGAATCTATCGCGGACGAATTCTGGTCTGTTGAGCCAGCTCATGCATCCGGATCCGCAGGCTTTACCCGACGTGTATCGACGAGGCTATTCGAGTGGGGATCTGACGGAGAAACCACGGCCGCGCGCACCTCAATTGCACCCCAGCCAGAGCGCTGCGGCATTGCCTGTGGCTGCACAGGTGCACGTGGGAAGCGTGCGGAACGGTGGTACGATCAAGACGGGCGATTATCGACCGAAAGCACCTCCCAACGAGGAGGAGATGGAAGACGAGACCGATGGCGAGGACAATTCCCTGAATGTGTCCAATTCGGTCGCCCAGGAGAGGCTCAAGGCGATCTTTGGGAACATGCGGGGTGGGGGCGCGAATGCGAACGCGAACAAGGTGGCGCCGATACGACCGCCTCACGTGGAACGTCGGGAGAAGAAGGCTGCGCCAAGGACGCAACCTACCGTGCCTGCCGAGCGTCCAGCTGCACCTGCGGCCGCAGCGCTGGAGCGTACGATGACGGAGCCTGTCGCTGTGCCGACGTTCCCGTACAACCTCCCGGTCTCCGCGATCCCGGTGTCACCGCGTACCACGCGGCAGTGGATGCTCCGCACGGAAATGTCGGAGAGCGTGCGGACGAATTTGCTTTGGCAGCGGAAGATGGATAAACAACTGATGCCGCCGCCGAGGCGGAACAAGAGCAGTACGGCCATTTCGACGATACCGAGCGTGGTGAAGCTTACGGAGAAGAAGGCGCCTGTGGATGGGGGCTTCATGGTTGAGCAGGAGCGGGAGGAGGCGCGCGATGAGATTCGGCGGGTGAATCTGATGCGCAACAAGAGTTGGGCGGCGGATTATCATCCGCAATAGTTTACCACCACACGCGCGCGTGTGTGCGTTATCTCAACGCTCATTCTCTCGTTCTCTCATTCATAATTGTTATGGCTTACGAAACTTGGACTTGCGTCGTCTAATGTAATGGGTTATCGTTTTGTGTCTGTTTTATTGTACGAGTACTTGTTTATATCGCTTCTTCTGTCTCTCTCTCCTTTTTGCTTTCGGTCGTTTCTTTTCTTCTCATTAGCATTAGCATCCATCATACTTGTACGATTATTTTCATTTGGCATTAGTAAATAGTTAATTGTGGAACATGATACTCGGTACTGGGCTTGGCTTTCAAGTTCTGGAGGGGGGAGTAAGTCCACCACCATCAAACAGCTCGAGAGCGTGCTAGGCACGATGGCGGTGAGGTACGGTGCGTGCGGTTTGAGAGGATCCGAGGATCCGAGGTACGCCACAGCACGATGGGCGTGTGCTTCCCGGTGGAATGCGCCGTTTATTTCGCGGCTTTTGGTAGCGGACTCGGATGACCGCGTTGATAAGTAAGGATGAATCTTGGGTTAACGTTCGTTGGTAACGACGTCGATGTTCTTGCTACAAGTGACTTGACTTCATACTTGTCAAGACAATGATTGTGTAGTGTAGTGTTCATATGTGGATACATGGGTGCTTCAAGACAGTGGTAGACGAACTCTCGAACTAGTCTCGGCGAGAAGTTGATTTGTTGTTGTACTAGCAGCAACTTGAAAGTTTCCAGACTCGACACGGTCTCGGTGGTGCGTAAGGTGACTCCCGGTCATCGATTAATTGACACTACTACTAGTACAGGATACGGACGACTGTACTAGTTTCAAGTACGGGGTTATGGCATCCCATCCCATCCATCTATCATCACCGTTGCACTCTCCCGTGAAACTGATACCCCAACATCCAGTCTGGGGTTTCCTTCCCTCGCTGATAGTGATCCCCCACCCACCTTATCCCTCGCGTGATGCGAGATCCTCTCCCAACACCGCGCCCAACATTTCCTCGCCACCTTCGCAATTCCTCACCTCAACGCGTAGCTTCATCCTCCAGTACGGATGCGGGTGTACACTCACGGTAGTCGTGGAGGAGGGTAAAGAGCACTTATCTCCCACCTTGTCTCTACATCTTCTCCTCGTGTCGGAGCGAGTGCTTGAGGATAGTGGCGCGGTGGTGCACTCTTGATCGTGTTGAGGTCTTGAGGCCATCCATCCTCGACGAGGGTAGAGGGCACTTATCTCCCTACCTGTGTCTTCTCTTGATGGGGGTGCGAGTGCTTGAGGATAGCCGCGCGGTGGAGTATTCTTGATAATGTTGAGGTCTTGAGAGCATCCTTACTCTTACTGGTGCACACGCGAAGAGGTCGTCGTGTTGACGAGTCACTTATACCTAGGTGCGGTTATTAGTACGGTCAACGAGGGGAGAAGAACGACTTACTACTGTGTACCTGATGAAAGCGTTAGTAGTAGTCTAGTCTACGGTGCTACAACTACGCTACACATAGGTACCGGCAAATATGAACGAGTCAAGTCTTCATATACCCTTCACCGAGAGCTCAACCTCGAGCTTGAGGCGAAGCATGTCCCGTGTAATATCAATCAAAGTCTAGAAAGATGGCAACGGTTAGTATGTACACAACGTCAACGAGTACCTTGACAGACTTACCAACTCGGCAGTCAAGAGGATGTCCAACCCCGACTCAATACAAGTCTAGTCAAAATCCATAAGTGAGAACATACGAAAAGAGAAAAGCCCACCATGTCGAGCGCTATGCTCCATGCTGTACGTGACACACACGTCGACAATATCCCGTGTGATATTGGTCAAAGTCTAGCAGGACGGCAACGGTTAGTATGTACACGACGTCAACGAGTATCATGACGGACCTACCCAAGTCGTCAATCGAGAGCATGTCCAACACTACTCGAAACCGTTGAATACAAGTCTAGTCAAAAGTAAGTACGTTAAGAATACACTCGAAAGATAAAAGATCACCATGTGTTGAGAGCGAGGCGATCCTCCAAGCCGTACGTGATAGACGTACAACCCAGCGTTGGTGGGGAAGTCGGATCGTCACCGCCGCCCACGAGTTGCACAGTCATAGCGACGGCATGTGCTCTACGTCCTGTCCCTACGAATACCGCCTCTCTCCACGGGCCCACGACTGAAGGAAGACATCAGTACACTATGAAGAAATGGTATAAATTTAAGTACCTCACCTTTGTACATCAAGGCCGAAAACGACGTGCTCAATTCGTCTTCCTCGATGAAAAGACGTCGGCGGTCATAGTCCAGAGGTCGCGTTCCATATCCCGTGCGACGGCGAGGAGTTTATACAGCCGCCGTATAAAGGCAAGCGCCGACGTCCAAGGCGCGTGACGAGGGAGTACAGATGAGTCGTCGTCAACGAGTCCGTATTGTATCCCGACGTTGAGCCTGTCATTAAAGTAAATCAGAGTGACGGCGTGAACATGAATGAAAGACTTACCGAACAGTATCGAGGGAAGCGACGGCCTCCATCCTGGAGGAATGGCACCAGTAGTAGTCGGTCTACGACTGTATTGCGTCGGTTGGATGATATCAGGATTTGACCCCGACAACTGTCCGCCTTGAAAGCGCGATGATGATATGGCTGGCACCTTGGAAACAGTTAATTAAGCGGCTTCAACAGTGGTAAGACGACGTACTGAGGGAAAGGAGACGTTGGGCAGAGGGACGACCTATTAGAAACATTTCATTAAAAGCAAATTGGAGTCGGGCATGGTATACTCACCTGTTCCGAACAGTGAGCTCGAGGCGGTCCAGCCTCGACGTGAGGCCTGTATATCCTTTCAGTCATCGAGGCACGACGTCCATATCACGTTCAGAAGGCGCTGTCGCGACGCCGCCGTCTCGATCCCGCCTATAACCAAGACAACGAAGAAAGTGGTGAAACCAGTAGTCGAAATAGAAATCCCCGAGTGCCGTCATACACATGCAAAGTCCAATGAGAAATGGACGCGTCATGAAGACGACGTCCTAAAGCGGCGTCGTGTGCTCGCCTCCAAGCCAAAAGGAACAGGACGCGTCATGAAGACGACGCCCCGAACGACGTGGACCAGTTGTGGGTTATCCTGGGGTCTGTAGGAAGCGTCAGAAAGAGGTTAGACAACGAATGGAAAAGAGTTACTTACGACTGAGGGAAAGTAGCTGCTCGTCGAAGGGATAAACCGCGACAACTGGGGGGCAAGGTCGTCGAACGACGTAGTCCCGAGCTAGAGTCCATGGTGGGTGCAGTCCATGCCTGTAGTCGAGGGTATGAATACGGAAGGATAGTCAGGAGTGGCAGGACGAACCGTGTAAGTTGAAAGCAAGGCCCGACTGCCTACTCGATGTCTAGAGGAAGGCGGTGAGTAAAGAATAGTTATGCCCAGTAAGAACGGCGACGTACCAAGCGCGCTAGGAGGATGCGAAGGCCGTAGACAAAAAACCGTCCTGCTCGTTGTGGTAGACAGCGGGCAAATAAATCTGGAAAAGTCGTTAACGAGTTGGTCGACGAGAAAGCCAATGAAAGAGGCATACCGGGGCAGTGAAAACCAATCAAAGAGGCGCTGAGGAAAGGCGGCAGTGAGTGCCCAAAGCGACGGTGATGGTGGAAAGAAGAAGACATACCAGTCACATCAACGTGCTCGTCACGTTTTAAGCGCCTCGGTAGGGTGTTGGCGACGACAACGGCGGTGCAGACAGCGCCAAGAGACGGTCTGAAGACGAGTGAGCATATGAAGAGAACGAGGCAAGACAGTAGAGAACAAACTGGCAGAGAAGGAGAGAGGGAAGAATGGGAAAGGTGATGATGAATGTTGAGCGATTCACATCACCTTTTATACCGTATTCCAGCCCTTTGAACTCCGTATAATACGTACATCAATCCATCACTTCGGTTTCGGTCATTCGCGACCGTCGGGTGGGACCAGAATAGCTGAATATTGGGCGCAGATTTCCGCCGCCACGCAATCTCGTTTATTCGCTATTCGCCGCCCTGGCAACAATACAGCGAAAATAATGTTAATATACATTGCAGTAATCTTCAGAACAGCGACGAGTCAGTCGATAAACCAAGTAGTGAACCCAAACCGAATGGAACTTACCTCCTCCTCACAAATACACTGTGGCGACTTTCCCGTCCACAAACCAAACTTCCACCGCTCAGAACGCTGGAACTAAGTGCAGGGTCCATCACTAATGATCTGATGGGAGTCATACTGCGGTGTCTGGGCACGGAGATATTGAAAACTTACAGATTGGTCTTTTCAGCCGGACATACGCAACGCTTCGCGTTGCGAATTAAACCTGTTTGAGAACGGAGAAAGACGCCCGGTTACGTTCTAACATCAGTCAGCAAAGAAAGAATGCCGTTGAAACACGGAAAAGGTACGAACCTTTTCTACAAAGTGGCGACACGGCACCAATCGCGCCTTGACGTTGAATTGAGTTGGCACAGAAGCGGACAGAGACTCGCAGACATTGTATTCAGGGTATCTACACCTAATCCAGTCGTTAGATTTAATACAATCGAGCGGGAAACGAGTTTTACGCAAAAGTGTCAGAGGGACGGAGGAGCAAGACGACCACTGGCGTCATTTCCCCGCATCCATGGCGGACCAGATAAGATTGTCGGTGCCCCAGACGCGTCATAGGGGCCATGAAATCCTCGTGTCATCGATATGCAGGGTCCTAGACGAGCGCCAGAGCCTTTGACGCGAATAGTCGGCACCAGGACGCGTTCGCGGTCTTAAGGACCATCGGGATTTGATGTACGTAACGAGCAGGCAAACCTCCAGGTAAATTCAGGCCTTCCAGACGGCGGAGAGAGCGGGAAAGCACGAGGGTGCGTTGGTGTAAGTACTTTGAACGCGGACATGTGGTGGTACGAGTTCAAGTGATCTCGATCACTTGGACCTACCCTACCCCCATGTTGGCACTTGATCACGATATTTTGCCACTACTTCCGAGCAGTTTGGGGGTCTAGAATAATGTAAGGACCAGGCGTACCCGCTGAGCATGCGGAATGAATTCCCCGTGAAGAATACGCCCAATGGACTTGGCGACCCGACGGACATCATCTTCAGGGTATATTCCATCACTTCTGCTAAGTTTTAGGGCCATCTTACGGCGTCGTAGCGAGAAGTTTTCAGTCGACGTTTCGGCCATTCCCACTTCTCCGTAAGTGTCAACATGGGTATATCTTCGTAGTCATGTTTTGGTCCAACTTTAGGTACTTACTATGTTATTGAGGCATCTCATACAATACTCTGGATGGTGTTTAGGACGTCTTCTCGTGCTTTTAAGACATGTTATTCTTTAAATACAGATTTGTACACTACTTAAATAACAGCTTTTGAAGGCCACAGTGAACGAATTCAGTGATCTTTCAGTCAAACAGTAAGAGTTCGGAATTGAGTCGAATTGCACAGTATTCTATGACACGGGGAGGCTATTCTACGTAGTCTACTATGTACCCAATTCGACGTATCTACACCCTATGCCTCAGATCCACCCGACTGAATAAGGGGGGCGGAAGCGCCGAAATCCCCTTCGATATCAGGAACTACGAAGGAGTCAGTTCAATATGAAACATCATCTAGAAGTGGGAAGTACGTACCTGCGCAGTTCCAAGCAACGATGAACTGTGCCCTTGAACGACCTCGGCTTCAAGGGTGTTCACGGTTTCCCAGATGGTCGTCCTGCCAAAGAACTCGTCAAAAACATCGCGTCAGTCCCAGACAAGGCCGTCAGACGGGATATCCAAAGGGGAAAACAGAGCGCGAGGATGAAGGATGAATGCAGGGCGGTAAACTTGCCGTCGTAACGAACTACAGAATGATTAGCTCCGTGAAATGATCAAGAGAATATTTGAGGCACGAACCTTGCACGAACCGACATCAGCATAGACGGCGACAGCGCACACGGTCCTCGATGTCGTAGCCTCGGTGTTGAAGTCGCGCAAGGACGTGATCCAAGTGTGGCGTTGGAGCTCCCGAATGATGTAGTTCTCACCGCAGTGAGAAGCTCGCAACGCGAGCGCAGCGGCGGTAGCGCCGCTGCTCACTGCGACTAAACCCAATATCCAGACGCTGTCCCACGGAATTAGGTACACTAAATCGAACCACAGCAAAATAACGTACCGGCGCAAACTCGTCACCACGACGTCCAAAAGCATCCATAAACCCGAACTCCGTGAGATCCAGATCGCCATCAACGGCGAATTTAGCCGAAGGCTGGGCTGATGGTCGTAGGGTCCGCGTTGGAAGTGGAAGGGTTTTGAATCGAGGGGGTATGTTTACCGCGAGCGTAGAGAGCGACGGAGTGGGAAGACGACGACGAGATCAAGCAAGGTCGTGAACGACTATCCAGTGGCAGCGGTATCGAGGTACGGCGCCCCCAATCGAAGTGTGGCGTTGATATTCCGAGGGATGAAGTTATCCGCGCAGTGAGCAGCTCGCAACGCGAGCGCAGCGGCGGAAGCGCCGCTGCTCACTGCGAATAACGCGAAATACAGGCCCTGAGTTCAGTTGTTAGCATAGCAAGCAACACAAAACTAATATCACAGACCTATTCCAATTCATCTCCAACATGTCCCAATTCGTCCATAAAACCGAACGCCGTCAGATCCAGATCGACATCAACGCATATTTCAGTCGCAGGCTGTGCGGGTAAGCATAGGTCCGTCTTGAAATGGCAACGATTCTGGGCGAGTCTTGGACTTCTGACGGGAGCGTAGCCGTTGCTGGGAGAAGAGGACAACAAAGGCGGCAAAATATTAGTGTCCTACATCAATAGCCACGCGTCAGCATCAGCATCAGCGTCGAGGGTGAGACAAACCTGGCAGTGTGGCGTAGACAATCCGTGAGACGTCGTGATCCCAGCAGTGAAAAGCTCGCAGCGCGAGCGCAGCGGCGGAAGCGCCGCTGTTCACTGCGTCGAACACGATGCCATTTGTCCTGAAATAATACGTTAGCGCGGCAATTCTGAAAGAACAAGGTACCGTACCCGGAAAAGTTCGCCGTGCAAGTGTCCCAATTCGTCTATAAACCCGAATTCAGCAAGATCCAGATCTCCATCAAGGGCGAGAACTGCCGTACTGAAGAAATTTGCGCTCCATTTGATCGTAACGTTGTCGTTGAACTAACGGGAAAGGTCAAAATTGAACCTGAACTTGAAACCAAGAATTCTCACCTTTTTTCAAAAAAAAGCCGGGCCGGCGAGGCCACCACACGCTGTAGACGCACAAGACATCGTGCTTTCAATAGAATGGATCGTTCACGACTTGGCGTGTCCTTTGGGGAGGCGGCTTCGCCGCCTCTCCAGCAGCGCCTAACGAAAAGTTCTGAGTTCCAGAATAGCCCGAATGGAGGACTTAACATACCGTATTTGATGGGAAATTGGACGCCGTCTGCCGGCAAATGATCAGAAATCAAATCTTGAAACGATCCAAAATGCGCACCTTTTTGTGGAGAATCTGAATGATACGTCACAACTGCCGTGGGTCGACAACTCGGTTTCCATGGCAACCACGTCGCTTTCCCTGGTTCGAATACGCCTGTGGAGGTCATGCCAAGTCATCGTGCACGTCGCAATCCAACTGGATTCTCCAATCAGCGTGGATATCGATGTCCGTGCAATAGAAAAACTCACCAAGAAAAGGGGTGTTTGTAAACGATATCTACAGGCAAATGAGCATCAAAATAGTCAAAAATACGCTTGAGAAACGCACTTTTTTCTCAAAATCCAAGCCTGGCCGGCGAGGCCATCCACCTGCTGTAGTCCTCAAGGCTTCGTCTAACGCGATTTGAATTTGAAAGGCGGTCGAGAACATTGATTTTAAGAGCGTCCGCGGTACCGACGCGTCGTTCCTATAAAAAACGAGATGCATGTTTGGAGAGATGATGATGGTGAAAGGGCAACTGCCGGATTGGGAGGAACACGATCGACGTGTTCTGCCTCTTCCCATCATGTTGATGATTGGCGTCTGCAATAACCGACCCTTAACAACTTGGAAATTCGGTTCTTTGGCGACGTTCGCGGGTACCTGTGGGTCCATCCTTCGTGAGGTCTTTTGGCATACTGCGTAGCACGACTACGTACCTTGGGGCGCCGTCGTGGTCAACTCTCGTGTCTCCGTTTCCTTCTCCCCAAAAATCTGAGCTCGGTTCTCGACGAATTGAGCGGGTCTCTGTATATGCAACATCTCAGCTGTGCGTAATATGACTCGGCCTAAATGAACATACCCTTTGCGCCACGCCGCCCGACTTCTACATCTTGTCCAACTTTTTGACCGCGGATCTGGACGAATTGAGCGGGTGCAACAGGCTATGGGACTCGAATACTCACTCGACACGCTTCCTGCCAGTAGTTTCGATCCTCTCCTCGACGACTGCGAACTTTTAGCACGCAAACTGGATACTGGGCGAACTTGTGCTTACCAGCTGGAAGAAACGAAACTATCTGTTGAACTATTAGCTCTGAAGTGATGACGACGTCGAGCTGAACTTTCCTGGGTAGCCGCGACCAACGTTGACGCCACTCCGGCTCCGAGAACGCGCTGAGACGATAGAATTTCAGCGGGCGAGCGGGGTGAAGGCGAAGACGAGCTTACCGCATAATTTCACTGTTTCTGGCGACGACGAGATCTGGTGAAAGTGACGGTAAGAGGGAAAGCAGGAATGGGAACTACAAACTGTCGGCCGTTCACAGAACGAATTCAGGTCCCCGCCGGATGAAAATTGCCGTGTGTAAGAGCTATTTCCGCGCCCGATCGTTGCCTTGACACGTACACTTGGCTCAGGTCCCCGTCTGCAAACTATTTTGTGGCGCACTCCGCGGGTTGGTAAATTCCTTTCTGAAAGCAATGAATATTCATGACTATTTGAGTTTGGGGTTGCAGATTTTCGAGCTTCAAGGAGTGTGTACAGAGGTGAGGCGGAGGTATGTGTGCCGTCATGGCTAATATTCATAGCATCAGTTACCAAGACTGCCCTAGAGTTTACGGGATGTGCGGCTAATTGCGCCCTTGTATTCTTGAGCTACACGACTCTGCACGCATTCTAGGACTACAATATGTGTATCTATCGAATCGTAATAGCAATCCGCGTCGAACAGTACCACAGGAGGATGAATTTAACATGATTGTCATTTGGCCACACAAAGTATTACTGATGCGACGGAGCGCCCATACTGCGCATGAGTCAGTCGCTTAGTGGTTTCGGAGCGAGAACCCCGAGCACTATATCAAACTCTAATGGCCAGAGGTATATAAGTGTCGAGAAATCCTGTTCAGTCAGATAACCCACCTTTCCTTCTCGCCGTTATGCTGTCGCGATGCTCGGCCATTGTTCTGTTCATTTACCTTGTCTTGCCGTCGTTCTGCTCTTCGTTGTGGTTCTTGGTCTTCAGTTCGCTCGACGGACCAATTCAAGTACGTTTCTCTTTCTTTCACCGCCGTCAAGATCTGATCTGCTTGTCTACTAGGTGTTCTTGCCGTTACGCTAGACCGCCGGACTCTCGATTGTGGGTGGGTTGACCTCTCGTCTGACCCATTGCTCTCAATTTACATGTTGAATGTAAGTTTGTGTCTTTTCTTGCTTATCATCATTATCTGACTTGTTTGTAGACATCGTGTTTTAGTTCTGTTCTACAATGTGGTAGGTGCTAATTCTAGGTCGGATTCTCTCTGCATTCGCAAGCTTCAGTGCTACGAATTCGACGGCAGCACGGTACGTGGCAGTGACTAGCACAAAATTCACTCATTCACTTCCTAGATGTCCGTGTGTGCTGGGGTGAACATCACAGCATTGCTGCCCGATTCGGGACTGCGCGAGCCAAGTATGGGACGTTGGGGCCCGTGTGGCTTGATGGGGTCGACCCTACCCAGAACCGACTTTGCGCGCAGTTGGTGTTTGCTTGGTATCCTGCCCGCCCTCCTTGAGTAGCGCAATCAGCACCCGAGAGATTTTTTTTTTTGATTTAGCTGTGAGAGGAATTGATTGCCGCACTCACCAGCCCCTTCCCTGGGTAACGGAGCCCTTGCGGTTTGAATCTCGGCCGAGATCCCCAAACACCTTAGCGGAGCACTTTGAAAGTACGACCTCTGAGCTAAAAAGGCCTCTTTAGCGAGAGGTGCCTTGACTGATTGCAAGGATCTCTCTCGCTTAGACTTTTGTAGTAAATACCAGCCGTAGTTGCCGCAAATAATACATTCATTTGAACCTCTATTTCTACTTTAAGAACAGGGAGGAAGACCCGAACAAGAAGACGCAGCCGAAGAAGAGGTAGCACAGCCACAGAACACCCTTCCTTCCCACCACCATACACAACCCAGGTTTAAAGCCCAAAGACACGCACCCTTTGTGCGTTTACGCCGTCTTCGTTTATCGCCAGCCGCAACCCCATAGTTTTCACCAAAGCAAAGGACGGTCTACTCGATGGTAAACGCCTCCAGCATATATCATGGCGTCTTTGGCACAGCGAGCTCCACGACGCGCACTCGTATCGTCCGTTGACCCCGGAGTCGCCAGCAGATGGAACGGCACCCGCGACATTTACTGATTCACACCCGCAGGGTAAGTTGTCCACGGCGTAGGCGACAATGAGCACGCTAATTCTTTGATGACAGCGGGCGCAACACCACATTGGCAAGGTCATTGACGAGATCAGCCTGCAGGACATTACACTACAACTACCAGAGCCGCGGTCGCATCTACCAACGCCCACGTCGGAGCAGTGTCGCTTGCAATATACTCTACCACCGATACTCCTCAGCGGTGGCCGTCTCGACGCAGCGTGGACTCCGTTGTCGTGGTTAATTAGACCCCAAATCTTACACCTCCTCCTACTCCACCTACTAGTCCTGTGCTCCTACCTGTAACTGCGTTCTATAGCTAATAAATCCTCTGTTTCTCCACCACGATCCTCCCCTGTAGTGCCCCCCTCAAACCATCCGCTGTCAAATTCTTTCCGGGATCCCCATCGTCGTCTTCCGAATCTTCAGAGTCGTCTTCTACCAGGACAGATAACTCTCCAGAACCCACCCAGCCTTCCTCGTCTACCACGACCGCCGATATTCCTCCGCCCGACATTCCACCGTCTCTCTGTCGCACAGAAACACTTCCTACATCTCTCTATGATGCCGACAAGGTCTCGCAGTCCATCGCTCGTAATGCCCGGCGATCCACAGGCAACCGAGTTCAAAAGGTGGCGACTCATGCCCGCATGCCATCTGTCAAGGATCGCGAGTCCCTCGAGGCCGAAGATCGGGCTCTGGCAGAACAGCAACGACTCGAGCACGATTTGGAGGCCAAGCGGAGGCGCGAACATGAGGAGAGGCAAAAGCTGATTACTTGGGAGCGAGAAATGGAGCTTGAGAGGCAGAGACGAAAAGAGCGGGAACAGGAGGCCAAACGACGAGAGGAGCACGAGAAGGAGCTCCAGAAGTTGCGAGAAGCGGAGAGATTGAAGGAACTCGAGCGCGCCAAGCTCCAGGCGGAGCGGGACGGCCTGTTACGACGGACGGCGTCTACGGGACGTTTACCCACTCAAGACACCGCCATTTTCGATTTCACCGAGGAGGCACAGAACGATGCACAGCACGGTTTGCAGCCTTCGGGCTCCTCCCACCCAGAACTCGCGCGCACCGCCTTTGGTCTTAACCGAGCGCTCAGTCCCCCCAAGGCCTCGACTTCTTCGGCGGCAGCCACCAAGACCCGCTCTCGCGATAACCAGCTTTTACCCTCCGCACCGAATTTGCAGGCTTTGGCTTCTCAAAAGGCAGCGATGCGCATGCAGAGCACCTTGAAGGGCGCCTTTACGCCGGTACATCAGGGCAGTCCTTCCAAGAGCGAGTCGTCCAAGGGTTCTTCGAGTCGGAATAGCAAGCAGCCCTCGCCCAAGCCACACCCGAACGGCGTCAAGCAGGCTCCTCGTGCTCGCTCCAAGTCCCCGTCGAAACCTCCCGCACCTCCGAGTCTTAAAGGCAAGGAGAAGGAGAAACAGAAGCAGCATCTGACGAGGACTGGACGACCGTTCGAATTATTGTCTTCTGACGAAGAGGAGGAAGACGGGGACGATGACGACGATTGGACCTCGGCTGACGAAGCCGACGAGGTCGAGGACGTAGTGGTGCTTCAGGCTTCGGTAAGATTTTTTTCAGTTATCGAATATCGTGTTTACATGGTTATAGACTCGACCAAAGGCTCGTTCACATTCTCCTCCTCCACCTCCTCCCCGCCAATAAATCATCGGACTACACGGAGTCGTCGGCAGATGCCCGCCGACATGCAGAAGCATCTGCGCATGGACGAGCTCCACCACGCGTTCGAGGAGGCCGAGCGCCAGAAGGAGACGTTTACTTTCAACAAACTGCCGAAGCGGAGCTACTCGAATCTATCGCGGACGAATTCTGGTCTGTTGAGCCAGCTCATGCATCCGGATCCGCAGGCTTTACCCGACGTGTATCGACGAGGCTATTCGAGTGGGGATCTGACGGAGAAACCACGGCCGCGCGCACCTCAATTGCACCCCAGCCAGAGCGCTGCGGCATTGCCTGTGGCTGCACAGGTGCACGTGGGAAGCGTGCGGAACGGTGGTACGATCAAGACGGGCGATTATCGACCGAAAGCACCTCCCAACGAGGAGGAGATGGAAGACGAGACCGATGGCGAGGACAATTCCCTGAATGTGTCCAATTCGGTCGCCCAGGAGAGGCTCAAGGCGATCTTTGGGAACATGCGGGGTGGGGGCGCGAATGCGAACGCGAACAAGGTGGCGCCGATACGACCGCCTCACGTGGAACGTCGGGAGAAGAAGGCTGCGCCAAGGACGCAACCTACCGTGCCTGCCGAGCGTCCAGCTGCACCTGCGGCCGCAGCGCTGGAGCGTACGATGACGGAGCCTGTCGCTGTGCCGACGTTCCCGTACAACCTCCCGGTCTCCGCGATCCCGGTGTCACCGCGTACCACGCGGCAGTGGATGCTCCGCACGGAAATGTCGGAGAGCGTGCGGACGAATTTGCTTTGGCAGCGGAAGATGGATAAACAACTGATGCCGCCGCCGAGGCGGAACAAGAGCAGTACGGCCATTTCGACGATACCGAGCGTGGTGAAGCTTACGGAGAAGAAGGCGCCTGTGGATGGGGGCTTCATGGTTGAGCAGGAGCGGGAGGAGGCGCGCGATGAGATTCGGCGGGTGAATCTGATGCGCAACAAGAGTTGGGCGGCGGATTATCATCCGCAATAGTTTACCACCACGCGCGCGCGTGTGTGCGTTATCTCAACGCTCATTCTCTCGTTCTCTCATTCATAATTGTTATGGCTTACGAAACTTGGACTTGCGTCGTCTAATGTAATGGGTTATCGTTTTGTGTCTGTTTTTATTGTACGAGTACTTGTTTATATCGCTTCTTCTGTCTCTCTCTCCTTTTTGCTTTCGGTCGTTTCTTTTCTTCTCATTAGCATTAGCATCCATCATACTTGTACGATTATTTTCATTTGGCATTAGTAAATAGTTAATTGTGGAACATGATACTCGGTACTGGGCTTGGCTTTCAAGTTCTGGAGGGGGGAGTAAGTCCACCACCATCAAACAGCTCGAGAGCGTGCTAGGCACGATGGCGGTGAGGTACGGTGCGTGCGGTTTGAGAGGATCCGAGGATCCGAGGTACGCCACAGCACGATGGGCGTGTGCTTCCCGGTGGAATGCGCCGTTTATTTCGCGGCTTTTGGTAGCGGACTCGGATGACCGCGTTGATAAGTAAGGATGAATCTTGGGTTAACGTTCGTTGGTAACGACGTCGATGTTCTTGCTACAAGTGACTTGACTTCATACTTGTCAAGACAATGATTGTGTAGTGTAGTGTTCATATGTGGATACATGGGTGCTTCAAGACAGTGGTAGACGAACTCTCGAACTAGTCTCGGCGAGAAGTTGATTTGTTGTTGTACTAGCAGCAACTTGGAAAGTTTCCAGACTCGACACGGTCTCGGTGGTGCGTAAGGTGACTCCCGGTCATCGATTAATTGACACTACTACTAGTACAGGATACGGACGACTGTACTAGTTTCAAGTACGGGGTTATGGCATCCCATCCCATCCATCTATCATCACCGTTGCACTCTCCCGTGAAACTGATACCCCAACATCCAGTCTGGGGTTTCCTTCCCTCGCTGATAGTGATCCCCCACCCACCTTATCCCTCGCGTGATGCGAGATCCTCTCCCCAACACCGCGCCCAACATTTCCTCGCCACCTTCGCAATTCCTCACCTCAACGCGTAGCTTCATCCCCTCCAGTACGGATGCGGGTGTACACTCACGGTAGTCGTGGAGGAGGGTAAAGAGCACTTATCTCCCACCTTGTCTCTACATCTTCTCCTCGTGTCGGAGCGAGTGCTTGAGGATAGTGGCGCGGTGGTGCACTCTTGATCGTGTTGAGGTCTTGAGGCCATCCATCCTCGACGAGGGTAGAGGGCACTTATCTCCCTACCTGTGTCTTCTCTTGATGGGGGTGCGAGTGCTTGAGGATAGCCGCGCGGTGGAGTATTCTTGATAATGTTGAGGTCTTGAGAGCATCCTTACTCTTACTGGTGCACACGCGAAGAGGTCGTCGTGTTGACGAGTCACTTATACCTAGGTGCGGTTATTAGTACGGTCAACGAGGGGAGAAGAACGACTTACTACTGTGTACCTGATGAAAGCGTTAGTAGTAGTCTAGTCTACGGTGCTACAACTACGCTACACATAGGTACCGGCAAATATGAACGAGTCAAGTCTTCATATACCCTTCACCGAGAGCTCAACCTCGAGCTTGAGGCGAAGCATGTCCCGTGTAATATCAATCAAAGTCTAGAAAGATGGCAACGGTTAGTATGTACACAACGTCAACGAGTACCTTGACAGACTTACCAACTCGGCAGTCAAGAGGATGTCCAACCCCGACTCAATACAAGTCTAGTCAAAATCCATAAGTGAGAACATACGAAAAGAGAAAAGCCCACCATGTCGAGCGCTATGCTCCATGCTGTACGTGACACACACGTCGACAATATCCCGTGTGATATTGGTCAAAGTCTAGCAGGACGGCAACGGTTAGTATGTACACGACGTCAACGAGTATCATGACGGACCTACCCAAGTCGTCAATCGAGAGCATGTCCAACACTACTCGAAACCGTTGAATACAAGTCTAGTCAAAAGTAAGTACGTTAAGAATACACTCGAAAGATAAAAGATCACCATGTGTTGAGAGCGAGGCGATCCTCCAAGCCGTACGTGATAGACGTACAACCCAGCGTTGGTGGGGAAGTCGGATCGTCACCGCCGCCCACGAGTTGCACAGTCATAGCGACGGCATGTGCTCTACGTCCTGTCCCTACGAATACCGCCTCTCTCCACGGGCCCACGACTGAAGGAAGACATCAGTACACTATGAAGAAATGGTATAAATTTAAGTACCTCACCTTTGTACATCAAGGCCGAAAACGACGTGCTCAATTCGTCTTCCTCGATGAAAAGACGTCGGCGGTCATAGTCCAGAGGTCGCGTTCCATATCCCGTGCGACGGCGAGGAGTTTATACAGCCGCCGTATAAAGGCAAGCGCCGACGTCCAAGGCGCGTGACGAGGGAGTACAGATGAGTCGTCGTCAACGAGTCCGTATTGTATCCCGACGTTGAGCCTGTCATTAAAGTAAATCAGAGTGACGGCGTGAACATGAATGAAAGACTTACCGAACAGTATCGAGGGAAGCGACGGCCTCCATCCTGGAGGAATGGCACCAGTAGTAGTCGGTCTACGACTGTATTGCGTCGGTTGGATGATATCAGGATTTGACCCCGACAACTGTCCGCCTTGAAAGCGCGATGATGATATGGCTGGCACCTTGGAAACAGTTAATTAAGCGGCTTCAACAGTGGTAAGACGACGTACTGAGGGAAAGGAGACGTTGGGCAGAGGGACGACCTATTAGAAACATTTCATTAAAAGCAAATTGGAGTCGGGCATGGTATACTCACCTGTTCCGAACAGTGAGCTCGAGGCGGTCCAGCCTCGACGTGAGGCCTGTATATCCTTTCAGTCATCGAGGCACGACGTCCATATCACGTTCAGAAGGCGCTGTCGCGACGCCGCCGTCTCGATCCCGCCTATAACCAAGACAACGAAGAAAGTGGTGAAACCAGTAGTCGAAATAGAAATCCCCGAGTGCCGTCATACACATGCAAAGTCCAATGAGAAATGGACGCGTCATGAAGACGACGTCCTAAAGCGGCGTCGTGTGCTCGCCTCAAGCCAAAAGGAACAGGACGCGTCATGAAGACGACGCCCCGAACGACGTGGACCAGTTGTGGGTTATCCTGGGGTCTGTAGGAAGCGTCAGAAAGAGGTTAGACAACGAATGGAAAAGAGTTACTTACGACTGAGGGAAAGTAGCTGCTCGTCGAAGGGATAAACCGCGACAACTGGGGGGCAAGGTCGTCGAACGACGTAGTCCCGAGCTAGAGTCCATGGTGGGTGCAGTCCATGCCTGTAGTCGAGGGTATGAATACGGAAGGATAGTCAGGAGTGGCAGGACGAACCGTGTAAGTTGAAAGCAAGGCCCGACTGCCTACTCGATGTCTAGAGGAAGGCGGTGAGTAAAGAATAGTTATGCCCAGTAAGAACGGCGACGTACCAAGCGCGCTAGGAGGATGCGAAGGCCGTAGACAAAAAACCGTCCTGCTCGTTGTGGTAGACAGCGGGCAAATAAATCTGGAAAAGTCGTTAACGAGTTGGTCGACGAGAAAGCCAATGAAAGAGGCATACCGGGGCAGTGAAAACCAATCAAAGAGGCGCTGAGGAAAGGCGGCAGTGAGTGCCCAAAGCGACGGTGATGGTGGAAAGAAGAAGACATACCAGTCACATCAACGTGCTCGTCACGTTTTAAGCGCCTCGGTAGGGTGTTGGCGACGACAACGGCGGTGCAGACAGCGCCAAGAGACGGTCTGAAGACGAGTGAGCATATGAAGAGAACGAGGCAAGACAGTAGAGAACAAACTGGCAGAGAAGGAGAGAGGGAAGAATGGGAAAGGTGATGATGAATGTTGAGCGATTCACATCACCTTTTATACCGTATTCCAGCCCTTTGAACTCCGTATAATACGTACATCAATCCATCACTTCGGTTTCGGTCATTCGCGACCGTCGGGTGGGACCAGAATAGCTGAATATTGGGCGCAGATTTCCGCCGCCACGCAATCTCGTTTATTCGCTATTCGCCGCCCTGGCAACAATACAGCGAAAATAATGTTAATATACATTGCAGTAATCTTCAGAACAGCGACGAGTCAGTCGATAAACCAAGTAGTGAACCCAAACCGAATGGAACTTACCTCCTCCTCACAAATACACTGTGGCGACTTTCCCGTCCACAAACCAAACTTCCACCGCTCAGAACGCTGGAACTAAGTGCAGGGTCCATCACTAATGATCTGATGGGAGTCATACTGCGGTGTCTGGGCACGGAGATATTGAAAACTTACAGATTGGTCTTTTCAGCCGGACATACGCAACGCTTCGCGTTGCGAATTAAACCTGTTTGAGAACGGAGAAAGACGCCCGGTTACGTTCTAACATCAGTCAGCAAAGAAAGAATGCCGTTGAAACACGGAAAAGGTACGAACCTTTTCTACAAAGTGGCGACACGGCACCAATCGCGCCTTGACGTTGAATTGAGTTGGCACAGAAGCGGACAGAGACTCGCAGACATTGTATTCAGGGTATCTACACCTAATCCAGTCGTTAGATTTAATACAATCGAGCGGGAAACGAGTTTTACGCAAAAGTGTCAGAGGGACGGAGGAGCAAGACGACCACTGGCGTCATTTCCCCGCATCCATGGCGGACCAGATAAGATTGTCGGTGCCCCAGACGCGTCATAGGGGCCATGAAATCCTCGTGTCATCGATATGCAGGGTCCTAGACGAGCGCCAGAGCCTTTGACGCGAATAGTCGGCACCAGGACGCGTTCGCGGTCTTAAGGACCATCGGGATTTGATGTACGTAACGAGCAGGCAAACCTCCAGGTAAATTCAGGCCTTCCAGACGGCGGAGAGAGCGGGAAAGCACGAGGGTGCGTTGGTGTAAGTACTTTGAACGCGGACATGTGGTGGTACGAGTTCAAGTGATCTCGATCACTTGGACCTACCCTACCCCCATGTTGGCACTTGATCACGATATTTTGCCACTACTTCCGAGCAGTTTGGGGGTCTAGAATAATGTAAGGACCAGGCGTACCCGCTGAGCATGCGGAATGAATTCCCCGTGAAGAATACGCCCAATGGACTTGGCGACCCGACGGACATCATCTTCAGGGTATATTCCATCACTTCTGCTAAGTTTTAGGGCCATCTTACGGCGTCGTAGCGAGAAGTTTTCAGTCGACGTTTCGGCCATTCCCACTTCTCCGTAAGTGTCAACATGGGTATATCTTCGTAGTCATGTTTTGGTCCAACTTTAGGTACTTACTATGTTATTGAGGCATCTCATACAATACTCTGGATGGTGTTTAGGACGTCTTCTCGTGCTTTTAAGACATGTTATTCTTTAAATACAGATTTGTACACTACTTAAATAACAGCTTTTGAAGGCCACAGTGAACGAATTCAGTGATCTTTCAGTCAAACAGTAAGAGTTCGGAATTGAGTCGAATTGCACAGTATTCTATGACACGGGGAGGCTATTCTACGTAGTCTACTATGTACCCAATTCGACGTATCTACACCCTATGCCTCAGATCCACCCGACTGAATAAGGGGGGCGGAAGCGCCGAAATCCCCTTCGATATCAGGAACTACGAAGGAGTCAGTTCAATATGAAACATCATCTAGAAGTGGGAAGTACGTACCTGCGCAGTTCCAAGCAACGATGAACTGTGCCCTTGAACGACCTCGGCTTCAAGGGTGTTCACGGTTTCCCAGATGGTCGTCCTGCCAAAGAACTCGTCAAAAACATCGCGTCAGTCCCAGACAAGGCCGTCAGACGGGATATCCAAAGGGGAAAACAGAGCGCGAGGATGAAGGATGAATGCAGGGCGGTAAACTTGCCGTCGTAACGAACTACAGAATGATTAGCTCCGTGAAATGATCAAGAGAATATTTGAGGCACGAACCTTGCACGAACCGACATCAGCATAGACGGCGACAGCGCACACGGTCCTCGATGTCGTAGCCTCGGGGTTGAAGTCGCGCAAGGACGTGATCCAAGTGTGGCGTTGGAGCTCCCGAATGATGTAGTTCTCACCGCAGTGAGAAGCTCGCAACGCGAGCGCAGCGGCGGTAGCGCCGCTGCTCACTGCGACTAACCCAATATCCAGACGCTGTCCCACGGAATTAGGTACACTAAATCGAACCACAGCAAAATAACGTACCGGCGCAAACTCGTCACCACGACGTCCAAAAGCATCCATAAACCCGAACTCCGTGAGATCCAGATCGCCATCAACGGCGAATTTAGCCGAAGGCTGGGCTGATGGTCGTAGGGTCCGCGTTGGAAGTGGAAGGGTTTTGAATCGAGGGGGTATGTTTACCGCGAGCGTAGAGAGCGACGGAGTGGGAAGACGACGACGAGATCAAGCAAGGTCGTGAACGACTATCCAGTGGCAGCGGTATCGAGGTACGGCGCCCCCAATCGAAGTGTGGCGTTGATATTCCGAGGGATGAAGTTATCCGCGCAGTGAGCAGCTCGCAACGCGAGCGCAGCGGCGGAAGCGCCGCTGCTCACTGCGAATAACGCGAAATACAGGCCCTGAGTTCAGTTGTTAGCATAGCAAGCAACACAAAACTAATATCACAGACCTATTCCAATTCATCTCCAACATGTCCCAATTCGTCCATAAAACCGAACGCCGTCAGATCCAGATCGACATCAACGCATATTTCAGTCGCAGGCTGTGCGGGTAAGCATAGGTCCGTCTTGAAATGGCAACGATTCTGGGCGAGTCTTGGACTTCTGACGGGAGCGTAGCCGTTGCTGGGAGAAGAGGACAACAAAGGCGGCAAAATATTAGTGTCCTACATCAATAGCCACGCGTCAGCATCAGCATCAGCGTCGAGGGTGAGACAAACCTGGCAGTGTGGCGTAGACAATCCGTGAGACGTCGTGATCCCAGCAGTGAAAAGCTCGCAGCGCGAGCGCAGCGGCGGAAGCGCCGCTGTTCACTGCGTCGAACACGATGCCATTTGTCCTGAAATAATACGTTAGCGCGGCAATTCTGAAAGAACAAGGTACCGTACCCGGAAAAGTTCGCCGTGCAAGTGTCCCAATTCGTCTATAAACCCGAATTCAGCAAGATCCAGATCTCCATCAAGGGCGAGAACTGCCGTACTGAAGAAATTTGCGCTCCATTTGATCGTAACGTTGTCGTTGAACTAACGGGAAAGGTCAAAATTGAACCTGAACTTGAAACCAAGAATTCTCACCTTTTTTTCAAAAAAAAAGCCGGGCCGGCGAGGCCACCACACGCTGTAGACGCACAAGACATCGTGCTTTCAATAGAATGGATCGTTCACGACTTGGCGTGTCCTTTGGGGGAGGCGGCTTCGCCGCCTCTCCAGCAGCGCCTAACGAAAAGTTCTGAGTTCCAGAATAGCCCGAATGGAGGACTTAACATACCGTATTTGATGGGAAATTGGACGCCGTCTGCCGGCAAATGATCAGAAATCAAATCTTGAAACGATCCAAAATGCGCACCTTTTTGTGGAGAATCTGAATGATACGTCACAACTGCCGTGGGTCGACAACTCGGTTTCCATGGCAACCACGTCGCTTTCCCTGGTTCGAATACGCCTGTGGAGGTCATGCCAAGTCATCGTGCACGTCGCAATCCAACTGGATTCTCCAATCAGCGTGGATATCGATGTCCGTGCAATAGAAAAACTCACCAAGAAAAGGGGTGTTTGTAAACGATATCTACAGGCAAATGAGCATCAAAATAGTCAAAAATACGCTTGAGAAACGCACTTTTTTCTCAAAATCCAAGCCTGGCCGGCGAGGCCATCCACACTGCTGTAGTCCTCAAGGCTTCGTCTAACGCGATTTGAATTTGAAAGGCGGTCGAGAACATTGATTTTAAGAGCGTCCGCGGTACCGACGCGTCGTTCCTATAAAAAACGAGATGCATGTTTGGAGAGATGATGATGGTGAAAGGGCAACTGCCGGATTGGGAGGAACACGATCGACGTGTTCTGCCTCTTCCCATCATGTTGATGATTGGCGTCTGCAATAACCGACCCTTAACAACTTGGAAATTCGGTTCTTTGGCGACGTTCGCGGGTACCTGTGGGTCCATCCTTCGTGAGGTCTTTTGGCATACTGCGTAGCACGACTACGTACCTTGGGGCGCCGTCGTGGTCAACTCTCGTGTCTCCGTTTCCTTCTCCCCAAAAATCTGAGCTCGGTTCTCGACGAATTGAGCGGGTCTCTGTATATGCAACATCTCAGCTGTGCGTAATATGACTCGGCCTAAATGAACATACCCTTTGCGCCACGCCGCCCGACTTCTACATCTTGTCCAACTTTTTGACCGCGGATCTGGACGAATTGAGCGGGTGCAACAGGCTATGGGACTCGAATACTCACTCGACACGCTTCCTGCCAGTAGTTTCGATCCTCTCCTCGACGACTGCGAACTTTTAGCACGCAAACTGGATACTGGGCGAACTTGTGCTTACCAGCTGGAAGAAACGAAACTATCTGTTGAACTATTAGCTCTGAAGTGATGACGACGTCGAGCTGAACTTTCCTGGGTAGCCGCGACCAACGTTGACGCCACTCCGGCTCCGAGAACGCGCTGAGACGATAGAATTTCAGCGGGCGAGCGGGGTGAAGGCGAAGACGAGCTTACCGCATAATTTCACTGTTTCTGGCGACGACGAGATCTGGTGAAAGTGACGGTAAGAGGGAAAGCAGGAATGGGAACTACAAACTGTCGGCCGTTCACAGAACGAATTCAGGTCCCCGCCGGATGAAAATTGCCGTGTGTAAGAGCTATTTCCGCGCCCGATCGTTGCCTTGACACGTACACTTGGCTCAGGTCCCCGTCTGCAAACTATTTTGTGGCGCACTCCGCGGGTTGGTAAATTCCTTTCTGAAAGCAATGAATATTCATGACTATTTGAGTTTGGGGTTGCAGATTTCGAGCTTCAAGGAGTGTGTACAGAGGTGAGGCGGAGGTAAGTGCCGTCATGGCTAATATTCATAGCATCAGTTACCAAGACTGCCCTAGAGTTTACGGGATGTGCGGCTAATTGCGCCCTTGTATTCTTGAGCTACACGACTCTGCACGCATTCTAGGACTACAATATGTGTATCTATCGAATCGTAATAGCAATCCGCGTCGAACAGTACCACAGGAGGATGAATTTAACATGATTGTCATTTGGCCACACAAAGTATTACTGATGCGACGGAGCGCCCATACTGCGCATGAGTCAGTCGCTTAGTGGTTTCGGAGCGAGAACCCCGAGCACTATATCAAACTCTAATGGCCAGAGGTATATAAGTGTCGAGAAATCCTGTTCAGTCAGATAACCCACCTTTCCTTCTCGCCGTTATGCTGTCGCGATGCTCGGCCATTGTTCTGTTCATTTACCTTGTCTTGCCGTCGTTCTGCTCTTCGTTGTGGTTCTTGGTCTTCAGTTCGCTCGACGGACCAATTCAAGTACGTTTCCCTTTCTTTCACCGCCGTCAAGATCTGATCTGCTTGTCTACTAGGTGTTCTTGCCGTTACGCTAGACCGCCGGACTCTCGACGGTGGGTGGGTTGACCTCTCGTCTGACCCATTCAGCTCTCAATTTACATGTTGAATGTAAGTTTGTGTCTTTTCTTGCTTATCATCATTATCTGACTTGTTTGTAGACATCGTGTTTTAGTTCTGTTCTACAATGTGGTAGGTGCTAATTCTAGGTCGGATTCTGCCTGCATTCGCAAGCTTCAGTGCTACGAATTCGACGGCAGCACGGTACGTGGCAGTGACTAGCACAAAATTCACTCATTCACTTCCTAGATGTCCGTGTGTGCTGGGGTGAACATCACAGCATTGCTGCCCGATTCGGGACTGCGCGAGCCAAGTATGGGACGTTGGGGCCCGTGTGGCTTGATGGGGTCGACCCTACCCAGAACCGACTTTGCGCGCAGTTGGTGTTTGCTTGGTATCCTGCCCGCCCTCCTTGGAGTAGCGCAATCAGCACCCGAGACGCTTTTTTTTTTGATTTAGCTGTGAGAGGAATTGATTGCCGCACTCACCAGCCCCTTCCCTGGGTAACGGAGCCCTTGCGGTTTGAATCTCGGCCGAGATCCCCAAACACCTTAGCGGAGCACTTTGAAAGTACGACCTCTGAGCTAAAAAGGCCTCTTTAGCGAGAGGTGCCTTGACTGATTGCAAGGATCTCTCTCGCTTAGACTTTTGTAGTAAATACCAGCCGTAGTTGCCGCAAATAATACATTCATTTGAACCTCTATTTCTACTTTAAGAACAGGGAGGAAGACCCGAACAAGAAGACGCAGCCGAAGAAGAGGTAGCACAGCCACAGAACACCCTTCCTTCCCACCACCATACACAACCCAGGTTTAAAGCCCAAAGACACGCACCCTTTGTGCGTTTACGCCGTCTTCGTTTATCGCCAGCCGCAACCCCATAGTTTTCACCAAAGCAAAGGACGGTCTACTCGATGGTAAACGCCTCCAGCATATATCATGGCGTCTTTGGCACAGCGAGCTCCACGACGCGCACTCGTATCGTCCGTTGACCCCGGAGTCGCCAGCAGATGGAACGGCACCCGCGACATTTACTGATTCACACCCGCAGGGTAAGTTGTCCACGGCGTAGGCGACAATGAGCACGCTAATTCTTTGATGACAGCGGGCGCAACACCACATTGGCAAGGTCATTGACGAGATCAGCCTGCAGGACATTACACTACAACTACCAGAGCCGCGGTCGCATCTACCAACGCCCACGTCGGAGCAGTGTCGCTTGCAATATACTCTACCACCGATACTCCTCAGCGGTGGCCGTCTCGACGCAGCGTGGACTCCGTTGTCGTGGTTAATTAGACCCCAAATCTTACACCTCCTCCTACTCCACCTACTAGTCCTGTGCTCCTACCTGTAACTGCGTTCTATAGCTAATAAATCCTCTGTTTCTCCACCACGATCCTCCCCTGTAGTGCCCCCCTCAAACCATCCGCTGTCAAATTCTTTCCGGGATCCCCATCGTCGTCTTCCGAATCTTCAGAGTCGTCTTCTACCAGGACAGATAACTCTCCAGAACCCACCCAGCCTTCCTCGTCTACCACGACCGCCGATATTCCTCCGCCCGACATTCCACCGTCTCTCTGTCGCACAGAAACACTTCCTACATCTCTCTATGATGCCGACAAGGTCTCGCAGTCCATCGCTCGTAATGCCCGGCGATCCACAGGCAACCGAGTTCAAAAGGTGGCGACTCATGCCCGCATGCCATCTGTCAAGGATCGCGAGTCCCTCGAGGCCGAAGATCGGGCTCTGGCAGAACAGCAACGACTCGAGCACGATTTGGAGGCCAAGCGGAGGCGCGAACATGAGGAGAGGCAAAAGCTGATTACTTGGGAGCGAGAAATGGAGCTTGAGAGGCAGAGACGAAAAGAGCGGGAACAGGAGGCCAAACGACGAGAGGAGCACGAGAAGGAGCTCCAGAAGTTGCGAGAAGCGGAGAGATTGAAGGAACTCGAGCGCGCCAAGCTCCAGGCGGAGCGGGACGGCCTGTTACGACGGACGGCGTCTACGGGACGTTTACCCACTCAAGACACCGCCATTTTCGATTTCACCGAGGAGGCACAGAACGATGCACAGCACGGTTTGCAGCCTTCGGGCTCCTCCCACCCAGAACTCGCGCGCACCGCCTTTGGTCTTAACCGAGCGCTCAGTCCCCCCAAGGCCTCGACTTCTTCGGCGGCAGCCACCAAGACCCGCTCTCGCGATAACCAGCTTTTACCCTCCGCACCGAATTTGCAGGCTTTGGCTTCTCAAAAGGCAGCGATGCGCATGCAGAGCACCTTGAAGGGCGCCTTTACGCCGGTACATCAGGGCAGTCCTTCCAAGAGCGAGTCGTCCAAGGGTTCTTCGAGTCGGAATAGCAAGCAGCCCTCGCCCAAGCCACACCCGAACGGCGTCAAGCAGGCTCCTCGTGCTCGCTCCAAGTCCCCGTCGAAACCTCCCGCACCTCCGAGTCTTAAAGGCAAGGGAGAAGGAGAAACAGAAGCAGCATCTGACGAGGACTGGACGACCGTTCGAATTATTGTCTTCTGACGAAGAGGAGGAAGACGGGGACGATGACGACGATTGGACCTCGGCTGACGAAGCCGACGAGGTCGAGGACGTAGTGGTGCTTCAGGCTTCGGTAAGATTTTTTTCAGTTATCGAATATCGTGTTTACATGGTTATAGACTCGACCAAAGGCTCGTTCACATTCTCCTCCTCCACCTCCTCCCCGCCAATAAATCATCGGACTACACGGAGTCGTCGGCAGATGCCCGCCGACATGCAGAAGCATCTGCGCATGGACGAGCTCCACCACGCGTTCGAGGAGGCCGAGCGCCAGAAGGAGACGTTTACTTTCAACAAACTGCCGAAGCGGAGCTACTCGAATCTATCGCGGACGAATTCTGGTCTGTTGAGCCAGCTCATGCATCCGGATCCGCAGGCTTTACCCGACGTGTATCGACGAGGCTATTCGAGTGGGGATCTGACGGAGAAACCACGGCCGCGCGCACCTCAATTGCACCCCAGCCAGAGCGCTGCGGCATTGCCTGTGGCTGCACAGGTGCACGTGGGAAGCGTGCGGAACGGTGGTACGATCAAGACGGGCGATTATCGACCGAAAGCACCTCCCAACGAGGAGGAGATGGAAGACGAGACCGATGGCGAGGACAATTCCCTGAATGTGTCCAATTCGGTCGCCCAGGAGAGGCTCAAGGCGATCTTTGGGAACATGCGGGGTGGGGGCGCGAATGCGAACGCGAACAAGGTGGCGCCGATACGACCGCCTCACGTGGAACGTCGGGAGAAGAAGGCTGCGCCAAGGACGCAACCTACCGTGCCTGCCGAGCGTCCAGCTGCACCTGCGGCCGCAGCGCTGGAGCGTACGATGACGGAGCCTGTCGCTGTGCCGACGTTCCCGTACAATCTTCCGGTCTCTGCGATCCCGGTGTCACCGCGTACCACGCGGCAGTGGATGCTGCGTACGGAGATGTCAGAGAGCGTGCGGACGAATTTGCTTTGGCAGCGGAAGATGGATAAACAGCTTATGCCGCCGCCGAGGCGGAACAAGAGCAGTACGGCGATTTCGACGATACCGAGTGTGGTGAAGTTGACGGAGAAGAAGGCGCCTGTGGATGGGGGCTTCATGGTTGAGCAGGAGCGGGAGGAGGCGCGCGATGAGATTCGGCGGGTGAATCTCATGCGCAATAAGAGTTGGGCGGCGGATTATCATCCGCAATGAACACGCGCGCGCGCGTGTGTGTGCATGATTTCTCAACGCTCCTTCTCTCGTTCTCTCGTTCATAATTGTTATGGCTTACGAAACTTGGACTTGCGTCGTCTAATGTAGTGGGTTATCGTTTTGTGTCTGTTTTATTGTACGAGTACTTGTTTATATCGCTTCTTCTGTCTCTCTCTCCTTTTTGCTTTCGGTCGTTTCTACTTTTCTCATTAGCATTAGCATCCATCATACTTGTACGATTATTTTCATTTGGCATTAGTAAATAGTTAATTGTGGAATATGATACTCAGTACTGGGCTTGGCTTTCAAGTTCTGGAGGAGGGAGTCAGTTCACCACCATCAAACGGCTCGAGAGCGTGCTAGGCACGATGGCGGTGAGGTACGGTGCGTGCGGTTTGAGAGGATCCGAGGATCCGAGGTACGCCACAGCATGATGGGCGTGTGCTTCCCGTTGGAATGCGCCGTTTATTTCGCGGCTTTTGGTAGCGGACTCGGATGACCGCGTTGATAAGTAAGGATGAATCTTGGGTTAACGTTCGTTGGTAACGACGTCGATGTTCTTGCTACAAGTGACTTGACTTCATACTTGTCAAGACAATGATTGTGTAGTGTAGTGTTCATATATGGATACATGGGTGCTTCAAACCGGTGGTAGACGAACTCTCGAACTGGTCTCGGCGAGAAGTTGATTTGTCGTTGTACTAGCAGCAACTTGGAAAGTTTCCAGACTCGACATGATGCATAAGGTGACTCCCAGTCATTGATTAATTGACACTACTACTAGTATAAGATACGGATGACTACGCTAGTTTCAAGTACGGGATTATGGCATCCCATCCCATCCATCTATCATCACCGTTGCAGTCTCCCGTTGAAACTGATACCCCAACATCCAGTCTGGGGTTTCCTTCCCTCGCTGGTAGTGATCCCCCACCCTCGCGTGATGCGAGATCCTCTCCCCAACACCGCACCCAACATTTCCTCGCCACCTTCGCAATTCCTCACCTCAACGCGTAGCTTCATCCCCTCCAGTACGGACACTCACGGTAGTCGTCGAGGAGGGTAAAGAGCACTTATCTCCCACCTTGTCTCTACATCTTCTCCTCGTGTCGGAGCAAGTGCTTGAGGATGGTGGCGCGGTGGTGCACTCTTGATCGTGTTGAGGTCTTGAGGCCATCCATCCTCGACGAGGGTAGAGGGCACTTATCTCCCTACCTGTGTCTTCTCTTGATGGCGGTGCGAGTGCTTGAGGATAGCCGCGCGGTGGAGTATTCTTGATAACGTTGAGGTCTTGAGAGCATCCTTACTCCTACTGGTGCACACGCGAAGAGGTCGTCGTGTTGACGAGTCACTTATACCTAGGTGCGGTTATTAGTACTGTCAACGAGGGGAGAAGAACGACTTACTATTGTGTACCTGATGAAAGCGTTAGTAGTAGTCTAGTCTACGGTGCTACAACTACGCATACACGTAGGTACCGGCAAATATCAACGAGTCAAGTCTTTATATACCCGTCACCGAGAGCTCAACCTCGAGCTTGAGGCGAAGCATGTCCCGTATAACATCAGTCAAAGTCTAGTAAGATGGCAACGGTTAGTAGGTACACAACATCAATGAGTATCATGACAGACTTACCAAGCCGTCAATCGAGAGGATGCCCAGCCCCGACTCAATGTTGGTTGCACACAAGTCTAGTCAAAAAATCCATAAATGAGAAGATACTGAAAAGAGAAAAGCCCACCATGTCGAGCGCTATGCTCCACGCTATACGTAACACACACGTCGACAATATCCTGTGTGATATCAGTCAAAGTCTAGCAGGACGGCAACGGTTAGTATGTACACGACGTCGACGAGTATCATGACAGACCTACCCAAGTCGTCAATCGGAGAGCATGTCCAACACCACTCGATACCCATTGAATACAAGTCTAGTCAAAAGTAAGTACGTTGAGAACACACTCAAAGATAAAAGCTCACCGTGTGTTGAGAGCGAGGCGATCCTCCAAGCCGTACGTGATAGACGTACATCCCAGCGTTGGTGGAGAAGTCGGATCGTCACCGCCGCCCACGAGTTGCACAGTCGTAGCGACGGCATGTGCTCTACGTCCTGTCCCTACGAATACCGCCTCTCTCTACGGGCCCACGACTGAAAGAAGACATCAGTACACTATGAAGAAATGGTATAAATTTAAGTACCTCACCTTTGTACATCAAGGCCGAAAAACGACGTGCTCAATTCGTCTTCAAGGGGATCCCTCGATGAAAAGATGTCGGCGGTCATAGTCCAGACGGCGGTTCATATCCCTCGCGATGGCGAAGGGTTAATACGGCCTCCACGTAAGGTAAGCGCCCACATCCAAGCCGTGTGACGAGAGGGTACAGACGAGTCAGTCGTTGTCAAGCAATACGTGTTGTATCTCGAGGTTGAGCCTGTTGTTCAATTAAAAAGAGTGACGGCGTGAAAGTGACTGAAAGACTTACCGAACAGTAACGAGGGAAGCAACGACCTCCAGCATGGAGGGATAGCACCAGCAGTAGTCGGTATATGACTGTATAGCGCCAGCTTGACGATATCAGCACTTGACCCCGACAACTGTCCGCCTTGAAAGCGCGATGATGATATGGCTGGCACCTTGGAAACGGTTAATTAAGCGGCTTCAACAGTGGTAAGACGACGTACTGAGGGAAAGGAGACGTTGGGCAGAAGGACGACCTATTAAAACATTTCATTAAAACCAAATTCGAGTCGGGCATGGTATACTCACCTGTGCCGAACAATGAGCTCGAGGCGGTCCAGCCTCGACGTGAGGCCTGTAGAGCCTCTCACCCATCGAGGCATGACATCCCTATCACGTTCAGAAGGCGCTGTCGCGACGCCGCCGTCTCGATCCCGCCAATAAACAAGATGATGCCCGAAGTGGTGAAACCAGTAGTGGAAATAGAAATCCCCGAGTGCCGTCATACAGATGCAAAGTCCAATGAGAAATGGACGCGTCATGAAGACGACGTCCCAAAGCGGCGTCGTGTGCTCGCCTCCAAGCCAAAAGGAACAGGACGCGTCATGAAGACGACGCCCCGAACGACGTGGACCAGTTGTGGGTTATCCTGGGGTCTGTAGGAAGCGTCAGAAAGAGCTTGAACAAGTGACGGACAAGAGTTGCTTACCACCTAAGGTAGTAGACGCTCGGCGGCGCTAGTCGCTGGTCGTGGACGGACGTAGTCCCGAGCTCGAGTCCATGGTGGGTTCGGTCCATGTCTGTAGTTCGAGGCTATGAATACGGAAGGATAGAAAGGAGTGGCGGGACGAACCGTGTAAGATGAAAGCAAGGCCCGACGGCCTACTCGATGTCTAGAAGAAGGCGGTGAGTAAAGAATAATTATGCCCAGTAAGAACAACGACGTACCAAGCGCGTTGTAGGAGGATGCGAAGGCCGTAGACAACAAAAAGGTCCTGCTCGTTGTGGTAGACAGCGGGCAAAAGAATCTGGAAAAGCCGTTAGCAAGTTGGTTGAGGAGAAAGCCAACGAAGAAGGCATACCGGGGCAGTGCGAAACAACCAAAGAGGCGCTGAGGAAAGGCGGCAGTGAGTGCCCAAAGCGACGGTGATGGTGGAAGGAAGAAAACATACCAGTCACATCAACGTGCTCGTCACGTTTTAAGCGCCTCGGTAAGGTGTTGGCGACGACAACGGCGGCGCAGACAGTGACAAGAGACGGTCTGAAGACGAGTGAGCATATGAAGAGAACGAGGCAAGACAGTAGAGAACAAACTGGGAGAGAAGGAGAGAGGGAAGAATGGGAAAGGTGATGATGAATGTTGAGGGATTCACATCACCTTTTATACCGTATTCCAGCCCTTTGAACTCCGTATAATACGTACATCAATCCAGAACTTCGGTTTCGGTCATGCGCGACCGTCGGGTGGGACCAGAATAGCTGAATATTGGGCGCAGATTTCCGCCGCCACGCAATCTCGTTTATTCGCTATTCGCCGCCCTGGCAACAATACAGCGAAAAGAATAATAAAATATGTTCTAGTAATCTTCATAGCAGTGACGAGTCAGCCCATAGCCAAAGTAATGAAGGTAAACCAAATGGAACTTACCTCCTCCTCACAAATGCGCTGTGGCGACTTTCCCGTCCACAGACCAAACTTCCACCGCTCAGAACGCTGGAATTAAGTGCAGGGTCCATCACTGATGGACTGATGTGAGTCATCTTGCGTCGTCTGGGCACGGAGATATTGAAAACTTACAGATTGGTCTTTTCAGCCGGACATACGCAACGCTTCGCGTCGCGAATTAAACCCATTGGAGAACGGAGAAATGCGCCCGGTTACGTTCTAACATCAGTCAGCAAAGAAAGAATGCCGTTGAATCACGGAAAAGGTACGAACCTTTTCTACAAAGTGGCGACACGGCACCAATCGCGGCTTGACGTTGAATTGAATTCGCACAGAAGAGAACGGAGACTCGCAGACAATGTATTCAGGGTATCTACACCTAATCCAGTCGTTAGATTTAATACAATCGAGCGGGAAACAAGTTTTACGCAAAAGTGTCAGAGGGACGGAGGAGCAAGACGACCACTGGCGTCATTTCCCCGCATCCATGGCGGACCAGATAAGATTGTCGGTGCCCCAGACGCGTCATAGGGGCCATGAAATCCTCGTGTCATCGATATGCAGGGTCCTAGACGAGCGCCAGAGCCTTTGACGCGAGTAGTCGGCACCAGGACGCGTTCGCGGTCTCAAGGACCATCGGAATTCGATTTACGTAACGCACAGGCAAACATCCAAGTAAATACAGGTCGCCTAGACGTCGGAGAGAGTGGGAAAGCATGAGGGTGCGTTGGTGTAAGTACTTTCAACTCGGACATGTGGTGGTACGAGTTCAAGTGATCTCGATCACTTGGACCTACCCTACCCCCATGTTGGCACTTGATCACGATATTTTGGTGCTACTTCCGAGCAGATTGGGCGTCTAGAAGAATGTAAGGACCAGGCGTACCCGCTGAGCATGCGGAACGAATTCCCTGCTAAGAATACGTCCAATGGACTTGGCGACCCGACGGACATACTCTTCAGGGTGTATTCCATCACTTCTGCTAAGTTTTAGGGCCATCTTACGGCGTCGTAGCGAGAAGTTTTCAGAGGATGTTTCGGACATTCCCACTTCTCCGTAAGTGTCAACATGGGTATATCTTCGTAGTCATGTTTTGGTCCAACTTTAGGTATTTACCATGTTATTGAGGCATCTCATACAATACTCTGGATGGTGTTTAGGACGTCTTCTCGTGCTTTTAAGACATGTTATTCTTTAAATACAGATTTGTACACTACTTAAATAACAGCTTTTGAAGGCCACAGTGACCGAATTCAGTGATCTTTCAGTCAAACAGTAGGAGTTCGGAATTGAGTCGAATTGCACAGTATTCTACGACACGGGGAGGCTATTCTACGTAGTCTACTATGTGCCCGATCCAATGTATCTACACCCTATACCCGCGATGGCCTCAGATCCACCCGACTGAATAAAGAAGCGGAAGCGCCGAAATCCCCTTCGATATCAGGAACTACGAAGGAGTCAGTTCAATATGAAACAGAACCCGGCAAGCGGAAAGTACGTCCCTGCGCAGTCCAAGTCGAAATGGGCTCCAAGAACGACATCGGCTTGAACGGTGTTCACGGTTTCCCAGATGGTCGTCCTGCCAAAGAACTCCTCAAAAACGTCGCGTCAATCCCAGACAAGGCCATCAGTCGAGATATCCAGAGGGGAAAACGGCGCGTGAGGATGAAGGACCAATGCAGGGCGGTAAACTCGCCGTCGATACGAACTATAGAATGATTAGCTCCGTGAAATGATTAACAGAATATTCAAGGCACAAACCTTGCTTAAACCACGCTCAACGTAGATGGTAACAGCGCACACGGTCTACACCCGAAGAGTCCTTGACCCTGTAGCCTCGGTGTTGAAGTCACGCAAGGACATGTTCCAAGTGTGGCGTTGGCGTTCCCGAATGATGTCGTGCTCACCGCAGTGAGAAGCTCGCAACGCGAGCGCAGCGGCGGAAGCGCCGCTGCTCACTGCGAATAAACCCATACCTTTCTAGACCCTATCCCACGAAATTAGCGAGAAAACCAGAAGGAAGGAAATAACGTACCCGCGCAAACTCGTCACCACGATGTCCAAAAGCGTCCGTAAACCCGAACTCCGTGAGATCCAGATCGCCATCAACGGCGAATTTAGCCGAAGGCTGGGCTGATGGGCGTAGGGTCCGCGTTGGAAGTGGAAGGGTTTTGAATCGAGGGGGTATGTTTACCGCGAGCGTAGCGAGCGACGGAGTGGGAAGACGACGACGAGATCAAGCAAGGTCATGAATGACCATCCAGTGGCAGCGGTATCGAGGTACGGCGCGCCCCAATCGAAGTGTGGCGTTGATATTCCGAGGGATGAAGTTATCCGCGCAGTGAGCAACTCGCAACGCGAGCGCAGTGGCGGAAGCGCCGCTGCTCACTGCGAATAGCGCGAAATACAGGCACTGAAATCAGTTGTTAGCAGAGGAAGCAACACAAAACCAATATCACGGACCTATTCCAATCATGTCCAACACGTCCCAATTTGTCCATAAACCCGAACGCCGTCAGATCCAGATCGGAATCAGCGGATATTTCAGGCGCAGGCTGTGCAGGTAAGCCTAGGTCCGTCTGAAATGGAAACAATTTTGGGCGAGTTTTGCAGTCCTGACGGGAGCGTATCCGTTGCTGAGAGAATAGGACGATAGAGGGGAGAGATAGTAGTATACTACATTATAGTCAATCCGTCAGCATCAGCATCGGCGTCGAGGGTGAGACAAACCTGGAAGTGTGGCGTAGACAATCCGAAAGATGTTGTGATCCCAGCAGTGAAAAGCTCGCAGCGCGAGCGCAGCGGCGGAAGCGCCGCTGTTCACTGCGTTGAATACGATACCATTTGTCCTGAAATAATACTTTAGCGCGGCAATTCTGAAAGAACAAGGTACCGTACCCGGAAAAGTTCGCCGTGCAAGTGTCCCAATTCGTCTATAAACCCGAATTCAGCAAGATCCAGATCTCCATCAAGGGCGAGAACTGCCGTACTGAAGAAATTTGCGCTCCATTTGATCGTAACGTTGTCGTTGAACTAACGGGAAAGGTCAAAATTGAACCTGAACTTGAAACCAAGAATTCTCACCTTTTTTTCAGGAAAAAAAGCCGGGCCGGCGAGGCCACCACACGCCGTAGATGCACAAGACATCGTGGTTCCAAGAGATCGCATAGTTCTCGACTTGGCGTGTCCTTTGGGGGAGGCGGCGAAGCCGCCTCGCCAGCAGCACCTAACGGAAAGTTCTGAGTCCCAGAATAACCCGAAATGTAGGACTTAACGTACCGTGTTTTAACTGGACGCCGTCTGCCGACAAAGAATCAGAAATCAAATCTTGAAACAACCCAAAATGCGCACCTTTCGTGGAGAATCTGAATCGTACGTCACAACTGCTGTGGGTCGACGACTCGGTTTCCATGACAACGAGGACGCTTTCCCTCATTCAAATGGGCGTGTAGATGCGCTGGGAAAGTCCACGCAGACAACGGAATTCGACTGGATTCTCCAATCAGCGCGGATATCGATGTCCGTGCAGTAGAAAAACTCACCACGAAAAGGGGTGTTGTAAACGATATCTACAGGCAAATGAGCATCAAAGTAGTCAAAAATACGCTTGAGAAACGCACTTTTTCCCAAAATCCAAGCCTGGCCGGCGAGGCCATCCACACTGCTGTAGTCGTCAAGGCTTCGTCCAACGCGATTTGAATTTAAAAGTTGGTCTATAACATTGATTTTCAGAGCGCCCGTGGTGCCGACGCGTCGTTCCTATAAAATACGAGATTGATGCTTGAAGAGATGATGGTGGTGAAAGGGCAACTGCCGGATTGGGATGAACACGATCGAGCTGTTCTGCCTCTTCCCATCATGTCGATGATTGGCGTCTTCAATAACCGACCCTTGACAACTTGGAAATTCGGTTCTTTGGCGACGTTCGTAGGTGCCTGTGGGTCCGTCCTTCGTCAGGTCTTTTGGAATACTGCGTAACGCGACTACGTACCTTGGGACCCCGCCTTTGTCAATTCTCGTGTCTCCGTTTCCTTCTCCCAATAAATCTGAGCTCTGTTCTCGACGAATTGAGCGGGTCTCTGTATATGCAACATCTCAGCTGTGCGTAATATGACTCGGCTAAATGAACATACCCTTTGCGCCACGCTGCCCAACTTTCTAGACCTTGTCCAACTTTTTGACCGCGGATCTGGACGAATTGAGCGGGTGCAACAGGCTATGGGACTCGAATACTCACTCACCACACTTCCTCCTCGGTAGTTTTGCTATTCTCCTCGACGACTCTGAACTTTCAGCATGCAAATGGCGTGCTGGGAGAAACTGTGCTTACCGCCTGCAAGAAACGAAACTACCTGTTGAACTATCAGCTCTGAAGTGATGACGACGTCGAGCTGAACTTTCCTGGGTAGCCGCGACCAACGTTGACGCCACTCCGGCTCCGAGAACGCGGTGAGACAATAGAATTTCAGGGGGCGAGCGGGGTGAAGGCGAAGACGAGCTTACCGAATAATTTGACTGTTTCTGGTGGCGACGAGATCGAGCGAAAGTGACGGTAAGAGGGAAAGGAGGAATGGCGGCTACTGACTGACGGCCGTTCACAGAACGAATTCAGGTCCCCGCCGGATGAAAATTGCCGTGTGTAAGAGCTATTTCTGCGCCCGATCGTTGCCTTGACACGTACGCTTGGCTCAGGTCCCCGCCTGGAAACTATTTGTGGCGCACTCCGCGGGTTGGTGAATTCCTTTCTGAAAGCAATGAATATTCATGACTATTTGGGCTTGGGGTCGCCGATTTTGAGCTTCATAGAGTGTGTACTGAGGTGGATTAGAGGTATGTGTGCCGTCATGGCTAATATTCGTAGCATCAGTTACCAAGACTGCCCTGGAGTTTACGGGATGTGCGGCTAATTGCGCCCTTGTATTCTTGAGCTACACGACTCTGCACGCATTCTAGGACTACAATATGTGTATCTATCGAATCGTAATAGCAATCCGCGTCGAACAGTACCACAGGAGGATAAATTTAACGTGATTGTCATTTGGCCACACAAACTATTACTGATGCGACGGAGCGCCCATACTGCGCATGAGTCATTCGGTTGGTCATGTCGGAGCGAGACGCCCGCCTACTATATCAAACTCTAATGGCCAGAGGTATATAAGTGTCGAGAAATCCTGTTCAGTCAGATAACCCACCTTTCCTTCTTGCCGTTATGCTGTCGCGATGCTCGGCCATTGTTCTGCTCATTTACCATGCCTTGTCGTCGCTGTGCCTCTCCTTTGTCAGTGCCCTTGACTCTAGTAAGTGTCTCTTGCTGTTTAACGCCGTCATGTTCTGACCTCTTGTTTGTGTAGATCTTTTGACCGCCGTACTCTCGATTGTGTGTGGGCAACACAGCCATTCAGCTCTGAGGTCAGTGTTTTTTCATTCTTTATCATCCTTCTCTGACTTGTTTCTAGACATCGTATTCCGGCTCTAGTCTACAACGCGAGTTCAGGCTCTATGTTCCAACGCGAATTAGGCTTCATTTACGGTAGGTGCTAATTCTAGGTCTCGGTCTTCTCTCTGCCTCGATTCGCAAGCTTCAGTGCTACGAATGCGACGGCAGCACGGTACGTGGCAGTGACTGGCACAAAATTCACTCATTCACTTCCTAGATGTCCGTGTGTGCTGGGGTGAACATCACAGCATTGCTGCCCGATCCGGGGACTGCGCGATCCAAGTATGGGACGTTGGGGCCCGTGTGGCTTGATGGGGTCGACCCTACCCAGAACCGACTTTGCGCGCAGCTGGTGTTTGCTTGGTATCCTGCCCGCCCTCCTTGGAGTAGCGCAATCAGCACCCGAGATGCTTTTTTTTTTGATTTAGCTGTGAGATGAATTGAATGCTGCACTCACCAGCCCCTTCCCTGGGTAACGAAGCCCTTGCGGTTTGAATCTCGGCCGAGATCCCCAAACACCTTAGCAGAGCACTTTGAAAGTACGACCTCTGAGCTAAAAAGTGCTCTTTAGCGAGAGGTGCCTTAACTGATTGCAAGGATCTCTCTCGCTTAGACTTTGGTAGTAAATACCAGCCGTAGTTGCCGTGTAGTAGCCAAAGAATACATCGATTTGAACGACTATTTCTACTTTAAGAAGAGGAGGAAGACCCGAACAAAAAGACGCAGCCGAAGAAGAAGTAGCACAGCCACAGAACACCCTTCCTTCCCACCACCATACACAACCCAGGTTTAAAGCCCAAAGACACGCACCCTTTGTGCGTTTACGCCGTCTTCGCTTATCGCCAGCCGCAACCCCATAGTTTTCACCAAAGCAAAGGACAGTCTACTCGATGGTGAACGCCTCGAGAATATATCATGGCGTCTTTGGCACAGCGCGCTCCACGACGCGCACTCGTATCGTTCGTTGACCCCGGAGTCGCCAGCGAATGGAACGGCACCCGCGACGTTGACTGCTTCACACCCGCAGGGTAAGTTGTCCACGGCGTAGGCGACAATGAGCACGCTAATTCTTTGATTCCAGCGGGCGCAACACCACATTGGCAAGGTTATCGACCAGATCAGCCTGCAGGACATTACACTACAACTACCAGAGCCGTGGTCCCATCTACCAACGCCTACGTCGGAGCAGTGTCGCTTGCGATATACTCGACAACCGATACTCCTCAGCGGTGGCCGTCTCGACGCAGCTTGGACTCCGTTGTCGTGGTTAATCCTACCCCAAATCTTACACCTCCTCCTACTCCACCTGCTAGTCCTGTGCTCCTACCTGTAACTGCGTTCTATAGCTAATAAATCCTCTGTTTCTCCACCACGATCTTCCCCTGTAGTGCCTCCCTCAAACCATCCACTGTTAAATTCTTCCCGGGATCCCCATCGTCGTCTTCCGAATCCTCAGAGTCGTCCTCGACGAGGACTGATAATTCACCAGAACCGACCCAGCCTTCCTCGTCTACGACGACCGCCGATATTCCTCCGCCCGACATTCCACCGTCTCTCTGTCGCACAGAAACACTTCCTACATCTCTTTACGATGTGGACAAGGTCTCGCAATCCATCGCTCGTAATGCCCGGCGATCCACAGGCAACCGAGTTCAAAAGGTGGCGACTCATGCCCGCATGCCATCTGTCAAGGATCGCGAGTCCCTCGAGGCCGAAGATCGTGCTCTGGCGGAACAGCAACGACTTGAGCACGATTTGGAGGCCAAGCGGAGGCGAGAGCATGAAGAGAGACAGAAACTGATTACTTGGGAACGAGAGATGGAGCTTGAGAGGCAGAGACGAAAAGAGCGGGAACAGGAGGCCAAACGGCGAGAAGAACACGAGAAGGAGCTGCAGAAATTGCGAGAAGCAGAACGACTGAAGGAACTCGAGCGCGCCAAGCTCCAGGCGGAGCGGGACGGCCTGTTACGACGGACGGCGTCTACGGGACGTTTACCCACTCAAGACACCGCCATTTTCGATTTCACCGAGGAGGCACAGAACGATGCACAGCACGGTTTGCAGCCTTCTGGCTCTTCCCACCCCGAACTCGCGCGCACTGCTTTTGGTCTTAACCGAGCGCTCAGTCCTCCCAAGGCCTCGACTTCTTCGGCAGCAGCCACCAAGACCCGCTCTCGTGATAACCAGCTTTTACCCTCGGCGCCCAATTTGCAGGCTCTGGCTTCTCAAAAGGCAGCGATGCGTATGCAGAGCACCTTGAAGGGCGCCTTTACGCCTGTACATCAGGGCAGTCCTTCGAAGAGCGAGTCGTCCAAGGGTTCCTCGAGTCGGAATAGCAAGCAGCCCTCACCAAAGGGACAGCCGAACGGCGTCAAACAGGCCTCTCGTCCTCGTTCCAAGTCTCCGTCGAAGCCTCCTGCTCCACCTAGTCTTAAAGGCAAGGAAAAGGAGAAGCAGAAGCAGCACTTGACGAGGACTGGACGGCCGTTCGAGTTATTGTCTTCTGATGAAGAGGAGGAAGACGGGGACGACGACGACGATTGGACCTCGGCTGACGAAGCCGACGAGGTCGAGGATGTAGTGGTGCTTCAGGCTTCGGTAAGATTTTTTTCAGTTATCGAATATCGTGTTCACATGGTTATAGACTCGACCAAAGGCTCGTTCACATTCTCCGCCACCGCCTCCTCCCCCGCCAATAAATCATCGTACTACGCGGAGTCGTCGGCAGATGCCCGCCGACATGCAGAAGCATCTGCGCATGGACGAGCTTCATCACGCGTTCGAGGAGGCCGAGCGCCAGAAGGAGACGTTTACTTTCAACAAACTGCCGAAGCGGAGCTACTCAAACTTATCGCGGACGAACTCTGGTCTCCTCAGCCAGCTCATGCATCCAGATCCGCAGACTTTACCCGATGTGTATAGACGGGGCTATTCGAGTGGGGATCTGACGGAGAAACCACGGCCGCGCGCACCCCAGTTGCATCCCAGCCAGAGCGCAGCGGCATTGCCTGTGGCCGCGCAGGTGCACGTGGGAAGCGTGCGGAATGGTGGTACGTTCAAGACGGGCGATTATCGACCGAAAGCTCGGCCTAACGAGGAGGAGATGGAGGATGAGACCGATGGCGAGGACAATTCCCTGAATGTGTCCAACTCGGTCGCCCAGGAGAGGCTCAAGGCGATCTTTGGGAACATGCGAGGTGGGGGCGCGAATGCGAACGCGAACAAGGTGGCGCCGATACGACCGCCTCACGTGGAACGTCGGGAGAAGAAGGTTGCGCCGAGGACGCAGCCTACGGCTCCTCCAGAGCGTCCAGCAGCACCTGCGGCCGCAGCGCTGGAGCGTACGATGACGGAACCTGTCGCTGTGCCGACGTTCCCGTACAATCTCCCGGTGTCCGCGATCCCGGTGTCACCGCGCACCACGCGGCAGTGGATGCTCCGCACGGAAATGTCGGAGAGCGTGCGTACGAATTTGCTTTGGCAGCGGAAGATGGATAAACAGCTTATGCCGCCGCCGAGGCGGAACAAGAGCAGCACGGCGATCTCCACGATACCGAGCGTGGTGAAGTTGACGGAGAAGAAGGCGCCTGTCGATGGGGGCTTCATGGTTGAGCAGGAGCGGGAGGAGGCGCGCGATGAGATTCGGCGGGTGAATCTTATGCGCAATAAGAGCTGGGCGGCGGATTATCATCCGCAGTGAGCACACGCATGCGCGCGTGTGTGGGCGTTACTTGTTATGGCTTACGAAACTTGGACTTGCGTCGTCTAATGTAATGGGTTATCGTTTTGTGTCTGTTTTATTGTACGAGTACTTGTTTATATCGCTTCTTCTGTCTCTCTCTCCTTTTTGCTTTCGGTCCTTTCTTCTCATTAGCATTAGCATCCATCATACTTGTACGATTATTTTCATTTGGCATTAGTAAATAGTTAATTGTGGAACATGATACTGGGCTTGGCTTTCTTGAGGTCCAAGGACTACTACTTTCAGGACAGATAAAGTAGGTGCTTAATGTTGGTGTGCGGATACTGAGATGACGGTCATGCACGAGTCGGACAACTTGAATCGATCGCGACATCTGGTGTGCTTGGCGGGCAGGAGCATCCAACTGGCATGCCGGATGGCGTCACCGCGTGGCCGCCATATAACCAGGCACGCGAAAAGCCTTTGGGTGAGGAACATTGAGGTAAGGTTAGTGGGATCCGAGGATCCGAAGTAGGACGCCACATTTCCCGCTGGAATGAACCGTCTATTTCGCAGTGTTCGAGTTCTTCTTTTGAGGGAGGTTTTAGGCTGGGACAAGTGCATACATGTAACCAGCATGTAACAGGATTCGTTCAGTTACAGTGCGTTTGTTAAAGTAAGTAAGGTCCAGGCGCCGCGCTGGAGGATCACAATCCAGGCGTTACTGTAAGACTGGATGGATGGACGTTGGGGTATCGGCGACTATGATGCTAGCAACTAACTGGGTCTGTCTCTATCGTCAATCGATGACTGGCGGGTTACCTTCTGCACTGGTCAGCTGGTCGCCGAGACCGTTGCCCAATTCGTGGTGAGCTTGACATTAACACCACGGGGGTACGTAGCGTCCCCGAGACCGCCGAATTCATGTGCAAGATTGTTTATTACCGCCAATTGGTGCTTATCAGCAGTCCTCCTCGGAAGCATGGGTGCTCGAATCTACAACAGTGATACCCCACATCAAAAGAGCGAGTCGTTATCTGTTCCCCAAACATGAAAAGAAAGCCATGAGGGATGTGACAGCCAAGGCCGACTTCGTATCAGCGCGGCCGTAGATAACCTTTCCCCAAGACTCGATAGCACGCGGGGAGGGTTCCTGAGAATAGTCTTTGTCCGGGTATTTTGAACTTACTCAGAACCAAGACTCTATGTCGGAGTGGCGTCGAGTCTGGAGTCTAACGTACATTGATGAGACTGCAATTGAGAAGATATTTCAGTTGCGGATGCCCGCCTATATGATGATGGGCTAGAACTGCAGCGCAGACTTACCTAGGCGCGTCGCGTCTGTTGTATCGAGACGGAAGATGATGAAATCCCCTTCTCCCGCTTTTGTATTCCATCTTACAACGCACGCACAACAGGTAAAATTCGACGGCTATGTTACGGGTACAGATTGGATAGATCCGTCGTGCGAAAAGAAGGATTCGTAGAGAGTTGCGGCCCGATGAAGTATGTCGCAACTAGAAATACGAAGACCATGACAGCGGTAGTAGTCCAAGAAAGACAGCACAGTTCCCTTCCCTTCTTCCAACTGGGACATTGAAGCTATTGCAGAAACACTGAAGATTTAGCTTGAAGGTTACACGCCAGAAAACCGGGAGCTGAGGCGATAGGTTGAATTGACGCGTCACTTTGAACAACTCTGAAGTGTTGAACCAATGGCAGAAAGGAGTGGTACGACAACAAGGAAGGCGCACAGCCACTTTGATCGGAGGATCGTTTGTCCAGAACTTCCATGTGCTCTGCTTTACAATCTGACTGCTCCTCCTCCACCTCCACTGCTATTCGACTCCCCAAGTGGATTGTGAACGGATCGCGCGCTTCACCGCCATGTACCCTCTATTCAGTTTTTTTTTGCGCTTTACGTGAATTTGACTGCAACTTTCACCCGCTGCCGAATCCTGTTCTCCGTCGTCCCTGCTACTGCCTCCGTCTCCTGAGTCGGGTATGTTTCTATGACACTCATCTTTCTCATGGCAAACCACTCTTTTTTAATTATAGCTCATCGCACGAATCTGGCTCTATGAACAGATTGAAGCAAGGGGAAGCTCGAACACTTATGTATTCCTGAGCGAGCGAGAGGTACAGTAGTGGGAAAACGCGTGTGAGTCTCACCGCCTCGAATGGCCTACGCGAGTTCACATACACGGTTAAGGTTAGGCATCTTCAGGGCATCTCTCACGTACGGCTCACGATAACCACGCGGTCTCCTTCCAGTTTACCGTCTTCAACCGCATCCGCGTCAGGTCCAGTACGTCCTACTTGCGCATTTCCGCTATCGACCTTTCAGCTCCTTTCAGATAGTAATACGGATCCACTCGGAAAGGTGCTGGACCTCGTTACATAGAGATATGAATGGGAAGTTGTTTCTCATCCAAGCGCTTATCGCCCGAATGAAGACGTGTATGTTATCACATCCGGCCTCTCTCCAAATAACCGTACTCACTAGTGCTTGAAGGCCGTATTGTGGCACCCTGGGCGTGTGGATGGCCCGTCATAATTATAGTTGATGCTTTAGCTATCAATACACTGTTTAGCGCTTTGACGTGCACGGTCTGCCATGCCTGAAGCCTTTTGGCTCCAGCGCCACTCAGGAGTACACACGCGCGCGACTCCGCACAAAGGCCGACTAGGAACGAGACCTGGGAAAAGGGCAGTTACTCAATGTGCGGCCGTAAGCCTTGTGGAAAACGACCTTAGAATATTGTCGCACCCGAACTGCTTGATTCTCTAGCTGTTCCTGATAGCTCAGCAGATGTATGTATGTGATGATTACACTCACGGGTGGCAGAAACTACTAAATGGTTCAAGCTTTAGGTCGACCTTGAAATGAAGATCTCGAAGAGGAGACGCGCCTGTGGCGCTAGGACGAGTCACGATACTTCGATCAAGTAAGTGCCGCAACTCATCCACTCTGCCTGCCGAATGTCGAACGCGTGCCTAGTCTGACTGTCGCTGCGCGCCTCCTACCTGCCTTGTACTTGTATTCAGTCGGGATTATGGCAGGCAACGAACTGTCCATCACGTACCCCCCTTGAAACCCATACCCCACCGCTAATTCGAGCGCGCCGTTGGGGTTTTGATTTAGACATCACAGTCTGGGGTAAACAGCTAAGTACTTGGGTGGGTGCAGATCTTACTTGGAGCGGTATATTGATAGGCTCCAACAGCTTCCTCTTTTCGATTCGGATTCGACAATCGACAGCTTGTACTACTGATGCGGTGTTTGTCCTTGTAACAATTATAGGTTGATTCTTGACCTCTGTACCTCAGCTTACGTTGCTCTGATTGAGAGGAGAAGCTCTGTTTCTATTGTTGTTCGTCCTGAACGCGTCGGGTTTTCGATGTCGGAGGTATGTAACCCACCTCCCCCAGTCTTGCCATGACCGCCGACTGATGCTACTGCTATTATTGTAGCCTATGTCGCCTGACCCACCGAAGGCTTGACGGGAGCCCAGTGTATCTCTTTTCGAAATGAAACGTGCTTCGACCGCCCACCGCGTCTAAATTTACAAGGAGTGGTGTTATCCAACTGCCGGCCATCACGCTGCTCCTTCTCGCACACTGGGGGAAATAGACAGCATCCAGAGTGCGGAGCTCTACGTCCAAGATCACACCTATCACTATAGCCTGATCACGGACAAGCGTGGCGTCCTTCGTTTGAGCTTGTCTTGGTCCAGTGCCGGTCCCATGTTCAACGTATTCTCTAAACTTCTGTGAAAGATCTGACTCATTCGATGTCAACCTGACCGTGCGATTCCATCTCGAGAACGATGAATACTTTTTCTACTAGTATCGATGGCGATAATCAGGGTCAGCAGTCGCAGTGGTCATGCCGCTCAGTTCATATAATGTCAAGCGACTTCACGGCGGTGGCAATTAATACACGACGTTGTCATCCTGGGCTCTTAAAATCGATGGATCGTGTCTTCACATAGATTATTATTAGATATGCGTTCTGAGGTCTGCTTACTACAATGTTCGGGTTGATCTTCACAAGCCAGGAAATTTGCCCCGGATTTGTTGTGGGTCTTCTATTACGAAGAAGCCATCAAGGAACGGAACGTCGTGGCGCAAAACTATCACAGATGATGATTGCTCTTGGTACACAGAGGCGGAACGCGTCTGTGGCGTGAGAAACAGCTTCTGGTTTGAGGGGATCCGAGGTTTGGAAGGTCCTGGCGACGTTTAGGATTGATGGCGTGCTATGTACCACCTGAGCACGTTCGTATGCGAGCTGTCGGCCCCACCGAAGATGACCCTTGATAAGCACCAAGTCCCAACGTGCTTCAAGTTCAACTTGGCGTCTAGCGCCAACACAACTTGGGCGGTCTCGGCGAGTCTAGCGACCAGCTGACCGGTGAAGAAGGTGACCCGGTCATTGATTGACACTATAAGATACGGACAGGCGTAGTTGCGAGTTCGGGATTATGGCATCGCATCTATCATCAGAGTCACTGCATCGCGGGTTGCCCGCGAAACCGATACCCCAACATGTAGTCCGGGGTTGCCTGCTGTTCCTCGTTGTATGGGTGATTGAATTCAAACAGCATTGGTGCAGGAAAATCTGGGGTAACCCGGGCTGCTTCAGCTATAGTTGTGCGCCTACATCGGAAGGTGACCTGGGGCTAATTATCGCTGCGCGAGATTGACAGGACTGTGATCCTACAAAAGGGATATTTACTGGGCATTGATCCGCTGGTGTAAGTCGAGACTTACCTTAGACGCACTGTAACTGTATCCACTTGATGCTGTACAAGACACAGTTTTCTTGATGCCTAGTTTGAGCGCTGATACCTAATACTTATTAAAGCGAAATTATCTTCGCAGTCTAAAGTGCATAGATCCGTGCCATACTTGTGCTCTGACCGTCAGTCGGAGTGGCGTGGCCATATTGGTCTCGAGTCTGGAGTCTAACGTACATTGATGAGCGACCGCCGGCTGTACACGCGACGTCGCGGGTACACAGCACGGGCAGATGACCTGGAAACTAAACAGCCAGGAATCTGGGAGTGATATTCAAGGGTTGGAGTTGCAGGCAGGCCTACCGACGAGGTCAAGGCGTGTCCCCAAAGCTCTGTATCGAGGAAGACAAGGAAACCTCCTTCTCTCGCTTTTGTCTTCCATCTGATGCATCCGACGTTGAGGATCTGCACCTGACATTGTCATGGTCGACGATGGTGGAGATATATTATCGATCGTGATAATCTCACTCACTGGCAGAGGTGAAGCGGTCACGCGCGGATGTTGCCCATGTAAGGGCGTTATCTAGACGTCCTATCGACATGGAATCCTTATTTAGATCTAAAATCGATGGAGATGAGTTTTAAAGCGCGGAAGTTCAAGGAGAATGACAAACCCGGAATTGCAGTCAAATGTGGCCTCGAGAGACCTCTACGAACATCGATGAACTCGAAATTTTCGGTCCTTGTCAAGGCGGACAAGGCGAGACCGTGTTTGTAAATTGGATGACCGTGTGCACGTACGGTGGTTCACAAGCCCATGACAGTTGTCAAGGTCAGAGTTCTCAGTTCAACACTTATCCATGTCACTTTAGATATATATGACCTGGCGGTTGGTTGGCGTACATCATGGTAAGGGGAAAGGAACGTGATCGCGAAACGGTACACGCGTGGTTTGTGATCGACCGGCGAACGCCGAATATCTTTCTTTCGTTCCACCATCGTCTCAAGAATGGCTCCTCAAGGCTTGCTCTCCGCTGAGTCGAGTTGCCTGCTACAACACACTCGAGTCAGCAACTGAAAGAGTAATGTAAAGTAAGCCACAGAGCATTGCTTACTGTTACCGGGCTTTCAGCGAAAGTCTTACTATTATCAGTCTACCTCGATGACCGTGCGCGGTGGTATTACATACTAGCCGCTCCATGGTCTCCTACTGAATTATAAGTCGTTTCCCGCGGTGCGTAATGCAATCTATGTTCCTCCTTTACTGTTCAATACCCCGAAAATCGGGAAATAACAGTCAGCTTTAGACATGGCCGATTTCTATGGGTATTAGGACCAGTTAAAAGCTGGGCTTCATCAAGACAGAAAGCATCCGTAACAACGATAATGACTCACCTGAACGTATCGAATATTATGTCTCTCCACGGCCAAGTGGCGCTCGTCACTGGCGGCGGCACCGGAATGTACGGCGCACACCACCACGTGTATACTAACTGACGCTTGTTGTTAGTGGCTTCATGATCGCCAAGGGCTTTGCTGCGAACGGAGCGAAGGTCTACATCACTGGGCGTCGCGAGGAGGTCTTGCGAAAGGCAGCGGCTTCATTGTCCGCGAAGGCGGGAGCTCTCATTCCGTCAGTGTCTTTCATCGCTCGTTTTCCCATATACTGATGAATATTCTCGCTACTAGAATCGTCATGGACGTGACCGACCAAACGAGTATCGACAAAGCCGTCAAGTCCATTCAAGCCACAGACGGCAGGCTCGACATTCTTGTGAACAAGTAAGTTCCACAACTTCGTTCTTCTCCTCAAATCACTTACAGCGTCATTGGTAGTGCTGGCACAAGCGCTCCCACATTGCAGACCGATCCCGACTTTCTCCAGAAGAAGATGGACAACTACGTAGGAAAGAAAGATCCCATGGAGCACGAGACCTTCCAAGGCTGGGCCGACTTATTCGGGATCAACACCTCTGCGCCGTTCTTCCTCGTGCGCTCTTTCCTCAACTTGCTTGTTAAGGGCGCGAAAGCGCGACAGAGCACTGCCTGCGTTATCAATGTGGGCTCCGTTTCGGCCTTCATTAGGAGCTGGGTCCCTGTCAATAGCGTGTGTTCATTTCGCCCCAGTTTTGTTCACAAACTGATCTAATCCGTGTAGTTGGGCTATAGCGCGTCGAAGATCGCCGTTGACAAACTCTCTATCGGGCTCGCGACGGACTTTGCTCATCGCGGGATTCCTATTAGAGTGAACGTCCTGCACCCAGGCATGTTTCCGTCTGAGATGGTTCCCCCAGGTGCCCTTGATAGTCAAGATACGGCTCTCCCAGGCTTGCTTGCGCCGATACCAGTGCGGAGGGCTGGAACGTTAGTAGTCTCTTTCTGAACGAGTTGTCTGACGGATGCTAATTCCTTTACAGCGAGGAAGAGATGGTCATGACTGCGATGTATTTGGCGACATGCACGTATGCCAATGGCGCATCGATTGCTGTCGATGGAGGTATTACACTGGTTAATCCTTAAGAGCCTCTAAGAGGGCAACGCAACCCGTCATTATTGGAAGGCGTAGTTGTGTATCACCATTCTGAATGAACGGCTTTTCCTGCTCCATCAGACCTTTCTCGCGCTGCAAGTGCGAATTGTGCTCATGATCCCACCTCCCCCATAATCTCTCAGAGTCGGTGTATAAGGTAGCGCACCTCTTGGTGACGATTCAGATCCAATTCTTTCCCAAGGTAATACAAATCTAGCGCTTCCGGTCTCCTTCTCGATGCTAGGCATCTCTGCCGACTCGCATACATGAAGGGACCGCTAGTAATCTATCCTGGCTCGAGGCAGAACAAATCCCACTACTTTGAGTAATCCCTTTCGCGAAGGTAAGTTTTTTTGTTCCGCGCAACACTCTCCGGAGACATTTTACTGCTGGACTGCCAGGTCAAATTGAACGCCCGCCTTGGCTCCGAACAGGACTGGAAGTCGCCCTGCGACTCTCAAACCTCTAGTCCTTCCCAATCCGCAAGACAAGCAGCCTCATTGTTGTCTCCTTGCGCTCTCAAATCGCGAAGAGCCTGGAGAATAACCGGGAGAGGCACTGATACTAAGGACTGGAGGGGCAGGTATGAGATGATTGACTTCAAGTTACAGCGACGTTCATAAGAAATATTGAATGGAACACAATCCTGATTTCTACGACTGCCTTCAAGGATTAACCAGTGTGATACCTCCATCGACAGCAACTGAGGCACCATTGGTATACGTACACGCCGCCAGATACATCGCAGTCATGACCATCTCTTTCTCGCTGTAAATGAATCAGCATGTGTCAGAAATCCCGTTCGATAAGAGACGACTAACGTTCCAGCCCTCCGCGCTGGGACCGGCGCAATAAGCCCTGGCGGGGGAGCATCAAGGTGTTCAATGCGCTCTGGGGCAACCATCTCGGACGGAAACACGCCAGGATGCAGGATGTTGACACGAACAGGAATACCGCGATGAGCAAAGTCCGTCGCGAGCCCGATGGAGAGTTTGTCCAATGCGCTCTTCGATGGGCCATACACGAACTGCACAGTGGATTAGATCAGAGCCCAGTCAGCAGAAATGAACGCACGCTGCCGACAGTGACCCAGCCTCTAATGAGGGCCGAAGCGGAGCCCACGTTGATGACGGACGAAGTGCTCTTTCGGGCTTCGGCGCCCTTGACGAGCAAGCCGAGGAACGAGCGGACGACAAAGAAAGACGCAGAGATGTTGGTCCTGAATATGTCAGCCCAGCCTTCGAATGTCTCGAGCTCTAAGGTATCTTTGTTGGCTGCGAGGCTATCCATTTTTTTCTTGAGAAAGTCAGGATCAGTCAGCGACGACGGACCGCTAAGGCCAGCACTACCGATGACACCGTAAGTAATTTGAGGAGAAGAATACTCTACACGAAACGTACTTGTTCACGAGGATGTCGAGCCTGCCTTCTGCGTCCTCGATCTGCTTGACGGCGTTGTCGATGCTCGTTTGGTCGGTGACGTCCATAACGAGTCTAGGAGTGAGTATGTGCATCAGTATATGGGAAATCAAGCGATCAAGGAAGATACTGACGGAAAGAGAACTCCTTCCTGAGCGGACAACGACGCCGCTGCCTTCCGCAAGACCTCTTCGCGACGCCCAGTGATGTAGACCTTTGCTCCGTTCGCAGCAAAGCCCTTGGCGATCATGAAGCCACTAAAACCAGCAATCAGCGAGTGTACATGTAGTTGTGTGCGCCATACATTCCCGTGCCGCCGCCAGTGACGAGCGCCACTTGGCCGTGGAGAGACATAATGTTCGCGACGTTGAGGGAAGCCATTGTAGATGCTTGCACCTTCATACAGCTCACCTTTTAACTGCTGTTATTTCCCGATTTTCGGGGTATTGAACAGCAAAGGATGAATAAGGCTTGGATTAGTACGCGTAGACAGGCCCAATAGGAGGAAGACTTTCCGGTTAGTACAGTAAGCAAGGCTCTGTGACTTACGTGACGTTACTCTTGAACTTGCTGACTCAAGCTTGTCGTAGCTGGATCCTAGACTCAGTGGAGACCAAACTTGAGCTTGAGGAGCCATTCTTGAAACGATGGTGGAACGAGAGAAAGATACTCGGCGTTCGCCGGTCGATCGTGTACCGTTTCGCGATCACGTTCCTTTCTTCTTACCATGATCGCCAACCGATCGCCAGGTCTTATATATCTGAACAAAATCAGCGTGGTGGTACGTACTATTCTATTCATTTTCTCACAATGATAAGCATCGAGCTTCCTTGTTCGCAGGCTTACTTCTCGCAACATCTGCGATATCGAGCTGCCTAGGTAGGTCTTATACCTGCCTACTCAGTGGCGGAATCATAGTTGCCTCCGCGGCACTCCTTGTAGGGCGTATGGGTTTGAAGAGGTACAACTACATCATCCGTTGTATTCAGCTCTTCTATACAAGTCACTTTCGCGTCTAATGATAACGCATTGTATCCTTTGTTCTCAACGGTTCCGATGACGGTCACTTCGACCTCCTTATCGTTCTGGAGGGCCTTGACAAGATGACGAACACCCTCTGACTCCGTTCAATAAGCTTTTTTTGCTGGCCAAAGTTGGAGACCTCACCATTCTGGATTGTCCACAATCTGACCAGTGACCAGATAATGACGACGGTGGTGAAACCTGTAATTGAAATAGAAAGCCCCGAGTGCTGGGTGAGAGCGTGGCGGCGGACGCGCTGCTGCTCGCTGCGAATCCGTCGAGGTACAGGCACTGGACTTAGACGTTAGTGTAGGCAGCAACGAGGACCATTATCACGAACCCGGTCCAATTTATCTCCAACATGTCCCAATGGGTCCATAAAACCGAGCACCGTCAGATTAAAATCACCATCAGTGCGGATTTTAGGCACAGGCTGTGGGGGTAAGCATAGGTCCATCTTGAAGTGGCAGCAATTGAGTTTTGGAGTTCTGACGGAGCATAGGTCTTTCTGGCAGAAGAGTATAGACGCGGGTAGATAGTAGTGTACTATATCGAGAAAGGCCGTCAGCATCAACATCATCGTCGAGGGTGAGACAAACCTTGAAGTGTGGCGTAAAGTGTCGGACAGACGTCATGATCACAGCAGTGAAAAGCTCGCAGCGCGAGCGGAGCGGTGGAAGCGCCGTTGTTCACTGCGTCGAACTCGAGTCCATTTAACCTGGAATAATACGTTTGCGCGACAATTCAAAAGAACAACGTGACGTACCCGGAAACGTTCGCAGTCCAAGCTTCCAAATTCGTCCATAAACCCGAATCCTGCAAGATCCAGATCGCAATCAAGGGCGAGTATTGACGTACTGAAGGAATTTGCGCTCCATTCGATCATAACATTGCCGTTGAACTGACGGAAAAGGTCAGAATTGAACTTCGGCGTGAAGTCTGAACCAGGAATTCACACTTTTCTTTTTCAGACGCCCGGCCGGCGAGGCTACCACACGCTGTAGTCGCACAAGACATCGTGGTTTCAAGAGATCGCATTGTTCTTGACTTGTCGCGTCTTTTGGAGGAGGAGGCGAAGCCGCCGGCTCAACAGCAGCGCCTAATGGAAAGTTCTGAGTTCCGGAGTAGCCTGAAATGGAGGACTTAACATACCTTATTTGGTGGGAAACTGGACGCCGTCCGCCTACAAAGAATCAGAAATCAATCAAATGTTGAAACGAACCAAAATACGTTGAAAATACGCACCTTTTGTCGAGAATTGGAATCGGACGTCAGAACTGCCGTGGGTAGACGACTCGGGTTCCATAACAACGAAGTCGTTTCCTCTGGTTGAAATAGGCCTGTGCATGCATTGGCAAAGTCAACGCGGACGACGGAAGCCAACTGGATTCTCTGATCAGCGTCGATATCGATGTCCCTACGGCAGAAAAACTGATCAAGTGAAGGGGGATTTGTAGACCATATCTACAGCCAAATAAACATCCAAATAGCTCAAAAATACGATTTAAAAAAGAACTTTTTTGTGAAACCCAAGCCTGGCCGGCGAGGCCGTTCACGCTACACCTGATGTTCACCGCTCCGTGGTACGTGTTAATTCTAAAGTATTGCCAGACATTATTGTGAGGTTGTTGACACGTCGTTTTTCTCGAGGAACGAGATTCGTATTTGAAGTAAGTACTGTACTATTACGATCATAGGTTCGGTCACAGGTCACGGCTGAAAAAAACGGCCTGCGCCAATAATTTTCTTTTGATTAATCTGATTTTTTTCGATTAAATTTTGACCGAAAATTTGCCTTCGACCGAACCTATGATCGTAATAGTACAGTAGATGATGGTGAGACACCTTGCCGGATTGGGATGAACACTTCTGCTTCTGCCTGTCATGTGTCTTCAACGACCGGAAGCCCGGCTCTTGAAGCCCGGCTCTTGGGGACGTTGCTGGGTGCCTGTAGGTCCGTCCCAGCCCTTCGTCAGCTCTTGTGGAATGATGCGTAACGCGACTAGTACGCACCTTGGGACACCGATTTTTGTCAATCCTCGTTTTCATTGGCCACGTTTTCTAGTCTCTAAAAGGCTGATCACGGTTCTCGATGAATGGAGCGTGTTTCCAGCTGGGAAACATTTCAGCCGAGGGTAGTATGACGCGGCGAAAGAAACAAACCTTTACGCCACGCGACCACTAGACTACAAAGACCACTGAAGTGAGCCGTGCCTGGAAAGAGTGCGCAGGTACTCGCGCTTAGACTTCTGTAGCAAATAGGAGCCGGTCTTGGTGTGTCGTAGCAAAAGAAGATATGCATTGGAACAACTATTTCTATTGTAAGAAGAGGAGAAGAGGCATAGGTCCGTCTCAACGGCCACAACATGGTTCCCGATGGCGTCTTGGCACTGCCTTCATGATTGAGTCTCGTGACGGGCCTTGTAACCGCGTTCAGGGATTAACAAGTGTAATACCTCCATCGACGGCAACTGATGCACCATTGGCATATGTACAAGCCGCCAGATACATCGCAGTCATGACCATCTCTTCCTCGCTGTAGACGAATTAGCGTCCATCAGAAATCACATTCACAAAGAGACGACTGACGTTCCAACCCTCCGCAATGGTACCGGCGCAACAAGCCCTGGGAGCGCCTTACCGATGTTCTCTTCGGAAGGTGGCTCAGCCAGCTCAGACGGAAACATGCCAGGGTGTAGGGCGTTCACACGAATGGGAATCCCGCGATGAGCAAAGTCCGTCGCGAGCCCGATGGAGAGTTTGTCAAGTGCGCTCTTCGACACGGCATAGGCGAACTACACGGAGTAGATCAGATCGCAATTAACGGAGCTGCAGTAGAATGAACATACGCTGGCGATAGTGAGCCAGCTCCTAATGAAGGCCGCAATGGAGCCCACATTGATAACGCAGGCAGTGCTCTGTCGCGCGTTCGCGCCCTTGACGAGCAAGTCGAGGAACGAGCGCGTGACAAAGAACGGCGCGGAGACGTTGGTCTTGAATACGTCGGCAAAGCCTTCGAATGTCTCGTGCTCCAAGGGATCTTTCTTTCCAATGTAGTTGTCCATCTTCTTCTGCATAAAATCGGGATCGGTCTGCGGGGTGGGAGCGCCTATCCCAGCACTACCAATGCCACGGTAAGTGAGTTGAGGAGAAGAAGGTTGTACACAAAAACGTACTTGTTCACGAGGATGTCCAGCCGGCCTTCAGCGGCCTCGAGGTGCTTGACGGCGTTGTCGATGCTGGTTTGGTCGGCGACGTCCATGACGATTCTAAGAGTGAGAACTGTCATCAGTATATGAAAGCAAGCGATGAAGTAAGATACTGACGGAATGAGAACTCCTTCCTTAGCGGACAACGACGCCGCTGCCTTCCGCAAGACCGCCTCGCGACGCCCAGTGATGTAGACCTTTGCTCCGTTCGCAGCAAAGCCCTTGGCGATCATGAAGCCACTAGAACCAACATTCAGCAAGCGTACATGTAGTTGTATGGACCGTACATTCCGGTGCCGCCGCCAGTGACGAGCGCCACTTGGCCTTGAAGAGACATAATGTTCGAGACGTTGAGGGAAGCCATTGTAGATGCTTGCACCTTCATGCAGCTCACCTTTTAACTGGTCCTACTGCCCCAAGGATGACTGTTATTTCCCGATTTTCGGGGTATTGAACAGCGAAGGATGAATAAGGCTTGGATTAGTACGCGTAGACAGGCCCAATAGAAGGAAGACTTTCCGGTCAGTACAGTAAGCAAGGCTCTGTGACTTACGTTACGTTACTCTTGAACTTGCTGACTCAAAAAAGAGCGTGTCGTAGCTGGAACCTCGACTCAGCAGAGACCAAGCCTTGAGGTTGAGGAGCCATTCTTGAAACGATGATCATAGTCGAACGACAGAAAGATATTCGGCGTTCGCCGGCCGATCACAACGACGCGTGTACCGTTTCGCGATCACGTTCCTTTCTTCTTACCATGATGTGCGCCAACCGCGCGCGCAGTTGTATGCATCTCGGGTCGCCTACTGGTTAATCCTCAGACGCCACTCGATGCCGCAAGGGGTACTATTTGGTGTCATTCAACAAACAGTTTCTTTGTGCTGTATTGATTTACCTCGATAACAAGGCGCGGTGATATTACGCACTCTTTCAATCAGGAATACAGCCAACCACGTCCTTCCATCAGTACCATCATGTCGTCGCATCGACGCCCCCGTCCCCAATTGCTCTGCCTTCGTTGGACACATACGATGCGATCAGCTATTGTTTGCCGACGTTCGGGTCTCTTGATGAACCTGCTTAGTGGCTTTGTGTTCGTCGAAGGGTATTCAATAGGTGGAGCGAGTATCTATGTCAATTCTTACGTTGTCGGTGGGCACGCTTATCCCCGTCAGGTTCTCGAACGTATAAACGGAAAGGAAGTCGCCAAATTCGTAATTCGTCTTTTCCTGTGACCATGACGGAGCTCCATGTATACACTCTCCTCGCCACAGCTACTATCTATTTGATTCTGCGTCTACTAAATGTTGGCTCTCGCGAAAATGGTTTGCCGCCTGGACCGCCAACCGTGCCCGTACTGGGAAACCTTCTCACCTTTCCTAGGGAGTATCCTTATCTCAAGTAAGTCTCAACGAGATGAGCGTGCTTTGCTTTTAACCGAAACACAGACTGAGCAAATGGGCTGCGAAGTATGGAGGCATATACTCTGTACGTGACGTTCAGTCTATCAAACCTCAAGGCCCCTCTGAAAGAAAACTCAGCTGAAACTGGGTTCCGGGACAGTTATTGTGCTTTCGAGCGCTACTATGGTGAAAGAGCTTTTGGATCAACGGAGCTCATATAACATGGGCCGCCCAGAAAGCTATCTGGTGCACCTGGTGTCGGATGGTTTGCACTTTGCTCTCGCCAGCAGTGGTTCGTCATCTCCTCCACGTTTATGAGGATAGCTATCAAACTCGGATCAGATGCCGGTTGGCGTATTCTGAGGAAAGGCGCGAACACCTTGTTGACCCAACAAGCAACTGCACGCAATCTCCCCATCCAACAAGCGGAGGCGACACAGCTCATGTATGACTTCCTGAAACAACCAGGAGTCAGTGTTCGAAATCTGCCTGTATTCATCGTTAACGACTTACTTCCGCTCCTAGTCATTCCACAACCACATCCGACGATATGCCAACTCTGTCATATCCTCCGTCGTCGTCGGGAAGCGCTCTCCTAAGTTCGAGAGCGAACACGCGAGACTGTTCTTTGAATATGTCGAGCGTTGGGATACGTATCTCATGCCGGGAACGTACCCGCCAATCGATATGTTTCCCATTTTGAAGTATCTGCCAGATTTCCTTGCGCCTTGGAACAAGGAAGCAAAGGAATTGAGGACGATGCAGCGCCAGCTGTTCTTTTCAGCTGTGCAAGAGTGCGAGGAACGGCTGCGACACGCGGAAGGGAACAATTGTTACCTGGAGGAGCTGATACAGCAACAAGACGAGCTTCAGCTGAGCCGTGATCAAATCGCGTTGGTCGTTCGTTCTCAAGTCGCCATATTGGCTAATCCATCTGATAGATATCTGTCCGGGGTTCTCGTAGAGGCGGGTTCCGGCACGACCGCAATCTTTCTGGAGTCCTTTGTTCTCGCACTGGTCAGCTATCCGGATGCTCAGCGTAGAGCCCAGCAAGAAATTGACGGCATTGTCGGACTTGATCGAACGCCGACACTTGCTGACTATGAGAACCTTCCTTACCTTCAGGCTTTCGTTCAAGAAGTACGTGGAATCATTCTTCGATGGATACCACGTCACGAACCATCATTCAGGTACATCGGACACGACCTGCAGCTCCATTAGCTATTCCTTATGCGTCTACCGTGGCCCAAGAAGTGCGTTTGCCATCGCTATCATGACAAGCCTGATGCTTCTTCAGTACCGAGGATACGTTATACCGCAGGGTGCGACGATCTTCCTGAATGCTTGTCAGTCACTTTTCTCACTACGTACAACGTCGCGCTGACTACTGTCCTGGTTGTAGGGGGCATCTATCATGATCCGAGTACGACTGCTCTCTTATACATCTTGTACGTACCCTAACGCTTTCTCAGCGGCCTTCGACGAGCCGGAGACATTCAACCCAGACCGATATATCACGTCCCCTCTTGGAACAAAAGACGGTTTCGACAACGCGGATTTCCGGAACAACTTTCATTTTGGAAGCGGACGTGTTCGTGAAGATGTCGCACGTCAACGGATTCGTACTGACAACTTTTTCAGAGGATATGTCCTGGGCAGGTCTTGGCGAACAATTCGATTGTGAGCTTTTCGGAAAATTTGTGTACAAAGGATTGATGATTGGTATTATGACACTAGGCCATTAATGCGATGAATTTGATCTGGGCATTAAATTTCGCGCCTGCAGTCGAGTGTGTTGAAGGGACTCCCTACGATATGGAGAACTACCTTTCTGTACGTCCTTTCAGCTGAGTTTATCTTGCGGATATCAATAATTAACAGGGCATGACCTGCTCTCCTCGTCCGTTCAACTGCATCATTGTGCCCCGCTGCGAGATGAAGAAAGGAATCATTGAACAGCATTTCTCAGATGCTATACACGTGTTTGAACGCTTTGAGAGCACTTTGGCGCCTGTTGATAAGGAGTATATTCGAAAGATGCGTATTAATCGTTGAATTCGACATCTTTATGTTACTGTTTACGCGCTTGAAGTCGGAGGAAAGTGCGCCACAAGGTGATCCTGACGACACGAGTTCGGGCCGAGTGAGCCGGGACAGGGACAACGCGATTTAGGCTTGGCTCCAACTCCCATGTTCCGATACTGTGAAGGGTACGCGCGCCTGCGATGCAGCTCAATCCAACGCGACGCGTTTGATACGTATTGTTTCTTCGTGCAACGTCTTTCAAGTTTCCACGTCTTGTTACAGTTTGTCTGTTGCGGCTGGCTCATGTCTTACGTGAAACCGCTCCAAATGTCGGCTGGTTTGATCGAAGAGCACTAATTAATTGCCGTGGAGTGTAATCATACCCGCTCCGCGGCGGGGCTCGAGCTTTGTCTGGTCCGGACCACCACCCCCACTACTCTTTTTCATGGGCAGGAGAGAAAGAAGCAAAGCTGGGACGAAAGCACTCCTCTACCACATATCACCACACCTCTTTCCTGACATTGAACGAGAGAAGAAGCCCCACGGAGGCAGGAAGCGCGCGGCGGTGCAGCATGGGTCGCCGCTTAATCCTGGGACGTCGTAAGTCGCCTCCGTTGGTTCGCCGTGTTATGCAGCTGATGCCCGACTCTTTAGTGTTGAAGCATTCACGCCATGGTAGAGGTCCGTGGGCGGCTTGTTGCGGTACCGCGACATCCCAGCAGTGTAGGCCGGCGCCGGGGAGGATATGTCGTGCTGTAACATTACACTCTCGATGGAATGAATATTTCTTCTTGTGCGACCCGCTGACAGTGTGCATGAATCTGGAGCATCTCAAGAATCCTGGATGAGTCGAAACCTTGCCTTGTTTATCGCTGGTTATTAGGGCTAAACGTCGAAATCCCAGATTGCATGTCAATACAGGCAGTTCAGGGATGGTCTATGTGAACAGATGATCAAGGTTTCTGTTTACAGAAAGAGCAAGCGGTCCTTCGACGGGCTCGTCTCTCCCCGACTTTTTTTCTTGTATACCTTATCATGTGGTCACCCAGTGTAAACTTGCTTTCTGCAGATGATCAGTGTTCTAAAACCAGGCATCTATTATGGTTGCAGATGCGCCTGTTATTGCGCTCGAAGGGTACGCTAAATCGTCGGCAATCGTGGTAAGGGTACCCGCTAATCTACGCCACAAGTCTGTTGCATTCATCCTCGCGATATGACTGGATCGCCGAGGATGAGCTACTTAGTAAGGGCACTGGTCAATCGACTTTTAAAGGTCAAAGTTCTTCTGTTGGTGAACATGCTTTGGACTTACGCGTACATCTAGGCTGAGGTGACAGTCGTAGCCCCCAGACGATGTTTAAACGAGGTTGTACCTCCTGCCACACGCTAAGAATTTGCCGGCATTTATTAAGTTCGTCGCAGGGTAGTCCGCGGATGTACAAACATCGATGAGCCGAGGACTGGCGGAAATTCAAGGCAAGTATCTGTGCGCCACAGGTCTGATAAGAATTTGTACGAGCCCCAGTCCCGCGGGGTCCTTCAGACACGCTTCATTTCTTTAACATGCCCTAATTTCTGATATGTTCGGAAAAGTTCTAGCAATGCCTCATTCACTTAGTGTTTTCAATGTAAAAGCTTTCGAATCATCGGGTCACGACGCTTGAAGAACCATAAAAGTTCAGGCACCACGCCAAGCCGAAGGAGCCGGAAAGACGCGCGTTCCGTGATGCCGCAGCATGGAGATATCATAGGGGTTAGTAATCACTTCCCGTTTTGTACCACCATGTCGTCCAACGAAGAGGATAATGACGAGAGCCACAACAAGAAGAGAAGAATTCAGAGGGCGTGCGATGTCTGTCGTCGCAAGAAGAGTAAGTATTTTTTACTTGTACACAAGCGCATGTAGCTAACCAATAACGCAGTTCGGTGTAAGTGTCTTACCGAGGTGATTAGTGAGGAGACTCAATTGCCACAGGCGATGGCGTCCACACGCCGGGGAACAGATGTTCGAATTGCGTTGCATACAACTTTGACTGCACGTATGTTGAGGCGGCAAAGGTAAGCTCACCACTAAACCGATCGACGTCTTAATAATATTCAGCACCATACCTACAGAAACGCGGTCCTCCGAAAGGGTGAGCCTTCTGTTCTACGTTCAAAGTTAGCGCCTGAACATGATATAGGTACGTCGAGAGTCTGGAGAATAGGATTGAGAAGATGGACCAGCTCCTGCAGCGGGTGCGCGATTGTCCGTCGTTAATGCCGTTCATAACTTACCGCAGTCCAGCTAATGCCAGACGCGGATTTTACCAAGGAACTGGGCAGCAGATTCAGTAAATTTTGCAAGGACACCTGGGCGATAGAGCCTCCAAACAATAACAATATCCCGGACGTCATGCGCTCCGTCACCGCGCTGACATCGGACCAATGTGTTTCTTCCCGTCAGCGAGCACACGGGAACTACAAGTACAACTCAGCCGAGGAAAAACTGCTGGAGGACGAATTCCAGCATCTCACTTTGGTCGACAACTTGAACATGCACAAAGTCTCAACGGATGGCAATGGATACAGATTCTTCGGCAAATCTAGTGGCGCACAGTTGGTCAAGACCGCGTTGGATCTCAGGAATAGTTATACCGGAGATCCTTCTGATTCTCGATTTTGCCCCAACCGTCCGGAATTCTGGTCGTTGCCTTCTGTTTGTCGCGGTTCCTCCTAACACAATTCGTTTCTGACGATGTTTCAGTGGGAAAGTCGCGATGGCATCATCGAGGCCTCATTTCCATCGTACACTTTTCCGGAGGAAGACCTCATAACCTCGCTCGTAGACCTCTACTTCCGGAATGTGAACATTTTCTTTCCTTTACTTCACAGACCGACCTTCGAGAGATCCTTGTCAGAGGGTCTACACCACAAGGATGACATGTTCGCCGCTGTGATTCTCCTCGTGTGTGCATGTGCCTCCCGTTACTCCGACGACGACCGTGTCTTGCTTGACGGCGAGGAGTCGCGAAACTCGAGCGGCTGGAAATGGTTTAATCAAGTGCAACTCATCCGCAAGTCGGTGTTGATGCCGCCTACATTATACGACTTGCAGGTCTACGTGGTCCGTATCGTCACCAATTGCTCTGCGCACAACAGACTAATTATTGATCTAGTTGTGCACTGAATTCCTGGCTGGCTCCTCCGCGCCCCAGGCATCCTGGACCATGGTCGGAGTGGGTATCCGATTAGCCCAAGATGTGGGCGCTCATCGACGGAAGGGAGATTCGGCATCAAACACCGTTGAGAGCGAGCTATGGAAACGCGCTTTCTGGTCCGAGATCCTCCATTATGAATCGACTTTGTACTTACCGTTGTTAGGATCTTGGTCATCATGGACCGTGCAAGCAGCGCTACTCTTGGTCGGCCTTGCGCTATCTTGGACGAGGAGTACGCGAGTTCATCTAATTGGCGTGCATCCTTTGACCCCCTTGACTTCGTTTAGTATCGATATCGATTTTCCTGTTGAATGTGACGACGAGTATTGGGAACATCCTGATCCGGAGCAGGCGTTCAAGCAACCGCCGGGCAAGCCATCTTACATCGTCTACTTCAACACATTCCTGCGCCTAAATCAGCTACTGTCGTTTTGCCTACGGACCGTAGTACGTCCGTGAAAGATCTGGTTCTGTCACCCCGCTAATTTGTATCTCTCAGTATTCGCTCAACAAGTCAAAAATACTACTTGGCTTTGTCGGTCAGCAATGGGAGCAAACAATCGTTGCTGAACTTGACTCTGCGTTGAACCGATGGATAGACGCGATCCCAGATCATCGTGAGCCAGCTTTATTTTTGAGAAATTGCGTCTTTTGTTAATTCCTCTCTAGTACGCTGGGACCCCAATCGCGAAAACACGCTTTTCTTCAATCAATCTGCACATTTATACATCTCATATTATCATCTACAGATTCTTATTCATCGCCCTTTCATTCCGACACCAACGAATCCTTCCCCACTTTCTTTCCCGTCTCTGGCCATTTGCACAAACGCGGCCCGGTCCTGTTCCCACGTTATCGACATCCAGTCCAAAAGATCCTTCGTCATACCATCCATCGGGGTTAGTACTTGGCTTCTTGACGCGTTGTAATCATCTAATTGAATCTAGATATCGGCATTTACAGCGGGCATAGTACTACTGTTCAACATATGGGGTGGCAAGCGCTCTGGCCTTTCCATAGATCCACATAAAGAGATGGCCGATGTGCACAAGTGTATGAAGATGCTTCGCAATATGGAGACTAGGTATGGATACTCTTGTCTCGATGCCTACGGCTCTGATATGGAGTTTTGCAAGATGGCATATTGCTGGACGGCTATGGTACGTACTACCTGGACGTCGGCTTTGATGTGATACTCACGAACTTTAGGGATATCTTGTACGAGCTGGCCTCGGTTGGTGATCTGCCCTTGCCCAAACCGAGTCCCGGGCCGAACAACAAACGGGATCGAGATTCAGATAGTCCCATTGCCGCGTCTGAGAGTCCTCCAGAGTCCGGCGTATCCATGGCCGATAAGACCATGCCAAGGACGATGGCTGGAACACGCCGAGTTGCTTCACGGCAGGAGATGAAGGTGCCACGAAAGTCTAACTCGCTTCCGACTGCGAGCGACCAACCACCGCCGATCGTTCCACCGACGTTACCCAATACCAACCCTCTTGCCTCAACTCAACCGTCGCCGCAGTCCTTTGCGCTCCCGATGTATAGTAATGAGCTCGGGCGAATGCCCCTCCATGGACAGTTTACGTTCACTAGTCACCCGCATCTCGCGTGTCAGTCTCAGCAGCAACAGCCTCTCGGGGCCTCTGACCAGACTAGTTGGTTCGGGAACATATCTGCGCCGATGCAGCAACCCCCGATACAGCAACCCCCTGCACCTCAGCAACAGCAGCAAGAGTTCTTGTTCATGAACGCGCCGTTTTTCGGCATGCCTTCTACTACCAATACGGGGTTCTCTGGGCCTGCCTACGAGTACGGTGATGCTATGGGTATGAGCGGGGTTCGTGCGCCGGTCGCGCCCCCGATGATGCAGATGAATGACACGATTTCCATGTGGTCTAGTGCGCCGAGTGGGTTTGAGTGGGTGTCCTTTCTACTTCCGCGGCGCGAACGTGGCTGATTGGTTTCTTTTTGTTTAGGCTGGAGGATTGGGGGACATATTTGACTAATGTATCCGAGATGACGCATCTCTAGCCTAATAGTTGTGTAAGTTATTGCGTGGATCCAACTTGTAGCACTACCTACTACGTCTTTCTTCAGACTTGTATAGCCTTGCATAGCATCGATGTTTTGGTTGAGCATCTGGGGTTGCCTCCTTTCCTTCAAGCTTCAAGTGTCATCGATTTTGTTTTACGGTGAAGATTGTCCACCGCCTAGCCTCCTACCGGTTAATGAGACCCGAGAGCGGAAGGAGTAACCATGGAACCACAGTGAAGCCATTTACCTTGAACGTTTGCATAGTGTCCCCGCGCTGTGATGTTGACGTTGGGCCTCGAGCAGGCCTCGAGATACTAATATCTGCCCAGCGCCACGAACAACAGCATTGAGAAGAGACTCGCCAAGCTGATTCGAAGGCTGCTTGCTCGATTTGAAATGTGATCTGCCGGTTCGAAGTTCAAGGAACCCCAGCATATTCGTGACAACACGCAGTGATTTATGCACTTTTTCCGCCTTCCCATGACCGACCGAAAGCATGAAATACCGTTATGTCATTAATTAGCGCCCTCCAACCTTCCGCATTGCATTAAATTTAAACCCATAGCGGCCTCCAAGGAGAATCTGAAACGCCCTCGTTTGTCCTTTATAACCGCTCTTTTCCTGTCAATCCTTCGCCCCGCTCTTTTGTGTTGGTATCATGTTCGCTTCTGCTGTGCTCACTGTCTGCTTGGCCGCCTTCGCGTCTGCTGCGCCGCAGTCGTTCAAGAGGGCTGGCCAGGTCATCTACAGCTGCACGCAGCCGAACACTGCTGCCATTACATTCGTGAGTTCTCTTGGATGTGTTTGCGTGTCTATTCTAACGAACTTCCAGGACGATGGCCCGTATAACTACATGTCGGTTCCTCGTGTTTGTCCTCGGCTTTGTGCTCACGTCTTTCGCAGATACGATATTGTCAATACCCTTAATAGCAAGAACGCCAAGGCCACTTTCTTCTTCAGTATGTAAACCCGTTGTGGCGCAAGTATTGATTGACGGCTAATGACATATTATAGATGGCAACAATTGTATGTCTAATCCCGCTCTTCGTAATCTGGACTGACTGGACGGGTGATACAGATCGCTGCATCTACGACTCGGACTCGCAGGATCGCGTGAAGTACGCGTACAACAATGGCCACCAGGTCGCGTCGCACACATGGAGCCATGCCAATCTCGCCACGCTTTCGTGGGATCGAAGTACGTGTAACTAGCAGTCTTGGCGGTAGGCAGCTCACCGATAATGATCAGTTCACGATGAGATGTGGCGTGTGGAGCGTACGTGATCCTTTCTCATAGCCGAGACGCGCCTCTCATAATTCATTCTAGAGGCCATGCAGAGGATTGTCGGGGTCACACCAGCGTACATGAGACCTCGTTCGTGTGCACTTGACCATGCCCTGATATCGACTCATAATTCATTGCAGCATACGGCAGCTTCAACGATCAGGTGGTCGCAGCCGCGTCTCAGCGCGGTCAGGACATTGTCATTTGGGACTTTGAGTAAGGGTTTTTCGTGGTTTCTTCCGCTTCTCCTTTGACTCATGAATCGACGACAGCTCGGGTGACAGCACGGGCTCGAGTGCTGAACAAAGCAAACAAGCCTACACGGACAAGATCAACCAACACCCCTCAAGCATTCTCGCTTTGAATCATGAGGTGTACTGTAAGTTTGCGCCCATTACTTGTCTGATTTTGGGTTAATGCTGCCGCGCTAGCTTCGACCGCGTACGATGTTATCCCGAATGCCATCGACCAACTCCAGGCTGCTGGTTACAGACTCGTAACTCTTGCTGAATGTCTTGGAACGAATCCCTACCAGAGCGTCGGTCAGCCTGGATCTAACGATGTACGTCCTGTCCGCCAATAGTATTAGATCGTGCGTCTGACCGAGGCGTCTAGGGCTCCTGGACCTGCTAAATTCGCCGCATATCTTGCTTTGAGGGTTTTGAACTATCATGTTATTGAACGGACTAATTACTTGGACTTCTTAACTTACGACATAACGCTTTGCATTTAATTTGCTATACACCAACAACCTCGACCTCAGAACAAACAGAAGATAGCCTCACATCCATAGAAAGCCCGTAGGAGAATCTGTCGCTTCTGTACTTGATGTCACCTCTTCCAAACCTTGCCCACCATCCGTTCGTTGAAAAACCTTGACGCCTCCTCCAAGTACCCCTCCGACAACGAGCCACTTATCGTCCGGACCACCAAACAGCATTCCTCTAGCATGCTTCAGTCCAGATCGCACCTCCTTCACCAGCTTCGCAGCACCATTCTCTTCAATAGCAAAAATCGAAATGAAATCGCCATCGGGCGACGGGTCGTTGCGGTTGGAGACATAAATAAACGGTCGAGGGAAGCTGGGATTAACGCTGGGTATCAAGATTTCCGCCGCGAGCATGTCGTGAGGAAGCGGCGGCGGATTTGACATGGTTGGAACGGTGTTGATAAGGACACCGGACCGGTGGGCAGACAGGCTGCTCGAGAGTTCTAGGAGCGTGTACAGAACGCCACCTGCAAAAAAATAAGGCTTCTGCGGAAGTGTTATGGGATAGAACTAACCGTAATGCGCAACGTGTCGCGGACCGCTGCCTGCTTCGTATTTAAGGCTTTCGGTGGGCTTCCAGGCGTCAGCCTTCTTCTCAAAGGTGTATACGCGATCACCACCGAGATCTGGGACAAGAATTCCGTTCCCTTGGGGATATACGTGGTGGGGATGCGGCGCAGTCTGCCTGTCTAGTCTGGGACCAGCTCCGGAGAGTTGGGTAGTTACAGGACGTTGGCTAAGAATATACGGAGCGTCGACTGAAATCGGGAGGACAGAAACACGACCGGAAGAATACTAAAAAAAGTATGAGCGACATAGATATGATACGGCCTGCAGATTCACCGACATTGGCAATCAGCAACTCATCATTTGTGGCATGGAGAGAACATGGATCAGCTCCGCCACTAGGAGCCTCTGCGACGACTCTGCCTTGACCTTGTGAATTATATTTCAGCGCTAGAATCTTTCCATCGGCTTGTTCGAGGCCAGTGAAGACCAAGGAGCGATCTTTGGGGTGGAACGTAATCCATGAAGGATGATGGCCCACTTCAATAGACGCAATGCGAACTAGAGAGCGGGCGACGGGGTTGAATTCGAGCGTATAGATACTGTTCGAATACGAGGCCACCAGAATACGAAACGACATGGCGGTGGGCGTGGTGGATACGGTGAAAACGGATGCTGGTTCCGGAGATTGAGGTGTTCAAGTAGATAACGCATCTGCGAGCCGATCCTCCGACATTTACCCGGCCACGAGGAAAGGATAGGGGTCCTGGAGGCCACGCTGCAGTACGAGAGAAAGAGTCCCTGGAGATGGACGGACATATCAAGCGAGAAGTGAGTAGCAAAAGAGGTAAACCACGTACAAATCCATGCGTCATGGAATACCATTCAACTTTTCCAAACGCCGACATTCTGCCATAGTCCACGTGTGTAGTATCACGACATCTGTACACTCTCGTATTCATTTGTGCCCATTGTGCCCGACGATCATCATTAGCTCAGAGTAAACCACGATACCGCGCCGCCGAGCTTTCTCCTTCGTCCAGGCTATCTCATACCTGCACGTACGGCTACTGGTTCTCAACTCGACAGATCTCAGGTTACACCGAGGACGGCGTATTCTAGGCCAAAACACGAGAGAACTGAACGAGGGAGCAGGGATACTGTGATTATGAGAAAGTAATTTTACTCTATACACTCCATGTAAACACTGACACGTTTACGCCACGTTTCCTTGTTGCTGTAATTTAATGGCGTTTCGGTGATAGATCTTGAAAGCGATAGAGACATCTCCGGAGTAGAAAAATGTCAAGACCGCTCCACAACCGAGAACAGCCATCAAGAAGACATAGGCCAGCATGAATCCCCGAGAAAGGTGATCATAGAATTGGCCGCCAACAATGGGCCCGACTGAAGTCTATGTTAGCGACAGAACAGAGATGAATGAGGAACTACATACTAGTAGCGCCGACACCGAAGGAGAAATTGAAAATACCGTGTACATGAGCGTCTAGTAACACGTTAAATCATGATTAGCAGGTTGCCGAAGAGCTTACAGCCAATGCCCTCTATACTTCTACCCACTGCGGCCAGCTCGGCGCACAGAGGAGAGACGACACTCGACATGAAGAAACCTGGGGCGAAGAACTTAGCATGGTAGCGGAAATCAAGGTACACGTACGAACTTTGAAGAGCGTACGCCGCGATGAAGAGACCCAAAGGGCCTTCCACGATCATTGCACCGCACCACGGGACGGTCATGAGGATACCTACTAGCATGATCAATGCGGTTCCTTGGCGGTCAGATAGCCAGCCGAAGATTGGGGGTGCTTGGATATCGTAGGATCAGTGCTCCAATATGGGGAGAACCTAGAAGTACTCGCCGAATATCGTCGGGATAACAGCAGCAAGCATAACGAGTCCGATCTTTGAGGAGCCAAGACCCCACACATCGTTCAGACGCAAAGAAAGAATCGTATCCTGTAGACCCGCCATCAAGCTACAAGGTGGTCAGAAGGCGTAACCAATGGAAGCAGATATGTATGACGTACCCATATGCTATCCCAATGAAGCCGGCAACAAGCGCTCTGGGAGACTTGGAAAGTGTGATTAGCACACGGCCAAAGTTGGGTGAGGCTTTCGGTGCAACAGCACTTTCGCTTGGCTGAGCTGGGTCGACCGCATCTCCTTCGATAGGGGTGTCGGCCTTTTCCTCGTCTGGAGAACTTATGACAGTCGCGGCGGGGTCAGGCGATTTCTCGACGATGAGGATTCGGCCGATCAAATCAACAAACGCAAAGATGATGCCTAGGACAAAAGGAGCTCGGAATCCCAGATGGGAGTACAAAGCACCACCGAGAGGTGGACCCATGAGTGTCCTAAATGATGACTGTTGTAAATTTTTGTCACTGATGATGCAAAAGATTACAAACCCGACGGTGAGTCCAGACAGTGCGAAGCCAAGCTGGCCTGTAGACAAATCAGCATAACAAACTTGGTCTGTTGTATGAATAAACTGACGTCCAACGAGAGCTTCGGGAGTTACATCGCAACTAGTGAAATTTTAGCGAAGTCGTATAAATTACGGTAATCCTATAGGACGACTTACATCAACGCGAGTCCGACTACCCAGACCATAGTCGACCCGATTCCCTGCAGGGCGCGAGCCAAGCACATCACCCAATAAACGGGCGCCTCCATGAACATGATTTGGGACCCAATGAGTATCGTATTTCCTACTAGGAGGGGAATCTGCCGAGATTTATAAGTCTCTGCGAACATCGAGACGAAGACGGTCGCTGAAGAGAGGTTAGTTATGAGTTGGCGGGTTCGAGAAGCCGATAACACATACATAGCGCAAGGCCGGCGGACTGTAGAGGCAGAGGTTAGCAGTTTGTCGTGATACGACGAAAAGTGAACACACATAAGCGAAGAGGAGCCATCCAGTTAGCGTTGAAACGTCAGAGTAGCCCAGGCTTTCCAGTTCAAAGGGAATCACTGGAACGATAATAGTATAGACGACGAGATCCGTGAGAACACCTGGCAGACAGAACTTGCTTTAGTTCTTTGATTCCGTAGGAGTGATAGTGTACGAACCCAACCACACTACGAAAGTGACAAACCAATACGACGACCTCCATTTTACGCCCCATGACTTCCAGCGCATGCCCAGAGTAGGCTTTTCCGAAGTAGGAGATGACATTCTAGTCAATTGGGCCAGTTCTGCGTCGAACTTGGGTCCTGTTCAAGAAGTCGTAATAGTGCAGGTCGACGTTAAGAGCAGATATCATCTGCTCCGGGTTAACTTATAAGCTCAACATGTGGAATGAGTCAGGCCTCGGCCGAAAGAACGGACTGCCCCTAAACGCGCCGCGTCGACGTGTAATGCATCGAAAAAGGATGAGTCCTCCTGGTAGTTTCCAGCATATGAAAATCATATGAACAAGAAGAAGAATGTCCGCAGCAATTTATATGGCACGCCTCGCTAGGATAAGCCGATGTTTCTCTACAAGTATGAATATGCGCCTCCCCCGAAAACGGTCATGATGTCAGCATTGTCAGTCACAACGAGAGGTAAGCCCGTTGAGACACCAACAGATTTAGTTGCTACTTGGAGGTTTCCAAAGTCAGACGACGTTTACAGGAAAGCGCGTTGCACCGAGGATTATTGGAACTCAACGTGTGCTTGGCGCGTGTTCCGAGTGGTGCGAAAGCAAGTAATTCTGATAGCGGACCGCGACTGACGCGCCACGCGTTTGTCTCGGATCGGCTTCGGTATGTCTTTCTGGTCCTTCAACGAGTTCTCCAAACCATAGTCGAGGCAACAATTGGTTGGAGGTTCTTCGCAGCCGCAGTCGCGATTGCGGGGTTCTTAGTTTGCTGCAATCCCAAGGGCAGCTCAATTTGATAGTGGCGCCATTAAAGGGCCACACCGCCGTGTCCACCGCTCCCCCTTCAGGCAATGTCGAAGGGGGCAGCTGTGATCATCATCAGATCGCGTGGGTGCATGTTGATGGCAAAAGAAACCGTGGGAAGAAAATACGCCTGCTATTGCACTACGACTTGCCGACCTCACCCAGAACGGTGAATTTTCCTGTCAGTGCTGTGCGGCATGTGTACCAATATTCCCTTGACTAATTTTAGCGTTAACTTCAGCCTTGGCTGAACAACGAGTCCCAAAAAGTACTTCCTTGTACTTATCGCATACGGTGAATCAGACCGAATGTACCAGGCCTTTACCAGGCTCGAGCGGCTTTCCCGGTGTGTTTGTTCTCTATATGTACCGCCTTGAAGTGTGTGCTTATTCAGTACCAGGAAGAAGGCGTATCCACAGCCGTAATGATGGTGATGATTACAGGGACCGAATGCCTCTTTTAATACCGTGCTGCTTCACGCGGCTTCTCAGTCTTGATCATGTCTTCTATACACCATGCGCCACGCCTAAACGAGCGTCGTCCGCCCGATATGGCTGTACCTCCCCCAGGCGCATGGCCGCCCGATTCACAAACGCTTCCCACCGCAGCGGCGGAAGGGTTTCAAGAAGCCCATACGCCCAATGTCGATACTCAATACTGTGACCACGAGCACAGCATGGACGAGGAAACCGACGTTCAAGTTGTTCCTTGTCCTGGGCATATTGGAAAGAAGAGGCGCCCGTTCTTTGGTGTTAAGAAACACGCGAATACTACGCGATCGCATCAAGGTAAGCAGTCGGGCTTATTCTGACTGGAACGCGGAGATTGATTCAAGACAGCTAACGACCCATTCAAGTACGAGCACAAGTATCCAGAGGATCCTCCGTATCAGGAAATGGGTCCCTACGCTAGGTTATGGAAGGCGTTCTTGGAAGAGAGCGCCAAAGTTGACGCTGACAAGGTCGCCGACTGGACGGATGCCCTTGACGTCCTACTCGTTTTTGTGAGTCTTCTATACGTCGTGGTATCGCCACCGTAGCTAACCTAATATTAAGGCCGGATTGTTCTCCGCCGTCGTCTCCACATTCTTGACCCAGACTTTCCAAAAGCTCGAGGTCGACCCCAACGACGTTGCTGTATCCCTACTCTATGAGCTGTGCGACCTCGTTCGTGCTCTCAACAATAAGCAATCCACCGATACCATCCCGCGTTTCAAAGACTCCCCTGCATCTATTTTCCACCCCACCAGGACAGCGACTTGGGTCAATGGCCTCTGGTTCGTGAGCTTGGCTATCAGTCTCACGACTGCGCTCGTCGCTGTCGTCACGAAACAATGGATTCACCAGTACGTGGCCTCAGTCAATCTGGGCACACCTCGCGAACGTTGTCGCATCCGCCAATTACGATACATGAACTTGCAGACATGGCAGGTTCCTCTTATAATCGGCCTCCTCCCAGTGCTTATGCACACTGCTCTCGGCCTCTTCTTTGCGGGGCTTGTCGCTTTGGTGTTGTCGCTACACACGGGTATCGCTATCGCCACGTCGTGTATCGTCGGCATAGCATTAGCCACATACACTATTACAAACATCCTCCCCGTCTACAACGCCGCTTGTCCATACAAGACTCCGTTAACGCAATACTCGTTTCCTCTGCTCCGTCGAATTACCCAACAGAATTTTACTTCCATACTGCATCCATTGTTGCAGCTCTCCGGTTTTTCTGTCTCATCGAGAGGATTACCTCTGGAAGGGAAAAATCCTTCCTCACTCGATGAGGCCGAGAAGCAACTTGTTGAGCAGCGTACTCAAGACATCGACGTCAATGCGGCCGCGTGGTTGTATGGTATCTCATCTAATACCTCCGTTCAAACACTTGTGCTACAAGCACTCAGTAATATTCCCCTCCGAAGCGTTCGAGCGATAAAGGAAGCACTTCATGCTCATAATATCGGGGCCGCTATCAACTCTGCACTGCAATCCTCGCAGTATTCCCAGTATGGCCAGCGCTCTGCGTATGAGCGTCTCGTGAAAGCCCTACTTCGTCTCTACCCTGAGCAATTCATTAGCTGGAATCCGCCCGCATTCCGGCAAGACCACGACTTCATACCCATCCTTCTAAACATCTGTGAACCAGGACCGTCTTTCGCATGCCAGTTTCTCCAGAAGGAGATCGTCAACCCGTCTGCGGAGTTTGACGTCGTCGTTTGGGCCCAGCTCCTTCGTAATGCACTACGTGCTGGTACAGATTGGTTGGATATTGGAAAGGAGGGTTCCCTTGTATGGAGCTCTTTCGTCAGTCTGCTCCTGGAGCGCCATACTTACTCTGCTTGTACGAAACGTCGCGGCTTGAAGGGTGACCTCTGCGAATTGCCGCTCTGTACGACACGTTACACGCCTGGTCACTGGGGCTATGACGGCCTCTCTTTGAAACTCATGGACACCCGCGATTCAGCTCAGAGCACTATGCCTATGCGACTTGATGATGCAATCACAACGTTTATGTGCCCATCTCTTTCCGCGCTGATGTACTATGTGACATACCATCAGTACGACCAAGGAGAGTCTGATTGGTTATCGCATCGTCGGGCACTCAGCCGAAGAGAATCGCCCGTGGTGGATGTCCCCAGTGATACTCGATTACGCCTTGCGCTTATCCAGACCCCTCACATCCAGCAGACAAGTTTCTCATCGGAGGAGCCCAGTGATGCAGATGACTCTACCGTAGGACATGTTATTTCTTGCATTCGGCAGAGCGTTGGTGTCGACGATGTCGATGGCGTACCCCTTCAGAGTCACACTGACGTCCTTCAAGCTACCTTCTTTGCTTTGAGAAGCGTTATCAGTTCTGACGGTTTCGAAATCACTGGGTCGCTGTCTTTGCGTGATCGGGCAAGGCTTTTGCAGGCCTTCTTCCGAACGGTTATCCTTGACCCAGATCTTCGTGGGCCCTACCATGCCTGGATGACTGAACCGATCGCCGCCAGAGTGATTTATGCTACATTCAACGATGATTCGTGCCTCGCTAAGAACCCCTCCTTACCGGCGGATATCTTGGAAGCGGCAGTACTTATGAAGTGCGGCGTACTTCTTCCCAAGCTCTACGTTCAGCTTTGTCAGCGGGAATGGCTTGACGTTGCAAGCGCAGTCCGGTTTCATCGAGACGGACACTACAGCAGCTCACGTAAAGGCGAGCTATTCTATCATTTCATGGCTGCTGCCTTTGTCAAGGGCCTGGGCATTTTGCGAGAAGTTTACCCTGCCGATTATCTTTTACTGGAACCGTACGTTCAGACCTCCTCAAACCTTCTAGCACTTGGGAAACTCTTGCTTCTGTCGGATATCGAGAGACGCAGAGAGCTAGCTCATTTGGCTTCCTTCGTTCATCCAGACACTTGGACGTCATGTCTGAGCGGTCTGCGACTATTCCTACACTCTGAAAATCTCAAAGACGTATACGAGGAACAGTCTCACCACCATATTCACCCACGTCGTGCGGATGTTAAGCTCACGTACGACGCCTTTGAAGACCTGGATAAAGCTCTATTACTGCTAGCGCGGAAGATAAACTGTGGCGTTCAGACCGGCGCCGCCCAACCAAACCATGATGGACTCAACGCGCGTCGTACAACACTTGTATGTTTCCCTTCTTATGCTTTCATGACGGACAAATAGTGAAGATTCCGTAGACATCGACTCGCTCCTGGAAATTTTGGTGTCGCTTCGTTGGATCGGATTAGAGGCCTGACTTGGACGCAAAAGACACTGTGTAGCTGTTTATGAGTAGGCACATGTCATGTACAGTGTAACTTCATTAAGAGAACATACTGATGGTAAATCATTATTTGTACAAGCAGCGATTCCAATCACGCCTCGCATACACGGCTGAGGTACTGAGACCAGTTTCAACTCCTCGAAGGCGGAGAAGGCATAAGAAAAGAGGTCCTGATAGCTACTGTACTGGACTGACTGGAATCTGGTAATATAGTGTAGCTTGCTGAGTTCCTTGTCGTTCGCAATGATCAACATTACTTGCTGGACTCGTTCTCTCGTCTTTTCGTGCCCACGTATCATGTCACGGATAGATGGTCTCTTTGATGTGAATTGCAGCAAGGACCACCGAAATACAGGACTACTGATTAAATTGCGCCACAGATCGGAAACGACCATAACCTCGGTTCATTCTCTTGATCGATCAACGCGTCCGATGCTTTTGTTCAACGAGGGCACTTATAGCGCCTATTGAGGCTGGTTAAACCCCATCACCGAGCTATAACAAGCCACGAACAACAACATGAGTGATTATTGTTCGAAGACATTATATAGGACTGAGGGCGATGAGAGTTCAGTTGAACACAACATACACTACAACAAGGACGTACCATGAGTGTGCATCGAAGTCTCGAAGATGAGCAAGCATACCACTTTGCTTTGCAGCAGTGGAGCATGCAATGCGAATGGACTCGGTGGAACAGAAGGCACAAAGCCTGGGAGGACGCTATCTACAAAGCCTTTATCAGGCAGTTTGTTCGAACTATCACTCCCCGTGCCCCCGCTCACTGGCTGGAATGGATAGTGGACGACTTGAAAGACCAGGGATATCTCAGTCTGTAAGTCGATTCATGTGACAACCCAAAATAAATCTTATTAATATTTGTTTTCTCTTCGAAGGTCGACAGATAGGGCCTCAGTGCTACGCGACCTGGAAAGCGAGCGAACGCTGTACATAGAGGAAGATATAGAAAATGCACAGACGCAAGGGAGAGAACCCAACCTGGAGCTCGATGTTTTGCGTTGGGTAGAGGTTCACGATAACCCTAAAACATCCCGAACGAGATCTGCTACTTTTCAGAAGGGCTTTCTCAGAGGCGAAGACCGCGGCAGATGGCCTGGAGATGGGTTATTCACGCGCGGTTTTGATATTTGTTGGACTGCAGCAAGCGCACTTACCGCCCATCTTCATGCAGGGAATGAGCCGCCTCAGCCCTCGATGTGGCAGACCCACCCTCCACTTCCAATCCATCGGACACCAGCCTTCCAACGGTAGGCATAACGTTTATGAACTTGAAAGAGCGCAGGTAACTTTATTGTCATACACAACAGTACATTCTGTAATCATTTTATCTCCTACGGACTGTAACATATATACATAAATAGGTCTAGTTGCGCCTCAGAACATCGATATGTAGCATATATCTTTACAGTAGCTAGTACCATAATCCGATAGTCGCTATCGCAGTCTTGTAGCATACACACATGTCACCGAAGCATGAACTCGAAATCAACCTGGTTATCCATGTTGACTTACCCCTCAAGGGGGTCCTCCACGATGCCGAATAGCTCTGCCCTCGTCTTCGCAGACGAGGGGCTGATCACCTCCGTCTGTCCCTCATCAATATCACCGAATAGCCCATCGTATCCTTCGTCGTTAAAGTCATCGACGTTGGTAGCATTAACGAGGGAACCGGAGGACCCTTGCCCAGTACGTGCGAGCTCCGCGGCGCCGTATGAAGGGCCCAAGACGTGCACTTGTGCGCCGTGTTCCGAGGCTGGCTTGGGTATTTCGGTAATCGATTGGCTTGCTTCAGTACTAGTCTGAAAAGCTGTCGCGTCATGCGGCTGGGAGGTGACATATGGAGCCTCGGCATGTTGTTTGCGTCCGGTGCATTGGTCCGACAGTGTAGACTGATTCAACGAAGAACGACTTTCCAATGACTGCGAAGCCTACGGCGAATTTCAGTCATTTCAAGAAAGAGAGAGTAGCTGTCCTTACGGAGTTCGGCGACGTGAGACTGTTGTGAATCTGTAGGTGGTTATAAGAAGCTGCGAGCAGACAAAGGTTACCACTTACTGAAGCCCGTCCTTGATCCAGCTCTGGACTCTTCTTAGGCCTAACATTCCGTTCCGCGCTATCACCATCCACACGTTTCCGTTTACCCAAATCCGTCCCCGCCTTCTTGCTCAAACTCGCGAGTTGTTTCGCGTACTGCGCAGACACAGCGTAGATCGGCTTAACACGTCGTTTCGCTGGGCTCAACTTCCCCGAAGGTGCGGTCGGAATCGCGTCAACGTCAATAGAACCGGAGTTCATCCAAGTGATGGGCTGTCTCTTTGTCGGCTCTGAATGGATGACCTGAGCTGACGGACACGTTGCAGCAGGGGCTGGTGTTGGACCTAGTGGGGTTGCATGTAATAACGGCACCCAGTTTGTCCTAGAAGTGATAGGCGACGAAAGATGTTGAGCATGTTGTTGGGAAGAACCCGGGAATTGTTGTAGGGGAGGTGGGAAGACATGTCCGTAGTGGTTGATGGCCATCTGAGGTGGAGACCCATTACTCTGCAGATGCAAGGGCATTTGCATCTGGGCCGGGCATTCAGTAGTAGGCTGTGCTATAGAGGACTGTAGGGGCGTCGCCCGCGGCATTGGGTGATAAAAAAATTCTTGGGAGCGGTGAACACCACTGTGAAGGGAAGTCGCCGAGGTCGTTACTTCGGGTGGTCGGGATCCAGACGCGACCGGCGGGTAAAGATACTGGACAGGCTGAAAATTGGTCGGAAATGACATAGGTCGAGCGTATGGGCCTCCGCTTATGGGCGACGTTCCAAGTGATGGTTCGTGACAGATATAGTTCTGCATCGTGCGAGGATATCCAGAACTGAATTGCGCAAACGGCGACTATGTCTTTCAATCAGAGACTGCAGTCTTGCCAAGTATTACGGAAACATACTGCAGTGGAATCAACTAACACAGGGCTCGACCAATCCGGGCCTTGTTGAAAAACCTGGTAGTTTGCATTCGTTTGGTCCACTCCAGTTGCACGTCGCTGGCCGGCAGCCTAAATTCACAATGAGGAGCTACGCAAGATGAACAGAAAAACACGCACGCCGCACATCCATGGTGTGAAAGTCATTCCCAACCCGTTCGGTTTCTGACAAAAGAAATCGAGCGGCGCGTTCTGGGAAGTTTGTTGGGAACACATAAAAGGATATATATAATAAGGAAAACGGAGAGATGAAAGGAAATGAGTGAAATAGCGACTGTCGAAGCCGTGAGTGGTGGTGAAAGGAAGAGAGAAAGACCACTAACAAAGCGATGTTGTTCGATCACGTGCAGTCATTGCTACCACATGTCCCTCGTAGCCTGCTCCCCGTGGAACGACGAAGCTATGGGCCTGCGCAGTAACATCCTGATACGTGAACAAACCTTCACGATATACAAGATCATCCCTACATAGCACCTGGTTAGAAATTGTCAACAGGCAAAATTTGGCAGATACCTAAGAGAAGCCTCAATCAATGGCTTTTAATTTAATAAGGAGACATAATCACTTCGACAAGTGCACCTGCAGGAGAACAGGATCGTCGTTTATCCTCGGTAACTGCCATATGCCAGAAGACATATATGTCTTCGACGACATGCGATGCGTTCTCAATTGATTGCCCACGGAGACGTTCTGCATGAACTCGAGCACGATAGCGGGGTGAATCTAGTAGAAAAAGAGAAGCGCCTCAGAGTCTTTGAACCCACACGGTCAAGGCTGCGCCTGAGTTCTGTTTTGGAGCCTGGTCCATGTGGCGCAAAGGTAACGTGTCCTTTTGCACTTACATCCCACGGTATAGAGAAGTACGGAATGAAAGATGAGGCACTAAGAAATATAAGATTTTTTCCTAGACAAGAAAGAGGTGGACGCTTACTGCTAGGTCGTGGCTGTTTCTACTGCATCCAGCAAGCCCCCTTTTCCTCTCTTGAGGCTTAAACAATTTCAATGGTTGACAGGCAGAGTAGGTCGTTGAAGCAGGAAAATATGCGTGCTTCGCCAACCGACGAGCATAGCATAAGAGCATTGGCAAGAAGCAACCTGAAAATTTGTTTGCCGGCGGCGTACGCGTCCTGTGTGGGAAACCCTAACCCCGATCCTAATCTAATCTTATCGCGGGATCCAGGTCAATGTACCCCTGAAAATCGCGTCACCGCATATGCATTCGCCATCATCATCCCCAACATTTCGACTTGCCTCTGGTCTACGATGTGCAGTCCTTTCCCAGACGCTCGCTCTGTGAAGACAGCCCTGCTGCTCGCCACGGTGCCCACTCTCTCGTCACCACATTTCTTAGCTCCGGCCATCATAGCTGCTGCAACCGAGGCCCAGACCCGGCTCGTGATCGTATTATTCTCCCGTCTGTTCAACGACCGCGGCTCTCGTTGGGACGATGTGCACGACTTGCTCTCGTTCGTGTACGTGCAAGCCACCAAGGTAGCGCAGGACCTGGGGAAAATCTTGCTCAATGTCGATGTTGTATTGCGGGGGATGCATGCGAGCATGCCAGATATTGAAGACGGTGTTGACAAGGTGTTCAGAGTTAGAGGAGGTATGAGATCTAAAACAGCTCCAACGCACGCTAATATCGTTCGTGTTTAGATGCTATTGCTGCCGAATTACCTCTCTCACTGGCTACTGTGAGGCAGACTTATATCCAGCGTGACGAAGACGTCGTTGTAGGCATAGAGCCGAGTTCGCCGACTGAAGGCACCAAGCCGACTCTGTATCCCGTTGTTGCGCTTGGGGGGACATTTGACCATCTTCATGCCGGCCACAAGATTCTACTGAGCATGGCGCTGTGGATAACGGGGCAGAAGATTATTGTAGGTGTTACAGGTGAGCACGACCAGAACGTGAAAACGGTTTCTTAATCTGTGCGTAGACGATGGGCTTCTCAAGAACAAGTCGAACAAAGAGGTTCTAGAAAACATCACGACCCGCAAGTACCATGTCCGCCGGTTTATGGAACTCTTCGTCCCAGGACTGGTGTATGATGTCGTCTCCATTAACGACGTGTATGGCCCAACCGGCTCGGATCCTAATATACAGGCTCTTGTCGTCAGCCACGAAACACTCTCCGGGGCTCAGGCTAGTGAGTACTCCAACTCACTGTTCTCGGGATCTTCTCACGAACGCGACAGTCGCGTCTCATCGCGAGGCACACTCTCTCCCCGCTCTCAAACCCTTTGTCATCGACGTCATCTCGCACGACTCCAGCAAGCTCGACCCGAGTGATCTGCAGATGATTAAGGACACCAAGATCAGCAGTACGTTTATTCGGGAGTGGATTGTCAGCCAAAGCCAGACCGCCAGCTAGGAAATGGGGAAGGGCATTGTTTCATACTGTAATACCACCATCATTGAACAGATCTGACAGAAATTGCCATGTTGTATTTACTTGAACTAGATTGTTGAACTCGATATCTATTATCCTGAATGTCGGGACTTAGGGAACAGTTGGCCGGTCAAACAGTATCCTGTTTATCGTCGGTCCCTATAGCTTGAGACGGCAAGCCCGACGTTTCTGCCACCCACTTCGAGAATTTCGGGAATCGTTTGGACAGCTGATGAGTAAACGAGGTCAGCCGGGAAAGAACTTCGAGAGGGGACCTGTGATACCAGTTCTACATAAGATACGTAAGTCCCCATTGTCGTGTGCTCAGCATCTCACTGATTGCCAATTTAATTTAGGAAACAATGGGTGGATCGTTGATAAACAATTCAGCGAACTGTGTTTTCCTTTATTGGCATCATAACAGACCCTGAATGGTCCACATCGCCACTGTTCGCTAGGGCTATATAAAATGCTCGACGTGCGCGCTGTACCCCTCATCTTTTCGCGATTCAGTGTTTCGCGCCTCTCTCCTTTTTTATCTGCGATTCAGCGATTCGCCCTCACTCATTTGATTTTGGCCATCCCGATTCTCCAACATGCTTCCTCCTCATCCCTATCACCCGCAGAACGTGAACGGATCCACCACCTTTGCTGTAACCAGAATGTACTACGTGACCACCACGTACATGGTTCCCGCGTCCTCCACGTACACCGCGCCCGTGCCAGTGAGTACTACATACACAGAGCCAGGGAGCACCACGTACGTTGTGCCCCACTACTACCCACCACCCGTCCCCACTCCTGCTCCTCCTGTGTCCCCCGTTCGTCCGCCAAGTAAGAGGACACCGACAGCCCGTGTGAGTTCTCAGGCGGCTTCGCGGCGCTCTCCTGCACGATTCAGTCCTTACCGGTTAGTGTTTCTCTATGCGTAGTCTGCAGTGAACTCAATACATGATTGTATTCAGCAAACCGACAACGCCACCCAAAGTTACTCCCCCGACCGACCGACAACTGGCGCCTCGGTATGTCACCGCTTTGGCAGCAGCAGAAGCCGGGTCTTCAGAGCGCTCTCAACGTTATTACATGATCCCCAGTCCTCCGAAGACGCCCGAACTCACGGTTTTGGACGTGTCCGTCCTTCCATCCCCCGAACCCATTGACTCGTCTCCCCTTCCACCACCCGAGCCCGCCATTGACTTATCTGTTTTTCCATCAGATGAAGAGTCGCAGTCTATGCTATCCTACATTGAACCAGTTCCCATGTCGCTCACCCCGCCGAGCTCTCCCCGCTCCTCTTCTCCTTTTCCTGAGCTAGAGCCTACAGTCGCTGAGAGCCCCTCTCCAGACGTGTCTGCTGAAGTTCACTCGGAGCTGGAGGGACCCGAGACGATAGAGAGTCCAGCGGAGCAGACGGAGCCCGTTGCGTCCTCGGAAATCCTCACTTCTGGACCCCTTACTTTTGAAGAGGCAATGATGTTCGACATGCTGATTGACGAGAATATCTTCCTTTAGTTACTTTACGGTTCCAGATAGCATGCACCGTATTATGCCTAAGTTCTAGTATGCTACATCTCAGTATTTATGCAATTTCCCTCCCAATAGAACGCAATGATCCTCGAACATCCTTCACGACGGCGTAGATTTACCGTTCCTAGCATTGAAATTTCCGTTGAACTTCTTGTTTCTTAAGAGCACGGAGCATCAGTACCCTTCGGGCGATACCAAGAAGGAACATCACTTGGTAAAATCAAGGAAGGTTTCAATCAACGCTTGGATTGCAAGTCGATGAGTCAGCCTTCTTTGCCGGCGGCAGATTTTCCCTCCTTTTCCTTCCTCCACCAGCAGAGTTCACAGTTCGACAACTGGATGAGTATGGAGGTCTATGAAAATTACACTACTGCCTCACGTAGTAAACGTTTAGAATCAGGAAACAATGGCGTCAAGATTACCGCCACATCTGGAAGGAAACGCGTCGCTCCCAGGACAAATTCGTAGGTCTACGAGTATAGAGCGAAACGCATCTTTTATCCCAGATCGTCAGCCAGATGTTCGTCTCCGGTAACTAGGCATGTGTTCGAAATGTCACCTTTTCTCACTAACATGCACAGACTCCCGTTCTCTGGATCTATGAATATCTTAAGTGTTTCCGTCAAAGGATAGATGATTTTCTCCTGCTGAAATCGATAATGGTGTTGCGTATGCCCTCTTTGATAATGAAGCTTTTTGAAAGTGTGGCGCACATAATGGATTGATCTCGTGGTAGGCCGCAGGTTTCTATTTTTGGCTCCTTGAACTGACAAAATTCTCACAGTGTTCTGCCTAATTTCTGCTTGTTCTGAACCATGCATGACCGTGCCTCTGCCGGCGAGCCTATTTAAACGTCAAGCTCCACATGGGTCGAACAATGGCCAGTAGCCCAGATTGGTAATTTTACCACGGCGTGCATTCATTATCACACACCGCGCGCTTTGCTTGTCTTTGTTGTTCTTGCTTTCGACCACCTCGCCACACTTTTCCTCCAAACACCACTACAGCGAGATCCACACGCCAATAATCCAATGGCTCCCGACACGTACTGCAATGGCTCGTTCATGCTCGACAATTACACCCACGAGCAGTCCCAACCCACGTCGATACCTAGCAAGAAACAACGGAGGCCCAGGCAACAACAACAGTCCCAGAGCACCACCATGACCGCTCCGGTCGTAGACATGGCTCCCGTCACTGTCTACTCGCACAATCTCGCTACGCCCATCATCATTCATTATATTTTGATCAATGGAAATCACTACCCCGTCGTTATTCAGTCTACATCCAACATGGACATCATCACCCCCGATACCGTCAAAGAGGCGGTCCTCAGTTTGGCTGCTCAGGCGCCGAAGAGGGTCGGGCCTGACGGTCAACCCAACTTGTATCATGCCGCCTCCTTGGTCGCTACCGCTCCCATTTCACGCGTCGGTGCTATTGAGAAGAGAAAGCGGACACTCTCCGACTTGAACGGGCCCGAGGAAGTGAAGAAGGCGCGACACAATAAAGGTCCTGTGGCGGGTAAAGGAAAGGAAAAGGAGGTTAGTGCAGACGAGAGGGTAAGTCCCATTACTTTAACCATGGATCGTTTGTCGCTAACTTCAATGTAGCATTCTCCTGAACTCAATCATTACAACAACGAGCTTGACTGGGAAACTCAGGTTTTCTTGGATAATGTGAGGTTTTCTCGTTCCGCGTCTGTGGATGAATTCCTAAATCAGTGCTTCTCTAGCTCCTCGCTCAAATGCCGCCTTCAGCCAGCGTCACCGAACTTGATGGGCCTTCTTCCTCGACCAAGGAGAACTGGTCCCAACTGAATCACACGCTTGCTAGCACGTCCGAGCCCACCGTGAATGATGACCTTGCCACATTCACACAAGAGGATTTCGACTTGTTTGGAGATTCCCTGATTGGTTGGTGGACGACGCCCGAGTCGGAAGCCTTTGTACCGAGCTTCGCGAATGAGAATGGTGGCGAACCGGTCGAGGACTAGACCACTTCATCTATCGCAGGTCGGTCTTTGTGATGACCTGGGTCTTTTCTCTTCTCTCGTTGATTTATCCTGGCATTGTATATATACCTCATCGCACGCATTTGCTATCATCATACCGGAAGTTCTCATCTCTTATTCGTTATCTCATTATGTTGTCTGTACTCGCTATCCTGTTATGTTGTAGTTCACGCATTGCAATTTACTACCGCCTTGCAATTTGAAAATGGCTTCGAGAAATATTTAGCTTGGATGCTTCATGAACTGCACGGCGGTCAGAACTAACACTCACGTCGCCGTTTCGAGCTCTTCTGTTCACCGGAACCGACAAGATCTCCCGTGATATCGGAGGGAAGTCAACAAATTCATGTGCCGTGCACTTACTGTCCTAGAATCACTTGTACAAATCGTAAATTACAACAGTCGCATTGCAGTACAAGAATAAACAACACAACAAATACCTAAATACGAAAATATCTAAGGTATCAACCAAGTCCATGGGTATCTTCAAGAAGCGAGAGCCTCAGGATTAATCAATTCGTCGAATAGTTCATCGAAATCCTCCTCCGCAACCTTAGCATCCACCTCCTGGTGCTCATCTGCCTGATCCTTTACAGCGGAGAGCGTCGGTTTCTCCTCATCCTTCGACAACTCCGACGCGTTCTCTCTATCCTCCTGCACCTCATCGCTCTCGTGCGCAGTTTCCCCCGAAGACGACACAGGCGAAGCCTTATCCATCGAACGCGCGTCGGTCTGCTTCTCCGCCACCTTCCCGCCCAAACCCGGAACCGTCGAGGCCTGGACAGAAGTTTCCGACGCGATGTTGTTCTGCTGCGACGTCGTTACTGGAGACGGAAGAACGGTTTCGTTTTCGTAAATCTGAGAAGAAAGAATTAAGCAAAGGCTAAAATGTCGGTGTAAATTCACTTACGAAAGTTGGCTCCTCCTCAACTTCTTCAATAGTGTCAAGGTATCTCTGTGAAATACAGTAAGAACGAAAGCCGGGCGGGGATAAAGCATGGAATCACTCACAGTCTCAGGCTCAAGAACTTTTGGCGCTTCCGAGATCGTATCCATCTGGACCTTTGCCTTCTTCAGCAGCCTCTCCATCGCCTCAACTTTCTCCTCTTGTGCTTCATATTTCCTCTTCGGAACGAGAGGCTTTGTCCCGCTCCCGGGTAGTTGAGCCGCCGGTTGTGGGACATGTACCTTCGATACCACAGGCTGACTCGGCTTCGTGACCACGTTCGGGTACGGATTAGCGCCCAGACTGCCTTGATTTGACGTAGATCGTTGGAGCGGAGACGGACCCGGCGGAGCGCGTCGGTTTGCCGTCTTCTTCGGTTCTTTGGCAGGCAGGCTCTTTACCCGCTGGACTGGAGCTGGTCGTGCAGCGGGAGCGCTTGCTCCATGAGGAGCAGGGAATTGACGAGGTGGATGAACGGGAGCATTCGATGTAGGTCGGGCCGAAAACGTGAACTGGTAGCCCTCAAGTCCTCCTTTACAGTTCATGGGGCCTGTGGACTGAGATAAATGACTGGCGGCGGGTTTCGCAGCTACAGGCAGACGATCGGTATGATTCGATGTCGACGACTGAGAGTGTGAACGTTGGAGCTGAGACACGGCAAGTGGCTGCACTGATGGCTGCGAAGCCATGCTCGACGCGTTTTGATAACCCCCGCCTGGGCCTGATATGGATCGTTGTAGCGGAGACGGTCCCGGCGGAGGGCGTCGGTTTGCCGTCGACTTCGGTTGCTGGGCAGGCGGCCTCTGCGTCCGTTGAACTGGAGTGGGTTGTACACCTGCTCCACGAGGAGCCGCGAATTGAAGAGGTGGAGCGTTCGATGGACGAGGTACAAGCGGTGCCGAATACGTGAACTGGAAGCCGTCGAGTCCGCCGTTAAAGCTCGTCGGGCCTTTGGATTGAGCTGAGTAACTGGCGGTAGCTACAGGTAGACGAGAAGGATGATTCGATGTCGACGACTGACAGTGCGTACGCTGGAGATGAGACACGGCAAGTGGCTGCAAGGGCATACTCGACACGTTTTGAAGACCGTTAGTCGTCGAGAGGGAAGGGTAAGATGCAGACGCTGGGACTGTCGCGCGTGTCGAATGGGGTATATTCTTATTCATGGTATTGGCGGACTGGTCTGAGAGACTACGCGCGTTTTGAAGCTGGGCAGCTTGGAGAGCACCGTGTGGCATGGATTGGATATGAGAGCATGAGCGCCCGTTGCTCCATTGTGCGGGAAGAGCGTTGTTGTCCGCGTTGGGTGGTGGGGGATTAAAACCGGCGGGGTATGGTGCGTGCTGGTGTGCGGTAGGCTGTTTGACAGCTACAGGCAGACGAGAAGTATGAGATATTGTCGACGACTGAGAGTGTGAACGCTGCACTGATGGCTGTATAGCCATGCTCGACGCGTTTTTAAGACCCTTAGTCGTCGAGGGGAAAGGGTAAGACGCAGACGCTGGAGCCGTCGCGCGTGTCGCATGGGACATCATGTTATTGGCAGGCTGGATTGGGAGACTATGGGTGTTTTGAAGAGGCTGGTATACAGGGAGACGACTCTGCCGCGTGGATTGGTGATGCGGGAATGATTGACTGTTGTTCCATTGTTGTGCAGGAGGCGCGTTGTTGTACGCGTTGGGCGGTGGTGGGGGATTAAAACTGGCGAGGGGAGGGTTCGCGTTGGGATTGTGCGGGGCCAGCACAAAGTGCTCCTCGCGGGACTGTAAATATCAGTCAGAAAAATACACGACATTCCACGAAATAAGACGCGCTTACAGGCTGGGTATTATCACCCAACGCGTTCGCGAGCGAGCTGCTGGAGTAAGAGAATTTCACAGTTCGATGCATAACGAAGGAGAGACAGAAATGAGAAGTAGATGGGAAGGCGGAGGTATAAATAGAAAATAGACCAGCAACAAAGCTCCCGGCTTGGACTTGGACTTGGTCACGTGTCATTCAAGGATGTACAATGGGCGTCCACCTTGAAGGTACAATGGTGCCGAATGCTGGCGAATGATGCCGAGCGTTGTGGACGAATTATTCCACTTCAATTTTTTCCGAAGGACGCGATGCCAGCAAGTGTGGCGCAGATATTGATTACGAAACGATGATCCCGGGTTATAAACTGGAAGGAGCAAGGAGATACTGGTTGATTGCGATCAAATAGAGCTCGCCAGCAGTGCCAAGAGCTAGCATGTTCAGGAGATCCTTCCAATAACCAACGTCCTTAAAATCGTCTCGCAACGCATAATAGCTCGTACGGAATGTGGAGGAAGGAAGGAAGGATTACACGGCTCGGTCCCTGCAGGAACGCCGGTAGACACATGACATGACGTAGTACGTAGGGTCCCAATCTACGATCTACCCCACTCGTGCATCTCTCCCCACAAGCAATCCTTAGCCGAGCTCTCGGTGCCAACCGGGTAGAACTAAGGTGCCCTAGGAAGCTAAAAGAAAGATAAGTCAGAAACTACGGGGTACGGGATTTGTGTTCATGGCCTGGAACGCACCAAGGGCGTCGCGTAGAAGATCTCCAGCACATCATAAGCAAACTTGGCAGTCAGAGACACCGTCGACTTATTGTAGATGACACTCTGGAGGAATTTCGGCTGTGTAAGACGGTACGCCTCTGTCATTAAGTGCGGAGCCTCTCCGTATAATTTTGACAGAAACTGATTGCGCACATCAACCAGTTCTCGCGTCGCACAACACGCCAACAACGCATGTTCTGGTGTCTCGACATCCAATCCGCACAGTCTGCACAGCCGTTGATGCCTCGGCAGGCTCGGAAACGCATGATCGCTCCACCGCAGTCGCTCAACTGCTAGCAGATGCTCAGAAAGCAGGATCCTCGTCAGCGCGTCCCGGTGAGGAGCTATGTCTACCCTTAGATAGTGCCTCAAACACGAGATCACAGGCTTTGCGGATCCTGTCTTGCCCTTCGGAGGTTCCTTTCGCCCTTGAATCAAATACAACTTCTCAGTCGCGTCAGTTGACTTTTGCAGATCACCTTCCATTGCTGACACCACAGCATCACAGTGATCTTTCAACGACTCTTCCGTCGCGTTGAGGACATCCAGCACCGGGATCTCGAAGCCAAGGTTTGCTCCGGCCTCTCGTAACTCTTTAATCCATGACCGACGATTGCCCACATTTCCTATAGCTGTACGAGGGTTATTAGCTAACCGCGCGATGCGAGGTAGGGCTATCGTAGCCAAATACGAGTTTGCTTTCTGAATCAACCGATTAGTATTGTAAATATTGAATGTCAAAAAATATAAACCTTGGCGAGGTCCCAGACGCGAATCACAAAGAAGAGCATGAGCGACGCATTTACTGCTCTTCATGTCACGATGGTCACCTCCTCATGCGTCTCAACTTCAAATCGGACCTCAGACTCGTCAACGGGCGGTTATGTGAAGAACTGCAAGACAGCAGTCACAAAGTCCTCCCAATCCGGGCGCGAATGCAAACGTCTGAGTGAGCGACTGAGGTATAGCGGCAAGTGACGAGAAGCAAGGAGGGGTCTGCAAACATGACGATAGAGGGACGGAGCTGTCCTGGCGACCGGAAGCATATGTGAACCAGTCTTGCGCATACTTGGACTTGTTATAGGTGGACTGCGACAGCTCAAGAGATTAAGCAGAGTGCAGCCTGACCGTGAATAAGAAATAGTAAGCAACGTCCAGTATAGCGTTACTCACATCCTTGCTTTTAGGAACAGATCTCTCAAGCGAGTAGACAACCCACTGTAGTATGGCCGGAATAAGCGAGCTGACCGCGCGCGGTGCCAGGCATGTTCACAGACACTGGCCTATTCTTGTTTAGGACACTACACCATCCGTAGGACTGTTGAAGCATGCCGCGGAGACATTGTCGAATAAAGCGATGGAAGACGACGACACTTTGACAAGTATCATCCTTTTGCATGTCGTGGCCATGATGCGAACGCGGTTGGCTACGATAAGAAGTAGGCATTCGAGAGGGCCGCGTATTCGCCGAGACTAGCAAGATATATTGCTATTAGATATGACAACGGAACAGGTCAATCTCTTACCTGTACCCGACATCTGCGGATGCCAATGCATACTGGAGCGCAAAGATCGCAGCTCGAACTCCTCCGTTGTCGACGGGGACACGTCTACATCGCGAGAGACCGGCTCGCGTCGCTGAGGATGTAGTCTCCCAGCGCAGAGATAGTCGCTTCACTCGTATATGTCCTACTATGAATCAAGCATGCCACAAACGCAGCTCGCCGACATCCGGAGGCCACCCATGAAAGAACAGTCAGCCCAAGTAGGGCAAAGCCATAGATAGCCACAGTCCAGTTTTCAAAGTACTCCTTCCCAGAAAGAAAAATTATCAGTCTTCAGGATGAATCTGGCAAGACAAAACTCCTAGTAGCGCCATTAGCATATCACAAGAAGACACGTACGTGAGATCATGGACAACATACCGTCTGGCAAATAGACTTTGGAGAAATAAGAAGCATCGCGCGCGCCTAAATCACCCGCACTTTACTCACTTTCAACAAGGTAGCATACTAGGCAGCGGCGTTTCGTAGAGATCATGAATGTGCACAGATATCAGTCCTACAATTTTCATTAGTAGTCCTTGTAGATTAGATGCCATGAGTCTTAAGGAATCAGGAGAGCCGCTGGGTGTCAAACGAGCCTCGTACATACCTCACCCATCATTGTATTCCGCAGCCGCGTAACCAATTGGTAGGGATGCACGAAGGAAAGACGACGCAAGAAAGAAGGAAAAAGCAGGGCCGGGATCCTCGGCCGACCAAGCTCATGCCAAACGCGAACAAGCAGTTTCTTCCCGTCCTCATCGTCTCGTTGCGCCAGTGTCTCGAATAAAGTAATATCTGAAATGTTTATATAGATACTAGTACATATTACCTACAGTGAGTAGGCCAGCCCATAATGTTCAATCCTCCTAATAGTACAAAAAATGTTACACACAAAATGCCCAGATGTATGCGAAAAACAGCAAACACAAAACGAAAGATCAACATAAATAGAAAGCGCACATATATGAAAACCTCGCTCATGCCCACCCATCGTCAATCCACCACCGCTTTTCCGCCCCGCTTATACTCCACTCCGCAACACTCTCAGTCGTCGCGACATATACATAACCGCCAGTCGGGTCGAAACACACACCCGCAATATCCAGCCCGTCGGTTCCGTCTGCACCATCGCTTGCGGTCTCTTCCTCTCTAACCACGGAAATCCTGCGTGCCGGAGGCGAGAATGACGAGAACCGCGCGCCAATATGTACGGAAGGCGACGGCGAGGACGATCTGGATGGTGTATGTGATGATAGGCAATCCAACTCATCCACCACCATGCCATCATCATCCCTATCGCGCTCGTCGGTCGCGTAAAACTCGGTACCATCACGGTCAGCGCTGCGCCGCGTTCGTATTCCGTGACCAGCCAGAAGGACCTGGACGTCATTTTCCACATCCCGGTCCCCCATGGAGGGTATCACCACGAGGTCGTCATCTGGATCCCCCGTGGGGGTAGAACGCCGTGATCTCCGTCTCCGGGACGAGGGCGACATGGATGGAATTCGGAAGGTGTCCTCGAGAGCCATGAACATGTATGAAGAAGGGGTGGGTGGGTCGTCGTATGACATTGTCGGGGGAGTAGCAATACCAGACTGTGATAATGTAGGATGGGGTCGTCTTGCGGGAGAATGTGGAGGTGGAACTGGGGGGGTCGGAGCATGAGGAGCCTGGACGATTTCTTCCGTCTCGAACGTCCTAGCGTCGATTATGTGTAAGAGAGACGTGTGCTAAAAAGTGTATCAGACAAGGTCCAAAAATAAGCACAGAATAGACCTCACCTCAGTAAAGGTCATTATCTCTTTACCCATGCCATTTCTGCCTCCCTGGCTAAACTTGACATTGCGCACGCTCCAGCCAGGAGCCTTGCAGCTGCCTCGTGTCCACTCCCACGGATCGTCGGATAACCATCCAGTCGCGCCTCCAGTTCCCAAAGCTACCCGTGACTTGTCAGTCTGGAACGTTTTCAATGGCCTTGTACTCCGAACGTCCCACACGGCGACAGTCCCTTCTTGTGACGCGACAGCATACTTGGTTCCATCGGATGAGAAAGCCGCAGAGAAAGAAGCGACCAAAGCGGTCGATGCATATGGTAAAAACGAGACATCGGGTGGAGGAAGCGATAGCGTGGCAATAGGTGTGATGTTGATATGGGATCCACCAGTTAGACGGTGAAGAAAGACTTTGGATGTATCGCCGACAGATAGCAAAGTCCGTCCATCCGGTGATACGGAGGCTGTAGTAGATTGAGATCAAGATTAGAAAAGAGTGAATGGGAAGGAACACGCACAATGATTGATAGGCACGCCTAAATGTATACAGCCAGACTCGGGCAGCGAGGTGAAGTGCTCGTTGCGGACTGGGATATCGAAGAATCTCACTGTCCCGTCGTTGTTGCTGACAGCCACCCGTGGCTCGACGCTGCTCTGGTTCGAAGAAGTCATACTGAGGGACGTAAGGAGGAGCGAGTTGTTGATGGAACCGCGAATATGGTCGTCGTAGTGCCATCGTAGCTGAGCGCGGCGGTGCCGTGACGACGACGGCGAGTAGCACGACAGGTGCATCTCCGCCTCCTGGCCGCCCGCAGCAAGTAACGTGTAGTCGGTGCCCGGTATCATCATAGATGTAAGCGTGTTGGGCGTGAACGGTAAATCAACCAGCTTGCGCGCCGTCTTGCGCGATATCGTTAGTAGCGTGTCAGTCGTTCAAGCGTGGCGCTCACCGATTCGGGCTTGTTGAGGTTATGCTCCATAAGGGCATTCTGCTTCACGTATGCAACGACGCCGCGCTCGCGGGGGCATACAATGAGGTCTCGGAGCTGTCTGTACACAGGTGAGTCGGATGCGGTACTTAATATCATGAGCTACTTACACATGACCAATATGCACGTCGGCTGACGCGACGGCTGTCGGTGTCGGCGAGCTTAATAGTGGCATACCTCTCGCCATCGTGTAAAACGATGAACAGACAGGTCGAGATGGTGGTCCGGGAACAAGCTGGGAGCGGGAAGTAAGCAAGGGTCACTGCTAAAAGTACCGAGTATTTTCCCACGAGCTACGTCATGAGGGGAATCACCAAACCAAAACCGCCACCCTGCCATCGTCGAGCCCAACGCTGTTATTCGTCTCCTCATTACACCCGCCATTTTTGACTGGACAACACATTTCACGTGCACTTGTATGCCGTTATCAGCCTCTCGTTTCTTTCCCTATGAACTGCATTCCCTGTCCTATCCCAGTCTTAGCATCCAATTACATCGGTCCGATTCTCAGTTCTCTGAGGCTTCTTCATACGCCACCATTCTTGTTTAATCAACCTTTAAACTTGGGACCTCCATATAGCATCCAACTCCGGTTCGTGGACCCGAGCTCTCGCGTAACAGGGACTAACTGCCGATCCAAGGCGGTGTATGGACTATGAATTCCCCTTGTTCGGAGTGACGTTCGTCGGCTATTGCAATTGCACAGGTTAGCGAGGAGACAAATGGAACCTACGTCAAAGGCGTCTGGGCTATTGGTTGGCGCACTTCGCCGTTCGCTGGTAACGCCGATACTTTAATACAATCGAGGAGGAAACGGACGAAGGAGCGGCATCTGCAAAAGACATCGAGACCAGGCCTAGACAGTGTGGCTTTGGTTTGCTGTTGATCCTTAACTACCACCGCCACTTAATTAACGTCAGTCTAGCATAGGTTTACTACCTTGCCGTCAGGATTCTCTTCGGCGAGTGATACGCACTGTGCTCTTGAAGTTCGACGCGCTGCAGCGAAGCCTTAAAGATGTTTAAACACCTGTGCTCATTGGTGTCTCAAGTACGGGTCGTTGATTTGTTTAAACAGTTTGATGGCAGATGTCTTCGCAAAGTCCATGAATGTATCGCCGGACTATGAATTCTCTCTGCTCGGAATGCCGTCTTGTGGCACGCACTGTCGCCTCAGTACGTTCTTCGACCATCGCGGGTACCACCTTTCTTCTATCTATGTTACAAGGATAGCAAATTGATAACACGTCCAGTATGTCGATCCATCCTCAGCAAAAGAACTACTCGCCAACTCCTACCCTAGGTGTACCTATACCAATCTATCCCCGCTCGCGATATGTCAGCGTCAGACACCCTCAACGGCCTGTTCCCACAACCTTCCCTCCTAGTCGTCAAAAACGAAAACTCAGACTGATCTTTCTTGGGATTAAAATAATCCATCAAAAATCTTGCAAACTCCTCCATCCCCTCCACCGAATCGTCCGAACTATCAGAGTCCGAATCAGCCTCAGGAAGCTTCACCCAAAACTCATACAAAGAGTCCCAATCGATGGCTGAGTCGCCAGTATAATCCTCTGCAGGCAACGGCGGCAGGGGCACCGGATACCTACACACCAAACTCCCCGGAAACCTATCCGGATACATCGCCTTCCAATGCTCAAGAACCCCCCACAGCTGAATGCACACCCACTCCGTCTCTTGCACGCCCAAAAACCTGACTCCCCTCTCCTTCTCGAACTGCTTCATCGTGCTAACCGAAGCCATGAACGCGAAACGATCCGCGCCGAGGAGGATAGCGACGCTATCCGGCCCCCCAAACTTCTTTGTGGTGAGCAACATGCGGTCGTCGGGAAATAGATGGGGAGTCATACACGATGCGACGTAGCGGAGGACGTCGAACTCGCGGAAGATGCTCGACATGAAATAGTGCGGGATGTACGGGTGGGGCTGAAGGGCTTGCGGAATGCGGGGCCCAAATCTTCGATTGCTGTGGATGGATGGATGGATGAGCACTGGCGAGAAGCACGACGAAGAGTTTAATGCATACCATATTCCTTCGCTGGTATATGGCACAGATAATCCGACACCATTCTCCATAGTGTTGGATGGTTGTACTCTGTTGCAGGGAATGGTATGTCGAGGACGAGTGGAATATAATGGAAGGTAGCAGAAGAAGAACACAATGGACATCGATTGACCATCCCGAAAGACAAAGGCAAGTACCGTGACGAGTTTCTGCATTTGGTTATCGCGTCCCTTCACATGTCGACTCGTACTACATAAGGGGCTTTTTGCCACCTTCGATTTGATAACAACTCTTGATCAAATGGCCCAGGCATCATCGTCAAGTGTGCGGTTGGAACCATTGAGTGGCAGCCCCGAAAGCGGCGAGTTTTCCGATGGAGAAGTATCAAGTATCAAAGGAAGGCTGTGATTGAGAAGGAGAATACTGAGGGGAATAACAAGGTTTGGAAGGATGCAGACTCGGAGCCGTGCTGCTGCTGCAGTGGCGGGAGAGCGCCGATGAAGAGTGAGAGAAATTTGGAGCCAACGTTGATTCTGATCAAAAAGGGTTCAGCGCTTCCCGAGAGGTTGAAACATAAGCCATAAAGTGGTCGTAAATACGCGTTAGTAGTAGAGTCAAAGTAGAGTTCTGAAAGCTGCTTGTCCACGTTTGGCATCGTCTTGGCGGAGAATTCCGACCTTGCATTTTCCATCTTCAGACTCTCTTTTCCAGACTCTTTCCTCCTTCCTGCTAAGCTATCCTCAGGCTGCCATTAGCTGCTATGGCATTTGGCCGTGATGCGCACCGCTCAGATATCGCATCTATGGTTGTACCATGGCGCGTTGGGAGGGAATTGCTCAACGAGGCGCAGCAGTTTCCTCCACAGACGCTCCGAGCGCAGTTCTTGCATTGGTAACACTGGGACCAAAACGATATCGGAACCCTGTACGCTCCTACTTTTTACATCCGAAGTCAAATCGACTAACCAAATAAGGATCACTCTGCCAAAGGCCTAGTCTCTGGGACACAGACGCTATATACACGATAACGAGGGGGGGAGGTTGTTATGTGTATAGAGTCTGTCAGTTTGATCGGGGTTCGTACCGTGCGCCTGGTTATTATGTAAGTCGACCTAATTGAGAATTGTGATCGGCCTGCTATTTTGGCATGAGCCACCATCCTCGATGCTTTTCAACGCGTTACTTGCCTCTATCCGCTGTAAATCTTGAACGAAAATTTTACTCCTTGCTTTAAACTTCGCTGTGAACTCAAATGGAGCCTGAATTCGCGTCGGGCAGCTCACAGTCAGCACCGGCCCCGAATCCCACTACTGGACAGCCGTTTGCGTCGTGGCAATCAGCGTACACCTTTCCGCCGACCAATGGAACTCAGCAGCCACAATATATTTCGTATCCACCCCCACAGTCCTTGGTTTTCAACGTTGAAACCACATCCGGAGCGCGGACACGAAGATCTAGTGCGCCAGGACGTTACAGCACTCCTCTGTTCGTCCCGACTCTGGAAAGCATACAAGAGCGGAACAGGATTCATGACCGAGCGTACTCTTTACCAGTACCACGTAGGTTTACTTTTTCTGCAAGTTTTATCTCATATTAAACAACAACGTAGCGACGTCTCTTCCTGTTTCTAATCTTATGCCAACACCTGTCGAACGCGCCCCATTTCCTCATTCCCAACCTCGACTTAAAGCCCCGAAGACTCCAAAACCCGACCCCTACGTCGAAATGAACGCGATCCTCTTGCTCATTATCGAAAAATTCAAAACACTCGGGCACTTTCTGCGGATTCTTTTTGCAGATTTTCGACGTCGAGATGGTCCGGACAAGCGAACAAAGCGGCATCGTTCCCTCGTCTCTTCGTTCCTCCGCGGCAACACCAAGATTAAGGCCGCCGAGATCGTCAACCTCATCTACCACCATCGCTCTAGCCGCCCTACTTACCTTTCCAATCACCGCGATGAGTTGGAACATATGTTTGATGGCTGGAAGGATCCGTCAGACCTTCGCTACGCTCGGCCTGCGATATCGTGCTGGGCCATTCAGCTTGTCGGCCCCGCTTGTCGAAAGCAAATTGGCGATCTCACGGCTGATGAAGAGGGCGACGAATGGGAGGATGTAGAGCAAGATGTAGACGACCATGTTACTGGTCCTCTACATGCTCGTCTTGCTGCGTCGAAGCGGCGAGATGCGCGAAAGAAGGACAGCCGTGCGATGGTGAATTGGGATGTCGTAGAGGCGTTCAGGATAAAAACGGTTGCCGAAACTTTCGAGCGCCGGGCACGCGCTGTATGGTTCTTGACGGAATGTATGACAGCGACGATGAAGAAGGGCAGGGTTATTATTCGGAAACAGCGTCCCCACTCAACGGTAAGCAATTTCTTCCTTTAAAAAATTGTATGCTCATTAGGCTCTAGATACAAGTTGCAGCTATATCTTCCTTTGTACTCAGTCGTAATCGATATGCGAACGGCTATCTTGCAATGCAACTCGGCATCTGGCTTTGGGCATGTCGAGCCCACGTAGACATCAAGCGCGTGTTGTCCCGGATGGGTCTTGGACTCTCGGACAAGACGGTTCGAAAAGCCTTGATCTCCATGGCGAATTTGGGCCAGGAGAACCTTCAGAAGTCGATGGCAGAATACGCCGAACGGGGAGAGCTCGGATGGAGCGTTGTGATGGATAATGTGCAGGGTTACGCGTTGGTTCGACAGTTCGGACATGGGAAGGAAAGTACACTTATCTGTGGTACTGCGGCAACGGCTGTGCGCCTTTACGACTACCCACCAGACGCCTTCAAGCTCAAACCATATCTCGAGAACCTTGTCGAGAACAAGCGCGCGACTTTGACTACCGACAAGCTCCTTGATGACCTCCATCTTCCCAAGCTCGAAAAAGTGCTCGCACTTCATTGGGTCCGCGCGCTTCTTGATTTCATTCCGGCGCTTCACCATCTCAAACCTCTTCTCTCGGAGATTTTCCGTTCCGCACCCATTGCAGTAAACCGACTGCCCGATGACCGCATTACCGAGATTCAGCCCTTGAAGAGCAACGCAGAGCGCGAGATTGAGCTCGAAGGGTCGAAGAATTGCATTAACGACTTTAGCACACAGATGGGCTGGAAGAAGGAGTGGGCTGAATGGCTTATTGCATGGCGACGGCGGGACCTATGCCACCATCAAGCGTCTGAAGAAGCTCCTTATGGCTACAGCGCCCGGCCAGTACGACTCCTTCATTCATGTTCTGGCTACACCCGAGCTCTGGCACATGGGCTCTACCATGATTGGTACACTGGCGTCCAATCATTACGGCGCCGCATCATCTCCCGATCCCTCGTCGCTTTCGCGCGCTTCCTCGGCCGGTAGCCAGAAGCGTCCTACAGATCTTTCGAAACCAGACTACTATCCGACAGTTGCAGCAATGAAGCTGATCTGGAATGCTCAGGTTCTTGATTGTTGGAGGTATGTTAATCATTTACCTATTTGAACATATCATTAATCTCACTGGCAATAGGATCCATCTATGCCCAGACAGCTCTCTTGACGAACACTTTGGCAGTCTCGCGAGCAGCGGCGTGCTTCCTACACTGGACAACCTCATCTGTGAGGCCGAGAAGCTTCAAAAGCGCTACGGATCACTCAACGCTTACGAACGCGTGCTTTCAAAATCGGATTGGGAACGCGCTAGTCCAGACCTGAGGATTCCGGAAGGTTCTGAGTGGAAGAAACCTTCGTCTAGTCCTCCTAGCGTCCCATCTCGCCTCGACGTTCCTGCCGCCAGCGCTGTTGTGTCAGATGACGGTGAGGAGGAGGACTCGGCGTCACTTAACGATCAGCCCATCAAGAAATCCGACAAAATACACATCGAAGAGCCCGGATTTGACGGTGATAGGCCTGCTGCGAATGCCGCGCTGTTCAAGTTTGAATTCGGATTATGGATAGAGTTCTCTTATGCCGTGTCAGAGGGTGATACAGGTCGAGCGTGGAATGTTATCAAGGTACGAATATTCGTTTGTTTGCGCACAGAGCTAATGTGGTCGATTAGACTTGGATCTTTATATTCGGCGGCTCAACTAATACGAACTACATGTTGTATCTTCTCGACATGTATTGCCTTCTGACCTATGACGCGCCGGAGCCATTACGAGTTGCCATCTTCATGAACTGGCTCGCCAACTTCAAGGCGAAACGCGGGCATCATATTCCCTTGGATCTGATGCAGGAGCATCACAATCATGTGCTCGAGGACCTGGTCGAGCGAACGGGGAAGGAGTTCGATAATCCAGCGTGGCGAGAGATCGCTTCTCCAAATGTTCACCATGTCACGCGGTTGAAGGACGAGATTGAAGTCGGGTTCGATTTAAAAAGCCGAGGGAATACACACCCCGAAATCGACACTCGAAACGAAACGCTATCAGTCATAAGGGGGTATCAAGAAGAGGAGCTTCACTTTTTTCGATCCACACGTTCCCAAGGGCACAAAGCTTCTCCGTTACTCAACGGGGGATATAATCGACTGGACACAGGACGCATGGACGAATTCATCGAGGAGGGGACTGAATTTGCGGCGTTCATTGAGATGACACTGCGAACAACTCTATTGGCCGACAAGGCCTCTTCTAATTCGACTGATACTCCGCCAACTCCTTCTCCTTCTCCTCGCCGACCTTCCTCCTCTCCCCCTCGTAGTCCTATTCAGCAAGACGCCGAATCTTCTGTGGGCTCAGGTTCAGAAGAATATTCCGAAGCAGACTCTGAAAAGAGCATCAGTACTCAAAGCGATGGTGACGCCGAAGACCACAGTACCTCCAAGGCTTTCACCGGATCAGGACGGCGAATGTTTACAGTAGATGAGAACGGCGATATGCACGAGACGAGACTTGACGACAATGTGCAGTGGTTGGAAAGCTGTGAGTATATTGCCGATGATCAAGAAAGTGATCGAGACAGCGAGAAAGACGTCGAGGAAGAAAAGCCCGACGATTCCAGTGACGATTCTGACGTGTCTGGAGGTGAGGACGATGTAGTAGATTCCGAGTAATAATTACCTTATTCTGCTCCTCTTCTTGTCGAGTTTTCGTTCCGATAAGACTTGCGCGGTGGTCGCATGTCAGCGAGGACAGCCGCGGTGCGTTCCAAAGGCTTTCTTGGTTGTCGAGGTTGACGTGCAGCAGCCGTGCGAGTAGGTAACGTATTGGTAACGTCTGGGAGAGCTTGGCGCTTTGGTAGTGGTCGGCGCAAAGACGGAGGTGTAGGTGATCTGTCCGGTGTTTGTTGGGGAGAGGAGTGTTGCTCTGCATCGCTTTCATCACCGTTTGACTGCCACATATCTTCATCTTCACTCGATTCCACAACCCTTTTTCTCTTCGCCTTTGATCCACCCGTGTTTGATTGCTTCTTTCTCGACTTCGGAAGTAACTGCTGTATTTCTGAGATTATGTCGAACAGAGCAGATCCATACGCCAACGAAAAGCGCCAACGAGATGGACCGATAAGATCTAGAAGTGCGGCAGTATCGCGAATAGAGTTTATGTTGGTAATGACGAGCTTGGTCAAAGATGACGGAAAGAAGGCAAGTCGGGGAAGATGCTCGTAGTCCTTCTTCTCGTGATTCTCGCGCCATATGGTGTCCGCAAATTCTCGAAGCCTCTGATCAATGACTGGCTTGAGTTCCTTGGGGATCTTGTACGATTTCTTCGCTTTCTCCTTCGGTGGCGGCGTTAGGAATGGCGGAGGGATATCAGAATCAGCTGGGTAAACGGGTACTGGGAAGTCGACGGCATAATCAGGATAGCGCTCTTGACAGAGAGAGCAGTATAAGACACGGCTAGCTTGTCGGCAGTCGAGGAGAGAGGTAGCAAGTGGAGAGTTTTGATATTCACGATTGAAGGCAGCAACAATACAGACGCGTTCGGTGATTACTCGAGCCTTGGCATCTTCGATTCGCTTAGTCTTGGGCTTGCCGGCAGTGACACGAATGGCAACGTCAGGCGCTATTGACGTCTGATGAGAGTATTGAATGGAACACATGGTACGACTTACACGCCAACTGCTTCTCTGCAGCCGTAATCTGTCGCGGCTGTATTAAGGTAATTGCACGCGTCAACATACTCAGAATCCGCCCGATGCGACCTATTCGTTGGATGGCTTCGTTGATAGTTTCGGGAAAACAAAGAAGGATGGCGATTGTCAAGGTACGAGCGTTGATTCCATTCGCTAAAGCAACAGTGCCGATGACGATACGGAAGTACGGATCTGTTTCGAGGAGCTCCAGAGTCTTGCGGTTGTACTCGTCAGAGCACAGCGAGTGATACATGCGGACATGGCGGAGAAAATCCATATCCGGGGAGCCATCTTCCATAGATAGATGAAGACTCGAAGTACTTGATCCATTGTTGCGCAGTGTATCACGATCTTGTGTCCAGGAACAATGTAGTCAAGTAGCTGGGGAAAGGATTTGCCTCCGATGGCATCCTGAAGCGGAACAAAGTTCATCTCGATGTTCTTGCGTTCGTTAGAGTGTCGGATCGTGCTAAAGTTGCCGCGAGTAAAGCCAAGGTTCCTACAGACGCGACGCGTTTGTTCTCCGGGAGGAAGAGTTGCTGAGAGAGCAAAGACAGAGATGGTGGAAGGAAGCAGACCGCGAAAGTAGACACCAATAAATCCGAATGCCTTCCGGAAGGATAAACCCCACTCGTTCAACAGATGTCCTTCCTCGGCGCACGCGTAGATCAGATTCTCGCGGAAAACTTGTGAGCGCGGGATCGTTTTTCGCCATTCCTCATCGCGTAGATGCTCCGGATCGACACAAATAACCTGCCATCTCGTGCAAGAAGCAATCTCCTCAGCCAGCTTTTCTCCATTCTTGTGGGCTTCCGTCTTGCGTGCAGCCGTATATGCCAGCGCCGATATTCCGAGTTTCTCGAGCTCGTGTACCTACATATAATTAGCAAATGACTACACTCTTAAAGTGGATAACCTACGATATCACCAGCCAGACCTTTGGTTGGGGTAACGATGATTCCAACGGCGAATTTACGACACGAGAAGCGGGGATAGAGATGGGGATTAGAAGCGACTTCGTTATGGACCAGAATGGGCACAGAAAACGCGGCAGATTTCCCGCCTCCAGTAACCTCGACACACAGCACGTCTTCACAGTCCAAGATTGGCGGCACATATTCCAGTTGGGCATCCCGGAGACCTTCTGTCCACTTGGGTACTGTCTTTTTCACGATTTGCTGCAGTACTTCGCGGCCGTGCGGGTGATTCCAGCGATAAGAAGACGGCATGGATTGGCAAACGCGTCGAAATGGTGGAAGTGACTGCCAGAAGCGTGCTCGATCACAATTCTTAATTAGGTCGACTTACATAATAACGACCTGCACTGTACAGACCCCGATCGAACCAACAGACTACCAAAGGCCCCAACTCGGAGGCACCGCCGCATAAGACACTTATCAGTGGTTGTTGCATATACAAGCATGAAATTATTCAAGCGCATGCACCAAGCATTTATCTCTGTGAATTACTAAACGCAGTGGCTGTCATCTCCTTTGACTCTTCGAGTGCTCATGTACATTGTCGATTATATCCGGGTGCACCCCGGCCATATACGGTGCTTTCATGGGTACGAATGGCCTTTTATAGCTTTTCGTCTATGGAAGGGAGGGACGTCGGGCATCCATGGCCCATACATGCAGCCTTTCATAGGCCATGTATAAAACCTTTTATAGACCATCTATGTACCCCTTCGTAGTCAATACAATGATCCATATAACAGGGTATTTACACTGAGTAGTAACAGGTGTCTAGATATAGTGACATCCCGCCTCGCGCTCATATCAGGGCTCACGTAGGCTCACATGCATCACACTAAGAACATTGTAACATAATCGAATTCTACTCTACGCAAGCAGTACAGGAGAGCATAACACATTGAACAGCAAGGAGCACCAGAGACTTGGAAGGCAAGCAGACGAGACAGGAGAATACCGATCAAGATGTTAGTATGTTGTCAAAGCATAGACGGAGCGTACTGGAATGATAACACGGAACGAGAACGCTAAGAAACCGTTAGCGATGCACTTGAGCAAATACCAAGACGTACGAGACAGTCAAACGGGTGTTCGACATAGTATTTGGCTTTGACCATCTGGCATCGTCAGAGCTCGGCGACGAGAAGACAAACGAATAGAGACATACCGCGAGTGGACGAGAATGTGCTAAGAAAGGACGGCAGTCAGCAGAGAATCAGCGACGCTGGTAGGAGGAAGAAACTTGAGTAAACCCACGTTTCAAACGTGGCGTCGTCGTCGCGGCGATGTCCCGCGCACTGGAAAGCATCTGTAGAACGATGAGAAAGCCATAATACGAGGAACTAGCACGATCCGCATAGCTACGTAGACGCACCGTTAATCGGGCACCTGTGAATACACGGACATTTGATGGGGCGAGATCCAAAAGACCCGGGAGCACATCGCGCCGCCACGTCAACCACAAGTAACGCGCAGGAATGAGCTGGGCGATATACTGCTCTATGTAGAAGTTTTGGGTAATACTAGAAAACATGAATAGATGCATCTCATATTTCGGAAAAATGCTCGTACCGTTAGGCAGAATCAAGCCGTGTATCTTTCAGATGCTGCTCCAGTCTTGTTCCTGAATCTTTTTAATGGGCATCGTACTTCGTCGCGGCTGCCGTCGCGTACACGGCGTTCATCGCAGTTGTGGTCGCGTTCATGCTGGCGACGGTCGCGTCCCCAGCCCATCTCTAGGTGATGAGGGCGAGCACAAGGGCAGCGGTGGATAGAGATAGACAGGGATGCGCACCTGGGCTGCCTTTATGCGCCACTAACAACGTCAAGACCACTCCACAGTAAAGACAGGGCATGTCGCATTCGTTCCGCGATTCCAAGGTCGGATCTGCATACTGAGAATGCAGCAGCAAGCCAGAAAAGTGTAAGCCAGCCCACCTTGGTGCTCCCAGTGGTGGCAGAGCCGAAATGAAGTCGACTGCGGCAATTTGCAGTCCCGCCGGACTGTATCCGAGCGCGCTGTTGGGCGATATGGCTATAACAGCGCCGACATGTAGTCGAGCATCGCCTGCGTCGTGTAGCGGCGACATGTAGTCGACCGCTGACCAGATCCGAGCTCGAGATGGTGGTGGTAAGAGAGAGAGAGCACATGTGACATAACGCGTCAAGTCACGTTGGCGTTGTTTGGCTCAAGCGTTTCCAAAGCGTTTCATCGGCAAGTCGGCATTGACCATTGCCAAGTCTTCGCTTGACTCGGACCTATTAACGACCTCACGACTACAAGTCGGCAGCTTGGACCGACTGCCCGACTTCAAAGCGCCGTATGCGCGACGGTAGCACACGCGCCAAACGAGAGAGCCATACTGTGGTCATGCTGTGAAACGTCTGGGTGTCGGCGGCGTGCAATATTACGATGACGCGTGTCAGTGTGTATGATTATTCTCGCTATTACTAAAGGCGATAGGCTCAACGCGATCTATGCAGTTTACGACCAAGGCGTGTTTGTCGGTATCATCGTGACGGACGACTCTCTATGTGAGATAGGCTTTCAAGTTTCCCGATCCTAGTTTGCAGGGAACTATAATCAACATCAAAGACGACTTGGTTATCCCCTATGGCAACGATGTGCGTCGTCTCTTTTATGCTATTGCCCAACTGATACATCTGTAGGTCTGGAGACGCGCCAGCGCCCTTCACCGACCACAACCCCGACCTCGACTCCATCCGCCGCAAGCGAATACGGCCCCGTCAGAGATGAGGTCGCGCATCAAGGACTCGGCTCGCTTTCGAGCTCCTACTCTGACGCGGTATCGACTTGACCCGCGACCTAATCGCAAGCTACATCTGGGAATCCCAGAGACCCGACTCAGCGTTTGGTGATCAGCAACATTGTCCTGGTCAAATCCAAGAGCTACGCTCGCCATCAGGAGATTGGTCCCGTCTACAAGGTACATACTTTCTCTTATTTCCCTCTGAATATACGCTGACAAGCCATACAGCTCTTTTCATTCATCGTTGGCCCCAACGGATCAGAGTCCAACACCATCGACGCACTTCTCTTGGTCTTCGGGTTCCGTGGCAACAAGATGCGTCAAGGGAAGCTTTCAGAGCTCATCCACCGTTCCGCCAAGTATCCCGACTTGCAACAATGCAGCGTCGAGGTACATTTCCGTGAAATCATTGATTTGGTACGCGTCGGCGTTGACCCCTCCTATGATCTGTACTGATCAGGCGGGCCCAGACGACTCTGAAGTCGTATCGCGCTCGTTGTGACGCGGACCACCTCCAAGGACAACACGTGCAAGAATACCGTCAACAAGAAGCAAGTGTCTCACAAGGAAGTGCGCGAGCTCCTACTCTCACGCGGTATCGACTTAGACCACAATCGTTTCCTTATTTTACGAGTAAGCCCTTTGTAATTCCGAATGACCGTCTGCTTATATCATATACGGGGTGAAGTCGAACCGATTGCTCTCATGAAAATGGAGGCGAAAACGAAGGTCTGCTCGAGTACCTGGAGGCCATTATCGGTACCGCCTTGCTTGAAGAGCCCATAGAAGCAGCACTCGTCAAGGTTGAGGAATTACGGGAGGGCAGGCTGAAGCTGATTTGGTGAAAGAGGAGATGGCTCTGAAGGCGATAAAAGCAGCCATTGCCTGCATCGTGAAAGGCCAGAATTAACGGCAAGCGGGCGGAGATCGGGGTCGCCACCAGCCAGAGTTAGCGAAGAAGGCTCAGCGTCTTGCCGTAAGCAAGGGAGGAAGACTTCCAAGAGCTCAAGTCGGATCAGGACGTCAAGGTCATTCCTCGAGTACGATGTTGGTCACTCCTTCAACTAATCATCATCTTCGTAGATCGCCGAGGATAGTCATAGAAAGGCAAACCTCGCGAATTGAAGACTGCCGAGGAGCATGTTGCTGTAAGTGTTTATATATGGTTCCGTTACAGACCGGCTGATTAGAATCGTTAGGCTACTCAACGCAATCTCGCCCAATGTCAGGCCACGGCCGGCTCAACACGTCGCTCACGCAGGCGAGAGCGTCTCAAGCCGAAGTAAAGGGCCAGAGCACCGTTTTGCAAGCGTTGACGAAGCGAGGGAGGGAGGGAAAAGTTCAGGGATTCCGTGTGAGTGTACCGTGTTTGGCGCCGATATTTTGTCTCATCGTAATATAGGGTCGTCTGGGCAGCCTTGGAAAGATCGCAGACGACAAGTATGATGTCGCCGTCATCGCTGCCTGTGGTAACGGATAAGGTCGAGCATCAGCGTGCATCGAGCATTTGTGCCGGATGAATATTGGGCACGCGTCAATCAGGGTCTTGGACAGAGTGCAGACGACTCTCCAGCAGATGGGAAGAAGCCTCAATCCGAGGACGGTACCCGCTTATCGACCTCATCACGCCCAAAGACCCCAAGTTCGCCTTCTACGAGGCGGTAGGGGAGACACTTCTTGCGAAGGATATGGTCCAAGCCACGCACATCGTGTGCGGCGGACGGCAATGCCGACGGGTTGTGACACTGCAGGGGCAGATGATTGAGGCCAATGGTACCATGGGTGGCGGCAAAGCCGCCTCTGACAGGATGAGCTCAAAGTTGACGACTGATGCTGTCGCGACGACAACGGCTCGCATGACGCGTCGAGGCAGCGACTACACATAGAGAATGGCCGTGACGCGTTAGCGGATGGTCGGTGACAGGTAGACGGCCCTTGGAGGTGTGGCGGCATGCCCGGTAACGGTTATTAGCCAAATGTAGCCCTTTAATTGACCATTTACTCTCACTTTCACTGCCAGTTTAAGGTCTTTCCCATGGTGAATACAATGCTGCATTAATGGTCTATGAAAGGATGTATAAATAGTACAGTACAAGGACAATATAAGGCCCAAAAGGCTTTTCATAGCTATTCAACCCTTTCATAGCCTTCCGGGGGCTATGAAAGGATCATGAATGCGGTCGAAAAGCCTTCCATAGCCATTCGACCCTTTAATGCATTTAATGATTTTTGTGATGTACGCGTCTTCTCGGGATACTACCGGTAAAAGCACTAACTGCTCTCTGCCTAGTCAAATTTTATTCTCTCATGCGTCCTCTCATCGACAACTCTGGTCTATTTGCTTGCTCTCAAGCAGGCATTTTCTGGACAGGGGTGCTTCCTTCTCACTAGGACTGCGCTGTAAGTAGCCTGCAAGGTAGCCTGTGAAAAAAAGGTCTTCAAAACGCATCGAGCATGCCTTCACCGCCATCAGTTCAGCAACTTGCCGTATCTCAGCTCCAGCGTTCACACTCTCAGTCGTCGACATCAACTCATCAGCATCCCTGCTAATGCTACCGCCAATTATTCAGGTCAATCCACAACCTTTAACCTCGAACTCGATGGTTTCGAGTTCACGACGCCGTCTGCGCATCAGTACGCACCTCGTATGTCAAACGCTCCCGTGCAGGCACCTCGTCATTTCGCTATTCGAGACATCATAGATGGACTGGTTGCGCACGGAAACGGTGTCTGCAGATGAGGATGGACTGCAGGCTGATGAGGGTGACCGAGGCTGTGGAGGAGGCGCCGGATGAGACAGTGTATGGACCACCGAGGCAGACAAGGCTTCGGTCAGCGTGTTGTTCATAGCGCAGATGAACTGGGACTGCACCGAAATCAAATGTTGAATGAAACCTACCTGGTCAGATACTGTCTGTTCCAACTTCCAGGAGATTGTCGTCCTCAAGATTCGCCCTAGACATCTCCCTGCGTTTCAATTTTCTGCGAGACCTACGGAAACGAGCGCATGCAGCACTGTCTCGAGGGTCTGGATATGAAGCGTGCGGAGTCATCTGGATGGCTGTCTGTTCGGCAGCGAAAGTGAAACTCAGCTGGATTGTAATGGCGGGAAGTTTCAGTCCGCCTTATTGCCAACTGCCACCATCATGGCTAACCTCATGCGCTCCGCCAAGTCCGGCAACGACTGGACTCTCAATGACCTGGACTCATATAACATCAGCCTCAATCAGATGGACGCTCTTCCGTTCTTTGGCTTACAGGTACGCGAGGCTATAGCCCTCGGAAAGACTATAACGACGTTGCGCATCACAGGCGTTGCCACAACCTTCGGTTGATCCAGAGCTGCTCACCAATGCCGAAGCTGGCGCAATGCAACAGGATCGCCATGCAGAGTTGATCACTTACCTTGATCTCGCCATGCTCCCCGAAATGGGTGAAACCGCCGTGGATGATTTTGCTGTCGAGCTTTTCAAGAGTCTGGGTTATGTTCGTCGAGAACGAGTAGCACGCACGCGGATAGACCTTCCGCTCCTTATTTGCGGCGAAAACAGGCACGCAAAAACCGACGTCTGTATCATCGATCGATCTCAGAACGATATCCTTCTGCTCGTCCAGGAGGACAAGAACGGTGAGCCTGTCAATGCGCGAGCTCAGCTTGTAGCAGAAGCAGTCGGGGCCTTTAACGAGAACAATGCGCAAAGGGAAGCGGCTGGACTCGATCCTCTATTGGAAAAGGTGAGTCATTTCGCGAGTTTGTTGACCCTTTTCTATTGTTCTTCTTAGGTCATACCCGGCATTGTCATGGTGGGCACTTCGCCAACGTTCTTCAAAATTCCCGTCACCAGCACTCTGTCCACTCATATTCGCCATGGGACCTATCCTCCAGAGGAAACCCGCGTGATCTATTGTTATCCGCCCGTTCCTCGTCCTGCTCGCCGACGTAGTGAAGGGATGAAGCCTCTGGACAACAGGCGTGAAATTTTCAAGTGCTATGAAGCATTTAAGGTGATTGTGGGTATATGACCTGGACTTCACGCAGCATGTATGAAGGAGATAGCAACACTTGTAAAACTCGATTTGAATGCTAAGTATCGTTGCCGTCGACGGTCGCACAATGTTACCTCTGTTCCGTACACTTCTCCGCCGCCTTCAGGTCACGACAAGAACGAATGTTAATATCTGGATCTTCATTCTGACTTCAAGGTCAGAAGCGGGGCGAAAATGCTAAAGGTATGTACGTACTTGATGTTAATTCCGACAGGCTGGACTAATCCTTGGTGCTGTAGATTGCTGACTGCACCGAAGGCGGTCGCGACCATCGTGTGCGCCTCGACGCCGTCCCGATATCCTTGCTATATCCGGCCGTCGATATTAGGAACGATGAGACGAGCCCATTCAGGTCAAAGGTAACATGTCGACAAAATCCAACATAACGACACTTATTACCCGGGTAACCCTACAACGATGATTACGCGCGGACGAAGTGAAGTAGGGTGGTGGCGCGTGGTGGAGGATATGAAGACGCGTGAGATGTGGCCGAATGGGTGTCCGACTTATTATCCTGTTCCGCTGCCAGGTGGGGGCAGGAAGGCTGTCGAGAAGCAGGCGATGAGGGCGCCTTCCGAGATGGATAAGGCTTCGCCTGTGTCATCTTCGGGGGAAACTGCGCACGAGAGCGATGAGGTGCGGGAGGATAGAGAGATCGCGTCGGAGTTGTCAAAGGACGATGAGAAACCAACGCTCTCCGCTGTAAATGATCAGCAAGATGAGCACCAGGAGGAGGATGCAAAGGTTGCAGAGCTGGACTTCGATGAACTCTTTGACGAGTTGATTAATCCCGATGCACTCGCTTAATGAACATACCTGGAGACTTGGTTGATACTTTAGTTATATAGGTAGATATTTTATTGTTGATTCTTGTACTGCAATTCAGCTGTTGTATTTTGCGATTTGTACAAGTGTTAGGATAGTAATACGACGCATGAATTTGTTGACTTCACTCCGATATAACGGTAGACCTTGTCGATTCTGTGAACAGACGAGCTCCAGGAAGCGACGGGAGTGTTACCTCTGACCGTCATATGGGTGAAGCATCTGAGGTATCAGTTCCTCGAAGCCACTTTCAATTTGTAACGCGGTAGTAAATTTCAAAGCGTTAACTACAACACAACAGGGTAGCTACAACACATCAGGATAGCCAGTACAGTACAGACAACATAATGAGATAATGAATAAGAGGTGAGAACCTTCGGTATAATGATAGCAAATGCAAGTGATGAGGTATATATACAATGCCAGGATAAATCAACGAGAGAAGAGAAAAGACTCAGGTCATCACAAAGACCGACCTGCGATAGATGAAGTGGTCTAGTCCTCGACCGGTTCGCCACCATTCTCATTCGCGAAGCTCGGTACAAACGCTTCCGACTCGGGCGTCGTCCACCAACCAATCAGGGAATCTCCAAACAAGTCGAAATCCTCTTGTGTGAATGTGGCAAGGTCATCGTTGACGGTGGGCTCGGACGTGCTAGCAAGCGTGTGATTCAGGTGGGACCAGTTCTCCTTCGTCGAGGAAGAAGGCCCATCAAGTTCGATGACGCTGGCTGAAGGCGGCATTTGAGCGAGGAGCTAGAGAAGCACTGATTTAGGAATTCATCCACAGAGGCGGAACGAGAAAACCTCACATTATCCAGGAAAACCTGAGTTTCCCAGTCAAGCTCGTCGTTGTAATGATTGAGTTCAGGAGAATGCTATGTACATTGAAGTTAGCTACAAACGATCCATTGTTAAAGTAATGGGACTTACCCTCTCGTCTGCAATAACCTCCTTTTCCTTTCCTTTACCCTCCACAGGACCTTCATCGTGTCGCGCCTTCTTCACTTCATCAGGCCTGTTCAAGTTGGAGAGAGTCCGCTTTCTCTTCTCAAGAGCACCGACGCGTGAAATGGGAGCGGAAGCGACCAAGGGGGCGGCATGATACAAGTTGGGTAGACCGTCAGGCCCGACCCTCTTCGGCGCCTGAGCAGCCAAACTGAGGACCGCCTCTTTGACGGTATCGGGAGTGATGGCGTCCATGTTCGACGCAGGCTGAACCACGGGGTAGTGATTTCCGTTGATCAAAATATAATGAATGATGATGGGCGTAGCGAGCTCCTGCGAGTAGATAGTGACGGGAGCCATGTCTACGACGGGAGCGGTCATGGTGGTGCTCTGGGATTGTTGTTGTTGCCTGGGCCTCCGTTGTTTCTTGCTAGGTATCGACGTGGGTTGGGACTGCTCGTGGGTGTAATTGTCGAGCATGAACGAGCCATTGCAGTACGTGTCGGGAGCCATTGGATTATTGGCGTGTGGATATCGCTGTAGTGGTGTTTGGAGGAAAAGTGTGGTGAGGTGGTCGAAAGCAAGAACAACAAAGACAATCAAAGCGCGCGGTGCGTGATCATGAATGCACGCCGTGGTAAAATTACCTGGGCTACTGGCCATTGTTCGCCCGATGTGGACCTCTTGAGACGGTTTGCCGGTAGACATGGTCCTACATGGTTTAGAACAAGACAAAATTATAAGGCGTACTATGGGCATTGTATCAGTTCAAGCAGCCAAAAAAAGGGACGAGCAACCTACCACGAGATCAATCCATTAAATGCGCCACACTTCCAACAAGCTATGTTCTGAAAGAGGACATACGTAACACTATTATTAATTTTAACAGGAGAAAATCGTTCAGATTTTGACTGTAACACTCACGATACTCATCGATCCCGACAACGGAAGTCTGTACTGTGCATTCAGAAAAGGGGACATTTCGAATTAATACCCACTCATCGGAGGCGATCATCTGGCTGACGCTGTGGAGTCAAACATCCATTGCACACCATAATCGTTAACCTGGGAGGCAGGCTTTTCGCCTGACTCTGAGATCTTCGAATGTGCGCTCCGTATCTCCGATTGACGAACACATAGCGCTGAACTGCATGCCGTAGGTTGCCTAGAATCTCTACTTACAGACAGGATGGTCTGTAGGCAGTGATAGTTCCAGCTGATGCGTCGCCGTTCCATTCCAGTCGTATATGGTGAGATGTGGCGGCAGTCTTGATGAACATGGAACGCGATGATTCCCTGATTCTAAACGTTTACTACGTGAGGCATTATCGAAAATTTCATGGAGGTCCATATTAATCCAGCTGTCGACCTGTGAACCTGCTGATGGAGGAAGGAAAGAAGAGAGAAAAATCTGCCGGCGGCAAAAGGCGGCCAGGCTGACTCAGCGACTTGCAATCCAAGCCACCTTCATTTTACCCAGTGATGTTCCTTCTTGATATCGCTCGAAGGATCCTGATACTCCGCGGTTGTAGAACATAAGAAGTCGAACGGAGACTTCAATGCTGTCAAGGGTAAACCTACACTGTCGCGAATGATGTTACTGCTTTTAGCTTTCAGAGTGGGTTCTATTGCACGAGGGAATCATAAATACTGACTTAGCATACTGTGAGAGGCATAATAAAGTGCATGCTATGTGGAACCCGATGATCAAACAGTAAAGTAACTAAAGGAAGATATTCTCGTCAATCAGCATGTCGAACATCATTGCCTCTTCAGCTGTAAGGGGCCCAGAAGTAAGGATTTCCGAGGATGCAACGGGCTCCGTCTGCTCCGCTGGCCTCTCTATCATCTCGGGCCCCTCCAGCTCTGAGTGAACCTCAGCAGACACGTCTGGAGAGGGGCTCTCAATGACCGTAGGCTCTAGCTCAGTAAAAGGAGAAGAGGCGCGCGGAGAGCTCGGTGGGGTGAGAGACATCGGAACTGGTTCAACGTAGGATAACGTAGACTGCGACTCTTCGTCTGATGGCAAGACCGACAAATCACCAGCGGGCTCGGGTGGTGGAAGGGGAGACGGGTCAATGGGTTCGGGGGATGGAAGGACGGACACGTCCGAAAACGTGAGTTCGGGCGTCTTCGGAGGACTGGGGATCATGTAATAACGTTGAGAGCGCTCTGAAGACCCAGCTTCTGCTGCTGTCAAAGCGGCGACATACCGAGGCGCCAGTTGTCGGTCGGTCGGGGGAGTAACTTTGGGTGGCGTTTTCGGTTGGCTATATACAATCATGTATTGAGTTCACTGCAGACTACGGATAAAGGAACACTTACCGGTAAGGACTGAATCGTGCGGGAGAGCGCCCCGAAGCCGCCTGAGAATTCACACGGGCTGTCGGTGTCCTCTTACTTGGCGGACGAACTGGGGACACAGGAAGAGCCGGAGTGGGGACGGCAGGTGGGTAGTAGTGGGGCACAACGTACGTGGTGCTCCCTGGCTCAGTGTATGTAGTACTCACTGGCACCGGCGCGGTGTACGTGGAGGACGCGGGAACCATGTACGTGGTGGTCACGTAGTACATTCTGGTTACAGCAAAGGTGGTGGATCCGTTCACGTTCTGCGGGTGATAGGGATGAGGAGGAAGCATGTTGGAGAATCGGGATAGCTAAAATCAAATGAGTGAGGGCGAATCGCTGAATCGCAGATAAAAAAGGAGAGAGGCGCGAGACACTGAATCGCGAAAAAGATGAGGGGTACAGCGCGCACGTCGAGCATTTTATATAGCCCTAGCGAACAGTGGCGATGTGGACCATTCAGGGTCTGTTATGATGCCCATAAAGGAAAACACAGTGCGCTGAATAGTTTATCAACGATCCACCCATTGTTCCCTAAATTGAATTGGGAATAATGAGACGCTGAGGGCACGAGAATGTGGAATTACTTATGGGAAACCCGCCTCCTTTATTGACCTTTGGTCGCAGTTCCTTGGGATCTGTCGAAAAGACTAAAGTTCATCAAAAGAAGACTCCACGTCTTGAAAACACTTTGGTTAGCACTAATGCCTAGGTGGTATATGGTACATACGTACTGTATGACCTTCTCGGGAACTGATATCGCGAGCTGTTCATCGGACAGACCTGCAGGAGCTTTCGCCTGAGGCGCGCCTGCACATACCGTGATAAAACAAACTACTCGTGCTCACCTATAAACTCAACCGAACCAAAATGAATTGGGCACTGGTATTCGTATGCCCCGTGGCCGTCTGCTTCGACGCTTGGACGACGAGTTGGGGGTGGTGGTTGTAATCCCAACGCCAGCTATGTAACACTGTATTAATGTAAACAGCGGGCTCAAGGGTGGGCAGGAAATCATCGGAAATGCACCTTCTTCCGACCGAGTCGCTTCAGACGGAACTGACCAACGTGGGCTTCTCAATCCAATCCTCCGTTCTTAGATTACAGGCTCTGGGGATCGAAGTTGTACCCGACGTGTAAGCTAAGAAGTATAGATTGCTTTACCTGAGATGGGGAAGGGTGGGAGGTTAAAAAGGATTGAGATGTGCTAGAGGCACGAGCGACGAGTGAAGCGAAAGTTGGAGAATCACCGTCGTGGAGAGAGGAGAAGAGGAATGATCGACGGTGACTGCCTCTTTCGGAGCACAAACCTCAATCTCCGCTCACACTCGTACCTCCTGCCTGCAGAGATAACGATTTGTGTTCACTCTATCGCATCTCAGGGGAGCTAGATTGGTTTGGGCAAGGATTGGATTGAATCCTCCGTTCTTAGATTACAGGCTCTGGGGATCGCAGTTGTACCCATAGATTAGGTGGATGTCCGACGCGCTGAGAGAGATCCCAAGAGTTAGGAGGATACAGCCAAGTAACATTGAGTGATTAAGAAAGTTTGTAACAATAAATGTAATCATTAACGAACTGGTGGCATAGTGTAATGAATGAATCTCTGATGCAGTTCGGGTTGAGCTTGCATATACACTGCGAGAATTGCACCATGTTTCCTTAGATACAAGATGAAAGCGTCGCTCGCCCAGCGACCAATAACCTTTACCACATCGAAAGGTGTGTTCCGCAAGAGGTACTCCAAAGTCGCACCGATTCGAATGCCATGTCCTTGGAGAGGCTCGCGTTTTGCCGCGACGAAAGCTTTCTGGATGCGCGCGAGAAAAGCTTGTTTCGTTAACGGTCGACGTTTACCCTTCACACAATAAGAGAACAGCGCGCTATTCGGCGGCGGGTTGTTCAAAGCTAGATGAGCGTTAAGCAGAGCTTCGGGGTTGGAAGAGCCGATTTGTCGCGACCAGAAAACGCTCTCGCCCTGTGGTGCGGACTTTGTGGATGGGAGGAAGAATGCAGTCTGTTCTAGATTATTGCGGTCATATTCCTACAAGACAGTCGTTAGCTATGAGCACCCCTTTTGTGCATGGTTGTACCTTGCGAACGTCGGACCGCTTAACATGCAGCGCCGGGTTGAAAGATGTCAAAGTTCTGACGGTGAACTCGCCAAGGCGTGCGGCCGAGTAGAAGAAGTTGTCGTCAAGCATGCAGCCACGGCGCAGTCCAAGTGGACAGATAGATCCAAATGCCTCAACAGGTCTTCGATAATTTCGACGGTGTAGGGAAGCCGTTTTTTGGCCTTAGAAGATGGAGGCTGCAGACGCTCCGCCGCACGAAGTAGGGCATCCAGCTCATCCTTCTTGATCGACCAAGGAGCACCGTGAATGATGTGCCAGGCTCGTACAGCATGAACGTAGCCCGCTACCGTGCCACCCGCATATGACCCGCTTAGAGTGGACACAAATGAAGATATCAGCAGGGGTGGAGCCGGACAACGGTCGTGTTCAGCGATAGACTTGTTATCACAGAAAACATGAAACACCAGTAGACCTGTGCCATAAGTCTCTAAGGTTCCATCTGCCCAGGCGAAGGACAAAACATCTCGGACACGATCTAGATCCATGCTGGAAAGGCCCGCCTGTGGTGTTCGAGTAAATTCCGGTGTCCATCCGAATAAACGCTCCTTCGCTGGGATGTGTTGTCGTAGCGGTGATGGTGCCGGAGTTAGATGAGCAGCATATGGCCGAGGTCGAGATGGTAGGAAACGACGTGGGAGTGCCGACGACTCAGAACGTTGTAACAATTTCGGGGAGCCACTGGAAACTGGCCTGAGGGGAGGCAGCACGGTCGGGCGAGGGTTGAGGTTTGAGGAAGGGCGCAGCACGGTGATGCTCTGATGGGAGTCTTGGATGATCCCAGTCGACGATGAAAGGAGTGACGGCAGAGGGTATGGTGATGGGCGGTAAGAGGAGGGCAGAGGACGGGTAAATGCCACGGGAGGGGCCGTCCGCGGGATTGGCTGCGCTGGTAACGTAGCGCGAGAAGATTGTAAGCCCAGCTTCAGGCAGGTAGGAATGGATACGCTTGAATACGTCGTTGACTGCTCGGTTGCGGCTGCGACCATTCCACCAGCCTTCAACCACGGGAGTGTTGTCGCCGTTGACGCGTATGTGGAGGTCTCGATAGCCTAAATCACTAAGCATTAGTTGAAGCGACCATCAATAGAGTTGGTTCTGTAATACCGAGTTGGATGAGCATAAGGACTGTAAATTCGAATCCAATTGCTTCTGCCCACTGGATGTCCCGTACAGCGGGAGAATTCCATCCCGGAATGAGACGCCATGCGCGCCAGCGTCCTTGGATGACAACTGCAATACCCACACCTGAACTGGCATCTGAGAATGCTGCGACATCCATGACCTTGCAAGGGCCAGGAATAGGGCGTTCGAGTTTGTCGTCTTTGAGAGTTTTCGACCACCATGAGAGATCTGATACAATAGACTTTGGCGGCGTCCGAGGCTTGAAAGGATTATCGCCAAAAATGCCGAGCATGCTTTCAAGGCCAGTGAGATAAGCGCGCCCTGCTGGAACGGCTCGAGTACATGAGAACAAACGACCATAAAGGACTCGGACTTCCTCGAGCGTGTGAACTGGCTTGGAGAGCCATGCGGAGATGTTGTCCTGATACTTCTCGCGTCTGTCCGGTGGTAGTGATAGAGTTCGGACATGAATATCCCATAAAATGCCTGTGTAACGAGCGGCAAATGAGGTGAATGGGAAGTCTTTCTTGGTTTTCCAAGGAATGCCCAACTCTTCGGACACTGCATCAATATCCGCAAAGCAGTACGTGAATTTGGTGTCCTCTTCGGAGCGCGGGGAACATTGAGATAGGTCGCGAATGGGCCGTTCCATGTCCTCATCAAACTCTTCAGGATATCCTGGAGCATCGGCACCTTTCCACCAGAGACGACCGCCTGTCTGACGAAGACCGCCAGCAGCCTTGATGCGAGCAGCCATTTCTGCTCGCCACGAGTTGTACTCTTCGATGTAAATTCGTAGAATGCGTAGGAAGAAGTGGTCATCGACCCATTTTGATAACGGACCGATGCCATGAGCACGGAAGATATCCGCAAGAGCATCACCCACGCGACCGTACACACCACAGGCGGAACATTCGCCGAATGCGCAGAAGGGATCCACACAAAACTTTTTGGCCGGCAGACTAACCACCGTTCCAGGCCATTGAGAAGAGTGAATGGGTATATTGCGATAAGCTTCCGCAACATCACGTATCGCACCCTAAAAGAGAAGTTTTGAACGAGACGCAAGTCTGTTGAACCGGGCTTCGGAACGAGAGACAGAGGTGAGGTTTGAAAAGGCCCGATGAGAGATTCAAGCTCCTCCTGCTCGAAAGGGCCAATGTAACGCAGGGAAGTGAACTCGTTCTGAATAATGGTATTGAACTCGGATTGGTGCACCTCGATGGAAGCACTATTAGGAGGGGTATAAGTTTGGGCAATGGGGGGAATGCCAATGTTGAAACCGAAGCGAATGCCGTTGACGATTGATGGGTACCTGTCTGTGAGATTGTGGGTGGCAAGTAGCCGTCCCCAGTTATCTGCTCGAAGCGGAGTATGAGGTTGTGCTCTTCTGAGCTCGAGAACATCTCGCGGCGCCATGAGACGAACTGCCGCAGCCGGTACAAGTGTGGCGCTCGGAGTGACCTGACCGTGTGCAACCCTTGTCGAGTTGAAATTCGAGACAGATGCGGCCACCAGTTCGGAAGACAATGGCGTTGTTCGCCTCCCGTCTGCATAGAGTGGGACCTCCATTCCAGAATTCCTCCTTCCTGCATAGGTGGACGTCGGCATGGCACCCAAGGCAGATGGCACACGTCGAGGGTTCCGATTGCGACCGTGTGCCTCTCTGAAAATTCCGGCTGTTTCTGGAGCGAGAGCGGCGCCGAGGAGAAGTTGAGCGTCCGCGCCTGTTGCGACGCGGGGAGTGAGATCGGCCTCTACGTTCACGGCGAGAAGGTGATTGTGAATGATTGCGCCCACGGTGCGGGGACGGAGAGCGGTTACGCAGGCGACGGTTTGCTGTGTTTACAGCGTCGCGGATCTAATTGATTCAGATGTGTTGTTCAGAGGCAAGGCCCGAGAGTATGTTCAAGTTGTGTTCAAGTTCAGGTTGTTCAGAGGCGAGTTTCGCCCGAGTTGTTGGATAGGTTAAACAAAAATTGATTGAGGAGCCAGTTGCCCGAGTATAAGGTGTAGTTAAATTCAGGAGCATTAGCCCGAGAGAAAAGTTAAATGATTTGAGAGAGAAGCAGTGAAACGATGAGCCAAGAAAACAAGACAGAGTAAAAGAATGACATACGGAGGCAGCGTCAGCGCGCGCACTGGAAGTCTGAGCACGAGCATCATCCCTGAGGACTTGGATGGCAATTTTGTCCAAACGTTTGTCGTTTATGAGGCCAATGTTGAACGCCAATTCACCGGCGGCCATGTTCGCATGCCATTCTTGGCGAACTTCATCAGCATAACGCTGGCAAGCACGCGGACCTTCTTCCGTCGAGCGGATGGGATGGCTCTTGAGAATGTAGAAGAAATTCGTCAGAGAATCGATGTGGGGTTGTTCCCAGTTGAAACGTTTGATTTGGCGCAGGAAGTGGTCGGACGCGTAGGAAAAATCATCTGAGGATAGATCGGAATCCGAAATGGCGTTCCTCGATGGTTTGACATTCGGCGCGAGAGTATAAGACGATCCGGACGCGTCGCCATCATTGGCTACCCATGTCATTCCATCAGGGTTAACCGCCAGGTGCGAACGACGAGCCTCCTGGGCGGCCGCTAGGGTGAAGTAATACAGGCCAACCCACTTCTTATTCTTCAGCTTCTCCTCCGCATAAGCTGGAATCCGCGTGTCCATGTCGTCGCCCACCGCGATGTCCGCCGCGAACGCGCCAAGCTTCGGGCGCTTGTCGCGAATCGCGTCGAGCTCGTCCTGGATAGCCTGGGCAGCGGCGAGCTTGTCCTTCTCAGCCTGCTCCAACCGAAGACGAGCAGCTTCGTCTGCGATGACTTTGTCAGCAGCGACCTGGGCATCCCAAGCAGCCTTCTCTAGGGTATTCTGGGCAGCCCAGAGATCAGAGAGGAGTTTAGCAGCCTCGACCTCGGAGATGGTCTGACTGGTTGCCAACTGCCTCCTGAGGGTGTCCGCGAAAGGGAGAGAATAATCTGGGCAGACGAGAAGGTGTGGGTTCACGGCAATGCGAGGGACAGGGGGGGCAGCAGGATCATTGGGATTAGACATTGTAGGGAGAAAGGGTTAAGTGCAAATGCAGGTTTATTAGGTGTTTAAAAAGGATTGAGATGTGCTAGAGGCACGAGCGACGAGTGAAGCGAAAGTTGGAGAATCACCGTCGTGGAGAGAGGAGAAGAGGAATGATCGACGGTGACTGCCTCTTTCGGAGCACAAACCTCAATCTCCGCTCACACTCGTACCTCCTGCCTGCAGAGATAACGAGATTCGGTAATCAGGCCCGGAAATGCAGTCAACGACAAGCTATGTGCCTGAGCACGGATGCAGGTACAGGTTATCGTGGAAGGGAGGCACAACGCGATCAGTCACGAATGCACCTCCCGTGGGCAGGGGTCATAAGGCTGTCGAAGGCTTTGCTGCCCGAATAAAATTGTTTCCTCCTGAGAGTACAAAATTGGAAAGAAGATCTAAATTTGCTGCGGTACATACATATGAAGCCGCATCAGATGGGCAATCCCAGCCACCCTCGACGAATTTCTTCAATCCGACGTCAAGTCAATCACTTCCATGATCGCTTTGGTGGGGACGTTCTCCCGCTTGATTTTCTTCGTGCGTGGGCTTGTAGCATTCGGTTTGGCAGGCTCGCGCGTAACATCACAGTGTTGGTTACGCCTTTTAGACTTGCGCTTAGCATGTCTTCGAAGTTCGTCCTGGAGGCAGGTCAGGCTCCGGCGTAAACTCAAGGAAAGAAAACAGACCTCGATTTGTTCCAGCTCGAGTTTGCGTTTGCGAGTCTCAAAAGGGAAGGGTTTGGATTAAGCTCAGCCGAATACAGTACCGTCTAACGGTGACTCACCTTGAGGCGGAAGATTTCTTCGTCATCGCTAGATGAACTATCTTCTGGGACATTGAAATTGCATTGATTTGCATCACTTGAACTTGGAAGCTCTTGGGAAGGCTCACAAGGAGCAATCCGGTTAGCCTGGAGTAGCCCTGGAAGATTTCAGATTGAGTACCGTGGCACGAGAGCGACGCAACTGCGAACCAAGGGGGCGGTATTTAAAGGTGAATGAGAATTCCCCTCCAGTGATTCTTGTGTGAACGCTGGAACAGGTTGGCGTAAAGGCTTGTGGTGTACCGAATCTACCCACTGTTGTCAAATGGAAAAGCATAATCACCCTAATTGAGACTTACGTTATTTGATGGATTACCGGATATCTGGATGGGCGAAAAGACAAAGGGGCGAATTTCGGTTGGGGAAATTTCTCGGCCTCGCCACGTCCACCATCTCTTCTTGTCCGGCTTCGATTTCACAGCTAGGCCACGTTGCTGAGTTCCATCAATTTTCAGTCTGTAAGAGCTTGGGCCCAGGGGAAGATCCTCCACATATATCTCAAAAGTCTATAAATATAATGAGCTTCACGACTTGGGCAGGCCGGCTGTAGTGTTCTTACCTTTCCCACCTCGGAAGCAATCCAACAACTAGCATTCCTGCCTTCTTCCGAGATTTCTACACCGTACTCCTCTGCTCGTTTGCCGTCAATAGTGACCCAAGCGGATAGTGTTTCCGTTAGTTTCATGAAAGATGGCGGAAAGGAAGAACGCGTCTCGTCACGGAACACGTGTCCTGTGACGGACGGCTGATCGGCTCACCCGGGGTTAAGACTGCAGTGAGGGGGAGACAACGCTGCCGTCGGGACTGTCTCGCAAGCTGCGAAGACAAAAATGCTAAATTTTCTGGGACCAAACAGAGATGGCGCCCCTGCAATTTTGACCACGACGTTCCAAGCCATCTGTCATTCCAACTCCATATAACATGACAATTCTCGTAGTACGACGAATTTCCTCGAAAATAAAGGCATGTATCGTAGGGTTCTGTTGGTGTAGTGGGAAGCAAAGGAGCGGCATCGCATGGTCTCAGTCCGACAAAGTCAAATCAATTACATTGTCCAACTGTCCAACAGCACCATGCTTGACTTTCTTCCTACTCGGGCCGTCAACGGAAGTGGAGTCAAACTCTCGCTTCACGCGCATCCCGGAACGGTCATGACGATGCGCGCCTTCAAGTTCGCGAATCTCATCCTGCGGGAAATGCTCAGTGCGAATGGCTTCAAGGAAATATGAAGAACGAACCTCAATTCGCTGCAGTTCAAGTTCACGCTTGCGGGCCTAGAGTAGCATGGTAAGCCATCGATAGGATACCAGGAAAAGGCATACTTACTTTGAGCGTTCTCAGTTTCTCCGCCGTATCGACAGCTGCGCGGGAATGTAGCTGAGCTGGTGCGGTGGACGTTCGAGGTTTAGGTCGCGGAGCTATTTCATTTGCTTGAAGGACAGCTTTAGGCCATCGTGATAATCATTGAGGAGCAGGAGTGGTCTGAGATACGAATTGACCCATACCTAATGGACGGTATTTAAAGCAGAACGTGAGCATTTCCCCGACCGGATGGGCATGATAAGAATAGCGAGACGCGGAATAACGCTTTGAGTCCCCGAGACTGAACAGGTAAAATGCCAGCAGTTAAACGTAAAGGGTTGACATACATCATTTGATGATCCACGCCTTTCTTTTGACGCTCATGGACAATGTTGCTGCCCACGTTCGGTTTCTTCTTGTAGGTGCGGAGTTTTTCCGTCAGAATGGCCTCGTACACAGTAACGACTATGTCGCCTATTTCTGTCCCCAGCGATTGGCCGAGCAACGAATCATCGTCTACCAATTTCATAAGTGAGTCCGCTTTGATGTAGGGCGACGCTTTACCAGTGCTGCCTATGCCCGAAAAAACAAACAAGCACCTTTCGGTTGCAGAAATAACTCGTCCCTGCATGCTACAATTCCATTTCGCGCCCAGTCTATGTTTCCTAGCGACTTTCCCTGCATAACTTCGTCCATCAATTTTGAGGTCGTAGGAGGTTTCGTGAATCGGTTTGTCGTCCAACTGGATACTGAATTCCTAGAAAACAGACGTTGTTGCTTAGTAGGATGAATCTCGTTCCACGGCAACATACCTTTCCCGTCTCAGACGCAATCCAACATGTCGCATTCCTTCCGTTCTCAGATATGGTTACACCGAACTCATCTGCCGGCGTCCCGTCAATTATTACGCGCACTGAAAGGGTTTCGCCTAGCCGCATGTTCAACTGAATGGATGGGCAATGGCGTAAGAGCGCGGCGAACGAAATAGAGATGATGGTGAAACGAAAGACGCGTTGGCATCACAATCCCGTGCGCCAGGAATGTCACCCCTTCGGACCGGCTCCGGCATCACCAGCCGACTGCTCCACCGTTTTGAGGGCTTTTGCTATTGTATCGACCTAGGTCTAAGTACCTTGACCTGCCGCCCATGTGATTCAGCGAGGTCGGTGCCGAAGGTTACCACGTTCTGACTCGTCTAACGTTGCCACTGAAGTCTCCGGAGATGATTGCACAGTGGCCCGATGCTTCGCATTAAACGGTGTGTATACAGATAACCACGGTTGCTGATACGTGCTTCTTTCGCGACTCTGCTATGAACCGGACTTTGAGGGGACACGTCGGTGGTCTCGCTCCTCAAGGAATCTAGCAGGATCACGGCTGATAAATTCCATTCGGATTGACTTAGCAAGCCTCAGATATGACTCGTCAGCGTGTGCCGGTTCGACACGTACTTCTCGGAGCTCTTCACTGACGAAGAAGTGCCTCATTTGTGAGTATAAAAACCTGGCTATGTCATATTCTCTTCAGCACAGTTTCATAAGAGCATGTCTTCCCGACTCGTCTGGTTTATCACTGGTACAACGTATGTAGCGCCCTTTCTCACGTTACGTGCCAGCTGACAGTGCTCTATAGCTCAGGTCTAGGAAAGGAGCTAGCGACTGCTGCTCTTGCCCGTGGCGAGAAGGTTATCGCAACTGGGCGGGCGAAGTCGCTTGCACATCTCAATGACCTCAAAGCGCTCGGCGCGGATACCCTTGAGCTCGACGTAACTGCGACTCAAGACGAGATCACCGTAGTGGCTAGAAAGGCCGTCGCCATTCATGGCAGAATCGATGTCGTCGTCAACAACGCTGGTCAGTTTGTTTTCATGCGCATTTGTACTATCCGTTTTGTTGATGTTCGTCTTATTCCAGGATACGCTACTAATGGAACCTTGGAAGAAAACACGTTCGTCCCTACCTTTCCTTCCACGGTGTTCTTGACTGACAGTGCGATTGATTCGATAGGCCTCAACAAGCACAAGATCAGTTCAAGTGGGTTTCAATTTTGCGCATGTGTCATTAAATCCTAATGATAGTAATGCGTAATTCCTAGCACAAATGTCTTCGGAGCATTAAATGTCACCCGCGCCTTTCTTCCCTACATGCGCGCCCAAAAGTCTGGCACCATCGTCTGGATAGGCTCCTACTGCTCCTGGATGTAGGTTGCGTTCTTCGCTACACCTTCACACTTACTCATACAACTCAGTGGAACTGCCTTCATCGGACTCTACACCGCATCCAAATTCGCCATTCGCGGTCTTTCCGAGTCGCTCCATCTAGAGATAGCTCCTCTCGGTTTGCGCAGTATATGTTTTGACTTTGGTGCTTTCCGTACCAACTTTCTCTCCGCCTCGACATTTGATAGAAGCTGTGTGTCGAATACCGAGGATTACCAAGGGCTAGCAGCTGATCGGAAAGCCAGATGGGACGGTCAGTATTCTTAAGGACCTTGCTACAAACGCCGTGCTAATAGGATACGTTCTCTTAGCGAACGATTGGAATCAGCCTGGAGACCCGAAGAAGGGCGTCAATGTCGTCTTGGATGTCGTACGTGGGGAAGGTGCAGCTATGGGAAAGTCTGTTCCTTCAACGATGCTTGTTGGACCTGATAGTTTTGACGTTGTACAAGACGAGCTGAAGAGGGTGAACGCGTTCCAGATGGAGTGGGCCAATGTTACCAAAAGTACGGATTTACAAATCACGCTACCTTCTACGCGTTCGGCATAGTACGACGCTCCTATGCTTCAAATAAATTACATTTCTTTAGATGACCTGAACTCTAAGACTTCGCTACTCTTATAAGTCTTCCCATATACACAGGCTGTCCCATCTCTCCACAGGCTCGCGACTGAACGCCAACGACGCTCTGGTGGCGATCGGCGCACGGGGGTTGAAGAACGTTGTGAAGGTCTTGGGCAAGTAAACGCGTTCAAACAGCTCCCTCAGCTGTCCCCTGTCCATTCCTCTATCGATGTAGTAATCGTCATCGATGACCTCGGCGATTCTAACATCCGAGTCTTCCCCCACGCACAGAAGAAGCTGGATATCCGTCCAGGGCAAGCGACATAGTGCGTCATCGAGTTCAGGCCAATCCGGCTGGACGAGGTCGAGCTCATCTAGCGACTGCGGGATGGGCTCGTCGATGCCCGGACCTTCAGCACCCTTCAACGTGAAGAAGAGGTGTATTTTTCGAGGACGAAAGGTGAGGTCGTTGAGAGTGTGAACCGCCCGTGAGAGAGCAGAAGTAGCATGCCAATTATACACATTCACAGAAAACTCGAGTGTATCGACGTGCGATAAATTGAGAGAGTGGATCGGAGAACTGCCATTACCTGTGAAATCTGTGAACGTCGGACTAGGTTATTTGCTGAGGAGGAATGAAGTACGTACGACCAATCAAAATGTCATTTATAGAGAATGTTCGAACGGAGGCAGTGGTGGATGCCAGAAGCCTAGCTATTCTCTCGTGGAACACAGGGCAGGATTCTGCTCCGTCGATGACAATCTTTAATAGTGATCCGGGGACGCAAGGGAGAAGGGAGGTGATGAGCAAGTCAACGAAAATCTGGTCGGAATACGAGGAGAGATACAGGTATAATTCCTGTACGGGGAGAGAGAAGTTTTGGGGTGGAAGGGGGACATTAGCAGCTAGTTGGGGCGCGTCATAGTGGGCGAGATCCGTCGTTCTTCTTCTCTCGGGGTCGAACTCGACGATATCTATTTCCTTTATCAGGAGAGATCTCAAATGCACCGACGACCCCAAGAGCGTGTAGAGCATCTCCGCATCTAGGGTACAATACCGGAACTCCAAGTGCGTGAGCGGAAGGGAGGAGACGGTGGACCGAAACGCATGGGGATCGGCAATACAGGCAAAGTTAATGCCGCCAAATCCCAGACGCTCAAGATTGGGCGTCAATGTCAGTAACTGTGGAAATGCTTCATCCGCAGAAAAAAGCTCGTCGTCATCCTCAAAGAGGATACATCGAACGAGAGGACCTATATGCGGAACGGAATGAAGAAGGTCCCGGAACTTGCTGCACTGATCGCCATTCTCGTCCGTATAGGAATCGAAGTCAATGCCGCAGTACAGGTGCTTACTTGCACGCATGCGAGCTCTGCGGAAGCTCTGCATGATGCTACGCAGGTCCCCCTGCGAATCACGCCGAGCAGCCACAAAATCGGTGATCATGTCGATGATTTCGGTGGGGAGGATCTGATGTCATAATCAAAGGCAGGAATAACGACGGTAACAAACTCGTCACGTACCAGGTTTTGGGACATTTTGAGGCGATGAATGGAAGGACCTCCAATGCGGCTTTTAAACCTGCCACAGTGGCGCGTTGTGCCCAATTCGTGACAATGAAATGGTCTGGCGACGGTAGTCAAGAGAGGTGAGAACAATAACCTTTACGGCATGGCACTTGGGCCAGTGGATGGTCGAAGAGGAGGATGCAGGGAGGCGAAGAGCTTTTTTGGAACAAGCCTGAGACTTTGTGCTTGTTTTAGGGCATCGCGTGATGTCCATCAAAACGTGGCGTATCAGCCCTGAGGATACCGCGCGGGGCGGGAAGGAGGCGGGATGGGCGGGCGGAAGGCATCTGGCGGAATTTAAGGACTTACGGCAAAGTCTTGCGATGATGCGCCTTTCTCATGAAAGGAGACGCGTTCGTCGTCGCTTGGCTCCTGTCCAGGATTCGTACATTAACTGCTGGTTGACGCTGCCCAGACCGCAAAGTAGCTTTGAGGTATTGGAGGGTGTCAAGTATGAGTAATGAGGGTGTATTTGACCCCAAAAGTGGCGACCATGCGCTGGAAAGCCGCCTTTAGAGATCGAATGTCACGGAAATATCGCGGCAATCATACTATGAAAGACGCTCAGATTCGGCTGGTTGTTGTAGGTGTTATTGGGCGTCCAAGAGCTTCGCGTTCCGCTGCTCGCAGTCATCTACGCAGTTGGACATGTACGGTCACATGAGGACTTTGCTTTATTGTGTGACGCGTGAGGTGTCACGTCTATTGGACTTGGCTCTTACCATCACTCGGCCCATTTCTCAACAGAGCCGCATCATAACCAGGTTCAACGTTCGGCGGGGTTCTTCTTACTGCCACTTGTGCCTCGAAGACTCTTGCCGTGCGTTCTGGCATCTGATGACACCTCGTGCTACACGGCGTCCGTAAACCGTCTTGCATCTGCCAGCATATGGCTTTCTCAGCGAGCGCGCGTAGCACTTCTCCTTTTGCTTGCATGCTTTAACTAAATGGCGAATAGGTCGTGCTGGTTGAAATGTTCTCCAGGAGCTATATTTGGTATAGAACTTGTGATGCCCACCTTTGATGCTATTGCGGCGCGAGCTACTAGGCACTTCGTAATGGTGATGTGATCTCCTCAGGTCTCGACGACGGGCACGGGGACGACGCGCGCCGCTCCTCTCGGCGTGCTCTGAGATTTTTATCTGAAGTTTCTCATGCTTACGACTACTTGCCCAAACGCGGGACTCGCTCTGCTCTGGCTTGTCGCTCTACTACAGGCCCTTGTCTCGATCATGTGGTAAATCTCGCGTTACACATCAGATGTGATTCGTTTTCGCAAGGCACATCGTCTTCGCTTGCATCAAAAACAGCGGAAATTTGACTCAAATTGCTCTCGAAGATTTGGAGAACGAAGTGTAAGGTACAGGGGAAGACGAGGTATGTAGTAAAAATAGTTGCCGCCCACTGGTTGACTGAATGTCCGCAAGCGTCCTCCGTCGAACGCATAGACCCTCAGCCCGATTCTTCTCCCGTACTACGTTGAGGTCACGAAGACCGCAATGACACTTGGATCGGCCTCAAATCCTTGTCAGCATCCAGGGCTTGAATATATTCACATCTTTATGTATCCAGTCTTCCAGCGTTCTGCTGTCACTCTAGCCTTTTGGTCGCATGGTAAGAAGGTTAGCCTCGAACCACCTTGACGCGCCCACTGACCTTTTGTGAAACCAGGAACGATATACTAGCCAATCATCGACCCAATCTGGCCGTAACATTGCGGGATGGGCCGTTCTCGTGTCCAGATCATCAACGGTGATGGCGCTCTGCTTCAATGGTACTCTTCTCCCATCGGGTGTACATCCGAAGAACACACTGTTGACTTGATCTGCAATGCTTCGCGGTATAAAAGCTAAACAACGCATGCAAGATTCTTCAGTGAATCTCATTTGCTCTACTTATTCCTCGATGTTCAAACTCTCCTCTCTCCTCGCGTTCACTGTTGCCTCCGTCGTCGCTCTCGTGGCGGGTGAATCTCACACCATCCACTTCGACAACAGGTGGGCATAGCTTAGTGTCCCGTCTTCATCGACTCCGTGTCTAATTCTTTGTTAGATGTGGCTTCGGTACGCCGACGCTCATCAGTCAGTCTGGGGCCGTCCTGTCCACAGGCGGTGACTACACCAACGGCGGACCCATCATTGGTGCTATCGCGTACGTCGTTCAGTTCTCTCGTCTATATAGCCGTGTCGTCTTATGCTTGTTCGCGTCCAGGTACCTTCAGACTGGTATATCCTGCTACAATCAACCTTGTGTTTTCGCGTGCTGAATATCTCGGTTAGGCGGTTGCGGTTTCAACGGCGACGGCTGCACGCTCGTCGAGACAACGCTCGTGAATCCGACCAGTGCTGGGTCCGGCTCGAGCACCGACATCTCGCTCATCGCACCGTGAGTCTGAAATGATTGTGCCTGAAAAAAATGTCTTAACCTCAGTGCGACGTTAGACACACCTTCTCAGTCACCTCCGGCTTTGGGTAAGCTTCTCCACAACAGCACTCAAAGTTGTTCTAACGACCCGTTTTTCATAGGTACTACAACGGCTGCGATGGAGCTGGGGCTGATTGTGCGCTCTCTTCTGTCCTATATCTTGCATTCACTGACTTGGAAACAAGGTGATAACGCCAACTGCGCCACTGCCTTCCACACTCCCACGGACACTTGGGTCCAAGTTGCTTGTCAATCGAACGATGTTTGTCCTCTTTCTATTATCGATGTGCTCCCTTTGGCTTATGGACTACCCTTCAGGTTAACTTGGCCATCACGTTCTGCCTGTAAAGGGAATGTTCGAAACAGCAAGACAAAGATGAAGCAGTGAAAAGTCGACGTGCGCCTCGGTGACTGTATACTTGTAGCACAAAACTTGTTGCTCATAAGTAAATCAACTGCTTCCTGCCTTCGTCTCCAGTATTCTTCAGCTCTGGTCGGCACGATTCATCGTTGACAGAAACGGGTACTAGTAAGAAGTGGCACACACCAACGCCGTAACCTCTACGTCAACTCCGTTTTATCTATTTCCGAGCATTTCCCTCCCCGCCGTCGATGTATGGCTCCTCTTAACTCTCTTGAAGTCCCGAGCGTGTCTTCTCCTCTCGTTCGCCCGGCTCCTCTGCATTCAAGTTTCTTGTCTTGGCGCCGTCTGCTTACATCAAACAGTTTAACTGTAGCCATGTCCGTCTTTCCGTTCCTCGACTCCGAGCATTCTGAGACAAATATTTCCCGGAACTTCGTTCTCTACTATTAAGTATGCATCTGTAATTTATCATAGTACGGCCGGCGTTCTGTACGCGCAGATCTAGTCTCTATTCCTCCAATACACGGAGGCCTGTGCCAGCCTCTTCACCGCAGGGTATCTCTCTCGTGTTTGACGGTAACACGGGTCGAGCGCTTCTACAAAGACTGAATCTATCATTGCCCGCCCTAGTAACACGTTCTGCCAATTCTGCAAGAATCCGCTATGTAACGGAATCAATGGCAAATACATTCCCGGTGGCGTAGTCCCGTCGTCGTATCCCCACTGCGTCACGTTTCTTTGGTGCTCCGGTATAAGGGCACCTGCTGTCTGCAGCGCATTAACAATATGGGTTTCGGACCTGTCGCCCTGTCTCTGTTATAACTCCACAGCTTCGAATGGGTTGACTCACAAGTATCTGAAAGGCTCAGCCTTTCGTGCAATGAGCCGTATCCAGGAGTCGTGATTTTGGGGCGCGAGCCCAGGCGTAATGGTCCGGCCGATCAACGAAAGGAAGTGGTCGCAAAAGGTGTAACACTCCAGCAAACTCTTTACATCGGGGAATCTTTGCAGTGCACCCATATAGCACTTCAATACTTTCTCTTGGCACTTCTGTTCAGAGATTCCTGGATCTGGGTGACTCGGATTATTGATGAGCGTGCTGTTGATATGGCTTTGGGATCTTCGAGGCAGCTTGTGAGCTACATACTGTCGAGTGGTTCTCCATGACTCACAAGTTTAAATATCTCCCTTTGTCGAGTATGAACTGAGATCCTTGTATGATAGAACAATCTGGTATCTTGCACCTGGCAATCAGCTCCAGAAATTTGCTTCGACACAGATCAACCCGCCTCAACGCCTTCAGTTCGGACAAGGCATTACACGTCGTTTCAAAGCACTCATGAACAGCACCGAGGAAGTCTTCCTCCCGCCACTCCGTGTATGGGAAACCTTTCTTAAGTATGTTTTCGACGTCCGAATATGGTCTTATTCAAAGGGCGTCAGTGACAACTTGAGCTGTTCTAAATAGACTTGGCTCACAGACTCATGACCGGCTTCGCTGTCTCTACAATTTTTTCTCCCCAACTGTGAATATAGATATCTGGTATCTTGTAGCTTCCGATAGCTTCTAGAAAGGAGAGAGCCCATAAAGCTTTCACGTCGGCTGGCGCGGGCTGGGGTGTCGGCGTAAGTGACATGGCACACAGTGTCGGTCGCGGGATTCTTGAAACAACATCGATACTGGGGCTGCTATATAGTACTGCAGATGATAATTGTCCTGGCGCACAATAGCATCAAGATCGACTGACCCCTTGTTCTTCATGAACAACGTCGTGCGAATTGGTACTGAGGCCCGCTGTTGTTCATCGTAGAACAACAATATTGAGAACAAAAGGGCAATCCAAAGAACGCCGTATCCTCCACCCCAATGATGTTGAGTCTTGTGCATGTCCTTGGTCGAGAGCCTCGCAATAGTAGCCCATTATCAATCGCGACTCGAGGTCCCGCATCAACGCATGTCACCTCAACGTTCGTGGTCCTCGCGTAGTGAGCATAGTGATAACTTTGCTCTACTGAACTATATCTGGAAGGTATAGGCTTCCTGCTAACGCCAACTACAAGTACGGCGCGCGCACACCCTCTTGGCTGATCTGCGGTTGGATCTGATCTTCATACATCGGAGGTATATACATACAACGTTCAACGTGGAGTGCGTAGCTACTGAGACCATTCGAGTCAAACTAGCTCTCCGAAATTACTTTCCGATTGTTCTCCAGCACAGAGGAGTCGTCGAAGTCTCGATGACCGTGCCATGACAGTTAAATCGGTAGGTGTACCATCGACCGAGTATGCCTAGTTGTTGGAAGAATCATATGATGACAGTAGATGATTAAATAAAACTGGCGACGAACCTCTTTATGGCAGCCGCAATCGAGACGGTGCGTCTGAACATGGGTCGCAAACCTGGATACGATCGTTGGTAACTCCTCGACCGGATTGTACGTCAGTAACTCTCCAGTTCGGTATAGGTCCGACGGATACTTGAGGAGATCTAGATAGACGATGTGCGTATTCATGTCATTCGCAATGAAGTCGTCCAAATCCTGCAGGCATGATGGCCAACAAGCGGTGTTGTCAACGAGAGGGACCAAGTGCCAAAGTTCCGCACGCCTTTTCGTGTCAGATAGCACCAGAAATTGGCACAGCGTGAGAAGGTTATCGGGCTTCTGAATGTAGTCGCGCATCTCACTGAAGGCAGAGTGCGGTACGTCCTTCAGAATGTGAAGTGCCTCCACAAATGCCGCTGCCATCGAAGTATAAGGTCGCTTGTCCCACGTCACAGTTCCGACAGTGTTGTGGCTAAAAAGTCTAGAGCGTGCCGCTTGCAGCCATCCCTGTCTACACATCCGAAGACACAGCTCTGGCAGCAGCTTCAGACACTTTGAGCGGACTGCGGCTTGTAGAACATCTGCAACAAGCAGCATCGCCTGTAATGACGGTAGTGGCCCGGTAAAGATGATATCGAGTATTGCAGTAGCGATCGAATCGCTGATCCAGAGCGTGTAATCGTCGACTAGGTCATCACTCGAAGCAAGACAGCGAAAGAACGGGTGGAGTACGAGTTGTTGATCATACGCAGATAGTATGCCCGTCTCGAGCGTCAGAGTGATTACGCTTTTCAAGGCCTGATAAGTGGCATCCACGAGCATCAAATGATGCGTTCGGGAATTGTCGGTGATGTCCAATCCAACGTTGGAAGATATGAGCCTGACGAGTTCTGCAACGCGTGACGAGCCGTCGCTGGCCCCGGACCGGCTCTGATTCAAGAACCACTGCGTCTGAATGAGGGAAAGACGCAGCTTGATGTCGCTGGGAAGGACTGGCCCATCTGCGCTGGTCGAGATATCGGTCGTGGATAAGATGTCGATAGTGGAGGTTTCCGAGTAAGAAGGAGGATACACGATATTCAATAGTATATCGCATAGTGACGAGCGCATGAACCCGAATACTGCTTGGCGGAGGTTTATCGGTTGGTCGGGAGAAATATCGGCATCATCATCGCTCTGAGGGACGACATTCAGAGGCAGACCGTCAGAAGATTTCAACGAGTAGAGGACAACGTCAGCTTTTGCTCGCTGGGAACAAAGAGAACATGTGTGGGGTTGAGCACACAACCAAGGAATGATGGTTTGGCAAAATATCGAATCCGCACCACCGGCCTCCTGCCCGTCTGAATCCTCACGTAACGCGTTTACCAGAATCTGTGCCCACATAGCGACATCATACTTCACCGATGGGTGTGATATCTGCTTCGTGATGAACTGAGCAGCTGCAGAAGGGTTACAATGGTTGACGAGAAGGGCCAAAGAAGTGGGACGCCGGTAAGGCGCTTGGATTTCCCACGGTTCGAGGGATGTCTGGGGGAAGAAGCGAAGGAGGGTTCGCAAAAGACGCTCAAAAGCTGCCTGTCTATCCATATCGCAATAATAGGAGGACCCCGCAGTCTTCCTTAGGATCCCTTGAAGCGTCTTTCCACCGATTTGGTTCTTGACGATATGGGTGACATGTAGGGGGAGGTTACTAATGGCCTGAAGTACAATGTTTCGCACTGAAGGATTCGGCGAGACGGTGTACGCCCACGCGGCGACACGGGCATCCAGGGTGTCAACCGCTTGGCTGACTATGTGTTCCTCGGCTTCCACGAGTGTCGTTGGCTCGACATCAATCTCTTCTCCATCTCGCGAGGGAGTCAATACGTCGGAGCAGATGGATAGAGCCACAGTTGTAGTGACAGGAAGCTGTGAAGAGGGTTTATCTTTCCCACATTCAGCCAGTTTCCTAGCGAATGTAATGGATCGCGTGATGGAATGTGAATTCAATTCACGGAGACGTCGGAAGGCAATATAAGCGTAAGAGGACAGTGGCGTCTTATAGGGACATGCAGGATCGTACACTGGGAAGAGATTGGTGCCGACATAGGCCAGCAATGCAAAGAATACAATCAGTCCCACGACCGCCGCCGCTGGGGTGTTCAGCGAGCGGATGTGGATGATGAGACCCGAAAAGAAAACGCCCAGCGCGACGTGCATCAGGACAGGCAAGAGTCCTATAATCGCCGGAACATGCCACGCCTCCAGTTGGATGAACCTGAACTGACGAACGCGAGCACGAGCACGAGGGGTACCCAACTGGGCGGAGTCCATGTATTGGTGTATCCACTGTTTAGTGACAACGGCGATAAGAGCTGTAGTCAGACTGAGCGTCAAGCTCACAAACCAGAGCGTATTAACCCACACGCTCGTTCGGGACGCATGAAAGGAAGTGTCAGAGCGAGGAACGTGTTTGGAGGAGCCGGGACCGTGTTCATCAATAGCGCGTTGAATATTAAGAAGCTCGTCCATTACGATGTACACGAGTTCTGTCGGGTCGACCTGGAGATTCTGGAATGTCTGACACACGAATGTTGAGACGACGCCAGAGAACAAACCAGCCTGAAAACAGAAAAATGAGCTCGGAACGGATAGCGAGGGGCGTACTTACGAAAACCAGCAGAACATCAAGCGCATCGGTCCAGTCTGCTACTTTACCGGCATCAACCTTTGCTGCTTCATCGACGCAGGTCTTCCAAAACCTGCTGTCCTCCGCCATCTCCTTGTATGGCTCATCTTCGGGATACTTGTTCTCGTAATTGAACGGGTCATTTCCCGCTTTAATATAATCAGACGGGCAATAGCACTAAAGCAAGGACACGAACCTTTCTGTGCGCGTCCAGTCGATAGCTTGATGCCAAAGACGGTGCGCCTGTTCATTCCAGGATGCTCGTGGCAAGGCGCTATCATAGCTGGAACGTCTTCACCCTCCATCGCGAGATGAAAACATTCCGGAACCGGCTGGATGACGGCTTGGAGGCTGGACGTGTCGGAGGAGGACCCACGTAAAGTGTCGCTATTAGCTGAGGTAGGAGACGCCGGTGAGGGACAAGATGTCGCGCGACATTCAGAATGATCCGCACGCGCGCGCCATAAGGGCGAGTCGCTTGAGGGAGGCATGAGAGAGATAGTTTGTGATGAGCAGGGTGTCCTGGGCCTTCGTATATATCAAAACTGCTTGGCCTGTCAAAGAACAAGACTTCCAAGAGAAAATATAAGCACTACTTATTACAGCTGAAGAGGAAACTCACTTACAATGATGGCGTTTGCGATCAGGACGACGCCTTGTTCGATTTTTGGATGGTCGTTTATCTTGGGTGGCAGTTATCAGGACGCACGCTAAGCATACTGCTGTAGTTTACTAGCGTCATATATACCGCAATTGATAGTGCGTGGGGTTGATGAGGCCGTACATCTGCACCGCGTCGTCGTATTTGGGCAAAACGGATTGGCGCCCGCACGTGACTGTCCCTGCTGTCATGATGATCAATGGCCTGTAACCTGTTCTTCTACATCTTTGGCTGCAAGGCACACACCGGGCTTCCTTCTTGATGGACCTTTTCCGCCGCCACTAGGCCCTTGCTTCGATTAGGAAATCTAACCATGGAATTTTCCCCAGCCTTCAGGCTCTCGTCACTGGACAGGCCTCCCACAATCATGAAGAAAGTCGACATAAGACTACCTGGTCTTCTCAAACTCCCTTCATTTCCCTCTTTTTTGGGGTCATACTAGTGATTTAATAGAATTGTAGGTACATTATTATTGACATTCAAACCGTGTCAACTTGTTCGTATTTAGATGCATGTACGCTGCGGCCACTGCCACAATCAAAGATTGAGCACAGTGGCAGAACAGCAGAAAGCAGAGAGGATGTTTATGGAGCTGTTAGTTGAGTTGTAGAATGTGTATACAACGGAGGGTACCTTGTTTCTTGGTCGCTTAAGTTCACGACGTAGGAACTGATGATCCGGAGGACTCGTGGACGTGGCGAGCAAAGTCAGAAAGGGCTATAACCACTTCCTCGTAAGGCTCATAGTGCAAGGACTCCTCGAGATAAAGGTGTCGGACGTGCGAGCTCTGACACGCGTAACCAGCGACAACTTCCTCCTGCCGAAGGAATCGGCCTACTTCGCGTAGACAAGGATGCCACAAGTCCAAAGTAACGAGGGGTGCCAATGTCCGCAGACTACTACGACGTTCAACATCTGACAAAATGAGGAGTTTGGTAATTATGAGAAGATTGGATGGTATTCGGATGTACTCGAGAACCTGCACATAGGTTACAGGCGCGAGTTGTCTCAGGACCTTCAATCCTTCGATGAACGCCGCAGCGAGGAAGCAGTACGAGGTCTGTTCAACTTTCACGGGGGTATGGAAAGTCGTCTGCCCAAAGCGAGACACGCCGATTACCTCTAGCCAATTGCTAGCACAGAGCTTGCTGTAGACAGCCGGCACCAGTGGGCGACATTTCAAGCGTACCGAGGACTCGACAAGATCGAAGAGGAGCGGCGACTGTTCGGCTATGTCACTGGATTCCATGAATGCGATCCGGATGATGTCCTCGGCCACCGCTCCAGTCATCCAGGAATGATAACCTGCGGTAAGACCGGTATCCTCTACTCCAGAGCCCCGATGCTCATCGGCGTCAATCGTGTGCAGCAGCAGTGCTCTAAAAAGAGGATGCAGAAGTCTTTGCCTTTCCGCTGGATGTATGGTATCTTGCGGAAATACGTTGGATACGATGGCCGTCAAGGTCTGGAACGTGGCAGGTAGGATGCTATCATGATGGATGTGGAGGCTTCCCTGGCCATCCGAACCGACACTAGTCTCAAAGCTTGTAAGGAGAGCTGCAAAAGGAGAGTCCTTCCTGAAGTCATTGCTAGATCCAGTGGCTTGAATGGAGGGCAGTTGGATGAGGACATGGCGCAACCGAACATCACTAGGGAGCCCAATGTATGCTTCCTCCCTACACCAGTCCCTGTAGACGGTGTCGAGAAGGAACGAGGAAAGAGATGGAAGTAAGAACATGATTGTGGCCTCCCGGAAGGATAGTGGATCCGTAGTGCTGACGGCGTTCAAAGGGTTGTCGAGTACATTCAGACGTGCAGCATATCCTATACTTGTCCGATGCATCGTCGCGTAATTGTACACCATGCACGAATAGACGTTTCCTATAGAGCAATCTCGTTCGGCGCAGTACATGCACATATGGGGCTCGGAAAAGAACCACGAGATGAACGTGCGCCAGACCGGAGAGTTGTCCTCCATTCCAAGCCATTCTGGTCCTGACCTTAATGCATTTTGAAGAATCTGAACCCACACTGCGACGTCATGTTTGACGGACGGCGCCAGGATTTCACCTGCGAGAAACGTCGCCGCTTGTTCAGACTCGCAGAAGTTCAGCAGTCGGGGAAGAGATCCCGGAGATCTCATGTTGGTGGGAGGCCAAGACAAATTCTTCTGGGGGGAGACACGGATGAGTGATCGCTCAAGGCGCTCGTACGCGGGTTGGGCCGAAGCATGGTGCAATTCGGGACCATTCAGCAAGCCCTCAATTGCCGACATAAGAACACTCTCTGGAATAGATTGTGTAACCAATGGGATACTTTGTAGGGGCAGATTGCTGATTGCTTGTAATACGATTGTCTGAACGGAGGAGTTGGAAGAGACACCGTAGAGCCAGACGATTGCCTGCGCATCGATGATATACGTTATCTGACGGACCATTGCCTTCTCAGCTTCAACGAGCGAGGGCGGCTCGAAACTGCACAAAGCGGCGAACGTGACGTCTGCAGTAGCGGAGACGGTTAGCGATGATTGGGAACTCAAGGCATCCTTATGCGTCCTTTTGAGAGAGGCGCGACATCTCAAGTTCAAAAACTGGGAGAAGCGTCGCCTCAACTTTGGCGAAGCCGCGTTTCGGATGAGGTGAACAAGGCGATAGGCATAATGGGTTAATGGCGTCTTATAAGGACATGTAGGGTTGAAAACGGGGAGCACATTGGTGACGAGGTATGCGGCCAGCGCAGCAGCTACAACGACGGATATCGAAGAGGCTATACACCGGCTCAACGAGAGGAGCAGGAGGATGAGACCCGCGAAGAAAATGCCCAAGGCGACATGCATCAAGACTGGGAGGAGTCCGATAATGACCGGAACATGCCATTCCGACAAGTTTGTGAAGCGAAACTGTCGAATGCGACCGCGTTCACGGTACGTTCCCAGTTCGATCGAGGTCCGATACTCGTGTATCCATTGTTTGGTGAGGACGGCGATCAGGGCAGTTGTCAAGCTGAGCGCCAAGCTGGTGAACCACAGTCCGTTAATCCAGGTGGCGGTGGATGTCGGGCGAAATGTCATGTTCGGGGTAAGGGGAGATTGCGGTACACTGCTCGAAGGGTGGCCGTCCATACTGGCGCGCTGAAGGGTTACGAGCTCGAATATGAGATATGAGGTCACTTCGCTGTTATCGATTTGAAGCGTTTGAAAAGTCTGCGAGACGAATGTCGAAACGACACCGGAGAACAGGCCAGCCTATTGAGATGGTCAACTTCGGTTCTCGGGAGCACTCTGTCAAAACTCACAAAGACGAGTAATACATCTAGAGCGTCAGTCCAGTTGGCGACTTTGTCGGCATCTACTTTTGCGCTTTCGGCAAGATATGTCTTCCACATTCTGGCCTTGTCGCCCATCTCTTGATAGGGCTGGTCCTCTTCATACGTATGTTCATAATCGGACGGATCTTGAGCTAAACATAGTCTTAACAGGAAAACAGGATAATGCAAGAAGAGCAACGGACCTTTACGTGAACGGGGATTGGAATGCCTGACTCCAAAGAAAGGACCTCCCTTCTGGTTCTTGTCACCAACTCCGGCGCGTATGGAACGGCCCTCCACAGCATTGTCGTCCACATTTACGCTGTGGTCGGGGGTTTCGTCCTGGAACACGACCTCAAAGCTATGTTCCGATCCTAGATTGGAAAAGTGTGGGAGCTCCGCATTTGAAGGCAAGGGGCTACATGTGGAGGACGAACGCCTATCGTCTGGGCGTGGCGCAAATGTGGTAGAAGTCATGTCAGCGGAAATCCAAGAGCAGTACAGGACTCGGGGCCCACATTTAAATGTGACATGCGGACCGAATGATCCTTGTTTACAGCTAGGGACGTGGCCTTCATCCCAAATACACACAAGCGCGCTACTGAAGGCGCTCCAAATTGAGAACTCACCAGGTACAGGCCCATTAACGAGCCTCCATATGCGCCTTGAAATCATATGGGGTAATCTGCACTTGAGCAGTATTGCCGCTGTCGGAGAAACACATCCAGAATGCAACAATGCGGTGAGACAGGCGTCGTAAGACCTATGCTAGCCATCCTGCAACCGAAACTACGATACAGAAGCGGTATGGGAGACAGATACCATTTGTCTTCTCACGCCTCCTGATCAAGCGCGGCATCAGACATGGGACCACGGTCTGTCAATTTCATCAGAAGGTGACCGGAGCAATGGGAACGAGGACCCACAAATATGCTTGCGCCACAATCGAGAGGCCGCCACACTGGAACGGAAAATTAACCCATTCCGGAAGCTTTTCGTGAAGCTATCATCAGAATATCCAAATCGAGAAAGCTCGGTGAAAGCGGTATGAGTACTGTATGCTGTTAATGATCGTTGTATTAGAAGGCTATACATCAAAGGAACAGTGGAGACAGTCCGTAAAGCGGCGCCTGCTTTCATGATCATGCTGCCCAACACCAGTCAACTTGGCAGTTAACATGGAACAAACACCTCCCAATGCACGAGGAACGCAATATGTACATTTTCTATAATGGAGACGGTCTGGCAGTACGAAGCGCAACGCGTCTAGTCCAGGGTTTGTGAACCCACTCAAACGGCAGGGGAAAAAGAGACGAGAAGTCAAGCAGCAATTACTAGCAGATGTTCCGCCGAACTAGAAGAAATTGGCTCTGGAGAGGGGAGAAAACAGGAGAAAAACATGCATATTAATATTATGCCCTCTTCTCCAAACAGCGTTTGAGAGTCAAGGGACTCCTTCGACGGCCGTTATTACAGCACTGGCATGGTGAGAGAGGCTCCCGTATATCGGCGAGAAGCAGGCGAAATGGTGTTGGCGATGATGGGAGTCGGAAAGCAAAAGTGTGACGATCAACGCGGTCACGCGCCCTGATCCGAACCACGTTCACGAGGCAAGGGTTTCCTCAGAAAGCGTACTTACGTCGGTTGCTCCGTGTTGGGTCGCGGTCCCTGGTTTCCATACTCTACACTGAGACGGGGGTGATGCCACTTCTCACGAGAAGATACCTGTTATGCGTGAGGTACCTGCAATACATGATTGGTCTCCCGGACACTCACCTGGTTCGCCGCGCATTGAATGCTATGATGGAATTGGAGAAACGCGGTCAGCACTCTTGGATCAAGGAGTTACGACAGGCCGGGGCGAACCTGGGATTCGAAATTCCCGTCCTGGATGTGTGCAATGCTTCCGTCCAGTCTGTGGCAGATCATTGCACGGCGGTGGCTGATGCTATGGAGAGAGACTTACAAAGCTCGACGGATGCTACAGAGAAGCTGTATCTGATCCATGGACGGATGGAACCGCCAAGGGGGAAGAAAGGTCCAAAGAAGGCGGTCACTAGGTGTCTGAGGCACTATCTCGCGGTTGACATCGCGCCTCATCGTGATGCGCTGACGAGAATCCTGCTATCGGAACATCTGCTAGCTGTGGAAAGGCTGAGATGGCATGATCACGCAATGCCTAGCTTACCGAGACATCGGAGACTGTGCCGACTGTGTCAGTTGGATGTGGAGACGCCGGAGCACGCAATGCTACTCTGCGGCGCGTCGCGAGTGCTACAAGCGATGCGTGATTTGTTCCTGACCAAGCTGTGCGGCGAGGCGCCGTGGTTAGTGGGCCAGGCTGGCCACTTATCCCCCCCTCAATTTCTGCAGCGGGTAATCTACACAAAGGAAACAGTGTCACTCACAGCTAAGTTCGCTTATGATGTGTTGACGCTGTTCTATGAGACGCCGTTGGTTCGCCCGATGGCTTGAAACTGTACTGGGCCTCTTATTCAAAATCTTAGATGTGTGGTGTTGAGGTCAGCTTTCTGCAGGTCCTTCGGTCTACCCCGTTTTGACGGTGAGCTCGACGGAGATAGTCTTGTGGGGAGTAGGTACATGGCAGGAGGCTAACGTAGATTGAGGCCTACGTAAGTACATCGTGTCATTGTCTAGCCGGCGTTCCTGATGGGACCGAGCCGAGTAATTTTTCCTTTTCCTTTCCTTTCCTCCGACTACGGGAAAGAGCGGGCATATTATTATGGAGGCCGAGTACGGGAGTGCAGCTGGCTATTTACTCAGCCAAGCGCGCTCGGCCAGCTCCTGGTTTGTCAAGCTGTGCATTGTCCTTCTGTAGCGTGCTTCGGGGTGGCGTCCTCCGCGTAATCAAGCTTCAAGCTTGTAACATTGTAACACCGCAGCTGGTGTATGAAGGTACGTTTCGATATTTCTTTAGCGCGTGAATGTTTATTAGGTTTCATGAGCCGACGCCGGACGCTCTGGGAGCATTAATTATTGCCCAAGTATTGCGCTTCTTGTCTGAAGGTCAAGTCTCTCCTTTGGTCCTCTACCGCGCCTCAGGGCGTGAGATACGTCAAGCAAGGGTGCATATGTAAATTCAGTTTAATTCAGAACACCGAATTTGGACTACAGCATCGTAAACCATCGCATCACCGAGTCATACTAGTAATCTCTTTCGCTACCCAACTTGATCTTTTGCCAAATGTGACGAATCGGTGACTCGAGGCTGCTAGAATACAACTGACGTTAGGCGGTCAGAAGTAGCTTTTAACTGACACACTAGCAGGGAGTACTTACCTCCTTATAACATTCGCAATCAAAACGGTGCGCTCGGACGTGGTTCGCAAACCTGGACACCACCTCGGGCAGCTCAGCCATGGTGTTGTACTCGAGGGGTCGTCCATCTGGATACGGATACACGGTACCTTGAAGAAGCTTTTGATACAAGCCGAAACTAAGGTCATGCGCTATGAAGGCGTCTAAGGCGTCAAGACACGCCGGCCACAGAGTCGGATCAATTAGTGGGACCAGCCGCCAGAGGTGCCCCCGTGTCTCCACGTCCGACAACAGCAGGATCTGACACAAGATGACAAGATTGGATCCGCGCTGTATATAACACGACACTTCCTGGTATGTGGGATCTCCGTTACTCTTTAGGATACCCATGGACCGGGCAAACGAAGCGGCGAGGAAGGAATACGCTCGATTGTCCCACAGAGCACAGCGATCCGTCTGATCAAGAAAAATCGGCCTCATAGTCTCCAGCCATTCATTCCTGCAGAGTTGACTGCAGACCATTGGCAGAAGGATAGGACATTGCGAAATTACGGTGAACTCGGTGATATCGGCGAGGAGTGGTAGCGCCTCAGGAAGCTGGATAGGCCCCGTAAAGATGAGATCGACGAGGTTTTGCGCAAGCAAGGGCGAGTCGGTGATCCAGTGCTGATATTCCTTGAGGAGGCTGGTGTCCACGGTAAGACATCGGAAGAAAGGACGTAGGAGCTGTTGTTGATTGCGCTGGGACAATATCTCGGTGCTGAACGTGCTGGTAATGACATTCCGTAGAGCAAAAAAGGTTGCGCGAACAGCATCCTTATGCTTGACATGGACATCATCTGTAGCGCCGACACCGATGCTACAAGAAATCGCTTTGATGAGCCACGCGACTGAAGACCAGCCCCCCGTATCAGCGGGATGACTTGTCTTCTGCATCCACTCTGTCTGAATGAGGGCAAGACGCAGACGCACGTCACTGGGAACGTGTCCGACGCCCTTCACCAAGGATGGATCCATATTTCGTAGCATCATTTCGCAGACAGATAACCGCATGAAGTGAATCATCGCCTGTAGGAGGGACATTGGTTCGTCGGCCGAAAGAGTCTTATCGATATTATCGACGACAGTTATATACACGCCTTTGTAGGAATGCACGGAGTAGAGGACGCCTTTGCTTCCCTCTTGCTTGATACACGACAAACAAGTATGGCGTTCAAAACACAACCACGATACGAGTGTTTCCCAAATGATAAAGTCTCCGCTACTGGGCGGTAGCCAGTCAGGACTAGAAAAGAAAGCGTTGGCCAGGATCTGTGCCCAAACTGCGGCATCGTAGTGCTTCGATGGCGCTAAGATTTGTTTACCAACGAAGTCTGCGGCTCCCTTCGAGTTCGTAATATCAAGAAGAATGGCTAATGAGTCGTCATAACGGCACGAGGAATGGATGGTCCTGAGGGTCATGTGTGTTTGCGGGAAGAAACGGAAGAGTGATCGTGCAAGTCGTTCAAATGCGGCCTGTCTGTCTGGTTCCCGGTACTGAGGAGAGGCTACCGCTTTAGAGAGTGCTTCCTCTAGGCTTTGAGCACCAATGCGATCCTTTAGTACAGGAATGACGTGGAGCGGTAGGTTACTAGCGGCCTGGAGAACAATGTTACGAACTGATGTATTGGAAGAGACGTTGTATAGCCAAGCCGCCGAATGTGCATCGAGATAGTCGCAGGTGCGGTCAACAACTTGTTGCTCTGCTGCTCTAAGAGTCATCGGTAGGATGATTGAGATGTCCAACGACGAGGGAATTAGCCAATGTGCAGGTGGAGTTACTTCCTCTGAGAAGAGTGGATCAAAATCCTGGTATGAAGTGCTTGTTATTCCCAGTGGGGCCAACAGATCATCTACTGATACAGTATTCTCCGATGTCAGGCGTTTCAGGAAAGACGTGATGGAGCTGACGAAGGAAATGACAGACGCAGGAAGCGTAGACGTGAAGAACCCGCGGATACGACGGAAGGCAGTGTAGGTATAAGCCGAAAGGGGGGTCTTGTACGGGCACGAAGGATCGTACACCGGGAAGAGATTGGTGCCGGCATAGGCCAGCAACGCGAAGAGTACAATCAATCCTACGACGGCCGCCGCTGTGGTGTTCAGAGAACGGATGTGGAGGATGAGACCCGAAAAGAAAACGCTGAGGGCGACGTGCATCAGGACAGGCAAGAGTCCTATAATCGCCGGAACATGCCACGCTTCCAATTGGATGAACCTGAACTGACGAACGCGAGCACGAGCGCGAGGGGTACCCAACTGGGCGGAGTCCATGTATTGATGTATCCACTGTTTCGTGACGACAGCAATGAGAGCCGTCGTCAGACTGAGCGTCAAGCTCACGAACCAGAGGGTATTAACCCAAACGCTTGTTCGGGATGCGTGGAAGGAGGTATCAGAGCGAGGAACGTGTTTGGAGGAGCCGGGACCGTGTTCATCAATAGCGCGTTGAATATTAAGAAGCTCGTCCATTACGATGTACACGAGTTCTGTCGGGTCGACCTGCAGATTCTGGAAAGTCTGACACACGAAAGTCGAGACGACACCAGAGAACAAACCAGCCTGAGAACCGAAAAAATGAGCTCGGAACAATTTGCGAGCGGTGTACTTACGAAAACGAGCAGAACATCAAGCGCATCCGTCCAGTCTGCCACTTTACCGGCATCGACCTTTGCCGCCTCATCGACGCATGTCTTCCAAAACCTGCTGTCCTCTGCCATTTCCTTGTATGGCTCATCTTCGGGATACTTGTTCTCGTAATTGAACGGGTCATTTCCCGCTGCAATAGAGTTAGATGATAAATCACCCTAAAGGTCACGAACCTTTCTGTGCGCGTCCAGTCGATAGCTTGATGCCAAAGACGGTGCGCCTGTTCATTCCAGGATGCTCATGGCAAGGCGCTACCATAACCGGAACGTCTTCGCCGTCCATCGCGAGATGAAAACATTCCGGAACCGGCTGGCTGACTGCCTGAAGCCTAAGGCTGGATGTGTCGGAGGAGGACCCACGCAAAGTATCGCTATTAGCTGAGGTAGGAGACGCTGGAGAGATATGAGAAGCTGCGCGAGATACAGGAAGATCCGCACTCGCGCGCCATCGGGGCGAATCGCTTGAGGGAGGCATGAGAGAGATTGTTTTTGATGAGAAGAGCGCCCTGGGGCTTCGTATAAACCACAGCTACGCGGCCTGTAGGCTGTTAAACAACAAGACTTCCAAGAAAAGTATAAGCACTACTTATTTCAGCTGAAGAGGAAACTTACTCACGATGATGGTGGTTGCGATGAAGACGACGCCTTGTTCGATTCTCGAATGGTCGTTTATCTTGAGTAGGCTGTTAAAAACGAAAACCAAGAATACCACCGTAAATACATCGTTGTATGACCACACTGATGTTTTGATGGGGGCAGTGAGTCAGCAATTACACTGCTGGGTGTTCCACACTGGCACCTCAAGGCATACTAAACCGTCACGTTCAACTGTTTGTTGACTTGCCCTGCGAGAGCTAGGTGACATGATTGGAAGAGCGGGGGGGGAGGTAGGTATGAACCCGTCATGCGTCCCATTAAGGAAGAGACGAGAAGTCATGCACGATTACTACCACGAACTACAAAACGAAATTGGCTCTGGAAGGGGAGCATATATATTATACCCTCTTCTCCTGCTAGCTTTTGGAGTCAAGCAGCACTGGCATGGTGAGAGAGGATGTCGTATATCGGCCAGAAGGAGAAAAGCAGGTCAAAATGGTGGCGATGCTGGTGGTCGGAAAGCAAAGAAGCGTGACGATCGACGCGCTCACGTGACAACGGGAGACTGCACGCAAAACATGCCGACTACATGAAGTCAGCTGGCCTGATCAAGTCATTTACTCAGCCAAGCGTGCTCGACCAGCTCCTGGTTTGTCAAGCTGTGCGTTCTCCTAACAGTATAACTGGTGGTTTAACTACCCCCATATTGTAAAGCTACGTAACGACCTTGAACGACGTACGTTGAGGCGTTCTTGTGAGTGCGAATGGATATGTTTACTTCGCCACTGTTTCTATCTTGTGTATGTGGTTTTCCACGCGTCTCCTGAAAGCGCCTCGATATTGCGCTTTTTGGAACCATAATTTAACTAGACCGAACGGTAATTCCTCGACCTCAGCATGATGTATATCTGTGCATGGTAGGCTGTAACACCAGTCCAAATCTCTCATTCAATTCTAACTCGTTGCTGCGGCTAAAGCTGACGACGATACAACAAGTTCTCTAATGAATTTTGAGATTTGCCGAACACAACAGAATGTAGAGACACCCGTTTACAGAATACCAATTTGAGAAACGAATCGGTCGTACCATTCGCTCACTGCTTAAAATAACGTGGAACTGATTTCCCAAAATCTGCCAAAGAATGTATTTAGCTATGCCACAGAACTCGCGCGTGTATATACCCATTGTCGATTACAATAATGCATGACCCCATCAGAACTTCCAACGACTCTAACCAGAGAAACCCCCTCTGTCAAACCATCCTCCACTTCACGGTGTAAGCGCCGGTGCAAGCGCTTGTGCTTGGGCCGCGGCAGACTGAGCGTCGGAGGGCGAGGCGGGGGCAGCGGGAGCATCTTCAAGCGCGGCAGGCTTGGTGCCGATGGCGCCGGAAGCGGGGTTGTTGGCTGCTTGCTCCTGGACAGCGGCAAGCGGCTCAGCCTTCTGCTGCTCGACCGCGGCAGGCTCGTCGGCAAGGGTACGCTCGTCGGTAGGGACAGGCTCGTCGTAAAAGAAGGAGTAGAGAGCATCGTCGTAACGATTATCCTGGGAAGGCTCGTCGTAGGAGTAAGAGTAGAGCACATCGTCGTAGCGATCAGCCTCGTCGTAGGCGTACGAGTCAGCCTTATCGGCTTCATCGGCGGTATCAGCTTCATCGGCGGGAGCAGAATGGCCGGCGGGAGCAGAATGACCGGCGGGAGCAGGCTTGGGCTTGGGAGCAGGCTTGTCGTAGGTGAAGGTGTAAGCGTCATCGGCGTCGGAATCAGCCTCGTCATAGTAGAAGCCAGCATCATTCGCGGCGTCAGAATCAGCCTCATCCGCATCTGCAGCCTCGTCGTACTCATCGTCAGAAGCAGCCTCCTCATTCTCGTCGTCGGCAGCCTCATCATGCTCATCAGCGGCATCGGCGTCGTGCTCGTCATCAGCGGTAGGCGCTTCGGCGGCGTCGGCAGCGGGATGCTCATCGACCGCGTCGACAGCTGGATGCGCGCCAGAATTGGTATCAGCGGCATTGACGGAGGGAGGAGCGGAGGGAGGAGCGGCAGCCTGATCGTTAGCGGGTGCGGCGGGGGCAATCCTCTGATGGGAAACGAGTGGGCTCGGGGATACGGAACGACGGGAGAGTTGGAGGATGTTATAACGACGGACGACGTCCAAGTCACATCCGCCGGCGTCGTTGGAACAGGCGGCCTTGTACGCGCTGAGCGCATCAGTCGCATGCTGAGGGTCCGCCTTGCCGATATCGCTCTAGAATGACGCGTCAGCACGACGAAGTCAAGGCGGGACACGACAATTTACCTGTCTGGGAACGTAGACTGGGGCAGCGAACGCCGAGGCGCCGACGAGCAGGACGACGGACAGAGTCTGGGCAAAGGAGGGCATGGTAAAAAGAGTGTGTGTGCTGGTAGGGAATGTGGGTGTAGAGATGATGGGGGGTTGGGAAGAAACTGTCGAGCCCAGCGCGCCTTATATACCCCAACGGAAGCTCGCCCGATTTGGACTGTGAACCAGCGCGTCTAAAAATAAGCAATATTGTGACGCCACTTATGCGTCATAGAATCAACATGCACGTGAACGTTGTCTTGCTTGGCTTGAGCCGAGCAGCCGAGAAGAGAAAGCCACGCCAAAGCCGTCTTCTGCGTACGGGACGAAGACGTATGTGTGCACGTAAATGCTAGGTGACATGAGTTATAGCAAAGGGGTCCTCCCGCTTTGCGCCACGGCAGGTACATTTCTTCGTCACCGAGCCGACCAGCATATTTGCGCCACATGCTCCTTGATACCCTGGCGCGTCCGAGTATCGTGTGGGTGGCTGGCGAAAGTCTGAAGCACGACTAACGTGAGCAAGCTGCAGTTTCAACAAACGCGAAATGCGCACTAACCATAAAAACGGCATTTGCACTACAGGCAGAACCGTAACGTCGCTAATCCCGCCCTCTATCCCCGTCCGGGAGAACGTAGACGTCGACGCACCCGCCTTAATCGAGACGACGCACGGATCGCTTATGGGCGATGTTAAAGGAAGATTCGTACAGACTCGACATTCTAAAAGTCGCGCGCGCCGGAGAGCTATAAAATTCATGAACCTAATCGAAATTTGACGGTCAAAGAAAATCTCACCATATATACGAGCAATAACCTGATTAGCAACGCGTCCTGAATCAACGACGGGAAACTTCGGCTGACTCTCCCTCTCAACAAAGGATCCCGACGTCACCAACCCAGACTGAGAACGCCTAACCGTATCAATGAGATGAGAAAAGTTTGCCGTTGTCCCCGAAAAGACCCCCGAAAACGCGAACCAAGTAGGCTGGCACGACAGGCCAACACGAGAACGATCTCTCCAGGATTGTCGACACATGAGGTCGAGGTGTCCTCAATCGACTGCGGTTTTTCAATGTGTTCCACTAGACGGCGCATTCTCTGAATGCGGATATGGGGGCCCTCCAAACGACTAAGGCGGAGCCGAACTGCCGAACATGTAACGCGTCGCCTTTCCAATGGCAGACATGAGAATCTGAACCTCATGAACTCCGCATATCTGACGCCGACTGGGAAAGACCGGAGTATCCGCTGAGGGAAAGACAGTCCTGGGTGGAAGTGATACAGTCGTCTGACTGGAGCGACTGTACGACTGCCCCGACCAGTAATGGAAACCCGAATAAAGAGTAGTGTAGACAATGAACATCGAGATCAGGTCAAACGTTAAACGTTGGCGTAAGTCTATTGCCGAAGACAGAAGGGATAAGTCATGAGTGCATTCCGCACTTGCTATATGTAGACGGTTTAGCGATTTGTTAGACAAAAAAAGCAGGCCCTAAGAGAGATTCCGTATATGATCTCCCTCTAATTAGAACCCAGAAATTCATACATGGTGCCCTCTAATTAGAGTGCCAGCTTAAAGGGAGTGAAATCATGTACGACTCACGAAATCATGCATGCAGGATCCAGGAACCGTTCGCTGTCCCAATTAGGCCTTGCCTCAGCCCCTGAAAGCGCCTCTTTCCTAAAACCGAATCGGTACGCTCTCAGCCTTCGCAATTTCGATTGACTCTTCGAGAAGCAACCTCGCAATCTCGATGAGCCCTTGACAGTGCCCGACCGATGACCGCATGATTCTGCACTTCTGTGGTGTCATCTTCAATCAATTGGCCGCCATGTTTGTCAGTCTCTGTCTCTCGCACACTTCGGTGATGCTGCTGTCGGACTGGACACTGCGGTACCATGCGCCAGTCCTAAGAGCACTAGCCAGCCACGGGCCCTGATATAGTCCAAGTTGTCGCCGGTCGAGCGCACCAGCGCACCTTGGAGCGCACACCTAGTGACTCGTCAAACGGGGCGATGGTGGAGGCGTTGACGGTCTTCGGGGCATCATAGGAGTCTCAAGAAGAGCTGTTTACTGTAGGATTCAATATATATGATGCACAGAATGACCAATTCCAGGCGTACCATGAGAATGTTGTCTCTGCCTATCGGAAACATGTTGAACGATGCTGGCATGGCCGCATGTTTAGCGGCATCCGTAGTCCTCTCTTTGAAACCTATAGTGACAGCAAAGGTAAACTGTAGCCCACTGATGTCAATAGCAAAATTTCCAAGGGTGCTCAGTTTAACGATGCTAGGATGTGTTCGTTACACTATACGCTCTTAGGCGCGTTTCGATCGTGATTAGGATTTCGTCGGACGAAAACTCTAACTCACGTTTCCTGCGCTCCCTGACCTCCCGGAGGTTGTGCAATAGTAACATGCATGTTGCTGTTTCATATTCCAATGTTGGTACAATGGCTCAGAGTGTAAAATGTTGCTCAGACGTTGAGACTTGTGTAGGGCACTGTTGAGGTTCGGATTGGTTCTCGGACTTGTTGACCGTCTCGGAAAAGACTTCCACGGGTAGCCACATGTCCATAGATAACAAACATAACCATTGTTGATGATCCTGGAGGGTTACATTGCGAAAACAGATGAAGGGATTGTTGTGCCACAGTCCGGGCATCCGGACATCAGAAGCCGAACCAAAGGAACGTGCATCTCGGATATCACCGAGCGGAGTTTTGTACAACTGTACAGTTGCCACAAACCCCTGCTGGCTCGTCCAGTCCCGTATATGAACTAGTACGGTTACTCAAGCTACGTATATCTTAATCGTACAACGGCGCCTGTACCCTGCCTACATCCCACAAAGCCGAACACGACCCAACACGACCCGCCTGCAATTTTCGCGTCTCAACAGACTGATCCTGCACAGACAGACTTGCGGTGCACTTTAGTGTGACTAGAAACATAGCAGGATGGCGCTTGACCAGTAGATACTCAATGTTTGTATGAATTTCATTATTCCATCATTCATCTGCTGCTCGCATAAATGCGCCACGATAGGCTACGCTTCTTCCAACATTATTGCTCCCGATGGCGATCATGATCACGATCACGATCAAACTGCGATGAAAATCAGTCTTCTCTTACCGTCATTCCTGGGGTTCAGCTCGATATGGTGATGAGGCGCGGGCATCGCGACTGAAGGCGGGAAGAAATCATACATGGCTGTCGATGGGGCACTCCCTAAGGTGTGAAATCATGTATAACTCGCATCTGAGCACTCTAATTAGAGTGCACCATGTATGAAATTCCGGGTTCTAATTAGAGGGGAATCATGTACGGCTAGGGTCTTAACGGGTGAAAAAAAGGATCCAACGAACTCCACTCAGTCGCGTCCCAAGAAGACGAGTCTACACCACGTCCTTCTTCAATCGTACAATGTCCATCCGCACCAATGTTGTCGATTACAGTAAACGCGCCAGATCGAATTATTGGTGCGCTACATTTCAAGCCCAGTCGGCGGGACGAAGATGGAGTCCTCAGAGCAAACGTTACCGGATTTTTTTCGACACTACAAGACCAATAAGCTCATCATAATAAATAGAAAAACAGACAAGAAGCGTACAGACCGCTTCCGGCTCCCCTTTTCACTTTTGATTCGACAGAGGTAGAGACCAAGCGTCGACGGGACATGGCAGCTATTTTCACGCTCAACGAAGTCGAAATTGGTGCAGGAGATGATGGTTGTCAGAAGGCAAAATTGTGACGATCATGAGCTGCCAAGTGATGATGATGCTGCCGCAGCCCTCGCTGCAGGCTCAAATTCAGTGTAATAAGAATGGAGTTGGTATTGGATGGGGTGCTGTTGGGTAGGTTCTGCCCGGGCCACCGCTCTCGGGATCTACAGTCTTAAACGCGACGAGCTCGTCCCGGGGGTAGGAGTTTTGGGGTAGGAATATACCTTAGCCACGTTATCTAGTTCCTACAACTCGGTAGTTCTTCTAGGACCTTAGCCGAGAATAAACCTTCCTTCCTTCCTTCCTTCCGCGGTCACGCGCCTTGATGCTGACCACGACCTCATCAGACCCGTACAAGTGTGGTGTCTCCCCGTATCTATGTTCTCCTTCCTCAGCAAATATCCTCATCGTTGTAAGTGATTTATCCTGTGAGCATTCATACCTTTGTAGCTCGTTTAATATTTCATTGGAATTAATCTTGGCTGCCACTTTCTCTTCGACCGTCTCTTGGACTGTCTCCTCACTGCATTGGGACCTTTTCAAGCTCATTTCTCCCTGCAAAATCTAAAAGTCCCCAAGCTTTCGTGTGAAGTCTCTCATGCTTACTTGTCCAAACGCGGGACTCGCTCCGCTCTAGCTTGTCGCTCTACTACAGGCCCTTGTCTCGATCATGTGCCAAATTTCACGGTACGCATCAGATGCGATTCGTTCTCGCAAGGCACGTTGCCCTCGCTTGCATCGAAGACAGCGGGAATGTGGCTGAAATTGCCCTTGAGGAATAGCACAAACAAGTGTAAGGTACAGGGGAAGAGGTAAAAATAGCTGCTTGCCGCTGATTGATCGAATGCCTGCAAGCGTCCTCCGTCGAACGCATGGACCCTCAGCTCAGTTCTTCTCCCTACTATGTTGAACCAAGACTGCACTAACACTAGGATCTGCCTCAAATCCTTTTCAGCATCCAGCTCTTAACAATATTCACATCTTTAGATAGCTAGTCTTCCAGAGTTCCGCTATAATTCTGGCCTTTTGGTCGCATGGTAAGAAGGTTAGCCTCGAACCACCTTGACGCTCCCACTGACCTTTTGTGAAACCAGGAACGATATCCCAGCCAATCATCCACCCAATCTGGCCGTAACACTGCGGGATGGCCCGTTCTCGTGTCCAGATCATCAACGGTGATGGCGCTCTGCTTCAATAGTACTCTTCTCCCATCGGGTGTACATCCGAAGAACACACTGTTGACTTGATCTACAATGCTTCGCGGTATAAAAGCTAAACAACGCATGCAAAAATTCTTCAGTGAATCTCATTTGCTCTACTTATTCCTCGATGTTCAAGCTCTCCTCTCTCCTCGCGTTCACTGTTGCCTCCGTCGTCGCTCTTGTGGCGGGTGAATCCCACACCATCCACTTCGACAACAGGTGGGCATAGCTTAGTGGACCGTCTTCCTCGACTCCATGTCTAATTCTTTGTTAGATGTGGCTTCGGTACGCCGACGCTCATCAGTCAGTCTGGGGCCGTCCTGTCGACAGGCGGCGACTACACCAACGGCGGACCCATCATTGGTGCTATCGCGTACGTCGTTCAGTTCTCTCGTCTATATGGTCATGTCGTCTTATGCTTGTTCGCGTCCAGGTACCTTCAGACTGGTATGTCCTGCAACCAATTCCGTGTTACCGCGTCCTGAATGCCTCGGTTAGGCGGTTGCGGCTTCAACGGCGACGGCTGCACGCTTGTCGAGACAACGCTCGTGAATCCGAGCAGTGCTGGGTCCGGGTCGAGCACCGACATCTCGCTCATCGCTCCGTGAGTCTGAAATTGTTGTGACCGAAACAACTATCCTAAACTTGATGCGACGTTAGGCACACCTTCTCAGTCACTTCCGGCTTTGGGTAAGCTTTTCCGCCAACAGCACTCAAAGTTGTTCTAACGACCCGTTTTTCATAGGTACTACAACGGCTGCGATGGAGCTGGGGCTGACTGTACGCTCTCTTCTGTCCTATATCTTGCATTCTCTGACTTGGAAACAAGGTGATAACGCCAACTGCGCCACTGCCTTCCACACTCCCACCGACACTTGGGTCCAAGTTGCTTGTCAATCGAACGATGTTTGTCCTCTTGCTATTATCGATGTGCTCCCTTTGGCTTATGGACTGCCCTTCAGGTTAACTTGGCCATTACGTTCTGCCTGTAAAGGGCATGTTTCATAGAGCAAGACAAAGATCGGATGAAGCAGTGGAAAGTCGACTTGCGCCTCGGTGACTGTATACTTGTAACACAAAACTTGTTACTCATAAGTAAATCAACTGTTTTATCCCTTCGTCGCCAGTATTATTTTCAGCTCTGACCGGCGCAATTCATCGTTGGCAGAAACGGGTAGTAGTACTACTAAACTTAAGGGCGTTACTGGAAGAACTCAGAAGTGGCACACACAAAACGTCATCGACACTTCCGCTCAGAGGTTCGTTCTGCTGGATTATCTCTCACCCGAACTACCTTGCTGCCCCAGTCTCAGCAGAGCTCGGTGACATCAAAATTGAACACTGGCACGGAGAGGTCGTCGCCTACAGAACGAGTACATATGCTGAAACTGGTCCTATCCCCGAACGCTCCAAGAAGGCCGTGTCTCATCGCACCCAGTCAGTCGTTTATGCATCCTAGCGTCGCGTCTCTCTCACACGACAATGCAGATTGGGAACTAGAACGCTGTGCCCATGTTCATGGAATCGACAAAGATTGAACATTGGTTTCCTGACGTCGGCCGCAGATTCGAAGTGTTGAATCCGGAGCACAGGCGTTCGTTTATGACAGCCCGTGTTGTTAACCTTTTTGGTACTTGACCGGAAGGGTGTGAGTGAACGCCCACCAATGTAATTGCGCCACGCTAAGTAGACGCCGACAGTAAAGGAAGACATCTACCGGGAGCCTGATGGTAAGCTAGCACCGTTGAGATCAGTGGATCCTGCTCTATTCTCCGCAAGAATTTTGATGTTCAGGAAACCAGAGAATGTAGCGGCGGATTGATATCCTGAGGTGACAGGTCTGCCGAAATTTGGGGGTAAATTTCACGCCTGTACATTATATAGACGCCACATTGTGGAACACCAACTGTTGTAGCTTTATCTCCTTGGAGGTACAGCAGGGGGGTGTCCCGAGGCCTGATCCACACTTGGCCTTGTGTCAGATTTCCGAATGGAAAACGGACCCAGCTTAGGTGGCGGTGGAAAAGGTACATCAAGAGGGAAGCTAAGGCGTGTCAATATTCATGATTCCATCTGGTCTTGTGGCTGAAAATGTACAGGGCCCGCGGTTGATGCAATCATGAGAAGAGTGGTAGTCACGTGCAGGAGCAAATCCGTTTTGCCCAAATACGACGACGCGGTGCAAGATGTATGGACTCACTGCCCCCACCAAAAGATCAGTGTGGCCATACGACGGTATAATTACTGCGGTATCCTCGATTTTCGTTCTTTACAGCTCCCACTCAAGACAAACGGCCGTCCCAAAATCGAACAAGGCATCGTCTTCATCGTAATCGCCGGGATACCGCCATCATTGTATGCAAGTTTCCTCTTCAGCTGCAATAAGTAGTGCTTATACTTTTTTTTGGAAGCATTGTTTTGTGACACGCCGAGCAGTTGTCGTATATACGAAGCCCCCAGGACACTCTTCTCATCACAAACCATCTCTCTCATGCCTCCCTCAAGCGACTCGCCCCGATGGCGCGCGAGTGTGGATCTTCCTGCATCTCGCGCAGCTTCTCATGTCTCGCCAGCGTCTCCTACCTCAGCTAATAGCGACACTTTACGTGGGTCCTCCTCCGACACATCCAGCCTTCAGGCAGTCAGCCAGCCGGTTCCGGAATGTTTTCATCTCGCGATGGAGGGTGAAGACGTCCCAGCTATGCTAGCGCCTTGCCAGGAGCATCTTGGAATGAATAGGCGCACTGTCTTTGGCATGAAGCTATCGACTGGACGCGCCCAGAAAGGTCAGTATCCGTAGTGTGATGTAATTCCCCGTCTGATTATATTAAAGCAGGAAACGACCTGTTCAATTACGAGAACAAGTATCCCGAAGATGAGCCATACAAGGAGATGGCGGAGGATAGCAGGTTCTGGAAGACCTGCGTCGATGAAGCGGCCAAGGTTGATGCCGGTAAAGTGGCAGACTGGACGGATGCGCTTGATGTTCTACTCGTTTTTGTAAGCCCACCCCTCGCTATCCGTTCGGAGCTCATTCGTTCGGTTTTCAGGCTGGTTTATTCTCTGGTGTTGTCTCGACTTTCGTATGTCAGACTTTCCAGAATCTCCAGGTCGATCCGACGGAACTCGTGTACATCGTAATGGACGAGCTTCTTAATATTCAACGCGCTATTGATGAACACGGCCCCGGCTCCTCCAAACACGTTCCTCGCTCTGATACCTCCTTTCATGCGTCCCGAACAAGCGTCTGGGTTAACACGCTCTGGTTCGTGAGCTTGACGCTCAGTCTGACGACGGCTCTTATTGCTGTTGTCACGAAACAGTGGATACACCAATACATGGACTCCGTCCAGTTGGGTACGCCTCGCGCTCGTGCTCGCGTTCGTCAGTTCAGGTTCATCCAACTGGAAGCGTGGCATGTTCCGGCGATTATAGGACTCTTGCCTGTCCTGATGCACGTCGCCCTCGGCGTTTTCTTCTCGGGTCTCATCATCCACATCCGGTCGCTGAACACCCCAGCGGCAGCCGTTGTGGGATTGATTGTTTTCTTCGCACTGTTGGCCTATGTAGGCACCAATCTCTTCCCGGTGTACAATCCTGCGTGCCCCTACAAGACTCCACTTTCTGCTTATGCGTACATTGTCTTCCACCGTACTCGCCATTTCTGGTGTTCCACTTTCCCCACAACCCTCATTTCGTGGCACCGTATACTAGCGTCTTTCGCAATGACAGACCATGCCGACCCATCACAATTGCCACCAACTTCCGAGGTCAAGCTAGTCACAGCAGATGACGATAGTTCTATAGTCGTGCCTTGCTCACTTATGGCGGCAGAGGAGTTGAGAGTCAGTCATGTCTCCGACACCGTCGACGCTCATGTAGCTGCATGGGCGTACACTATTTCCTCAAACCCGTCTGTCCGGAACATTGTGTTGCAAGCAGTCAGCAACCTCCCCCTCGATGTTGTCCCTATCGTTAAACAACGCATCGGGGGTAAGGCTTTAGAGAATGCGCTCAATGAAGTTCTCGGATCTGCCGAATATTGGGACCCGGGCCGTCGACCAGCTTTCGAGCGTCTTCTGCGGTCCCTTTTCCGACTGTTCCCTGCTACCAACCTAAACCCCAAGGTTATTGAATCAGAATCGGCTCGCCGTTGTGAGGACTCCTTGTCCATGCTTCTTGATATCTGCAAGGCCGACGGAGCTGCCGAGTTCATCGGTGGTCAGATATTGCACCCATCTAAACGATACGATGCCGCTATCTGGGCGCAACTTCTAGCGAATGCATTTTATTCAGAAGCAGCATGGCGGGAGGCAGGAATCTTCAGTGAAGGCTCGGTAGTCTTCCAAACCTTTATACAATGGTTCTGCCAACCTCATACCTGTACGCTTTGCAAAAGTCACTCACTCTACACCTTGAAAACCTGTCAGGGGTGTAAACTGGCCGTTCTTCGTAACGACCATAGCTCAGAGTCTCCTGATGAACCTCTATATCTGGAGACGGCGGTCGTCAACTTTCTGCAACCATCGCTGTGCGATCTTCTTCTGCGCAAGGTTTACCGTTCCGAGTCCTCGTCCTCCTCCGAACAGACTGACGCACCTAGCGACATCAGGCTGCGCCTTGCCCTCATACAAAAGGCGTGGATATTGCAGACTAGTTGCTCCTCAGATGAAGATAATTCATCAGCCGCCGCATTTCTAATCACAGTCATCTCCGGTAGTGTCGGAATAGGCGCCTTGGACTATAGTCACATTCATCACAAAGAAGTCTTTTCTGCGACCTTTCGTGTTCTGAAAAGTGTCATAAGCGAGACGTTCGAGACGGATACACTTTCTCCGCGTGATAGGCAGCGGCTCCTTCATCCTTTCTTCCGATCCCTTGCTGCGTCGAAGGATCTTGCGCAGGAATATCTGACGTGGATCACAGAGCCCATCGCTGATAGGATCATCGAGGCGGTCTTTATGGGACCAATTCCCCTTTCGAAAGTGCTCCCCCTGATCTCCGACATGCTCTCATCGGTTGTTTATGTGAAGTGCCGAATTCTGCTGCCAAAGCTTTGTATCCAACTATGCAAATGCGGATGGTTGGCGGTGATGGGGCCGAGGTACTTTGGTCAAGTCAGTGCAGTACTCTTGGCCAGGCGGTCATATTCCTTCGCCGCGGCCGCGTTCGTCGAGGCGCTTCACGTCCTAAAGCGTCATGGGCACCCAACGTATAACGATGTCCTGGAGTACATGCAGGACGCCTCGAATCTCCTTGTTTTGTGTCAAATTCTGTTGGTGTCGGATACTAAACGGCAGCTTAAACTTGGGCGATTGGTCCCCCTCGTGACCCCGCCGATGTGGTCAGCATGCCTACAAGACTTGGAGATCTTCATTCGCAATGATGAAGATGCCGACGCAACCTATATAGATCTTCCGAAGTACCCTGCGCATCCGCACCAAGACGGACGAGAACTGTCCTACAGACCCATAGCTGAGTTACCGCCTCTCCTCGGCGACTTTTCAAACCATGTCCGAACGCACGGGCATGACTGTGGTTGTACTTGGAACATTCGTGAGGTATGTAGCTTGATCATGCAATGTTGGACTCGTCCCTTACTAATTAACACTTTTCAGGCTGAAGTTGAAAGTCCGAAGACAAAGATCGGTAGGTGGCGCAAGTTCTGGCTGTTTGGAAGGAGTCGTCCGGATACTCTCGTACAAGACGGGACGGCGATGGTATGAGAGAATCAGACTAGTGATTAGTAGTTCCTGATATGTATGCGGGTTGGAGTGGCACGAATACCCATCGTTGATCAACTTGAAGACGCCTACGTTCGAATGGGATAGTTTAGTTAAATTTGAGTTAAAGAGTTGAGTGCATGAATGTTTGAGTCACCAATCGGACTCCGTAAGATGAGTTGTAGGCCGAGTCTATGATGCGCTTGTGCCAGTGAGCTAGAAGAAGAAAAAGCTTGTGAAGTCAAGCTGGTCTCTTCTTCGCACCTCTAGTCATGTAATGTCACTTGAATGAACACCACAGGCATGTCTATTTCCTAGAAGGCATCTCTGGAGAAAGTGTTATTCTCGCTCGCGGAGCCATCAGCGTGACGACAGTGTTTCACGATGTGACTGTTGTTTACAGAGAACAAGAGCCTGCTGTATCTATTGTGCCCCGATGACAATAACTGTCCCCATCGCAGGCCAGTATATAACAGTGCACAAAATGTTGTCTAGTCTGAAAACCTCAAAATTGATGCCGCCACGCACACACTCCGAACCACTGAAAATCCCAAATCGCAATGCCGACTATAGTCTCCACACTGGACTTGCCAAATCTGTGGTTTTGCAAGTTCATCTATGAGCTCTCCAAACATCGGTTTGCCAATAAATACATAGAAGATTGGGTTGCCGACATCGTGAATGTGGCGTCATCAGTCATCCCGTCGTAAGTCTCCCTCAATTTTCACCCAGGCCGCGTCATTGACACCTTACAATTTCAAGAAACTCGGACGACATTAAAATAACACTCAAGAATAATCATCCGGAGCCTCAGGGCGGCATGGACCACAAGTCTTTTCTGGGAAAAATTTATGGATGCTACCATGCCGCGCTGGGGGCCTTTCCGGAATTGGCGGCTAGACTGCAGCGCCCCGGCTGGCGAGATACCTTCCTGACGGAGGTGGATGGTTTGGGGATGCCGGATAAAGACGTGATCGCCTTATCATCGTATATTGCAAGTTGCATTAGTTCTGTGACTCGGGCATCCACGTGAGTGTTGTGTTCACTATCACGACTTGCCTAGCGTAACTAACTTCCACCTGAAGATCTGCGGAGAGTATTATGACCAAGCTCATAAGAGGTAAAGCACCCGACCAACGTAACCCAGCCAACTTCAATGAAACAGACATCGATAACCTTTACGCAAGCACCCACCAAGACTATCCTCAGGTTGCGGCGCTAGTCGAACGCTATGCTTGCTGTGACACCTTCCTCGGACTAGTAGCCGAGCGCATTACAACGCGCATCAATGTGCAGTCCTGGAAAACCTATATCAGATTAACGGCCGAAGGCCTCAGATACTTGTGAGTCGTACCATGCAGCTACCAGAAAATCGCGTATAACTGGAGGTCAAGACTAGATAATGACGTTGAAGAAGCTTTGAAGGAATATGAACACGAGAGTCAACAAAGATCTCCGGGGCAATTGCAGCTGGCCCCGCTTCTTTACAACGATGGCCTACGACCGCAGCGACTAAGCCAGATTGTTGTGCGGCCCCGTTTCCTGCAGAATGCCCCTTCTGTAGTGACAGATGAGATCTTTGAACAAGAAGTAGACCAGTGCTTCGCCACTGCTCGTAGACTTCATGGAGGAGCAACACTGATGACTGCGAACGATGCGCACGTCTTGTTCACAGCACCGCCATAAGTAGTGGAAGCACAGCCAATGCTCTGGCCGTGCCTGTCATGGTCAAACCATCAGTAATAGTATACACTTAACACCGCTTCATAAGCATAATAAAAACAGTAACCAGTGCCCGGACCTGGACCCCGGTGGAGGAACTTAACATCACGAAGTCTCAAAACTGAGCGATTTTCGTGACCGGAGCGGCGCGCAGGATCACAAGTTTTGAATGAGCAAGAGTCTACACCAATAGCAAGGAATAAACGTAGCATTTATTCACCAGAGAGATGCGAATTTCCCGGTATTCATGCCTACTGCAGCTTATCGGCTAGCCACAGTGGCGGAAGTCCCCGTATTCTGGGGTAACGAACACCGGCATTCGGTTCTTACCAAGGACTCACCAGTCAGCGACATGTAGGACAAAAAAGGAAGAAACGCAAGAGCATAGGTGTAGGTTATCAGCATCGTGCTGGACCTTTCTAGACGCGCATCAGGTAATGAAAACCGCACAGGACTAACGGTGAATCCGCACATTTATACCACTGTGACGTGGGGAGAATAACGCGTCTCTGGCAGAAGGGACACGGTCATGATGATGGTAAAAGGGAGAAGGGCGACACGGCCACGTGGTCCTTAGTCACCATCGACATATCCACGTTGAACAAATCGAGAGGTATACAGACTGTATGTAGTGTCGGAGATTTAGATGCCAGGACACAAAGGAGGTAGCTGTCATGAATGTAGTGGAACTATCAGAGACTACAAAAGTTTCGTGTCACTATTTCAAGCTATTCTTGATCCACCTTGCATGTCTGGTACTGCGGAACGTGTACGCCACCGGCGATTGAGCCGAGTGGATACGACCTGTATAAGTATCAGTAAACCGCTAGTCGATGTAATCTTGACGTACTGCCACATCCGTATAACAGTCGCAGTCATGGTGGTGTTCACGAACATGTGTTGTAAACCTGCCCAAGATTTTCTCAAAGGCGGCATAGGTCAACGTCCGATCCTCATTTCGATATGGATGGACAGGATTCGTTCGTAGGTCCTCGTATGTAGCATGAGCGACGTCAGAACGACTGAACGTAGCCAAGTCCTGTAAGCACGAAGTCCACAGTGAAGAAGAAACACAGGGAACCAAACGCCAAAGCTTGGGCTGCCTCTCGGTGTCTGAAATCAATAGCGTCTGGCATAGCAGGCAAAGGTTTGATGCCTTTCGGATGTACATCAACATGTCGCCATATACCGGACTGGACAGATCTCCGGACCTGGAATGCCTCAACGAATGCCGCAGCCATAAACGTGAAAGACCGTTTCTCCAGAGATGGTGCCGTGGAAGGACTGGGGCGTTCTCGGCAAGATTTTCGGGCACTTCGAGAGAACAGCGGCGTCGAGAACGTCGGCTAAAAAAGGCAGCGCCTCATTGGCAGGAAGTTGGATTGGGCCTGCGAAGGTCACCTCGATAATCTTCGCCGCAAGAGATTCCGTGATCCATGGTGTGTAATCTTGGACTACAGAGTCTTCCCTAGCGAGACATCGGAAGAAAGGATGAAGGAGTCGTTGCCTGTCACGTAGGCAGAGTGTGTCGGTATGAGATGTTCGCCCAATAACATTCTGCAACGCATGGAAAGTGGCGGCGCGGACGCCGTCATGATGCCTGGAACCGTCGCAGGTACCGATTCCAACACTCCAGCAAATGATCTGAATGAGATTCGCAATGTCTGAACCAGTGTTATCTGAGCAGCTCGTATTTAGTACCCAGTCCGTCTGGATGAGGGCAAGGTGCAATCAAATGTCGCTAGGCATGTTATCGATCGGGGAGTATGCGAAGGGGTATGCGATCTTGAGGATGATTTTACACAGCGACGGTTGCAAGAAGCAAACGGCAGCTTCTCTGGGCGTCATTGGTTCATGCGGCGAGATAATATGAGGAGAAGTATTCCCAATGACTGTCAAATCCGCCACTAACGAGTAAAGTCGACGTTTACAATCACCCGAACCTATACAGAGCGAACAGGTATGGTGCGAAATAAACCAAGTGACGAAGGTTTGCCAGAGCACAGAGCCCTCGTTTCGGACCGATAACCAGAAGCAATTGGATCCGAATGAGTTGGAAATAATTTGTGCCCAGATAGCAGCATCGTATTCTTGAGATGGTTTCAATATCTCCTCGCTGATAAAGTCCACAGCGGAGTCAGGATTTTCAATGTCAATGAGCCTGGATAAAGAGCTTTCGCTTCGGTATCGAGGTTGAAGCTCGATTGCACCGCTCAAAAGCGTTCTGGGAAAGATATGGAGAAGGGAGCGTAAAAGACGTTTGCAAAACGATGCTTTGGACTGATGGGTTCGAGGAGACGGCGTACATCCACACAGCCACTTGGACATCAAGAGCATGGGAGTCACTCTTTAAGAATTGCTCTTCTGCAGCCATCATAGACGGTTGCCGAATAATCATGAGGTTCCCCGAAACATCGTTGCCTGGAGGTGTGGATCCACCGCTTGCCGTCAAGACCGGTGTGCTTGGTACTGAAGGCAAAGTGGAAGTGTAATAATATGGGCTGACGTAGCGTAATACAGCGTACGCATAATATGAGAGAGGGGTCTTGTAAGGGCAAGCGAGATTGAAGACGGGAACGAGATTGGTGCCGGTGTATACGAGTAAAGCACAAAGTACGAGCCCTCCAACAGCGAGCGCTATGGGCGTGCTCATTGAGCGAGTATGAATGACAAGGCCCGCAAAGAAAATGCCCAGAGCCATATGCATCATGACGGGCAGAAGGCCGATGATAGCGGGGACATGCCATTCCCGTAGCTGGATGAATCGGAAATGTCGAACGCGAGCTCGCGCGCGCGGAGTCCCCAGCTGAATATAATCATGTACTGATGTATCCATTGTTCTGTGAGGGCGGCGACGAGTGCCGCTGTCAGGCTGAACGTTAAACTAACATACCACAGCGCGTTAATCCAGGTCGCCGTGCGGGAAGGATGGAGCCATACGTCAGAGTGGGGGACACGTTTAGAAGAGTCAGGACCATGTTCATCTATGGCACGTTGAATGGCTAGGAGCTCGAGCATAACAACATAGACGAGGCGCGTCGGGTCGACTTGGAGGTCTTGGAAAGTCTGACACAGGAATGTCGAGACCACACCGGAGAATAAACCAGTCTAAGAATCACGGATCAGCTGTAAATATTCTACGGTGCGAAGGCACTCACAAAAACGAGAAGGACATCGAGTGTGTCCGTCCAGTCCACCACTTTGCCTGCGTCAATCTTCGCCGCCTCATCAGCGCAGGTCTTCCAAAACCTGCTGTCCTCTGCCATCTCCTTGTATGGTTCATCGTCGGGATATTTCTTCTCGTAGTTGTACGGGTCGATGCCTGTCGTAATACAGCTGGATAAGTGAACAGTTTGCGGTACAAGAAGCTCACCGACCTTTCTGGCCGCGTCCAGCTGGAAGCTTCATACCGAAGACATTGCGTCTACTCATGCCAGGATGCTCGTGACAAAGGGAGATCGTGGCCGGAACGTCTTCGCATTCCATCGCAAGATGAAAACATTCTAGAATTGGCTGACTGGACACATGAAGGCTTGAACTATCCGTGGATCCACGTAGAGTGTCGTTGCGTGTTGAGATAGAAGACACAGAGGAACAGTGAGACGTCGCGTGAAATGAAGGTGCTGCTACACGCGCTCCGGGTGGAACACTTGATGGTAACATGAAAGTAGTGGGTAATGGCTAAGAGTGTAGATCTTACTCGGATACGAACAAGACTTCCAAGAAAAGTATAAGCACTACTTCTTCCAGCTGAAGAGAAATCTTACCTACAATGATGGCGATATCCCGGCGATTCCGACGGGGACGTAGCCTTGTTCAATTTTCGGCACGTCGTTTGTATCGAATGGTTATTGCGAGGAGGGGCCTCGGTATGCAGCGAGACTTCGCTATCGCCTTATACGTCTCCACAGCGGTATTCCGTGGGGAGGTAAGGCCATCTCTTTACACTGCATCGTCGTATTTGGACAAACCAGTATGGCGACCGCACGTGACTGCCATCCTGTTCATCATGATGTTGTACTCTGTTCTTCATACACTTTTGGGGACGAAACCGAGGGAAGAGCGCCATTCCGTGTTCCCTGTGATGTGCCTTTTCCACCGCCACCAGAGCTGGAGCTTCTTATCAAATCAGAAATCTGATGCAAGGAGGTAGATACATACCCATGTAAAATACCTCTCGCGGTTTCCCCGAGATCATTGGCTGTGTGGCATCTATCATCCCACTATTACGCGTCGACTATCCGTCACGCGAAGCTGGTGCCTTGGCGCCTCATAAGTATGCCGCCACAGTTCCAAACACCATGCTACGGATGGAGATCAATAAAAGTGACAACGGAAGAAGGAATAAATAGCTTACAAGAGAGTCTTGGTACAGGTCCAGCAGGCCAGCTGCATGGGGAAGAAATATGTTTAATCTCTGTGTACATGTCCACCTCCAAAATAATTCCGCTTACATAAGCAGGATGAAGACCTAAATATTTGAACCTCCACTCAAGCCTCAAGGCAGGTGGTCCTGGTATTCTACGACTGCAATATCCCTGTGAACCTTGGTCGTAGATAGCAGAAAATGGAGTACGTCGCCGTTGGTGCACCAGAAAGTAAGAATCCTGTCCAAGTTATGCCTAAGACAAAGCAATCAGACAGGCTTCACACACATCGGCATGGACGAAGTATTACGACTCGCTATTATCTCCTATGTGACGCAGCCTTAAGCCCAAGACCCAGACCTATTGATATACACGTACTTTTATTGACTGCATTCATGGCTACAGCATCGCTCTGGTCCTTTCTAGGCGCGCATCAGGTAACGAGAACCGCGCAAGACTAACAGTAAAACCGCACATTCATACCACGGCGATGTGGGGAGAATAACGCGTCTCTGGTAGAAGCGACACTGTCATGATGATGTTGTGATGATGGTACAAAAGAGAAGGGCGACACGGCCACGTGGTCCTTAGTCACCTTCGTTTTACCATCATCCACATCACAGCAACTCTGGATTTACTCATAGAACTTTCAATGGTCTTCCATGGGGAGTAGGGCGATGTCAACCTGAACATCAGTCTCCACCTCTGATCCTTACAGAGCTCCCAATCCTACGCATTTTCCCCGTTCTCAATCGATTGTGGAGTCCGGAAAAATGTGCTGATTGGGGCCGAACGAGTTGGACTATCTCTCTCCACGTCTAAAACAAGCTTGGCTCGTGCAGAATTAGACGCGGCATCACATGAAAAGCTTGTTCTACGACCATGGGATCATCGGACTAACCGCACCGCGCGGACTCTCTTCGGTGTATGTGCAGTATCGCCATGACGAAGAGCCAGCGTTTGCTGCGCGCAGAGTAAGTCGTTCCCAGTCTCCAGATTTTATCCGAGCTTGTTTACCTATAAAAGATGGGTGCAGATGATTGAGACTGCATCCGCCATATCTATCATTTTCAAACATGTTCGACAAGGCAGTGTTACTCTCGTTCACATTCCTCGTCACGGTTTATGCCCAGCAAGCAGGCACGTTGACTGCTGAGACGCACCCGTCTCTGTCTGTCTCCCAGTGTTCTGCGGGTGGAAGCTGCACGACGCAGGTATGTATGATCTAGTTAGTCGCCTGTTAATGCACTGGCTGAAGAGCTCTGAATATAGCAACGCTCCGTGGTCCTTGACTCCAACTGGCGCTGGACCCACGACGTCTCCAGCTCCACAAACTGCTACACCGGGAACGAGTGGGACACGACACTCTGCCCAGACCCCACAACCTGCGCGGCGAACTGCGCGCTTGACGGCGCGGACTACACCGGTACATACGGTATCACCGCCTCGGGTAACGCGCTCACGCTCAAGTTCGTCACGGACGGGCCGTACTCGACCAACATCGGCTCGCGCGTATATCTCATGGAAGACGAGAGCACGTACCAGATGTTCAACCTCAAGAACCAGGAGTTCACGTTCGACGTGGACGTGTCCAATCTCCCCTGCGGTTTGAACGGCGCGCTCTACTTTGTGGAGATGTCCGCGGACGGCGGTATGTCCCAGTTCGCGACCAACGCTGCTGGCGCAAAGTATGGCACCGGATACTGCGACGCGCAGTGTCCGCACGATATCAAGTTTATTAACGGCGCTGTACGTCTCCAGAATTCCCTCTTATAAATTGTACTTATCACTATCAGGCAAACGTCCTTGACTGGGCCCCATCCGACAACGACGCGAACGCCGGGACAGGCCTCTACGGCTCGTGCTGCTCCGAGATGGACATCTGGGAAGCCAACTCCATGTCCACCGCCTACACACCGCACGTCTGCACCGTCTCCGGCCAGACGCAATGCTCGGGCACAGACTGCGGCGACGCCTCCGAGCGCTACGATGGTGTATGCGACAAGGACGGGTGCGACTTCAACTCGTTCCGCATGGGCGACCAGTCCTTCTTCGGGAGCGGCATGACCGTCGACACCTCGTCCAAGTTCACCGTCGTCACCCAATTTATTACAGCGGATAACACATCCACGGGGGACCTCGTCGAGATCCGGCGGGTGTACGTCCAGGACGGGACAGTTATCCAGAACTCGTTCTCGACGTTCGACACTCTCACGCAATTCAACTCTGTCAGTGACGACTTTTGCAACGCGCAGAAGACGCTGTTTGGGGATACCAACTCGTTTGAGGATCGGGGCGGGATGGCGCGGATGGGGGATGCGTTTGAGAAGGGGATGGTGCTGGTGATGAGTCTGTGGGATGATCATGCGGCGTATATGCTTTGGTTGGATAGTAATTACCCCACGGACGGCGATGCGTCGCAGCCGGGGATTGCGAGGGGGAGTTGTGTGACGAGTTCTGGGCTTCCGGCGGATGTGGAGTCGCAGAGTCCTGGTGCTACTGTGACGTACTCTAATATCAAGTATGGGCCTATTGGATCGACTTATTCGTCGGCTTAAGTCGGTATGTTTCTTGTCCTTTTGTCCGTTGTGATTCCTAACTCGTGTATCTCTCAGACCATCATTTAGTTTTCCTCGTTATCGGTTTTTATCCTCTCATTTTAAGGCGCTCATACCACACCTCCCGAAAAGTCGATTAGCATTACCTTTGTATAATATCCAAATGATGTTATCGACAAATGCATCTCAGCAGCTGATTGGAAAGTCTCTCATACTCCTTCTATTCTGATTTGTTCTTTTCATGAAGTAGTTTTATCAACAGATTGTGTTCGTTTATTACACAGTTTTTGGTTCTCTTGACTCGACGTGTGCAGATCCTCTAGCTGTGGAGTCATTTACACCGAATGCCTTCTTTTGCGAAGAACGCATTTGAAACAAGCCTGTCCCTGGTGATCTCGATGATAGTTCTGCTTCCTTGGCCACATGGCATGGGGCAAGGCAAAATTACGGACTTTCTACACGCACCGAGAACCAGCGGCTTCCTACCACATTACCATGACCAAAAGTTAGTTCAGCGAACGGGGCCCTCGTTCAGTGATGTAACATATTAGCTTTATGATATCTAACAAATATGCTTTTCATGTGATGCCACATCTAATTCTGCAAGAGCAAAGCTTGTTTTAGACGTGGAAAGAGAGTGTTCGTTCAGCCCCAATCAGCACATTTTTCCGGACTCCACACTGGTGGCTGCATGTTGGCTGGTTTGCGAAAGAGAAACGTTTGAGAACGGGGAAAGTACGTAGGATTGAGAGCTCTGTGATGATTAGACGCGGCGAGGACTTGGACGCTGTCATCGTCAAAATGATCTGGCGTTCGTGTACACAGTTGTCAACACGTGAGCGCTGTTCGGAACTGCCGTTGTGTTCGGCCCGTGTTCCGTATCTTTGGCCCTTACACCCACCATGGTCAAGCATAAATCTATATCCACCTGGATCAACGTCGACGGCGCGGCTCTGGCAGAGTATGGCGAAGAGGTCGTGGATGTCGAGGACAAGGTGGTCTGCTGGATACCGTCTGAAGCGGGCAAGGTGCGTCGTCGTCTACGCCCCAAGGACGCGCTACAACACAGCTTTACAGGAATTTTCGGTCAATCTGCGACACGAGAACTCTACGGTGCAGACGGCTAGCTACGTCTACGTCGACGGAAACTTTGTAAAGGGGCTTATTATGGATCCTTGGGGCCGTACACCCAAAGAGATGGTGTCTGTACACGGCATGCCAACGTCCGCGATGACGGAACGGAACCTTATGTTTGCTGGTCTCCAGCTCAGCGGTGCGTCCTGCTCGAACTGCGCATGCTCATCGCTCACCCGAAGCAGACGACGACGGTCTCCTTGGTGCTGCAGTCTCAGCAGAGCTCGGCGAAATCAAGATTGAACACTGGCACGTCATGGTCGGCGAGCTCGTCGCGTACAGAACCAACACGTACGCTGAAACCGGACCCATCCACGAACGCTCCAAGAAGGCCGTCTCTCATCGCGCCCAGTCAGTCGTCGTCCATCCATCCTAGCGCGTCTCTTCTCACCCGACAATGCAGATTGGGAACCCAGAAGGCCACGCCAATGCAAACGCAGCGAAATGTGACCAAAGTCGCGCGTCTACTGACCGTGATATATCGCTACCGACCATTGGGTACGCCGCTATGGCGCATTTCGATTCGCATCTCATATCCTTCCAGACATGCTCCAAGCCACCGGCATCGCCCCTCCCCCTCCCCAAGCCTCTAGTTCGCGAAAACGCAACCTTCCACCAGACGAGGACGTGATTAACATCTCAGACGAAGAATCGGAGGACGAAACCGAGCGTATCAGCAAACTTGAGGTCAATTTGGCTACACCTTTTAACGACTCCAGCTGACATGCATACAGGCAGAACTGCAGCGACTACGGAACGGCTCAAAGTCGAGCAAGAAGATTAAGAGCGAGCCGGTCGTGAAGAAGGAGAAGCGGCAGAAGATTGCTTTTGACCCAAATGATGTTATTGATCTAACATGTAAGTCGTTACTCGTCTTTATTTGCTCCGTTCTGTTGCCTAATTCGTTTGTAGGACAGTCACAGTTATTATTACTTACTATTCCTATTTGCTTCTTACTGTACGTTTCACGGATTACTCCTTCACTCAAGCATTGTGCTCGACTTTGTATGTGTCCTAAGCGATCCTTCATGATATCGCTGTGCTTCTTAGCGAAAAGGCCTAAATAGCGATTACGACGTTCTGCACAGAGATATAGTGTGTTTGAGAACTATCTTGGAAAGGACCAGCCTCTAAAACAACTTTCGAGTGCTCATACCTGTTATCCCCAGAGACGTGTCAATCCTAGGTATTTCCCCCCGTTCTCGACCGTTTCTCTGTGGCATTATAATCTAAACTAACGAACTGTGGAGCTTGGGAAAATCTGATGGGGACTGGACTCTCTTATCACAGCAGAATCAGACGCGGCATCATATGAAAAGATATGTTTTAATGACTATGGGATTATCTCACTGCGCGGACGAAGAGCTGCGGGTACGTATGCGAGCAGAGGCAAGTCGTTCCCAGATCTCATCCGAGCTATAAAAGATGAGTCCTCCGCGTCCATCTCTGCACAAAATAAAGAGCGCCATTCCATTAAGACACACCGAAGGTCAAACTCCTGTGTGTACACACACGCGTGCGCGCCCTCGGTAATGAACTTGAGCGTGAGGGAAGCCTTGATACCTCAGTGTATTGGGGTCGGGGCAGCCGTTGTGGTACGGACCACCACGAAAAGCGCCCTCATTCGTCGTGCCTTGAGGCTGGAGGGATAAGTGGATCTACTTACATTCACCACGTTCGTCCGTCCAGCAATGACGGTACTTGCGAAACACAGACCCCTCGTCGCAAGTCGCGTTCTACAGTTGACTCTAGCTTGCTTTTCGACAGTGACTGTGAGCAGTGAGGGATCTCTAATCAGAAGCTCATTCAGCTTCACATGACTAAGTAGTAGGGGGTATTCTAATTTCTAAACTGCTGCAAAATTGAAATCAGTGTGCACATGCTTAAAAACAGGGATCACGACAAAGAGATGGACTTCCGATACGGGGAATCGAACCCCGAGCTGCCGCGGAACTCTATAGTGAAGAAGAACGAATGAAAGGCGGCAATGTTAGCCGTTACACCATATCGGACGGTATGAAGCGTACGCGCACACTCGTGCGCCACACTTAACATCTCAGCATTATCTGGTTGCCATTACTTTATGCGAGGGTTTTGTTATGACGAAGTAAGAATAGACAGTAAACAAGGTGCACAACGCATGCTGAAATCCACTGCTTGATATTTAGTACTGCCCTGATCCACCCACCTGCAGTGAACTGTCAACATCAGCCATGCCTTAATGCATGCTGAGATCCACGAGCACAAAGGAAGAGCCTCAACATCGACAAGAACATTCACTTCAATCTATGGGGCCTGCTTCCTCCACTCACGCCGGCTGCACGTATCATCACTAGCATCATACAACTGTTACTGCCACAAAACATCAGAACCAAAAGATTTTCTGCCATCCCAAGATCTCTTTACTCCGAACGAGTTCTGATGTGCAGAAAACCAGAGAAAGTAGAGACGCCCCGAAACTGACATGTCATGTTCGAGGAATGTATCGGTTCGTTCAAAATCTCACTGCCCATCGGGACCAACGCGCGGACTACAGGTCTGCCGAGAAATATATTTTGCCATACCACAGATCTCGCGCGCGTATATATTTATACTTATTACTGATCTTTTAAAGAACATCCACGGGGGAACCATCGTCGGACTCCCCCTCCCCTCCTCCACTTAACTAGTCTACTTCGACCACGGCAGAAATATCGTCGGCCGCGGCGGCGGGAGCATCGGCACCCAGCTCATCAGCGGGTGCGGTGGGGCCATCAGTCCTCTTCTTCTCGACCGGGACAGCAGGAGCGTCGTCTGCGGCGGCGGCGGGACCAACCGGACCAGTATCGGCTGAGGCGATGGGCCCAACCACAGGGACATTAACCCTCTTCTTCTTGATCGAGGCAGACGCATCGTCGGCCGCGGCGGCGGGCTCCTCGCCACCCTGCTCATCAGCGGGCGCGGTGGGGCCTTCAGTCCTCTTCTCGACCGGGGCAGCAGGGGCGTCGTCCGCGGCGGCGGCGGCGACGCCAACGCTATCATCGACGGCTGCGGCAGGAGCCTCGCGGACACAGTTCATGTTATTGGCGCAGGCGGCCGTGCTCCTCACGTTGAGGCCCCACTTGATGCGGAGACCAGCCATGTCGCTCTAAGAATGACGCGTAAGCAAGATGGTCGGGATGACAGTGGCATGGCAATATACCTCTGAGTCTCTGGGAACTACGTAGATTGGGCTAGCGAAGGCTGAAGCACCGACGAGGAGGACGATGAGAGTCTGCGTAAAGGAAGGCATGGTAAAGAGAGTGTGTGTGCCGAGGTGATGGATAATGTGGGGGGTGGGTTTGAAAGAAACCGTCGAGCGCAGGGAGTCCTTTATACCGATTTGGACACCCTGCGCCAGCGCGTCCTGAATAAGCGACCGCTGATGTCGATGGGGCCTTCTCTGTCAGATCGCTGGCGCCTAGGGGTCGCGGAGAAGGTGGTGGAAGCTAGTGGTTGAACGTTGAACACCGGTTATTCTGCCACCTGTCCGATCCACTGAGGGGAGTCGTGGAAGCTGTATCAAGCGGTCGGGAAAAGAAAAGAAAGCTCCATACGCCCAAAGGCGTGTCCACGAGTAACTGTCTCCTGTGTACTGGACGAAGACGTATGTCCTCGCGCAGTACGACGCGTATACTTATGATGTGCTGAAACTCTTTCAGAGGTCGGACGAAAGCGACACACCCGCCACACGAAGGCCAGGTGATATGGAGTGATAGCAAAGGGGTTATGACAGGTCCTCCCGCCATGCCTCTTCGCGACCGAGCCGACCAGCATCATTCATCACATCTTGATACATGCTCTTACGAGTCCGGGCATCGTGTGGGTAGCCGGCAGCGAAAGTCTGAAGTATGACTTGCGTGAGCAAGCTGCAGTTTCAACAAATGCGCACTAACCAATTGGCGAAGTCACAGATCCTACAATCTATCCCAGTCTTGAAGGACGGAGGCCCAAATCTCTTATGCACGACATTGTGGGAAGAGATTTGTGTTTTACAGACGTGCCACGAGAACGCGTTCAGGCGATTCACGCTGCTTCCAACAAAATGTTACTAGCTGCCCCTGAAGGTATCTGAAGCGGGCAAGATATACCTGCGAAAGACAACGTAACAATGACGGGCTGCTGGACAATGGGAAATTGGAATGAGAATGGATTGAGAGCCGGAAGTGGAAAGGCCGACAAGCACGACCAAACATCACATGACCGCTCCTTCATGGTCAAATTGCTTCCTCCACCCATCATGTATCATGCACACCTACCACTCCACCCATCACCACCAGCATCATGGTATCACTGCCACAAAACATCAGCACCAGCGCGTCGTTTGCTTCACCAAAGGACTTAACTCTTCTGCCTTCCAAAGATCTCTTCGTCAGTCACGATAGGGCTCATGTATTCATTTACTAACAGTCTCTGTAGCTCGATAACTACGAATGTTACTGGGGTCTGAAGCGAGGCGAGCTGAACCCCTACTTGAAAGGATCTGCAAACCACGTCCGTGGTAAGCCTTTACGTTTTGGTTCTGACCAAGTACTCACCCATAAGAACAGTTCAACCTTCCATGAAGACAGCCTTGCAGGCAGGCAAAATCATTCTTCTCCCCTCCGAAGAAATCATCGCAGCTCTTGCGGAGCTTCAGCGATCCAACGGACGTTCGCGACTTGAAGATCGTGAAATGTTTCTTCAGGTTGGTGTATTTCTTTATCTAATTTCATTGTCTTTCTCAAGTCTTCTCCAGGAAATGCCTTTCGGCGTCTACCAATACCGTGTTATCACCCTAGCCAGTGGAATTTCGCTCTTCAGTCGCGACCCTTCCACGAAAAGAGTTTCCCCCCTCACCCAAACGCCGCCTCCCATTGTATCCTGCAACCTTCATCCCTTCTTCGTCATCGCCCATGCCTCCAACGCTATCGGGGATTATCGCCAAACCATGGATTCTAAACTTTACGGGACGCTCACCGGCATCTCCATAGCATGGGCACCCCGACCATGCTTCGAATTTTACGCCGGGAGCTACGAGGGCGAATTCGGCCGCCCAGGTTCCCTCCGCAATCTTCACCGAAGATTCCCTCCCATTTCTCCTCCTCCTCCTCCATCGCTCACGTACTCTACCTCGACGTTGTGCAGTGACTCTGAGCGCGCTTCGAAGAGATCCCGGTCATCGTCGCCTGATACCGAGCCAGAGGGCATCGACATACGTGACTGGGTTGCACGTACTACGTTTGAAGCACCGGTGGATCATGCAGCTGAGATTGGAGGTTACGCCTCCGAAGCGGCGCGGTCCTTGGCGGACGTGATGGACCTAAAGCGCCACGTCGTAAAGACTCCGCCAGCCCCGCAGAGACGCAACCCCACACGAAAACGGGTTTAATCAGTGCAGAGGCAGTCGGATGGATTGTCTGTCATGCACCGGACGAAGGTCGTTTGATCGACTATAGGCCAGGCCTGGTGGTACACCTCCCTCCCGCGTAAATGGTCTGATTGATCATGCTGGAGCCAGTATTTACGCAGTAGTGTATAGCGTAATTTCTCCTTCGCTGCATCAGTCGCCTAGTGTCTATCCTTTCCTGGTCGTAGTACTGAAAAAGCTCCTTATAACTAGATACCCGTGGTACTGTTGTAATTGGTACTGTAGTTCGAGCCACGCTAAAGATTATACTTTCGTCCCGTATACTCGCTTCTGGATACAATTTTGTTTTATGTTGTACACATTTCGGTTTACCTCCTCCGGCCAATACAGATCCTGGTCCATCTAGAAACTGGCCTAAGCAACAGATCAGCCATCGAAATTTACTTCAAGTCTTGGCTTCGCTGACCCTCCGCCATTCGTAGTTGTCCAGCTACGAAGACGGTTAGATAGACAACAGATACTTTTTCGCTTTGTCTCACAACGAAATCCTTGGACGTCAGAAGAGGAGCCAAATCTTTCATCGCCCAGTGGATGTTTTTGAACTGACGTTCTGCATCACACAGTACTGGTGACGATAAGTGCGAGGGACATCCGCACCAATTCGGCGAGGAATCCGTATCAAGCGGTCGGGAAAAGAGAACCAAGGTCGATACACCCCAAAGCGTGCTGTCTCCTTTACAACCCAAAGACGTACGCCCTCGCTGTATTACGACGCGTATATGACGTGTGATGAAACTCGTCCAGAGGTCAGACGAAAGCGACACGCCGGCCAGGTGATATCATCGAGTTATAACGGTCCTCGCGCTTTGCGCCACGCCTCGTTGCGACAGCATTTTGATCCACGTCTGAGCACTGTCGTGTGGGTAGCTAGCAGCAGGAGGTAAGCAATCTTTAGTTTCAACAAGGATGGAAAGAACCATTACCATAAGAGATTTCTCAACTAGGGTGGCGCAGTAAACCCTAGGTTTTGATACACCTCGGGTTTACTGCGGTTTTTAACAGTATTGATACGGTATCGAAACCCCCCGGGGTCGAGGGGTAGGTTTCGATACCGCCACGTGATCTTTCACGTGATGGCCTGCTGGCCCAAGAAGAAGCTGAGAGCAGCAGGACAGAGGCGGGATGGGGGCGGCAGGGCGGCGCGGCGCCACATCACGTGCTGGTATCGAAACCGTTAGTAACGGTTTCAAAACTGGGGCCTCCTGGAGGGTCGGTATCCATACCGTTACTAACACCCCCCGGAGGTTTACTGCGCCACCCTATTCTCAACGGCCCCCGAAAATTGTACGCTGCTGAATCCTCATGTACAAAAAGAGAGATCATGTACTTCCGATACGGGGAATCGAACCCCGAGCTGCCGCGTGAAAGGCGGCAATGTTAGCCGTTACACCATATCGGATTGTATGTGTGGCGTGCTTGCAACTTACCAAATTGAGGGCAAAACTCTGGCTGTCATGCTAGCCCATAGTGAGGTTAGCTAGACTGCAGATACTTTGATTTGCACTACAACGAAGTCCTTGAACAGCAGAAGAGCCAATCGTGCAGTGGACGCCTTGGAGCTGACGTTCTGCATCGACAAATGCTACACAGTGCTAGTGATGATACGTTCGAAGGAATCAGTCCAAAGGTTGCCGGACGTCCTGTTGAGCATAGACTTCTAAGAGTGGATCGTGATTGCCTGCGTCTAATAGCAGACCGATCCTGGTATATCAAAATACATGCGTCACCTAGCACACCATTTCGTGACAAAGTACGGCAATGCGATACAGACACGTAATCCAAGGTACATGCTGAGGATAAATAGTGCAACACAAGAAAGAGTAGAGGAGGTATACACATAGGGCACTGGTCCTATAACAACGCGTCAGAAAACAATACGTAGCGTAGCCACTCGAGGAAACGCACATGTCAAATCAACAACATCATTCGGGTCCAAAACAATCTTCTCCTTCTTCACCTCCTCCTGCTCCCTCTTAACCTTCTTATTCGACTTTTTAGCACTCCGTAATCTCTCCAGCTCAGCCTGCAAGAGTGTCAATAATGAAATCCGCCAAACTAGGTAGCGTGCTCACCTCAAGCTTCGCAATACGCGCAGATTCATCATCGTCCGAGTCTTCGTCTGAAATGTTAACAACATCCGCATCTGGCGCGAGCCCGCGTTTCCTGGATCCCGACGCGACTGCTGGTGGTTCTTGCGGTGGTGGCGGAGGTGGAGGCGCAATCCCATTCGCCCGCAACATCGCTACAAACAGGAAAGGGGGAATCAGCCATCTCCTCAAAAGCCTCCACAGACAGACGTCAATACCCAACGGCCGATACCGAAATACCACAGTCAACAGACGCGCTACCCTCGTGGCCCCTCTCTGCGTCTGCAAGCTCGTGATTTTAGGCGCCCCTAGCCTGACAAGGCGGTTCAGTCGACACCCGACGCGACGGGCCCATGTAGCAAACGTACCGTGTGCGGTGCGAGATGGCCTTTTTCGACCGCTCGTGGACGAGGCCGGTGTCCGTATATGCCGTAGGTGTGAACGGGAGCGATGCGCCGAGCATGACGTGCCAATGTTCGACTCTGATCTCGCCGAGCTCGTTCGAGACGGCGGATCCCAAAAGCCCATCATCGTCTATACCGTCCTCTGCCTTCAGTTTCGGGGTAATAATGCGAAGGCACAGGTAAACGTACCGGTTAATTGAAGAGAGGCAAACATAAGGCTCCTCGCGGTCGTAGCAGACGTTGCCAGGGATCCGATGGAGATGGTGTCAACTTGCGACCCAAAGGGGAGGGAGCGTCCAGACACTAATTTCCCATCCACATATAAGTAGCTCCCAGTATCAAGCGTGGCGCGCTCGTGTCTTACGTTGACTGTGAATTCCTGAAAACAAAAAACACATTCCAGCGCGTTATGGTGTTGGTTGGTAAGAAGGGCGTACCTTGCCAGCCTCTGAGGGTATCCAACAGATTACTTTATTTTCCGCCGTGATTACCTCTTCGCCGTACTCTGGCAGAGGTACGCCCTCCACGTTTACCCAGGCGGATATGGAGTGGTACTTGACCATGCTGGTGGTGGGGGAAAGAGGGAGACCTTCGGACCGCGGGCCGGGTGCCGAGAGTCTATAATTGCTCTACTTCTGCTCTTGTTCTCCTCAGGGAATCCTTCAGACAATGTAGGTTCCGCGCTACGAAGACTGCTTTGAGGAGCACTTCATGTGCCAGAGTAAAACTCCAAACAAATAATCACTAACATAAGATGTACACATCCATCCATCCAAGATATCAAGTTTACAAGCTAGCTGTACATAGAGATTAACTTCTGAGCAACCAATTAAACCTACAGTAAATAGCAGTCGTAACAAAGGCATGACTACAATCGATTCATCCTAAAAAGCATATAAGAGAAAGTGGCAGAAGAGAGAAGGTGCAAAAACCTTACATGTCAAATCAATAACATCCCTTGGATCAAACACAACCTTCTTCCGCTTCTCCTGCTTCACAACATGCTCGCGCTTCACCTTCTTGTTCGGCCTCTTCCCATTCCGCAACCGTTTTAACTCAGCCTGCAAAAAAAAAGTCAAGCCGGCCAAAAACACTTGGATGCGTACAGACCTCCAGTTTCGCGATACGCGCCGCATCCTCGTCAGACTCTTCGTCGGAGATGTCAATCACGTCGTCGTCCGGCGTGAGGCTGCGTTTCCGGGATCCTGAAGAAGACGTCGAGGGAACAGGCGCCGGCGGGGGAACGATGCCGTTAGCTTGTAACATGCCTACACCACACACCACACCACATAAGTAACTAACAGACCATTAAGAACGGTACTCGCCTAATGGTCGATACCGAAAAATAACGGTCAATAGACGCGTTACTTTGATAGCCACCTGTTGCGTATACATCCGTGTAGACGAGGAGGCGCCTAGTCTAGTAGTGATAGATAGACATCAGAAACATGTACGCGCGAAGAACGCTTTGCACGACTCACTGCGTACGATGCGAGATCGCCTTTTTCGATCGCTCGTGCACGGGCCCCGTCTCCTCATACCGGTGGGGCTGGAACGGAATTTTCTGGCCCATCATAACGTGCCAATGTTCTACCTTAATTTCACCTAGTTCGGGTGAGACGTCGGATCCCAAAAGACTATCGTCGTCTAAGCGAGCTGGTAAGCACCGCGTGAGGATGAAGTAGAGATGAGTGGAAGGCACCTGAAACGTCGAGGCCAGCAAACATCAAATTCCGCTCCGTCGTCGCAGAAGTCGCCAGTGCAGATACACATATCGAGTCCCTGCCCGTCGCGTTGTAGTACGGCGTTATGAAACCGCCGCTTATATATTTCCCGTCGACGTACACATAGCTCGCCACGTCCAGCGCACATCTTTCATGTTTTACGTTCACTGTGAATTCCTGCTCAGAGTCATTGTATAGTCAAATGGTGCTGCATCATCTTGGAAGTCTGACCTTGCCAGCCTCTGAGGGTACCCAGCAAATGACTTTATCCTCAGCAGCTATCACTTCACAGCCGTACTCCGGTAAAGGTGCGCCGGCGACATTTATCCAGGCAGATATAGAGTTGTATTGGACCATGATGATGATGGAAGCAAGAAGGAGAGATGCGGATCTCGGGCCGACTCCCGAGGCAGCTTCAAGGGCAGGCACCATCCTTGACTTGAACTTGTTCCATCATCATCATACTCTTCTGTCAATGGACACAGGTTGCCGTGCGCGCTAGACGTGAGTTTCACCCTATTAATTCTCAACACCAATTCACGAAGAACTTCCTTTTCTGGTCCTGAACAGATTTTCCGGCTAGTCACCTAAATCAATGGACTACACCGAAGGAGAGAAACGTGTCTCTGGGCACGCACGTAGTCCGAAACCCCGGTGTCTTGGAGGGTCAACCCCATCTCTCCCGGTAATAACCTTGTCATTTTACTAACCGTGGGATCCCGCTCTCGTGGACAGCGTGAAGTACGAGTTCATGATCTACGCTCTATTTCATCCCGGACACTGCGCCAATACCAAAGAAGTCTCGCTACGCAATACCATCTCCGGAGCTATGATAACCCTCAAGGCTCAACAGCACATTCGACGCGAAGGCGGAGCTCTGCGAGCCTGTCAAAGGTCACTCGAATGCAATTGACCGTTGCCATTCAATAGCATCCCACGGTTATGGGGGCTTCACACCGGTGCGGACCAAATCGGACGTCGGCCATTGTCCTTTGACTGTGGACTGTGGACTATGGACGGGGACAATGACCACCCCCACGCGGAGGCGCCAAACAAACACATCGACTCTACTATTAAAGCTCTCTCTCTCTGTCGTCTATTCCGCACCTCACACCCCCCCCCCCCCCAGCATCATATCTCATGGCTTCCGAAACCTCTTCAACCTCTCGCGTCCAAGTGACCATCATATCCAACGCCCCCACCGCGCCCACAAAGAACGCATCTTCTCCCGCATCCGCATCTGGCCGCTCCACCCCACTAGCCAGCTACCTCCGCCCACCCCCAATCACCGCCCCAGCCCTTTCCGACGCCTTATCCGCTCTAGCGTCCGGGCCCGTCCCCATATCCCCTCTTGCACGTCAGCGCCGCGCTCCCCTACCATCCCAAGCACCCCCCGTGGTGGTACACGAGTCCTCGTTCAAGTATACCGTGGACGTCTACCTCCCCAACATCATCCAGCCCGAGATGGTTACGATTGCGGCAATCAAAGGCGACAAGATGAAGGTCGTGGCCGATGCTTGGCATATGGAGAGTAACTGTACGTGTTTGCTTTCTTTCAGATTGGTCCGTCTGAGGCTGACTTCGTTTTGTGAAGGTCATTACGAGTGGTTGATCACATTCCCCCCTCGTGATATCGACATGTCGAAAGTGCACGCTAAATTTGGACAGGACGGTCTGCTCTCCATCGATGTCCGCCGCTTGTATTATTCTGCGCAGTAGGCTGCCATTGTGCACTCAAAAGATCGCCTGAAAAAAACCACATTGCATTGTACATATTCCGGACTTTCTCATCAGACACTCTCCTTCGCCTAGCATTGTACACAGTGCACACTCACTTTACATCGCGCATTGACCATTGTATTACCAGTAGCATTTCACCTTCTCCTCGATCGAATACGCACACCTTTCTTCACAAAGTCCGAAAGCACGGCTTCTGACATTTCGCGAGCTACACGACTACAATCACATTATTAAATAGCCTCCTCGTTTATGGGCTTCTCGTCGATTGAGCTGAGCTTATACATTTCGTTAATGATACCATCGATCGTACAGTGAGAAACGGGGTTCTAACTAAGCCACTTCTTGAACGCCGGTGAGCAGTGAAGAAGTCTCTGGGAAAGATCACAGGTTGAAAGGAACAGAGAACCACCAGTTGATATCAAGACCGACCGGCGAAGAAGTGCCCCATTCCATGAAACAATGTGATACTGCAAAGGATCAGTCCAAAGCCGATCGCATTCGTGAGTACTAGACACATCACGTTTTCACTAGCGCCATTCCTAGCGTCGAGTATCCAAAAGCACATCCTCCTCCTCCACCCCTCCCACCCCCACACTCCCCGCCCTCGACCTCCACGCCCTCACATTCAAATACACCCTCCCCATCGACGCCTTGGCGCTATTCAACATCCTATCCCTCTCCGCCCACAGCGCAAGGGGCTGCGCATAAATACGATCACTCCGTATCCGATGCTCATCGTCCACGATGATGCTGATCGCATACGCGGTGGTGAAGATGGACGCGAGCCCGCTCGACGCAGAGATCATGAACATGATGATCATCTGCATTTTGGCGGCCTGCTCGACGGAGGAGCCGCCGAGAATCGCGCCGGTCATCATCCCTGGAATTGCGATTATGCCTAGTACGCTTGAAGAAAAAAGTGGGGTTAATTAGTGGAGGGTACGAGAGAGACAAGGACTAACCTCATTTGGTTTATGGGAGGTGTGAGAGCGAGTATGAGGGCTTCTACAGCAATGGGCTTGCATGCCTCCATTCTGGTCGCGCCATACGCGAGGTACACCTCGACTTTATCCCGATTTTCACTGTGCGCATGGTGAGCAAAACCTTTCTTGGAAACATGCGCGTAGACGTACTTTAGTTCCTTGAGGACATAACTGACGGAGACGACCACACTGGATATTGTACTTCCACAGAGCATGCCAACGATTGGAACTAGCATAGGATTAGAGGTAGGTTCAAGGCGACGGCGAACGGCGCACTGTACTGCGAAGGTGTCCAGAAGGGATCAACGGACATGGCGTACCGAGCCCCGATAACGGACACGGGAATTGTTGAGCCAAGCATTCCAAACAGGACGGAACGAAACTGGAAGCGGTAATCAGATAAGATGGGATAGTCAAGGGGTACAGAAAGACGCGCCATCCGTTCATGCCTGCGCTTGGACTTGTTCACAACTGATTTTTCCAAGAATTAGCAAACTGATATAACACCAAAAAATAAGATTTTTGCACCTGTTTCGAAAGTTCCCAAAAGATTCAACAGAACTACCAGGTTATAGATATATTAGCTTTCTAGCTTTCCGAAAAAACAGAAGGGAAACGACACACCCGCGATCCCAGCAACAGCCCACGGATTATTCGTCTCAAACACAGTCTGCAAGAGCGACGCGACGAGCGCCAGCTGCACTATACATCTTACAGCCGCAGTAACCAGATCCACGCCAATCCCCAGGTGATACGCTTTGGATATCACGGCATTTAAGGCGATAAAAGAAAACGCCAGGCCAACGTTGAACCATGTCAGGCTGGAGGCGGATTTCGGTGCCGTGTCCATGCGTGGAGAAGGAAGTTGGGAGGCATGATCCGCAGTCGCTAAATACAGCCAAAACATAGGGTGATGATGTCGGGCCGTCGGGCCGCCTTCCTCCACCTTGTCGCGTCTCGTCCTGTCCAGGTCCTGTCGTTCATCTAAGAAGCCTCGCTATTTATGACTGCTATTCTACGCGTGCTTCTTATTCTTACCATACAAATCTCGTTTTACACTTTACAATCTGAGATAAAATTCCTGGTTGTTTTCAATTAAAGGTGCACACTTTCATTATAACAGTAAGGTAGCCTACAATAATACTAGAGCTCAATTACAACAGTGGTAACTAAGTAATACTTGTCCCAAAACAGTCGTAAGCGACACTAATATCGCCTACACTTAACTCAGAAATTGTCCGCTATGCTCACCTCCACCCGGATCTGCATCCCTCCTCACAATGCTTTGCACTAAACTCTCATACTGCTCGTCCGTCATATGAGGGTTCAGCGGCATCTGCTCCTGCTGGCGCTGCTCCTCGGATCTCGCGAGATGCCTAGCCAACACTGTGCGTAGTCCCTCCCGGCCAAACGGCTTCGTCAGGACGTCGTTCATCCCCGCCGCGTAGTACGCCATCACCGCTGCGGGCTGCACATGAGAGGTCATCCCAACGATCACCGTTGCGTGGTTGAACCGTCTTATAAGCGATGTCGCCGCAACACCGTCCATCCTGGGCATGACGATGTCCTTTGATATAGGCGTGAGCGAAGCGATGAAGAAGGAACACAACGTTCGGGCTTACCATAAAAACAAGGTCATACCGCTGCTCGCCAACCTTCTGAACAGCCTCAGCCCCGTCGACGGCGACATCAAAAGTGCAGCCCAATGCCTGCAACAATCGTCCAAGAGTCGCCCGCGTAACCGCGTCGTCGTCCACCACCAACACGTGCGGCGGCGGCATGGCCCTAGGCAGCACGTCAGCACTCTGTACAAGCGGAAGGGACGGCATGACCATCTCATCGTCATCCTCCTCGTCTTCCTCCTCACCAGCTTGCATCTGCATCTGCATCCGACCATGCGCGCTCGCCCGCATTTCCGTCCTCAATCGCTCCAACGCCGCAATTCTCTCCCTCAGCTCCGCATGCGATGACGCATCAGAGTCTCCCGTCTGCGCCGGAGACGACATCCCCGACGCCCCATAACCCGGCGAAACCGTCAACTGTGGCGCAACCGCGCTCGCCGTGTATACGTTATCCACCCACGGCAACCCCATCGCGCCAGAGGGCTCTGAAGTAGAAGGACCAGGGCTACTCGGTTGACCGACAAATGGACTTGGGTCGGCGATGGAGGACGGAAGCGGAGGCGGAGGGAGACCACCCTGCACGGCATACTGTATCAGCGTCTGCGTAAGGCGATCTTGCTGCGCCATGGTCCGCTGGATTCCAACAAGCTCATCGAGAACGTCGTGATAATTCTGCTCCAGGTTCTGGATGTGGGTGGACATGCTCTCCTGTGTATCCAGGATATCTTGCAGCTGGGATTGGAAATCCGCGGCGTCGATAGGGGACGTCGGCGCGCTGCGGGAAGAAGACGGAGGGCTGGAGAGTACGGACGCGTACGAGCGTCGCGTTACGCTGACTTTGCGCTTGATCCTGTCGAGCTTGTCGAGGGTATCAGAGCGAAAGTCGGGGTGCCGAAATGTCGAACTCTACAGAAATGGGCGAGATTACGACCGGATAAGCCTTGGCTAAAAGAAATGCGGACGTTTTCGTTATCCTCGGCGCCTTCTTTCACGGAGACCTTGTGAAAGTCGTATTTATTGAGCTGGCGCACGAACGACGAGAAGTTCTGGTGCTTATACATCCGTGGAAGGACCGTATTAGAAAACGCGGTAACATCCTTGACCACAAATGCATCGCCTTGCGGCGTCCATGAAACAATAGGCTGGAATGATGGCTCCTGCAAAATGCTAATCCAAAATTTAGGAGGGAGAAATAATTATTGAAGAGAATAGAATCTTACCGAGCCAGTTTCCTGACGAAGTCCGTAGGGCCTTCCGTCACGGAAGGTCTGGTCACACGGTCGGGTGCCTGTGTACGCGCTGGACCATGACGCGTTGATGTTGCCGGAGATGAAGAAGAGGTCGAACCTAGCACCGGGGACGATGATCCCGCAGTGGATGCGCCACTCGAGCGACCTCGTAAAGTAGGAGTGGTACCACGCGAAGGTGGCGGGGCAGGTAGAAGAGTATGATATCGTCGTTTAGGCGGTTGTGGTGGATCCATATGTCAAGCCCCGAATGGCACTCCCATCGGTATTTATATTAAACATCCTCTCCCCTAGTATGTTCTCGTTAGTTCTTGTGTGGTCGATGTGGGGTTGTGTCACGGACCTTGAAGCTCTAGACGTGGTCCTGACCAGTCTCCGATTTCAGACTCCGTCAGGTGACGGATCACATCGGCAGTTTACGGCAGTGAATCCGATGACGGCGAGTATTCCTATCGTTTAATTTTACCTGATTCGAGCTGGGGAACCCCACAGTAAACCCCGATACTTTGATGCGTCGAATGATTCGGGACTACGAGAAACGGTTGTCTCAGATGTTTCCTGCCTATCCAAGGTGGTCAACAATCTGAGTGGGTTCATGGGTTCAGCAGTATCTGATACAGATAATCAGTCAACACACCAGCAATTGTGTTCATAGGATAGCTTGGCGTACGTTATCGCTTGTAGCCTAGAGGCAAGGAAAGTTAACGTCCAGGCATCTTCGTATAAGAAAGGACGAACCAAGGAACCAACACAAGGACGCCAGGAAACCTAGATGTTGAGCGTGCTTCTGGAATGGTGCTGGAGCGAGCACAATACAAACATGTAAAATAGACCAAACTACCTACCGATGTGCATCGGGAGACGTACAAGCACAGTGCGCTGTGTACCGATGGGTGTTGATTACAAAGCGGGAAGAGATACAAAAACGTTCAGCATTCGCTTCTGGGTCATAGTAGATGCTGGCCCAGCACTCAGTCCACTCATTCATAAGCAGAAGAAGAGTGAAGCCGTTGCATACGGAGCCTCTCGTTTGGGTGACTAATCAAGGAATAATGCACTTCGCACAGGCCCGTCCATGAGAGGCCTAGGAGGGCGGGTCAGTTCCGTACCAGCAAAGTGGGCTCCGAAGTACGTACCGGAAATGACTGTTGCTGTAGCGATCCGGTCATCCAACTTTGGTCAATGTACCACGTAGGTTCGCGCGGTCCCCTTGCAAGAAAAGTCGGATGCAGGGTGTAGACCGAGAGAATCGCTGTGCTAGTGGTGTCAGGCTCTCTTTCAGGCATGTGGTGGCAGGAAGCAAGAAGCGTATGGTTAGGGTTACCATCACGTGTAAAGATTTGCGGCTTGTTTTTTTCAGTTCGGGAGACCCCGAGTCTCGACAATGCTCCTTTCCAGTGCTATAGAAGGACATGGGCATCACTCAAACAATATGTGGCTACCTGTCCGTACCATGAGATCTGCGCGCAAGCGCTTCGCCAGGCTACGATCAGTCGAAGCGGCTGTCAACAGTGTCAAGAGATTGTTGGCAAGTGTCGTAACATATGTTTGAAGCTCAGTGACAGTCACCGCGTCCACAGAGTACGGAACGTCGCCAGACCATGGAGAGAGCGCAGTCGTAATGCGGTTTGCCCAACAAATCATCCATTGCGGGTCTCGGGGCCATGGAGGTGTGACGGGTATAGTAGATGCCTCTCCGAAAGAGGGATGATTGTGTTGAACAGGTCGAACAAGACGTCGCGTAACATCACCATCATCTCGACATGGGTGTCGCCTTGACTGGTCCATCTCCGGCGGAGGCAAGCAGTCCAACCCACCTCGAACAGGATAGCACCCCTGAGCAGGCGGCGATTTGTGAGCCCAAGGATGAAGGCATCACCAGTGCACCTCGGCGACTGCGCGGCAGCTCGTCGGGACGACTGCGTGGGTGCCGCCTTGGCCTGTTTCTTCAGCGGGGGCGCGCAAGTCCGGCGTGGATGCGTGTCCTTTGATAAAGGGAGCGTGTCAGTTGTCCTGAGCTGCTCTTCACCACAGATGGTCATGCAGTCAAAATAGGAGTTCTGGTGCGGACTGTCACGGGTGTCTGCCGGCAGATGTCGGGTGTGGGACGCAAAGACAGTGTTTCCAGGCGTCGGTGCTTCTGTTTCGAGTGTTTTGGATATGAGGCGGTATCGACCAGTTTTATTCTGAGACTGGACACTTCCTTCCTTCAAGTGTTACCAAAGAAAGTCAGTAGAACTCCGGCTTAATTGGAGTGGCTGCCATGGGGTCTGGCAGTCATTCGTCACTCGTCAAGTGGTGTATGCAAACGACGGCAACTTGAGTGCCCACTCACATGTGGCGCTGCTTGACGACCGCGGGCATGTGGCCGGAACGTGCTAGCGCGGAGCTGTCACTGTTGCTATAATATGCAATTGGGACAGTCAGCCCCAACTCAAACTCAAACTCAAACTATAGATATTGCAAGTATGGTCGTGGATATCTCCCATCTGAATTATGCCAACGTGAAAGGCTAACTAAATATCTCAATCGAAGACTCAAAAGCACAGCCGTTCTGAGTTTGGGTGGATATCTTCATGCCGTCGACATCTTTCTTCCGTTCTCCTCGTGTATTGAATAGAAAGAAAGACTCAAATGATGAGTGTCACCGCTTTGACCAAACTGGGGCAAAAAACTGGGAGCCTGGTGGCAGTGTTGATTTACTTTAACAGCATGATCACGTGTACGTGTGCATGGTTCCATACCCACCGCCATGCGCTTTGGACAGGCGCGGCAGTGCCTCAAAAACTGCCGCGTACGATATGCGGATGTTATGGGCAAATTAGGCAGCATTCTTCGCTGCTCTCGTAAACAAGGCCCGGGGGCTTGCCAAAAACGAACAATGGATCCTCTCCCTTGTATTCTTGAAATACCGCGTATGGAGCGCGTTATGTGGTGTGGTGTACTGATTTTGATGTTTTCTTGTAAACCCAGGTACCTCCGGTAGACGGACTAACGGATATACATAAACGGACAAGTCCATCAGCACCTCGCTTGCTTCTCTGATTTTTCCCTGCACATGGCCACGACCAGCGATAACAGCGCACTACTCTCGAGATCTGCCGACGGGCAGTCAGCCCCGCCGCTCTCACCTACAAACACCCTAATTGCCGGGTCCGACGCGACCAGTCCTCTGACGCAACCCGATATTAGTCGTGATGACTGCTGTGTCGTGCTCGGAGAGAACGCTTCAGAAGGATTTACGCCCTGTCCCGAGCACACTGGACGTCGAAGGCGCACGATATTCGGGATCGCTCTTCCTGGCTTGCGATCTCAAAAAGGTCAGTCTTTCCTTTGCGTCTCTTCGTTGAAATCTGACCTTGTCCCTTACAGCGCTTGATTCATTCGACTATGAGCAGAAGTATACTGAGGCCGAGCCGTACAAGGAGATGGGCGATGGAGGCAGGATTTGGAAAACTTATGTCGAGGAGAGCATCAAAGTGGATGCGAATCAAGTCGCTGACTGGACGGATGCCCTTGACGTTCTTCTTGTCTTTGTACGTCTTGTACTACATGCTTCGATATCTCACTGACTTGGCGTCCATAGGCTGGATTATTCTCTGCCGTCGTCTCCTCCTTTGTATCTCAAACTTATCAAAACCTCCTCGTCGACCACTCGGAGGTGACTTCGTATCTTATGTACGAATCCATTAATCTCCAGCATGCCAAAGACGACAACATATCCCTCTCAACCATTCCTCGCTCTGAGTTGGCTCCCAATTCTACCTCTGACCCGTCACTCACCGCCGTCTGCGTCAACGGTCTATGGTTTACGAGCTTGACTCTCAGTCTAACAACGGCTCTCATTGCTGTCCTGACGAAACAGTGGATCCATCACTACATGTCGTTCGCTCAGACGGGTGGGCCCCGCGAACGTACGCAGCTTCGTCAAGCTAGAGCAGACAACTTTGAGGCCTGGAACGTGCCAGTGATCATCGGGCTCCTTCCCGTCATGATGCATGTTGCGTTGGGAGTCTTCTTGGCCGGACTCATCATTTTCCTGCGCTCACTCAGTAATCCCATCATGGGCGTTGTCAGCGCGATGGCCTTCATTGCGCTATGCGCATACGTGGCATCCAATCTCCTCCCAGTCTTCAAGGCCTCCTGCCCGTACGTCACTCCATTGACGCACTATGCCTACCGACTTGTCTTTCATCTCCGTCACTTTGATTTCAAGAATATATGCGACCGCCTTCCGAACTTCATGCAATTTTTTCCCATTGTTGCTTCTCGCACTCTTACACCGGCGTTCCCGGAGGAAGACTCATCGCAGCAGGTGGTCCTCTTCCGGCCTTCGTCCTCATTATACCCGTCTAGTCTCAGGGAGGCAGAGAAGCAAATGGTTGAGAGCAATGCCTCAGTTCTTGAGGCGAGAGCTGCAGCCTGGCTCTTCACTGTCTCTTCCAATTCTTCAGTCCATCGAGTCGTGTTACACGCTCTAAGTAATATCCCGTTGCAAACGGTCTCCATTATCCGGAATATTGTCGACCAGCAGGTTCTCAAGGACGCCGTCTCCGTTGCGCTTGCTGCCGCAGAGTACTCTCAGCCCTTCCAGCGTACGGCCCACGAACGTCTTCTACGATGCCAGATCCGACTTTGTCCCACGGAATCTTTCAAAGCGCTTCCACTCACATGGAGTCAGACAGACGTTTTGCCTTTCGTGTTAGATGTTGGACATCCAGAACGTGCTGTTCAGCTGCTGCGCCAAGAAATGTTGCAGGACTCGGTCAAACTTGACGTTGCCGCCTGGGCTCAGATCATGCGCAAAGCGATGTCGCTTGGCGACACGGGTTTCGACTGGCTCGACGATGGTTCAGAATGCTCCCCCCTATGGCAGAAGTTTTTGTCATACTTCGTTACCCGTCATAGGTGTCTCGATTGTGCCAAACGCCGTGGGTCAGGCAAAGAGATCTACACCTTGAACTTCCTAGGTCACCAACTGCATCACTTCCGCGGTTCCTGCTTCAATCTCATCCTCGATCCCACGTTAACGCAGGAGAGCGCAACAACCGAGCCTATATCCTTCAGTTACGCTGTCCAACACTTCATGATACCATCCCTTTCAATTGTTCTCTACAAATTCGCCTATTCATCATTATGTACCGGCGAGGTCTATGATACTGTACCGAGCGATATACGGCTGCATCTCGCCATGCTGCAAGCGCCCTTCATTCAAAGTACGAGCTCCGCATCGGACGAAGTATCTCTATTCGCCCAAGCTCTTGGATGCGTTCACGCGAACATTGGTATTGAGGGTATTGACGCGGCGTATCTTCATCACCACGACATCCTTCGTGCGACCTTCATTTCCTTGAAAAATGTTGTCGACGTAACGTTCCAGTCCGAAGTGCTATGCTCTCGGGACAAAACTGGCGTCTTGACTGGCGTTCTACATGCCCTCTTCAGGATCTTAATTTTATCCCCAACGCTTCAAGAGGACTACGTGCTCTGGATGACCGAAGATCTCGCCACTTTGGTTACTAGAATCATCTTTACTGGTGATTGCGATTGGCATGAATTCGGGCCGTTCATTGCAGATGCCCTGGAAGCTAATGTACAGCATGAGCGCACACCACTCCTATCGAAACTCTACTCCGAGCTTTGTGCTAGAGGCTGGTTAAGCACCGTAGCTCATGAATGGCTGGAGAACGACCAGTACGAGTACCAGAAGGAAACGCACAATTCTTACTACTTTGCGGCGGCTGCGTTCGCCGCAGGGATTGATACCATCGGCGAGCGGGTGCGCAATCAGGTCCTGGAATATATTCACCAGCGCGCGAATCTTCTCACACTCTGTAAACTCCTCATCTTCTCCGACGTCGAAAGGCGCAAGAACCTTCGTATCCTAGCCACCCACATTCCAGACCACCTTTGGATGTCATGCTTGATTGACATACAGGAATTCCTCCGGCGCGAAGAGACTGAAGCCTTCTACCTTTGTCAGCTGGAATTTCCTCCCCGACATCCGTATTCAGAGAGCAGGACGTTAGTTTACGAGCCCTTCCACCAGTTGTCTGCTGCTCTCTTCAAACTGAAGCCGCTGTCCCAAAGGCCTTCACATCTCATACCGGTATGCTTGCATATATTCGCCTTGCACATGACTCATATTCAAGTAGATGGTTGTACCCTCGCCACCACGTCCTTCACGCGTGCACCTACAGGAACGGAACACTCAGAATGACGAGAGTATTCCAGTCCAAGTAGAATAACAAACCCGGTAGCCTACGTTGTTAATGCGTACTGTACTATTACGATCATAGGTTCGGTCACAGGTCACGGCTGAAAAAAACGGCCTGCGCCAATAATTTTCTTTTGATTAATCTGATTTTTTTCGATTAAATTTTAATAAAAAATTTATCCGCGACTGAACCTATGATCGTAATAGTACAGTAGTAGCCAACTATGAAATTTCTTGTGACTGAGAACTTGACATTGCCTCCGAGCGCCACAGATCAGTATACTGTAACGTTTCGACCGTAGGTTCGCATATCGGATCACGCGGCCTTGCGAAGCGAACCTATACGTATTGGATATCGCGTCACGGTGCCTTCTGGCCAGGCACAAGCATCCAAAAGTGGAAATTTTCGGTTCCGCCTGCGGCGGGACAGTCCAAATCGGGTAATTCCCGCATTTGTGCCTGGCTACGAACCTATTCACTCTAAGTTCGCGGCATATCGGGTCACAAGCCGCGAACCTACGGTCGAAACACTACAGTAACATCGGAGTCCACCGAGCGGTTGGCCTTATTGTTTATAATTGAACGCGGTACAGCCCATCGAATCTGCGACTCGTACCTGTTCGTTGTTCTCGTTGAACAAGGATAAACAAGAAACTTACTGGCTGTTGTGTGCTGCTGGGCTTTTATATGGAATTGATACCTGTCATGTCCAACGAAACAACGCTTCCCCGCCGGCGGGGTTGTGGAGTCCAACAGGCCTATTTCTCGCGGCCATCCCTCGAGTTCCTCTCGCCCTACACGACCCACTGAAGACGAAAAGAGAAAACAAGACGAGAGGGCAAGGCGTTTGAAGAGGTTTAATGACGCTTTAAAGACATGGAAAGTAGCAGAGGCAAAATGGAGGAGGGACGACAAAGCTTGGAGACTGAAGTTTCGCAAGGAATTCCTGACCCACTTTGCGCAAAATGCCACCCCACGGCCTCCCTCATCAATCCTATCCGACCTGGTGTCAAAGCTTAAGACTTTAGAGAGCTGGTGAGTGTTCAAGCATGATACACATCAGTCGGTCTACTTACCTACAATCGAATCAAGGACAGAGAGCACTCTCAAGAAGGAGTTAAAAGCCATCGTAGTTGATGAGACGAAGATGGTCAAGGTCGATGGACACATGTACCAAAATACCTTCAGCCATACACCGGGGGGTCTGGTACAGTGTCTCAACGACTGTTGGGAAACGGCGACAGAGGCGCTCGGGAAGCGCCCTGAACATCTCGGGTTAGAACCAAAGGCATCCGACTTCGGGATAACCGAGGGTTATCAATCATAGCCTGACATCCAGATAATCCAGGGAGTCTGGGTGGACGCAAGCCGTCGGAAGGCTTCATGTGGGGCAAGCGCCTCCCGTCCTCGGGCATCCATGCATAATAGCCGGTGTACATCACCTCATGGCATCGTACAACGATACTCGTACAATAACGACCAGTGATATAAAACTGAAAGCTATAGGAAACACTTTTAGATAATCTAGAGAACACAAGAGATAACAATACAATAATCACACCACGGAAAATCAACCGCTAGTAGTTACCTTGAAACACCTGAGTTGTCAATGATCAGTTTTCACATCGTTCACGGCGTAGGATGTCTGCACATCCTCCCCAAATAGCGCAACGACAGCACTCACTGCTCAAGTACTTATGCTAAAACCGGCGACGAGACGCGTCTGTATATCAGAAGGCGCCCAGCTTTGAAAATTGTTCGAGCGACTTTGACGTCTCACAACGTCGTCGGGCAGTCCGAGTGGTACACAGTTCGAGCAATATATGTGCGGGAAGATCCAGGGAAAGACGAATGCAAGGACGTTGTGAGTAACGAGGGATTTAAACTCTCAGTGCGTGAACGAATTAATAGTTCCGGGACGACATTAATACCAAAAGGAGGCATGTATGCATAGAAACTGTAGGCAAAAACACAACTCAACGATTGGCAGAAATAAAAAGAAAGACCTAGTATGCCGCATCGCGTCGCCACCGCAAGGTGCTGTCTTGCCTCCACCACGGCCAATCTCCTTCCAAAACAGCGTCATATCCAAGGACAATTTCCATCATGCGCAAGGCACCGTCCATCCTCTTTTCAACAAACTCTCTCGCATGGCCCGGATTGAGCTCATGCAGATAGACAGCGCGAATTTTGATGGACTCCAGTGGGGACAGTACTTCCTTGTTGGAGGAGAGTACCTCGAGGAACGTCGAAGGAAAGGCGCGAGAGGTAATATCCAACTGTCGTAGCCCAGATAGCTGTGACATGGTCGCCAGAGACTCCCAGTCCTCTTGAGACGACGAACGGATGGAGAGCCTCTCGAGGTGGCACTCGGAACGACGAAGGAGGAGCTTGAGTGGAGAAAGGATGCGACTCTCAGAGTCAAAGGAAGATTGGGAAATAGTAATATCCACAAGAGAAGGAAGATTAAGGAAATGGAGAACATTCGGATCATTGACGGTTATCGATGTAAGATGCGGCAGGACGATGCGAGGGAAGGAATCGTCGGGAGGCGGGGAGGGGACAGCGCAAGGGCGGACTCGGAGGGTGCATGTCTGGACGTCCTCGAGGCGGTTCAGCGCTGAGACATGTTGCTCTACCTCGTCTTCCTCGGCGAAAAGCCTCTTGAGCTGCGCCCAGGGCAGAACGATGTGGTTCGCGAGATCCTGCAGATAGACCTCCGATAAGACTGGTGCGATTTCGAAAGCGTCGCACCGCATGCTGGGTGGCTTCCCGCCGACGTTCAGGCGGAGGAGCTCCAAGTTTGGAAGGTTGCCGCGGACAGGCTGGAAGCTGGGCAGGAAGCGGGACTTGCCGACGACGGTGATGTTTTTCCAGCGACGACTCTCCTGCATGAGGCGGCGCAGGAGGCGGTCGCCAACGGGGGAGACGCGGTTCATCACGAATTGAATGGTGAGTGGCTTGAGGGTCCCAGAGTACCCGATGTAGGCATCTAAGACCTCCATGCGGGAGAGGGCAGTGGTGCCCAGATTGACGGTGAAGGAATTCCAGAGGCAAGGAAGCGAGCCGGCGATGTAGCGCCACCGGCTACAGACGTGCATGAGGAGCCATGGTGCGTGCACGAATGTCTGGATGAAGGGGAGATGTTCAGAGCCATTGAGCAGGTGTACGAACACCTGCGAGATGACTTCTGGGGGTAGATCTTGGATGCACGTCGGAAGCAACATTTACTGCTCGGCCTGGAAAACACCGTCAGGAAATAGTCCGCTCGTCGCAAACCTTGGCACACACACCTGTGGAGTGGATAAAAAGGCTGACGTCTGTGGCGGTATTGTTGAAATACAAATGTATTCTTGAAAGAGAGGGGATGAGACGCGAGCAAAATGAGTACAGGTGAGCACGTACATGACAGTAACAAAAGAACCATTGACATGGCTGCGTAGCAAGAGCCCACTCGTCTCGCCCCCATGCCCATAGATAAACCCCCTCTTTCAATACGAAATTCGGAGCTAGTAGCCACAGTGAGGAAGACTGCATGGACAGGAACGACCGCTTTGTCAAGTGAGATATTATATTGGAAATCAGGGGAGGTAAAACAAGGACCGCTAACTTTAAAAGCTTAACGCGTCCCCAAGTCTGACGTCGCGGTTTCTTCCCCAAGTTAGCCTGTCAAATGAATCGTACGCCGTCTTAGAGAGAGTAGATACATGACCAGCAAAAAAGATCCAGATTGGGCGTAATGTGCGTGATGGAGATCGCAAACGGAGTTTATAATTGACTTGAAATACAGACGCGTGGCCGATCCTCTCCATTTCAATATCTTTAAATAATTCACTGTGTCGATGAGCAATACACTCCTATAATCGAGCTTCAAGGAGGGCGTACCATATATCTGACAGGATTTGGTCGCGCATGGCGCAGCTAGTCTTCGTATAAGTATGTACGTTCAGGTGAATGAAGGATCGGACCGGTGATGAAATTGGCTCTCAGTAGCGCACCAAAAAACTACCACAAACTCCGCCCATTGAGGGTCGATGTCTGTGTCCTTCCGATTGTCCTTCCAAGTCGAAGAGAGGCTAGTGTTTCTTCGGGGGGAGCTTCGACCGTTTGACAGGTTCCTTGTCCTCACAAAGATGGAATAGCACGACTAGACGTCGCATCAAAACAGAATAGCGCATTTGGTGAACATTGAACAGGCGGTACACACGTGTGGTTGGCGTGCCGCGCTAGAAGAATTGGAAAACCCGAACAGTGGGGAACAACTCTAAAAGTGATCAGATAGCTCAGAGAAACTAGAAAACTAATCGAGCTTACACGAAGTGGTTCGATATCAGCGCGCTGGTTTCCTGGTTGTTGATGGCGTGGTGGTGGTGGTGGTGTATTGAACAGAGCGAGCAAATTGCTTGGCAATTTGTCACGTGTGCATCATAAATCTCGTGAGGTGCACTTTCGAGGCGTCCGGTCAGCTCTCAGTAGACGTATTTAAAGAGAATTCGATACACTATGTACGCACTGGTAGCAGCAGCGCGCTGTTCCGCTATGAAAAAGGATAAAGACTTTTCAACGCAGCATGAATACTATTAGCTAGAGTAACATTTTCGAAGACACAAATGCGAGACAAGCAGCTCTAAACACTTTCACCAGGCTGAATCGTACCGTTTCCAATGGCAGCAGCATGTGAACGCGCCAGGTATCCATACGGGGTCATGTACCTAGGACATACGGTGAGGTGCGGTGGTAGAGAGGAGGAACGTGAACGTACTGGTCATAGAAAGGGAGTAATTCCAGTGCTCCAGGGGTGTTCCTCCAGTCCCTCATCAAGTCACACGCGATGGCGAACATGGACATGACCTGGACACCGGCGGCGCGCATGCGATCATTGGCGTCAGCGGCAATCTTGGCGCTCAAAGTACCGGAGGCCTCTGCGTTGGCAAAGACGGTGTAGCCTTCTTCGACCAGGGAGAGCGCGAGGAAGGCAGTACATACCTAGTAAGGTAATAGTAAGCAAGATAGAGTTCGTGATCAGACGATTGAAATAAACGTACATCAGTGACAATACCAGCCAGGATGACCTGCTTCTTTCCAGTTGCGCGAACAGCAGCACGGAAAGCGGCATTGTCCCACGCGTTCACCTCACCCTGGCGCTTGATGAACGGCGCGTCGGGGTGCATCTCAATGATTTCGCGAGGAAGAAGGCCGTTGGGACCTGCAACTACGTTAATTACAAGTTCCTTCGGCGTGGAGAGAGAAACTGACCAGTTTCCGCGCTAGTAGTGAGAATGGTGGGGAGGTTGAAAATCTTGCCGAGGCTTGCATGTGCTATGATGTTGCTCTTGTACTCCTCCGGGGTATAGTCGCGAACCAGCTGGAACAACCCCATCTGATGGTCGACGACGAGGAGAACTGAGTCGTTCTTGTTGAGGCGCTCGAATTCGAAGGCCGAAGCACCTATGTAGAAAATCGTCAGCCAGGTAACTTCGTGACAGGGAACTAGAACAATGCGCACCGACGAACGCAAGGGCAACAACCCAGAGAGTCCTGATCAACTGCATTTTGAATTTACTGATGCTTGGATAAGGAGAAGGAACCAGAGAAGCAGTGGGAGATGCTGCCGAGCAAGAAAACTGTAAACTGGCTTTTAAAGCACGACTTTGCGAAGTAGTCGGGCAGTGTGTGCTTCTAATGCGGCCGTTGCTCTCCGATGCTGACAATACCCACCAGAAAGGTGCGTGAGTATAGGCATAAACCAAGTTAGGGAACGTTTTCTCGTTCAAGGCTAGCCAGTAAGCAAGAACCCACAAACGCCGGACGGCACCCGACAAGCAGGCGTCCTATTGGCCGGAAAGGAAATCGTTGCCTTATCTGTATACGGGTCTGCCCAATTAGGCGAGAGATTCCCCACACGGCCAGTGGACCATGCAGAGGTCGCCAAGTGTTTGGAAAAATCGTAGCGGTAAGCGCGGATATGGCCCTGATTGGATTACAGTTGATGCGAAAGAGGATACATAACTAGCGACGGTCAGTCAGAATACGGAACCGTTCACGTTAAAGGTGGCGATTTCCAGCCAGTCAGCATCGAGTGGAGGGGACACTGAGAAGACGGAAACAATTGAATGCAGCTTAAGCGCCCAGGACAGAGTAGAAATCAGTGGAGGGAAGACAGACAAAATGATGTAGTAATCCCGCATCAGAGATACGACGTCCGGAGGCGTCGACAACCACAGTCGTGACAGCAGGTCATGGCATTGGATGAAGACGCGTTTATAACCGAGTACAAACACAAGCAAAGCTTACGGCACTTGCCGATCAGCCACTTTTCTTCAACGATCGCCAAAACTATCAGGTTGGGGTCAGAGTTACACTACCAAATTGCGTCTGCGCCCGACATGACCTCTTGCGGATGCTACACGTCTATACCGAACTCTTCACGTAAGGTTATCGCGGTTCCAACTTTAATAAGGTTGCCTCGCGGTCCATAGCTCTCTTCTGACCTTCTTATACGCGCATGCTCGTGGGCAGCCTGGAAAGGACCAATGATTGGTCAAGCCTTTCTGAAATTTATGAAGACTTAGATAGACATGCCTTGGTATCTCTGGTGCGACTGGCGTTGGCCTCTGCATCGCCATGGCGAAGCATTGGATCTATCTCGCGCAACCGTGCCCAACAGGTTATGGACATCTTGCAGGAGGTACGGCCTTTCCAGATTCTGTGATTTTGACAACTCTCATCCCGTCTAGGAGCTCGATTTGCCTTGGACAGATGGAATGTACCGAGCTATATGCATAAAATGTCTGAGCGCTCTCGGGAAGTCGCATAATGTTCTGCCAGGATCCTTTTTCTGTAGAGACGTTCGACGAACGGGCCGTGGACCTGTGTCGGGGGGTGGATTCGCAGTAAGCTGTCATGCAGAAAAGGAGCGGCCGCTGACAGTTTATAGGATATATGGAGAGGGACGCGGACCAGCACCGGAATGGATGTCTGTCTGAAAGCACTACGCGTCTTTACATGGGGACGTAATGGTAGAGATGATACTCTGAAGGTGCGTCGGTAACGCGTTGAGATTAACTTTTCCCTGACCGATTATCAAGGCGTTCTGTGACGAAGCTCTTCTATGGAGGCAGCTACGACATCGTCATGTCCTTCCTTTACTAGGCGTCTGCACTCATGAACTAGAGGAAAGTTTCTATCTTATATCACCATGGATGTCAAATGGCAATATCATGGACTTCCTTACGGTACAACCTGAGCATGATCGTTTTCAATCGGTGCAGTGTCTTCATGTTCCAATTTCAACTGGCGACCCATCATCTGTAGGTCGTTGACATCGGGCAAGGGATCCAATACCTACACGGACTTGACCCCCCAGTGTTACATGCCGATCTTCGTGGGGTGATCACTGTCCCTTCGTGCTATGGGTTGCGCTGACAAGCTCAATTAGGCCAATATCCTTGTGGCGGATGATCTGCGATGCCTTCTGGCTGATTTTGGAATCAGCATGATCGCATCGGAAACGCAGTCTCCGGGGAGCTCGACACGACGTAAAGGCACTATACGCTGGATGCCTCCAGAGATGTTACAGGATTCATTATTTAAACCACAGTATCTATTAGCACGGGACGTGTACGCATTTGGATGCACCATTTTAGAGGTATGGTGGTCTGTGATCTGTTGCTTAGCATTCCTCAGCCAAGTTGTTAGATCTATACCGGACAACCGCCGTTCTCTCATTTAAACTCCGATGCTCGTGTCATCACACGATTGGTCTTGGATAAAGAGAAGCCAGCGCGTCCTCCTGGAGACGAGTTTCCTTCAGACGCACTCTGGAATATGGTCACAGACTGCATGTCATGGCTTGCAAAGGATCGCCCCAGAGCGACCGAAATCCTACAACGTCTTCTTCATATACGAGAACAATCCCCTCTTCCTTTATCTGCGCGCTCAAATCCACGTACCCGCGTGTGTACACCGACATCCTTAGAGCTATCGAGCAGAGAACCTGACGCGGGCTGGAATTCAGACTCTGATCAGGATTATTCTCCTCCTTCCTCCGCTGAGGATGCAGATCTTAGCGTGACCTTCAGGATTGCTTTATCTTCCGATCAGTCGTTGTCTGCTCCTTCGCCGTGCTCGCCCAGCAAAGAGATGACGAAAGAGACTCTTCTTAATCCCGACGCTCGAATCTTCATCCCATCGGGAAGTAGAAACGAGGCGAAGGGACTGAATCCCGGCGCAAAAGTCTTCACGCCGTCCAGAGGCACGGAGCCAGAGGTTACTCTGAATCCTAAGGCCAGCGTCTTCAAGCCCCGTGGAGGTGCCAATCGAGCGGCAGGTCTTAATCCGCACGCCGAGGTCTTCAGCCTACCAAGTTCGGTGATTGATCAAAAGTCGGGTCCAAACATCGGTGCAGGATCCGAGCTACCCTTGGATTTGGGAAAGAAGACTCGTCTTTCTCCTGACGCTGCGCCTTTCACTCCGCGCCACTACGACAAGAAACGGAGCAGCCTCAGCCCGGGAGCAAAACCGTTTGCTCCGCGTTCGGAGATAGACGCCGAGAAGAGTCTCAATCCAGATGCCTCCGTATTTCACCCCCGTAGTCGCTATCATGGCACATTCGAGGCATCGCCTACATGATGCCTTGAACGTCTTGACTCTTTCTTGGACAACTGGACACAATCCTGTCGACTCGTCGTTACTGGTACTTACATGGGTTTTTGTATTGTAGGAATTCGATGCCAGTCAACGTGTCTAAAAGTCGTCCGTGCGCGTTCTATTAGTGACGAGACCAAGACGAGGAAGTACGTTAGACCGGACCGATACCCGATGCATCCCTGCCGCAAGAAGCCGACAAATCATCCGTTGATGGCGGCTTGCAAGAAACCGTCTTCGTCAATGATACTCGTCTCAACCTTGTTTCTTACCATATGTACGGTGTGGAACGTGAAGGACCGCAGACGGTTTGGTCTGCTCTCTCTGTCGACACTGAGGACCGAAATGCTGTGGTCCATTGCCTGAGGCAAGTGCTAAAATCTGCCTCGCCCTGGAGGACAGTTGGATCCATTCCAATACAGTCCGCACAGCTAGTGATGAATGTTCTTCAGGAGGTCTGAGATAATAATCTTCTTTTCGTGTAGCTTCCCTGTTAATTTTTGATATTTGCCAGGAACTGGACCGACCAGCGACTGTCGGTGGATACCGCTCGTCTTGCATTAAATGCCTTAGCGCCTTAGGAAAGAAACGTAACATTGTTCCAGATTCGTTCTTCTGTCACGATATTCAACGCGAGGGCGCACATGCCGTCTCTGGAGGCGGGTTCGCAGTGAGACTTAGGCTGACATTCGCTGTGCTATCACTTTGTTTACACGTTGAACTCGTAGGACATCTGGAAAGGCATTAGATCCCATGATCGTAAGGTCGTTTGCCTCAAGGTACTCCGAATTTTCGCATTCGGTGATGCTCGAGACCAAGTTGTCGCGGTACGCGTTTTCCCTCACGAGGGAATTTTACTGTACTTACTTCCAATGGATATCAAGGAATACTGCCATGAAGCCCTGTTATGGAGACAGTTACGCCATCCGAACGTGCTGCCATTCCTCGGTGTTCGGGATGACCTCTTCTCTCCCAGCTTCTGTCTGATATCTCCTTGGATGGTTAATGGTAACATCATGGAATTCCTGCGAAAGCATCCTGAACACGACCGCTTTCAATCGGTATAGTTTCTTCCTCTATCTAGGCTCAGTCATATCGTTAATTATAAGCTTAGTTGCTCGAGATTGCAGAAGCTATCGATTACTTACATACACTCGACCCACAAATTGTCCACGCGGACGTGCGCGGCGTGAGCCCCTTACAGTGCACTACAGGCTACACATTGCTCAATCGAGTATCTGGCATTTTAGGGAAACATTCTTGTAGCAGATGATCTTCACTGCCTGCTAGCAGATTTCGGGATCAGCCACACTGTGGGAACGCAGGCGCCTGGTAGCTCCGCGCGGCATCAGGGCACGACACGCTGGATGCCGCCGGAAATGTTGGACGACGATCTGTTTGACCCTCGATTCTTCTCAGCGAGGGACATATATTCATTTGGATGCACGATCATCGAGGTATGTTGTACATCCGTTCATGGACATTACGCTTAGATGTAGCCGTGCTAGATATACACGGGGAAACCACCTTTTTCTGATATCAGGACAGATGCAGGCGTGATAAACATTGTAGTAAATCACCGAAGGACTCCACCTCGGCCCGCGTTGAGCGTCTTCCCTTCAGACGCCCTCTGGTATGTCGTGATGGCGTGCCTTTCCTGGCGAGCACGAGATCGCCCCACTGCTGCGATGGTACGCCAGTCGTTACACCAACTTCTTGATCCTTCTTTCCCCATCGATTATCAACAACACTCCCCCAATCTCTCGACGCCCTTCACATCGCTGACGCCCCTCATGTCCTTTTCCACTCTCTCTGAATCGAACGTGTCCTCTCCCTTAGAGCTAGGAAGCGAAGAGTTCGTGATGCCCTATGCTTTCGATTCCCTTCATAGAGATGAGGAGTGGCAGGACGATTCAGTGACGGCTCGGGCGGTGATGCCTAATGACGAGCGGACCATTCGAATTTTCGCCGAGACACTCTCCACTATCCGACGCTCGGTATCCTTGCCTGACGACAATAGCAATACGAGTCCTCAGATGCATTCGTATCCTCGGTCTCTGACATGGCCTGAGAATATCAACAACCAAGTGGGACTCAATCCCTACGCAAAAGTTTTCAGCCCATCTTGGGAAGCGAAGAAGCCCGGTCTCAACCCGGATGCCAAAGTTTTCAGTCCGCGTGGTGTCTACGCCGATTCGAATACAGAGTCTGCCTTGTCCAACGAGAGTATACTTCAGCACTCATTCAGAAGGCGGTAAACATAACCATCGTAGGTTCGCTGTTGCTCAGTCCTGTCCGGCACTTATGCCGGGGTTTCTGAAGAACGATTTGTCTTCAATTGTGGACGAGGGCTGGAAGACGGGAAGCCGAAAAGCTGGTGAAGTACCGTTTTTACCTATAAAATCAGAGTCCAAGTAAAATGTAACGAGGATGTATCATGGGAGAGCCAACGTTGTTTATGGTTGTATACATACCCGTTCGATATCCTCAAGCACTTGACTTCCACCATCATGGCCAAGCCGCCACTTCCGTCTCATCGTCTCCAACACGCTTCATCCACGTTTCGCCAGGTACAATTTACCGGCATCCAAATGCGCGTTTACTCATCTACTTAGTATCGCGTATGTCAGCGGCGATTCGTGATAGTATTCAATCACCAGACATCTGCATACTCTTTTTATCTTCCCTTTCATTCTGCTCGTCGGGATGAAAGCCAAAGGATTACCAGCTATCGCAGTCTAACACTGCCAACGCCACCGTAGAGGCCGAACCGGAGATTGCTACCCTGCTTTTGCACAGATATCGATGAGTAGCTTAAACAAAAACTGACATTGCTAAAGCGTGCGCTCAGACCGGCGGTCGTTCCAGGCGTAGCGTGTATTTTGACACTGACTCACGCTCACTTTCGCATCTAGTGGTTCCCATTTTTCCTTGTCGTACTAGGTATGTAAATACTGCACCCACAGGGCCTTGAACATACGCGTTTGAGAGCCCTGCGCTAGTGCCTCAAGCCCTGAAAGTGCGTGTCATGCTCAAGATTCTTAACAAGCGATATCTAGCGAGGATGAGGGTTTGACGGTGATGAGGGGCAGGAAGAGCGCCAATCACAGTACGTGGTACGTCCTATTTGCTGAAAAATGTCCAATCGTGCAGGCTCCCATTGGACGACACCTGTTCACGGATCCGCTTCCGAAGGACTTGAAACTTTGCGATGGAGGGCTATCCTGTCTGCTTGAAGCGCCGCACCTAATCGTCCGCCTCGAGGGATGTGAATTCCATATTTCATACCTGCAGGCAACTCGTTTGGGGCAGTGCACCCGTGGGCCGAGCCTGTGAATACATAAGTACGCTTCGAAGCTCATTGTCAGTCATTCTCCATTCTCTCTTCTTTCTACCAGTTTCTTTCTTACTCAACTTTTCTTCCAGTTGAACATTTTACTTTTTTGTGATGATGTTTTCCTTTTCACGAATGACTCTCTGGCTTCTGGGCCTTACGATGATGACTGTCTCGCTTGCTTCCCCACTTCCCACCTACAACGACTCAGAGCTCGTTCGCAGAGCCGCTGGGGCCTCCGCCGATGTTGCACAGGAGATCGGTACCTCTATCATCAAAGGCATCATGGACGGGGTAGCCTCTGATGGGGATGTAAGTCCTTTTCTAAGCGGCTCTTCGTCATACAGGTCTAACGACAATTTCAGAAGCGAGCTCGTTTCACCCAAGACGTTGTCGGAGCGCTTCAAATGCAGGAACCGTCCTTCAACTATGTGATTGTCCATACCGCGCATATGGTCGCTTTCGATGGCGTCGAGGGCGTAGACTGGGGTCATAGACACCAGGAGTTGGATATCCAGATTGGGGGGACTATCGGGTATGTATGGCTCGTAGCCGAGCATTGTGATATTGACGACGATGGAGATAGGTTCGAGATATACACTTTCAGGAGTGGGACGTTCACTCTCATGGGTGATGGTGGATTCACGAATGTATGTCGACCATTCGCTCTCTAGGGAATTGCACAAACTGACATTTATTGCGGGGTAGTTTGCTTTCATTGGCGTTGTTACTTCGGACACGATGGGGAGGCCTCGTACTATCCAGTTTGCATCTCCGGTGTAGGCTGTGCGTCCTTGTCTGAGAGATACAGTAGGAGTGGCTTCATATATTTGGACGTTTTAAGTTATACAGTAGTAAATGCACATGTCTTTTATGTCTCTTTGAAAGATCTGAGGATGCAATATCTTGAGCTGTTTCACGAATCTGTCGCTTTTAGGATGTAGACGCGTGGACATGGAAAGACGCTGAACGCGAAGAAGTCGTGACTAGCCCGGGAGAAGTTGGTGGAGCTGCGTCCAGACCACTATGTTTTGCAGTTTTGGCTATGGTGAGGAGATCCTCGTCCTGTGAATGGCAGACTGTCGTGCCACTACCCCGAGCTCGTCCATCTCGCAGACCATGACGGTTTGAAGCACTATTTGTTTGGTCTTGTGTACGCGAAATGATTGACGCGTTTTTACCTCCTACTGTCATTCTCCGTTCGTACTAGCGGTGCTCTTCTCCGCTTGACGTGGTACACTTGGTATCCTCTTAATCCACATTTTTGGTGGCTCATAGATCAATACTACGAATCTGAACTCTTCTTTTCTCTTCGGTCCTCGGCGCAAAGCCTTTTTTCAACTGCATCGATACCAGACGCGATAGAGCCGGCGCAGTCCTAGAGGTCGCTGAATCCCTTGATCAAGATATCATAGGTAGAGGGTGTCACGGCGCGCATAGGAACCACAGAAGATCATGGAGGAATAGGATTTCGTCCCTCTTGGCTCAGTGATAGAGCACGTCGTTAGTATCGCTGGTATACGCACGTCTAATGACGAGGTCAGTCGTTCAACTCGGCTAGAGGGAAGTCAAAGCCATTTAGACATCCCTCAATTTTTAGCGAGACACGCTAGTCTCATATATACCTTTGACATCGGAAGGGAAGGATTGTCAACAACGGTGCTGAGAATTATATGGGTCTGCATCGAGTTGGAAAAGTTTTCACACTATTGACCGTGATGCTTTGAAGCACGTCTTGTTCAAGTACTATAATCACCATTCTGCAAGTTCACCGCAACTTGGATGTTCCCAGTTCGTGTTGTCTCTTCGTGAACATGATCGCCTTGACGAGGGACACTGACAGGACGAATCAGAGCCACATTCTCATCTGTATTTTGATATCTTTCTCTTCTTCGACTGGCCTGACCATTGACAGACGGGAAAAAGCAGGCTTACATCCCTCTTAGCTCAGTGGTAGAGCGCGTCACTAGTATCTGTACGGTCCTAATGTCCTATGACGAGGTCAGTCGTTCAAGTCGGCTAGAGGGAATGCAGGTCTCGTGTTGTTTTGCCCAGTGCTGTGGCGCATTTTTTGAAATTTGAAATCCTGAGTTCTCTCGAGTTTCAACACTACTGTGATGTACTTGTCGCGAGAATCGCCTCATGTGAGGATCGTTCGGGGCCTAAGCGAAAAGGATTCGTGATGGTGTACAACATGTATCATACGTCGGTAGCTAGCACAAATCAGAGGTACTCGTGCTTATTTAGATGAAGACCTTGACAGATATGCATTGAATCGGAAATGTAGATGCTACGAGCATTGCATCGCATACGCCGTGGATCATAGATGCGACATATTTTGAACGGCAAGATTTACAGTACCCTAGTAAACGTATCCGAGCAGCTTTCACCGACGCGCCTCTTCGTCAGAGGACGTAGTCTACAAGGGCCGTTAGATGATTGGATAAGGACTAGTAGTCGATGGACCCATATAGTAGTAATCATATACGAGGATGATTATCCCGAAACCTCTACTGGGAGGAGCAAGTACCTTGGGCTATACCCTATTGCCAGTCATACTGCAGATATTCGCATCTTACGCGTTAGCTTGTGGGCGCATGACATGGACATGAATTGGTCTGTCCGACACGACCAGATAACACACATATATGCGCGCTTATCGACAGGAATCACACAGGGAGTGTACATGCTGTCGGATGAATCGCATTCTTGGGCATACAGCATACAATCGCATAAGCACCGTTATCATCTGCCACCAGACATACGGTCTACCTAGTTGTAGCCTACCGGCCAGCTCCAGGAACGTTCCGCCTCTCGCGGCGGGGAGCGCGTTCGGGGATGATGGGCTGCGCGACGGTGACGGGGATCGAGTCAAAGTTCAATGCGTGAAGGAGGTCCTATATAAGCATTTAGCCTTAAGCATCGGAGTAGACAGATGGCGGCAGCGTACCTTTGTCTCCTGGTCGACCTCGAGCTCGCCCTCAAGGGCAGACACCTCGGGGACATAGTTGTCCTTGCGCTCGCGCTCCTCTTCTTGGAGCTTGAAGGAGATGCCGCGGACGGGGCCCTTTTGGATGCGCTTCATGAGATGGGTGGTGAAGCCCGAGATTTTGTTGCGCAGGCGTTTCGAGGGGACGACGGCCTAGCGCGTGGACGTCAGCTACGCCATGGTACGGGTAATAGGAAAAGGTCTACGCACAACTTCATCGACGATGCGCTTGTTGGTGTGGAAATCGAGGGTGAGGCGGGGGTAGTACTTTTCGATGAGCACTCGGCTCGCGCGCTTGGTCGTCTTCGTGCGGACTCGGCCCTACAAAATTCAGCAACGACGAGGACGAGGGCGGGATGGACGCACCATGTTGCTTCTTGATGTGTTGTTAGATGCCTTGGCTAGCGTTCACGATGAGCAGAGACAGATCGAAAATCAGTCTTCGGCATCCTCCGGGTGGCTTGCCAGTTGCTGATGTCATGTATTCCCCACGGTCTCCCACCCAAGATTTTCGATCACCGATCCGCTTTGCCTTCGTCTGTTGTCTTCCAGTCACACCCTCCAGTACGTGCAATGCGCTCCTCGATGCCCGGTCGAATCCCATGGGACACTCCCCGGGCAGCTAACGTCTTTTATAGAAAAAGCTAGCCATACTTGCTTTGAATATAACCACTGCAAAATGGTCCGCGTCTCTGTCCTCAATGATTGCTTGGTCCGTCTTTCCTCTCCTCCTCCATCCAATCCTTGCTTAGCCATCTTAATAGAACAACATCGTCAACGCCGAGCGCCGCGGCAAGCGCCAAGTGCTCATCCGCCCCTCCTCCAAGGTCGTCGTCAAATTCCTGTCCGTCATGCAGCGCCACGGATACGTACGTCTCTGCCCTCCTGGCCCCCATCCACCTCACATCCACTTACACGTCCCATTAGATCGGCGAATTCACCATCATCGACGACCACCGCTCCGGCAAGATCGTCATCGAGCTCAACGGCCGCCTCAACAAAACCGGTGTCATCTCCCCCCGCTTCAACGTCCAGGTCACACAGATCGAGAGTTGGGTCAACTTGCTCCTCCCCAGTAGAGGTTTCGGGATAATCATCCTCGTATGTCTTTCCATCTAGTCCTTCTCATCATCTAATGTTTCCTCATAGACCACCTCGTCCGGTATCCTCGACCACGAAGAGGCGCGTCGCAAGAACGTTGGTGGAAAGCTCTTGGGATACGTCTACTAGGGTAGTCTTAGGGCTCAAAGTATGTCGCTTGTATGATCCATGGTGTATGCAATGCATGCTCGTAGCATCTTCACTTCCGAATCGATGCATATTGTCAACGTCTTCATCCAAGTTAGACCGCGTACCTCGAATTAGTGTAGACGACTTGTACAAGCAATCTGATCACCAGATACTGATGCCTTTCTCCTTCGTTAAACCCTACCTGTGAACGTATGACACTACGTCCAGGTGTTGTATGCCATCGCGCATCCTTTTGATTAGGCTGTATGTATTCAACCGGCACATGTGCAGTGCGACATCATCAACCCTTGATACATAAGTACTAGCATTGAGAGGAAACCATAAAAATAAAATGTGCCACACTTCTTAAAGTTAGTGTCAAAGAAAAACGAGAATTTCAGAACCACATTCCCTCTAGCCGACTTGAACGACTGACCTCGTCATCATACAGGGATCTTCAAATCTCAAGATACTAGTGACGCGCTCTACCACTGAGCTAAGAGGGATGCGAACCTTTGTTTTCTCGTCTGTAGATCCGCAGGCGAGTAGATGAATAGAAGGGTACAGATGAGTATGTGGCAGTGGGAGCTCTACGAGAAGTGTCACTCGTCGTGGCGCTCAGGTTCAACCTTGATGGACGTGCTTCCTTTGAAAGCACCACGGTCGGTAGTGAATAGCGCGGGTGTCCCGCGGGTATTTCGATCCCGACCCCTACCCGTACCCTCGACATACCCGGTTCCGTGGCGCGGGTGCGGGTACCCGCTGAAATCACCGCGGGTCTCACCAAAATCACCGGCAAACCCACCCGTAGTAGTCAGACTCACCATTACCTCCCAGTAGTCATGCCCAGCGAGCATCCCCGGGCAATGGCACGGGGACAGTCAGCTGTGCATGAGGATGGGATGGGGGTAATGGTAAGAGTAGGGTGATGGTGGTGGTGGTGGTGGTGGTGGTGGTGGTGGAGGAGGAGGAGGAGAAAGTGGTACTAGTAGATTGCATCCTTCGTCGCGTTATCCTGCTGGTTTTCGTGCGGGCGCATTATCCTACTAGTCGTCGTGCGCACGTATTATCCTCGTCGTCGTCGTATCCTCCGGGAGGGGACGCGACATGGGTAGGTGTTGAGTGGTGGTCGTGACAACACCGCAGGCACGCGCAAGAGGTGAGTTAGCGGGTAGTATGGAGATAGGGTGAGCAAGGAGGTGGCGGTAATTGTTGCTGAGGACAGACTGCGCTATGAGCAAAGAGAAAGAAACAGATGGCAAAGTACACACCTTTGGGGCTCGATGCGACCGCGACGCCCTCCAGCCCGTATTCCAACTCATCATTGAAACGGCGCCGTCATGCAGACGAGCGCCGCGTGTTCCGAGCCCCAACAGTCGAGTCGGACTGATGCCGTCGTCCAGACAGTGTTCCGAAGGCGGCGGGACTGGCGCACATCCAAACGCGAGCCAGAATCCAGAAAACAAGTCCACGATTGTTGCTGCCTCACTTGTGAGGGCTTACGCGGTGTGAGTCCTGCATTGAGGTCGTCGAAAAGACGCACACCAGAACGCGTCCCGGAATGTATCCAGGGCGCAGTGGCCGGCGCAGAGCCGAATCGCGACTGGAAAGTAAATCAGACCAAAGAGAAGGAGAGAGACAGGTCCCAGAACGTTTTCTGGGCCCGACGAGTACGACGTGGATGGTGGTAAGAGGCAAGAGATGAATATCTGATCTTCCTGATCGTTATCCGGCCGTTGCCGGAATGTTCGGCGATCTCGGCGATTTCTTCGCAATGTCGTTTCTCGAGGACGTTCCGCTTAATAAAATGGCATTTATTCTCAGAAAATATATACTACATGTAGAAAGTGATTGTGTACTGAATCGTGGCCCAGCTTGAATGGTACGGGTGCCTACGGGTTTCGCGGGTTGCAGCGGGTTTTCGGTCCGAGACCCCTACCCGGACCCTGACCCACCCGTATCCGTGACCCGGACCGGGTGGTCCGACCCGGGCTATTCACTAACGGTCGGAAGTGTGAGATGAGCATTCAACAGCCTGCCTAAGTTCCAACTCGATGCAGACCCCGTATAATTCTCAGCAGTCTTTCGAGTAAGTACGCAAAGCTAGTTGTGTATCAACTAACTTCGAATACGACATTGTACACATTGATGTTCAAACACTTTTGAGCAAAAAAAGGCCTATTGATACAAGTTACTTTCCTCTAGTCGACTTGAACGACTGACCTTGCCATAATACTAGCGACGTGCTCTACCACCGAGCTAAGAGGGATGCCCACCGTTGAGATAGACGTTGTTGTTCAGATTGATGATGCAGTCGGGAAAAGAGATAAGCAAGGAAAGAAGAGACAATCATGGTTGAGCACAAAGGCAGGTGTCCAGTAGTTTTTACTGATGATAGAGCTAAGAAAGTAGCTGACCCGCGGCTATAGAAATGGCTGGGAGTGAGTCGCTATAATATAAGCCAGCCAGCCTGCGAGGAGCGACTCGGATAATCAGAGAAGGTGCTGAGAAGACAGCCGGCCACGCTAGTGTCAAGGTAGTAGATCCCGTAAGTATTCGTATCGGAGACTACGTAGTTCTTTAGGCCGGAGTACTGGGTGTCATCGCACAACACATGAGACTACTACTAGTGGAACGGCGTCAGAATAAGGATGGTCGAAGCTTACGAGCTTCAGGTATGCTTCCAGTTGACGATGTCTACACGTCGAGATCCAGTCAGAGACGACTACACGATAACTGTCCTCCCAGGCCGTCAAGATTATGGAAAAGGAGGCGGGACCAGAACAGAAGCAAGAACGAGAATATGGATCAGTGGTATTAGTTACGATAGAGAACGTTTCAGGAGAGTACGAAGATTCCTGCTAAGAAGGAGATGATACATTGATAGTTTAGGTCGATCATTCGGACACGTACACGATAAAACAATACACGCTTCAACCCCGACTGGTGCCACAACCCCAAGACACACCACACCTTACAGGACGCCAACGTTGAATACTCGAGATCCGACGTATACCACAAGAAAAAACGTCCTATCGGAATGCATGCTTAGATATCAGAAACGTGGTGCTTGGTTCCTGGATTCCACAGCCTTGTTGTTTGGAAGGGGAAAGATCGCAGAACCAGGACAGAAGACATGCTGTACGGTTGCTGAGACGTTCATGGTCTATTTTCGGTCAGATCGCCGCCGCATCCGGACGGGGCTGAGCTCGCCTGTTCAATTCCTGCCCAACGTCGAATCATCTGTACAGCAGTACATGCTAGATGCTTAATCAGAACTTCACTTGGCTAAGTAAGGTATCTGAAATGAAGAGGTAGCCTTCATTTATCCATCTGTACAAGCACTACATTCCCCAAGTAAAGTGTGGCGCATTATCAACAAGTTGATGCCGGATCAATTATAAGCTCATGCAAAGTACCCGAAAGACAGAGGTACTGGGTGCCCTCGATGTGATGATAATGGCACTCATGGTAGTTAAGACTGAGAAGAAGCTATATGAGCAAGAGAGGCAGTCACCAGGCAGGAGGCCACCTACTTACACAAGGGGGGACAAGAGGGGGATAGATGCAGACTTGGAGAGAAAGTACACAAGGAAGAAGACATGTCAAAGGGCGACTATACGTGAGTCTCTACTTCCGGTAAATGCCGGCCAGCTCATATCAGTACGCCACACTTGTAGGAGTCCTCCTCGAACATGAATTGTTGTTATTTTCAAATTGAATTCTTGTTATTTCCAAATTTTATATGACCTACAGTGCTCGTAGTCCGATGTCTTGCCTGTACATATGGCGCTGACCGGTCTGATGATTTAACGTTGGCCAGGAATTGAACAGGCGAGCTCAGTCCCAGCCGGATACGGCGGCGATCTGACCGAAAACAGACCATGAACGTCTCGGCAACGGTAATGCTGCCTACCCGGAGACTGAATGGTCTTCTTTCATGAATTCAGCGCGCTCTAGTAGCTCTGCCGCCACAGCCTCCGGACCTTGGCGTGACTGGGACTTTCTGGAACCAAATCACCGATCTGTGTTCACAGAAGTGGAACTGAACGATGCCCGCGACTCACCAGATTGACAGTACCCGTTCTGAGTCTTTGCGCAACCGCGGGTTCATTCAGATTCCGGAAGTACAGGCCACGGCGTCTTTCTTTACACCATCCTGAAGGAGCATGTATCCATCGCGGCCTGACAATGTGCTCGGCATCATCAGCGACAACTGCTGGCGCTACAGGGCCTGATATTGACGTAGTTGTGAAAAGACGGTGATCACGGCAAGCGAGAAGGAAACGACATAGGATTAAGAGACAATCGTAGTCAAGCGAAAAGCCGTACGCATGACACAACGGCTTGGCCTGGGCTACGATGCAGGAATAGCCTAGGACGCATTCGTGGTCACCGAGGCCACGCTCTGGCGCGTTGAACGTATCAGCAGCCTCACCGACCGCTTTGTCCTGCATGAGTCCCATCACCTTGCCGAAGAAAACGTTGTCGGAGGGGTTGCCAAAGTGGAGATGGCGGAGGCAAAGGGATGGGAGGCTTCCTGGGCGGCAGTTGTGGGCTTCAAGTCGCGCAGGCTCGTGTTTGTATGTTCATAAGAAGTATATACTTCTGGTGACGGTATGAATGATTCTTTCTGGCAGTCGATAAAGTCACGAATTACACGGGCGGGGACGTAGTACGACTTCCAGTCGAAGGAATCCACTAGTGTCAGAAAGTTGTCCTGTTTCACTGATTCCTGCCCGCTCGGATAGGAATAGAACGCTGGCAGCAGACGGACTGCATTTATGAAACGTACTATCATACTAGCATCCTAGAGACAGGTCAGCCGTGTAGTTGACAGAGTGTTTACTACCCAGAAAGTGGCAGTCCGTAGGTCCAGTATCAATCTATACGCATAGCGGAACAAAACATAACAGGAGGCTCAGATTCAAGTTGACTAGGGAAAAAGTCGCGGAACCCCAACCGAATAAGTAGTGTGGATCTTATCGAGAAGCGGCTGCCTCCCCGAGGTGACCGATGCGCATGGTTGGGGGATGGGCTCACCTGTTTGATGGCAAAAGGCAAGCAATGGTCACTCGACGGCTTTCCTAGAGCCTTCCCGGACGCCGCTGTAGCACCAAGATCCGCTGGGTCGCCCAAATTTGTTATTTCGCAGGCTTTTGCAGGTGATGTGAACTATATGTTAATAACCCATGTAATGTAATTACTCCGGGACCCCAGTGTTAAATAACATGTTAGTAACTCGAGAAATAATAGTTAGGCGTACCTTAGAGAAGCCGAGCGGCGAGAAGCACATAGCTGAGAGCGGGGAATGACAGCAAGAGATGAAAACACTTCGATCATGTCGCGTACACAAGACCAAACAAAACACGCTTCAAACCATCATTGTCACCGTAATGCGCATGCGTGGAGTACGACAGTCTGCTGTGCAGTAATGGGCTCGGCCTCGTGGGACTTGATATATCGCCCGTGACATGCCTAACCCCAGTATTCAAGCTGTTAAGCTGTAGACTCCCACGTCTTGCTTCCTTCCCATCGTGCGCGCCATATCTGATCCCCTTGCCTTCAAATGGACTGGTCCCACCTACCTGCCGATGATCCTTCGGCCATGCCAAAGGGGGTTCTGCGTATCTTGCGGACGTCCGATCAACCATGGAAAGGAATCGAATCAGTGGAGTTGGATGTTGCCCCTCAGTTGCTAGAATTTCTTCGGAACGTGTGTGATTTTCTGTCAATTGCTTGACCACCAGCGCTAAAAACGAATTCCTGTGATAGGAAGTATACACTGTCAAGGATGAAGCGTACGTCGAGGCGTGCAGAAAATGTATTCTCGTATTCGGACAGCACTACCAGCTCGGAGTAGTGGTGCACAGTTCCGACCTTGTCTTTGTTTGCCGCTGATGATACGTTCACCTTCAGACGGACTGGTACCAGCTTCCTACCGATCCTTGGGACCTGATACCAGAAGTCCTGCGTGTTATGCGAAGCTATAACGAGCCATGGAGAGGAATTGAACTCCTTAGGCCAGACGTTATTCCCAATTTGACGAAGTTCCTTCAAAAGATGCGTGACTTCCCTCAATGCAGCGCTACTGTACCGTTTCGACCGTTAATTCCCATATCGGGTCACGGGGCCTCGCGAAGCGAAGCTATACATAGAGCATATCGCGTCACGGTCAATTTTTTCAGGCACGGATCGCTCAAAATGGGAAGTTTCGGGCCCGCCTAGCGGCGGGCCATCCAAATTGGGTAATTCCCGCATGTGTGCCTGGTTACGAAGCTATATCTTTTTAAGGGTCTAGCATCACGGTAAAAGACCGCGAAGTTACGGTCGAAACACTACAGTACTCCGAACGAAACTACGCTGTATCAGGAAGTAAATACAACCAAGGATAACACGTATCGGGGTGTGTGCGCGCGATGTCTTCAAGTCCTTGATGAACACAATAATATTGTAGCGGTGCGCACTCTGTCTTGACTCGTTTCATCATTGTCATTGACTACCACTATCTGCCCGCACCGTTAGATGGACTGGTCCAGTTTTTCATCTGAGGATCGTTGGGTGGTTATACGGGAGGCCTTGCGCATCTTGCGGGTCTCCGACCAGCCGTGGAATCAAATTGAATTCGTTCCGCCCGATGTAGCTCGAGGGTTAATGGATTTTCTTCAAGATGTACGTGATTCCCCTTCATTAGTATGTTGTCCCGGGTGAAAACATGCCTCGAAAATAGGAATTGGACACTGGTGTGTCCGACGAGGTGTATAGAACAACATGCATGAAAAGCCTGCATGCTTTGGGGAATTATTACTGTATCTTACCAACTTCATTCTTCTGCAAGAACGTAATGCAGAATGTTGAAAAGCATCCTATGGTCGCGATGTTTGTTATATTTATAATTTACCTGCTAGCTCACTGTGCTTCAAGATATATATCGAGCGGAAATGGAGGGAATGCCTGTCTGTCTCAAGGTCACAAGCGGATCACAAGACCAGAAATTATGGGTGCGTCATAGATACAGACAGACAGGCCAATCTTATCCATCTACAGCATGTCTACCATGAAGCGCGGGTTTGGAGGCAGCTGAGTCATCATAATGTGCTCCCTTTTCTTGGCGTCAGCAGCGATGTACTTGTCTCCAAGTTTTGCCTGATATCGCCATGGATGGAAAATGGAAGCATAGTATTGTTTCTTAGTCTTATGGTGATCGCGGGGTGGTTACTGTACCATTTCGATCCCTTCTGCGGTCACGGGTCACAGGACCCCGTTTTGGCGCAGAATATCGCCTTGGGTCACAGGTCACGAAGCCTTTGACTGAAATGGTTCATGATTTTTGAGGCTCAGATTGTCAAATATAGCAAAATTTTCGGCGCCTGCGGCGCAGAATCACCTCATGTCACAGGTTTTTTAGCCATCCGCAGAATACAAAAATTCAGCGGGCAGGTCACAGGTCACAAAGCCCGCAGAATAGATCGAAATGGTACAGTAGCAGGAGACCGGCAGATTATGTAAAACCCTCTTTAGGAAACATCACGTGACTGGGTCTTGACGCCAACTTGACGCGCTCTCGCGTGTTCCTCTCTGCTTTGAACGTGACGATGCTCTCGGTTTCGCTCGAAATCATTCATATATAAATCCTCTATCAATGAAAATCTGTTTTCGAAAATTTTACTTGGATCATTTATCCATACAGACTGATACAGTTAGTAAAAAGCACGGGTTGGGTATGAGTGCTCGTGAGCACTCCCACCCCGAACCCAATGCCATACCCGTACCCGTGCGTCGGGTACAGGTTACCCGTTATGCTTCCCAAGGGTCTCAAACGGGGAGCGGGTATCCCGATATCCGTTGAGAGTGGTTCTTTTCGCCGCGGCGCGCGAAGCTCAAAGGAGCAACGCGCATACCAACGATGAAAAAATAGTGGGTAGGACGGGTGGAGGAAGGTGGAGGGAAGAGGGAATGGAGGTATGACATGATGTTGGGGCAAAAGTTGCAGCCTAACGACTTGTAAGTAGCATAGAATGAAAAAAGAACGTACACAAGATGCCCAGCACTGCCAGCAGACAGTGCTGCACCATTTCTACTTCTCCTGCTCCCAAAGATGCTACCTCTCCTGCGCCGTCAAGTCGTCGTTGAATTGCTGCTGGCGCAGACATGAATGTACACGTCCGGCCGTGCCCAAAGAGCGGCGGCAGGAGCTAGTCTGCATCTAGCGAGCCCACTCCAATAACGTTACAGCCTCGTCCTGAGGGCTTACGCGTCGCGGCCCAGGCCCAGATCCTTGTCGGATTGGTGCCGTCGTCCAGACGAGCACCATACAACTCCAAGAACCTGCCCCAGAGCAAATCCAATGGTGCAGCAGCCGGCACAAAGCCAGACCGTGCAGAGAAGGCAAAAATCAGGCGAAGAGAACATATAATAGCAGAGATAGTGGAGGAATAAAGTAAAGGGACGCGCGGCAGGGGTATTCCCAAAAAGGGTTTTACATAATCAACCGGTGTCCTGCTAACTACCCCGCGATCACCGACAGACTACATACACATACATGCTCGCCATCGTCATGTGTATCGTTGTCTGTTTATAAGAGACTAGATGGTGATGGTATTAATTCACAAGAACAAACCACCTCAACCATCGCGAAATGTCCTTCCTTCGGATGAGCTGTGGGCATTGGTCTTGTCTTGTCTTTCTACATCTGCAGAAGAACGCCCTTCTGCGACTGCCGTACTTCATACTATTCAGGCCTCTCGCTCGATCGGGGCTGTGGACACTCGACAACAGCATATCACTAGCGGTTTGGGGACCTCTGCCGGTAGGCTCGTTGACAATGTACGCCTTCGGACTGCTACTTACGCGATCAACAAAGCTGTTCTAGAAGAGCTAAATCGCCTACTGCCAGAACCCGGTTCGCCATGGGATTGCGTCAAAGAGGTTTCGCCCGAGTCTGCCCAGGAGGTGATGGATGCTTTACAGGATGTGCGCCTCATCTTGCGAACGACGCGTATTCATGCTAACTGTTTGGGAGTAGAAATTAGACTCTTTGGGGGCCGACAACGACGACCGATCTATCGGCATCCGGTGTCTCTACGTGATCGGCAAGGGATACAATGTTCTTCCTCCATCATTTTTCTGTACAGGCGTAGATAAGAAGGGAACAGAGCCCATCGCCAGTGGCGCATTCGGTGTGAGTTTTCTGCTACCGCTGCTGGCCTCCATCTCAATGGGTTTTCACTTTAAGGATGTATACAAAGGCGAAACTTCTCAGCATTCAACGGTCTGTTTGAAGTATTTGCGAGTCACCATGCAGCACGAGAACACTAAGCTCATGAAGGTGCACCAGGTCTCTGAGGTAGCAACTGTACGCTGAACGTAGTCCTCCAGGCTTTGACTCACGAAGCCCTACTTTGGAGGCAGTTACGACATCCTAATGTGCTGCCCTTTCTTGGCGTCGACATGGATCTGTCTACACGGCGCTTCTGCTTGATATCGGAGTGGATGGATAATGGCAGCATCATACAATTTTTACGCACACATCCAGACCATGATAAGTTTCAATCGATGCATGTTCTTTGTCTTGTTGTCTGCCGTAGGTCTCACCATCATCTAGATCATTGACATTGCGCAGGGAATGAAATACTTGCATGAACTACATCCTGCGGTTGTGCATTCCGATATCAGGGGAGTGAGTGAAGTTCTCTGTGACAAAGTTAATTAGTAAAGTCTGCTATAGGCGAATGTTCTTGTTACAGATCAATTTCGCTGCGTTCTAGCAGACTTCGGAATCAGCAGTGTCATAGAAACGCTCGCACCGGGCAGCTATACTCGCGGCAAAGGCGCTCCACGGTGGATGGCTCCGGAAATGCTCGACGAAACTTTATTCAACCATTTACAGCCTTATACAACTAAGGACGTGTATTCCTTTGGATGTACCGTAATCGAAGTGAATTTCGCATGTTAGCTGCTCGTTACTTGCTCTAATCCTCTTGCGTTTCTATAGATTTATACCGGGAAAGTGCCATTCGCCCACATCAGAAGCGATATCAGTGTAATAACTGAGGTTGTGACCCGAAACAGCACACCGCCTCGGCCGACAAAGAAAGAGCTTTCTTCGAAGAAACTATGGCGTTTGATTTCGCCTTGTTTTTCAAGGAACCCCAGCAAGAGGCCGACGGCGGCAAAGTTGCTTCAATCTCTCCGAAAGCTGCAGAACGATAGGCAGCAGTTCGCCGCCGTTAGCTAGGGAAACTCGGGATTAGTCGTCGAACAGGACCGTAAAACGTATAGTCTATGTCACCATCTGTTTACATCTCCTACATTCATAGTGTTTCGTGTACTTCGTAACGAACCTTTTATCCATCGTTCTTGTTTCCAAATTCGTTGTTTTTTCATCCGGTTCCGAACAAACGGACGAGCTTCACCATATATACAGCTTTGATCTCGTCAGTTAACCGCGGCTACCTGTTTGCGCCGCACTCTTCCGACTGTATTGGTATTCGCAGCCGCCTCCCTTCCGCGGGAGAGCTCTCTCATCTCCTTCTCCTTTTACGTCTCCCCCTCGTAGTTGGGTAGTGCCATGTTGGAATATCAGCGGACATCATCGAATTCATCTACTGAATCGAGCAACAGCCGAGTCAGTGAGAGGGTAAGACGGTCATGATCAAATGCCATTAGTCTGGGGTGTTCTACTAAGACAGCGGTACAGCGAACGAAAGCAATATAAATGACGGGGTATAAGAAATACGAAGATACAGTAGTATACACAGTGCAGGTCCCATGCGAAGATGAGAAACAATAGTAACGATGTGGTGGATGCAAGAGAAGGCGCCGAACGGATCAACATCCCGCGCAAAAGGAAGGACAACTTTCATCCGTAGATGACGCTGGAAAATCAGAGATATCAGTCAGATTGTCCACGACGGTGGATCATCGAAACACGCACCCTCTCGACGTAGTCGACTTTGGCAAGAACTCCGTCTGACCGCTCTCCACGCAGTGGTGGAGCGTGCTCAGCCAGTCGTCGCGCATGTCCCATGTTATTCTGGAGGGCGCGTCGACCTCGACCGGCATCACCTGGCTCACGGACCCACACTGGATCACAATCACGAGCGTCCCAATTCCCCCACCATGTCGACACCGTTCCTCGCGACGTTGAATATCGGCCATAACAACGGGATCATTGATATACGTTCGCGGAATGATGTGGGTGGCAGCGATGGAGAACCTATGAAAGGAATAAGAGACATAATTAAATAACAAGCTGAAAGCACTTACCGACGACTCGGGTCACTACTGCTCCGAGGGGTAAGCTCTATCAGGAGCGCATTCGAGCGTATATTGGAGGGCATGCGTTTAAGTTGCAATGCCTGGAATCCGACCCAGCCCAGAAGCGTGTTGTACGCCGACGTGAATTTGCGGAGGTTGCGCGCGACGTCGCTCTCCCCATACACCTGCTTTGCCGAGGATAGCTGACCCGAAGTGTGGTGGCAAACAGTCTTGTGTACGGGCCAGTGGATCTTTTGGCAGGCAGGGGACTATGAGTCATAGGTCAGTGTTATCACTCGGGAGTGAGGTAAGGGATCGGCGTACGCAGTATTGGGTGACAAGCTGAAAGAGCTGTAAGTATCGGGATAGAAGGGGGTGGACAGCGACGTACACATCCTCCGCATAAGCGGAATTTAGCGATAGCTGGGTTCTCGACAGCGCCGCACTGGTCGCAGAGGCGGTGGCCTCGGGGCTTTTGGCTGTAATGAGGCATCGTGTATTAGGTCGGGACCGTTAAAGGGAAATTCGAAATGAAGACGGAACGGAACCGTAAATGCAAAAGAGCACGAACGAAAACTGACTCACGTTTCCAGGTTATATAGTGGTTGCACAGCACGGAATGGGCGTAGCCTGTTATGGATGAGGGAACGAGATCGGATTGGAGAACAAAAAGAAAACGCCTCAAAGCGACGTCTTTTTGTTATTTGAGACATCTTCTCGTATTGTGTGGGGATTTCTGGAAAGCAGGTGGTGAAAAGACAAAAAGGGTGATGGAAGACAAAAGAGAGATCGCCATCACCTCGTTTCCTTTTCAGGTCAGTTGACAATAACGCTCATTTACCCTGCTTATCTCCGTCGCGCGCCTACGTATTAAAGACAATAAACGACCAACAGCAGGCTCGAAAACATGTGCGGATCCCAATTTGTCCATTTGCTTGAGAATCCCGAATTGGGAGAGACTTGAAAATGAAGAGAGGCGTCTCCAATTGTTCGGAAGTGTATTGCATGACACAAAGCACTCCGAAGACGTTATTACTTCCGCGTAGGAGGGGCGCAGGGCCGGCGCTTCGTGTTCCCATCCTTCAGCCTCGTGTTCGCGTGGTTTCAATTACGCCCTGTGCGGCTCCTTTTCGGGCATCACCTTCGAAACTCCACGACTCGACAGTTAGACGCTCGCTAAACATACTAGCCTTTCATCGCTCCAGTTGTGCCTCAGGACTGACAGCTCAAACATCTAGCGTGGAAGCAAGACAGACACCAAGGGACCGAGGACAGGACGTGATTGCATATTTAGAGCGCAGCGTTTGAGATGCTTGATGTGGCGCTAAAAAGGATAGCATGTGGCAAGGGAAGGGGGAAGAAATCGAGTTGAGATACACTACTCAATAAAGACTTCCTTTTTCATACGAGAGGTGTAGCGCTGTGGGGCAAGTGACACCTCCACTGCATTGCCTTGTCCACACAGAGAGAAGTAAATGCTTGATGGGTTTCCACACACGAGTTTCGATACGTGTTCGTGAACAGTGTGAAGGAGAAAGACTAGCACAAAGGGAATGCGAAAAACGGGCCTTGAAACAGTGCGTTGCTTCACCGTCGATCGAACACAGCGGAACACTGTGAAAGGCATCAACAAAGATTGTAGCGTATTAGGTCGTCCGCACCATTGATGTTCCATGATCCGACCACGAGTTTTTAATGAAGATCCAGATCTTTTCCTCGCCTCAATATTCACTCCGTGCCTAGCAAGTTCGAAAGTGCCATCTTCACAGATTAACCTGCCTGTCCGAATCGCACCGCCTGTTCTAAAACATGACACAACTAGAATCCAACTGTCCATCATTACGATATGCTTGTGTTCCGAGCCGTTAGGTGGGTCGTATCTACTTGACGCCACCGAAGTCGGAAGATGCGTCATGAATCATGATTTGAGATGCCGCCTGCTGATTAGCAGAAATAGCATTGGCTGTTAAGGTATTGTATGAGCCTGATACAGAACTGGTTCCACTAACTACTATACTGAATAACGTTTGATACTATGGTCCATGATGATGTAAGTATTGGAAGCTATGCGACAAAGCAAGAGCAACTACGACGATGATAAAGGTTCTGGGTTGAATCCCGGGTATGTCCATGACGGATCTACATCCAAATAATCATGACGCTGCAGCTCCTCAGCAGACGCTCGCCGCTGCGGATCACTAAAGTCATCTCAGAACACGAAACCCAAAGTCCGCAAGATCAGTAACTCACACGACGAAACATCTCTTCCCAAAGTCATCCGCCAACTCCGATACACCCTCCGCAGGAAGAACCTGATACCAATCCTCAGGCTACAAAAGCTAGATCAGTGAAACGTCGAGCCAACAAAGGAAACATCAATACCTCGACATGCGGCAAATAATCATCCGAGTCTATTCCCGCCCACATCTCACACGCAATACATCCAATACTCCATACGTCCACTTTGACATCCGTCCTCGACTGACGAAGTTCTAGGCTCATCGCCTCGGGCGCCATCCAGAACACACTCCCATGTACCGGTGTCTTCGTGCGCGCGCCCAAGTCGTCGATGCGCTTCGAGACGCCAAAGCATGTGATCTTGCATCGGCCACTCTCCTCCACCAGCACGTTCTCGGCTTTAAGATCCTAGACCATCATATGCGGAGTCAGCCAAGGTCAGAAGTCGACGAGCGTGGGCAATGTACCCTATGAATAACACCCTGGGAGTGCAAGAAGGCAACGCCATCGACAACGTGCCCGAGGAAGAACTTCGTGAGCTCGATATCGCCGAATCTTCCGTGCTTCTTCACGAGGTCGTGGATAGTCGCACCAGGAACGTATTCGAAAAACCTGTCAAGGAACGTTTGTTAGATGAAAGACTCAATAGATAGGAAATGAAGGAGAACTGACAAGCTCGCCCCGGAAGTGTTCAACTCAAGACCCATACACTGTACGACATTTGGATGTTCCAAGCCTTTGAGCATCTCGTACATGTGCTTGATCATGCGCGAAGCACGATGATGCAGCGACTGGTCCCTGTTCGCGGGTATTTCTACGTGTTTAATGACCATGACCTCGCCCACGGTGGCGTTTAACGCAAAGGAGACCTGGCAGTAAGCGCCGAGCGCGATAGGAACGCCTCGTACCCACTTGAAAGGAGCTTAAACAAGTATAAACCCACGGACCTCACGAGATAGAGAAGCACATACCGGACACTGGCTCCAGAAGACCGAGGTCGCGTGAGCTTGTCTTCTTGACTACGTCGCCCGGCTTGCTCTGCCAGACTTTGAAGAGCCCATTGATCGCGTACCTGTTCTTGGACGGTGCCTTGGGAGGTGAAAGACGTTCAGTGTCGACACGCTTTCTGATATGAAGGGGTGTAACGGGCGATAAGACAGGTGCGACATTATCCAGGGGAGTAGGTGGCGTCACTGCGACTTTGGTATGTGCCGGTCCATATTCGCGCTCACTTTGCGCAGAGTGTGGGGACGCGCTGGTGGAAGGGCTACGCGGCCCCTTGGGTCGCACTCGCTGAGCGGAATCCAAAAGGTGTCCACGAGAAGTACTCGAAGCAGCGGACGAGTCCGGAGAATGGTTATTTGAGGGAAAGAGGTTGGTAGTCTTCAGCGTCAACGACGGCCTTCGCGAAGTACTGCCCCCGACATGAGATTGATTGATACGGATGACAGCAGGGTCTGCTGACGATGTTAGGATTGGCGCAGATGATACAGCTACATCCGCTGGTGGGGGTGGGAGTGCTCGCTGGCAGATGCATCGGCCGGGAGAATCATCTGGACACGACAAACACAACCCTCTCAGTGCCCGCAATTGTCCAAGGATTGTAGACGCGTTTGGACGATCTTTAGGAGATGAGGAAAGGCACGACATGACCAGTGCCCACAGTTCATCGGAAGGAAGCTCTTCCAGCGGCGGTCGAGGCGGTTTGTTCTTGAGAGTTAGAACTTCATTGATCAGCGCCACATCGGTCTTGATGTGCGAGAACGGAGCCTTTCCTGTGTATATCTACGATATGTTATATGTAGGGCTGTGTCGCGATGGATAGTATAGATAACTGACCTCGAGAATGGTGCACCCGAATGAGTATATGTCCTTCGCCGTCACGTATGAGTGATTAAAGAGCGAATAATCCATCATCTCAGGTGGAAGCCATCGAATAGAGCCTCGCAGTACCATGGCCGAGCTGCCTGGTGTCTGCGATTCTGCGACGAGGCTAAGGCCGAAGTCGGCCAGACAGCAGTGCAGGTCATTGTTAACGAGGATGTTCGCCTAGATGTAATATAAGTGGTAAAGTTCTGATAATGATTGTGAATACATACGCCTCTGATGTCTCCATGAACGATCTGGGGATCCAACAGATGTAAATATTGAATACCTTGAACGATTTCACAGATCTGCCACTTTCAGGAAATCGTGCAAGACGAATAAGGGAAAAACGTACTGCTTGTAGACGGTCGTGTTTCGGGTTCCGTTGGAGAAACAATATTATGCTTCCATTTTCCATCCATGGCGATATCAAGCAGAAGCTGGGGGCAAACAAATCGTTGCTGACGCCAAGAAAAGGTAATACATTTGGATGACGGAGCTGTCTCCAGACGAGCGCTTCGCGACAGCAATCCTGCAGACAGATAAGATTGGCCAGTCTCGGAGAATTAACTAGGACGTACCCTTAAGAGTTCTTCTCTCGCGCTGCCAGTGATGAACAGTCGCAGAACCTTAAGACACACAGTCGTTTCATCCGCGGTCCCTTTCCATATATCCTGAAGTGCTGTGAGCCAGAAACCCAAATACAACAGACACCGCTAACCGCAAATCCTCCACCCGAAACAGGAAAGGCTCCGTGACGCCTTATGTTCCGACAGAAGAACGAAGTGGGTACGATATCGTGGTGCTTCCCCAAAATACGCAGGCATTTCATACACGTCGTTCGGTACCGTTCATTGGATGGCCCAGCATCCAATTCCTATTCCGGCCTGAGCAAAGCAACCAGTGACGGAAGGAAAGAAGAAACACGAACGGTTTGAAGAACATCCATCACTATCAAAGCAACATCCGGCTTGACGGAGTCGATGGTCTTCCAGGGGCTATCTGTGGTCCATAACAGCTGTAGTATCTGCTGTGCCACGAATTCTCTGGGATCATCGGCAGAGAGACGAGACCAGTCCATGCATCCTGCGGGTGGGCGTGCACTTTAGATGTCAGGTGGAGGTAGAGGAGAAGGACGTGGAGGTAGAGGAGGACGTGGCTGGATGCACCGGTGCGAAAAAGCATCCGTGCTGATGAGCGCACCGCCTTTAGTGGCACGCCGTAGATTGATTAGCGCCAGTATAAGCACAGCATAATTACGTCTCCAATCAAGTCTCCGGTGTTAGATAGAGGATAGTCATCTCTTCGAAGAGGAGAATGCCGCGAACGTGTTGTTATCCGTTGTCCAGTAGTATTTGGATCTGTGTACACGATGAGCCAACGATGAACAAATTCGACTTCATTGACCTTTGGTACTAGCTCCATGCATGGCATGAAGAGGTCTAATTACTTCACACCTTTACACTCTAACAACGAGCCGACTTGAGGTCTGTATGGCAAGCATATTGCGTTGATACCATCACTACGCTTCACCTGATGTCAAGAATAGTGTATCTTGACACCCTGTTCATGTAAGCATTTGACGGCATCGACGCCACAAGTAAGGCGAGTAAAGGTCTGCTGCGGACTGAGGACAGGACGCTGTTCGGATGGAAATGTAAAAACAAGTCAGGAAAGAAGAATAGACTCAAAGTGCATTGCTACGGAGTACATGAAACGCTACGCATGTAGGAGGCGGTAACAGACAGCCCAACCAAGCGGAGGGGCATCTTCTCAATCCGACTCCATCCGTGCGTTGATTAGACGCCAGAATAAGTCGTAAATATAGGCGCATCACCAGAACCAGATCAGTGTGGGAGCGCGGGGCTCAGAACTGTCCGGGCAGAAAGTGGCCAGCAGAGGAGGGTATAGAGCAATCGGAGAAAAAAGGATGTATTGACATGGTGGGTCGAAAGGAAAGAAAGAAAGAAAAAAGTCGGCCTTTTATATTCGGCAAAGCTATTTGTGTATGATTGTCTGAAGCCTCCGGTTCGGCCGAAGATGGCCGTAGGCATCCTCACTCTTCCTGGCGCCTGAACTTCTTTAACACGTCGAAATCATAAATCCGTTTACTGAATAGAAAGGGAGATGTGCCGGCACCTGAAGGGCGTGCTCCCATATGACTGTGCTATTGAATGTCCCTAGGCCACCTGCTCGAGACAGTTAGGGAAACCAAAGTTGTCAATCGACTCCAGACGAATGTGTGAGTCGTGTTCAAAAGGCAGCATCGACTTCAGCAAGTAATAATATTATGGGTAGCAATGCATGGGCTGCTCTAATCCCAACTGAATTGATTTTGCTGATAAGGGTATACTCCAAGTGCCTAGCATTCCCTTACATCTTCCCATAAAACCCCTTCAAAGCATAATACTGTACCGTTTCGACCAGATGTTCGTGGGGTGTGACGTGTTATGCTGCGAACTTGTTTGGAAACAAGTTTGTGGCCCCCAAAAATGCGTGACATTACTATATTTAGAAGTGCCCGCCGTAGGCGGGCCCGAAAAATTTCCATTTTGGGCGAGGCAGCCCTGAATTTAAGGCCCGTTACGCGTTATTCATAGCTCTAAGTTAGGTTCCGAGGGCCGCGTGACGCGTTATGCGAACATGCGGTCGAAACGGTACAGTATCGGCTAGCGAGCATCAAGCCTACACCAACGAGAATCGCGCTACCTGCCCAGGAAATCAGCACCGACACAAATCCCAGCCTCAAAACCACCCGTCTTCGAATTGATAGCACCAGAAATCGGCGGCCGAACCAGAGCCCCCCACGACATAATACTTCGCGACATCCCAACCCTTCTCCCAACATCTAGTAAATAGCACGGTATGGACGGTATGTGACGGTATGACGGGTCGGGTAGGTCACGGGACGGGTACGGTATCCATCCAGCATACCCGCGGTATACCATCATACCGCCGCATACCGTGTTGTCTAGGGGCAAGTACTTACACATATATATTTAACATGAATTATGCGAATTTATTTGGGCTCAAACGAGCCCGACGTCGTCGAGAAATGTCGTTCGCGAGAATTTCTGGTAGACGCCGGCTTGCCGACGATTCCGGCAATTGCCGGATAAGGATCGATCATGTCAGATCAGGATTCCTTGCTTCTTACCACCACAGCACGACGTCCTCGTCGTGCTGTGCGGCCCCGGAACTGGTTCTGGGACCTTTCTCCCTTGTCCTTCTTGTTCTCCCTTGCTTTTCTTGGGTGGTTTGGCTCTGCTTTGGCCGCGGCGCCCTTGGATACGTTCCGGGCGCATTTTGGTGTCTGTCTTCGCGACAACACCACTGGACACGGATCGGAGACGCGTAAGCCCTCTGTACGAGGCCGCATGACGACTGGAGCAAGGACGCGTAAGCCCCGCAACCGGGCAGCAAACGACTACGACACTAGCGGCAGCAGCAACATCATGACGAGTTGTGACGCCATCCGCTGTGCTCAAAAGCGCACTACAAGAGCGGGGCGGGGGATTTTGGGCTGCCACGTCGTCTGCTGGCGACGTGGCAGATTTGTGAGTTGTTCTTTAGTTCTCTTAAATATTGGCGGCGTCTGCAGACGTCCGTCAACTGTCTTGTTATACTAATTCTTTGTTGTAGGTCCCTCCTTTACGGGTAAGCCCTTCAAGAAGGCGCCCTCTATCAACTTCTTCCTCCTGCCAACACTCTTCCTCCCATCGCCTCACCCCTCGCGTCGTTAGCTGCATGCACCGCCGTTGCGCCTCCCGCAATTGCTGGAGGATGCCGACGTGGCATGAGTCGACTGCGAGCTGAGGTGCGGGCGTACCACGGCAGCGACGGGTCGCGGTATACCGTGAATACCGTACGGTATACCCGTACCGTATACCGTGCGCTGGCGGTACGGTATCTGACGGGACGGGTACGGTATGCCTAGGTGATACCCGCGGTATTACCCGGGCTGTTTACTACCAACATCGGATGTATCTCCAAGCTCTATGACGGGATTGGAGAACAGAGCCATGAACGACCCAGATGCAAATCTGAAATAGATTAGACTGGTATAAGTGTACGCGGTAGAGATACGCACCCATGTACAATGGCAACAGCGATAAGACCACATTTAGTGACAGCAAATGGCCACGCAAAAGTGATGGCAGCACTCGCAGTCGTGAAAGGGATCATCACATTCATTGCACCCACCCTATCCGCCAACCCACCAGCACAATACCGACCCAGAGCTGAGGATGCGTTAAGGATTGACACAAGATAAGACGAAAAGTCTTGGTCTATGCCATGGGATACCGCAAAGACGTCGATGTACGTGAGGACCGTGAACATTCCGAAGAACAAGACAAACGTCGACGCGCAGTAGAGCGAAAAGGGAGCCGAGCGGAAGGCGCGAATGTTAAAGAAACCACTCTTAACGGGTGGCAGGCGGCGTTTAACAAGCATGTTGGATGTTGCTATGGATAGCTGGATAGCTGTGCTAGCTGCTGCCACGTGGGACAGCGCTAACACGGTGATACCGGTGTCACCTTCTTAGCACTCACAGATATTATTAGATCACAGTCATGCGTCGAGTATCTTCTTCCCGTTTCTACACGTTTCGATAAGTTTCCTTGTCTTAGATACTTAAACTCAATTGTAGTAGGTAGAACTTTATCATACTACTTGTTACAACACTCATCTGCACTACGTGCCAACACTCATAAGTCGAAACCGGCATCTGCAACGAAGCAGTGCCACTTCTATCGATTTCGTGAGTCTTTCGGTATCACTTACCGAACCTAACCAACATCATCGAAGGTAACACTTCGATTCTCATTCGAGTCTACTGACATTTACGTTACAGTATACTCGAGATTCTTAACAGATGTCACCAGACCGACAAGTAGGATGAAGTCGATGATCCTCATGGTCCATGCAAACCTACGATAGGCCATTAGTGGACATACTCTCTATGGAGGGCAGTACGACATACCCGACTTTAGGCAGCAGATTCCGCGCAGGAAGAGAGATGATTGTTCCGCCAATCGACGACCCCACGGCCATAAGACCCGTGGCGAGGCCTAGTCTCCGTTTGAACCAATGCGCAAGAACCGCAGTCGTTGGACTCATGATTCCCCCACATGCTATCTGTTAATGCACAAATCAGAAACAGCAACAAAACCTAAAGGCACGTACACCAACGGCGAAACCTTGGCACAAGAGGAACTGCCAGTATTCGTGGCAGTGCGGGATGAGGAAAGTTGCGGTTACGAGGAGAGCGCTGCAACCAAGAAACACGGGCGGCCAATATCCCAAGTCGAAGAGTCGGCCAGATATGAATGCGGGGAAGAAGACGAGACAGTATTGTATCGATCCTATCCAAGCACTGAGATAGGGTCAGTTGAAGTAGGCATGAATGGAGTCAAGGAACGAACATGTCGGATGGTGGGGTGTCCGTGAGAAGGGTAGTTTGATAGTAAGACTGGAAGACCTGCGTATTTTATGAGTAGACCCGGTCGCGACGGCAGAAGAGAGGCTTACACCCCAAGAATAGACATAGCCTAGCCTGAAACAAAGAAAAAGAACACATGAGCTTGTGAATCATTCAAGAAAAGATGACCACCACCTGGGGATTGGGCGTCCAAATGGTCCTTACAAGGTCCTTACGTATTACACATTGCCTTGAACCAAAAAATTGTTAGCAGACGATTCAAGAAAGAGGCGGGAAAGAGCACCCCAAGAATCACTAGCCAAGCACGGAAACCGCCGTCTGGGAAGCCGCCATGCGCGACCTCATCTGCATACGCATCATTGTGGCGTTCATTTCCTTCTCCGGTTGAGCATTTCTCGTCAATCATGGGATTAGGAGGAACAGACAATTGCAGGCAAGCAGGGTACGGAAGACTATGGATGTGTCGGGTCTCTAACCCGTCTCTCTAAGTATCCTAGGGTTACAGCGTTTTCGGAAAACCAACGGAAAGCGAGAATGGGAAAAATCGTCCGAAAGTGCTGTAACGTTCTCCCGCTGACTCGATTATTTGACGGCATTTGACGACGACAAAATGGCGGCATGACAAGATATTAGCTGCATCTGGACGGTACAAGATCTGGTATGTGACGGTGGGTGATGAAGGCGCGTAGTTGATAGGGACGCGCTATTTTCCCACGGGATACCCTTTGTTTGCCCGTGCTCGCCGTGTTTACCGTTTACCTTTCATGGACATTCATACTAGCTGTAAGCGTCTGCAGATGACACTTGGGTGTTCAAACCGCAGTCTACAATTCATTTGTCGGAAGCCGACCGGGCAACTTCGGCCGTCCGTGCATGTTGACTTTTATTAGAAGTTACCAATCCGCAGATGTAGGGCAAACTCGGAAGAAAACCGGAATTGGGTTTGATGACCTTGCTTGCCAACTCGAACCATGACATCGACAGCGCTAGCACCATCCATACAGACCCCAGACGACGTCGAGCTCAATGATCTTTCGACGACGACCATTTCGCAACGCGATCATGCTCAGCCTTTGGAGAAACCGACGCGTCGATATCAAATGCTCCTTGTACTGTCCGGATTTCTCATGATCTTCCACATTTTCGGGATCAACTTTCTCTTCGGCATCTTCCAGGTAAGATGGCTGGCCTTTTGGTACTTCCACAAGGCATGACCTTCTCATCTTTAAGGAGTTCTATACCTCTCCGCAGAGCAACATCCAGGGCGCTGCCTCGCAATACGCGCTTGTCTCTCTGGTCGGCACAATTGGGAGCGGGTTGACGTGGAGCGGGGGTATTTTCGTCAATCCTATTCTGGCGCGAATACAACGCGTAAACACAATAACTCTCCTCGGAGCTTTTCTGATGAGCCTCGGGTTGTTTCTGGCGAGCTACAGCACACGGGTATGTTCCTCCTCGGCACGGCGTACTTACCTGATCGTCTGATAGCTCTGGCACCTGTACATGACCCAATCTCTGATTTATGGGATCGGGTCATCTATGTATTATTTCCCACTCATGACCGTTACACCGACCTATTTCGACAGACACCGCGGCTTTGCCATGGGGGTCGTTCTTTCTGGCATGGGAGGCGGGGGTTTAGTTCTTGCGCCTGTGACACAGGCCATGTTGGACAAATTGGGTATTGGCTGGACGCTTCGCGCGCTAGGAATTTGGAATCTTGCTGTGGCTATACCAGTCTCCTTCGTCGTTAAGCCGAGAGCTGGCTTCGGCCTGAATGCCAATGGAGAACGGGCGAGAACGCGGTTGAATATGACCCTGGTGCGACGAGGAACATTCTTGTATCAGGCAAGCGGTTTCGCCAGCTGTTCTCTTTGGATCTCATGACAAGCACAGTCTGCCAGAGCGTTTCTCCAGGCTGCGGGGAACATTGTACCGCTATATTATTTGACGCTGTACAGCGCATCTGTCCTCGCGTACCCCAGATCGACGGGAAGTAATCTTCTGGCCGTCAACTCTGCCGTTAACAGCATATCTCGTGTCACTGGTTGAAAACCCCGAGTTCTTCAGTGAACATATCAGTAAAAAATCCGGAGGATTTTACATACTTTTTTTCACTGTAAATAATTTTAAATAAATTCAGAAATTCTTCAGTGAGACTTTCGATGAAAAATGAAGTGTAAAATGCGAAGATATTTGAATGAATAAACTCGGAAGTAAAATTGAGATTTTTCAGTGCTTTTGTGGGGGTGAAATTGCTATGAGAAATTCAAAAGTCAAAAAAGCGAATTTATAGCGAAAATATAGTAGATAAATGAGATGAAAAAAATGCTTAAAATTTTTAAGACTCGGATTGAGATTTTCTTTGAAGGTTTAAAATGGAATTTTGCAGTGAAAAAATAGGTGAAAATACCGTAAAATATATTATAGTCATAGATTAGGATTTTTTAATCTGAATAATTAGGATATATCAAATGGGGAATACCATTTAGCAAATATTATGCAAAATAAAGCATGAATATAGCGATAAAATAACAGTGAAAGACTGAAAGAAAAATATGCAGATACTACACAAAGGTAAATTTAAGATTTTATATAAAAATGTTTAAGAATATATTATAGGGAATAATTACAGCAAAAAATAGCAAATTATATAGAAGGTTTCTTAAGGAAGGCATATCGTAAAAAAAGCAGAATAATAAATTAATAGATAAATTAAGATTGTTGAGGTACAATAAGTGTAAAATCATAATTATTTGGAGTGAAAAAGATGTAAAGAATGATGTAAAAATACAATGGATAGATAGAGATAAAAAATCCTGAATTCAGTATTCAGAGCTGGTTCACAGCATAGATTGTAAATTGGGCTGATAGGATTGTAATTTTAGCAGTGCTGAAGGGGTCATATAGCTACGAATTGCAATTCCACCCACCTGGATTTGCTATTCAAGACGCATTCACTGCATGGATTGTGAATGCAAGTCACAGGATTGTGAATCCAAGTCACAGAATTGCGAGTCCAAGCACCACTGACTTGTCAAAGCATTAGCATCGCCGCGGATTGTAAATCCACCTGTCTGGATTCACTATCCGGGGCGTGTTCAGAGCACGGATTGTGAATCCGAGTCACAGGATTGCGAATCCAAACACCACTGACTTGTCGGAGTGTTAGTATCACCCCAAATTGTAAATCCACTCAGCGGGATTCACTATCCGGGGCGTGTTCAGAGCATGGATTGTGAATCTGAGTTACAGGATTGCGAATCCAAACACCACTGACTTGTCAAAGCGTTAGCATCGCCGCGGATTGTAAATCCACCTGCCTGGATTCACTATCCGGGGCGTGTTCAGAGCACGGATTGTGAATCCGAGTCACAGGATTGCGAGTCCAAGCACCACTGACTTGTCAAAGTGTTAGCATCACCGCGAATTGTAAATCCACCTGCCTGGATTCACTATCCGGGGCGTGTTCAGAGCACGGATTGTGAATCCGAGTCACAGAATTGCAAATCCAGCGTTACCAAAGCGTTCATATGATCTCGGATTGCAATTTTAATGCACCAACTGTTAATGCTGCATTCAGGATTTTTTATCTGTATCTATCCATTGTATTTTTACATCATTCTTTATATTTTTTTCACTCCAAATAATTCTAATTTTACACTTATTGTATCTTAATAATTTTAATTTATCTATTAATTTATTATTCTGCTTTTTTTACAATATTGCTTCCTTAAGAAACCTTGTATACAATTTGCTATTTTTTGCTATAATTATTCCCTATAATATATTCTTAAATATCTTTATACAAAATCTTAAATTTACCTTCATATAGTATCTGCATATTTTTCTTTCAGTCTTTCACTGTTATTTTATCTCTATATTCATGCTTTATTTTCCGTAACATTTGCTAAATGGTATTCCCCATTTCTTCCTGAATATATCCTAATTATTCAGATTAAAAAATCCTAATCTATAACTATAATATATTTTACGGTATTTTCACCTATTTTTTCACTGCAAAATTCCATTTTAAACCTTCAAAGAAAATCTCAATCCAAGTCTTAAAAATTTTAAGCATTTTTTTCATCTCATTTATCTACTATATTTTCGCTATAAATTCGCTTTTTTGACTTTTGAATTTCTCATAGCAATTTCACCCCCACAAAAGCACTGAAAAATCCCAATTTTACTTCCGAGTTTATTCATTCAAATATCTTCGCATTTTACACTTTATTTTTCATCGAAAGTCTCACCGAAGAATTTCTGAATTTATTTAAAATTATTTACAGTGAAAAAAAGTATGTAAAATCCTCCAGATTTTTTACTGATATGTTCACTGAAGAACTCGGGGTTTTCCACCAGTGTGTCCTCATGGGCGTTTTGGCAGACCATGTTGGCAGACAAAACACGTTGATTACTGGTGTAAGCTCTTCCGCTGCCTCGTGAACGCATTGGCACTGATATCGCCCATTTCAAGGTCCTCCTCTCTGGCATATCGGTGATCAGTCTTTGGTACTCAGCTGCGCGAGAACGGTTCATCGTGTTTGTCGTCATGTACGGAATATATGCCGGTGGATACAACGCTCTTCTTCCGACAACAATCACAGAGATATACGGTGTCGAGAACTACTCCAGTGTCAATGGATTCATCTACTTCATCAGGGGTTTGGGCTCCATGTTTGGTGCTCCAATTGCCGGCGTGATTCTAGGAACCTATAATCGGTCAGGAAATGGAGGCGCCGCGGCGGCGTTACAGATGAAGTTCAACGATGTTGTGGTTTACGACAGCGTTTTGTTATTAGCAGCTGGTCTATGTGTATCGTATGTCCGCTTCCTAGATGCTCGGGATAAAGGAAAGTGGTCTTGGAGGGCGTAGAATTACCATAACACACCGTGTCTGGTTGCACAATGTAGACTATGTTGGTCCGAATTCCAGCCGGAATACGCTGATGGCACACGAGGTTGGTAGGTATACCCTCAACCAGTCTGAGTCGTCGTAACCTATCGCTGTTCAATTCACCCTTGTTTACACATTAACTACAGCGAAGCTCAAAAGGCTAAGGGAAGCAAGCGGTTTACGAAGCAAGCCAAAGAGCTGCCCCATCATTCCACGATCGTACTCTGAACGATTAATGAGGTACGCGTTATTATCTGCGAAGCGCGTGAGTGTCCAGCTAGGCAAAAGTAGGGGCGCAGTTACCAGGAGTACATGCGATGACTGCGCTGAAAGTCATTCGGTATGAGAGCTCCTCCACGGTAGGGAGTTGGTTATTATTCTGCAATTGGGTTCAGTACGGCAGGTGTTACGCGCAATTGACTGACCGGTTCCAAGGCTGCTATTATATCGTTGTCGTGTACAAGAACTATCACCACCTTCGGAGCCTGTACAGCGTTCAGTTAACGAAACAGGACTAGCAGAGGACAAACCGATTGGTGAATGAGCTGGTTTATCGCCAAGGAAGGATGGAAGGTCTGAACAGCACTGATAAGCGCATGGACGAAACGTTGGGGATGACATACGGGGAACTGTTGCTCATAAGACCTGACTGGTGGCTGAAAGGCTCGCGGAAGAAATGAAAACCAGTTCGAAGGCCTTTCGTACTTTTGCTTCATATACGGAAGGTCCAAGAACAGTGATGGCTTTAGGGAAATATGAAATGCACGAAAGGCGAGACAGTGCCGGTCAGTGGTAGTATCTTCGCTGTCTTCTTCGCCTTCCTGATGCGACAGCACATTTCCACCAAAAGCATCGTTGCGGCGGAATACTTGTGAATCCCCGGAGACTGTCATGTCGATATCAATGGAGAAGTTATCGACACCGGCGTTCCTGTTTATATAGTACGCGGAGGCCCAGTACCCTGCTTTTTTGCATCCAGTGACGAGGCACATGAGACCATTGGTGAAATCGTACCCGCGCCCACGTACGTATTCATGCCAATGTAAACCATGCTGAAGTGCAAAGTCGCGTAGCTTGAGTAATCCCGAAGGAGTGCATTCATATGATGCGCCACCTAGAGGAAGAGCGAATATAGCACCCTCACTCGCCGTACTTGTGACTCTCAGCTTGTGGGGCGCGTCTCTGAATTGAGATAAGTACAGGACGGGGGCGTCAATGATGATGTACGTACAGTTCTTCGGTAAATAAAGGCTTCGTGCAGTCGTTTGTGGCTCCAAATATGCTGCGTGGAGGAAAACGTTCGGGATCGACGGTAATGTCCGTGAATGCGTCCAGAACCAAATGCTGGAAACCTGGGGGTGCACGAATGTTGCGTGGATCATCCAGCGGGAGAGTGACATTCCACAGATAGGTTACGCCTCCTTTCGGAGAGCGTAGGATTAGGTCGCCTATCAACATCCCTTTGGGCCAGTAGTAGCCTTCCCAAGTACTAGTAGTGCCGTCTACAAGCCTGAGCGCCCTATTTGGAGACGGTGCCCAAAGAGCATTTCCCTTCGATGTTGGATAGAATATGCGGGTGAAGTCGTCGCTCGCTTGGAAGTAGCCGTATTTTGGCATGGAAGAAGAGGTGAGAGTGTACGACGCCGTGATGATGGATTGTGTCAAGCGGAGGAGCCACAATTCACACGGTATGCCATCGGCAACCAGACTGGATTTCGCCACAAAATGCAAGGCATCGGAGATCTTGTCATCTGCGTATTTGATAGCATCGCCGTCGAGAAACTGGCCAGCCATTGTGCTAAAGAGGTCATTGGGTTCACGCCGGTGGGGAAACATGGACTGCTAGTGAAAGGGAGTGACGTCGCTGGCGCGGAGGTGATAGATAATTACGACCGTTCCGGTGCAGGAGGACAGGCGTTTTGGCGATGCGTAAGAGGAATCGATTTGTGCGGCAGGTTTCGGCATGCTGATGGCGGCACCGACTTGCGTCTTTAACGACCACGACGAATGAAATTCGAAGTAATCTAACTGTTGCCCAGAATCAATAGTCGCTGTAAGCAATGGGCGACAAAATGAGACGCTTGTCGTCGTCGTCGTGGTAGTAAAAGGTTTGGCGATCAACATGCCGGAACTTGCCGGAGAGAATTTGCCAGCCGGCCTTTGATCTTCTCCTCTCATCTGCTCTCAATCAGATTTTCTTATTATGTCAGTTCTCTGCTCGAATTCCTCAAGATCAAACACCCGCTGGTGTTTAGGATGTATCCGCTGTCATACCCTCTTCACAACCCGAGACGGGAAGAGAAGAGAAGCTGTGATCTGCCTCCGCCTCTTCTATGAGTAAGGACAAATGGACGTGTCACGCTCTAGCTTGTTTCCGTCTTCTTCTCCTGACGGTTATAAAGAACGGATATCTCATTCGCATGGATGAACCCAATGCTCCCACTCTCCCTCTCCCTCCTTAGCCTATCTCTTCTCCCCGCAGGTTCTTTGGGAGTCGGAACGCCCTTCGGCCAGGCAACGGGCACGACTGGGGGTGGAAGTGCTTCTGCGGCTACACCATCCTCTTTGGCGTGGCTGGGCGATAGCACGCCGCGCACGATAGTGTTGACTTCCGTGTTTGATTTTACGGAGAGTGAGGGTACTACGACGGGGAAGATTTGTAAGCCTTGGACGTGTTCGTCCAATCCGCAGGTGGCTATAGATAAGGATGGTTGTAAGCGTGTTTTCCGAGTCGCTGTTTGCTTGCTGTGTGCTGAATACACTGTTGTAGGGTGTGAGAAGTACGAAGCGAACGCTGAGACGGGCACGGCGACGTATGATAATGCTGCGCTCGCGCCGCTCAGAGTCGCGAGTAATAAGACGCTTCTGGGGAAGGGAGGTAACGCTGGGATGTTCGTCTCTTTTCTGGGTGATGTCAAGGGTGGCTTATGATTTTATAGTAAAGGCAAAGGTCTGAAAATTGCTGGTGCTAGCAATATTATCATTCAAAACATTCGCATCAGTACGTTCATCTTGGTGCTTTATTTCCTTCGAGACTCAGCAGCCTCGGCTCACAGCCGACATTAACGCACAATACGTCTGGGTAAGGCATTTTCTTCTTCCTTGGTCGCATTGGACTGATCCTCTGATTCAATTAGGGCGGAGACGCACTCCAAATCGACGGCGGAAGCTACATTTGGGTACGTGGCGATCTCATACTCATCTACCGCTTGTCTGATGGGACCGTCTAATAGGTCGACCACAACTACGTACGTGCCTGTGCGGTTCGGATCACCAACAATGCATCCTAACGAGCTTTCCAGTTCCAGAACATTGGCAGACAGATGGTCGTAACCGTATGCGTTTCTTCCTTCCTTACCTCCTTCTTCCGTGACCCTATGGGTATAGGGCTACGGCGCTGTCACCCACACGACATTCTCCAACAATGTCTTCAACGGTGAGGGAACGTACTCTGCTACTTGTAACGGTTCGTTCTTTGCTCCCATTATGTTCTTGCTCGTTAAGCTGGCCCTTGGAAGGACGTCATTATTGGGCAGCGTACTTTACTGGAGGCGGCGATGTTATCACGTTTGCTCTCAACCAGTTCGTTCTTTTCCTTACAGCGATTGGGGCGGTGCTAATTGCGAGCTAGCATGTATATGACCTCTGGCCGTGGTCCGAAGGTTTGTGACGATGTGTATAACGGTAACTACTGAATTTGACTGATTCCTCGACAGCTTGGAGTGGCGTTTCTTCTTCTCTCTGTCGAGAGTCATTTACTGACCTACAGTATTTTCAGGGCAACAGCGGGTACTACCAGAATATCCACATCTATAACAACGTACGCCGTCTTATCCCATTCGCGTTCCGATTCTCTACTCACCGTTCGTCCTTTGCAGTACTTCGGTAAGTATGCCGCCCATCATCATCGCTTTATACCCGTGACGAACACTCAAAATGTCAGATTCCGTGGCGGGCCACGCCATCAATCCTGGCACGGGATCAAAGGCGCTCGTCGAGGGTAACTCTTTCCTTCCTTCACCTTTCTGTAAAGTTCGGATAGGTAACCACCCCCGTCAAATCAAAATCTGGGGAATTCTACTTCCCTCAAACCTCCTCCGAGGCGTCTGTGTGTTCGTCTTCCCTCGGGCGGAGCTGTGTTATCAACGCTTTGTGTGTCGTCCTTTCTGTCACAACCGTTTTCACTCCAGTCGAAACTGACTGACGTAGGCTCTCATCTGGCTCCGTGTCGGGCGCCAGCGCGAATGCTCTGGATGGATTCACGGACGTATGTCCATGCCCTGCTGCTATTTATTTTGGAGACTGACACTTATGGTAGTCTGTGTCGAAAGGAACAACGCCGATGGAGGCAGGCGATGTTGGCGCGTACGTGAGAGCGAATGCTGGTGTTGGCGTTGTCAACTAGTGTTTCAGGCCAGAGATCATTTGAGAAATGTAGTGGAGTTGTTAAACGAACATCACGATTCTGAGTGGTGTCACTACGCTGAAATAGCTTGAGCCATTCGCGCCCCAAGCGTGTCTAGAATGTCCCTTGTGGTCGTAAACTGGTGCGTGTCTTTGTACGTAGTGGCGCATGAGTCAGTGGGGGGGATTTAGAACTGTCTTCTCCATTGTACGTGCGAGTACGTTATATGCCGCCAACTGCTTTTGACTCACCGTGCTCCAACGACAGGAAGAGCCCCCACCAGGAGAAAACAGCGCACTGATGACCAGAGTAGGCGTTTACCTACTGAGCAGCATCAACTGCGCAAGATACTTCGGGAATGGTTGGGCGATATCAAGCGCGCTGTGGCGTACTAAGCGCTTGTCTCCAGAATGCGGTAGGCTCAAAGGTTAACAACGTACAAGGAGATTGGAACTCGCCAGTCGCTACCTAGGAGTGCTATGACTGTCTATACTATCAAAGTGGAACGGGCAGCTGATTCGGTTGAGACGATAGTGCGTCTGGTTATTGCTCGCGCCTGATGCGCTGCTAGATACGGAGGTATGGGAAGGATAGGACTTGAGGCTACGATCATTTAATGAAGATCATGACATGTTAATCGGCCTTGATGCAGGATGTGCTCCTCTGAAGAGAGACAAACTTTGATTCAAGAATGGCCAATAGATTTGGTAGAAGCCATCTTAGCAGTGTCCCGAGCCAACACTGCGCCACTTGTGAAGGGTTTGGATGCAAAATGTCGATCATAGTCTGTCTACACACAGCTATCCTAGACCGCCAAACAAGTCTGTCAGACGTTAACCGACGGCAGTGGTATCTATGTGGGATTGAGCCTGGCGGGGATCTCGGTGATTGATGGCAATGGCGTTCATCTAAGTAAATCTCGCACATCCGTTATAATGGGCGCATTGCGGCCTTTCGCAGGTTTGTCAAGCCTCTGAGTGGCGGTAATTTTCTTGAACCGTCGTTGGTCATGACGCATGAGTCGATGCTTCGTCTGTCCGAAAGTGGAAGGAGGTTCCCACTCGTGCGTTTTTTTGATGACGTGACTTGGCACCTACCCTCATCACTCCCCGTACACTGTGTTGCTCCAGGTACAGCTGTTGGGACCTGGCCCGTTGCGCTTTTCCACGACTTGGACCCGGAGCGTGCCGTGTATTCGTGCACGGAGCATGTCTCCGGAAGTTTGTCATCGGAGGAAACCCTCCGGTGACGTCGACAGAATATGTAGTCAAACAGGACAGTCAAACGGGACAAGTCCTCCTTGATATAACATGGCGCTCGACAATCTTTCTACATTACTACATTCATCCCCCTTCCTTAATCCATCATCATGCACATCCACGATCCATCCACTTCAGAGAAACACGCCGCTCCCGTCTACGAGCAGCACGACGGCCTTTCCACTCACACCGCCTTTGACTCTATCGACGAGGAGGCCCAGGAGGAAGTCGTACACCTTGCACGCACCGTTACCAACGCGTCCCTCGCCCGTCAAGGCCTCTCAGAGGGCGATAACCCATTCGAGGGCAGTACAGATCCTCGTCTTGATCCCAACTCGGGCAAGTTTGACTACCATTTGTGGATCCGTCATCTCCTCAGCCTCTCCAAACGCGATATTGACCGTGTTCGTCGCACCTCTGGTATCGCCTACCGTGGCCTAAACGTTTTCGGTTATGGGAAACCGACCGACCATCAGAAGACGGTTGGCGGCGTTTTGCTCGATATTCCTAGGATGTTTGGCGGTTTAGTCGGGAACCGCGGTCGCCGCATCGATATCTTGCGCGACTTTGAAGGCCTCGTCAAGGCAGGCGAGATGTTGGTTGTTCTTGGGCGTCCTGGCAGGTGTGTATATTTCACTCGGATTTACTTGAATTTATTACTGATCCATGTACAGCGGCTGTACGACTCTGCTCAAGTCCATAGCTGGCGAGACCCATGGGTTCTACGTCGAAGAAGACGCCCATATCAATTATCAGGGTATGCCTTCTTTCCATCATTTTGACAACATAGTTTCTAAGCAATCATCTCTAGGCATTCCTTTCCAGACTATGCACAAGGATTTCCGTGGAGAGGTCATCTACAACGCCGAAACCGATGTTCATTTCCCCAACCTTACTGTTGGCCAGACCCTTGCCTTTGCTGCCCGTGCCCGTACGCCTCAAACCCGTCTTCCTGGTGTCACTCGCGACATGTTTGCCGACCACATGCGCGACGTTGTCATGGCCGTCTTCGGTTTAAGCCACACCGTCAATACCAAGGTCGGCAACGACTTTGTGCGTGGTGTCTCTGGCGGCGAAAGGAAGCGTGTCAGTATCGCCGAGGCCGCCCTCAGTGGGAGCCCCCTTCAGTGCTGGGACAACTCGACCCGTGGTCTGGACAGCGCGACAGCCCTCGAGTTTGTCAAGACAATTCGTCTGTCCACCAACTACGTGGGCTCCGCTGCCGTTGTCGCTATCTATCAGGCGTCCCAGGACATCTATGATGTACGTCGCCTTCAATCGTTTCTGATCCGTATTAATCCACATATATCCAGATTTTTGATAAAGCCGTCGTGCTGTACGAAGGCCGTCAGATCTATTTTGGACCTGTCAAAGAGGCCAGAAAGTTCTTTGTCGACATGGGCTTTGAGTGTCCGCCGCGTCAGACCACCGCCGACTTCCTCACGTCGCTCACCAGCCCTGTCGAGCGTCGGATTCGCCCTGGATTCGAAGCGAAGGTTCCTCGTACCCCGGACGAGTTTGCGAAGGCTTGGAAGGAGAGCGAGGACCGCAAGCGCCTCTTGCAACAAATCGACGACTTTGACCGCCAGTTCCCTGTTGGCGGTGATGAGCTAGCCAAGTTCCGGGCGTCCAGGAAGGATGATCAGGCCAAGGGCATGTGAGCGTAGCTTTCTTCGCCGCTTCTTTGCTTAGTTCTGACGTATTTGGTTCAGGCGGTCCAAGTCTCCCTACACCATCTCGACGCCTATGCAAGTCCGCCTTTGTTTGTCGCGCGGTTTCCAGCGCCTGCAAGGCGACATGAGTCTCTTCTTCACCGCACTCATCGGTAATATGTGCCTGGCCCTTATCATCTCCAGCGTGTTCTACAACCTCCCGGCCACTACCAGCAGCTTCTACAGCCGCAGTGCGCTTTTGTTCTTTTCAATCCTTATGAATGGCTTTGCTAGTATGCTCGAAGTCAGTCGAATTCTACAGTTTCCGTGATATGAGCTCTGACCCTTGTTTAGATCCTGACGTTGTACGAGCAGCGCCCCATCGTCGAGAAACATGCTCGTATGGCATTCTACCACCCCGCCTCGGAAGCCATAGCGTCCATGATCACCGACCTGCCGTACAAGATACTCAACGCCATCGGCTTTAATTTGGTCATCTACTTCATGGCGAACCTTCGCCGCGAGGTGGACCACTTCTTCATATTCCTTCTCTTCTCGTTCCTCACGACCCTCGCCATGTCCATGATCTTCCGTACCGTCGGAGCACTCTCCCGCACGATCTCACAGGCGATGGCGCCTGCCGCGTTTATCATCCTCGCGCTTGTTATTTATACGGGTTTCGCTATTCCGGTCGATGGGATGCATCCTTGGTTCCGGTGGCTCAACTATATCGATCCGATTGGCTATGCGTTTGAAAGCCTGATGATCAATGAATTCGATGGACTGGATTTCGCTTGTTCGGTGTTCCTTCCGTCTGGGCCCATGTATGACAACGTGCCGTTGGCGAATCGGGTGTGCTCGACGACTGGCGCGGAGGTCGGGTCATCGGTTGTCTCTGGGACGCGGTACTTGAATTTGACGTACAAGTACTACAAGTCGCACTTGTGGCGGTAAGTGATCTTCTTTCCAATTCTTCATTTCATCTTTATTTATTCGTCACTAGGAATCTCGGCATCATCATCGCGTTCATCTTGTTTTTCTGCGCTTGCTATATGACCGCTACGGAGTTGGTGACTTCGGCCAAGTCGAAGGGCGAGGTGTTGGTGTTCCGGCGCGGACATGTTCCCAAGACTTCGGTCAAGGGCGACGACGAGGAGGCACGGGGCGACGCACATGCGGCGTTGGCGGCGGACTCGAGTGACGCGGGCAGCATCAAGCTTCAGAAGCAGACTGCCATTTTCCACTGGGAGGACGTATGCTACGATATCAAGATCAAGGGCGAGCCGCGTCGTCTCCTGGATCACGTTAACGGCTGGGTTCAGCCTGGAACGCTTACCGCTCTAATGGTATGTTCTTTCATATTGACTTGTATAGTTGATCTTGATATCTTTCGTAGGGCGCATCCGGTGCTGGCAAGACCACCCTCCTCGATGTACTTGCGAGTCGTGTTACCATGGGCGTCGTGTCTGGCTCCATGCTTGTCGACGGTAATCCGCGTGACGATTCGTTCCAGCGCAAGACCGGGTATGTTCAGCAGCAGGATTTGCATTTGCAGACGTCGACTGTCCGGGAGGCGTTGGAGTTTAGTGCGAGACTGCGCCAGCCGCATGATATCCCTGATCAGGAGAAGGTCGAGTATGTCAACGAGGTTATTCGCCTACTGGAGATGGAGGCGTATGCTGATGCGGTCGTTGGTGTTCCCGGCGAAGGTAAGCTTTGGTTCGAATATAGTCTTGAACCAGAGTGCTGATACATTTCCCTCAGGTCTTAACGTCGAACAACGAAAGCGCCTTACGATTGGTGTCGAGTTGGCCGCGAAGCCTCAGCTCCTCCTCTTCTTGGATGAACCCACCTCTGGTCTCGACAGGTAAGCATTACCGCCATAATCTGTGTACCAAGACTAACGTGTTCAACAGTCAAACCGCCTGGTCTATCTGCACTCTCCTTCGCAAACTCGCCGCGAACGGACAAGCCATTCTCTGCACCATTCATCAACCGTCGGCTATCCTCTTCCAATCTTTCGACCGGCTTCTTTTCCTCGCCCGCGGTGGCCAGACTGTTTACTATGGCGACATCGGCCCCAACTCGCGCACGCTCATCGACTACTTTGAACGGAACGGCGCTCCTCCATGTCCTGCTGATGCGAATCCCGCCGAGTGGATGCTTCAGGTTATCGGCGCTGCGCCTGGCGTGGTCGCCGCGTGCGACTTTGTACAGGCGTGGAAGACGAGCAACGAGTTGGTCAAGGTCAAGGAGGAGCTCCAGCGCAAGAGGGAGACGGCGAAGCCTGTCGCTGTTGCTCAGGAGGCCGATAGGGCCTTTGCTGCGCCGATTGTTTATCAGTATTTGCAGTGCACGTATCGTGTCTTCCAGCAGTACTGGCGCACGCCGTCGTACATCTACTCCAAGTTTACTCTCTGCACGCTCACGGTATGTGATCTACTTTTACTTGCTCTTTTATCCTTTTCTTATTATATTTGTGCCAGGCTCTGTTCATCGGGTTCTCGTTCTGGAAGTCGGACAACACTCTCCAGGGCCTGCAGAACCAGATGTTCTCGATCTTCATGATGTTCACTGTTTTCGGCAACCTCGTCAACCAGATCATGCCGCACTTTGTCACGCAGCGGTCGCTGTATGAGGTGCGCGAGCGGCCGAGCAAGACGTACTCGTGGCAGGCGTTTATGCTCGCGAACATCACGGCGGAGCTGCCGTGGAACTCGCTCATGGCGGTGTTCATCTTCCTTTGCTGGTACTACCCGATTGGGCTGTATAGGAATGCGGAGCCGACGGGGGAGGTGACGTCGAGGAGTGGATTGGTGTTTTTGTATGTGTGGGGGTTTTTGTTGTTCACGTCGACGTTTACGCATATGGTTATTGCGGGTATTCCTACGGCGGAGACGGGGGGCAATGTGGCGAATTTGTTGTTTTCGCTGTGTTTGATATTTTGCGGGTGCGTTGTTCCTAGCTTGTGGTGTCGTGTCGGGGTTGATTGTGTTTTTAGTATTCTGGCTCAGCCTGACGCGTTCCCGCGGTTCTGGATCTTCATGTACCGCGTGTCTCCGTTCACGTATCTGGCGAGCGGCCTCATGTCGACGAGCCTTGCGAACAACGCCGCGCGGTGCTCTGCCATCGAGATGTCGACGATCCAACCTCCAGCGAACGCCACCTGTGGAGCGTATCTCGCGGACTACATCAAGCTCGTGGGGGATGGGATCGTGCATAACCCCGAGGCGACGAGGGACTGTGAGTTTTGTGGGATTACGAGTACGAATACGTTTCTCAAGCAGATTGGGGTGGAGTATGGGGAGAGGATGAGGAATTATGGGGTTTTTTGGGTGTTTATCATCTTTAATGTGGGTGCTGCGCTTTTTTGTATTGGGTTGCGAGGGTGCCGAAGGGGGGGAAGAAGGGGGAGGGGAAGGGGAAGAAGGAGTAGGTTTTGTTTAGGTTTGGGTGGGGGGTTCTCTGGATAGATTACATGCTGGGGATTTTTAGAAGCCGCGTTGAGGGTTGGACGTCCGTCATTCGTTATTACACACACACACTCGCTATCGTTTTACACACTTACACGTACTTGCATTTGTATCAATAGATTCACTATATAGTTAATGCATGGTTTATTCATGGATCTTTTATGTTCGTGGTTTATTGTGGCGGCGGTTGACGGCCTTCTCGGAATAAGTAGCGGCTATGATATGGTGTACAAAGACGTCTCTTGTACACAAAGGACAGAGTGTAGTTGCCTGCACTAAGGACTCAAGAGTTTCTGTTTCGACGAAGTGTGTGTATGCGCTATTTGCAAAGGAACGAACTTTGCAGGTTCAAAGGTACGCTACGCTGGAGAAGGGTGCAAGTCGTGTAGCGTGGTAGTGGCGTAAACTCCAGCCACGGTTGGTAGGGTCTCGCCTTGGGTAGGCGTGTATGGTAGCTGCTAAGGAGAGGGAGTGGACAGCGATATGGTGAGGTAACGAGGTAGGAGGGAGTGCTATGGTTCTTAGAGACAAGGAGCGATCTTGTGTGGCCTATGGTGGGCCGTTGTAAGTAGGCAGTGAGACGGTGTCGGAGGCGGGCAGGCAATAGCTCGTCGTGTTTTTGGGAGAGGTAGGGCTTGTGCATAGTTGTGTTGGCACGTCGTAAGAAGAAACTGAGCCGCGGTGGGCGAAGGAGTCCTTAAGTATTGATTTTTTTTGTCTTCCGACACAGGCTGATGTTTATACATTGAAACGCTTCTGGATCGATTGTAAGATGGTCTTGAGAAACGAGATTAGTGGAAGTCTACGAGCCGTAGAACTTGTAAATAAAAAGTCGCGATGTGGGATGTAGGTGACTCCCCGGGCGTGTTATGTAGGGTGTTACGCTACGGTGAGACTTTGACTCGGAGGAGGAAGGGGGGGTGCATTCTTGTGGCGTACAGTGGCTCTCGGAGGTTGCTCGGATCTCGACTTGAAGTTGGGTACATAGCCGCGTGTGGTAACTACTAGGGAGGGGGGTTGAGAGCAATTTTAGCAGGCTACGATGTTATATGGTACGATGTGCAAGCCTGAGTGTGTAGCGTTACAAAACAACCTTGAATGTAAAGAGGTAGGATGTACGGAGCGACACTGAGGGAGGCCGTATCTCCGGGCCGTGGTATCAACCCTTTTTTGTTTTTAGAGACAGCGAAAAATCTTATGTGGTGCGGTTGTGTGGCGTATGGAGCATTTTTGGGGTCGGGCAGTGCCGACGATCTTGCTGGGGCATGGTGAGTATGAGGATAGTGGCGGCGTGAAACGGACAAACTGGGCGTTGTATTAGCCAGTCGGCAGAAGCTTAGGGGTCAAACGAACATGTGTACAGTTTCATTAAGCAATTGGCACGGGCTGATGTTTACACATTGAAATGCTGCGAGATCTACTGTATTGTACTTGGCACGTCCGAGAACTTTACGTCCTTAAGAAGCAATATCCGTGTATGTGTATCGCCAACCGGGATCCATTCGCAGATACTCATGCCCTCGAAGTTGTTCAGCAGAAAGCCTTTGTTCTGGGGCACTAAGTATTCGAAAAATTGATTATCGGTCCCGGACTGCGGTAGTAGTACTACTCACAATGCTAAGCAGCTCTTTCTAAAGTCGTCCGCAGTCTCAGGGAGGACGAGACCCTTGGGCGGGCGGAGAAATTCGCGATGCGCGGGATGGCCGCCCCATTGCTAATCAAGTAATGTTCAGACGAAGATAGAGGAGGAGGAGGAAACCCCACTTACCTCCAAGACACAGCTCAGTATACTCCGGTAGTGGCCTGGCTTTAACCCCATCCATAGCGCGTATGCTATCAATCCCAGACTCCATATGTCGACAGCGGGACCAGGAGAACCGCCATGATACCTCATATCTTCTGGTGCGGCGCAGAATGCGCGAACATCGCGTATGGGCTGGACCCGCCTATCAGCCGGACTGACACGCTCGTTGGTGATGTATTTGGAGATTGAAAACCCGGATATCTTGCAGAGCCCGTTCTCGTTGACGAAGACGGTGTCTATTCGGAGGTCCTGTATAATAACTACTAAGTCATTGAAGGAAAAGAAGACGATGATGTTTCGTACCCAGTGAACGATGTCCTTTGAATGTAGAAATACGAGCCCGCTTACGATTTGACCTAAGAAGTACTTGGTGATTTCCGAGTGGCCAAGCTTTCCGCGTTCCTCGAGGAACTGTTGCAGTGTTTGACCAGGAAAGTATTCGATAAACCTGCAAGAAGTAAGTACTAGTTTTAACAGCGGAAAGTATAGTATGATGACGAGACCAAGTACTAACATATTAGTTGACGGAGTCGTTTGTTCAAATCCTAGATGGTCCAGCACGTTGGGATGGTCAGCAGCTTGGAGGGTATCTGAAAGACGGCGAAGAGTCTGGGACACCGTATCATTGAGATCAACCGTCTGAACCTGCTTGACGACGATCCTCTTTCCTGAACTGATGTTAATGGCGCGATAGACTTGTACATAAGGCTCCGAGCCGATGCGATTGCCTCGTACCCAGCGAAATGGGGCTGCGTATCCATACGTTAAACCAGGAAAATCACTTTACAGGGGAAGAATACTGTGCTTACATGATTTCCGCGATGTCCTAATGCTTGCATTGGGAACGAGCTGATGCGCGTTTGCCGGAGCAGAGACGACCAGCGTTGGCGTGTGTGATGCAATCTCGGGGAATTGTGGGTACTCGGCAACCTCGTGGATGGAGTGAAGGGGATTCGGTGCCTGTGATGCTGCGTTGAATCTGGTAGAAGTCTGCAACGGGAGTTCGGTCTCTCTATGGGACGTCATAGTCGAAGCTTGGGATATTACACAAGCACACGGTACACCCGCAAGAAACGGACATGATAGACAACATCCTTTGATGATCTTGAGAGACCTCAGGACAGTGTCGATTGGAGGGCGATCCTGCGGCAGAGTGGCCAAACATGCTGCAACGAGATCCCAAAGCTCGTCGGAAGACAATTCAGAGGAGGGTGGACGGGGGGGCTTCCGCTTCTGGGTGAGCACCTCGTTGATGAGCGATACTTCCGTCTTGATGTGAGAGAAAGGTGGCTTTCCAGTGTAAATCTAGACTTCACGATAAGCGCACCATTGCAAGCGATCTCGAGGAGGTATCTTACCTCGATGACAGTGCATCCGAACGAGTATATATCTCTGGAGGTGAGATACGCGGGATCAAAGAGAGAGTAGTCCATCATCTCGGGAGGAAGCCAGCGAAGAGATCCTTTCATGATGGCCGAGCTACCAGGAGGTCGCGTTTCGGATACTAGACTGAGACCGAAGTCCGCTAAACGACAGTGTAGCTCGGAGTCTATCAGGATATTGGCCTTGGAGTGGTCAGTCCCGAAATAAAGCGCGGAAATAGGATGGAGCGTACCCCTCGGACGTCTGCATGAGTGATCTGTGGATCCAATTCATGTAAATACTTCAATCCCTCAGCGATTTCAAGCAGCTACGAGGTCGCCTTACGTTTCAATTCAAACTGTCAAATGATGATCTAATTTCACGCACAGAATGTAGTCGATTATGGGAGCGATGTTCGCGGAGGAACGTGACGATGTTGCCGTTCTCCATCCAGGGGGAGATCAAGCAGAAGCTGGGCGCGAAAAGGTCTTCATTGACGCCTAGAAATGGTAACACATTCGGATGCTGCAATTGCTTCCACACGAGTGCCTCTTGACAGCAGTCCTACGGAGCGTGAGGAGGGCAATACTAGAGCAAAAGGGAAACATCTTACTTTCACGAGGTCTTGGCCTGCCTTATCGGCTGTGAAGAGCCGAAGGACCTTCACGCACACCGGTTTCTCATCAATAGTTCCCTTCCATATATCCTGCACAATCAAGACCTTTCAGTGATCTGGTCGACGTCTCGGTGAAAACATCCACTTACAGCAAATCCGCCTCCGGAAACGGGGTGAGTTCCAGCGCAGCGAACGTCACGACAAAAGAATGAAGTGGGCAGCATGTCATGGTGCCGTACTATAGCTCGCAAGCATTTCATACACGTCGAGCGGTACTGTTTGCTCGACAATCCCGAGTCCAGTTCCTAAGCGAACGTAAGTACAGGCGAGATCAGAGAGCGATTTGAATAACCTTCTGCAAGACATCAATAACAGTACGCGATACTTCGCGGGGAATAGCAGCGATGTCCCGCCACGGCGAATCAGAAGATTGTAAGCATTGCAGTGTGGTTTCGACAATAAGCCCTTGGGGGTGGTTAGGAGAAAGGGTATGCCAGGACATTAAAGCTATGACATAGTCGTGGTAGGTCTTAAAGTTGTAAAGGTCCTTCGAGCGGGATATGAACAGCGGCTGAGGCTGTGCGCACCATGGAAACGAGAGAGATCATGCCATCAAGTCAAGATAAGCGCCGGGATTGAATATAGAGGTGCTCGGTAAATGAAGGCCTTCCGTGTATCTGAAAAGCATCAGCCCTGTCGAAGCAAGGTCGCGTCTTGTGAGTCGCTGACCGTTAAAAGTCAAAGGGTGATTCCGGTCATGTGATCCTCTGTTTGGCGCAGTGGTGGCTGTGCACGTTGAACCTTCCTCTCTTTCCACTGAAAATCGCCAAAGCCAAGGCTTGAAGCTGGAATTCTTCTCCGAGCGGTTCCATGGCCTCCTCGCGTACTCTGTCATTATATCGGGGACTGCTATTAAATCTGACTTTAGGCCGTGCCCATGCCGTTGAGCACCAATTCATCTCATCGGAGAAGCCTGCGCCCTGTGCGGACTAATATCGCATTACCTATTCTAACGTGATTCGCTTCTCACTTGGGCCAATAGGCGCTTATCCTGGAAATCTATCATTGACAACACGTTGGCGCAACATGCTGGTAGAACGTGTCCTTGGACTTCTCAGCCAGCAATGATGACCTACATACCTCCATGTCCTGTAGAAGGTGGTTCTAACTGCTTTCTCTATATTTTCGCTCATCTGATTATCCACATATATTCCAGGGTGCGAAGAGACTAGGGACGTGGTCATCAAATCCAGCGACGGCAAAGTCTTTGGTGCCCATGCGACTCGCCTAGGCTTGTATTCTCCAGCTTTTCCGCCCTGCGTCGAAGGTGTAGACACGGTTGTCGAAGTATCAGAGGAGGGAGACGTCCTTGAACTCCTCCTGCAGTATTTTCATCCAGAGGCTGAGCCTCCCGATACATTGAGCCTTCGCTTTTCGCTATTTGACAAGCTGGCGGAGGCGGCGGAAAAGTATGGAGTATACACACTTATGGAGATTTGTAAATTACGGATGATGTTGGTGTCGTTCATTCTTTCACTGTTCGTAATTTGTCGTTCACGCTTGTCTATCTAGGCTTTCCGTTCGCTCTCGCCCGCTTGCGGTATTGAGATATGCAACGAGGCACGAGCATGTCGCACTATGGGAGGCCGCAGCCAGTCATGCCGTGAAGCACTGTACCGTGAATGAAGCTCGTTACGAGCTTGGTCACGATGCCCGCCTGTATGCGGCATGGACTGCGTATGTGCGTTCCGACTTACTTGAATTGATTTCTGAAACTTGGCCGTGTACAGGTACAGAAGACAGTTTACGGCAGTGAACACTGCTATTTCTTTGAGTCGACCCGAACCCAACCATCACCCCGGTGGCCGTCACTATTGCAAAACTTGGAATCAATATGTCTACGACGTTCAAGCAGAGGCTCGGCGCCGTCGTGACTCTGGTGAGGCACTGTGCGACGCAAAGTCGCTGGAGGAGATGATGTTCGACATGGGGGAAGGGAGGTTCAACAACTGCTCCTGCAGTAAAGCCGCAATCGCACGGTGGTGGAATTATGTCAAAATGGGGGCTCCTCGAAGTTTTCGTTCTTTTTACATTCGCTAGGTCTCCAACTACGAGAGTTGTTATCGCCAGGGAATTTCACGTTAATTATTGATTAAAAATTCACCGTGCTTCCTTCATAGACTTCAGGGAGCTCCGCAAGTCGTGACTTGTGGCGGCAGTGGCGGTGTCCATCACGATATCCACGACTTTAGAATCCAAAAATAGCTCAGAAGTTTACTTATCATTAGGACGGTGACTCCGAGCCGGTTCTCCAGTCTTCTATTCCAGGTCATTCCAAGATTCCCTTACTGAGGCTCCGCGCTTATGGGACTTCCATCACATGTCTGATTCTTATTCGACATGCCCCTGCAACGTGTTCCCCCTCACTTCCCACCTACCATGTCGACCACAGCCGCTTGCCCTGACAAAGGTATGGCCAACAATTCCTTCTTACAACTTTACCCTGAGCGATGGCCCAGAGTGCAATGAAGTTGTCGATGTTATCATCCAATCAAGCGACGGGAAGCTCTTCGGGGCCCATTCACATCGCCTTGCCTTGTACTCGCCAGCATTTCCGCCGCCCAACGATGCAGGCGGGGATGCTGTTGTCGAGGTGACGGAGCGGGGCGATGTGATTGAGCTCCTCCTACGTTATTTTCATCCCGAGCACGAGTTTCCCGATACAATGAACATTAATTTCGCACTGTTTGATCGACTGGCGGATGCCGCCGAGAAGTATATCGTGTATTCAGCGATAGAGATAACGAGATTGCGCATGAGGTGAGTACGCTAAAGCAGAGTTTCACGCTGCGGCGGTTGATATCTCCCCATGTAGACTTTCCGTCTCGACGCAGCCTCTTGAAGTCTTACGATACGCTGTCAAATACGATTATAAAGAGCTGTGGGAACCCGCCGCCCGTCAAAGTCTTGTGTCCTGTTCGCCACGCGCAGCTTACAATGTATTCGACTACGGCCGGTTGTACTCGGCATGGACTTCGTACGCACTGGTTTCCTAAATCTGATTCGTGGCATTCATGTCGCTAAAGCTACAGAGACCAATACGCCGCAGTGTACGATTCCATCACCACGCAGCACCCAGAACCCAACCAACATTCGGGCGGCAGTCGAAAATGCAGGAACTGGAATCGATACGTCAATAAAGTGAAACAAGAGGCTGCCCGTCGGAAGCGGTATGACGATCTAACCAATGTCGATTCATTTGAGGGTACGATGCACACCATTGGAGAGGGAATGTTCGATGATTGTTCTTGCAACGATGCCGCAATCGGACGCTGGTGGAATCAAGTCAGGTTGCGCTATGACCAAAATTTTAGTTACTTTTATTCCGGCCAGGCGTGAAGCTTCAAAGCTTCACTAACGTAACCATGACTTTCGAATAGTAACGTGTACAGTATTCCAAAATGTGCTCCTTTCTTGATTCTGAAATTTCTTTGCACTTAGCTGCAGATGTGCCGTGCGTAGAGTGATAAAGTCGGTGTCATTTGTATACTCATAGCGCGATTTCCGAGAGAAGAATCCGCACTCCAACACTTCATATTCGACTCCGACTCATAGGAACATAGCTACACCTTCTCCTCGGTACCGATTGGCACCTTCTCTACCGAATCTGAATCAACGTCGGATGGCGCAGAGGACAGAGGAATGACACCCAATCTCCTCGCTTCTTCCGGCGTGAACGTCCCAAACACATCAACGGCGTCAATGTCACCCGCGCCCGCCACAGGGAATATAAAGTTCATGAGCAAGAATAAAGAGAATGAGATGAAGAAACCTAGAAGTACTGAGATTAACGCCCACGCATAAGGATTAGAAAGAACGTACCCAAGAAAGGAGTCATGTAATACAACTTGTATAACGCACGAGGGCCGTCTGTGACCTTGCTCGCGACAAGCGCCAGTCCGCCGACAGTAGGAGCAAATCCAGATATCCAAGGCAGGAAAACCCTGAAGTTGAACCCAGCTGTATAATAGAAACTTCCGTGGAGCTCATACAATTCCGTCAACTTTATCCGTTGCCTCCGCACAACAAAGTAATCGGCGCACATGATACCCATAAGCGGGCAGAGGAACACACAGAACGATGACAGGACGGTCACGAAAGTCGCGGCGCGGTTGATGAGCTGCCACGGCATACAGATCCATGCGGCGAAGAAGGTGATCATAGCCCCTCGCCGGATGTTGATGTACTTGGGGAAGATACCCGCCAAGTCGATACCTCCAGCCGTCGCATTACCACAGACATTTTCAAAGCCGGCCTATATAACAACGTCAGCGATCTCCTTCAAAGGGGACGCAAGAACATACAGCACTGGCGAAACCCAACGCGAGGAAGAACACCCCGGCTCTCGCTTTCCCGCTCCCATGCCCGCTGTCCATCATCCGCATCAACAAATCGGGCGGGTTCCAGTAAATCTCGCCGTATATCGTCTGCGCGCAGCTCGTCACGACCAAGCCCAAGAAGCTGACCAGCGTCCCTGCGAGGAGCTCGCACGATATCGCACCCTTCAAGTACGCCGTCTTGCTCTTCCCGTACCGACCCCAGTCAGACCCGTTCGTCATACCCGCGGCCTTACCACCAACGAAGGAGTTGATGCACCTGAGCCAGACCCACGAGGTAGCCCATGCCCCGGTGCTCGTTTGCCCAGCGTAAAAGACGGGTCCAGGATGTCCCGCCACGGCCACGGCCCATATCACTTGTAAGAGTTAGTCAGATCTTCAATGAAATAAGGGATGCACGTACTCATGCAGATCATAGCACCTGCGCAGTAGAGCGTGGTGACCAAGAACGGTATTCTGAAGCGCTCGGGAGGAAGCCAGACGAACGGAATCGAACAGATCCAGAAGACGAAAAAGCCGATAAACTCGTAAGCCGTCGTAGGTTGATTTCCGACACCTACACGATTCAAGTCAGTTAGAAGCAATTTGATCAAGAACGAGCACGTACCTCCAGTCATATCGGTAAACTTGGGAATGACAGCTGCAATCATAACCGACACGAGTTTTCCTCCGTTCCAGCATTGAATGGCGTTCCAGATAAAGTTGAGGAGGACACGTTGAGTGAGCGGGATGTAGTTCCCATACATGCCCCAGCTGTATCGATTTTGGACCGTGAAGCCAATGTGCCAGGTAAGACCACACCAAGCGATAAGCGTCGTGAAGAAGATGATGAGGCAGCGGCTGACGATAATAACGCCCATGGCCTGGCCGACCGAGAGTCCTTGCGTGAGATAGGCATTAGGCATCTGCCATGTCGCGATCTAGACTGGGCGTAAGCGGGGGTATTTAGGACAGAGTGAGATGCTTTACGTTTAGCGACGACAGCGTCCAGTAACCAAAGTAGTTGAAGGCCCCCCAGTTACGGCGTCTAACAGGCGAATGAATAACGCGCGTACACGAAAGGAAGGAACATACTCTGGCGGCATCGGGATGAGATCACGATTAGACCACGAGTCCGTCTTCTCGTGTTTCTCATCGTCTCCATGGAGCTTGATCTTCTCGTGGACGCGTTGCAAGAGCCCCATGTGCGCTGAGAGTCACCGAGCAGTGCTGGCCGCTCGTTCTGGTGTCCATCCCAAGTTTTTAAAGAAGATGAACATAGGCTTGGCGTCTGTATATCAATTAGGCACTGAGCGATAAGGATATGGGAGATAGGACACCCACATGCGCCCATAGGTGGTTCATCGACTGCTGGGAAGACGGTGCGACGACCTCCCTGTCATACATAATAACCAAAATTGAGACGGGGAATGAGGAAGAGAATGTTGGGCGAAATGAAAAGAAGGGGAGGGAAGTGGGTCTGGATAAGACGAAGTTGATGCTTTGCCGCCGGCCAGGGAATGCGGGCCTGTGTACCTGCCGTCGAAGATAAGATGATAAGTCTTCTTCTAACAAGGCCCGACGAACCTGGCGGATGACTACCCGCTATAGACGCTTGGCACGTCGCGCTGTGAAACGGGAGAGAGTATCGCAAAGTAAAGCCGAGGCTAGCACCGACGAGAATCGCTCAGCTGCTTGCAGTCGGATACCGGGTATGTAAAGACACGAGATCACGAAACCACTTACAATACAATTCTGGCCACCAAGCGACGGAGAATGACGTGAAGAGCAGGATGGATACCGGCATCTAAAACTGAATTTTGGGTTCTAACGTGGTTCATGACGGGATGAAGAAAAAGAAGACCGTCGGAGACGTGGTTTGTCGTCAAGGATGGATCTTTGTTTGTCCTTGACGATCCATTATAAACAAAACCTTCTTTCCGAGCTGTGTTCTGGAGTCCCCCGCTTGGTGATGACATCTGTTACTTCAAGGCGTGGGGATTCTGCTTAGCGAAAGGATGAGGGATGAGGACGAACCGAATGTGAAGTCTTCGTCCAAGTGTACCTCAGGAGACTTCCTACCTTTCTCGTAAAGACTAGTATTATTACTGTCTTTCAGTTCGGCGCTGCTGATTTCTGGTATCTTGCAACACAAGACATATTTTACCTCCAGTCGTTCGATTCAACGCCGCTCTTCAAGACAGATTAACAAGTAATGAATCACGAGCTGCCGGTAACGTGCGTGAATCTGGGTACTCCCACGGGGGATAGTATGACTTCAAGGGGCCAGTACCGCGAACGTGTCGAGACGGAAAGAAGACACCTCTTGATTAAAGAGAGTTGCCGACCTCATTTAATTAAAGAATCGAGCCGTCGTGGGTTAGCACCTCTCACGATGGTGAGAGCTTCCCTAAAAGAAGAACACCCGCGCTCCAGGTGTGGTCTATGAACAGCTTCCATCCAGGACCAGATAGGCATGCACGCGTCAATTAAGCTCACCGGAGGCACGCGCTCGGATGATTGCCCCTGCGCATTGATTCTCTCGTGGTATACCGCAAAGAAAACCCCTGTCTATTGACCCCGAAGAAAAAGGAAGAATAAAAGACGATAGCAAGAGAGAGCAGCGAGAGATGATACAAAGTCCGTTAAGAGTCCGATAAAGTAGAAATACAGGTAAAGAGTAAACGAGTGAATGTCCAAGGAAACTATAGCAATGTCGGTCAATTAGTTGTGAGGATAAGGAGAAGGGAGAGGGCGGACGTACGAGCGTGATCGCCGACATGTACATCAGCGTGAAGATAAAACGGCATTTATCATTAGGTGGTAAACCTCCGCGCCATAGCAGGCCTGTGCCACGCCGTCTCCCACTCCTTCAGGGCCTGAACGAACCCGGCGTTGGGCTTGACGCATGCGCGCTGACGGCGGACGAGAGCGAACGCAGCGTCGTAGGACATGCCGCGGTTGCGGATAAGGTAGGCGATCACCACAGAGGCGGAGCGCGAGATACCCTACACCACCACCGAGGGGTGAGCAAAAAGACAATAAGAAAGGATAATACCGCGTACCTGCTGACAATGGACCAGCACGCTCTCGCCCCTGCGCATCGCAGCCTCGATGTACTCGCACACTTTCTCGAGGTGCGGCTTAAGGTCTGCGGTGCTCACGTCCATGATGTCGATTTTGTAGGAATGGAAACCGGCTTTTTCGGAGAAAGGGTGCCACGGCGCGTCAAGGACCTGTACGAGGTGCGTGATATTGGCGCGGGAGAGATTTTCGGACTCGTGGAGGGCGGCCATGGAGCCCAGGTAGAGAGCACCAGTGGGTACGGAGGAGGATGTGGAGGAAGGCGTCGCGGGGAGAATGAGGTGCATGGGCGTACACATGGCCTCCTGAACGGCCAGCGGCATTGAGTCGAAGCGGATCATGATTAGAGCGATAAAGAGTGGAAGAGCCTGCGATGGTTAGCTATTACTCTGACGGTTTGGAGGGCGAGATTTATACCTGCACATACGTCCTGCAACCGAAAAATTATGGAGAGGGGAACGTGATGGTTAAAAGCAACCTCCGGCTCTTTTTGAATTTGGGCCTGGTCTCGGCCCGGTGCTCGGTGCTAATCCCCTGACCCTGCATCACACCACCTAAGGGGATGTCCATAGCAGAAACAAAGCCAGTTAATTCACGCACCTTGAACCGTGGACGCGAAGTGATTAAATGATGACCGGAAGGTGACTTGAACAAAGATGAAAGGTCTAGACCAGGAACAACCAGGTCGATCAATGCGGGGCGACGTGCAGCTTGAACGACTCGACCTCCTTAATCTCGTAAAGGGCCACGATTAGTATAAACTCACGTTATTAACGTATGATAAGACTCGTGGATTCCATGCATGTACCTCAGCACGAACTGTCCTCGAACACATCATCCACAACCAGCACAATGCTCGCCTTCTTCATCCATATGTCAGTCTGATGAAAGATTCGAGAATTGACAGAGAATCCTGTCATGAAAATTATCGAGGGGAAGAACGGAGGATTCCACCCGTTAATGCTTAATTTACCTTGATCGCGTCCTGAGGAGCATTGTGGAGTAGGACCGTGTCAGACCTCGGCGACTCGGCGCGCCCTAACCTTCGACGACGTGCTAAGCAAAGGAAGCAAGCAGGTTTCCTCAGATGAGTGAAGGGCTTACCAGAGCCACACATGGCCCGTTGAAAAACAACGTGGGTAGCATGTGGGTCGTTTATACGTGCAGCATGTCCACTCGGTTAGCGATAATTGGGTACGTATTTTTTGAGCCTAGACGGAGATCAAGGTGCATGAGGCATTCCTGGGAAGTATGGTATTTGGAGCAAAGTCGGCGCACCGCGGTGCTGCCTTATACGGACGCGAGTACCACACCAAGTGGGTATACAGATCGATATACACGACGCGGACTATGCAACGCGTCAGTCAAGGTCAAGAGGCGTAGGACAAGCCTCATATGAGCACACGAGTTCGCACTCAGAAATTTGAAGAGGAGGTCAGTGATTGTAATTAAGAAGGTCTGGAAATGCCGCTTCAACGATCGGAAAAGGACAATGGAATGTGGAGCAAACGTTACGGTTGAGGATGGATAGGGTTGTATTGGAGTCATGGAGCGGAAGAGGCAGGGATGCTCCACACGAGAAGGATACTTACGAGCATAATGATATATAGGTGTCATGATTAGAAGGGCGCTGGGCGGATTTTTCCAGACCCCCCAAGCGTAATGGTGGGCTGCGATAACAAAGACGTCTTCGGTCAGCAATTTACGGATGCCGAAGTCTAGTATATTGGAGGTCCTGGTTAAATCCTCTGCTTTGGAAGCGCAACGCGTCGCCTCACCAAAATAATTTTGCATACCCCAATGTCTCGGTGCTCACATAGAGGTTGAACCATAGAGCATATTCCGGTGATAATATGAGGAAAGAGACGGCCGTATATCGTGGAAACGGTTCCCCGGTGAAGGTCGAAGCCAAGAAGATTTGCGATCAGGTGATTCGCTTCCCCAAAGTGTTTACCATCACATGATCGATTACGGCGCGCTCTAACGCTTCCGTTGGGGATCTTCCGACATCGTGCAATGTCTCTGCTTGTGCAGGCGGCATAAAGCAACCTCTATCTCGCCATCATCCTGTTATGTGACACTGATATTCGGGATGGGCGTCTCTCAGAGAAGACTCGGACATCGCGCCGGATACCCTAGTTTATTATCTCCATGTCCTACTTCAGTAGTACCCTCAAATCGGTCCCAAATAACAGGTTTTATCCGTGAGACACTATAACTCCCAGTTTATCAGCTTCGGACCCAATTTCACCCCCTCTGAAAGTGATCTGTTCTATCACGAGCATTCCTTCGTTTTTAAATGACTTCTTCGTCTACAGTACTCACCACCCTCTCTACAGTCGGCTCCGGCTGGGATATCACCCACCAGACGAGAATAAAGCTCGCTATATTCCCTCGCCGCGCCCACACACGATAGCCGTCACCGCGCCACGTCACCGGCATTGACTGGATAGGCTTTATCAATCTGGCGTGTTTGTAGTGGCGGAGGAGACGACTTTTGAAAGCACACGCCCATCGGGCGCCATCCATACTAAAGTCTTCCTGGTACCTGCCTACCTTTTCAACCCATCTACCAATGGCGAAACCTGCGTAGCAGGAATGACATCGCCTCTTCCCCAACCGTTCGACTGTCGTCAGCCGTTTGAGCCTGTGCCGCCAGCACAAAAGACTCATTATCCAACATAAAACGATATCCGAGTTCCGAATTGAAGCTCCGGGCCAATACGGCACACAATCCTGCAAATGGCCCGTTCGCAAAGACGGCGACTGTGAGTCTGAACTCCGGACGCTGGATGTCTCGAGGCAACCCAAGGAACAAATTCTTGATCCCTCGCGGGAAAAACGCCGTTGTACATACGGCTGATGTCTTATTGCGTCTGTCAGTTTCTGTATTCAGTGGGCGTATGCCAGAGAACGTACCGCGTTCACCAAAACGAACGCGCAGCATTCCTTATGTTTACGCTTCCAATCTTGTATAAGACCGTGAGCGAAATGCGGTATGGCCAGTGCATTTAATGCAGCGCTTTAATTGGAAGCCATTTCCAAACGTCACTGGACACTGAGGATGATGTGAACGCTCGAAATTGATATATCCAAACAAGATCCTTACCACAACGACCGACGCGTATTGATTAAAGGCAGCATCAAAGACATTACGATTGAGCATTTTTGCTTTCCTTGTTTGATCGCCACGAGTATCCGTCAAGCTTTGCGCAACTGGGCACCCAGGAGACAGTTTCCTTTGCATCCTCCTAGCGCTCCTGTTGTTCATCTTTCGACGGTATAAGTTGATGATACACCGATAGAAGAGATACGTCTCCAGAAAGCCGAGCAAGAGCACCACCTCGTCCAAGACGACACGTTGTCCAAGAGCAGCAAATGTTGCAGCCCGGAATGCCTCATCCTCGGAGTGGTGAAAGGATACAACAAAGAGTGCCTCTATCAACTTGGTCGTGCTTGTCGAATGGACGCGAAGGCTTTCAGAGTGAGTGGAGTATGGAATCGAACGATATCAACCGACGTATCACGCAAACGAAGAAGGGCAAGATACCCTAGACGGCCGTCGCGCTGGCATACACCATGTATTTGAAGCGGGACCAGGTTGATTTCTCTCTCGGAGGCGAGGCGCATACAACAGGCAGTGATTGCGGCGTACAGCGGGTCTGTGGAGTAATTGATAAACAGACGAGCAGGCGGCGTAGGCCAGTGAGGTTTGCTTGGGCTATCGGAGAGAAGGGCAATGAGATAAATCGTCTGTCCGTCGTTCACTGTGCTCCCAAGCCACAGCAGCATAGTACGGAAGAAGGCTTCGCTACTTGGGTAGCCCAAGGTAACATACTCGGGGAGTTACGATGTGAGTTTGACAAAGATTATGATGAGATCGTCACTACACAACGGGGACGACATCGAAGAGTGTGAGAGTACGGTTCGAAACGCAGGAGGCAAGCTCTTTGACAGATCCGCCAATAGATCCTCCAATAGCTGCTGCTTTGAGTCGAGAAGTCCAGTGCCGTATGAATTTAACTGAAAAAACCAGGAGAGATTGGGAATAGGCTTACCTCTCTCTTGTAGTCGCCATGACGGTCTCCTTGAAATCGTTTAGGGGCGGAATTGCATTAAAATCGCACAGCAAATCTACTGCAACCTTCGAGGGCGTTGACCTACGACCTGTACGAACGGACGGAACGAAGGAAGACCAGTCCACCTACAATAATCGACATCTGGAAGGTACACAGAAAAAAAAAGACAGCAAAAAATCGATTGGGAACGAGTAGAGACTAACACATGTGTACAGATCTACGACAACATATGTAGGAGGCGGTAACAGACAGCCCAACCAAGTGGTGGGGCATCTTCTCAATCCGACTCCATCCGTACGCTGATTAGACGACAGATGAAAACGTAAATATAGGCGCATCACCAGAACCAGATCAGTGTAGGAGCACGTGGCTCAGAACTGTCCAGGCAGAAAGTGGCCAGCGAAGAAGGTATCGCGCGAAGAGGAAAAAGCAGGAAGAAAATTTCATTGTCGTGATGGAACGAAAGAAAAAGGCGGGCGGCAGTTCGGCATTTATACACGTACTTTATTTGTGTATGATTATCTGCAGCATCTGATGCTGACCGTGAAGGTCCTCATCCGCCTCTCAGCTGGTTCGGCTGCAACATTCTTGTCGTATTTTCTGCCAATCCATTAGGCTCTTACATTTTTCTTCAACGTTTTCTTCTATTACTCTTGTCGAAACACAATTCTGCCTGACTTCCTAGATTCCGGCCGCTCAAATTCAGCACGATCATCCCTTCCGCATGGTGTGGTCTACCTAGACTTCCTACAAAGTTATGTTCGTAAGTATCAGAAATACCTGTGTACCATTCTCGTAAGTCCCTCACTCCTTGAAGCTCTGGCGTCCTACATTCTGAATGACCTGATTGGTGCAGCCCGAGTTTGCTATCCCGTCATCCTTGCTTACCCGTTCCTTCAGACTCGAGACTGGACACGGAGCATTCGAATTTCCCAGACCTGTCACTCCCCATCACGGCCTCTCCAGTCCAGAATATCATCCCCCCCAGGCCGTGTCGAAAAGAATTTAAATCAACCTTTCAGATCATGTGGCTACGAAGCGGTATGTCCTAGCCACCTTTCTCCTTCGAAGTGGCGCAATCCTCAGAAATGCCTCAGCTTCGATGCGACATGTCGACTTTCGTCATTCCGCTGGAACTCAATGGGTTATGACTTGGTCATGAGCCTCCATTCCTGCACTACGTGCTTGGAATACGAAATGCCGCTACCAAAAACGATCACGGGAAACCTCTTCATGGACCTTTATTTATAGTCCTGGACCTACCAAATTTACTTCGCTGATTTACAGCACCTACATTCTTTGGCGGGACGCACGATTGGAGTGGAGTGGGAGCACGCTCGGTTCTCATTCTTGGACTGCGAAGATCTCCGAACTCGACGGTACGGCGATATCTCTTCTCCTTGCTGTGTGAAGCTGCTAAGCGTGTTCCTAGGTCGAGAAGGTTCCAGTGCATGAGGTTTTTGGCAGGCCAAGACGCTTGAGCGCCTATTGACAGCGCGTCGAACGGCGGTCTCACAGAGCGGACAAGTGCTACTCCTAACCAGCCACCATCCAGGTTCGTTCGATGTATACCGCTCGGTCGTCTCGTCATTTACATAATTGGCCGATTAGAGGAGCCCGTGGCGTGCATTAAATTGCATTTGTCGTACTGACATACATCTGATGCTGCCTGGGCCGCTTTCCTCCGCTCTTGACGCAAGGCGGGCATTATTTGCCATCCTCCGAGCTAGCCGCGGTAAGCATCGTTTTCGCCTCACTTCCCTCTCTCTGAAGATCCCCTCGCCAGTTTGTAGACTGTGCACTGTTTTGACGACGCGATATTTATCCATGAATGCGACAGAGCCCATTCGTTTGGTACGATCAAACCGACAACCACCCTTTCGGAACTTGGGATGAAGATCTTCCCCGGACGGCGATTATGGACATATGACCGAAACCCATCTGACCTAGTACTGTACCTAGCACTTTGACGGATTCGATGAAACATATGTGCAGACTATAAAGTCGGGCTTAGTGTCCTTCAATCCCCAGCTTTGCTCTTTTCACGCTTCTCTACACGACTTCCGATGCTCTTCTCCGTCCTAACGACCGCCCTATTGGCGTCCCTCTCTATAGCTGCACCGACCAGCCCCGCCAAGCGTCAACTCGCCGACGTTATCTATAGCTGCACGCAGCCCAACACCGTCGCTCTTACCTTTGTACGTCGTCATGCCGCGTATTTGTGGGGTCCATTTCATATTCGCCCTATAGGATGACGGACCGTGGGTTTACATGTCAGTCCAGAATCCATGTACGTTCTGTTGGACCAGGAGCTCACAGCTGTCCCCAGTTACGACATTGTCAATACATTGAATGCCGCCGGCGCCAAGGGAACGTTCTTCTTCAGTCAGTGTCTCCGAGGATTCTTTCGCGCGTCTTCGTTTCTAACGATATATTTATAGACGGAAACAACTGTGATTCCTTCACATCATACGGCATGTCAGAGCTTGACTGACGACATGTTTCTAGATGACTGTATTTACAATGGTGCCGCCATGGACCGGGTGCGCTATGCTTATAACAATGGCCATCAAGTGGCGTCGCACACATGGAGTCACAGCGATCTCACCACTCTGAGCTGGGACCAAAGTAGACCGTTCCGTTTCTTTCGCTCTCAGATCCTAATGTGCTTCTTTTCTTAGTTCACGATGAGATGTGGCGCGTGGAACGTGAGTGCTTTTGAACATCGCCGAATAATCCGTTCTGAATGTACATGCAGAGGCCCTCGAGAGGATCGTCGGCGTTGCTCCCGCCTTCATGAGACCTCGTACGTCGAACGTATAATTGGTGCACTTTGTGCTCATCAATCCTTTACAGCCTACGGCAACTACAACGATCTAGTGCGCTCCGCGTCTGCCATACGCGGTCAAAGCCTTGTAATCTGGGACTTTGAGTGAGTATTACTGTTCACCCATTGCCAGACCGACTGATTAATATGCCTTTAGTTCCGGCGACTCGGTCGGCGCGTCCGTCGCTGAAAGCGAGAGCCGCTACAGGAACACTATCAGCCAGCACCCGTCCACGATCTTACCGCTGAACCACGAAACTTATGGTTAGTTCTAAATACGTCGTTCCTCGCGCGAAGAAGCTCAAGGTCCGCTCCCCCTATTAGAAACGACCGCGCACCAGGTGCTACCGTACGCTATTCAGCAACTCCAGGCCGCGGGTTACCGGCTCGTCTCTTTGGCCGAATGTGTTGGTGAACAACCATACCAGTGGACTACCACCCCCGGAACGCCTGATGTACGTGACCTCACGTCTTCTTTGAACGTTCTGACGATTTCCCTACAGGGCTCCTGGACTTGCTAAGTCCTGGACCGCTTAACGATATGAAACGGACTGTGATGGACAATTATTTGAACGATTTAGTTATGACTTCTTGATGCTAACGCATTGTCTTTCGGACTACTACCCCCTTTACGCGTTATTGTTGTATCTTCTTAATCTTTAGCGCTCTTCCCGTACATCGGTGATGCTACCAGCGTGTATGAACACTGATTGGTCCGCAAGATTCATTTTTACATAGGTCAAGAGCAGACTGCTAGTTCTTCCAGCGACACGGACTTTTCGGCACCGAGGTCCAATTAGAGTCTGCGTATACAAGTTAGTCTTGCATGCGAAAGTCTCACAGTGGTTGTAGACTCGGGATGCCAGCAGTCTGCTCAACGACAGTGAACCAAATCGATCACTGAGTGACGCGTTCAGAAAGGCTCCAGTCAGAAACATGGGTGGTGGTAGTGGTAATCTAAAACTAGGCTAACTTGAGCAGTATATATAGTCCGTTGAGACTGTGGGTCAAAACGAGTCATTATAAAGGCTGTGGAATCCATGAGTCAGTTCGCGAGTTCGCGCAGTGAGCAGGAAACCCGAGGTAATCGATACCTATCCTCTTTCGAGGGCTGAAAGTAGTATAAATCCATAACAAGAGTCAAGAGAGGACCACATTTTTGGAATACTGTACATGTTACTGTTCGAAAGTCATGGTTTCGTGAAGATCACGCCTGGCCGGAATACAAGTAATGAAAATCTTTGCTATAGCGCAACCTGACTTGATTCCACCAGCGTCCGATTGCGCCATCGTTGCAAGAACAATCATCGAACCTCCCCTCCCCAAGAGCATGCATCGTCTCTTCAAATGAATCGACATTATTTAGCTCTCCAGACCGCCTCCGACGGGCAGCCTCTTGTTGCACTTCATTGACGTAGCGATTCCAAGTGCTGCATCTTAGACTGCCGCCCGCGTGCTGGTTGGGCTCTGGTCGCGTTGCGGTGATAGAGTTGTACACTGCGGCGTATTGGTCTCTGTAGCTTTAGGGAGATGAATGGCACGAATCAGATGTACTAGGAAACCAGTGCGTACGACGTCCAGGCCGAGTACAACCGGTCGTAGTTGCCAAACACCTCGATAGCCATGCGTGGCGACCAGGACGCAAGGCTTTGACGGGCGGCCGGTTCCCACAGGTCCTTGTAATGGTATTTCACTGCGTATCGTAAGACTTCAAGAGGATGTTCCGAGACGGAAAGTCTACATGGGGAGACATGAACCAACGCAGTGTGAAATTCTGCCTTAGCGTACTCACCTCATGCGCAATTTCGTTATCTCTATCGCTGAATATACAATGTACTTCTCCGCGGCATCCGTCAGTCGATCAAACAGTGCGAAATGAATGTTCATTGTATCGGGAAACTCGTGCTCGGGATGAAAATAACGTAGGAGGAGCTCAATCACATCGCCCCGCTCCGTCACCTCGGCAACATCATCCCCGCCTGCATCGTCGGGAGCCTGAAATCCTGGCGAGTACAAGGCAAGACGATATGAATGGCCCCCGAAGATCTTCCCATCGCTTGATTTGATGGTAACATCGACAACTTCATTGCAGTCTGTACCATCGCTCAGATAGAAATTGTAAGAAGGAGTTGTTGGCCGTACCTTTGTCAGGACAAGCGGCTGTGATCGACATGGTAGGTGGGAAGTGAGGGGCACGTTGTAGGGGCATGTCGAATAAGAATCAGACATGTGATGGAAGTCCCCATAAGCGCCGAGCCTCGGTAAGGAAATCCTTGGAATGTCCTCGAATAGAAGACCTGAGAACCCATTATAAGTGACCTTCTGAGCTATTTTGGAGTCTAAAGTAGTAGATATCGTGATGGACATTGGATACCGCCACCGCCACAAGTCACGCATTAATTCAGGCGCACCGTGAAGTCTGTGAAGGAAGCACGGTGAATTTTGAATCAAGAATTAACGTGAAATTCGCTGGCGATAACAGCGCTGGTAGTTGGAGACCTAGCGAATGTAAAAAGAACGAAAACTTCGAGGAGGCCCCATTTTGACATGATTCCACCACCGTGCAATTGCGGCTTTACTGCAGGAGCAGTTATTGAACCTCCCTTCCCCCATCTCGAGCATCATCTCCTCCAGCGACTTTGCGTCGCACAATGCTTCACCAGAGTCACGACGGCGCCGCGCCTCTGCTTGAACGTCATAGACATATTGATTCCAAGAGATTCTCTGACGAGATGAGTTGGTGCTCAAAGGCACGCGGCTAAGGCCAGATGTAATAGCACTCCACGTTATGATGACAGAGTATACGAGGAGGCTTTGGAACTGCTCTGAGAAGATTGCACCTTCAAGCCTTGGATTTAATTGCGATTTTCAGTGGAAAGAGAGGAACAAGGAGAGGAAGGTTCAAGGTGCACAGCCACCGCTATGCCAAACAGCGGATCACATGACCAGAATCAGCCGTTGACTTTTGATCGCCAGCGACTCACAAGACGCGACCTTGCTTCCGACAGGGCTGATGCTTCCAAGATATACGGATTGCCTTCATTTACCGAGCACCTCTATATTCAATCCCGGCGCTTGTCTTGACTTGATGGCTTGATCTCTCTCGTTTCCATGATGCGCACAGCCTCAGCCGCTGTTCATATCCCGCGCGAAGGACCTTTACAACTTCAAGACCTACCACGACTATGTCATAGCTTTAATGTCCTGGCATACCCTTTCTCCTAACCACCCTCAAGGGCTTATTGCCGAAACGACACTACAATGCTTACAATCTTCCGATTCGCCTTGGCGGGACATCGCAGCTATTCCCCGCGAAGTATCGCGTACTGTTATTGATGTCTTGCAGAAGGTTATTCTAATCGCTCTCTGATCTTGCCTGTACTTACGTTCGCTTAGGAACTGGAGTCGGGATTGTCGAGCAAACAGTACCGCTCGACGTGTATGAAATGCTTGCGAGCTTTGGTACGGCACCATGACATGCTGCCCTCTTCATTCTTTTGTCGCGACGTTCGCTGCGCTGGAACTCACCCCGTTTCCGGAGGCGGATTTGCTGTAAGTGAATGTTTGCACCGAGACATCGACCAGATCACTGAAAGTGTTGATTGTGCAGGATATATGGAAGGGAACTATTGATGAGAAACCGGTGTGCGTGAAAGTCCTTCGGCTCTTCACAGCCGATAAGGCAGGCCAAGACCTCGTGAAAGTAAGATGTTTCCCTTCTCCTCTCGTATTGCCCTCCTCACGCTCTGTAGGACTGCTGTCAAGAGGCACTCGTGTGGAAGCAATTGCAGCATCCGAACGTGTTACCATTTCTAGGTGTCAATGAAGACCTTTTCGCGCCCAGCTTCTGCTTGATCTCCCCCTGGATGGAAAACGGCAACATCGTGACGTTCCTCCGCGAGCATGGCACTCACAATCGACTACATTCTGTACGTGAAATTAAATCATCATTTGACAGGTTGAATTGACACGTAAGGCGACCTCGTAGCTGCTTGAAATCGCTGAAGGATTGAAGTATCTTCATGAATTGGATCCACAGATCACTCATGCAGATATTCGAGGGGTACGATCCATCCTCCTTGCTTTCCTTATTTTAGGACTCATCACTCCAAGGCCAATATCCTGATAGACTCCGAACTACACTGTCGCTTAGCAGACTTCGGTCTTAGTCTAGTATCCGAAACGCGCCCTCCTGGTAGTTCGGCCATCATGAAAGGATCCCTTCGCTGGCTTCCTCCCGAGATGATGGACTACTCTCTCTTTGATCCCGCGTATCTCACCTCCAGAGATATATACTCTTTCGGATGCACTGTCATCGAGGTAAGTACCTCCTCCTCGAGATCACTTAAAATCCTGCGCTCATCGTGAAGTTTAGATTTACACTGGGAAGCCACCTTTTGCGCATATCAAGACGGAAGTATCGCTCATCAACGAGGTGCTCACGCAGAAGCGGAAGCCACCCCGTCCACCCTCCTCCGAATTGTCTTCCGACGAGCTTTGGGATCTCGTTGAAGCATGTTTGGCCACTCTGCCGCAGGATCGCCCTCCAATCGACACTGTCCTGACTTCTCTCAAGATCATCAAGGGATGTTGTTTATCATGTCCGTTTCTTGCGGGTGTACCGTGTGGTTGTGTAGCTTCGACTATGGCGTCCCATAGAGACACCGAACTGCCGTTGCAGACGTCTACCAGATTCAACGCAGCATCACAGGCACCGAATCCCTTTCACTCCATCCACGAGGTTGCCGAGTACCCACAATTCCCCGAGATTGCATCACACACGCCAACGCTGGTCGTCTCTTCTCCGGCAAACGCGCATCAGCTCGTTCCCAATGCCAGCATCAGGACATCGCGGAAATCGTGTAAGCGCAGTATTCTTCTGTCGTCAGTGGTTGATACCGTTTAACGTGTATGCAGCCCCATTCCGCTGGGTACGAGGCAATCGCATCGGCTCGGAGCCTTACGCGCAGATCTATCGCGCCATTAACATAAGTTCAGGAAAGCGGATTGTCGTCAAGCAGGTTCAGACGGTTGATCTCAACGATATGCTATCCCAGACTCTTCGCCGTCTTTCCGATACCCTCCAAGCTTCTGACCATCCCAACGTTCTTGATCATCTGGGTTTTGAACAAACGGCTCCGTCAACTAACATGTTAGTCTCGTCATTCCGTTAAACTAGCACTTAATTCTTTCAGCTTTCTGGAATACTTTCCTGGTCAAACACTGCAACAGTTCCTCGAAGACCGCGGAAAGCTCGGCCACTCGGAAATCACCAAGTACTTTTTAGGTCAAATCGTAAGCGGACTTGTCTTTCTACATTCAGAAGACATCGTTCACTGGGTACGAATCATCATCGTCTTATCTTCCTTCAATGACTTAGTTATAATCATACAGGACCTTCGAATAGACACCGTCTTCGTCAACGAGAACGGGCGCTGCAAGATATCCGGGTTTTCGATCTCCAAGTACATCACCAACGAGCGCGTCAGTCCTGCCGATCGGCGAGTCCAGCCCATACGCGACGTTCGCGCATTCTGCGCTGCACCAGAGGATATGAGTTATTCCGGTTCTCCTGAGGCTCCTGGTCCCGCTGTCGACATATGGAGTCTCGGATTGATAGCATACGCGCTGTGGATGGGATTAAAGCCAGGCCACTACCGGAGTATATTGAGTTGCGTCTTGGAGGTAAGTGAGGCCCTCCTCTTCTCCTGATATTACCTGATCGCTTTTACTTTAACTTAGCAATGGGGCGGCCATCCTGCGCATCGCGAATTTCTTCGCCCGCCCAAGGGTCTCGTCCTCCCTGAGACCGCAGACGACTTTAGAAAGAGCTGCTTAGCATTGTGAGTTACTGCTATTACCACAGCTCAGGACTGGTTCTCAAGTTTTCGAATAATGTAGTTCCCCAGAACAAAGGCTTTCTGCTGAACAGCTTCGAGAGCATGAGTATTTACGAATGGATCCTAGTTGGCGATATACGCACTACACGGATCTTGCTTCTTAAGAACATATTCTCAGACTTGTCAAGTACAATATAGAAGATCTAGCGGCGTTTCCATGTATAAACATCGGCCAGGGATGAAGTAGGAAGAGCCGAAATTACTCAATGAAACTGTACACCACGCCCCAGCAAAATCTCTAACACCTTCCCAAAAACACAACCGCTGCCCCGCCTCCGACTGCCTACTAACAAGGACAAAATCGACATCCTCTATATCTCCACACCGTAACATGATTGCTCACTGCCTCTACCTCAAAACAAAACTTGGGTCGATAACACCGCTCCCTCCTACCTCGTTACTTCTCGTTTATATTCAATTGCCCGCCTTTAACCCTACACACATCTCAGACTCTTACCGTTACTAGCATAAAATTGCGCTCCCGGGCCTCTCCTTTCCTTGGGAGTTGTTACCACACAAGTAGAGACCCCGCCAACCTCGCCACTATAATACCAAGTACACGACTCGGGCCCGCTCCAGTCAAAGTCTCACCGTAACCTGACTCACCTTATAACGTTCGTTCCTTTGCAAGTCATCGATGCACACGTCGTTCAAACCACGAATGATCACAACGGACCACATAAGATCGCCCGTTGTCTCTACTTAAAAACAAAAGGTCCCGCATACATCCCACCTCGTTACGGTTCCTTCACAAGTTCTACTGCCCGTAAGCAGACTTGTGCTACATCCCCATCCATGTTAGGGCCTCCCGCCTTCAACCCTACACACCACTTGCACTTAATCTCATAGCAGAAAAACTCTCAACATTGCTCGCCACTCCCTGCTATCGCACACACCTCAACTACTTACCCAAGACCTCATCAGCGTTCCGTATCTAGATTCCCGCCACACCACCACCACCATAACCCGCAAACGCAAAAGATCATCAAGTAACGATGCATTAACCAATGTCTATTGATACAAGTGCAAGTACGTCTAAGTAAACGATGGCGGAAAACGCTGTAGTAACGAACGTCCAGAATGCAACGGTATTCTAAAATATCTAAACTTTTCAACATAAACCTAAACCTTCTTCGCCTTGCTCCCCTTCGGCACCCTCGCCAACCAATAAAGGAAAAGCGCCGCAAACACATTAAAGATGATAAACACCCAAAAAATCCCATAGTTCCTCAACCGCTCGCCATACACCACCCCAATCTGCTTGAGGAACGTATTCGTCGACGTAATCCCACAGAACTGACAGTCGCTCGTCGCCTCCGGGTTATGCACGATCCCATCCCCGACGAGCTTGACGTAATCCGCGAGGTACGCTCCGCACGTCATATTGCTGGGTGGCTGGATCGTCGACATCTCGATGGCAGAGCACCGCGCGGCGTTGTTCGCCAGGCTCGTAGACATGAGCCCGCTCGCCAGATAGGTGAACGGAGACACGCGGTACATAAAGATCCAGAACCGCGGGAACGCGTCAGGTTGCGCGAGGATACTAAAAGACACAAAAAAGTCAGCTCCAAAAGCCCCAACCAATAACGACAAAGCAACGTACCCGCAGAATATCAAACACAAGGAGAACAACAAGGTCGCCACATTCCCGCCCGTCTCGGCAGTGGGGATACCAGCAATAACCATATGCGTAAACGTCGACGTGAAGAGCAGGAATCCCCACACGAACAGGAACACCAACCCGCTCCTCGACGTCACCTCTCCCGTCGGCTCCGCATTCCTATACAGCCCAATCGGATAGTACCAGCACAGGAAGATGAACACCGCCATAAGCGAGTTCCACGGTAGCTCCGCCGTAATGTTGGCGAGCATGAAGGCCTGCCACGAATACGTCTTGCTCGGGCGCTCGCGCACCTCATACAGCGACCGCTGCGTGACAAAGTGAGGCATGATTTGGTTGACGAGGTTGCCAAAGACGCTGAACATCATGAAGATCGCGAACATCTGGTTTTGCAAGCCCTGCAGGGTATTGTCCGCCTTCCAGAACGAGAACCCGATGAACAGAGCCTGCCACAAATATAAGGACGACCAAAAATCAAATCGAAGTATATAACATACCGTGAGCGTGCAAAGCGCAAACTTGGAGTAGATGTAGGACGGTGTGCGCCAGTACTGCTGGAAGACGCGATACGTGCACTGCAAATACTGATAGACAATCGGCGCAGCAAAGGCCCTGTCCGCCGCCGACTTGTCGTGAGCGACAACGACAGGTTTAGCCGTCTCCCTCTTCCGCTGGAGCTCCTCCTTGACCTTGACCAACTCGCTACTCGTCTTCCACGCCTGTACAAAGTCGCACGCGGCGACCGCGCCCGGAGCAGCACCGATCACCTGAAGCATCCACTCGGCGGGATTCGCATCAGCAGGACACGGAGGAGCGCCGTTCCGTTCAAAGTAGTCGATGAGCGTGCGCGAGTTGGGTCCGATGTCGCCATAGTAAACAGTCTGACCCCCGCGGGCGAGGAAAAGAAGCCGGTCGAAAGATTGGAACAGGATAGCGGAGGGTTGATGAATGGTGCAGAGAATGGCTTGTCCGTTCGCGGCGAGCTTGCGAAGGAGAGCACAGATAGACCAGGCGGTTTGACTGTTGAACATGTTAGGCTTGATACAAAGAATAAGACGGGCAGTAATGCTTACCTGTCGAGACCAGACGTAGGTTCATCCAAGAAGAGCAGGAGCTGAGGTTTCGCAGCCAACTCGACGCCAATCGTAAGGCGCTTGCGTTGCTCGACATTAAGACCTGGCGGAGAAATATCAACATTCTGATTGAAGATGATGACTGAGAAAAGGCTTACCTTCGCCGGGGACACCAACGACCGCATCAGCATACGCCTCCATCTCCAACAGCCGAATAACCTCGTTGACATACTCGACCTTCTCCTGATCAGGGATATCATGCGGCTGGCGCAACCTCGCACTAAACTCCAACGCTTCCCGAACAGTCGACGTCTGCAGATGCAAGTCCTGCTGCTGCACATACCCGGTCTTGCGCTGGAACGAATCGTCACGATGATGGCCGTCGACAAGCATGGAGCCAGAGACGACACCCATGGTAACACGACTCGCAAGCACGTCGAGGAGCGTGGTCTTGCCGGCACCGGAAGCGCCCTATGAAAGAGATGAACATCCACTATACAAGTCAATATGAAAGAACATACCATTAGAGCGGTAAGTGTCCCAGGCTGAACCCAGCCGTTAACGTGATCCAGGAGACGACGCGGCTCGCCCTTGATCTTGATATCGTAACACACGTCCTCCCAGTGGAATATAGCGGTCTGCTTCTGGAGCTTGATGGTACCTGCGTCACTAGAGTCAGGCGCCAAAGCCGCCTGTGCGTCGCTGTGTGCCTCCTCGTCATCGCCCTTGACCGAAGTCTTGGGGAGGTGACCGCGCCGGAACACCAACACCTCGCCCTTCGACTTGGCCGAAGTCACCAACTCCGTAGCGGTCATGTAGCAAACGCAGAAGAACAAAATGAACGCGATAAGGATGCCCAGATTCCTAGGGATGATGAAGTAAGCACAATATAAAACAACTTTAAAGAGCACCACGTACCGCCACAAGTGAGACTTGTAGTATTTGTACGTCAAATTCAAGTACCGCGTTCCAGACACAATTGAAGAGCCCACTTCCGCGCCAGTCGTCGAGCACACCCGATTCGCCAACGGCATGCCGTCGTACGTCGGCCCAGAGGGTACAAACACCGAGCAAGCAAACTCCAGCCCGTCGAATTCATTGACCATGAGACTCTCAAACGCATAACCAATCGGATTGATATAGTTGATCCACCGGAACCAGGGATGCATCCCGTCCACAGGAATGGTGAAGCCAGTATAAATAACCAGGGCGAGGATGATAATGGCGGCAGGCGCCATTGCCTGCGAGATTGTGCGCGAGAGTGCTCCGATGGTCCGGAAGATCATGGACATGGCGAGGGTCGTGAGGAACGAGAAGAGCAGGAAGATGAAGTAGTGGTCCACTTCGCGTCGAAGGTTCGCCATAAAGTAGAGGACCAGATTAAACCCGATGGCGTTGAGTATCTTGTAGGGTAGGTCGGTGATCATGGACGCTACGGCTTCCGAGAAGGGGTGGTAGAATGCCATGCGCGCATGCTTCTCGACGATGGGCCGCTGCTCGTACAACGAAAGAATCTGAAGGGGGGGGGGGGGGGGGGGGTTAGATCTCATATTAGCGAAACTGTAAAATGCAACTGACCTCGAGGACACTGGAAAAGGCATTCATAAGGACCGCAAAAAACAAAAGCGCACTACGGCTGTAGAAGCTGCTGGTAGTTGCCGGGAGGTTGTAGAACACGCTTGAGATTATAAGAGCCAGGCATAGATTACCGATGAGAGCGGTGAAGAAGAGACTCATGTCGCCTAGCAGTCGCTGGAAACCGCGCGCCAAACAAAGACGGACCTGCATAGGCGTCGAGATGGTGTAGGGAGACTTGGACCGCCTGAGCAAAGTACATCAGGACCAAGCAAGGAATAAGCGGTGAAAACGTCACTTACATGCCCTTTGCCTGATCATCCTTCCTGGATGCCCGGAACTTGGCTAGCTCGTCACCGCCAACAGGGAACTGGCCGTCAAAGTCGTCGATTTCCTGCAGAAGGCGCTTGCGGTCCTCGCTCTCCTTCCAAGCTTTGGCAAACTCGTCCGGGGTACGAGGAACCTTGGCTTCGAATCCAGGGCGAATCTGACGCTCGGCGGGGCTGGTGAGCGAAGTGAGAAAGTCGGCGGTGGTCTGACGCTGCGGACACTCGAAGCCCATGTCGACAAAGAACTTCTTCGCCTCGCCGATCGGTCCAAAATAAATCTGGCGGCCTTCGTAGAGCACGACAACTTTATCGAAGATCTGGAAAAATATGAACTAACGCGCATTAGAGAATAATAATGCCAGTAACGCACATCGTAAATGTCCTGGGACGCCTGGTAAATTGCGACAATAGCAGCGGAGCCCACGTAGTTGGTGGACAAACGAATTGTCTTGACAAACTCGAGGGCGGTCGCGCTATCCAGACCACGCGTCGAGTTGTCCCAGCACTGAAGGGGGCTCCCACTCAGCGCCGCTTCGGCGATACTGACACGCTTCCTCTCGCCGCCAGAGACACCACGCACAAAGTCGTTGCCGACCTTGGTGTTGACGGTGTGGCTTAAACCGAAGACGGCCATGACGACGTCGCGCATGTGGTCGGCAAACATGTCGCGGGTGACACCAGCGAAACGGGTACGAGGCGTACGGGCACGGGCAGCAAAGCTAAGGGTCTGGCCAACAGTGAGGTTGGGGAAATGAACATCGGTTTCGGCGTTGTAGATGACCTCTCCACGGAAATCCTTGTGCATGGTCTGGAAAGGAATGCCTATAGATGATTGCTTAGAAACTATATTGACAAGATGATGGAAAGAAAGCATACCCTGATAATTGATATGTGCGTCTTCCTCGACGTAGAACCCATGGGTCTCGCCAGCTATGGACTTGAGCAGAGTCGTACAGCCACTGTACATGGATCAATAATAAATTCAAGTAAATCCGAGTGAAATATACACACCTGCCAGGACGCCCAAGCACAATCAACATCTCGCCTGCCTTGACGAGGCCTTCAAAGTCGCGCAAGATATCGATGCGGCGACCGCGGTTGCCGACTAAACCGCCAAACATCCCAGGAATATCGAGCAGGACGCCGCCGACCGTCTTCTGATGGTCGGTTGGTTTCCCGTAACCGAAAACGTTGAGGCCACGGTAGGCGATACCAGAGGTGCGACGGGGACGATCGATGTCGCGTTTGGAGAGGCTCAGGAGATGACGAATCCACAAATGGTAATCAAACTTGCCCGAGTTGGGATCAAGACGAGGATCTGTACTCCCCTCGAATGGATTATCGCCCTCGGAAAGGCCGTGACGGGCGAGGGAGGCGTTGGTAACAGTACGTGCAAGTTGTACGACTTCCTCTTGGGCCTCCTCGTCGATAGAGTTAAAGGCAGTACGAGTGGAGGAGCGGTCATGCTCGTAGACCTGAGCGACGTCTTTCTCTGCGGTGGACGGATCGTGGATGCTCATGGTGATGGATTAAGGAAGGGGGATGAATGTAGTAAATGTAGAAGAAAGATGTCGAGCGCCATGTTATATCAAAACGACTCGTTCCGTTGACTGTCGTAGTAAACATAATGGCCTTGTCCTTTTTCCGTCGACGTCACCGGAGGTTTTCTTCCGCTGATAAATCCCGGAGAGATGCTCCGTGCACCATCTAAGTCGTGGAAAAGTACAAACACATAAGGTCGGGCGCCATCCCTGACAAGTGTACGTTGAGGAAGACAGTGTACAGAGAACGCAGATAAGGGTAGGTGCCAAGTTAGGGAATGAACTGTACCACGTCATCAGAAAATTAGGAGACTGGGAACCTCTTTCCACATTCGGATACACGAACCATCGACTCATGCGTCATGACCAACGACGGCTCAAGAACAGTACGGCCAGCGCGGAACCCTCAGACGCTTGACAAATCTGCGAGAGATCGCACGATTAGGCATAGATGATTGGCACATACTTCTATCAGCCAACTATCAGCGAATTCGGGCATCACCTCCCATCTAGACAAACAAACGCTCTTTTGCATGCAGATCCAATTGCAAGAACCAAATGGCGCAGTGTTGCTACGAACACTGACTGCTACCAAATGCGCGGGCAATCATTTTTGGATCCAAATCTATCTCTCGAGAGACACATGTGACATGAGTGGTACAGCCTATATCAAGGCGTCATGTAATCGTAAGGAGTACAGGTCAATTCGACTCGTATTCATGATCTTCATTGAAATTAAATGTCAGTGTAAGCCCTGTCCTACCCAGACCTTCGTATCTAGCAGCGCATCAGGCACTACTGCAAAGACACCATAGCTAGACTTACTATCGTCTCGACTGAATCAGCCGCCGGTTCTAGCTTGATAAAATATATACAGTCATAGCACTCCTCGGGAGCGACTGACGGAGCGAAAGCACTTCCAAGCTTCCTGTACGTTGTTAACCATTGAGCCCACAGCATTCTCGCGGCAATCGCTTACGCCACAGCGTGTTTTATGTCGTGCGACCAGTCTCGAAGTATCTTGCCCAGCAAACTTCTCCTCCGATGCTTCAACGCTCGACGACAAGCATCACAGCGCTGCTTTCCCTTGACTGCGGCTCTTCCTGTCGTTGGAACACTTTCAAAGACCGGTCAGTCGCAGGACAATTGACAGCATGTAACATACTCACACGTATATCGGAGAAGAGAGTCGTGGTGGTGTGAAGGGAGCCGCAAAGAGAAGCAGAGCGACAAGCTCTGATCTTAAAATCTTGCTCAACATGGTGGTCAGAGATCAAGTTGTTGCAATGGATGCTCTGTTTATATGGCTCAGCACCGTCAATTGAGGGGAGTTATAGCCAATGAGCATTCAATCAGAATCGAGATGCGAATTAGACGCGACTAGGGTGGAATGATAGGGTGGCGTACGCCACTCTTCTGCTTCCAATAAGTATTGAACAAGCTGAACATTAAACTGAGGGCCAAGTCCAGATTCAAGCATGAGGGACGTCGCAGGCGGTGGTTCGAGTAGCAGTCGTCCTGCCTAGTTCTGAAGCACAGATTACGCAGTCGCTGACTCGAGATGGAAGAAACCAGCTAGTAGAAAAGGCGTGGTGAGCACGATGAGCGTAGAGCCACCGCGACTTCGGTCCTTGCTAGAGTTTCCTTTTTACATGAGCATTTCCTGAAACGTATAGAAAAGCTGTTGAACCATGTCAAGGAGGGAAGTCTTCAAGTGCGGAACTCGGTCCGGATTGTGCAACCACAGCACGGGAAGGAAGGTGTATTTCTCTCCCATATGATACAAATGCGTTTGCGGCACGTCTCGGTATCGCAGTCGCGCAATAGCACCTTTAAATCGCACCTAGTCGTGTCTGCCTCCGATTTAAAACCTTGCAAGCGATATACACCTGTGGCGTAGGCTGCGTGACGCAGGGGTGCGTACCTACGCGAAATGCGAACAACCTTCCTCCACGCGAGAGCGAACATTCCCCACTACATTCAAACTTTCTGCGGTACACACAGATACAAATACATCGAGCAGGATTATTCATCAAGTCAAACGCACGTTTAGAGCAAAAAGTCGCCCTTTGTTTCCTTCAACAGCAGCTTATATTCCGGTTGAAACTAGACGCGCGGTATCAGAACTGCGAGCCACGAAAACAAAGAGGACTCACATTAACATACGTATTCTCCCACCACTGGGTAGTCTTCGCCGTGAACTCGGCGTCCTCGGGTGAGATAATCGTCTTCGGTATCCCATTCGCAGCAGCAGCCTCCGCTAATAGTTGAACGTGACACTGGCGGTCAAGAGCAGCGAAGAGATATACTGCTTCGTCGACAGTACGTCCCACTGCGGTAGTGGTTTCAGAGCTTAAAGAAGGACAAAAGAAATAAAAAGGACATACGTGTAAGGAGACCATGATTACCCAAAATACACGTCTTCATCTTTGGCCCAAGCGCCTTCGCAATATTCTCACCCTCCTCCTGCGCAAGCACAATTCCACCAAAGTTGGCGTACACACCTATAAATTGCATGAGCACAAAATAGAACTTGGGAAGGGCATCGGTCGCACCAAGGTTATCATAAAAAAGACACGAATCCTGCGTAAGCGTATCAATAGGCCGTCCAAAAGCACTCCACGCCTTCCCATGGATGGAATGACAGTGCGCTGCAGCATGGATATCCGGGCGCGCTTTATGGATCGCAGAGTGGATATGAAAACCCGCGGTGTTGATGGGGAGCTGCGCGCCGTGGGGGGAGACATGGCCCGAGGGATCAACGAGCACAAGCATCGACTTGGTCATTGTGGAGAAGTGCTCCGCAAAGGGATTCATCCTAGGCTTACATCAGTCTTTCAGCGTGACGTGCGTATGGGAGCGCTCACCAATAATGGTCGGGGAGGACAGGATCGCGCACGGTGATGTGTCCAGAGACACCCTCCGCAAAACCCATCTTGCCCCAGTAGCGAAAGGCAGCAGCCATGTGCGCCTTGATCCATTCGCGCTCTTCATACGGCGACTCGAATTTGGGCACGCTTTCCAGTTCGATTGTACCTAAAACGTCGGATATGTCAGATATGGGCGGATAGATTTGATAGGTGCCGTACCCTCCTTGTTACCCCTCCACGTCCTGCGGAGAGGGTTTTCCGCAAGATTATCAATGGATTGGTGGAATGTCGACATAGTTCAAGACGAGTGAGGGGAAGAAAGGAAGAGCGATAACCAAGCAGCCATTTATGCGAGCCTAGAGATACGACGTCAACTGACCCTTTTGCTCTTACACCAGAAGCAGTGGGAGGAGCCACGGCCGTGAGTGAAATGCGATAACGATAAGTGGCCGTAGGAGGTGAAAATCCAATTCGGACTTGATTGCCGATCCTAGGCCTAAAGGAACCGCGCGGCCGATGTCGAAAAATCTCCTTTTTTCCTCTTGAGTAGTAACATCCGCCCCCATGAAAGTCTACAGCTAAAGAAACGTCCCGTCGAGGCTCTCTCTTCCTTCTTCTCGACCTTGTGGAAGCGTCTATCAGATCCAACAAAAGCGATGGTACATCCTTTCCAGAACTTTTCCTGGCGCATCCACTCCGAGGAGTCAACGTCGGAAGCAGGCGTCAAGTGTCAACCCGACCTCTTACCTGTACCCCACGGCCCTCCTAGAAAATGGGGCGCGTTCCATCTCATCGGATACTGGATCGCAGAAGCTTTCGGGATCAGGTAAGTACACACGCCCTCGTGTTGTGATGCCAAACCCAGAGCTGACGTCGCGCGCGTAGTCAATATCAAGTCGCCTCCACCGCCGTTGCAGGCGGGTTATCGCCTGGGGCAACGATAGGCGCTGTCTTCCTAGGGCACATCATCATATCGATCGCGTGTGCTCTAAACGGCTGGGTCGGCGCGGTCTATGGGATCAACTTCCCCGTGTACGCCCGGGCTTCGTTTGGTGTACGCGGCACGGTAGTCGCTGTCGTATGTCGCGCTGTCGCTGCGATAGTTTGGTTTGGGACACAGACGTATCAAGGGGGCAGTGCGTGAGCGTCATGCTAGGCGCGATCTGGCCGTCTTTTAAGAGTATGAGGAATCATCTTCCTCTGAACGCGCATGTAACGAGTAGTCAGCTATTGTGTTTCTTGTACGTGGATCCATTTTTAGTTTTCTACAGTTCAAGCATTAACACGCCTCCCCCCCCCAGCATATTCTATATCATCCAGCTTCCTTTATTGTGGATCCACATCTCCAAGCTTCGGTACTTGTTCATGGTCAAAGTCGTCGTCATGCCCATTTTCGGATTTACACTCTGTACGTCCTCCCTTTCCCTTCATTTCCTCCTCATCTCACCACAAGTTAGTCGGCTGGGCAGTAAGTCGCGCCCACGGTTTCGGCCCGGTATTCTCCCAAGGCACCTCAACCACACCCGGAAACCCCGCTGCTTTCCTCTTCTTCAGCGCCATGACCTCTGCCATCGCACCAAAAGCCACCCTCGCTCTGAACATCTGCGATTTCACGCGGTACGCCAAGTCACCTAGGACGGTGTTATGGACCAATATATTCGCGCTGAGCATACCCGTTACACTATGCGCGATCCTGGGCGTCGTCGTGACGAGCGCAGTACAGGTTATCTACGGGGTGTTGACGTGGAACCCCCTCCAAGTCTGTGAACTCTGGGACAGTCGTGTGGCGCAGTTCTTTGCCGCGTTCTGCTGGGCATTGGCCGTTATCGCGACCAATATTAGTGCCAAGTACGTTTGTCGGAGTCTTCGCTTTCTATGTGTGATTCATATGTAAACTTGGGATGTTCACAGTTCGACGGCCGTAGGAAATGATCTCGCTATTCTGTTTCCCAAGTACGTCAACATTCGTCGAGGCCAATACATCTGCGCAGTTCTCGGTGTCGCTGCCTGTCCGTGGATTGTACAGAACTCTGCTAAATCCTTCACGTCGTTCCTTGGCGGCTATTCCATCTTCTTGGGCCCTATTGCGGGTATTCTCTTGACTGACTTCGTGAGCACCTTTCTTCTTCTTGTTTCACAGGCAGCCTAATTGTGGCGCAGTTCATCCGCCGCCGCCGCGTCATGTGCGTTCCCGCGCTTTATTATGACCCGTCTACCTCTACTTCGTCGGCGACTTCCGGCGCCTACTGGTACACGGCTGGATTCAACTGGCGTGCCCTCGTTGCATTCACGCTTGCTCTTATTCCGAACATACCCGGGTTCGCATTGAAAGTCGACGCGACGTTGCCCATCCCCGTGGGGGCCAAGTACATCTTGTGAACCTTATCTTCATTTACATCGTGCTTTCAACGTTGTTGATATGAATTACTAGCTCCTGCGTGTGGCCTGTAGGCTTCCTCGTTGCCGCTATCTTGTATCTCGTGTTCAGCACCATGTCACCGCCCCAGATTATTTTCGCCGATAAAGCGGATGACAGTCAGACGTCCAGCGTGGTGTACGAGAAAAGGAAGGAGGAGGATCGTGTTGGAGTCGTTTGTGTTTAGAGACCCTCATTCACCGCAGGGTTAACGTGGCGGAGAAGAAAGTGAAGGACACTACGGGTCGGCTCGTTAATCGGGGCGCTTAGAGATACAATGGGGTTCTGGTAATGAAGCTCGGCACGTTGACGCTCTCGTGCTCATGTCCGCACGTATCCTAGATTCCTAGTCAGATTCACCGAACCCACGCAACGAGCAGGTTGTCACTGCTCGCGTAGACAGTGAAGCATCTATTTCACGCGTCTTTACGTATCGATGCAGTCCCTTATGAATACATCTCGAATCCAATGAGACATAACTTTGCGAACTCCGCTGCTACTATTCTGCGAGCCGCTGTCATTGCACGCCTTGACAACTATCTACGCAGCGAACCACGTATGGTGCAGTTGGGCTAGTCACTGCGAGTTTGTGACACGGCCATCAGCTCATGTCACAGTCACTGAAATCCTTATCCGTCTTACAGAAATGCTCCTTTTGATGAGTAGAGTCTAACCGTAAGACAGAATTTTAATAGGATAAGAAATGAGTGACTTAAGATTTCTGATTGGCAGAGATTCCATCGCTCCTGCTATATATAGTAATTACCCCGGGTCCTGAGCACTGCCACATCCTGCCTCCGTCCCGCCACATCACCTACTGAGAGGCGGGGGCACAAGGTAAAAACAAACTGACTATGTTTTATGGCTCTTTAAAGATGTTGGAGGTCCTCTGCATTGCTCATCATCAAAATATAGGTCATTTAAAAGACTGGGTTTTTCCAACCTCAATTCCATCGCTGTCACAAACTCGTAGTGACTAGCCCAACTGCACCATAGAAGCACAATCATTGCCAGTAACGCCATGAATTCAGGAAGCACGCATGATCTGGAATTGGATCGGACGTGGTGTAATGGCCAACACTAATACCTCTCATACGATTGCGTGCTAGCGCGGGGTTCGATTCTCCGTATCCGAATAAAGACTTAGCAGAGTGATTTTTGTCAATCGCAAGGCATTGTATCATCAGAATTTTTGAGGAACATCGGGCTTCATTTAGTTATTGGCCTCTGGGACGACACATGCCCATGCTCCAATAATTTCGTGTTCAGAATCTACCGTTTCAGGTGAAACTACGCGAACTTGTGAACGGTATCGTATATTTTCTTATGGTGCACTGCCGTACCTTCTTTTCCGATTACTGGTATGCCTCTGGAGCGGGATTGTTGGCCAGGATGTTTAGCGGGGACTGTAGTTTAAAGCAGGGAATGATTTTTGTACTACCTACAAAGGTATACTGCTGGAATAGCCATTCTAGAGACATCTACAATGTTCGAGTGCGAAACTATTGGTGCTAACTAATGCTTTGGCGTCCAACTTCTCGTACCAGCCGACAAGACATGCGATATGGGATCTGAGATTCAATAGCGTCCAGAAATCGACACTTTACAAGTCATAGTCCGTGACTCCCGGCGCACGCCTCGCCCACATCCTTCCGCACCCCATCTCTAAATCCCCATCATCAGCGATAGACACACCCGGCGCCTCGCCCTTCCTCAACGGGTTCCTGAACTTGACCGACTCCTTCAATCCCAGCGCGAGATGTATACTCGCCGGCGGAACAACATACTCGTCCAGCTTCTCCCCATTTCCCTCCATCATCTTCCGTATATTCGACACGACCACCTCAATCTGCGGGAAAGCGGGACGAGCAGCTTTATGTGCGCCTGTATCGGCGACGTCTCCGATGGCGAAGACATTAGGGTATACGGGATCAGTCGCGGAGGACGGGTGGATCTGCAGAGTGGGTTTGACACGGATGTATCCAGTGGCGGGGTCGATGGATGATGGAGACAGGCTGAGGAGCGGTGCGGAGAGCGGGCGAGAGCCTGTGCATGATATCACGCAGTCGGCTTGGACCGAGCCGCCGTCTAAGAGCTCTACCACTTTACCCTTGCCGTCTTGGCTCTCTCTAACGCTTTGGACGCGGTGTCCCAGGACTGTCTCTATTCCAACCTTTTCGAATTTAGACGCGACTAGGTCGTGGAGACCGGTGTCGAAGCGGTTCAAGACCTGGGGACGGGAATGGATGAGAACGACAGATTTCGCGGGGTAGTACTCTTTGATGTCAAAAGCGACCTCTGTAAATTGATCAGTGATAGAACTAGAATGTAAGGTAACACTTACGAACGCCGTACGCGCCACCGCCAATGACGGCTACTTTGTCTGCCTTCTCCACCTCCGCTTGCAGAGCTTTGAACTTTTGCGTCTCTGTTTTCTTCTCTGTTCCGACGAACTGCGCGCGCCCTTCGGTCCCTAATGCGGATGATCCAGACGTGCCTGTTGCGAGAATAAGATAGTCGTAGGGAACCTCCTGACCCTCGGCGAGCACAATAGAGGTGGGCGTAATGCGCTCGGCAGCACCTCGGATAAGTCGTGGTCCGGGCGTGTCATCCATCGAGGAAGACAAACCAAATGGGACGAATGCTTTCTGCGCGAATCCTGGTACGACGCTAATCCGAGGAAAGGCGAAGAGGTGCTGGACATACATTAGCTTTGAGTGTAAATTAAGAAAGTAGGATGAACTCACCTGGAAGTGCGAGTTCTTCTCGACTAACACGATGTTATGTTTGTCACCGAAAGCGCTAACAAGATCTAGCATAGCTTTCCCTCCGACATAGCTTCCCCCGACGACGAGTATGTTTTTCCTGCCTTGCGTTGTGATGGCCATGGTGCGAATAAGAGAGAACGCGGAGGCCGGAGAGGACAGTCGACGGAGAACTTGGGTAGCCAGAACTGCGAACGGGAGAATGGAAGGTATATATAAGGCGCGGGAAGTGGATATGTCGCTGCGGGCAATTTGTCGGCATGGCGGTATTTAAAGCCTCAAACGCGCGCTATTTTAGGACGTGACTAATCTGATTAGATACGGTGGGTCAGCGGGATGACGCCACGCGAGGGAATGGACTTGCGTGTCGAAAAGGCATAGCGCGAAATCGGCTAATGTCGCAATGTGGGTTAGTCGTTGGGCAGGCACCGTCTTTGAAGCTCGTTGTTGAGCAGGTAAATGAGGTTCCGGTTAGCTGCGCCCATGTCGAAAAGCTTCGGCCCAGATGTGAGCATGAGTATGAGCATCAATATGAGCCGAGGTGAGTCCGCAATATCCATGACAGGAGAGAGAAAGTTGCTCACGCCGCCAAAACCAGGTGAGTGACGCGTACGTTTCAGGCACTTTCCGGGGCTTATTTGGCGGGAGGGGGGACTCCTTACTCTTCTCATGGTTCGTTCGCCTTTCAAACCGAACTCTGAAGGCTTTCTCCAGAGAGAATGTATCACCGTCTGCATTTTTCCTGTACATCCTTAAATGCAGCAGCTATTAAGTTGCGAATCATACTACCCAAAAATGTTAACAAGTCGCATCCAATGCCCACTACTCGATAAGTAGAGGTGGAGATTCCTTACCACCGCTCTTTGTCCCGCAAGAAGTAGTACTTTGCAGCATGAGGTCCGGCATATCGGCATCTCTTAGCTCCGCCCACCACCATCGATTCACTCGAGTCGTCTATCCCTGCTCTGCATAACCGAGATGCATGCTGCATATAAATCAGAAATTGTACCGTGGGATTGTGAGTCGCATCTGAACCGTCTATAGCTGCTCAACAAACCTCTGTAGTATTTGTTCGGCATGTTCAGATCACGTCCTCCAGTGACGAATTTGAGTTCGCCCTGCAGGGCTCGTCGACGATGGAGGCAAGGGAGGCCGATTTCGCTCTGTTCGCTCGCTCACTCGCTTGCGCCCTTGCTGATGACGCGGAGAGAAGGCGGTCCACGGTCCCGAAACCAAACGCGCCCGTACAGGCTTGGAGGGACCTGGGCGTCGATGATGATGCTCTTTTTCCAGACGAGTACCTCCGCAGAGTCGCAGGAATGCATCCCCAATCCGCCCCAATCCCTGATCCGCACAAATTTACGCAGAAGGAGACCTGGCAGCAGTCCTTTACAAATATTGGTTGGAATCGTGCCGTATCGGCTCTTCTGGTGGTCGTTATGACGGAGCCTCCAAACCAGTTCCAATTCCTTACAGCATTGCTACGTTTGGCGCAAAGTCTCAATATTGACCTGGCGGCCATGGCCGGGTTGCATTACAGTCTACCTCCGAGGCGTACGTTCTTGCACCAGTTTGGTCTGTGGTCATGCTAATTTCACTTGAAGGCTCCTACGAAGATGGTTACGAGAGGGGCGTCGTTGCGTATATCAACCTAACTCTCTCCAATTTCCTCCTTGTCAATATCATCCTGGCAGTTGCGCGAGAGGGCGATTGCCATCCAGATCTCCTTCATCTCTCAAAGCAGTCGCAATCATGGAGTCCACCTCTTCCCATGAATTATATGAATGGTGAAATCTTCCATGCTGCCAGCTTCGAAGATCACCTCCATCACCATTTTTGGGATAGTCTGAGCGAAGGTCCTCGTCCTACTCAATCCGAGCTCCTGGAACGGATGGACCAATACAGTCATCGCTGCTTTAACTTTCTAGTATCGTGGTACGCCGTTATGATGGAGTCCTTCGTCACGCGACGCGCACTGGGTAGGACATATCCAGCCTATTTTGGCCCCGAAGAGTTGACGGCTGTGATCTTGTTGCAACTACAGAATCTAGGCAGTGCGTTCAATGTGCATTCCGTAGACGCTTCAGATCCAGTCGCGTTCGTCCACCGTTTTAATTCCCCATCATCCTTGTCGGCCGATGTAACCCCGAGTGGCGAGGATCTTGGGCCTCTTCCCGTCGTTCCTGTCCCATTCCTCTCCTTACCCCCAGAGCTCCATCTCCGTATACTTTCGTATCTCCCCAGTCACACACTTTTGTCCGTCATGCGTGTTTGTACCCCGATGCGCGCGCTTTGTCCCGAGCTCATCTACACGAACCCCATTCGTATCATTGACGATTTTCATCGTAAAGATCCCGGAGCGCAGGTCGTCATTTCTAGGCGCTTCTCAAAGCTCCTCGCGCTGCTCTTAGCTAGGCCGGAGCTTTGTTTGCATCTCCGTACATTTAATCTTCGAACGGACCCAAGCTTTAGCCATTCGAGATACGCGGTCAATATCAACGATCCCATTGTGGAGCGCATGATCAATCTATCACACCTCGATCTACTCGTCCCACATCCTGTCTGCGTAAATTGCGCCGCCCGAGACTCTTCATGGTGCAAAGAAAGACTCCAGCATATCATCCCTGATATCATTCGCCGTTGGCCTTGTCTTCAGGCCTTGACTATTTCGTATCTTCCCCGGGACGTCGTCCTTTCTTCGTTGGACCATGATGCTGCCGAGTCTCCGTCCGAAGCACCGCGTGACTCTTCATGGAGTCTGCAGTCGCTTGCAGTCAAGCAGCCGGCCTGGCCGCTCAAAAATGCACCCCCAGCAGAGCAACAAGACCTCATTTCACTTCGCCGCCTCGTTAAAATGAGTGCTCACTCCCTCCGCCGGTTGGAACTCCATCCGCAATCTGTGGGAGCTATCGGCGATATTCAGATGTTTCCTATTTGTCCGCTAGTCGAGCACTTGAGCATTCGCTCTGCATTGACTGGGCCTTCGTTGAAACTTCTTCTGAATCGATGCTTTCCCGTCATCACCTTCCTTCATTTGTCCTTTGATACGCCCTTTGCCGGTTGGTCTATTTTTCTTCAAGATGTTGGACCTCTTGATTTGTCGGAGTGTAAGCTCGTTCGAAGTGCTGCCGTTGATCTCTATCCAATCCATGGATTTCCTCCCTGTATAGAGAGCTTGGATTTGGGAGGGGGGTTCAACGTGGGTCACATCTCGGCGACTACGCATGTAATCAAGGCGGTCCGCCTGTCCAACGCGGTCAATTACTTCGAAGTCGAACCTGATAGAGATCGGGAGGCCCGGGTCGTATTTGAATGCCTGGGACAAGCGTTCCCTGCCTTGTATTCATTGGACATCGTTGTCAATGACGATGTCAAGGACAAGGATAACATGATGGTACATCGTTGCTCCTTTCCACTGTGTGCACTTCTGACACGCCCTTCTCAAGGACACGCTTAGCAGCATCGTAGCTAGCTCGCTACCGAACCTATCCATCTTAATCCTCACAATTTCCCGTGGGCTCCTCAGTTTCCGTCTGCGTCGAAGCGACTTTCCAAGCGATGATGGAGGTGATCGTCGCCAGCACGATTACGCGGTCGTCTTCTTTCGTGCTTGTCCCTCGTTGAACATCATTTCTTTCAATGGGGCACCTTTCGAGGACACTCCTGCCTTCGTTCAACCGGATCGTGTATGGAAACGTGCCACGGTTGACGGCGAAGTTGAAGCGAAGATGACGGGAAGGGAGTCGCTTCCTTGGAAGATCGGCCAGTCTCGCGAGCTCGATGGGTCTAAGTCGTCTTGGCTTGGGTGATGAAGGAACCTATACCCAGTATCCCAAACTTGCAATTGATTGACGTACTGTACCACTACTGGACTGTGAAGTATATATTTGTCGTCTTAATTGACTTTGTTGTTCGAGCCCAGCTCCGATTCTCATCGCAGGACACCTGAATGCACATCCACATCGATCTTTGTAGCGACTTCCTATGAGTCCTGCTATGGGTAAGTATTGACTGATTGAACAAGTACTACTTTAAAGAGGACCTGCTCTGAGAACGACATAGCTACGAGACTTGACTACGACCCAAATCGACAAGGGAAACGTAATCTGCTGCATCCGTAATAAGAGTATGAGTGGTTAGTGGAATAGTCAGATGCGCCACACGTCTGGACGGTCATGTGATCAAGTTTTTGGTTCGAATTCGGCTTCTCGGCGTCACAGCTCTTGTGATTCTTCCTATCATGCTGCACGTCGATATTCAACAAGAGGGGCTGTCCAAAAGACCTCGAAGGCTATCGCAAGACCTATTGCATTGTGCTGCTACCTTTCCGTCATATGGCCAATTTTACGAGGCCTTGTCCTCCAGTAGGATAAAGCTCTCTTCATCATTTCCGCCGCACTCGTTTGTCTGAGTCTATCAGCGAGACGATAACCTTCTATCGCATACACCTTCAACGCAAGACATTACTTAACTCCAGAATCGACACCAGGATTGTCAAGGCCTTTGTGTGAATAGGGCTTGTTGACTCTCACCTTCCTCGAGGTGACCGAATTGCACACCGTCTTCAGTTTCCGAACTTCCGCGAGGAGATCTTCCACTACTACGTACATGCAGCCGTTTACGACCACAAGGGGTGTCTTAGAGGGTGCGAATGGCTTTAGCTATTTCAGCGTAGGATGGATGGATGGACAAACCCACGATAAGACGCCAGGCTTTCGGACGACGTGTGTGCCCATCTCACTCCAATGATGTTCGTTCCACTACATGCGTAATGCATTTTACGATCACGGTTTTAAATACTAGTTGACAATGCCTACACCAGCATTCGCTTGCACGTACGCGCCCACGGCGCTCGCTGCCATCGGCGAAATTCCTTTCGACACGGACTACCACGACTGTTAGTCCCCGGAATGAATGACACAGAGGGTATGGACATACGTCGGTGAATCCGTCGAGAGCATTGGCTACGGCGCCCGACACGGAGCCGGATGAGAGTCTATGATCGTTCAGTGGAGCAATTCAAGCGAAAGAGAAGACTCAGTACAAAGTATTGGTAACACAACTCCGCCCGAGGGAGGAGGAACACGCCGAGGCCTCGGAGGAGGTTTGTGGGAAGTAGAATTCGCCAGAGTCGGAGAGGACGGGGGTGGTTACCTGCCCGGATACAGAACGTGGAGACAGGAAGGAAGTGGAGAGACAGAGAGTGCGTACGGTGTTAAAGTAGTTACCCTCAACGAGAACTTTAGATCCTGTGCCAGGATCGATGGCGTGCCCCGCGACAGAAACTGATAGATTTGGCGTTGTTAGACGGGTATTAAAACGATGATGATGCGGGGACATACCGAAGTACTGGAAAGGAAGAAAGGTCAGTAGAGAGAAGGAGTTCGAACGGGATAAGGCGGCGTACGTTATTGTAGATGTGGATGTCCTGGTAGTATCCGCTTGTACCCTAAAAACACTGGCACATCAGGAATGAAATCACAGAGGAAAGGAGCAACGCCACCCCAAGCTGTCGATGAATCAGTCAAATTCGTAGTTATACACATCGTCACAAACCTTCGGACCACGGCCAGAGGTCATATACATACTAAACAATTTGCGCGCAATGAGGAACGCGCCAGTCCGCTGTAAGGAATAAACGAACTAGTTGAGAGCGAACGTGATCACATCGCCGCTTCCGGTGAAGTACGCGGCCCAATAATGACATCCTTCCAGGGGCCAGGTTGATGAGCAAGGAGATATTGAAAGTAGAGAACTAACCATTGCAAGTAGCAGAGTACGTTCCCTGACCGTTGAAGACGTTGTTTGAGAACGTCGTGTGGGTGACGGCGCCGTAGCCCTATATACTCATCGGGTCACGGAAGAAGCATGGAGGAAGAAGCACATACGGTTACGACCATCTGTCTACCGATGTGTTGGAACTGGAGAGCTTGTAAGGATGCATCGTTCTGTAAACGCCTAGTCTTCGTACGTAGTTGTGGTCGACCTATTATATCCCCCCATGAGACGAGGCGTAGATGATGAGGCGGTCACGTACCCAGATGTAGCTTCCACCGTCGATTTGGAGCGCGTCCCCGCCCTAATTGAAATGCGTGATTAATCCGATTCAGCAAATGAAGAAGGAAATGCGCTACCCAGACGTATTGCGCGTTGATATCGGCTGTGAATTGATATTGTTGAGTCTCAAACGGAACAAAGAACGACACGAGAAACTTACTGATGCGAATATTTTGAATGATAATGTTGCTAGCGCCAGTAATTTTGAGACCTTTGCCTTTACTATAAAACCATAAGAAGTGTTGGACATCACCGAGCAAGGAGACGAACATTCCAGCGTTACTTCCCTTGCCGAGAAGCGTCTTATTACTCGCGACTTTGAGCGGCGTGAGTCCAGCGGTGTAATACGTCGCTGTGCCCGATGCAGCATCCGACTCGTAATTCTCGCACCCTATAAAAGTTTATCACCCATACCTCAACGAAAACCGGGAACACACTTACAGCTGTTCTGGTCTATGGCCAACTGAGGATTGGGAGAGCACGTCCAGGGCTTGCAGATTTTACCCGTCGTGGTACCTTCATTCGACGTAAAGTCGAACACAGATGTTAGCACTATGGTGCGCGCCGTGCTATCGCTAAGCCACGTCGTTAACTCCGCCAAAGAGGACGGCGTAGCTGCGGAAGCGCTTCCACCGCCAGTCGTTCCCGTTGCTTGTCCGAAGGGCGTTCCGACTGCTAAGGCAGCGGGAAGAAGGGATATGAGGAAGAGGGGGAGTGGAAGCATTTGGTGCAGTAAACCGGTTCATGCGTATGCGATATCCATTCTTTATAGTAGCTATCGGGAGAAGTAGACGGAAAAATAAAAGCACGCTGGGCCCACCACGCGCCTCGAGCTCCAGAGGGCGTCTCCAGGTACATGTGCATTCTGCGAGAAGTCGAGTTTGTTTGACTATCGCCCGCCTTGCCCATCAACCGTACAAGTTCAGGATCGACGGCGGGAAGTGACTTTGAATCTACAGAAAAAAGGCGGCTTTCAACGAAGGGAACGAAGGAAACAATATGGGAATAACGCGCTTGATAACGCGACATTCAACCGTCTGAGGGTGATGATGGTTCACGAGGAAAATAGTCAATAAAAACGCGGGCCGTCGGTTCCGGTGCTCACCGGCCCCCGGTTACTCTGTTTCCGAGAGATATTTTAAGCACTTCCCATCATCATGGCGCCGATACGACGCGTGCTGCAGCCTACGATCTACCACGAGTGCATATCTACGCGTCTATCTAGTCGTGTGACGTCCTACCATAGCTCAGTGTGGCCATCGCAAGTCGCCAGAACAGTCGGTATCAAATAACATCGTGCACTACAAACGACAACTAAGATTCCCAAACTTGACGCGGGCAACTTCAGCCTTGCCCAACCCATAATGGCAGTACCGAGCAATGCTTTCGCCGGCGACCGCTACCGAGAGATTGCTGAAGCTGTCCTCCGCCACGAGCTAGGAGGTCTATATTCAGAAGTATCGCTGGCGCTTCTTCCATGTCTATACACTGCGAGACACGCCCCCCCTCACCTCACATCTACGCGACGCGCGCACGTCGGCAGCAGTACACATTCGCCTCGGTTGCTTCGATGCTGTTTAGAGCGGACCATGGATCATGGCGCCGAGGACCCTAGTGCACGTTTACTCCGATTCAGACCAATGTTACAATATCGACTTCGCCTATGCTAATTTAAGAGCTATGCTGCTAGTCACGATGAGCTCTCGTGATTCCTTCTGTATTCGAATATTGGAGACACTAACGCCCTGAACGACTTACCCGCGGCGAGCAATTTATGGCCTACCTGGAAAGGGAACGAGACGCATAATTCGGGTTCTGTGTCGCGATCATGGTGCGTTCAAGCTACATTCTTCAAAGCTTGGTGCTACGTCTGCTCAGTAGTCGACATCCATGGAGCCGCATTCATATTTTTTTCCCTGTTCATAACCTGTCATTTCTCCAGTCCTTACTCTTCAAACGATATCTTGGTAAATAGATCCGCGCTCGGTTTACAAGTCATCCACCGTCCTGGATTTTAAAAAGCGAGAGAACTGTGTTATCGTTGCAGGACCGGACATGAGTACACCTCTGTAACTTGTTCCCTGTGATGACCAGAGTAGAAATACAGTATACCGAGGCGCGGAGGCCGGGGTAGAACTCGTGCAGCCCGGCTGCGACTCGCGGGGTGATAGACACTGTGAGGTGCAAGCGCCAATGCTACGTGGATATGTAAATACTGAAAGGATAGTCACATCTTCCGGTATGAAGCCCTCCTGTGCAGGATGGACATATCTCGGGGAAGAATTCTTTACCTTCTTCATGCCAGACTTGCTCCCGCAATGCTTCGGTTTGGCTTCGATACTTTCTTCGATACATAGGGTAAACGACACGCTTTGGTCCGGCACGTCGGCATCTCTTCTAGCACCGTCCCACGAGGAAAGGTTAAACGCGACTCTCTCACACCCATCCCACCACCATCGATCCAGTCGTCCATCGCTCGTTGGCCCCAACGACATGCATCTTGCATATCAATCTGAAATTATACCATGGCATTGTAAGTTGCACACAACCGTATAAGGAGCTGCTCGTCAAACCTGTATAGCATTTGTTCGGCATGTCCAGATCTCGTGCACGTCCTCGAGCGACCAACCCGAGCTCGCTCTACAGGGCTCGTCGACGATAGAGGGAAGGGATGCCGACTTCGCTGTCTTCGTTAGCTCACTCGCATCCGCCATTGTTGACGACGCGGAGAAAAGGCGGTCCAAAGTCCCGAAGCCCAACGCGCCCGTACAGGCTTGGAGGGACCTTGGCGTCGATGATGATGCTCTCTTTCCAAACGAGTATCTCAGCAGAGTCACAGGGATGCACCACCCCTCCTCAAGAGTCCCTGATCCGCAGAAGTATACGCAGAAAGCCGCCTGGGAGATGCAGCAGCACCCTTCCCCGGGGATCGGTACTCATCGCGCCGCATCAGCTCTTCTGGTGGTCGTTATGACGGAGCCCCCCAACCAGTTCCAGTTCCTTACAACATTGCTACGCCTGGCTCAAAGCATCAAAGCTGACTTGACGGCTATGGTGGGGTTGCATTACAGTCTACCGCCGCGGCGTACGTTCTTCCGTCGACTTAGTCAATTGTCATTCTTACATCCCTTGAAGGGTCTTACGAGAAAGATTACGACGAAGGGATTGTTGCGTATTTCAACCTAACGCTCTCCAATCTCCTCCTTGTTAATATCATCCTGGCAATATCTGGAGAGCGTGATTGCCGTTCAGATCTTCTTCGCTTTTCACAGCAAGCACAGTCATGGAATCCACCACTTGCCATGGATTTTCCTACCCGTACCCGCCTCGATGGTGCCAGTTTCGAAGATCGTCTCCATCACGATTTTTGGCGTAACCTGAGCGACGGTCCTCGTCCTACTCAATCCGAGCTCCAGGACAACATGCATCGGTACAGTCATCGCTGCTTCAACTTTCTAGTATTGTGGTACGCCGTCATGATGGAGTCCTTCGTCACGCGACGCGCACTGGGTAGGACATATCCAGCCTATTTCGGCCACGAAGAGTTGACGGCTGTGATCCTATTGCAACTACAGAATCTAGGCAGCGCATTCAATGTGCACTCCCTAGATGCTTCAGATCCGGTCGCATTCGTCCACCGTTTTAATGTCCCGTCATTCTTGTCGGCCGATGTAACACCGAATGGCGAGGATCGTGGCTCTCTTTCCGTCGTTCCAGTCCCATTCCTCTCCTTACCCCCAGAACTCCATCTCCGTATACTTGCGTATCTCCCCACTCGCACGCTTTTGTCCGTCATGCGCGTTTGTACCCAGATGCGGGGCCTTTGTCCCGAGCTCATCTACACGAACCCCATTCGTATCATTGACGATTTCCATCATAAAGATCCCGGAGTCCAGGACATCATTTCTAGGCGCTTCTCAAAGCTCCTTGCGCTGCTCTTAGCTAGGCCGGAGCTGTGCTTGCATCTCCGTACATTTACTCTTCGAACGAGCGACATTCCAGAAGACCCAAGCTTTAGCCATTCAAGATATGGGTTCAATATCAACGATCCCATTGTGGAGCGCATGATCAATCTATCACACCTCGACCTATTTGTCCCATATCCTGCCTGCGCAAAATGCGCCGCACGAGGCTCTTCATGGTGCAAAGAAAGACTCCAACGTACCATCCCTGATATCATTCGCCGTTGGCCTTGTCTTCAGTCCTTGACTATTTCTTATCTTCCCCGGGACGTCGTCGTTTCTTCATTGGACCATGACACTGCCGGGTCTCCGTCCGGTGCACTGCGCCGTGCAGAGTCAGAAAACCATGACCCTACATGGAGTCTCCAGTCGCTTACAATCCAGCAGCCCGACTGGCCGATAGGAGATCCACCCCCAATAGAGCATCAAGACCTCACTTCACTGCATCGCCTAGTCAAAATGAATGCTCACAGTTTACGTCGGCTGGGCCTCCATCCACAATCTCTCGGTGCCCTCGGCGATCTTCAAACGTTTCCTATATGTCCGCTAGTCGACCATTTGAACATTCGTTCTCACTTGGATGGGCCGTCGTTGGGGCTCTTTCTGGAGCGATGTTTTCCGGTCATTACCTTTCTCCATGCAACCCCGGATTGGAACTTTCCCGGTTACACTCGATTTGTCGAAGAGTATGGGCGCCTCGATTTCTCGGGATGTAAACTCCTTAGACGTGCTGCCGTTGATGCTTATCCGATTACTGGGTTTCCTCCCTATCTGGAGAGCTTGGATTTGGGCTGGGGGTTCAACGTAAATCGCATCTCTGTGACTACGCATACGATAAAGGCAGTCCAGCTGGCCCGCTCAGCTGTGCGTTACTACGACAGACCTGACGGAGATCGAGAGTTTCGTTATGTATGTGGTGCGCTGGGACGAAGATTCCCTGCCTTAGAATGCTTGGACACGCCCATCTCGGATCATTTAGGTACGGATAAGAGCAGGGATGACATGATGGTTCGTCGTTGCTTCTTTCTGATCCGCGCGCTTTTGACAGTGCATTATCAAGGACACACTCAGCAGCATTGTAGCTGGCTCACTACCGAACCTAAGCATATTGATCCTCGACATTTACTCTGGGCTGTTCAGTTCCCGTCCTCGTCGAAGTGACTTTCCATGCGATGACGGGGGTGATCGTCTCCAGCACGATTACGCCGTCGGCTTTTTTCGTGCTTGTCCCGCATTGAACATTATTTCTTTCAATGGCATACCTTCTGAGAACCCTCCTCCCTTCTTGCAACCTGATCGTGTATGGAGACGTGCCACGGTTGACGGAGAAGTTGATGCGGAGATGACGGGGAGAGAATCTCTTCCGTCGAAGCTCATCCAGCATCACAGGCGCTTGGAAATATCCATGATTCTCCAACTCTACAATTGATACCATGCCTTAAAAGATGAACGTACTGTACCACTATCGGACTGTGAAGTATATTTGTGACCTGAATTGACTTTGTTATTCGAGCCCAGCTCCGGTTCTCATCGACTCCTTCGGTGATCTTTGTAGCGACTATGGGTATTTATTTATCGAATAAGCGTTGAAGACAATCGCCCGCTGTACCCACCAACCGTACACGTTTCGAAACGGACTGCGGGAGACGACTTTAAATCTAGAGGGAAAAGGCGGCTTTGAACGAAAGAAACAATGTGGGAATAAAACGATGGATAACGCGACATTCAACCGTCTGAGGGCGACGATAGGTCATGGAAAATAGTCAGTAAAAACCGGAGCCGAGAGATATTTTAAACTCCTTCCAATGCCATTATCATCAAGGCGCCTGCGACGCGTGCTGCGACGTACGATCTACCACGAGTACATAGCTATGCGTCTCTCTAGTCGTAGCAACAGTAAGTGTAAAATGGCGTCGCGCATCACACCTCGACTTTCTCCAGTGCTTTAGCAGCGTACTGATTCAACTAACACTCTAGGATCACGTCTGGTGAGAGAAGGTTGAATTTCCTCTCTGCACCCTACTCTACATGTAATGATGGGCCTGCGCCGTGGTCTGCATCTCCACCTGCTAACCTAGCTCGCAACTTCTTGAGCTCCACTTCGAGCTTAGTTATCTCATTTTTCAAAATATCCAGTTCATTCGAGCTTCCTGCCGCAGCGAAGAGAGACCGATCTGTGTCGTCATTGTCATCGTCCTTCCTCATGCGCTGGGGATTGGAATTGATCAGGCCCTCCAGTGTCGAGAGATGGGACGAATCAATGAGGGAGCGAACAGTGTTAAGGACGGTGGAGGCATCCAACCTGGGATCCTGCTGCGCGCGCCAGCTGAAGCCAACTTCTTCAGTAAGCCGCACCTCTAGTTCTTGACATAAGGCTAGTTCTTGAGGCGAGAGCAATAACAAAGCTTTCTCGAAAGCATCAATAAACGTTGCGGACGTCTTGGAGCGCGGCCGCCGATGCGTCGCTTTGAAGTCTTCGATGTTGAATGTTACCAGTGCCGTTACTGTCAAGGCGATAGTCAGTCAGCACAAATGATATAGAGAAAGGAACCAAGACAAACACATACTGTAGGATACACCGTATCTCTTGAGCGATGATATTTCAGGCTTCGTGAGACCGCCTGGACGAGTGTCATCGAAAATTCTGTCATTGAAGGCTGAATAGAGAATGTTACAGTTGGTTCACCCCGAAGATGTCCGAAATTCATACATACCACGTAGGCAGATTGCTATGGAATTATACCGCTCAGCCAGTTCCGCCATCTCGAGCTGGGTTCTCTTGAATTCAATTCGGAGGTTGATAAATTCAATTCGGTCTTCACAGCGTTGTCTCCCTAGCTCGGCGACTCTAGCCTGCAAAGTTTTGGTCTCGCGGCGCAGCTCTCGACCGCTATCATGTGGAACTATACGGTGAATGAATGCGACTCAAGACGGGAAATAATATTCACCTGGCCTTGGCCCTGTCGCGGGTGCGGTGACTACTGTCGGCATCAATGTCCTTGTCATTCGCTGACTCGAGCTGGACCGTCATGATGCTCATAGTCGTAGTGCAAGTAGAGGGAAGAGACAAGAGATAGGGGTTTGGATCGGATCCACAGACTCACTCCGAATCGACGACGGAAGCTCCCATTGCAAGTCGTATAAAATAGCATCGCGCCCCGACTTTCTCCAGCGCGGGCTTTAGCACGTAACGTACTGATTCACCTAACACTCTAGCATAGCGTCTGGAGGTGAACTTGAATTGCCTCTCTAAACCCTGGTCTACGTATACTGTATGTACTTTATAGTACTTCCTTAGTAGGATGAACCTCTTCGCACAGACCCATGTCCGATGTATCCCAGCCATTCTCCTCTAAATACTTTTTGAACAAAGCGTCCTCGTTCTCCAACTGGGCTTCACGGTCCGGAATGAGGAACCAAACCACGAGCGTACCAAGAACGCATATAGCGGAGGCTACAAGGAAGATCGCCTGTTGCCCCTTCACCGTCGTGTCGAACTTGTCCATAATCATGGGGAACACTTGCGTACCGCTAAGTGCAAGTATGAGCGAAATCAACGTATCGCATATATGATTCACAACTCACAGAGCAGCGCCCGCTTTTCCAACCGCCGCTGCAAACCCGAGGAAGTGACCTCGAACGGGAGTGGGGAAGGACTCGCTGGACACCAGGAAGTTGCAGTTCTAAAGGAAACTTTTGAGTGACAGAGAAGTAGACAGCAAAGGACAGACGTACACCAGGTCCCACGGACAAGAAACTCTGGAAGAGACCGAATAGGACAACGAAGGCAGGGAACTTTGCCTGTAAAGGAATCATGGCTCCGCCAATGACGAAGCCAAAGACGGAGACAATGGCGAAACCCAAGGCGTATGTCTGTCTGCGTCCGAGGCGGTCAATGAGGAAGCCACTGCCAAATAATTTGAGGGAGCGTCCAGATATGAAACAAAAGAGACGCACCCGAAGATAGCTCCAGGCAACGCAAAGGCGTTTACCAAGGCCGACCATCCTGTACTCGACAAAAGGGTGTTTGAATCGGAGAATCCTGAAACGATGGTAGGTGCGAGAAGATTGAATGCTAAAAGAAAAATCAGATATCACACAGTCGCTATAACGGTCATGCGCACGATAGACAACGACGTCGCTGCGAAGTAACGTCAGAAGCGCATATGAAGTGGATGAAATGGTTGCATACTAAAGGAACCAAGCACCGCAGCATCCGAGAAGAGGGAGCCAGTAGCGGCGTACTGCAAGCTTGAGAGGAAACTTGCGTTGAATTGCGTGTTTTTGATACTGCGTGGAGTTGACGAGACGCATGCGGAAAAAGAAGATCACGAGAGGGAGCTATAAATCATCGATGTTAATCGGAGTCAACAGACCAAAGGATGAAAGGGACATACAACGATACCAATCCCGAAACATACCCTCCATATACCGTCAGAGGCTTTGCTATGATAGGCGGCAATGACGATGATGGAGACGATAGAAGATCCGACAAATCCGGACACGATAGCGACATTGGTCGCACTAGCCACGAGAACGCCGCGCTTTTTTTGCACACTACGATAATGGTCAGTTGCCGAGAAGTACAAAAATAGATAACACATACTAGGGAGTCTCATCTGCCGCTTCCACGGCCTGCGCAGTACAAACAGCGTATTCGCCACCGGCACCGACACCAGCCACGCCTCTCGCGACAACCATCATCCACAGCATCCCCGTCGGAGTCGTCCCATGACTCGCAGTCGCCAAAACAATACCTAAGACGAGGAACCCAGTCGTCGCGATGATACCCAGCTTTCTTCCCCAGCGGTCGATGCAGAGCCCAAAGAAGATCATCCCAACAACATCGCCAACCAGGATACTATTGCTCAAGCGAGCTTTCATCTCGGTCGTCTGCGCGTGTGGGTAGAGTGCCGTGAGGACCGGGTTCATGTAACCAATGATCTGGATGTTGTAGCTGGACTGGACGTGAACAAATGTCGGTAAATCAAAAAACATGAGAACGTACCCATCGGAGAATAAGGCTATTCCAGCGACGAGAACATTGAACACAGCGGAGAAGTTACTGATGGGCTTTGATCCCGAACTGACGCGGGGGAGAACTTCTGTCGTGTACGCAGAGTCGGTGGAAGCCTTGTCGTCAGGCTGTCTGCCATCGTCGTTGCTCATGCTGATCAGAGACGAGGGCCAACTCTCAACGAGTTGGCCCTCGCTAGTCCACCTTTAAATCAACCCTTCGATGCTAAAATCAAATCTGCGACGAACGTTGCCCATGATGATAATAGGAAGAAAGAGTGGTCGTGTGAGCAAATCAAATTCGCCGGGATTTGCGATCGCACGTGCTTGACACTTTATAGCAAAGTCGCGTTCTAAATCCCGGTCAATTCGTCCTCGATTCTGTGCCTGCCCTTGGTTCCTACCGACGACCAGCATCTCCTCGATGTTATCTGCCAGCAACCGGGCTGTGAGCGTCCTTTCCGGTGCCTATTTCAAGTTTCAATGCTACGTCTTTTTACGGATGGTAAGTAATGTATACCACGTTATAGAGGCTGTACTCACCTTCATTTCCGTGGTGGTTGACAGCTTCCTTTGGGTTACCGCTTCATACCGCGCATCTCAGCCTCACTTTGCGTCTTCCTGGCATCCTTTGCATTACAGACCCCCATGTCACCTTCCTCCGTCGGCATATTTGCACCTCTGCTCGGCGTGCGGACTTCATCCCGCCGGGCTGCTATCCTAGCTGTTGGGCTAAACCTTCTTCCAGTCATCTTCATATTCGATTTCCTTTATCGCGCACATGTGTTCTACCCAAGCGCCGATGTAGCCTATTCACGCACGGGCTTCGTCAATAGCACCTCCGCCAAGGTTGTCCTTCGGCACCCAGCCATGGCCAGCGCAGCTTCGGCCGCGGTGATTTTGACTTGGCGAGGGGAAGATGGCCTTGACGAGAAGTCGATTAATGTGCCTGGCGGATTCGACGGGGTAGCCACGGTTCACTTGGTCGATCTAACGCCAGCAACGGCGTATTGGTACACCACGTCGCTCAATCATTCCGGGTCCTTCACCACCTCCCCCTCCCCCGAAAACGACAAGGTCTTCCGGTTCATCAGCACCTCTTGCTTGAAGCCTTTTTATCCTTACAGCCCCTTCTCACACGCACTGAACATCGCGGGAATACGCCATCTCGCATCGTTCATCCAGACTGAAGGGAAATTGGATTGGATCTTCTTCCTAGGTGACTGGATATACATCGATCTGCCTATTTCGCTCGAACCCCACTACACAGAGCTCTTCCGTCAGATTTACGCTTCTCCGGATTGGACCCAGGAGCTGCGGGACATACCGTGGCTTCATGCATTCGACGACCATGAGTTGATCAATGATTACTATCCCGGGATGGATCCTCAGCACGTAAGTCGTGCTCCTGGAAGTCTTCATGGGTCCTGACGAAATGACAGACAATGTACGAAGCAGCTTTAGCACCTTTTCGTGCGTACCAAGGGCAGGCGAATCCAGACGGCCACAAAGGTAATAAGGAGAGCTGGTATACTTTTCGCCGTGGGGATGCTTCGTTCTTCGTACTCGATACACGGAGTGCGAGATCTACGCCTCCGGCTAAAGAGGATAGTGGGTTCGGTCAACGAACTATGCTGGGAGCGAAGCAGCTTTCCGAGCTCAAAGCGTGGATCAAAGCGGAAAGGGGGTGGAAAGTCGTAGTAAGCGGGGTACCATTCACGAGGGTGCGTTTTATATCGGCTTCGTAAAGATGATGTTCCAGCAATTTACGTTTAGAATTGGAGCGGCGGCGGAGATGAGATGGATTCGTGGGCCGGGTATTTGGACGAGAGAGAGGAGATTTTGGCGTTGCTATGGGAAGTTGGAGGAGGGATCATTGTAAGTGGAGACAGACACGAACATGGTAAACGCCCTTTCTTGCGCCTAATGACCACACGAGCTGACCAGTATATCATCTTTAGCAACGGTTAAATTTCCTCCTCCTGTCGGGTCGGGTTATCCGACGGAACACGCCGTCATCGAGTTTTCGACCTCGCCATTGTCCTTCTTTTTCCAACCATTCGTCAGGGAATACGTTGAGCACGGCGAAACGGACGTGACGATTTATCAACATCCCAAAGGTTCGTCAAAGTTCGGCGTCTTTGATTTTGATTCGACTGGGGCGGTATGGACGGTGAGATTTGCGTTGGTGGTCGATGGAGTTAAGAGCTGGGAGTATGTGCACAGATGCGAGCCCCAGTAATGTCATATAGTTCTCTAGTTCTGCGTATCATGGCCAAGAATACATCCTGCTCATAGCGTTCAATACCAGACCTAAACGCGGCCAAGAAAGATGTGTCAGTGGAAGCGTGACGGGAAGATGGTGGCAGTGCCTCGGTTTGTCTGTGTTTACCACCGCCTTCTTACGACCTGCTGAATCTTATCGCACGAGTCCATGCTGGCGCCAGGAAAGCTCAGTATTCCACTCCTTCAGTTTTGTTCTGTCAGAAATATAACGGGGTCAATTCGTACGGATATCACCGTGTACACGCACTTTTTCTTATAGCGACCCAAAGGTCAAGCTGTAGCGATTCCACATCCCAGTCACTTCCGTTCGTCATATGATACGCCATCCACGTACATTCTGTTCTGCCCTTTTCGCATCCAAGTCCACTTACTCGATCAGCATACGTCGAATGAGTACAGATCTCGGAAGGCCCAGGCTACTATTCTATACCTTTTCCATCATGAGGACTATTCGTTCAGCTTCGAGTGACTCACTTCTCTGGTCAACTTGTTCACGTCTGCACCTTCCCCGCTCACAGTCAAGTTGTAACGGCTATCACTTGGCTGCATGCCCCTGGCACGCGGTGATTCCAGTTCTATACGTGGTGGTGGTTTCGGGGTACTTACGCGTGCCAGACGATACAACGTTCCAACTTACGTTCATTGGAAGTGTGTTTGGAAAGGCACATGGACTCGATGTCAGACGCTGGTCTGCCTGAAGGTCCTGCGCGTGATAAGGTTCTTAAGGTTTGTCGTGCACTCTCATGTCACGGTGACAGATCTTATTGAAGCGGGGGGTAGACGACCTCTTCCAGCATAGTTTCTGCTTGGTATCTCCCCGGATGTAGAACGGCAATATCATCGACTTCTTGGTCAAGAATCCGACTCATGATCACTTTCAATCAGTAGGTTCCCCTTCGCGCGTCTGACACAGGGCGTTAACTGTTTCATCAGGGACTAGAAGTCGTCGAAGGAATTAGTTATCTGCACACACTTGAACTTCCCCGCGGGGTAAGGAGGTTCTTCTGCCTCGCGCAATTCATTTGGCTGATCGGGGCCGTCCTAGAGCAATATCCTTGTATCAGATGATGGACGTTCAAGTTGCCTGCTCTGTGCCTTTGCTATCAGTGTCATGGTACAGACCCAAGCACCAGGAAGCTCTACACGCCTTCGCGGTGCTGTTCGCTGGCTAGCCCCGGAAATGATGGATGCCACATTGCTACGACCCTTCGTATCTTTCCGCGAGAGACATCTATTCGTTCGGGTGCACTATCATCGAGGTAAGATTTCCGTACGATTCCTCTCTGTGCTTCTCATCACGAGTGCCAGATCTACCCTTTCACCAGCTGCGATCGGATCCTGCTGCGATCAGTGAAGTAGTTGTTCACAGAAGAACGCCACCTCGCCCCTTTATGGACAATCCCACTCAGACGAACTTTGGGATCTTGTCATAGCGTGTCTCTCATCGTGTCCCAAAGATCGCCCGAGTACAACTGTCTTATAATAATTTCTCCGTCGTCTGATTCTTTCCAGTACTGGTCGTTGTCTAAAATACATACTTACACTATTCAGACAACGTACATACTGCTACAAATAGTACTAGTGAAATTTCTTTCGGCATCGTGACGTCTACGCAATGTGCATGCCATGGTCAGTACTCGCGTCATGGGAAGACGTATCATCACATCCGGAGAGATCGTGCAGAGATTGGAGAAGGCTGCTGGCCGTAGGACGATCTCGCGCATCCGCTGCAAGGCATCTGACCAACACATCCCACAGCTCGTTCCACGGAAGTTCCTCGAATGTCGGGCGCGGCGGTATTCGCTTGTGAACGATTACTTCGTTGACGACGCCTATATCAGTCCTGATATGCGAAAATGGCGGTTTGCCAGTATAAATCTAGCACATCTGGAATGAGATGGGCTTAGGATAAAGGAGCTGATGCACACCTCGATGACTGTACAAGCGAAAGAATAAATATCGCGTGCTGGGAGGTACGCCTTTTCGAATAGCGATGTGTCGATCATCTCGGGAGGTAGCCAACGAGTTGTGCCTTGTAAGAGGGTGGTGCTACCTGGCGCTTGCGTCTCCGCCATGAGGCTTATACCGAAGTCGGCCAGTACGCAGTGGAAGTCATCGGAAACCAAGACATTGGCCTAGAAGACGTGAATAGTTGAGTTCAAGTTCATGTGCGAAAAGGCTTGGACGACGGAATGCGTACACCACGTATGTCTGCGTGAACAATTTGTGGATCGAGATCGTGCAAGTATCGGACTCCCTCTGCGATCTCAAGGATCTGGAGGTGCGTCAGGACAAGTAACCGAGTACAGAGGAAAGCAAACCGATTGAAAGCGGTCGTGACTCGGATGGTCAAGAAGGAAACTCATAATGTTGCCGTTCTTCATCCATTCCGATATCAGGCAGAAACATGGAGCAAAAAGATCATTGTTAACGCCTAAAAAGGGCAGCACATTCGGATGCCGAAGCTGCCTCCACACTAGAGCTTCATGGCAGACTGCCTAATAGCGCGCGCGTTCAATGAAGTTTTCGAGTTATTGGAGGAACGACAACGCACCTTGAACATCTTTGTTCGGTCCTGGGTGACGAATAGTCGTAGAATCTTTAAACAAACGGGCTTCCGATTAGCAGACATTGTTCCTTGCCAGATATCCTTTGAACACCGTCAGAAAGATACGCCAAGAATACACAATCATTAAAGGAATTCACCGCAAATCCCCCGCCCCAGATGGCGCTTGATCCTGTCCTTTCTACGTCACGACAGATGAACGATTCTGGGAGAAGGTCGTATCGCTTTCCAAGAGCCCTGAGACACTTGATACAAGTAAAGCGATAAGTGTCGATTGTCGTTGAAGCGTCGAGTTCCTATACCCAATCAGCGCGTATCCCAGCAAGAAGCACCGGAACCTACTGTTTGAATAATCTCCAGCACTAGTGGGGCAACATCGCGTGATACACTATCAATCGTTCGCCACACCGCTGCAGAATCGGATGTTAACTGCGAGCGTACTTGCGCCACGAATTTGAGCTTTTCTTGGTCGTTGTTTGGATTGGGAAGAGAGAGTTCACGCCAGTTGCGCTACATGTCATCAAAATCTCAGATCTCTTGGGGACTGATGAACCCACTTTTATCTTTTGCTCGTTCATCGCCTAAATGAACGAAAGTTAATGCAGGCTCGGATTTTAAACAAGAGCACTCACACGCTCGGCTGACACTGCAGATATCTGTCTCTGGAGACGTATTTCCTTCCATTTCACCTCGCTCGCTGTTTCGTATCGGCGCTCCCAGTGATTCCAAGCTTGCCTCGCTCTTTCCAGGACTTTGTCGCCAACGTGCTCGCGATAACGCATGCAGTCTACCGTTCGGAGGAGTCCGTACTTGCCCATCGGTTCCAGATCGAGTAACTGGTGTCGGACATACGGCGCCAGGCGGGCAACAGCATGCCATATCCAAGCCGACATATGGTAGCTGTTTTGCTCGACGACGTTATAGGACGGAGCAACGTCGGATGCATAGAAGGCGAAAAGAGAGGCGAGGCGCTCGAGGCTGAAGGGATCCTGCTCGGGGTGAAGAAATTCCATGATAGCCTGAGCTTTGAGCGGAGGACGTTGGATGGGATCCCCGCCCGTGGGGTGGATGGTCATCTTGTCGGCGGGTTTATACGCCAGCCACGTTGAGCAGAACGAGGAGAAGGGATTTCGTATGACATCGAGAAAGGACTGGGACGTCGAGGAACTGTGTTGCTTGGCCTCGGGATGCACGCCGAACAGATTGGCACCAGGATCGTCACGCAGAAGCGCGGCCAGATGGCCATTGCCAGCAGACTGAGGCGTGGTAGTATCGATGGAGCGCTGTAAGTCCACCTCGACGGAGAACTCCAGGCGCAGAACTCCGTCTATCACAGGTGCAACGTAGGCGGTAAGGTATTCGTCCTGCTGCAAGTCATTCATCTTCGAGTACACGAGGTGCGTCAGAGCACTCTGGCTCGCGAGGTTGATCCCTAAGGAACGACTGGCATCGACGGTTGCGTGTAGATACGCACGAGGGTTGTGGACAATGGAGTCGTCCCTCTGGAATAGATGGACATTCGCTGGTGTAGAGTCCTCCGACGAGGAGAAGGAGTCAGAGTAAGAAGGGAATGAGAGTGATGGCGAGGAGGAGGCGCTCATGGTTGCTAGATACATTCGAGAAGACTTCAATTGTTATATGTGTTAAACATCATGCGTTGCGTGCGAAATAAATCCTAAACTTGGGCGCTAAAACGAATCAGGAAGGAGGATCGTTGACGACATGAAGCGCGTACATACACACGTGGGGGCTTCTACGGAAGACAAAACACCGGAAGTGATGAGGTCAAGGTGGTGGTCCCAGGCTGCGGAGAGGGATGTGTTTCCCAGCTATAAGACAGTGAATCCGTGCAATCTCTTCTCTTCGTGGCTTTCGAATACTTACATACCGGTGGGGTTTGTAGACCGCCTGTCAATACGTTCATAGTGGGTCTCGTCCTCCACTTGCTGGATGGTTTTATTCCGCGCAGATTTCGTAGAGTCCGCGCTGCGCGAAGTAGTAAGGTTCGTCTCGTTTCACATAGTCAAATGAAGAAGACACTCACCTAAGCGTACACGCGCCTATTTCGTGAAGGAGTTAAGCTGGAAAAGAAAGTGCACGACGTGACGATGGCGGGGGCGAGGCATGTATTGGCAAGGAAGCATATCATAATTTCTTCATGAGGAGGAGATGAGGAGAGGGTAAAAAGCTGTTACTATTAGATAAGATTAGATGGCCGCCGGCCTAAACTGCCGCTTGGCAGCGGAGTTTGCCGCGGCCCTCTCTCTCGCCACGGCTATCTTCCTTCTCTTCACCCATCGGCGCTGCAAAGGGCTCGCCGAGACCTAGGCTAGAAGTATTGGGCGATCTTATATCTCTCCTTGTCCCAAGTTTATCGGTGATAGCTGCGCTGCGGGGACTTTCACAAAAGAGGACTCCCCAGAAATTTTCGCGCTGTCTGACAGAAACGCGTCTATTTCAACGTAGGTCGTATAACCGTTAATTAAAGTGGTGTATTAATTTCACAAATTATCAGGCGACGATCATGGCGCGCACTATCGTAGTTGTCGGCGCGGGCGTCATCGGGCTCACCACTGCAATCCGTATCCTGCAATCTTCATCTGACACAAAGGTTAGTATATCTACACGTCCTTCTTGCCTGACCATTCCTCTTAGGTCGTCATTCTCTCAAAAGACCTACCAGGTGACTCTCTCATCCCGACCTATGCCTCACCGTGTGCCGGCGCCCATCATTTATCTTTTGCTGCCGACGACGACGTCCTCCAGAGGAAAATCGATAAGCGAACCTTTGACGTGATGTGGGCCCAGATTAAGGCGGTTGAAGAGAACGCGTCAGACGAATGGGAGAAGGCTTACGGCGAGCACCTTCTGAAGCTCACGCAGACCGAATTCTATTGTCATCCCGGCGACAAGCATATCGCTTTTTTCGGAGATCTTCCCGATTTCCAGGTCCTCGAGCCGCCGAAGGACGCCCATCCTCCAATTCTGCACAGTGTGTCTTTTACGAGTATGACGATGGATACTGGACCATACCTCGACGTCTTGGTCAAGCACTTTAAAGCGTTAGGAGGCGTCCTGGAGAGGGCCGAGCTAGGATCCTTGGCCGAATCGATTAACCATCCGGCGGTGGCCGCCCTTGCTTTGGAAGCCCTAGACATTAACAAGACAGTGCGCATAGTCATTGCTCGATTTCGCGTATCTAACGTATTTAAAGGAGCCAAATAAAGTGGAGGCAATCGTCAACTGCACCGGTCTGGGATCTATTGACCTCTCCGACGTCAACGACACCTCCATGTATCCTGTCCGAGGGCACGTCCTTGTCCTCGACGCTCCTTGGGTGAAGGAAGGCCGCACTCGCCAGGTGGGGTCGCTCGCCGCCAGCGAGATCTTGGCATCCGAGTCGTCGTCAGCTGCGGAAGAAGTGGGTGGAGGGGAAGGTGGCGAACGCACGTACATCATCCCTCGCAAGAGTGGACAGGTCGTCATCGGCGGTACTCGCGAGGTTGGAGATTGGTCGGCGACGCCAGATCCGGCTACGACGTTGTCGATCAAGCGAAGGGCATTGGAGATCTTCCCAGAGCTGTCGCCTGCCTATTTGAAATCGCCGACGAGGAAACCTGTACCCGAAGATCTAGACTCCATTGTGCTGAAGGAAGTCATTGGTTTTAGGCCGGCGAGGAAAGATGGGCTGAGGCTGGTGAAAGGGAGTGACGTCGCTGGCGTAAAGGTGATACATAACTACGGACATTCCGGTGCAGGATGGCAGGCGTCTTGGGGATGCGCGGAAGAGGTTGTTGCGTTGCTCAACGAGTAGGCTACACGAGCTGGTATAATATTACTGAGGTGCTCCATAAGACTATCTACAGGTTATCTTCTGACAAAATTTTAAAGTATATCATTGTACGGGCTTGCTACTGTTCACTTCAAGTTCTTGACCACGGGTTCGTCTACATTCCCAAGGGGGGCCTAAGCAACTACAGTTTTCCCGATGCACGCGACTTCAATTTGAGGTAGCAATATGTAGAAAATGTAGGGCAGATCGAGGCGCGATAACGTAGTAATAACTACAACTTCTACGCTGAGGAACTTTCAGCCATCCGTACCCGAAGCATGTCTAGGACATCTCGCGTGTTATAAACTCCGGCGTAACTTCTCCAATAGTGGTATATGGGCAACTTCTCAAAGATCTCGTCGTGGAACCCCGGAAGGCTAAGGACGGTGCATAATTCGGTCACCTCGACGGCGGTGAGACCCAAGAGTGTAGCGGCAGATGGCTCGAAGGTATAGTCTTCGGCGAGTATACCCCAGATACCCATGTCGGAGAGATGTACATCACGATCAACATCACACTGTATTTCGCTGCCAAAGATGTAACCACCTCGGCAGAGCCGTTCGGAGATGAGGGAAAGTGGGTAGACTCGTCCATCAGGGCCTCTACAATCCTGATATCATGATTGGAGTGAATCTCTGGGTGATTGTAATTGTCGATGGTGATGAACATGGGAGGAGCCTCGTCACGATTGCGGAGCCAGCGCTGGATAAATTAATCAGTCAAAACGGCCATGGAGTATGAGAATAACGTACATCGAAAACCCAAGGGAGATTTAGCTGACCGCCTGAGAGTGCATGCGGAGGGATACCACGAGACAAGTCAAGGCTTAACAGCGATTGATGCTCAGACATGAAGCCTCGCAAGACAAGATGAAAGTAGTTTTGAAGCGCCATGGCATAAGACTCTGGATCCTGGACTGAAATCTGCGCAAGGTCGAAGGAGAGAACGGGCCCACGTTCTCGGTCAACGTGATGCGTTTGGGAAAGGGTAGTAGAGTCGAAGGCCTGGTTGTATACCCAGTCGGAAGAGTAACCGCCGTCATGGTAGCAGTTTAACATTCCCACTGCAGTCGTCTTGCCAAATCCCGGCGGGCGTCGAATGAGAATCATATCCCGGTCACCCGATCGAGCTGAAATGAGTGTACGAAGGGCGGCCGACTTGTCAACAACAAGGGTACGACTTGTCTCCACCATATGGTAGAAAGTATCCTCAGGCAACGGTAGTCCCTACAAAATATTAACAAAGTTTGGCGGAACTGATTGCCACATACCCAATTTGTCGCGATGTGAGCGTACTGCATAGGTCTTGGTGGATTGGTATATAGGACGGCGGAACTAGTATACTAAAGGGTTAAAGTGAGACGCCAGAAATAAGGAAAGAAAAAGTATACTATGAACCTTCGGTGCTATTGAAAAAAGCTTCCGCACTACACCAGCATCCATGACAGTCTTGGCTACTCGCAGTAATGAATTGGGAGAGGACTGGGTGGATGCACGACCGAATGAAGTTGTAGCATGAAAGTCGGTGTCGTCTAGAATCCACTGAGTGGCGCAGGGCAACGGGCAAGATGGAAACGAACCAGCAGGGAATGTGGGTACTTCTTTGAAAATGGGTTTGCAGTAGCTTTCAAGGTCTTCGTACTCCTCTAGTGTGAGAGGAAAGTCGTCCTGCACGATATAAGCGGGCGACATGATCGGAAGAATCAACAAGGGTTGTCATGCCGAGAAGCCGAATTCGAGCCAAAAATCATCACATGACCGTCCAAACGTGTGGCGCAGCTGACTATTCCACTGACCTTTGATTACGGACGCAGAAGATTACGTTTCACTTGTCGATTTGCGTCATAGTCAAGTGCCGTGGCTATGTCATTCTGAGAGCAGGTCCTCTTCAATCTACTACTTGTTCAATCAGTCAATACCCTACCTAGCAGGACCCGCATAGTCACTACAAAGATCGAGATGGATGTGCGTTCAGGTACTTATCCTGCGACACCTTTCGTCATTGATGAGAACCGGAGACGGGCTCGAACAACAAAGTCAATTCAGATGACAAGTATATACTTCGTAGTCTGGCAGCGGTACAGTAAGTCAATATTTACAGGCATGGTATCAATTTCAGATTCAGATCAATCCCGCTAACACGAAGCGCCTGCGATACTGGATGAACTTCAACGGAAGAGATTCCCTACCCGTCATCTCCGCTTCGACTTCACCGTCGACCATGGCTCGTCTCCATACACGATCAGGTTGCATGAAGGGAGGAGGGTTCTCAGAAGGTGTGCCATTGAAAGAAATAATCTTCAATGCGGGACAAGCACGAAAAAAGACGACTGCATAATCGTGCTGGAGACGATCGCCCCCGTCATCGCTTGGAAAGTCACTTCGACGGGGACGGGAACTGAGCAGCCTGGGGGAAGTTTCGAGGATCAAGATGGATAGGTTTGGTAGCGAGCTAGCCACAATGCTGCTGAGTGTGTCCTTCATAATGCAGTGTCAAAAGCGCACGCAGCGGAAAGAAACAACAACAACAACGTACCATCATGTCATCCCTACTCTTATCCCATTTTAAATGGTCCGAGATGGGCGCGTCCAAGCAATACAAGGCGGGGAACGTTCGTCCCAGAGCACCAAATATATGACGAGCTTCCAGATCTCCATCAGGTCCGTCGAGGTATTCCACAGCTGAGTGGACCAGCTGGACTGCCTTTATCGGCGCATGCGTAGTCACAGAGATGTGATTCGCGTTGGATCCGAACCCCAAATCCAAGGTCTCCAGACAGGGAGGAAACCCACTGATCGGATATTCATCAATGATAGCGCGTCGAAGGAGTTTGCACCCGGACAAATCGAGGCGCCCATACTCTTCGACGAACTCAGTGTATCCAGGAAAGTTAAAATCAGGGGATGCATGAAGAAAGGTTATGCGCGGAAAACATCGCGCCAGAAGGAGCCTCAACGACGGCCCATCCAAGTGAGAAAGAATCCTCAAATGCTTGACTAGCGGACAAATAGGAAACATCTGAAGATCGCCTAGGGCGCCGAGAGATTGTGGATGGAGGCCCAGCCGACGTAGGGTGTGAGCATTCATTTTAACTAGGCGATGCAATGAAATGAGGTCTTGTTGCTCTACTGGAGGTGGATCTCCGATCGGCCAGTCGGGCTGCTTGAATGTCAGCGACTGGAGACTCCATGTAGGGTCATGGTTTTCTGACTCTGCGCGGCGCAGTGCATCGGACGGAAACCCGGCAGTGTCATGGTCTAATGAACAAACGACGACGTCCCGGGGAAGATAAGAAATAGTCAAGGACTGAAGACAAGGCCAACGACGAATGATATCAGGGATAGTACGTTGGAGTCTTTCTGTGCACCATGAAGAGCCTCGTGCGGCGCATTTTGCGCAGGCAGGATATGGGACGAATAGGTCGAGGTGTGATAGATTGATCATGCGCTCCACAATGGGATCGTTGATATTGACCACGAATCTCGAATGGCTAAAGCTTGGGTCTGGAATGTCGCTCGTTCGAAGAGTAAATGTACGGAGATGCAAGCAAAGCTCCGGCCTACCTAAGAGCAGCGCGAGGAGCTTTGAGAAGTGCCTAGAAAGGACGACCTGCGATCCGGGATCTTTACGATGGAAATCGTCAATGATACGAATGGGGTTCGTGTAGATGAGCTCGGGACAAAGCGCGCGCATCTGGGTACAAACACGCATGACGGAGAAAAGTGTGTGACTGGGGAGATACGAAAGTATGCGGAGATGGAGCTCTGGGGGTAAGGAGAGGAATGGCACTGGAACGACGGAAAGAGAGCCACGATCCTCGCCATTCGGTGTTACATCGGCCGACAAGAATGATGGGACATTAAAACGGTGGACGAATGCGACCGGATCTGAAGCGTCTAGGGAGTGCACATTGAACGCACTGCCTAGATTCTGTAGTTGCAATAGGATCACAGCCGTCAACTCTTCGGGGCCGAAATAGGCTGGATATGTCCTACCCAGTGCGCGTCGCGTGACGAAGGACTCCATCATGACGGCGTACCACGATACTAGAAAGTTAAAGCAGCGATCACTGTAGTGGTGTATCTGGTCCTGGAGCTCGGATTGAGTAGTACGAGGACCGTCGCTCAGGTTGCGCCAAAAATCGTGATGGAGACGATCTTCGAAACTGGCAGCATCGAGGCGGGTACGGGTAGGAAAATCCATGGCAAGTGGGGGATTCCATGACTGTGATTGCTGTGAAAAGCGAAGAAGACCTGAACGGCAGTCGCGCTCTCCAGATACTGCTAGCATGATATTGACGAGGAGGAAATTGAAGAGGGTTAAATTGATATATGCAACAATTCCTTGGTCGTAATCTTTCTCGTAAGGCCCTTCAAGTGATGTTAGAATGACACTTGACCAAGTCGACGGAAGAACGTACGCCGCGGCGGTAGACTGTAATGCAACCCCACCATAGCCGTCAAGTCAACTTTGATGCTTTGAGCCAGGCGTAGCAATGTTGTAAGGAACTGGAACTGGTTTGAAGGCTCTGTCATAACGACCACCAGAAGAGCTGATGCGGCGCGATGAGCACCGATCGCAGGGCACGATTGCCACTCCCAGGCGACTTTCTGCCTATACCTGTGCGAATCAGCGACTTCTGAGGAGGGGTGATGCATTCCCGTGACTCTGCTGAGATACTCGTTTGGAAAGAGAGCATCATCGTCGACGCCAAGGTCCCTCCAAGCCTGTATGGGCGCGTTCGGTTTAGGGACTTTGGACCGCCTTCTCTCCGCGGCATCAGCAATGGCGGATGCGAGTGAGCTAGCGAAGACAGCGAAGTCGGTGTCCCTTGCCTCTATCGTCGACGAGCACTGTATGGCGAACTCGGATTTGTCGCTGGAGGATGAGGATGTGATCTGAACGTGCTGGACAAGTACTACAGAGGTTTGTTGAGCACCGATAGACAGTTCAGATGCGACTCACAATGCCACGGTATATTTTCTGATTTATATGCAGGATGCATGTCGGTTGGACCAAGCAGGGATGGACGACGCGAGTAAATCGATGGTGGTGGGCGGAGCAAAGAGATGCCGATATGCCGGAGAAAGAGCGGTGGTGATGAATTCCCATCTCGACTTATCGAGTCGGGGGCATTGGATCCGACTTGCTAATATTTCTGGGTAGCATGGTTCGCAACTTAATCGCTGCTGCGTTGAACGACGTACAGGAAAACGAAGGCATTAAGTCAAGTAAACCTTCAAGGGTTGACAAGTATGTAGTTCGAATGGCACTTGAATGGGTGAACGAAAAGTGTAGCCACGAAGATGTAAGCCTGACGCTGCCATGGTTACAATGATACAATTTACATTCCGCCTACATACTTCCGACTAGCTATGCTTAGAACTGAATGGCATGAGCAAACCGGGCATGTTACAGGAGTATACTCCTCATGTCTGCAACGATGACTCACTTCTCCAATTTGTTACAATGTTACAAGTTTGATTCCGCCTACACTAACTAAATAGCTAAGGTAGTCATACCCCGAAGGACCGTGTATAGTAGAAAATGATACAATCATACATAAATTGCGACGCAGACCACGGGTGCCTCAAAACCCTGCTAGGAAAACCTCCGTGAGGACAAAACCATCGTCAGGGAAAGCTACCGGGTTGTCGGTGAGAAAGATAGATATGTAAATCAGTCGCTTGCACGGAAACGATTGTTATTAATAAAACGGATGATAGTAGCGAAACAGAGCAAGAAGGAATTAACCAAGATATGAGAATGACACAATAAAAAAACTGGCGCCATGGTTGTTCGCTACGAATACAACTACTTGTCGTGACAACCAGCGATGACTTCCTTTGGATCGGAGCAAACGACGTGACCTCGTGCGTTTAAATAGTAGCAGCAGTACACCTTGATGGTTACCTCCGCATCCGTGTCGCCGAACGTGCGTGCACTGGCAAGCGCAGCATGTCTCGCACTCCAATATAGGCATGTAATGGAAGATGAGCGAATAAGAGCCAGCAATACTTCTCAATATGACGAAATAGACCTCCTAGCTGGGTGGAGGTCAGCTTCAGTAATCCCGCGGTAGTGGTGCGCGGGACTGCCATCAGAGGTCCAAGTTTCGTCGGGATATCTAGGGCGTTGATGGGGAAGAAAGACTAGGACGCCGCACGCCAAATCCTATGCTCCTCGTGCGCCACCGCCATAAGAGATGGGTAGTCAACTTAACAAATCCATGGTCGAAGACACCGGGCAGCGGAAAACCGGAAAGAACATCACATGGAGACCTGTCACAATGGATGTCAGTGTTGGCCCCGCGGGATGCGAGTAAGGCCTGCCCGACGTCGCTAGTGCAGGGCCTCGGGTTGTCCATGTGAAGTGCTAGTCTGCCCGAATGTTCCGATACTGAAGTCGCGAATTGTCGTAGGAGATGATTATCGTCGTGATAGACAGGGTGAACGATGGCGCTTTGACGTGAGCGCACATCACAAGAAAGTTTTTCCTCCAATCCATGACGTCGACAACTTCAGGGTAGGTATACTTAATAGCCGAGAAAGCCGGGGTCTACATAGACAGAGGGACGAACTCTTTCCTTTGATAGAAGAAAGAGTTTCTTGTTCGAACCCAGACAGTCGTTCTACTTGTGCTCGCCCTAGGATGAAGAGACGATCAGCAATGAAGCAGCGCGTTTAATGTTAAAAATCCAAAACACGTCCGCATTTAGATCCCGCGCGTTCCTTGATGGCATCTTTTAGCGCACTATCACGGCATGATACTTTTGTCTTTCCGTCTATCACTCCGTTCGCGTCTTCGCTCCGCGCATCCACTGCCAATCCTCCCATGTAATGCAACCGGTAGGTGGCGTCCAACCAGCGCACCTTCTACTTGGCTGACAGGATTCTTAGACCCTCTCTTATATTCCAGTCACCTCTGTCGCATGCACGGCTCTCCTGGTGCGCCTCTATGAATCGATGAATCCGCCCAACATCCTCAGAAACATTTGACTTATGCCAGATATACGACTACATCCTGACGTTGGACCGCGAGGTGCGTATGATTCCCTTATACCGATGTATGTACGCCCTGTCCATTAAACCACTCCTACTAGATCGCGTACATATGGCCGAATCCTGTCTCTGTCAGCGGTGTGCTCTTCTTCATGAATCGCTATCTTCCCTTCGTTGACACCATGATGCAAATGGACTGTACGTTCACTCATCTTCGTCCTCCGAATCGGACCTGATAGCATTTCCGCGTTCAGTGGAATTTCGAAGTGACAATACTCTACAGGTGAGCTACCACAAATCTTAGCGTCAGGGGAGCCTTAGATTCTTTTCGTGCTCGGTAGAAATGCTGGGTAAACAATATCGTGATTACCTGGCTGGTCGTCATCGGTGTTTGGATCTCTGAAAGTCGGTAAGGCCCGTTCTCTCTGTCTAATCATGCTAATTTACGCGCAGTGATCCTAACATTACGCACGTACGCATTCTGGCAGGGCGACAGGCGTGTCCTTGCTCTATTTCTGTTCCTCATCGTCGTGCGATCCTTTCCATCCATCCATACTCGTGACGATGATCTTGCTAATGATACCCCAGGCTTTGGGCGTTCCATGCGTCACGTTCGTGCAAATCCAACTATCATCACTTCGATGTGCGTTGCATCCCTCCTTCGCTCTAGTCTATGATCTCATACCACTTCTTGACAGATGAGATAGATGCTTTCGGCGGTTGTGTAACGACATACGCTAATCCAATTGCTATTGGGACGTATATTCTCTTAGTGATCTACGAAACATGTGCGTGTCTGCCACCAATCTCCGTTTCCTTACTGAAGCTGACCTCACGGGGGCAGTTATCGCAGTCTTGTCCTTAGTAAAAGCTGCCCAGCAGCGTACGACCTCGAGCTGGGTTGTGCGTCTCTATACCGAGAGTAAGTAGTTTCTCATCAGACTAGCTCGTCTCTCATCGTGGTTCCATGAAGGTTTCATCTTCTATGTATACATCCTTGGTACGCCCATTCTCCTCACTGGCTTCCCTTCAGCCTCTCAATACCGCAGTGGTCTCCTTGATCAACTTAATCATGCCTATTGCCAAACCTGTCAGTCTTCTTTCTCTTCCGCCCTCTTCTCTTCCCACGACCGTCATCTTCGTGTCTCCCGCATACTTCACTCTCAGGAAGGAAATGCTGATTACTGTCCTAGTCCCTCGCACAACGCTTCGCCGGGTACGTTTCGAGTGCATTACTCCGTCTGGATTCGCGGTTAACATTCTGTCACAGGCCGCTACGCGTCCTGCACTCGATCTTCTGTAACCGGATACTGTTTACCATCGTGGGGCATAGACCCGTCGGCTCACCTCGGAGCGCGACACCCGTATTGTCCTCCGTTATCACTGACCAGCAGTATACCACGGATTTGGATACGATGGAGTTGGAGGGTCTTGATTCGCTCTCGCCCATCAGGCCGTCATGATGATTACTGACGGCTGCCGAACTTGTTGCGACGAGCGTGTCTAGATAGTGGAAACGCGTCCGTGTAGAGCTTGCGAGTTAGGTCTCGCTTACTTGTCGCATTGGTTCGTAGAATCCCAAAGGTTCATCGATGTCATAGAACTCGAAATGCGAATTAGATGTATAAGACTTGTATTGAATGTTGACTATTTTAGATTTCCACGCGCTCAACTTCTCAGGCGCTCCCGTGGGGGAGCCATTATCAGGCCTATCGTAACCGATTCAGTACTGTACCTCGCTTGCTCGTTGTCAGGCTTTCTGATGAAGTCGATGGAACATGGCCATCCTCCATTGTGTTCAGATACGTCTGGCACAGGACATCCTCTGACAACGTGGACACGCGTACATTTTGAATTTGCTCCGGAACGAGTTACAGAGGTCGCGAGCGCAAACGAGAACAGTCAAGACGAACTGACAAAAGATGTAGGTTCTGTAATTCCCTGGGTACTATACATCCTAGACGCGAGCTCATGGTGTTTCAAAGTCCTCATCCTCCGGCATTTTCGCTCCAGCACTGGCCAACTGTACCTGAATGAGCCAGTTCTCATCAATAACAATCTTGTCCTTGGGCGGTGGGCCATGGAATTCCACCACACTCTTCATATAAAGCTTGGGATCGGATTCCATCAGCCACACAAAAATCATCTTGTTCTTCAGTCCTGCCGCGACAGTAGCCTCCTGAGTGTCCTAGATTAGAATAGAAGCGGGGTTCCAGAAGGGAAACGCACAGGAAGACCATTCTTCACGATATCCATCGGCACGGCGTCGACTCTCGCAAGCCACATCTTTGTGATATCATTTGGCGCCGAATTGTCGCGCTCGAGTATAAAGGCAGCGGCGTATTCGTTGATCTGGTACGGTGACGCGCGGCCTTTGTCGAGCTGTAGAACGTTGCCTATCTACTATACGTAAGTCGGTGAAGGTTCGTAGGGATATGGAAACGTACCGCATATTCAACGGCACTATGGTTCTTCCGGTACCACGCCTGGAGCGCCTGAGGATTGTAGAATGGACGTCCTTCCTTTGCGCAGGTCTCCTCTTCGGCCTTGAGTCGCGCATTCCGTGCCTGTCGTTGGAGACAGTTCGGTTTATGTTTTCGCCAGTCGTTCCTAGAAGCAATAAGGGACTGAGTCAAGGCTTTTAAAGAGAGACCGACTTTTGGCAAGTTTTGCTATAGAAAATCAGGAACGAAGAGGGTAGACACGAAACAAATGACGCACGAGCAGTACTTTGCCCATTTACACGCCGAGCACATGGAGAACGGTTTGCTAGTGCCCTCCTTGCCTGGCGTAGTGTTACATCCGACACAACATTGAACGAGAGACCCGCGGTCAGGGATCCCTTTGAAGAGATGTTCTTTCGAAATAATTTTGGGTTCGCCTCCAGCCATGAGGACGATAGAACCTTCAGGAACGTCCTCCGGGATCTAGAGAGCACGTCATGAAAGAAAAGAGAACCCCAAAAGAAAGTTATGTACCGTGAAGGTTTTGAGGCCACTGGGGAGTGTCATGTTAGTGTGATGGTGGTGGTCAAAGGCTGAGCGCGATCGGTGAGACGAGTAGTTTCAAATTCGAGCGGTCACATGCCTTGCTCAACGTCGCGACATCTTCGGACTTGTCTTCGGACGACGGATCTCCTGCATATCGTTCACTGGAGGGTAAGAACACCGGTCGCACTAGGGTTACGGTCGGTAATTTTGATTCCACGAATACACGTCCGTTACAAACATTGCTTTAGGTCCTAATCCGTAACCTAAACATGTCAAATCCTTTATGACCGCTGTTGGTGGACCACCTAGAAGTGCATACACGTAGTCTTCGCTGTAACGGTCCTATTGCTCAATGGTGGCACGGGTCTCCACAGTGTAAGGTGCGCACTGAACTCATGAACATCAAAGGTCGCATACCAGAAACCGTATCGAAAAATACCATACCAGGCGAGAGTAAAATTTGATTCAGGAAGGCGCAGATTACCTATTTGACTGTGAAAGCAGTTCGTCATCAATCCATAGTCGTACAGTGTCATTGGAGTAGTACACGGCGGCGACATCAACATTATCTCTACGCCACTGCCATTGACTAGAACAATAAGCACGCCTTCCCAGACGATGCTAAAGTTTTTCGACGGAAGCTATGCCGGTGGATAGAACCCCGTTACCTGCCTGGGGAAGACGGCCTCAGAGAAGTTGATGTCAGCGAAGGAGGTTCCCATTAGTCCACCTCGGACGACGTCCTAGGAAGGAGGATACCGAGTATCGCGTCCTGGGCACTTGTCAGCGCTCGAACTGTCTGTGATGTGCTCGGAAACGTAATCCAACATCGCCCGGCGAGTCATGCTCGAGTTATCGACTGTATACTCTCCCCACGGGCCATACTAATCGCCATCGTTGAGTCCTAGAAGGGATGGACGAGAGCAATCTTTTCATACCCTACTTTTGATAGAACGCCTGGTAACCATAGATCGTTGAGGACCGCCCAGAGTCAAAAGACCGTTCTGGGCTGTGAGAGAACGGTAATCGATGGAAGATAATACGTATGGGTCACTGAAGAGGCCGACATCGTACTTGACGTTGAGGAACTGCGATCGAGAACAGTACCATCGGCGACAAGGCCGAGGGAAGCCTAGATGAAGACAATGTGAATCAAAGGAGGATGTATCACGACAGGAATCTTACGTTCATGTAAGTACCCAGATCATAATCATAGAGCTGCAGTTGTCCTCCTGCGTTAAACCATTGCTGACGTATGTCCGCAGGCCATGATGAGACTTGAATTCCGACATAGAGCGTCTTGATGCAATCTTGATGCCTGGAGAATGTGTGGTAGTGATAGCAGACCAACCCATTGACGAATCATAGGCGAAAATAAATGCCAACTTAACCAATCAGCGTGTGTGATCGACTGTCAGACTGCATCGTCCCAAATAGAATCAACATGGACTGGTACCTCCTCGAGATGTCAAAATCGGGTTTCAATATCCCGCGGAATCGACCAATTCAGCAAGCACAAACTCTCGCTCCGCCAAGGGCCTTGGAACGAAGCTACCATCTCCATAAACACTTGCCGTGTTCCGCAGTGGCCCATCGGACTTCCGTGGGCGGTCAAGTGCTGCACGTCCATCATTTACAGCCTATCATGAATCGAGAAGCAAGGTATACCTTCATATCACATCCGCATCAGTGCATGAACCCATTTTTGACAATCGTCCTCTTCCCAAGCCTCTAAGCACCGCAAAATTAGACAGTTCACGGGTACAGCGGAAGAAGCTCACAATTGTACCCTTCTCCATCGCGGTTCGCGACACCGGAGTTAAGGATCCGTGAAGCCAAATCGCTCTGACCTGACTTCCCATAACCCTAAGTCTGTATCCGAACTCGCTCTCCGTCCAGCGGATATGGCTCTAAAGACGTCGTCCGATAGGTCACCAGATAGCTCGTACAGGTTTGGTGTCTTGATTTCACAGAAGGCAGGCCGGCTTGCTCCTGACGGAAAATCAGTGTCGTTCAACATATTACTGCGACTGCGAACCGACGTCCTGGTCCAATCCGACCTGGCTCTGAGAAAGACTTACTCAAAATGGGCAGCATGTCAGCGAGCGGGTGATGTCACCCTGACAGTGCAAGTCAGAGGACAAGGTCAAAGAGATTCCTGTGCTTGGCGGTGATGTCCAAGACAGGCTAAGATATTGGCGTGCTGCCAGCGAATAACGAGGTGACAAGAAGCTACTTTCGTAAAGACGTTCATGGCAGGCGTTCCGACCACTAGCAATATCGGAGAGTCAGGAGGATGATGGTAAGGACGAAAGAATAGAGAGATAACAAAGCCAAATAATCGTGCGTTTATCCGTCACCTCCCTGTCAGATAGGCTGCACCTTTTGAACCAGCAAACTCAAGACGAATATCTGTAAGCACAAAGCTAGAATTATCACCCTGTGTAGGTAGTTACTAGCAAGGCCTAACGTGGTGTGGGTGGCGTAAACAGCCACGATTCGATGCTCTCACTCTGGAGATCCTGACGTTTACGGGGTATATTTGCCGTACAAAAATCGAACACCGACAAAGAAAGTTTGCGCGCTCGTGTTGCTAGAGTCGGCGGTGATATATTGCATTAATACAAAACTGGGCGTCGCCCAATTGTGTTCTGAAGTACTCCAATTCGCAGCATTTATTTGTAAAGACCTTCTGTAAAGCATCGATAAGGACTAGGCCATTTGATCAGACAATACGCACCTTCTTTGAAGCATGCCAGTTGGTCGGAGGCGTTCTTGGCCGGTTCGGATGCGATGAAGGACCGTGAGTATCACCCACGGTGTGGAGTGTATATCCTACACGAGTCGAAAAAAAGACACCATGTACGTCAACCCGGGACTACTCGGCAGTGAACCGTAGGAGTGACTCAGGGAGTATGTTGAAGACTTCGAGAAGGACTGGACCTGATCCGCGGGAACGAGAAGGAAGTACGAGAGCCAACTCACTGGGTGGAAGAATATTACGCCAGGTACAGTGAACGATTTTCGCTGTGCTGACAGAGAGCTAGTGAAAAAAAAGTGACAGAAGGAACGATGAGCGATCACTCGGGATTATGACACCCATAATTACACCTTCAACCTGCCGAAAGGAGGATGGTCAGCATCCGGTTAGAAGTTCGTTCGGTGACACGCGGTGATAGGACATAGACTTTGATGTGGAGGCGTCCTGAGGAATCAACTAGCATACGGCATCAGACGTTGTGTTCAGGGTAGCTATTAAATGCGACATACGGACGCGGGTGACCCCGCACTAGGGTCGCAAAGCCAGGAGATGACGCGCATGTTTGGCGCGTGTACTTTTTCTTGTATTGAATGGCTGAAAGGACGGAATCAGCAACTCGACAAAAGTACAGGTCTCATGGAACTCGTGCGCACCTCTACGCACAGAGGATTGATGACCAGTCACGGGCATCTGCTCGCATTGCCAACGTGTACCCGACACGAGAGTTCGGGACGTGTTGCCCATTTCGGCGATAGGGATGTGTCAGTTCGTTTCTTGCAGGCTCCTTGGACGCCGGGATAGCTGTTGAGAGTGAAGGGCTACTAAATCGCTCCGGAGACAACAGACCGAGACTGAAAAGTTCCGGGAGGTAATTGGATTGACCTAAGAATATGTGCGAGGCCGAAAGGAGCTCATTGGGCTGCGGACTTGCGAGCTTGGATGGTTCGTCAGAGCCAGGATCGCTACTTTTCAATCAGCTTTTGATACGACTCGGGATTACAGGTCAAGAAAGGACAAGTGAGAGAAAGAACTGGTCGTAGTTGGATTCAAAGTTTAGATCAACCGACCGACAAGGCTGAAAGTCAACATGACCAAACAAAGGGTTGCTGTGGCTGTGACGCCTTTTTTCTCACTCGCATCAGGACTCACTCATACTGGCTGATCGGCAACGCAGGTTAGGCGACGGATACACTATCTTGATATCCTCAATTTCACTCTACCTGCATTCCCCATGTACAAGTCTTGTTGAACTATAGTCCGTGAGGTACGAGCGGGCGACAGTTTGAGGTCTTTGTCACAGACACGTGATGCGGTAACTCCTTCCTCTTCCGTTACCGTCATCACGTCCGCGCAGGCTGTGGTGCGCTCGACGAGTCTCTGACACTCGCGCACACAGCAGCATGGTCTCGCGTTCTTTTCCCACCCTCCACTCCCATAACGCATCGACCTTTGTTAACTGGGTTAGTTAGCACTTTGAACCCATTCTTGTACCACATTTCGTGGTGAACATTTACTCTCACTAATCTCCACCCATGGCTCTGGAGATCGCATATTTCCGGTAGTGCTCGGTCGATGGGCCCACCCGCCCTCGCAGCTGACCGCGTCTAACCTTGGAAAGTCGATCGCCGGAGCCCGAAGGTTTCCCCAACCTTTGCCCATACCCTTGCGCAGTTCTGAAGCACACAGATCTCATGGCTGCTCATACACATAAAGAAGAGCATCATAGGATAGTGCAAAGACTCTCGAAATCTATCGTTTCTCAAGAGATATACTTTCTCGATGTACTGTTCTTACGAAGGACCCAATTCGTGGGGTTTATACTACCACACTGATCTTTCTGGCTTCTGAGAAACAGGTCTCCTGGACCTTTTTCATTTTTTCCTCGGCAACTGTTTCGGCAGAAATTGCGCGCGATCCTCAAGAACTCGTCCGCCACTTACACTCCTCTCTCGGGTCCGCCACTCTTACACGCAAGGTCGGAAGATGCTAACGTGGTTTCTTCTATTTCGCATGCTCTAAATATAATGACAATGCGGTCGAGCTGCCATGTATTTTTGGGCCTTTTGGGTGGGGACGAGATCTCAGGCAGTCCCATTTCTTCCCCCGACTTCTACATGAGGAATTTCCATGGACAGAACTGAATGCTGCGATTCGTACGATCTTTGACAGCAAGGGTGAAGCTTCGAATTGAACTCGTTTCTCCAGATTCATATGGTTCAGTCCCATGTGGTACAATTCGACTTCGTCTGGACGGTCCCAAGGTGTGCATACGACTTGAACTGCCTTCGATGTGGTGCGAGGGAAGAACGAGGTAACTCATGAAGAGATCACTTGACTGTCGTTGAACGGATTATCCTTCTGGCATTTCTTGCAACCTATCAGGAACGCATCAACACTGCTCCATGATTCTTCAGAAGCCGTAAAGAACACAAAGCATTCCTCGGGCGCAATCGCTCTCACGATTCGTACACAAACCAGTTACAAGAGAAGCCTTCTAAGCGATGTCGAGGGCGTGATGGAAGGTGAGATGCGGATATCGGATCATTGGAACGCCTGGATCTGATCCATGACTTCAATCTATCACCAATGAAAAGGCGCAAGCGAAGTCGTGAGTGACACGGAACGTTCGAGCCATTGAATAGAGAGGCAAGAAAGGCGCTCATAGGGCCCTAAGTTTCGTAAGATCTCAGAGAAGGCTCAGACTAGCCATTAAGGGATAGTGGATGACTATTGTGATAACTCACCATCTGCACGCCTGAATGACAAGACCGACTGGGCGGTCCAATATTGGCTCCGGCGGTCGAATACGCGTCCGCGCTTCGAGTTTCGACAACACGGAACTAGTACGAAGACATATCGGAATCAAAGACATGGAAGACCGCACGTATAGGTGAGAGGGATGGTGTATTCACGCAGGAAGAGCCCGTATGCAGAGACCCTTGGCAACTGCACGTCTTATCATGCTTTCTGGTTAGCGCGATCTCGAGGGTAGAATAAAGGGTCGGAGACAATGACGCGTTGAATAATCTGTAACGTTATGTGATCACCGGAGCTTTCCCCAGTCAGAGAAAAGCGGGCATTCCTTCCGCCCAGGATATGCGCGACGTGTCACGCGTTACTGTGCTTGAGCTGGGCGCACTCATGAGACGATACGACCTTTATAGGACGAGCATCGCTCGTCAACTTTCAAGAGATAGGCCAAGGTTTGATCTACTTATGACGGAAGCGGGGTCAGCAGCGGACCGTCGTGTACAGGCACCCGTCCCGATAACAGTGTTCCTGTCGAAGGTTCTGTACCTTGGCTCCAGCCTCCGAGACAGGTCAATCGTCGCGACTCTTCAAGTTCTACGTGAAGGAAACACCAATAATCATAGTAGTGGTACATACAGAGGTACAATTAGTGTTCGACTGCCTCCTCCTCGCATATTAAATAGTAGACTATGGGATAAATAATGGTACATGAAAGCAATGGGCAACGGACCATGCGATGCGCGATGGATAATAGAAAGATGGATACAGAAGCGTGGATAACGCATCGGATGATAGAGACGGATGAAGAGAATGGATGAATGTGGGCGCAGCTATGCGCGAAGACATGGGTTGCGCGAATGGACACGATGATGGGCGGCTGCGCAGTGGGTCAAACCTCCGGTGTGCTCTGAGGAGAAAGGGACTCACAATGATGAATTATCTGAATGGGCACGTCTTGTCGTGGCAACCGCGACATCCACAGTGGCAGCACTGCGGTTCGCTCATGTTTACGGGCGTGGTCGACACCTCCGACACGGAATGAGCGCGATGAGAGTGACTCTGGGATGGAACGATATGGAGAGAGGTCTCCGAGGCGACGAGGACTGCGACTTCAGGCATCGAAAAACACATTGTGCTGAAGGGAATTGGCAGTGTGGCAGTGAATGACGCGGCACAAGAGGAGGGATAGGTTGTTAGGATCCGTGGTCGAGGTCGCGCGCTTTTATCCTGCTCTGCCTAAGCATTCCCGTATGCGGCTAGCCTTCCAAAGATATAATCGCCAACTTGATGATTGATTGCGGAAGCAAATGGCAAGCGAACCGAGCGAGTCGCAGAGCCCTGGAGAGTGCGACCCTGCATAACCGTTGTCACGACAGCCAGCCGGATCGCATATTACCAAAATGACGTGTTCGAGAACAAAGGAAGAACAAGAGCGAATGAATCCAAGCTCATTCATCTCGGCTAGAGGTATGTAATGATGCCACCCAGAGCAAGACTCGGGACCAGATATCCCAGCGCGTAAGAGCACGGGAAGCGCCGAAAGGGCAACCCCGAAGAGCACAAAGAAACCTGTATTTGGAAAAGTTGGCGATGATCAGGTCAACCCACGCCGCATCACAAAAGTAGCGCCTCAATCAATATACGTAGTTCCTATACAGTCAGAATATCCTATTCAAACGTCGAGCAGTGAAAATAGAATGACATTCAAAGGCTTACAGTACCTTGTGATTCCTGTCTCCAGGAATCATAACTGCGCGCCCATCTCCCTATGGTGAATACACGCTCTTCGACTCCGAACTCTCCGGGACCTCGCTACAGTCGTCATTGTTCAAAATAAATTAACATCGCGCGCAGGGTGTAGTCTAAACCAAACGAGGTAAGTCCAGGGCGTCAAAGCAATCAGGCTGTGCATTAAGTTTCGGAGGATGAACCGCCACCAACGTCCCTCCTCCCGAGTCTTCATTACCTCCTTAGGCTTAGTCTATATTCGCGTAGACGAATACGATTCTGGATCACGGCCGAAACTCCTTCAGCGGATAGGTATCGTGAATCGGGCACGAAGTAAAGTGAAAATGAGACCGAGCTGCCCTCTTTGAAAGATCCTTGCCAGTAGCGCTGAATGAAAACCTCCGGATCCATCTCGGAATGTCGGGAAGACGGATTTGAGAAAGCGCCGGCCGAGCAGCAGTCGAAAGCTGCGAGTGTCGATTGATGTAAAAAGATCATTTTTGAAAAGCCACTCATGCCAGTGAGCCGCGAATCCAATTCAGTTTGGGTGACGCCACGACCTTTGTTATCCTACCGTAAGTTGTACGGCAGTCCCAACACGATCGCGTTGATCCTATTTCAATTGAGAAGTGAATCACAATTCAGTGGATTGACGGATGTACGTATGCACGCCATCACGGAAAAGTGTGGTACGACGAGCACGGCACATCATATGATGATCTCGACCATAGAAAGCATCGGGACACATCCCATACGACCATGAAGTGCCCTAGATGATGGACCACGGTATGATTTGACGTAGTTAGAACCGTTCGGGGCATTAAAGAAATCCTGTACACGCAACAAAACGCGGCGTACTGTATAGGAGACCCTTGATGTGGTGGCAGAAGTTATTGGGACGAGTTAATAATGGACCATTGTCGATGAGCATCAGCGATGAGACGTCCCGCTCAGGTTGACCTACGTTTGTATTCCACACAACGGACGGGATACCGAACTTGAAGAATAGGACCGTAGTTCCATGTAGTCGCTAATGATGTATATTCCCTATCGACGCTGAAACAGCATAAGAATGGCTTTAATTGAAAGCTCAGAACGCCAGGAACGAGGAACGTACTGGTCTTTGATCTACATTCGCCTCGAGCACGGTGATACCACCAATCTTTCCGGGCAGATTCCAGAAATGAACAGAAGCTAGATTTTCGAAGAGCTTGGCCAGAACGTGCGCACGAATCACAGGCGGGCCTACTGTAGCCTAGACTTGCGGGAACATGACCAGACACGACTTGACTGAGGACAAGGATCCCATTGACCGTGTCGAAGCATGGATGACAACTAAAATCGCACTTTCCAGAAGACCTGTGGCTGTCATTAATTCGAATAGACTACTTGACATTACCTCTTTGAGTCATGTACGGCTTCCGTTTTTTTCTTGAGCACCAGAGGCATGTACGTGGCGTGGCGGTCCAGACTTTCTTCGTCCTCTAACGTTCGTATTAGCGGATCAGAAAGGCGTAGAGGACATGGAGTCATACGGACTGGCGTTACAAGGGCAATATTGAATTTTTCTCCTTGGTATCGTGGTGGTCAAGAGCAAGGCTCCGAGGCTGACGTGATTTGATGTGATCCGAACCCTTCCCGAAGCAAGTTCCGTTTTTCAGCTCCAGTGAGAGACGAATATAGAGCGGTCATCGGACGCCCACTACCTCGAAATCCGGTCCGACATGGCATCTTTCTTGTTCCCATTCTAGTGAAGCCTTCAGATCTCTCGGTCCGTAACTGCGAATAGCTGCTAGTTGGTGGAACGGCTTGGCTGAATGACTGTCGAAGTCATCTATCCTCCTCTAAGACGTGTTCAAGATAAACTCTCCCCCATGACCTGCAGTTCGTGAGGCCATCCGCCATACATGATACAGCATTGAATAAGATTCCAAACCAATCTAGGCGTTGGTTATACTGACCCGCTGTTTTCCGCACTTATTCGTGCTCCGATGAAGGATGGGTAAGCCTGTCACCCAAACAAGTCATCATTAGCGCACTCGCCCCGATATGTCAAAAACTTGTTTTCACTGAGCTGTGTGACATCGACAGTTACAAGAGACGCGTTCTATTAACGTATCCTTACTACGGACCGAGTCTTTTTTACCAAGGACCGCAGAGACTTTAATAACGTCTTTGCGCTAGGCCGATCTCTGGGATTCCCAGCCAGACATGCTACGACGATATCCCAGAGGTTACTTGAGAGCATTACGGGACGAGGCGGTGTCCTCGTCCGGACTACGACTTCATGCATTACACCGGCATCCGTTGGAATATCCGAGAACGGGACTTTACCCGTGAAGATCTATCGCGTTTACAATAAGCATCGTATCTAGACGCTTCATAATGACATGCCAAGTAAGCTCACCTCAATGACCGTGCATCCAAAGGAATAAATGTCCCTCGCTGGGAGGTGCTCAGGCTGGTACAGCGAAGTCTCAATCATCTCAGGAGGTAACCAGCGAATCGCGCCTCTTCTGAGGGTCGTAGTCGCCGGCACCTGTGTCTCCGCCATGAGGCTTATACCAAAATCAGCCAGAGCACAGTGAAAATCGTCAGATACAAGAACGTTTGCCTAGATTTCACGAGGACTGATGAGATTCTGGAAGTGATTTGAAGGAACGAAACACGTACACCACGAATATCGGCGTGAACGACTTGAGGACTCAGACCGTGCAGGTACCGAATGCCTTCAGCGATTTCAATGATCTAATGAAGTTGAATGATGGCTCGCGCAGGAGGAAAGACAGAACGAACCGATTGAAGGCGATCATGCCTAGGATGCCTCATAAGAAATTCCATGATGTTGCCGTTCGCCATCCACTTTGAGACTAGGCAGAAACTAGGTGCGAAGAGGTCGTCGTTGACGCCCAGAAAAGGCAATATATTGGGATGTCGCAGCTGTTTCCACACTAGGGCTTCGTGACAGAGTGCCTAAACGCAGTAGTAGCGTTGAGAGAAGGCTTGTAACAAGCACGAACTACAACGCACCCTGAAGATTGTAGTCCGGTCAGATCCGTTAACGAACTTCCTTAGATTCTTTACGCAGACTGGGCTCCGACCAGAAGACATCGTTCCCATCCAGATATCCTTTCCAAACAGGTAAGAAACGCCGCAAGCGAGCTATCTATAGCGGAACTTACCGCAAAACCGCCACCTCGGATAGGTCTGGAACCGGAGATTTGTATATCGCGACAGAAAAACGAGTTTGGCAGAATATCGTGTTGTTGTCCAAGGACAGTGAGACACTTGATGCAGGTGGAGCGATACGGTTCGACAGTGGTTGGAGCATCGAGTTCCTGGAAGAGCAGTTGAAAGATGAACATTAAACTTCGAAAGAGGCCGAGACTTACAGATTGTAGGAAGTTCATAATCAAAGGCGCAATGGTGGGAGATACGTCTCCGATAGTATTCCAAACTGGCTGAGAATCAGACTTCAAGTGGGCCCGGACTTGGAGCAGCATTTGTTGTATGGCGTATTGATTCCCAGGATCAGTTGGGTAGAGATAACGCCAGGAGAACTGAATGGGCATTGTCATCTCGTAATGGCGCTCCCAACAGATCCACACTTTCATAGCTCCATCCAGATCGTCTTGGGAAAGATTTTGACCATAACGCATGCTGTCGATCGCGCGCCATGATCCACACTTCCCCATAGGCGCCAGATCCCGTAAATCGTGCTCGACGTGTCTCTCAGCAAGTCGAGCTACGGCGTGCCATATCCAGGCTGACATATGGTAGCCGTTATCCACGACGAGGCTACGTGATGGGGCGATAGTAGTCGTGAAGAAGTAGAAGAGCGAGGCGAGCTGTTCGAAGCTGAATGGAGCCTGTTCATGATGGAGAAAGATCATGACCGCTTGGGCCTTGAGCCGGTGGCGCGGGACTGGATCACCGCTCATGGGATGAATGACGATGGTGTCGGCGGGAGCGAACTCCTCCCACGGGGAGCAGAATTTGAATGGATGCTGCATCCTGTCGCGGAAGGACTCGGTGTAGTGGCTAGCCTCGAGCTTGACGCCAAAGCCATTGGCGGGCTGTTGCGAGTCGGGATCCATAAAGCGCTGGAGGTCGACCTCAACAGTGAGCTCGGTGTGTACCACGCCGTCGATAAATGGTGCGACGTGGGCGGTGATGTATTCGTATTGTGGTCGTTCGTCTAGCTTCGAGTAGACCAAATGTGTGAGGACGCTGTGATGTGCGAGGTTCCTGCCCAATGAGCGACTAGCCTTCAGCGTAGCCTGGAGGTACGCCTCGGGGTTGTGCGCAATCGAGCCGTCCTTTTGAAATAGATGACGGTTGTGCAGTTCGGGGCCGTGAGCCCGTGAGGAGAACGAGGAGGAAGTGTGAGTACACATGGACGATGGGAACTACAGCGCTCTCTCCAGGAGATACCTTTTAATATTACCTCGACGAGTAGCATGTACAGCTTTGAATTGGCATGACTAGACGCGCTTCCTCTGCGGGTCTTGTGGATTTCCGACTGCGAATGAGGAAAAGCCAGTGCCAGCCATTCGAGCAGTCAAGCGCTTCCACAGGCGCTTATCGCGCATCTGAGACCAAAAAGAGGAAAAAAGCAGAACGTCCTTTGCATTCGGGGATGAAGAGAAGACCGGAAGGAATTGATGCGCTGTCGATGAGGAGTCAGAGGCTGTAAAGATGATGATCATCAGGAAAGTAGCTGCAAAAATCAGAAACCTACCAAGCAAGCCATCCGCCTTTCTCGATAATCGGTATACAGGAAAGGAAGTGTTGGGGACACAGCTGTGCGCCGACATGATGGAGGGAAGACAACCTGCGACGGCGGAGGTTGCGGCCCGACGTTCCCGCTTTGTGCGGACATTCTTTCTACATAGCATAGTCGGGACTGTTGAGTCGGTTCGTGTCCATCGGAGCATACAAACATTGCACACGCAGCGTCTAACTAACTATGAAGCTACATCGAACGTGTGTGTTGACAGCAAAATCAAAAGGTACGGTGACAGCAACATGATCGGATAGTAAGTTTATTCAGTTGATGACGCGGTTTCCTCCGTCACAGTGGCTTTAGAGTGCCTCAAACTCGAATATGCGCTAGTCCATAAGGTACTACCACTAGATGTGTTCATACCGATACACCGCGACGCCCACAATGCCCGAAATCGTGCCCCGGTGGCTTGGATAACTGAAACAGATTTAACTAGGCGATCCTGCGATAGCTAGTTTGCTCGTGACGCCACTGAAGCTGAGCGACCAGAATGACGGATCCACCACAAGAGCGGAACGTAACGGACACTGCGCTCGAGACGAATTTAGACCACGCTGTCAGTGGGTATCCGTCTTATCGATCGTGTTTCTGCATCCCCTCCTTCGTACGCGTACCTGTTCAAGATGTCGTATTCATAGGCATTGAAGGCATCGTACATAGTCACAAACAGTCTAAACTTAGAGCTGCTCAAACACATGAGAGAAATCTTCGAGACTCTGAATCTAAAGATCTAAACGAGTGTTACATCCTCGGTCCCGATCTCCCCAGATCTCGTCAGGATACTCTTTGCTCAGTTCATCCTTTGCCTCTAGGCTACCTCTGATCATGTTGGTTGGCTCTAAAGACGTGGATACTTCCTCCACTTCGGACTCAACTTGAATAAACGCCGTTCACACGCTCCAAAAGACACATCATCCAGCGTAAAAAATCGTAAATTGAACTATCAACATCTACTCAAAATGAGCGACACCTCCACAAAGTCCGTGTAAGAATAACAATATTATAATAAAAGTCCATTCACGATCATAAAAGAAAGGCGTCGTGATTTAACATGTCCAGGAGGCCTGTACAACCACCGTCAGCCTAAGCCAGACAAAGAAAGAGCACATACATCAGGAGTTCCGGGCGCGCCGACCTTGGTGTACGCCGGCAGGCCTAAGCATTCAGCGACAGTGACGAGCTTGTACCCAGCGCCCTGGAGCGCGTCGATGGCGTGCGGGAGGACCTCGCGGACAGTTGATTCTACATCCATGTAAGCGTGCTCGAAGAAGATTGCGCAAGTATTTTGGACGCACCATAAGTCTCATGGTTGAGCGTCAAGATCGATCCGGGGCGGCCGCCGACGAGGCCGTCGTACATGGCGTTGCTCTGGCCTGCGGGTACCCCGGCGGAGTCTTGCGAACTATTATGTGAGGAAGGTTTAGTTTTCTGGGGGGGGGGATGGGGGAAGGGAGGAGGAGGGCGTACTCAAAGTCCCAGTTGACGACGACTTGATTGTGGGCTGCGGCGACGGAGAGGACGACGTCGTTGTAGGCTCCGAAAGCTACGTGATGAACAGGATGAGATGTTTGTTGGAAAAGGGAAGGGAGGAGGAGTACGTACGAGGACGCATCATGGCGGGTGAAGCTCCGAGTATGCGTTGAAGGGCCACTGTAATGGCCGTTTAGATTTCCTACTTTCTATCTCGTCTTGTCATGAGACTCACGGTCGACGCCAGTCATCTCGCTGTCCACTATCATCATAATCATGGTCAGCTCAACGACGTTCAAGAAGAGATGACGCTTTACACACCTTCCTCCCGCGAAATAGACGCCAGGTTCTTGTGCGCCCAGGTATGCGAACCAATCTGATGTCCCTTCCCATACGCGTACCTAATATGGTCGCTCGCCTCATCGCCGTATATGCACTCGTAGTTGTGTCCGTCTACCACCAGCGTTTGAGATTACATACTACGCAAGCACATGAAACCACGTACTGACGAAGAAAGTCCCCTTGGCGCCCTTGGCTTCGAGTATGTCCACGATTTCGCGTGTCCATGTGAACGGGCCGTCGTCCTATACGTCAAGTCAGTCAGCGCGCTCAGGGGGCAGAAGAATGAGGAAGAAGGACGTACAAAGGTTATGGCAGCGGTGTTGGGGACAGAACAGCTCACAACGGCTTGTCCAGCCTGTCTGCGCATGGGCACCGCAGAGCCAGAGACGAGTGCCGCCAAAGTGAGGGAGATAGTCGCGCCGATGAGAGTGAACATCGTCGAAAAATAAAAGTGGTATCAAGGAGGAAGAAGAAGAAGAAGAAGTAGAGGTTACTTGGGCGTGAAAAGGAATAAAGAAAAAAAGAGCCGCAAGTACGCAGAGAAAGCGAAAGGAAAGACGCTGGTAGTGGTGTAAGGAAGAAAGAGGGTGTGATCTTGCGCCGGGTTTTATAGGTCTACGGGCGTTGACGTTGACGGGACTTCCCTGAATGGGCGGCGTGTTTCATGCGGAGAAAATTGTCTTGGGTTAGGAGGGGATTATTGTTTCATGGGCGGTGAGGGTAGGCGGGCGGTCCTGAGCTCGGACGAGTCGGGAAGTAAGCGAGGTAGGTACATAGCCTCCGTAATGATTGGGGGTGGCGCGATTCGCGAGCGCGGTCCTCTTGGATGCACGCTTGGAAGCACAGTGGGTGGCGCGTAGATGCGTCGCTTTATAGAAGAAAGAACTCCCGCGAGCGCGTACCTTATTTCAGAAAACACACGAGTCGGAACAGCCTCTTTGGCCATGTGCGGTTTCAGCTGTCGGGTTTCTCTGTCTCTGGGTATTACGCCAACGTGCGGTGTACCAACAAGCGGTAAAAACAGCTTCATGCATGGTTATCTTTGAGAAATAAGAGATTTCGGGAATGCCGGCGTGCACGTCGTGTGGTGGTGGTCGTGGTGGCGGTGACGATCCACGCGAAAAAGGAAGTCCTCGGTGATTTTAGTCGGGACCGAGGTGCGGCACAGCCTTCGCGTCTGCTCAGCGCTCGGCAACATTGATTCAACATATCATTGCGGGATACGACTTTCATGGTACAGAACGTGTCACAAGAATAGCTGTAAGGAAACACTGGAGACGACGAGACCACGTCTCCGAGAAATCCAACGTATGGACTGGGGGTTGATTGAATAGATCAGGTTGTCGATAATCCTTCCAATCATACGACGCATTTCTTCCCTCAGAGCGAGCTTGGGTTGTCAAAACCTGTGGATGCTACGTAGAATGTGGAGGTGATCAAGAAGCTCGCTCGCTAGTCCTGGGTTTGTCGGCGGTTCCCAGGACACAGCGTAGAAGGCGGTGAAGTGGACGACTCGGGCTGGTTGAGAGATTGTGGATTGTGAGTACCGTCGGATTGAGGATCATGAAGGAGTGATGGATTATAATCTGATGTTTTCTACGATGTCAAGGAAGTCATCTAGGAATGGATTGATCAACACCGATATGCGTGATTCACTACAACAAATGCATGCCTCGGAGTCGGTGTGATTTTCCTCCTCGTCGCGGTGCCCATCTGTTTCTCGTAGATCCTCACTGAGTGCGCGTACTCGACGAGCGCGTGTACGTCCTGGAGGACGACAGCGGCTGTTCAGCTTCAAGAAGCAGGAGTTTACCTTCGATGTGGATGAGACGAGTCTCTTAATGGTGCTCTGTAATTTGTGGAGATGGAGGCGGATGGTGGATCGTCGAAGTATACCTGGCATTGCATACGGAACCCATCTTTTATAGGTAACCGTGCTTGGATAAAATGTGGGAACGACTTACCTCTGCGCGCGCACAATCCAGGGAAAAGACTGGTTCTTCGTCTCGAAGAGAGTCCGAGCGGTGGACAAGCCCATGGTTGGGCTTGTCGAGACCAGAGCAGTCGAAAGAAGGATCCGATCGGCCCAATGAGAGACAGTCCAATGCGTGAGAGTTTGAGAACGTCAGATGAGAACACGCGCATCATTGCCCATGCTGGCACGGCCAGAAGGATGTCGGCGCAGAAACAGGACAGGTCGCATCTATCAAGCAAGTCGGATATTTGACAAAGGAAAACAATTGCATACATTGACTAGAGGATTAGGTTCGGGTTTTGATGCTGGCAAGATGTTCCCGATTCGGCACATTTGTAATGCATCATCACGTGGCCGTATAAAAAAATTTTCGTCGCGGGCCTCGCTTTCTTTCCACCCCCACCATCATCTTGGGCCGCTACTCTGTCAGGCGACGGCGAAAGACATTGGAACTGATCACTCCAGTGACCCTTTCGCTGTCTGTGGAAGTTGACGCGCCAGTTCGCATCGCGGCGTAGCTGCAGCCGCGATCGACTCCGTGTTGATATCCACTCGGCCGTTATCTCGTTCCGAGATCGACTCATTCAGTGTGCGCACTCCGCGAGATAGCTGAACGAGTTGCCGTGTGTAATTGGGTAGCACTCGTAGATTGGTTGGGTGGTCTTATTTTCATACCTGCATCATACGCGGTGTTGCGTCTTGTAAGTGACATTTTATATATGTTTTCTCCTCGTACTTATATCTTCTTTCCAGGTGTCCGGGTATGTCCCTCTTTGTCGCTGTCCTCTTTTCCTAATCTTTGAATTAGGAGTGCATTCTTAGCGTGTTCCGTTTATCACTCTTCTCAGCGACGGACATTGTGACAGTGGACATCTCATTACTATGTAAGTGTATTCTCTCATTTGGGCCATACATGGCTGACTCTTCATTTTGTTAGATTTCATTTTGTGTTCGTCTTCCTTACAGGTAGTTTAAACTGCTTGCTGATTCCTTTTACATTCCAGGGTGGTTGCAGTTTGCAGTGTCTCGACGTAGCCCTCTCCCCGGTGTTTGGCCACACCGGGGAGAGGGCTACGTCCGGACACTCGGTGCGCATGTTTCGGCTTTAAAGTGTAGTGAATGACTTGGCGTTAGTTGAAGATTTGTGTAATAATATTTTTGATTCGCCGAGATGCCCGAATGATCCGGGAATTGCCGGATAATGATCGGCTGACATCGCTTCTCACCACCACAGCACGACAGCGACATCGCGCTTGTCGGCCTCAGAACTTAGTCTGAGGCTTACCAAACTTCTCCCCTTCATCTTCTTTTGCTTTTCTGATACGGTTCGGCTTCGCCCTACCCGCCACGCCCTGGGATACAGTTCAGGATGCATTGTGGTGCTTGTCTATTCAACGACACCATTTCTATGAGGATTTGCAATATGTAAGGCCTCAGGAGGACGCTGCAACACTATTGTTGGGTGCAACCCTGCTGGGAGCAGCTGGATTCCCTCCTGCCTTGCATCTTTGGGCATGGCTGGACGTATGCACTTGTCTGTATGATGGCGTCGATTCTACGAGGGCTTCATAGTGTGGAAGAGGAGTTAGATACCGGGCTGGACGGCATCGCGAATGCATCCAGCTAAACGATGCGTAGTTACAACTTCTTCGCTGCTGTTTTCTTATTGACGTCACGTAGCCCGTATTCATCTGGTTAGTACCCAAAGTCTGCTCATGCTCAACATCTCCTTGCACTCAAGATCCTAGCGACCACTGTCCTATTCCCACCATCCCTCCCTCACCCTCCATCTTTCTGCACTTTGTCAAACTGTGGTTCTTGCTCTTGCAAGAAGCTGGGGTCTCATAATGTGTCTCATGCACATCGTTAACCCCTGAGCAATTGCGCGGGGGTCAATGGCGGGCACGAATTGTATATCCACCTGCTCCATTTCTCATGGGTACAGATATATTCACCACTCGTTTTGGACCCAAGGGTCAAAGAGCGGGTTATATATACCCAAACATCAGGTACGGGCATTGTATCCTTCCTAGCATGGCCTGCTTTGCCACAGAAATCACCATTCGGCTTCCACTTCATGTAGACCCCAATCTAGATCTCAATAGCCCTCTGGGCACTGGGTACAAGTTGGGTATAATGACTCACTTGACATGGATGCATGACTGTTTCAGAATCATCAGATTGATGAACACATTTCAGGCCTCTACAGTTAGACAATGCCGAAAGATATGGCATGAGGCAAGGGTGTTTGAGTGCTCATGGTGCGGCAGTGAACAATGCTTGACGCCGCTGCTTGTTGTGTAGGTATTGAGCATTCAGTGATGTTAAGGGCGGCAGACAATGAGGACAAGGGTGGCAGACAATGAGGGCAAGAGCGAGCAGACAATGAAGACACGAGTGGGACATCTTGCCAGTACCATCTGACTTAATGGTAACATCCTGTTACGCAACTATGATGGAGGCAGGAATCACTGTATGTTTTCCCATGGCGCTTACAGAGTGTTCATCCAGCTCATTACCGAGTCATCCTTCTCTACATCGTTCCTTTGCACATCGCTCATCTCCACCTCAGTGTTGTCCACACTTCCGCTTCCTGATGAATTCAGTGCAAGTGCACGTTCGAATGTATCCCGAATGATGATGACATCAGCTTACAACTGAAAATCAGGCCGTGTACCATACTAAACTAGGACACAAACCAATAATTTTCTCATGCCCATTAAGATCTATTACACATTAACCGCAAATGACACTGAAGAGCTGAGACACCAACATTGGTTGTTCTTCAATCCGGAAAGAACTCTGCCTATAACGTCATTCTTCGGCTCCACCTCATACACTATACCTAAGCCTCGAAGACTTTGTATTTCTTTGAGCGCGAGTAAGTGTGTATAATCTGTAAATCATATAAAAATATTCCTTATACAGATTAAAAAAACATACGTGAAAGGAGGGCCATCACATCTTCATCAACTAAAGCAAGCTCCATCGCATTCTTATCCTCCTCTGGATTGCGTTCAGAGGATGTTGGCAACTCCACTGGAACTGATGAATGAGTGGCCATGATGGTAAGATGCAAGTTGTGATGCATTGCTCCACCACGTGCCATCCATCATTCATCATGCTAACATTGCTGACCAATGTTTCCCACCATGACGGCAAAGTGAGCACATCGTTCTTTTGTCCTCTTACTGTAGTGTTTCGACCATAACTTCAGGGCCTGTGACCCAATATGGTGTGAAGTTACAGGATATAGCTTCATGGACCCCTAAATTTCCTTATTTGGAGGGGTGTGCCTGGTCAAACTGGCCTGTGATGCAATATGCTCTATGTATAGCTTCACTTCAAAGGGCCCGTGACCCGTTATGTGAATTTGCAGTCGAAACGCTACAGTATCTTCATCATGCAAACCTTTTTGTACAGACCACCATGCGTGCGAAACTGTCCACATACTGTAGTCTTTCGACCGGATCTTCATGGGGTGTGATGCATTACAGTATGGTACATCTTCGCCCACGAAGATCTTCACTAGGGTTGAAAAGAGCGCGAATTGCCTTATTGGGACTGCCCGCCGTTAGGCAGGCACGAAAATTTTCCATTTTTAGCCTTTCATACCTTAAAAATTATGCCGTGGCCCGTGACGCGGTATGCTACAGCAAGATCTTCACTTCACGGGTATCCGTGACGCGTTATGTGAAGACGCGGTACAGTACATGTCCCCACAAACGCAAACAGCAGAACCTCACGGCCTACGGAATCTTCACTTATCCGGGTGGTGCCGTGAATAAAAGGTCACGACACATGAGAAGGAAAGGTCGACACCCTTTTTGCCATGAGCCGCGAATCCTACCAACATGTTAGGAATCCGAACTCAATTTCCTGGCACCGTAGAAACCGCTACAAGTAATACCAAGTTAAACTCTGTCCGTCTGACTGTGCTGCAATTTGCGCGACCCGCCTAGTGTCAGTAACGCGGATGGTGCAAGGCCCGCAGATTCGCGATGAAAAACATGCCTTGGCTCATCGTGAACCCGAATGAACAGCGACGAAGGTTATACAAGCTGTTGTCTAATCCTCATCCATGAATTCCCGCACCTCACAGCGCAGAAACCCGCGAGTCGTACATCACATATCACAATATCGTTGCTCTCAAAGATACCCGTAAAATGATAACCAGCTCAGAATCTATATTATACAACAAACAAAACACACACAACCTATAGTACAAACACGACAGACAGCAAAGGACAACACAACACTAATGCAAATACTTTTCATTCAACCGATGCACCTCTCTCGCCAACCACGGCCACGCCACCGCACCCCTCAACTCGCCCGCCAACTGCTCCTTGCGCTCCGCACGCGCCCTCGCCAGCCGCACCTCCCACCCACACAAATTCCACAACAGCCTCATATTCGGCTGGATCAACACACTCAGCCTCCGACTCCGCACCACCAAATACGCCTCGACCAGACTCATCCCCAGCGCGCGCATCACATACGCAATTACCACGGTCGCGCTCCTGCTCACACCCACCCTGCAGTGCACCAGAATCTTGGCATGCGGTGTCCCAGCGCGAGCGCCGTCCATCCAGTCGCATATCGGGGCGAGCTGAGGCTCGAGCGTGTCGATCCCGTCGTCGCACACGCCTTGGATATCGAGGACTTTGATTCGGCCAGCGCGTTCCTCTGCCCAAAGGGATCCGCGTCGAGGCGGGCGTCCGTGGACGTGGCCGTTCGTCGTAACAGCTGGCCCGGGTGCGGGTGCGGCCATGTAATGTGTGGACAATCCAGCAGAGGCATCGTGCGGCGCACAAGCAGCTGTGGAAGCATGAGAGATGAATGGCCACAATATAGAAACACACACCTCCGCTTGTAGGACCTGGTGGGACGAGTGCACATTCGCCGACGCTGACGACGTGCGTGATCCCTAGAGCATGTAGCATGTACACATTTGAAGCGTGATTCCTGAAAAACAATTAGTCGCAGACTGACGTGCAGCAGACGTCGACGTACAAATTCCCCAGATAAAGGTAGTCCAACACTCTACTCGGAAAACTCCCATCAAAGCGTGGATCGTCAAACCACGCCTGATGATCCCACCCCAAACTCGTCGGGAGTGTCGCTGCGCGTGGACGACCCACGCCTCGTAAAGCAACGGGAACCGGTAATACCCCCGCTGACTGTGGACCGCGTTCTAAAACTACATGACGGGTGTTAGCCTTGGCGCGCACGATAAAACACGACTTACCACCACCATCTGGCACGCTCACTGATATTGCGTCTCCGACTCCCCAGCCAGCAACGTACGGATTGACGCCGACGCCCATGCTGCTCATACTGTCTCCCCGTGTATGGCCGCCGTTAAGAACATTCGACTGTTGCTTGGGCGGCGGACCTCTGCCTCGTCCCTTCCTCTCCCGCTCTCCCCTCTCCTCGCTCTCCCACCGCCTCAACACGCCCAAATCGCCAGCGTAGACAAAGAAACTCCGTCCCGGACCGCCACGACCATCGCCTTCAATCCCACCGACTTCACACTGTAGCTCCAGATATGCCTCGGGAAGGGAGAGACCTTTTAGCGCCATCAACAGACAAAGCGCCAGGACCGAGCTCTCCGTGTACCCGTCGGCACTATATATGAGCACCTTGAGCGGTCGAGAGGGCGGCAACAATCCTCCCACGACAGGTCGAGTGCGTTCACCACGAGACGGCGGTGCCGGTGAAGTAAACGATCGTATACGCGAACTGCCACCGCCAATGGCAGCGCCTGGGTTCGAAGACGAGCCGAACAGCGGCGGGAAAGATGGAGCACCCGAAAGCAGTGTCCAGCGACGGCCACCCTTTTCCTTTTCTCTGCCCTTTTCCTTCTCCTTCTCCTCCGGCACTGTTTCTGGCGGCTTATCCTTCTCGGCAACCGCCTGCGGCACTGGCGTAACCCAGCGTTCCAAAAACCGAACGAGAGAGCGTATATGACCGGTATTTGGAGGTGAGCTCGGGAAAGGTAGGTGGATAACGTCGTTGGCGTCTGGCGGGGGCCGCACGCGCTTGTTCTTGTCTGCCTCAGTCTCGTCCTCGTCTAGCCAGGCCGCCTCCATGGACGAGAGTTTCTCCTCGGCGGCCCTGAGATGGGCGCTGCTCGGATACGGGGCGAGGTCGTGGCATTCAATACACAGGTCGTAACCACCCGCATTGCCCTCTCCCGGCATGGGTACGTCGTTGGAATTACCCAATATTATTTGTCCGTACGGAGTATCGTGTTCGTCTGGCTTAACGCCGGGTTCGCAGCCTAGTCGCACGTCAATAGATGAAGGATGGAAATCAACGCACTCACCTTCAGGATATACCCTCAACAGTTCGCTGGCCCGCGTCAACGCTCTCATCTCCTCCTTTTCCCTCTCGGCGAAATTAACAGTGTTACCGGCGCCCTTGACGAGATGCTTCAACGGCGAAGCCTCGTCACGCATCTCCTCCTCGCCCGCGTCAAGTAGAAAGACATTATAATCGAGCAATGCATCGCTTCCACCCAGCCGCGCCTCCCGCTCTCTACGCTTTCGGTCCATAGCCTCCCTAAATCTGGCGGCCAGCCTGCGCGCGCTCGAAGACTCTGCACCTCGAGGTGAGTATACCACGATATCGGAAATGGTAGCCATAATCGGCTGTGAGAAGAAGATGAGCGAACAGAATGGAATCAGAACATTACGGCACTTACCACCTGAATTCCAAAGTTTCGGAGGGAAATGCCTTCGGGCACCTTGAGCGGGACAAACTCCCAGCCGCCTTCGCCTTGTCCCCGTCGCAGTAGCTCGCCCGGGGTGAAAGTCGAAGTTAACAGCGGTGGCGCAATCTTCGGTGGTCGTCTATATAAATAATCAGCGCTTCACCTTGACTAGAAACGGTGGATGCTCACCTCTCCCCATTCGCATAACTTGGCGGAGGAGGCAAGAGAGCAGGAGCAGGCTTCATCACGACCGGATGCATATGCCGTACAGCTCCCTTCTTCTCCTCGCCAATGCCCTCAATAACGACATCTTCTTCCCCTTCACGTACGACAACGCCGTTACCCTCGTCATCCAATTCCAAGTCCAGGTCCATGCCACTGTCGCCGTCAATATCCATATCACTTTCACCGTCCTCTGTTTCGTCCTCTTCGTCTTCCTCCTCGCTGTCCAAGTCGCCATCCAAATCTTCGTCGCAGACGACATACATGAGTCCCCTATATTGAGGAACGGGGATAGGCAACTCGCTGGCCTTTGCGCCATAAAAGAAAGTATTCTGGGCAACATTATCGCCCTCTACTCCATGGAGGAAGGGGAATAGCACGTGGTCGGGCGCGTGAGCAGTCAGATGCGCGACATGAAGATGTGCGAGCGCTGCTGGCGGCAGAAGAGGTATACCAGCGTCGGTGGGTTCTGGAGCGGGGAGATCGGGCCGAGGCGAAGTAGGCGCGGACACGAAGCGCGGGTAGGTGCTGGGAACGGGGACCTTGCGTAGAGAGTCGAGAAAGGAGGGAGGATAGACGAGGCCATGTATAGCCTTGTCGTCGTACGGTGGCATTTGGACCACCTCTGCAGGACTCGAGCACATTATGCGCGCGCTCGGGAATGGAAAGTCGGGTGGCGGAAGGAAGTGGACGTGCTGCGGTTTGTATACTGCGAGCGTCATCATGAACGCTGTCAACGCCGCGAGGCCAAGACAGACACACCTTTGTCTCCGTGTCTAACCCGCGGATCCCACAGTCGCTATCGTGTGCCTGCTTCCGTTCTCTTCTTGTCCCCCGTTCTCGTAGATTGTGGCGTAAATTTACTCGCCGTATTCGTGTTCCCGTTATGGGGCAATGTGCGTGTATGTCGTGGTTGCTGTCGTCGTGCTCGTCGTCGTCGTCGTTCAAAGGATAGACACCCCAAGCGACACCGGTGGGAAAATAGAAGCACTCACACGTGACCGATCAATATTCTATTTCCAATTCAATTCAGTTCCTCCCAGGGCTGTTGTTCCTCCTCGATCACTCCCGCCAACGTCTTGCCCCGCACTCCACCCAACGATAACGAGGTATCTATCTATCGTTTGGAGGTTTGGATGGACGGGCATTAACGTTACTGGTCAGCTGGACCCAGGCGAGTCCATTCAGTCTTAGTATAGACATCTTCTGCCCGAGGACAGGCAATCAATTCAATTCAGTTCGTGATCAACACATCAATATCATTTCATTCTTCTTCAAATGAATGCCATCCGTCCTTTGTCGTCGGCAGCCTCTACACGGCGTTAGCTATCCCAAGATAACATTCAGAATAGACGCGATCACCGTCTTATCCTCCATTCCTACAGGCTCGCCCTACCATTTACTCGTCATCAAGACAATCAACTGTCTTCAGATACCCCGAGCACGCCCGCCAGCCTCCACGGATTACGCCACACCCCTTCAGCGATCAACAATATCGCGCCTTGAGACACACGTCTCACCTCATCGTCCCGCTACCGCTTCCGAGTCCGCCCTGATCAACGTGCCCTTGCTATCAGAGTCTAAACACGTTGATCGCTCCTAAGCAGCGACGCGACTACCATCAGCTAAGTCGACATCCGTTTGATAGAGGGTACACACCTGTTATTAAAGCAACAAAACTAGCCTTTCATTCCATCTATTCTTTACTAGTACGCCACATCATTCAGATCACGCTAGGGGATCAACTATACTCGAGTTGAGACATTGGTTTCACTACTCACCGCCAGGGACCACAAGTGCGACGTTCTTGCCTCCTTTTCCAACTCGGACTGATTAGATCCATAAATGCGATCGAGCTTTCCTGATAACGACGCGTCTTTCAAATCGCGGAGACGTACAACTTCGGTCTGAGCCTGTGCTGGTCGCATACGCAACTCTCTCCGAGTCAGCTTCACCTTTTTCGAGGCGGTAAACGTCGTTTTGATACTGTCAGCTTCCGACATCCTGCATGGAGTCCGGAAAAATGGCTGAACGAGTTTTGGAGAAACTGCGCAGCTTCGCTCGTCAGGATTAGACGCGGCATCACATAAAACAAGCTGGACGATGACATCACATGCTCCGGACGACACGACACGCTTTTGCCGTGTCCTCCGCCTTCGACCGCCTACTTGGCCTACCCCAACGAAATGTCCGCCTACGTAAAGAAGAACCCAATCGACTCGGCATTCCCAACATCAACGGACACGCCGCTGCCTACCCCATGACACGAGTCTGCCCCAATGTTTCGACGCCGTCTCTCCTCTTAAACCTTGGACCAAACTACTTATTATATTTAAGTACTCATACAGACACTACACTACACAACATGGCCTGTAAATACTCTCTGTTAGCACTTGTACCATCTAGTACAACCGAATCTACGTACCATTCTCAATAGACATGTTTTACCGTTCTAATTCTGTGAAGCCGCGAGTCAACGGCATGAGAATCTAAAGCGAGTACTTACATGTATTGTTACTACTGTAACGAATCCGTTAGAGCATGTGGCGCGCGAGAAACAAAGGACCAGCTTACCTTTCAAGGCCTTTCCGATACGACAGTCTAGGCAAGTCATCAATTTCTCGCTCGAGTCGCCGCCTACTAGTGAATGGTAAGCCTACCAGTGCAAGTGACAAATCTCCTGGAAGATCATCGCGTCAGACTTCAAGAAAGCTGCCATAAGAACAGACTTATCGAGCATCTCGAAAAGCATCCGGGTACAAACATCTGTCACGAACTCGACAAAACAGACCGAACGAAATTCCGGCAATACGTACCCGTTGGACAATATCAGGGCAAAGCAAGATGCACGGTTCTGTGAAGGAAAGGTTTGGCTGACGGGTAAGGTAACAGAAGAAGAAAAGTACTTGCCTGAGGATGATCAACAAGTTGCCGAATCTACAAGCCGAGAATGTCACAACGAGAAGAAGCACGGAAAAGAAGACGACTTACCCAGCACCGGGAAATGCAAAGAGTGATAGCAAAGCAAGTAAATCAATGATGTTGATTCCAAGGACGATAGCGCAGTCGCCGATGAAGCTAAACCGGCTCCGAGTCAAACACTATCCGGGGGGTAAGTAAAGAAGAACACAAGGGTAACGAAGGAGGGACATACGTTGACAAGATTGGAGGCAAGAAGAAGACGACGATGCAGTTGTGGATCGGATAAATGACGGCAAAGCTGAGGTCGGACAGGACGGCGTAGTCGTCGGTAAAGTCGATGAACAAGACTATCCCGACGATCAGTACAAGGTTCACAGGACAGCGACAAGGACGGATTTACTAATGATTGCAAGGATCAGGATAGGCTCGTCGATGTTGGTGATGTTGGAGAGCACCACGCTGATAAGGTCGATGAGAACAACATGACGACTAACAAGCTAGGTAAGAAAGAAAGTGTTCGGACAACGGTAACGAATATATGGACGCACCGTGCAAGCAGCGAGTTCTGCGTTGACGAAGGCCAAGAAGATGTTCGAGATGATGTAAAGCCAAGAAGCAAGGCGGGCAGCAAGTGACCGACGATGACAAGACTATAACAATGGTGAGTACAGGGGTACTAAAGACAGCAATGAGCATTAACTACCAGTAAGAGTTGCTGAGCTCGACGGCGTTGAAGACGAGGTGGTCAATATGCAAACGAAGTTAAGGCTGCATGCCCGTATGGTCCTACCGACATGGTGAGTACAGTGTTGGAATGGACTAGCAGTGACAAAGCCGCGCTTGAACACAAAACAGAACCGTGACTATCCGAAGACAATCAGCATGGCAAGGATATAATCGAATGTGAGGCACGACGTGAGGGCGAGGAGCAAGAACACGCCGATCACAAGTATCTGAATCGGGTATCTTGCTTTTCTGTAACGGATCCTCCTTGTCCTTCCTTTTTCGGAAACTACTCATACTATCCTTTCGTGGTATCACTCGCTCTTTCCTCTTTTACTCTCTCCGGACTATTTGATATTATGCTGTACTATATAAACCCCTCGTCTGTACATTATTCGGTATCTTACTCTTACCACCCCCACATCGCTTGTACCCTACGTATTACGCAACAACGTACTGTTTGTCGTGTGTAATCTTGGGATCTTAAGCACCGTGGGACTGGTTCTTACACTTTTTTACACATCAAGTAACCTCTCGTTACTGTGTACGCTACCTACGGGTACAAGGAGACTATCTAGTCTATCCTTTGCATGCCGGGACAGTCCTCCCGTGCTACAAACCAACTTGATCTCACCCTCGATTCTCTACCACCCCGAAAACCGCGTAAAACAAAACGCGTTTGGGAAGCCCCTCTCCCGGGCATCCCTCCTCCTGATCCTGCGTTTGGTCCGAGTCCATTAACCCGAACACAACACGAGGTTTTTCACCGCGCAGTTAATCACCTACTTCCTTTTTCGTCCCCCTCTGTGCAAGTGACTCCACCCTCACGTTTACACAACGTCCGTCGGGCCCGAGTTCCTGTCCCTTTAGATATATTTGTTCCCCCGAATTTTGATCCTGTCATGTCTGACTCTGCTCAGCCTATCGTGCAGCAACCGAGCCCAACGGTCCCGCTTACTCACGAGAATGTGAGTCGTCTTGAACGCGAAGCCGAGAATATCGAACGAGCTATCTCCGCTCGTGCCGAAAGTATTGGACGAGCTGCTTCTGCTCGTACCTTATCGCGCGCTTCTATAGCCAACTTATCGGCTGATCAATTGAGGCAAGAAGCAGAGCGACTGATTCATTTTGCTCAGGAGAAAGAGGCTTCACAGCCAGAGCTTACACCTGAGCCGGCTCTAATGCCTGAGCCAATTCTTAAGGCTGAATCTATCTCGCCTGCTGAGGTGCCTCTCCCGACATCTCAGCATCACCATCGTCGATGGACAGAAGAACAATACACAGGTCTTGTCCGTCGGTATGAAAATAGATTTATTGATATGGCTACTTCAAAGACCACTACACATGGAAAGACGTCGTATGCCATTCCAAAGCTGGCAGTAAATCATTTTCTTTCGAGAAACATCCGCCGGGATGGACGGTTTCGAGAAGAACCGTTTGACATCCGTCCTGAGCTTGGCGCATTCAATCAAGAGTTGAATGACTATGAGGCCAACATACCTCGAGATACAGAATCCGTTCGCGCGGCTCGACGTGAACATGAGACTGATTCCGACTATATCCGGCGCCAGAATGCTCATCGCGCCATCGAGGAATGGTCGCAACATACCGGGCACAGCTCTCCGTTTGGTAACCAGCAATTCAACGATGCTGGTGGATTTGCCATGGCGATGCAGTCCTTACTCGAGCAGCTGCGTCTCCGCGATATGGCCAAACACGGGCGGTCCAATATCCCTGTACAGTCGAAAGTGTTTAGGGATGCCAACGGAAAATTATCCCACCCAGACTATCCAGACGCAGAAGCGAGAATTGGAACTCTCGACGAAGAAGCAACCATGGCGCGTGTACTACGCGAGATGATCCCATCGCCTGTCCCAACCCCACAGCCGCCTAACAATGGTCCAGGTGGTGGTGGCGGAGACGGCGGCGGCGGAGGAGGAGGTGGAGGAGGTGGAGGTGGAAATGGCCCACCTAACCCTCCTAATCCCAATCCTGGTCCTGGTAACAGCGGTCCAGGAAACGGCGGTCCCGGAAACGGACCTAGTGGAAACCCCAGCAATAATGCCGGCGGCGCGCCTGGTGGTGCTGGAGGTGGTGGTGGAGGAAACGGCGGTGGTGGAAACGGCGGTGGTGGAAACGGTGGCGGTGGCGACTCTGACGCAGGAGATAGCCACTCCTCCCACCCGAGCCAACGGCCGCCTCAGCCCGGACGGTTTGGTTCCGCGCGATACACGTCCATGGGCCCGAACTTGTTCTCGGCTACCGAGGAATTCAATTATAATCCAGTGAATCGTAGCGACACTGAGATTATGTTAGTCGTATTCAATCGATATGAACGACTAATTAAGAAAAACTTACTCAAACCTGGAGGCAGCATTGACTCCAGTATCCAAAAGTCCACTCTGCAAGGACTGCAGAAGCCGTCCAAGTACAGCGGCTCGTCGAGTATAGCCGTCTTTGATGAGTGGTTCATGTCGATCCTATTGTGGCTCAAGGCCTCCAACGCGCGAGGACCTGCTACTGAAACCGATGCAAACGGTGTTGAGGTCGTCACCGCAATTGACGACCACCGTACAACCACGCTTGGTGGTATGCTCGAGGGCAACGCTCGAGAGTGGTACACTGAATCTGTTCAAAACGTTCAGTGGAATCTTTTCGAGGAAAATGACGAGCCGGACCAACCTACTTTCCAGCAAGTCATCCTCAGCCTTTACCGGCGATTTATCCACGAGTCGTCCTTCTACGAACTCGTGAAGAAGTTTGACGGTGTTGTATACCGTCCAGAGCGTGGTATCCGTCAGCTCTTTGCGGACTTGATTCGCTGGACAAGCATGATGCCCTGTCCGCCAGATGTTTACCGTTTTAAACATAAGCTCATGAAATCCTTACCAAAGGAAATCCGTGATAAGCTGAGCCAGGACGGGATCCTGGTTGCTTCATCCACGGTAGACCAGATCATGCAGCGCGCGATAATCATTGAAAAGGGTATGCGCGCAATACGGTTCTATGACCAGGAATCTAGAACTACTGCGAGTGGGAACAATGTTAGGTTCTCGAGCGATACACCGGCTCGGGAATACTCGCCTGCTACACGAAGATTTAAGAAGATTCAAGGAGAACGGCATAGTACTCGTCCAGATGTAGCGCGCGAACGGGAACGCGCTCGTCTGCAAGCCACATATGACGAGAAATTTTATGGGCGTCCATCTCGTCCGAGTGGTCGCCCTGGCCGTCCTAGTACGCCGAAGAATCAGTCCGAACGACTGAAATGCTATGGCTGTGGGTCCCTAGAGCACTTTGCTCGGAACCCGAAGTGTCCGCGTTATGGCAAACCCCCGCTGTATCCTAGAGGGGAAAAATTAGCCAAGATGAACGAGGATGACGGGCATACACATACCGTCGATAACGAAGTCCAACATGATGATTCGGACTGGGAGCATGACGCGTCAAGCCCTGTAGACGCAGATGGCTTTGGGAATGACGATGCTGAACCCGCCGAGTTTGAAGACGACCCCTATGGTGGTAGTCAATACGACTCGGATGGCGAAGATGAGCTCCTCAATGCCATGTTGGAGGAGCGAATGGGAATGATGAATACTGGTGACAACTCACCAACGTCTTTTCCCGTCGTCTATGAAGACGACTCGGATTCTGAGTATGAGTCAGATCCGTTCGACGACTCTGCGAGCATCGACTCACACGACGAGGAAACCATGGATTTTGGCGAGTATCTTGGCGCCATGAATGTCGAGATCGATCCTACGTCGTCGCAGACGTACTACCGCCCTGGCGTGGCGCCTCTCCCAAAAGCCCACGTTCCGAAGCTGCGGTCGCGTCCTCGTCGTACGGCTGAAGACAACCGGTGTCTTTCAGCGTTCGTGATGGTCAATGGCCATCCAGCTTTTACACTGTTTGACAGTGGGAGCACAAGTGATGCCATCAGCCCAGACTTCGCACGGGTGGCACAAATTAAAACCTTTCAACTGGCTAATCCTGTTGGATTACAGCTCGGTACTAAAGGAAGTCGTTCAAGCATCACTTATGGTGCAGAGACTTCCTTCCACTATGGTACAGATGAAAACTCTGTACATGGAAATGACTACTTTGACATATCAAACATTGATCGTTATGATCTGATTGTCGGAACTGTGTTCATGCGCAAAAACAAGATTGCAGTGGATTTCGAGGCGGATTCTATTCGCATCCGAGGTAAGAAAGCGCCGACGCTTTCTGAGGGGGAAGATACAAAGGAAATCGCTCGTCGTTACGCTAAACGCGTGAATACGGAACACAAGTCCAACGATGAAGCTGCCCTTCCTATCAAGCCCCGTCCCAAAACCGCGCCAAAACCGCAACTGTCAGACACGGTGGCGCGTCTCGCAGCTGCTTCCGTTGATGACCCGCCGAAGAACTGACTACATGGCGGCGGTCAGAAACAGGAGTTTAATAAAGCGCGAGAAAATAGAGAAAACATACCTTGGAAACATGCTTCAAACCCGGATCCTCGTATAGAGGAAGTCGATGACGATGATGATGAGGAGGAGGAGAAACACAGCTCTCCCCTCAGTCGACAACTACCGGTGCTTTTAGACCCAAATGACTATGTCACTGAAGAAGAGCTAAGTGAGATGCTCAACGCAGCGAGCAGCCTTGACTTACAAGTCGAAGCAAACCGTGTTGTGTATAATGAGGTGAACGAACTCGTGAACGAGTACCTTCAACACGTAACCGAGTCAGACGCGAAAGACGAGACTCCCGAACATCGCGGTCCTGAGCTGACCGAGTCCCAAACCGAGTCTCTCAGAGAACGGATGCTCTCTGCAGCTGAAGAGTTCAAGACGAATGAACTCAAGCCAGACACGAAGTATACTGAGGAAGATATCCCTAGACTTCGTGAGCAGTGGATTAAATACTGTGGTGACTTACTTGATGGAGTCCCCGAAAAACTACCACCACTGCGAGCTGTGAATCATCGGATTCCGCTCATCGATGAGAAGAAGCGTTACAACTATTATATGCCGCGTTGTCCAGACGCGATGAAAGGACAACTTCTGGAACGAATCAATCAGTACACGCGTGCCAAATGGTGGGAGCCTTGCACCTCTGACCAGGCCGCGCCGATGCTGTGTGTTCCAAAGAAGGACACCACACTCCGGTGTACTATAGACTGTCGGAAACGTAACGAAAACACCGTAAAGGATGTTACGCCTTTCCCCGACCAAGACACAATCCGGTATGACGTGGCGCGAGCCAAATACCGTTCCAAAATCGACCTGTCAAACGCATATGAACAGGTACGGATCGTGGAAGAAGACGTTTGGAAAACGGCGTTCTCCACCATCTTCGGAACATACACCAGCAACGTCATGCAGCAAGGTGATTGTAACGCACCTTCGACGTTCCAGCGGTTGATGACCGTGATATTCCAAGAGTATCTTGGGCGTTTTGTCCATGTATATCTTGACGACATCTTCGTGTTCAGTAACTCTATCGGAGAACACGAGCGTCATCTCAAAAATTGTCTTTGATAAGCTCAAAGAAAACCAACTGTACCTGAAGAGAACGAAGGTTCAGCTATATGCCGAGAAAGTGGACTGCCTTGGACACATCATTGACGATGATGGTATCCACGCAGATACCGACAAGCTCTCAGCCATCCGCGAGTGGCGCACGCCGCGTGACTACAACGACATTCAGAAATTTCTGGGAGTCGTGAATTATGTTGCGCATTACTTGCCTGACGTGACCGCGTATACAACGCCGCTCTCAGAGATGACCAAAAACGGCCAACCATTCTTCTGGCGCCCGCTCCACGATTCATGCTTCCAACACATAAAGGACTTAGCATGTCGTACGCCAATCTTGAAACCCATTAACGCGCGAAAATCGACGAGCCCATCTGGGTTATATGTGATGCTTCGCTTACCGGTGTTGGTGCCATGTACGGTCAAGGGCCTACTTGGCAAACATGTCGTCCAGCTGGATTTATGTCGAAGAAATTCTCCGACACCCAGCGGAACTACCGCGTCTTCGAGACCGAGAGACGCTCGCTATGCTGGAAGCCCTGTTAAAATGGGAAGATAAATTGGTCGGCTACCGAATACACGTGGTAACTGACCATAAAGCTCTCGAGTTTTTCAAAACTCAACGGCGTTTGTCTGCACGCCAAATGCGCTGGATGGAATATCTCGCGCGTTTTGATTTTGATATCACCTATGTGAAAGGTGTCAACAATAAGGTCGCAGATGCGCTCTCACGTTATTACGAGAGCGATACTCCCGCGGACGTACACGACGTCTCTGAGTATGTCAACGCCGACGTCCGTTTGGACAAGAGTGGTGACGACCTACCGCTTGGCCGGCTCGACGAGTATGAGCGCATGTGCGTTCAGCGCGAGTCGCAGCGCCTCAAGAATATCCGCGAGCAACGTGAAGAGCGTGATATTGAGGCTGCCGAGATGGAAGAAGCTAGACAGAAGCTTCAGTCCAAATCAACTGTGGTTGAGGAAGAAGCACCTACCTTTAACCCCACAGTTGGAGAGTCAGCCTCTCGTGAACCCGAACTCGCCCAACACATCGGCGAACATGACGTGGCGTTCCTCGCTGAAGTAAAGGCCAATTATGGGGAAGACCCGCTCTTCTCCAAGGTCTTGAAAGCACCGGAAGATCATCCTAGGTTCACTGTGAGTGAGGATCAATTGATTTGGACGACAAACCTCTCTGGCGAGAAGGTTCTGTGCATACCGAGATCTCCGAAGGGGAAACGATCACTTCGTGGCTTGATCCTTGAATCCGGACACACTATCGTTGGACACTTTGGCGCCCAACGAACCGCGAATTACATTCGGCGGTCGTTCTGGTGGCCAAAGATCTTTGGTATGGCCGAAGAGTTCTGTAAAACGTGTCAGCACTGTCATACGTCAAAAGGAAACTACCAATCACCTTCTGGGAAGCTACACCCGCTTCCTATACCCACGCTGCCGTGGCAGTCCATTGGTATGGACTTCATCGGACCTTTTCCTGAAGTAAACGGTTACAATTACCTATGGGTTGTTGTTTGCCGGCTTACCTCTCAAGTGCACTTAATCCCGGTGCATACAACAAACACGGCGACAGATCTCTCGCGAATCTACCTGCGTGAGATTGTCCGCCTGCATGGCTTACCCGAATCCATCGTCTCGGACCGTGATTCAAAGTTCATCGCGGCGTGGTGGCGTGAACTTCACCGCTTGCTTGGTACTAAATTACTCATGTCAACGTCGTACCATCCACAAACCGACGGACTTACCGAGCGAACCAATCGTTCGGTGGCGCAAATATTTCGCGCTAGTATCCGCCCTGACCAAGGCGATTGGCTGGGAAAGTGTCCCGCCGTAGAGTTCGCTATCAATTCCAGTGTTAGCGATACAACGGGTTATGCGCCATTTGAGCTCACCTATGGCTATATTCCCGCAATGATGCGGGAAGTACGCCATGATACGGATGCACCTCCGGGTGTCAAATCCTTCGCAACTCAGGCGATGCATCATCTCTACGATGCTCACGACGCTATCATTGCCGCACGGGTTTTTCAAACGCACTATTCCAATAGACGGCGGCGACAGGAACCCGCTATCAAAGAGGGTTCAAAAGTTTATCTATCCACCAAAAATTTGAACATACCCAAGTCGAGAGCGCGTAAGCTCGCTCCGAAGTATATCGGACCCTACGCTATCCTAGAGGCCAATCAGGACAAGTCAGTTTACAAACTTGACTTGCCTGAGCAGCTGCAGGAACGGCGTATACATGATACGTTCCATGTCAGCTTGCTGAGACCGTACCTGGAAAGCGACGCTGTCCTATTCCCCGACCGCGCTAAACCTGAACCCTACGACTTTGGTGCTCCAGACGACGATGAACAAGTCATTGTTGAGATTGTGGACCACGAATGGCACCGTGGAAAGCTTTTCTTGACTGTTCATTGGGATGACGGCGACCGAACGCTGGAGCCCGCGTCCAAAGCCAAGAACTGGGCAGCCTTGGACCGTTATCTTGAGCTGCAGGGTGTTTCGGACCCGCAGCGCTTATCGAGAGAGACGGAAGCAAAATCTAAAGGTCGGAAACGACGTGGTTGAAAAGAAAGAAGGTCCTCCTGCCTAATTAGGAAGGAGCTCGTCTTGACCGTGTTTGGTAGGCGTCCAACTGGGACCCTACCACATCGCGTCCATATAAGCTGGGCGACGATGGCCGGTGTTGGGCACCCCAATTCTACTGCTTTCACCCGTCAATATGTCCTACAACGCTTCCTACCCCTACCCAACCTACTACCCTGTGTCTCCTACACCGGCGCCTCGATACACGGAGGACGTCGAAATGGCCGACGTGTCTGGTACACACCGCCAGTCTCATTCCGACTCGTCTGCTGCTTTTGGGGGGAGAGAGTGCATATGGCTCCTCCTGTTCCTGCAGACCGCAATTTTTCTCACTTTTATCACGACTATGGTGTCCCGCCCCCCACAACGCGCGGTTTCAAACATGTATAATGGCTTGCCTGCCTCGAACGCACCCGCTGAGCAGGTCAAGCGTCTATGGTCATCCCCGCCTCGACCACCCGGCCTTAGGCGTCAGCCGAGCCCACCTGGATTGCGTCCTAACCGATACCAGGGACGTCCACACCCGCGCGGCATTGACGACGGTCTGCCACGCGCTGGGCGCGACTTCTTTCGAGACCCACCTCGGGACTACCCTATTGTCTCTGGTCCATTCCCAGTTAAATCGCGACGCGCGCCGCTACAAGAGCCCGCGCATATTTCTTCACCGGGATCTTCACGCGCCGCGTGGTCCTGCACATGGACACCCTACACATATGGGTAAGAAGCTTGTTTTTACTCCTGATATGGAGTTCATCCCTCTCCCAGATATTGACTCTGACGATTCCGCACCTATCCAACGGTCGAATGGTGCTCGTCCCCAACGAGGGAGTCTTCTCTCTGCTCCGCCACGAAAGGAGCACAGTCGTGGTCCTGCATCACAGCCGCGCAACAAACCCAAGAGCAAACGTGCTCGCGACACTCCACACCCATCTGCCGGCATCCTTGTCCGGAACGACATCAATGTGTCCTTTGGCCTCCTTGCCCCTCTTGAACCAGCACGGATGTTGACTTTTCCCATCCTTGATGGTACTCTGGAGGGTACCCAAGCAGAGAGGATGCGCCGTATGGCCAGCAAGTTCACGGGTGACTTTGTCCTTGACTACGCGCGCGAAGCTGGGGATTTCCCGGCTTACCATCGGCTATACAATGCCATGATTACTTCGAAATACACGATCGAAGTCCTCGGCTCTCTGGAACATCAATCCCGACTCATGCGAGGCGACCAAAAGGCTACGTGCCCCGGTCTCCAACGTATCGGAAGGCTTGTCCGACAAAACAAGCACCAGGTAGACTGGGTTAAAGAACTCGTTTTCGAGCCCCTACCTGGGGATGGACCTGGTGGCGTGAATCTGCCGCCTTGTCCTGCCGCGCCATACAGCGCCCGAGCCACTCCGAAAGGAAACGACGCCGACTTCCGCGTTTATGTAAAACATGCCCTCGTTCACGGCAATTCTAATGCTTTGGACGGTGTTCTCTTCTGCGAAGATCACATCGACCCCCACTCTTTCTTTGGCGCATTTCTGGATCATCAACTCATGCCCAGTGGGAACGAGGTACGCCACAAAGTATCTTGTGACACTGCCCGTGTCCATCTCGCGTTCCTTGTCTCTTACCCACCTCTCTATGACGATATCCGCGCGCAACACCAGCTCATACTTGCAGCTAAGGTGAATTATTTCCGCTTGATGCGAACACTCTTCACAATGCAACGTTGATTGATTTCGCACGCGAGTTGGCTGTGCGTGGCATTTCCGTCGACTTGTTGTACTTTGCCCAACCCTGGGGCATCCGCTTTCTCACCGCGGTTGTGGAGAAACCCAATAAACTCACTCCGCACATTCGGGACATGGCGCACGAGGCCTTGTGGCGATTCGCACTCGAGGTGCAGGTGAACGGACTACCTCGTCGATGGGACGAGGTACCGCATGCTCCACCTTCACGCCTACCAGCGAGCATTTTTCCAAAGTGCCGCGGAAGATCACTTTCGATCGGGACGCGTATAAAGAACGCCGTCGACGTTACGCCCTAGGCTATCCGGTGGGGCCGACGATTCAGGTACCTGATGTAGGCACCTCGTCCCAACCGCCGCGTTATGCTCTGGACTGTCCGGTGGGACAGACGGCTCAGGCACCTGATGTAGGTACCTCGTCTGTACCACCGCCTATCTTCCCAGTCAGCGGACCGGCCGATGCCCCGCTAGCACTTCCTAGCTCCTCGACACGGGGCTCTTCGTCAAAAACACGCCCCTCGTCCTATGTCCGCGCCTCCGGCACCACCTTCCCACCATGACTCTGATGGAGATGAAGAAGATGAAGGCATGGTCACCGATTCCGACTCGGGACTTGATGATGCTCTTCGCGATTAAAGATTAGCTGTGGCGCTAATCTGGAGGCGGCGGGTGTAACGGATCCTCCTTGTCCTTCCTTTTTCAGAAACTACTCATACTATCCTTTCGTGGTATCACTCGCTCTTTCCTCTTTTACTCTCTCCGGACTATTTGATATTATGCTGTACTATATAAACCCCTCGTCTGTACATTATTCGGTATCTTACTCTTACCACCCCCACATCGCTTGTACCCTACGTATTACGCAACAACGTACTGTTTGTCGTGTGTAATCTTGGGATCTTAAGCACCGTGGGACTGGTTCTTACATTTTCTTCCTGCCATGACGTTCTTCCTCCTTCAAAACTGAGCTTTGGTAGATACGACGCGTTGGCGCCTTCCGCGCCTCCAAAATGAAGACGGAATCTGCTTTATCTTGACTTCAGGACATGAAGAACGGATCCTGGTCAAGTAGAGCAGCGTGGATGGCCTCGCCGGCCAGGCTTGGATCCCACGCGAAAAGTGGGTTTTCCGCGTCTTTTTTTTCATTCTTTTCATAGCTCATTTCACTCCAGATACGCGCCAAATGTTTCTCTAGAAATGGTCAGTTTACATTTCATTAGACTTGTGCACATTGGCTGAAACCACGCAATTCAGACAGGCGGCGGTAGCTTCGCCACCGCGATTCTGCGCTGTTCAACACAGTTCGTTGCCATGGTAATGGTTTGTCTTCCCTCAGCGCCTTGTCCCGCCATTGTAGAGGCTTAGGCTGTTCTCTTGTCTGCGCATTGACGAGCTCGCTGACAGGTTTGGCGGAATATTCTTTTTAGCGCACATCATCGACTGCAACGTGTACGACACTATCCCACCTCTCATCTTTGTCTACGGCTTTTGAGCCCCTTTGTACGTCGTTCTCCGCTGTTTGTCATGCTCATGCTAAGTCCCCGCCCTCTTGCTAGTCGTCGAGCAAGTCCTCACGCCCTTCACCATAGACATGGACCGCGCCCACCGTGGACTCGAGTCATTCGGACGACTTTTTCCCGCGAGTTTCATTCTCCAACTGCTCGTACTGCCAGCCCTGACGAACGACGACCTTTTGTGGTACGTGGAGCTCGTTCATTGGGTCCTCCCGCACTCACTGACTACTCTTACAGACATGGGGAGAGTAACTGACGCTGCCAGCATTGTTGGGGACGTTGTCCTCGCGACGCGTCCCAATCCCATTTGGTTTCACGCCGGTGGGACCAATCAGACGACGACGAATATGATCCTACCGTGGTATGTCCTTGGTTGTGCCCGCCGTCTTCGTGAACTAATTGTTGGTCTTAGATTCGCTGTCGCTGTTGGACACGGTCTCGGTGAGTCTTTACGTTGCTTTTCCGAATGATGAGCTCGTTGTTGATGCTTTGCCGTAGTTGTCTCCCGCATCGCGCTCTCATTTGTCGGATATAGCCTTCTTCACCGGTGTACCATATGACTAGGACATGACAGAACATTATCGCTTGATGCGATGGGCATGAAGGTGCGGGACCTCCAGCGGTCTAGTCTTTTCAACATACTGATCTCCTTGCGCAGAACGTCACGTAGAACTTACTCCCGAATCCAGGTAAGCATATTGTTCTTTGTGATCTAATAATTCTCTGAATAGTCCCTTTACTAGGGTGTGCTTTATCGTGTCCTCGCGCTCAGAACTCCGTCCCTCGATGACCTTGCCCGCCAGTCGCCGCATTGTCCATGGACGAGCGCCGACAAACATCTACTTTCCCCAAGCGGTATGTAACTCTTCTCCATTCATTCCTTAAGCTCTTGCCAACGATTATATCAGGCCTACGATGAGTTACGACGTTCGTGGCATCGTCTTCATGACGTGTCCTGTCCCAAGGCGACTTTACTTTGGACTGGTGTGCGACGTCGTCTTCATGACGCGCCCATTTGCCATTGGACTTGGCGTGTTGGGAGCGCGACTTCGGACTTCCCATTCCGACTACTTGTCTCACCATTTTTGTGTCTTCTTTGAGGGGCGCAACATCGGGACGGTGCCTTCTGACATTGTCATACCTCTATGGCTGAGAGGCTAGACAGGCCTTACTTCGATCCTGGACCGTCTCAAGCTCATTGTTTGGAACATGGTGAGTATACCATGTCCGACTCGAATTTGGTTTTGACTGAATTCTTCTACTAGTTATACAGTCACAAATCGTCTACGACGAGTGCTATCCCTCCAGGATTGTCGCGGTCGCTTTCCTTGCTATTGTTTGGTAGGTCTTTCATTCATTTCACGCCGTCGCTCAGATTTGACCTAATACCATCAGGACATCGTTGACGACGAGTTTTTACTCCATCGTCACACGTCTTCAAGGCCGGCGTAGCCCCATTGCCGTTGCACGGGACATGGAGCGCATTGTGAGCGCCGACATACAAGATCTTTCGTTGGGAGGGATATCATAGAACCATGACGATTCGGTTGTTGGCCTTGTCGTACCAAAGGTGAGGTACTTCAATTTGTCCCATTTCTGTCCTACTAATGAAGTCTTCAGGTCAACTCGCGAAGCCGTACTGAGGTTGGATTTCAAAGGAGGTGGTCAGGACATCGAACGCATGCCGTCGCGATGACTGTGCGACTCGTGGGCGGGAGGTTACGATCCGACCTGTACGCCAACGCCGAGATGTGGGTATTGTCGATGTGTACTGGCATTTACAACGGAGGATCGCCACGCTCTCGACATGGTAAGCTTTTCTCTTTTCAGTGTCTTCTCATTTACGGACGTTGACTAGATTTGCTTTCAACCACGGGTCAGACATCTTCTTAACTGACGACTCGGGTAAGTCTGTTCATGATACTCGTTGCCATAATACTAACCTTACTGTCCCGCTAGACTTTACACGGGACACGCCGAGTTGCGCCTCCGTGCTCGAGACCGAACTCGTGGTGAAGGTGTATATATACATGCATTCGCGTAGACTTGACTGACGATTATTACTTACTGGTACGTACATGTAGTGTAGTACTTAGACGTCTACTAACGCTTCCTTCAGGTACACAATCGTAAGTTGACCTTCTGCCCGCACTGCTCGCCATGCTAATAACCGCTCGTAGTTTATAGAGGACTCGTAAACCGAACCCACACCCGTAAGAATAAGGATGCCCGCCAATACGGCACCAAAGGCAACGTCTTTGCTGGATTCGTGTTCTTTTTTTGCAAGTCACTAGAGGCGGTCCGATGCCTGGACCTGACACCCTCCTCAAGGGACACTATATGAATATCCCACCAAGGCCGATGTTCTGCGCGCAAGTCGTGGCGACAATGATTGCGGGAACGGTCCAACTTGGCGTTCAGTCGTGGATGTTCACGAACATAGAGTATTTGTCTGTCTATGTCTAAGACGCGGCCTGATTTTGGTTAGAGGAATGTGCACCGTGGACCAGAAGGACGGTTTCATCTGTCCGGGTACCGAAGTTTTCGCCACTGCTAGTATCATCGTAAGTCGACTGTTTCGTTATTCCTGACCGTATCTGATAATTTGGCAGTGGGGTACGTCGATTGCGTCTTGCTTTCGCATTTCTTTTGTGAAGCCCCGTCTCATAGGCGTCATCGGACCGGCAGTCCAATTATCGAAAGGTGCTACCTACTAGTATGTACACCGTCCTGCGTCCGTCGTCAGGTTTGCTCACCATGCGCCTTTATAGTCGTAAGTTCTACGGAAGACTTCTGGCTGTTATCGGCTCTCATCTATAAGAGCAGCTCTCGTCTACTTCTTCTTCATCGGAGCTATCTGTCCTGTGGCGTAGTGGATCCTGAATAAACGGTACCCCAACAACGCTTTGCGATACGTCAAGTACGTCCGATGGAGCTGTACTTGCGGTATATTGTTCTGACTTGCTATAGTTTGTGAGTACACGCGTTATGTGTGGACAGACGCGAACTGAAGACGGTCATGCAGCCCCGTCATATTCAACGGGTCGGGTTACATCTCGCCGGCCACAGCAATCAACTATGTTCCTTGGGCGTGAGTCGGGTTGTCAATTGCGCAACTTCTACTTGACTCCTTGTTTCGCAGAGCTGTCGGTCTTACGTTTCAGTACTTCATTCGGCGGCGGTACTTTTCATGGTGGACGAAATACAATTGTAACTGCATCTCCCGAGTGGAATGGCCTAGCTACTGATTCGAGATCTCAGATGTTCTCTCTGCAGCTTTAGATGCTGGTACGGCTATGAGTGTGATAGTGATATTCTTCTGGTATGTACGCTGCCTTCGTTTAGTGTTCAAGACTAACTGGTACTGCAGTCTTCAGTTCCCGATGAATGGTGGCGTGAGTGTCTTTCCGCCATGTCACAAGATTCGTACAGAACGCTCTCGTAGATCGGTGTGGCCGTGCAAACGTGGTGGGGAAACACTGTTCCATTTCAAGGCGCAGATTTTGGTGTTTCGGGAATGGGTACCCCTGTGCGCCAGCTCGCTGAAGGCGAGAAGTTTGGGTACGTGGTTTATTTGGTCGCGTCATGTCCAGCGTCGAATTGAGACACTGTTACAGGCCAACGTTGTGGTGACAAGGAATTCCGACTTAGTTATGCTACTGTACATCATACTGTTCTCAATCGAAAACTGTTTCGTTCTGAACGACCACTATCCATAGAACGACCCTTCCGAAGGAAAATCAAGACCTGGAAGTCTCGTTGACGTTGTGGACAGCGAGACGTGGGCAGTTAGGGATGATGCCTTCCGAGTCCGAATCTTAAGTTTCCGTTCATGTCCATGTATTCATCTCGCGCAACACGCTCGCGGCCCAAAAATCTCGTAATTGTAGATACTACAACCTATCCATCCATTCATCTATGTATTTAGTTTTAACGCTTCTCCATTGATGGAAGATGTTAGGATTTTGATTTGCTTTGGTGAATTTGTTCCTTGGGAGGTCCCCATCCAAAATAGGAAGGGCTCACCTTCCTTTCCTTCCATCATCTCCCAATGCCTCATTCGTGTCGCGGGTCTTATTTGCTTCGTTCTATCAGAGGTGCGCTGCTATTCCGCTTTTTATTTTCTTCTTGAACTCTTCCCTCATTAAATTTGGCATACTTTCCAGAAATGGACCAAGCAGTTTACTAGCCAGGTCAATCTGCTATAGCCATCTTTCTCACTTTCACGCCTACCCAGCGTCGCAAGACCTGCCTATGACGCGCAGACTGCGAGTCCTTTGGCCATTAGCACCCGGAGACAGTTCGGACTCGCCCATATCGTCCGTCTATTCGAAACGGCGATACCCAACCGAATTTTGCGGAAGCGCTCTCAGAAGACTGCGGTGCTCCTCGATGCCAATGGTTGGTGATCGAGCGCGTCGACAACGACATGGAGGATTTGGATGTTTCTTAAATCCAAACCATGTCTTCATCTGCAATAAAACCTTTGGCTACCTTGCTCGGCACGCTCGCTCTCATTTATGTACAAAGACTAGTCTATTAGCGCCGTTACTCGCCCAGCTCGGCCTGCCGCTCGAAGATGACCTCTTAAAGATCCACCGAATACTCATCGACAGTATCGAGGCACAGATAGAGTCGCGGCGAACAGAAGTAGGTTCGTGGATCCGAAAGTGCGAAATTCGAGAAGACTTGTGCTCGCTATTCCAAGCTGTTGGGTGGGCACATCACGAACACCGGTAACAGCGTTGGCGAGCTCAGGAAGGAAAAGGTCTTGCCTCATCGACACAGTTTGGTGTCGGATCACCAGGAGAAGCTGAAGCAGGTGAGCACTCCTTCTTTGGTATTGTTCTGGGTTGACGGTCTCTCAGATGTACAAGACGAAGCTGGAGCAGCTCCGAACACTGTCCAACCGACTGCACGCCCTGGCGGGCATCATCGGCCACGACTTCTTCGCCCCAGACGTCCTCGACGACCTCGATACCTCTGTTAACATTGATGTTACGCCCGAGAGATTTCTACGAATGGAAAAGGAACTCGCGCGCGGTAAAGAAGAAGTGGTACCCTGCCGTGTCGCTCATTCTCGTCTAGTTCGAACGGTGGCACCTACTCTCTAACACGTTTTCAAATATCGACTTTCTGTATACTGAATTGGGAATAATTCCGCCTTCCTTTGACGACCTGCCCGCCTCCATCTTCTCTGCCTCACTCTCATCATCCGACTTTGTCACTTCCACCCCTACACCCGCCTCATGCAACGCCCACCGCGAAGGAGTCCTGGAATGCGACTGTCGCCGAATCTATACCAACTTTGTCGCCAAGGTCGAGGAGGCCGAGGACGAAGAAGAAGGCCAGCACAGCGGTATCCCTATCGGTCTCGAGCACGTAGACCCCACTCTCGGTCTACTCAAGTGGGCTGCTAACCTCGAGGCATCTTTGGAGGACACCCAGGGCAAGCGAGAGATCTACATACAGACCGTGTACGACGAATTAGAGGGCCTCTGGAGGCAACTGGGCGTCGATGAGGACGACATGGACGATTTCGTTGACGATTACAGGGGCACTACAGGCCAGACCATCAAGGAATACGAATACGAACTCGCACGGATGCGAGAGCTCAAGCGCGAGCGCATGGGCGAGTTCATCACCACTGCCCGTGAAGAGATTGTCAAATTATGGGATGACCTTTTCGTTGATGCCGAAGAAAAAGCAGATTTTGCTCCTTTTGCCGATGGTAAGCTCAATATGTTATGGTGCGACTTGAGACTTACGGCGTTTTAGATCAGTATACTGACGAGCTTTTGATGATACACGAAACTGAGATCAAGAGACTCAAGGAAGAGAAGCAGATGAAGGAGCCGCTTCTTGCTAATATCAAGAAGTACTTTCTTATTTGCCGGGAAGAGCAAGAGCTCGCAGATGCTGCTTCCGATCAGTCTCGGCTGACTGGACGCGGGGCACGAGATCCTGGCCGACTCCTTAAGGAGGAGAAAATCCTTCGCCTCGAGTAAGTTGTCGAAGAACTATGTTGATTTTATAATCTGACTCGTTCTCCAGCTGAAGCAATATTTGCTCACCTCACTTCCTGCGTGGGAGCAAGACACCGGCCGCTCTTTCCTTGTCTACGGAGCGTCGATGCTGGAAGCTCTGGTAAACACCCTCGAGGAGGAGAAGGAGAACAAGCGCAACGCCCCACCTCGCTCGAGATCGGTCCGTCCACGGTCGAAGACTCCTTGCGGCGGCGCCACTCGTGTGCCCTCTGACAAGTGTATTAAACTCGACGAGTCGGATCGAGCTCCACTAGCGCGGAGCCACAACGGGCGTTCAAAGATCCTCGGGTTGGGGTCAAAGTGCATTGCACCGTCAGCGCTGCCTAGGGCGATACCAAAGCCAAAGCCGGGGACGCAGCATTACGCGTTGGGGCACGGACGCGTGCCGACTGGCAGTGGGGTGTTGAATGGTGGGGTACGGAGTGCGAGTGCGATGAAGAAGGCATCTAGGGCGCGGCGGGAAAGTTTCAGGCCGCGGCCGAGTGTAGAGGTAATGGTGAATTTGGGTGCGTCAACGAGGCGCCGGGCTGGTAGGATTACGGCTAGTCTACGAGGGGATGATGAGTCTTGAGTGATTTGCTTTTATGAGGGTTGCGGACTTTTGTTGTGGACAGTTACTTATACTCATGTTATCCTCGATGTTGTCTTTGTATGCCTTATGTTTTTTATGTATATACAGCATTGTTTGCATGCCTTTAACTTGTTCCGCCGCGTGCGTGAGGTATTACGGTAATGTACGACTCATTTCTAACGGAATTTGTTCCAAGCTGTTCAAGCTACAGCCAAACGAATATCCTTCGATTTCACTACATGATACGCTCTTACTAGTTCCAGGTCAACTTTCTGAGAACACAGCTGCTTATGATTGCAGCAATAATGAGAAAAGCTCCGACTAGCGGTAGCAGTTCATCACTGCTGTTGAACATGAAGACGTGTTCGTATCTACTGGGGGTAACGAACTGGTACGATGTAGGAAGAGAAGCGGTTCTGTGGGGCAGGCAGCTTGAATAGCAGTCGGGAATGGACGAGAGGCTGTAAAACAATAGCGCCGTTGTTTCCCGAGCTAGAGGTGCCGTGTGGCATCGAAGTTGAAGCAGCAGGTAGTAGTACAACCTACCGGAATCGACAATGAGCCTACCCTTTTTTCAAAACAAAAGCAAATAGCTTACCGTGTTTTGCAGAGCGGGGACAGGTTGCGGAAGGGTGTGAACCAAGAGCCCTGTGGAAATTTAGAACAAGACTTGCTTTACGGACCACCGCTCTATAGAATTCGTACACTATTCGCGATGGCGAGTGTGAGTTCTGTTTCATAAACGCGATTAAACAACCTGTGTATGAAAGCTGGCCGAAAGAATGGCAAGACTGAAGAACGACTTGGCTAGTATTGCCTCCTTTAGAAGTAACTTTCAAAGTTAGCAAAGTAGACAGACAGAGAGGTCAGCGGACGTGATGATTACTACCACGCATACATGTCCGAATTCCTTGAGGCGACAAATCGAATGATACTCCAATTGCGCCACACGAAGTACAGCTAACGCGATGACAGCATCTGGAATCCTCGCGTGACTCGTGAGCGACGAGTTATCTGTCAGGTACAACTTTATTCACGCTGCACGGGAATACAGATGTTCGCCTGGGTAATGATCAGCAAAGTTTCACGCCATCATATCAAACTACCACATACCGACCCCATTCTAGATGAGCTTGGAGGTAGGCCGCGTCTCTTTGCTTTCGCTTGAGGCTCGCGCCAGAGTTTAAAAGAATCCTTGTAAATTGAACCAATATTCGTATCGCATTGGCAACAGGTAGTACAGGGGTCTACCAGTAGTGTAGTAATATCCGACGTGAGGAGGAGAAAGTTTGTATACGGAAGTGCGCCGCCGTATTGTCCAGCCCAGACCGACGTCCCTGAAAGCCTCAACACACATGGCGTCCATCTCCTTCTAGGGCGTTCCAAGCACGACGAAAGCGCCTAGCGCAATCCAACCGCAAGGCCGAGGGAAGCGCACGACGGTGATGGGCATGTATGCGTCCCATAACCACAGTCTGCGAGGAACGATGATCCAAAATGCACGTCGTATGATCCTAAGAGGAAGGTAATTCCATTGGATGCGTCGGAGAACCGTATGCTGGGTCGAATCCCAAAGGACCATGTGTATGCTGTCTTGAAGGAATAATCAACAGCCGACGAGTGTCCTTGGCAAAAACACGTACAGATAGCATCCGACGATTATCACGCTCCTCCACTGAAAATGGTGCGAAAAGCCTCCTGAAACAGGATCAGCAGTAGTCGAACTCGCTTTTGCCAAAACTTACAGATAGCATTGTTCTCCATCCCAGTCCACAGCGGCATGCACGAGACAACACCGCCGCACGCGTAATGCACCAGGAACACCGTATCCTAAGGTCTTAAAAGCACACTGCACCACTGAGTACGCCCGGCCATACCTAGAGGACGTGCTTCCCGGGGACGTATGCGAGCACAGACGATTGGCTTCCGATAAGGCCGCCTAAGCTTTGCAGCGATACGAGGAACCTTCCAGTGCATATGGACCGCAAGAGGACCATATTGTCCTTCCATGCGTGGGGCGCGTCAGCATCGACGGAGGTTACGTTGGCGCGAGACCGTCCAGCAATGATACTCGGAAAAGAGGGCTTGATAGAATAAATGTCAACGGAGGTCATGATACCCTACGTCTGTGGACGAGAAAAGCCAATTAGCAATGCGCGCCTAGTACATACGACCAACCAGTTGCACCATTAAAATATCTCCAACCCGCCACATTTGCTATGCTTCCGTATTGTCGGTCGAGTATCGAGCACGGTGCCGTCCAATGCTTTCCCCCCAGCGCGCCGAGCGTCTATGGCTGATAGGACTGGCTTCCGCGTCGTCTTGGTATCCTTGCGACAGAAATCCTTCCTAATACGACGGTCAGCGCCGTCCAATACTGGCGGGCATTTCGCACCTGTCAGAGATTTACCCTCCACCGTGCTGCGTCGATTATCCGCGATTTTCCCCTTCGCCGACCGAGATGTCGTCAGAAAACCGCGTTAGAGGCTCAATACGCGCAAGGCCTTGGTCGATCAGAGTTCGTAGGGCGAGGGCGGGTAGCAGTACGCAGGTAATTTCCATACTGTCGATGTGCCGGGAAGGTAGAAGGGATGTCTTGGAATGATGAGCACGGACCATGGTCTGTGCGCGGATACACCCGGCCCGTTACTGCCGCCACGACAATCGCAGTCTTTGTATTCTTCGACTTGTCTTGGACTCTCGCTGACGCGACGCGCTGCCCTCCGGGAACTCCAGTACCCACAATTTCCGAATTCTGGGATTGGAAGAATGAACGTCTCTCTTCTAGAAGCTATTCTTGAGTCCAGCTCGCTCTTGTGGATTACTTTCACGGCCTACTCTTGTGGACGTCAGGCTTGCCGTAGACTCGAGCCCAGGCTTACCATTCTGCTCTGGTTGGATACCTCGACGGTCCCACCTATTTCTGTTCTATAAAAGCGGTCCGGCAAGGGAAGAACTCAACTAAATCAGGACAAAACAGACAAAGGTGCGTCGCTTGATGAATCCCTCACCTCATCGTAGGTATGGCGCTATACGCCCTCGGAAATCTGTATCTCATCTCCTCTGTAATGAGCGGCGCCTTGTTATTTCTTCGCCGCCTCTTTCTCAGCTGCATGGGCGATGATTGCCAGACTAAAGGAACGCTACGAAGCGCCGCGCAATAGATTATGGTGCTTAACTTGGTCTTGTAGCTATACTACATGTTCAGGCTTGACACACGGAAAGACCGTCTCACGGTGTTGGTGTCGAAAACATACATTGCCGCGGACGCCATCGGTCTACTTATGGGTCACATAACCCTGTTGATGTTCAACGTTGACGGTAGATGTGATCTATATTCTCTAAATCGTCTAACCCTTTGTATGCACACCGGAGAATGAGAAACGTAAGTTCGTTGTGATAGAAGAGGGGATGAGGAATCCGGATGATCATCTGTAAAACCATCAGGACTCGATTCTAATGCCCATTCACGAGACGAACCTCTATGACCTTATTATGATCTAGGGAGCTGGCGATAGGTTTGCCCTCGGGACCTCTAGCGGCGCCCTAAGTGGAGAAAGCATCGTAAGTCTCGCGAGTAGTCAGGTAACGGATCCACTACTCACTCATCATAGGCGGCTTAAGGGGAAGTCCGTGCGCCAAACGGTACGCGTTCGTATCAGGAACAGGTGAGGCCGACACAGCGCCAAAGACGGTTACAGCAAGGGTGAACAGAACGCTGAACTGCATGATGACCGTTTGAAGGCTAAGGCAGACTCGGAGAGTGGCCGGCGACAAAGAGAGAGAATGTGTATCTCTGAGGGTATCAAGTTTTCATGACGGTTTATATACCTGCACAACGGTCGGGTCAATAGGAGTGTTCCCGACGAGTAGGCTATGCTCGGACCCAGCTAAGACGATTCATGTTTGGAGTTGCGACCTATCTTCGCTGAGCCACCGTTGGGGATTCAATGTCTGACAAGTCGAGTTAGTGAAGACGTTCCAGTTTAGCTTCAACTAGCCAAACAATGACGTCCAAGTCAAGCTGCATCCATTGCATGACCAGCACTGATGCTGGAAAGACACTGTACTGTTCTGTCGTAGACGTCGACTTCCAATGTCTTCCGATGTCTGGAACCCTTGATATTCTACTCGTCTGAGTCGCGGCATGCCCTGACGACAGTAGTCTCCTATCAGGATCGACGCATCCGTTTGCCGATTCAACAAGGACCGTCCTGTAATCGTGGCTGAGCCATTCAACGATATAGCCGAGGAACACTAAACCAGCAGTTCCTCCGCAACGCATACCGAGTCGACATCAGACGAGGACAAGTTCGTCTCGTATCTTCCTGCACCAAGAATAAACAATGGGAACAAGAGATCAAAGTCACTCACTACCGCCGTCACACCGAGTCCAAAAATACACCAGATAGACCGCCATGAAGCGCCGGTTCGATACACCAAGTCGCCTCGAGCTGAGGAGAGCTCTCGCTGTAGACGACTTCATCTGCTAAAAAAAGTAAACAATATCGACGCGCTGTCTCCTTGAAGATGAGTCGCCCTTCCGCTTTGACCGAATCTTGAACCGCAAGACTTGCAAGTAAAATAAAAGATGTCACATTCGAGACTCTACGAGGCGTGCTCTATCCGGTAGGACATGTAGCCTCTGCCACTCCAGAGAATCCGAGAATGTGATCTATTGACTCCAACCCGATGTCTGAAAAAAACTCCGAATTCATTATGAATGAGACGTTGTTCCGATAGGACAAGCGGCCTCGAACCAGAAGGACTTCATCACAAATTACCTAGGAGTGAGCCTGTGTGGAGGGAGTGAAACGAGTTTCCCAAGGACGACAAGCAGCGTACCGAGGATAATCAGCAGTGTCATGCCCATTCGTTCAGAAACTTGGTTTGTTTCTCATGTCTACATGCAATGCAAGACACATTAACAAGGTTAAAACCACACTAGGAAATCGAACAAAGATTCGTATCGTATTCTCCCGAGGTAGTACAGACATCTGGTATAGTGCAGTCGTATCAGATGCGGAAGTGCGCCAGGCAACGGCAACGACGCCGTACTGTCCGCCTCGGACCAACGTCCACGAAGGCCGTAATCGTCCATCTCCTTCCACGGCGTTCCCAGTGCGACGACCGCGCCTATCAACTGCAAGGTCGAGGGAAGCGCATGTCCGGCTTTGCACGAGAAAAGAGGCATACAGACGATGTCCCGCGATTATGACGGTTCTCTGCTAGTACTACGTCCAAGGCCAAGTCGTTGGGGCAATCCTCGGTAAATGGTGCGAAAAAGCCTTATGCAGCCAGAATCAGAGATAATCCAACTCGCTCGTATTAAGACTTACAGAGAATGCCAAGCAGATCCGTCTCGAAGCACCACGGACTACGGCCGCCCTAACGTTCAGCGAGGGCGTGCCTTTGAAGGTAGGGCGCTGTCGAGTGGAGGAAGCCTTTACGGTCATTCTGCACGCTGGGGATGAGGGCAGTCCTGCTCCCGATGGAATCTGGACGCGTCTCGGAGGTACGCTAGAAAAAGCAGCAAAGGTCGTCGTTGAATGATGATGTCGGAATGAATGTTGAGGGGATTCAATAATCTTTAGACCAGTTAGCAGTCTGTGGCCCATACACAACGAAACAGTCACACCATTAAAAGTCTAATCCGGCCTGTAATATTTAACGTTTCGCTATGCTTCCGCCTCGCTTCCCCGGTGTCGACCTTGTAATTATCGTTGTCAGGAAGCGCCGCGTAGTGCAGCTTGGGGGAACATACCAGTGTACTAGATCTATGTTCATCCGGATTGCCCGAGACGACGCCGCGACCAAAGAGATGTGAGCACATTCGATATGGGGATGGCGTGATTATATAGTAAAAGTAACGATAAAAGCATCGTGGATGGTTCGCAGCAACAATGCGGTACGGTTCCCGAGCCGTCCAATCCGTAGATGGAGCGAAATAGAGGTGTACCTGACAATTGTAACGACGTAGCATTGTCCGCCTGTGACCAACGTCCACAAAGACTAAGAAGCCCAACTACCAATACACGTCGCCTATCTCGGCGTTCCAACTTCCAAGCGCAAGGAACGCGCGTGGCTCAACGCAACCGCAAAGTCGAGGGAAGCGTACAACAGTAGCGGGTATGTAGACATTCCACATCACGACCGACGAGTCTGGAATCCAGGAAGAGTTCCACAGGTCCCCTGAATGTCGCATAGCATTCCTTGCACCCAGTCACCCGGCGTGGGGTTGTAACCGGGAAAGCCAAAGAATTGCGAATGTCCTGGTCTTGGCTCGAGCAATGTGGAAATGGTGCGAACAAGCATTCTGGAAACAGGATCAGGGTTGTCCAATTCACTTTTGTTAAGACTTACGAATAAGTTCTGCCCTATACGTAGAAGTAGCAATTAACCGGGACGTATATAGATTCGTGGTTTCCGGCAAGCACTTCCCAAGAGACGCGGTGAACATAGGTCATCCGAATAGTGTCCTTTCGGCCGTATCACGTCCTAATAGAGTCGTTCATCGAAGGCCCGGCGATTGAGGAGATGGCGGTGTCAGTCTCTGGGGGATTACCCTACTCTCAGTTGCAGCGTAGCAAATTCGAAAAAAATTACAGGCTTTTTGTAAGAGAGAAAGTTGTAGGTATGGTAGAGGAGACCCAGATCCCAGAATATGGGAGCATATAATTATAATCTGACGGAGATATGTGGCCAATAATATGTGGCGGGTGATCATCTCGCGCCCGTTTCGGCTGATGCCCCGACTCTCAGGAATGGTTCTACGAGGCCCTGGGAGCCCTACGGACGTGTAGAAACTCCTTTATGAGTCGTACTGGCCGTGGCGTCATTGAGTTTGAGCGGCTTGTCCGGCATATTTGCACAGCTTGCTCGGCTTGCTTGCTCTGTTTGATCGGCTTGCTTTGCGTATTCTCGCTGGCTGAAACATAGTCATCATACTTTTTCGCTCTTTCCAGCACCACAAATCTACTCTGTTTGTCTAGACATTGAAAAAGACTTCAATGCGCAAGCCATAGCCTTGACGAGAGTCGAACTCGCATCTCTTGAGAGGGATCGAGGTCAGCTACCTATCGATCTCAAGCGTGTTAACCATTCCACCACAGGGCTATAAGTTCAGGGAACATTCTCTACTTGTCTCAGTTCCTCAGACACATAGCGCGTCGCAGAGCTTGAGCAGCTTGCTCGGCTTGCTTGCTCGGCTTGCTTGCTCTGTTTGATCCGGTTGTTCGGCGTATTCTCACTGGCTCAGACATAGTCGTCATGCTTTTCCGCATACTCTCGATCTTCCCTACCGCCACAATTCTACTCCGTTTGTCTACAGATTCAAAAAGTCTTTGTGCGTATGACAACAGCCTTGACGGGACTCGAACCCGCAACCCTTGACAACACTGGACATCTCTTGCGAATCAATGTCAAGTATGTTTACCATTACACCACAAGGCTTTCAAGCACTGCAACCTTCTCTACTTGTCTCGGTTCTTCAGTCATAGGTAAGATTGATAAATTTCACACATGAATAACAAAAAAAAGTGGCGGCGGCGGTTTAGTACATGAATAACAAAAAAAAACGGTGCGGCGAACAGCGCGTACAAGTACAAGTCCCAAAAAATATCGTAACGCTACATCGGCGGCAGTCTCGACTGATTCATCCAGCAGCCAGAGGCGAACGCATTGATAAGATGGTCCGCAGTGAGATCCCCGACGTCCGGCTCATCACTCCAGAGGCCACACGTACCGCCTTGAATCTCGTTCAAACAGAATTTGGCTTTACCTTCCCTCGTCCGCATGAGTCCGATGTCAATCCGTACGAATAACCGAAAGGTAGCGCAAAGCGGACCACCAACGGACCTCTCGATGTTGACGAGACGCTCATAAATCCGTGACGCAAAACGGGTTATCTCCAACTCAGCCTCAGGCGTGTTATCAAGCCTACCACCCGCCCAGCGACTGGCCCGATCCTTGTTAACATCCACTGAGGGAACGCGGTTTCTGAGCAATCTGCAGAATGCAACGTAAGTACGACATATTTTTCAAGAATAAACCAGAGTCTCACTCGATGTTTTTCAGGGGAGCAGTACGCTTCAAACTCACCCGCTCCATTGTCCACTCTTGGGCAGACTTGCGTCCAGGCGTGGTATGGATGGTATCTGTCAAGACGCCGTTGACGAAGAAGACGCGGACTTCACCGACGCTGATCAACGCGTCGTTGTAAGGAACTGCGTGATACATGGGGAGGAAGGGATCATTCGGGTACGATTGGGCGAGTTGGGCATTCTTCTTCCAAGACTCCCGGAACCGCTTCACATGAGACGTCTCCTGGGCCTCGGCGAATCCGGCCTTGGCGGACTTTCTCTTCAGAGCGGAGTCGGGCATGAACACCTCCAGAATCTCCGACGTGAAGTCGCGCTTGATGACGTGGGAACGCTCTAGTCTGTTGGTTCGATCGGGGTCTGTACCGTGCAGGTCGTCATTATGTAAGTCGACCTAATTAAGAATTGTGATCGGTCGCACGCATTAACGAACAAGTGCTGCAGCACGAAAATACAACAAGGAATGGAACAGAAATATAGTTTATTAATAGATAATTCAGCGCTAGCGAATGTACAATGCGGCTCTAATAAATAGCGCAGGACGAGTTCACGTTTACTTATCAATGCCGGGTGACCGTCCTGGCATCGCGCGGGACGACCAAAGACGGGTATGAACCATAAAAGATGACTAGGAGTTAACCGCACGCACACTTCTTCCCTACAGAACTGCTTCCCGGAGCCATTGCGCGGGGAGCATCGTCGCTGTCGAGGGGGTGACAGGAAAAGGCAGAGTAAAGAGTGGGAAACACAGATGACGACGGTATCGCGGGAAGAGTAGACGGATGGTGTAGGAGCAGCGAAAGTGGTGGAAAGGGCCTGCACAGGTCTACAGGAGAGATGTCAGCGCAGCCAAGAAGACGACAACATACAGAACACATGTCGCTGTTGTTTAAAACAAAAATGGAAGAGAAAAAGCTAACCTTTCCGCGGCATCGCCAGTAGACGACACCATACCTGAAAATCCCCCTTGGCGCACGATCATTGCCCGTATTATTGTCCTCCTAGTCACGGTGATCCTTGCGGCTTGTTGCGAAGCACAACATGAAGAGGATTAGGTACGCAGCGATTTCCTTTGTGCTGGCTCAGGTCGTCGTTACTCCGCAGCATCCTGCTCATCCTGTTTGTACGCCGCGTTCATGCCGGCAAGCAAATGAAATGAGTAAAAATGAATCACAGAATGGAATTTACAACCATCGACACAGCGTCCTGAGCTGTCTATGCCTCAAGCCTGAACGTTTTAATGCTTGGGTTAGGGTTAGGGGTTAGGGTTAGGGGGTTAGGGTTGTGACGAGCTTGTAGTGGCAACTAGAAAAACGGGCGAAGTAGGATAAGGCGGGGTGTTATTGAAACACACCTTGGACCTTTCGCTTTTATGCTCTTCAGATCCTACTCGGCGTCGACACATGTGATTTTGAGGCTCAGTCATTAGATTTACCTCTGGCGGAAGAGGCTTTATCGCTATTGGTTAGTATAAGAATAGACGACGCATGTGAAAAACTTGATATATCAGCAGATCACGTGATACTGAACACGTCGTCAGGTCCCGTCTTGGGGCCGGGCTCTCCAGTCCTCCGGTTAGGGTAGGTTAGGGGTTTGGTTAGGGTTAGGGGTTGGCTAACAAACGTGTTTAAGTCAGTATAAGGTAAATTATCGCGATTAAACGATAGTACTCACGGTTAGGGTTAGGGTGAGGTTAGAGGTACGGAGTATCTCGAACGTTAACGGTTAGTAAGTCTGATGACGAACGACCGTGGTAAGTACTTACCGACTGAGTCGAGGAACTATTGCAGGGCTTCCCCCACGAAACGTCCCGCTGGGTATCGAACAGGCCGACGGCTGCTCCTAACAATCTAATATCGGCACCTAATCATCAGGTGCCTACCTGGGGTCATAGGCACCTAACGAACACTTCCGGTCTAACTTACCCCCATCTTCCAAGCCGCGATCCGCATCTTAACTCAACCTCGCAAAGATCTTAACGCCAGACCTTCTAAGATGTCTACGCACATCTTAGAACAGACCTTCTTTGTCTACTACGCATCTTGTAATAAGAGACCTAACGAACACCTCTTTTCCTTTCAATTCAGCATGTGCTAACTTTACCCCATCTTCTAAGTTGCAGATCCGCATCTTAACTCAACCTCGCAAAGATCTTATGGCAGACCTTCTAAGATGCTCTACGCACATCTTGAACAGTGGCAGACCATCTTAATGCAGACCTTCTAAGTTGTCTATGCGATCTTAGAATAAGAGCACCTAACGAACACCTCTTTTTCCTTTCAATTCAGCTCAAGTTAACTTTACCCCATCTTCCAAGTCATCGCAGATCCGCATCTTTAACTCAACCTCGCAAAGATCTTAACGCAGACCTTCTAAGATGTCTCCCGCACATCTCAGAACAGACCTTCTAACTATGTCTACGCGCATCTTAGAATAGTAACAAGAGACCTAACGAACACCTCTTTTCCTTTCAATTCAGCTTGGGTTAACTTTACCCCATCTTCCAAGTTGCGCATCCGCATCTTAGAACTCAACCTCGCAGCATCTTAACGCAGACCTTCTAAGATGTCTATGCACATCTCAGAACAGACCTTCTAAGTTGTCTATGCGCATCTTAGAATAGTAGGCACCTAACGAACACCTCTTTTCCTTTCAATTCAGCTTGGGGTTAACTTTACCCCATCTTCTAAGTTGCGCATCCGCATCTTAGAACTCAACCTCGCAGCATCTTATGGCAGACCTTCTAAGATGTCACACAGATCTTAGAACAGCACATCCCAGACCATCTTAATGCAGACCTTCTAAGTTGTCTACGCGCATCTTAGAATAAAGAGACCTAACGAACACCTCTTTTCCTTTCAATTCACCAAGTTAACTTTACCCCATCTTCCAAGTCACAGTGATCCGCATCTTAACTCAACCTCGCAAAGATCTTAACGCAGACCTTCTAAGATGTCTCCCGCACATCTCAGAACAGACCTTCTAAGTTGTCTACGCGCATCTTAATCAAGAGACCTAACGAACACCTCTTTTCCTTTCAATCAGCTCTCGGTTAACTTTACCCCATCTTCCAAGTCATGCATGATCCGCATCTTAACTCAACCTCGCAGCATCTTAACGCAGACCTTCTAAGATGTCTATGCACATCTCAGAACAGACCTTCTAAGTTGTCTATGCGCATCTTAGAATAGTAGGCACCTAACGAACACCTCTTTTCCTTTCAATTCAGCTTCTGCTAACTTTACCCCATCTTCTAAGCCACAAGAGATCCGCATCTTAACTCAACCCTCAAAGATCTTATGGCAGACCTTCTAAGATGTCTGTGTGCATCTTAGAACAGTGGCATCTGGTACCATCTTAATGCAGACCTTCTAAGTTGTCTATGCGCATCTTAGAATAGCAGGCAGCTTACGTTAGACGCCTACCTGAGAGGCACCTAATAAAACTTCTTTTCGCTGTAAATCTGCCAAACTTAAGAATTAATCTTCTAAGTCGTTAATTAGCATCTTAGAAGTTTATTCTGTACAAGACCAAAGCACATGATGTGACAATAGACAGATAGAGATAGCTAGTGATGTGACAACTCCTTCTTTCCTTTCCCCATCATCATGAAGCGTGCACATAGCCCAACTTCGTCAGGAGCAAATCCTAAAAAACTCAAGCATAACCATTTTGTAAGTTGTTCTACATTGCATTACACCTAATATTAAATTATATTGTAGGTTAGTATTACTACGAATACAGCCCTAACTCTTGACAAGCTGGCTAATTCAGTAAGATTTATCAAAGTTCTTGAATTGAATTGCATTACTTATACTTTATCGTAGAAAAAGCCTGCTAAAGGTCAAGATGCTGTTCAACCAGTCATAATTGCGTGGCATGATTCAAAAGTCTTACAGACTTGTGCTGCACTTCAACGTGTTGACATCGCTTGGCATCCAGTCTATCAGCTTTTGCTTTGCATGCATTGCGCTATTTCTATTGGAGTCTCTCAAGTCAAGAGACATATCAAGGAAAAGCATAATGCTACTACGATCGACGCACAAGGTGTTTCAGCCTGTATTAACAAACTCGGCTGGAACATTAAAGAGACAACTATCGACTATGATGACATGGCTCATCCCATTATCGAAGGCCTTCAAGTCGAGAAAGGACATGGCTGCGACACTTGTTCCTTTGTTGCATCCTCACACAAAGGAGTGAAGAAGCACCTGTCTCAGTGTCTCAAAGTCAATGATCCTGCACACTCTAATGCCGGCATCATGACTAGAGAGGTGTACTATCATCAGATTGGAATAACACATCTTCGAGTTGTTATTCCTACGGCAAGAGCTCCAATCGAAACTCCTGCTATTCAAACACTCCTTGATAGCATTCACGACTTCAATGTCAATGACTATTACATTCCCTCCTCCAATCCTCGCCATACAAATCCTCTGCTCAATCGCACACATTGGCATATGTTGACCGAAGGCTATGAGCATCATTCTTTACGACTGCAACATCACAAGGTGCTTGGCAACCAGCCATGGTCGAATTTGCTATCGCTTTTGCGAGCCTACTTTCGTTTAGCTACAGGTCTTATCAATGAAACAGACCTGTATACTTTGCGAATGCTTAACTCTAATGATGCTCCTATTGAGTATGTCTTTACATTATTTTTCTATATCTTCCAAGTTGCTGATCAGTAACTTAGAGGAATGAATAATGCACCATTGCATGCTCATCAACAAGGCGACACAACACTCAACACTTATGTGTCTTGCCTTCATTCATTTTTCTTAGGGTTGCTTCAGTCTGATGAAGAGCACTGCTACGCATATCCAACAACTTCAACTTTGAGTACAGCTCTTGCAGCCCTCCACACAATGCTCGACACAACTACTACGAGTTGGGAACAAGATACAGTGCCTTATCACTTGGTTCACAACATTCTCAAAGCATTGTGGCATCACGAATGGGAAGCTGTTGTTCCGACACAATTTGTCGATCCCACGCTATGCTTTCTGGGCTTCTATAGCATCAAAGAGTCAGGAGAATTCTGTGACGCCAAAGACATTACCTCTCCCATTGCCAAAATCGTTCACTGCATGCGCCTCTTCAACTTGGCTCATATTCATCATGAACACAAGCGTTCTGGCAAACCGCTTAAGGACGAATATGAAAAAATTAGTCGTTGGCTTCGTAAAAGTGTGCACAGCACTTTTTGCGATTTATGGTCAATTCAAAGCTATGCATCTAGCTTGGCCTTCAACACTATTGGTCAAAGTCATATCAATTGGGCAGATCGCAAAACGTATCGCTCTCTCTACTACAAGGGAGAGTTGGTTACATTGGAACACATTCGCGATGCCGTCCAAGCACTTCAAGTCAATGCTACGGAGCTTTTTACCCATAGCATTTGCTTTGGCCTGCCAAACCTTCATATAGAGTGGCATAGCGCTAAGGACCACCTGGGAAATACTGCACAAGGCTACAGCTTTCTGAATTCTTTCCACGATCATCATCATACACTCATCGACACCATTCTTGATTCTCCTGCTCTTAGAAAAGAGTTTCTGTGCAATGACAATACTTGGTCATTATTGGGAATCTCAAAGTGGATGCGTAGTCTTGCTGCATTGGAAAGCCAGCTTATGGTTCTTAATCAACTCCTCAGTGGAGGTCCTGGACGTGGTGAAGAGATTGTCGCTCTATTAGCTCGCAATCTGGATACACGTGTTCGAAACTTGATCGTTATTGGATCTATTCTTGTCATTGTTCGAAACTATGACAAGACTACCAATAAGCGTCAGCAGGATAAATTTATTCCTGTTGCATGCGATGCCTTTACGGCTGATCTCCTGGTCCAAGTTCATACTTTCGCACGTCCGCTAGCCTGCTTCTTTGCAACATTACTCTTTCCGGATGACCCAGAGATTGTGCAGAAGTACCGCAACCTGCTGTACATGGACTATGGCAAAGAGTTTACTGCGAGCAAGCTTTCAGACTTGATTGAACGCTCTACCAAGGAGAAAGTTCGAGTTAAACTGCAACTTCTCTCATGGCGACACATCTATATTGCATTCAATCGCAAACTTAACGCATCGATGCATACAAGTTTGGAGGAGAACGATGACATGGAAACTGCAGAGGCACTTCAAAGTGGACATACACGGTCTACAGAAAACCGTATTTATGGTTTATCCACAGATATTCTGGTCAGCGCCTCTGAAGACATGATGGAATCATTCTTGGAGGCTTCACAAGCATGGCAGAATACTGTTCAAGTTGTTCCTGCTGGCGTAACTAAATCGTTCCGAAATGTGTTGTGCATAGAGTGGAAACCGCCAGTACGAGCCAAATCCACTGATCCTATCCTTGCGGGTATGCAATCGTCGATTGATGCTCTGGGCCAACAACAAGATCTGATGATGTCTATGCTTCGAAATATGCCGGCTGCAATAACACAAATGCTGCAAGCACAACTCAAAGGTATAGTCTCGTCAATGTGCTTTTTCTAAGTTGCTGATCTGAAACTTAGAAAATATGTCAGCTAGTATCAGCTCTGCCAAGTCACCCTTTGAGTCGCCAAAACAGAACCAGCCTGCAGCTCAGCACATGCCTTCTAAGTTGCCGCAAAGCAACTTGGAAGATGATCATCCACAATCTGCTCAGTCACCTGCATGCGACTTGAAACAAGGTTCTAATCAGTCTTCTAAGTTGCCAAACGATAACTTAGAAGATGATGATGAAGACTCTATCTTTGATTCACCACTAAGCGATGTTGAGGACGACGTCAATATGTCCTTTGTATCACGATCAACAACACCCCGTCTCGCAGATAAAGGCAAAGGTCGTGCTGTTGAAGATCCCATTATCTTGGATGATAGTAGCGAGGAAGAAGAAGAAGAATGGGAACCATATAACTCTGCATTATTTGAATCCGGTACGTGATCTGTTACATGCTTAAACACTAGTTATAATCGAATATAGATCATAACAAGCATGGTTCAACATCATCCTCTAAGTTGCTAATCGGCAACTTGGAACATTCTTCAACTACGCACTCTCAAGTCCCAGCTCAGACGTCTTCTTCACTTTCATCCTCCAAGCAAGATCGTGATCCTTTAATTGATTTGCGCAAATATCTCAAACAGCCGCATGCTGTTTGGACATTGGCTGAACAAGCTGAAGCTGTTGAGTATATGGAGCGATTGGAGAATGACTTGATTATTCGCTTGGGCACCAATTGTGGCAAAACTGCTGCTGTTGTGGTTAGCGCATTGCGTACTTTTGAGTTCAACAAAAGCGCAACAGTAGTGGTGCTGCCTTACGTCGCACTCCTAGCAGATTGGCAAAAGCGTTTACGAGACTCAAAGGTACCTTATGGTATCTTTGAGGCTAAAGCACGTGCAACGAATGATCCTCAATCTGATCTTTCGAACGTACCAATTATCCTCCTTTCCGCCGATGTTTGCAATGGCCGACGTTGGAAAGCAGCTCTTGCTACCTTGCGACAAGTTCGTGTCATTTCGCGAGTAGTCATCGATGAAGCACAATCGTACTTTTGCGATGCAGAGTTTCGACACGCTCTACGCAATCCTTACAAGCTTCGCCTAAACCATTCATTCCAAATGGTACTTCTCTCTGGCTCATTTCCAGAAAACGCTATCACTTGGGCAACTGACGCCTTCGCTCTCGTTAACGTTCACGTGATTAGTGCTTCTACTACACGCCTTAATATTGGGTATTACGCTGTGAACTGTCCTTCGGACAAAAATAGCGAGCGAGTCCAGTTAGCCCAAGAGATGATCGACAATCCTGCTATTCATCTTCAATCGCCACTAGATGAAATTCATTGGCAACCTCAAGATCGTATTCTCTATTTTGTCCAATCAATGAAGGATGGGCTAGAGATTGCAGCAATTCTTGGATGCGACTTTTATCATGGCAACTCTGCTGAGCATCCAATTACATCTGCGGAACAAAGCAAGATACTAGCGGATTGGAATGATGGCGTACACAAAAGTCTCGTGTCTACATCAGCTTTAGGAGCAGGCTACGATAGCCGCCATGTTCGCGCCGTTTTTCACATTGGAACTCCAACTTCACTTATCGATCATACCCAACAAACGGGACGAGCAGGCAGAGATGGTCGCTGGGCAATCGCTGTTACTATCTTTGGATCAAAATGCATCAATACATCTAGCAAAGAAGACGCATTCGATTTACAAGGCTATAAAGCGATGCAAGCTCTGATGAATGGCATTAAACGCGCAATCAAGACAGAGAAATATGACGAAGATGCTAGTTGCATGCGACATCAAATGGCTCTGCATAATGATGGTGTTGGTCATCGCTGTCTATTTGTTGATGATGCTACGTTATGCTTCAGCTGTGTTCAATGTAAGTGTTATGTCTGGGTTTATAACAATTTCACTTATCAAGTTCTAGATTTACGCTCAGGCATGAAGCATAAAGCTCTGAACCGAATAACAACAGAGGATATCAACTTCTTTCGCGGCTACTTCTTTCTGACCAGCATGAAACTTGCGCCATATCCGTTACTTCCATCTTCCCCCACTACATTTATTTCAGCTAGTATTCTTCCCAAACATCTTGACGCATACTTCGGCTCTGCAACGACTATTGCCACCACTCGTCGCGACGCAATTCTTCAGAATCAACGGCTTCGCTTAGATCGCTATACCGAAATGCTTGAAGCTGGAGGCAATCAGTGTGGCTACTGTTATGGATTCAACGCCTTTGTGGTGCACGATCCATGGAATTGTCCACTCATGGCAGACAAGAAAACCCACATTGATTTCCGCAACATGAAGAAGATATTTGTCCGCTTCGACAATAATCTGTGTTGCTTCGAATGTGGCGTTATCTCTATTGGGGACAATGCATTGCATGGAGATTATGAAAAGAGCGCTGTGGGTAAAGACAAAGTTGTCTGCGCACATAAAAACTTTGTATGGGGTTTGATGTGGTATGTCATTAAACATCAATCAGCTTGGGTTGGTTCGCGTCTCAATTATCGGTACGCTCCTAAAAATGGGCGCTATCTTACAGCAGAAGAGCTTAAGCCTATTGGAGCTTGGCTCGGTCGTGCAGATACGACCGAAGCTGATAACTCTACACATCATCGAATGACAGATGGTACGAATATGTTTAAAGTTATTACTACATACTGGCATGAGCGTCTACAAGGAGCTTAACTTGGTGCATGTTGTATAGTCTTCTAAATATGATTGTATATATATTCTAAGTTGTCGTGTCGTAACTTAGAGGCTCTTGATGAACTAAGGTAAGCATTTTAAAAGACATAGAAATATGAATCACACAATGCTAGCGTTGATTATGCTCAGTTATATTTCAGAGTAAGAGTCTAGGCAGAATGAGCGTTGTCTCAATGCGATATGAGCTTCATAATATGTGAGTAGTATAAACCGATCATGATGAGGTGATATATACTTTGCGTTGTGTATAAAGAGCATAAGTATAAACATGTGTTGTATATGAGGCACATCAGTATGTCGTTTAGATAGGGCCGATAGCAGTCAAAGATGTATATTAACGACCGATGCAGAAGTATGAAGCGGAGATGTATATAAGTCGGATCAGGATGTTGTTATATGTAGTTAATTAGAATCATTAAGTTATATCAGCGAAGTGATAAGATATGAGTATAGGATTATATATTGTAAAGGCGATTGTAGTATTGTTAACGTGAATATGATGTGATTCGTATGTTGTGTATGAATTGAAGCGCGATGGCGAGTTATTGTTACGATATAAGTATAGGAGAATAGAGGGTTAGGGTTAGGGGGTTAGGGTTAGGGTTAGGGTTAGGGGGTTAGGGTTAGGGGGTTAGGGTTAGGGGGGTTAGGGTTAGGGTTAGGGGTTAGGGGGGTTAGGGTTAGGGTTAGGGGTTAGGGTTAGGGTTAGGGTTAGGGGTTAGGGGGTTAGGGTTTTAGGGGGTTAGGGTTAGGGTTAGTTAGGGTTAGGGGTTAGGGGTTAGGGTTAGGGT